>CM065917.1:29424993-30747493 GCA_033439105.1 Magallana nippona | reverse complement strand
TTTCGGAATCATACAAGTATGTTGATGTTTGTGTCGTATTCTGTGAAATCATAATGATAAAAAATATCAAATATTATATCAATAATTATTCATTTTATAATTACTTATTGTGTTAAGAACAAATTTTACTCTTGATATTGATCTTTATAACAATCCATTATTGGCAACTTAAACTCTGAGTAAACAACATCCTTAAATTTAAATATTTTACTTTATAACATGTATATGATTGAATAATTCCTTGTTCTCTAATTGGTTGATATCCAACATTCTTGAAATAATAAAATGTTATGTTCACCTGCACCTGACCAAGTTAAATATAACATTTGATTTTTCCACATTGATACTATCGGTTATCATCATTCTGTGAAGTGAAATACCGCATCTCTCGCTGTGTTCAGCTGTGACTTTAACTTTAGGTATAAGCTAATTTTAAATAAGGGTTTCCTTGCTTGATAACTTAATTTGATATATCGGTATCAATTTGTCCCCGAATCATATAATCAAACAAGTATTGCTCTTGGGCTCGGTGAATACTGTCCTTATCGGATACCTAAATTATCGTATTGACATTTAAAATAGTAATAAATGATATCTTTAAACAGAGCTCTTCTTCTCACGGAGATCAATAAAGTTTAAAAATGGTTACGATCATTCAGCGCTCAATTAATTGAAAATGAAAAACAGCTCCATTAAATAAATTATGATGTACAAGTATATGCTTCTCAGTTTTTCAAACTTTTAGTGATGTAGGAAATGCAATATGCTACGAAGAAAAACAGTTTCATTTTTATCTGTATTTCCTCTTTATAATACAGCTAACCCATTAAAATTGCCGGTTATTACTGAGTATAGCATCGTTTACTTTTTTTCATGTAAACATTTACAATGGGAAGTCAGAAAATGTCAAAAATGGAAAAGTTTACAATTTTATTTTAATAACTTACTCCAGGCAGAATTGTCCGTCCTGTACTGTATAAAGATGTGATGTATACTGAGTACGTCTCCAAGATCTACCCTCCATTCTGCTGTTGATTTGTTTGCTTCTGATATCGTACATTGTCCTCCTCCAGCTGAAAGGCTCGATTTCCGTCCGTCCACAGCAAGATTCGCTACCCAAATACTGTTGAAAGGATGCTTCTGCCATGCCGGTTTATCCAATGCTATATTTTCTAAGAAATATAAACTGAACTTTTATATATATTTTGGAAAAGCTTGAACATAGGTATAAGCTAAACATTTGTACCTTTGTATGTGACCCCCTTAATTTTATAGATATTCAACATATAACTTATTGACAACTTATTTAAGTTGTTTTAAAATACTTTGTTCACTCCAGTTCAAACGAATACAAATAGCGTTATATTCTCTGAGCTGTGTTTATATCGATATCTATTCAGTTCTAACCATTAAGCAATTATATACATGAGTGTTATAGCAGGAAAGGTCTGATTGACTCTTGTCCATGAGCTGATAACAAATAAGCGAATTATATCATCGCAGTTTGAGAAGTTGCAGAGTTGTCAAAACTGCCTATCACAATACGGTTGAAAAAAGCATAAATATTTGCACAAACAATAATAAAATTTAAAAAGTTGCAATAAAAAATTAATTCTTTTGCTTAAAATATACTGTGGAATCATTTTTATTCGTGAGGGTCAATGTTCGTGGGTGGCCGAAAATTTCCCGGGTTGTGGGAACATAATTTCGTTGGTAGCAAGTTCTATTTCGTGAATAAATATTAAACAAATGCTTGCATATACGTTCGTGGGGTTGTAAATTCATGGACAAGGGTTACCCAGGAAAGCCACGAACATTGGTCCCCCACGAACAATGATGATTCCACAGTATGCAATGTGGCAACACCCTTTGACTATGTTATGTTACAACATAACTATGTTATGTTGAATATATATAAAATTAAGGAGGGTCACATACAAAGGTACTCATTTAAAATGTTTAGGTTATACCTATTATATCGTATATAGTTATAACATATGTATAAGACATATATTTGTAAATACAAGAATATACGTAAAAGTAATGAATTGTTTTATAATTAATGCACAGTGATATTGAATAAACGAGCATGTTATGATGTAATGCATGTAGGTATCTAAACATAAACTTACTTCTCAATTCAAACCAAATTAATGATTTCATCATAAAAAGGTCGTGGGTTATGAACAGAAAATGAGCATAAGGGCATGTACCAGACATCTCCATAAATAAAAACATTTTAAAAGCGCTAAGCATAGCTGCAGCGCTTTTAAATCGCCAGATTTCTCATCCTACTTCCACTTTCGTTTTCGCGTTTCCGAAATACCGTCACCTACTTGCGGATGCTAGAGTCGTACCCTGGAGAAGTCGAACTCTGGAGAACTCATAACTATGCAGTAGGGAGAAATTAATATATTCAATTTATCCTGCATGCAGATACATTTGCTCTACCAGTATTAAATTGGCAATTAGTTTCATTTAATGAATATCATTATTTTTTTCCCCATATTTTATTAATTATTGAACAAAACATGAAGAGACAAAGAAAAACAAATACACACTCATTCACTCACACACACATTCAAAATGTACAAAGTCTAGAAAGACATACACTAATAATTATCATTTTGAAAATATTTCCATTCTTAGGTATGCATACATGTTAGTTGTGTTTGGATGATGAATTAAGGAGAAAAATTGAACAAGAAATAGAAACTAAATAAAGACCAATACATTATTTAAATGATGTAATAAAGTTATCAAGCATACTCCATCTTATAGTGAATTTATCTAACATCATTTTGGTAGCATATACTTTTTTTCTATCAAATAATATGAATATATTGAATTTTTAAGTTCACTGATAAAAAGGCTTGAGCTTTTTCTTGATTTGTAAAATATGTACTTTTTTGTTTTCTTTGTTAACAAAATCAATAAATTAAGAATATCATTTTTTTTCTTTTGTATAACCAAACATGATTTCACACAATGAAAAATGGGCATTGAAGTGACAATAGACTGATATTAAGTGTTCCAACTGCATCCACAGTTGTTTACTCTTATTACAGTAAAAAAAAAACAAATGTTCAATTGACTCAGACTCAGTGGTGCATAAATTACATTTGTTGTTGTTAGTTATTTTACAATTGAATAAATACATATTTGTTCCTAGAATTCGGTGAAGTATTCTATATTCCAGCCATAGGAGCTTGCTGTCTGTTGTGCATTTAAAAAGTGCATTATATATTGCTTTCCAACAGAATGAATCATCAAGGTTAAATAATGTTTTCCACTTTCTTCATGTTTGACACTAGTACATGTATGATAGTTACATGTACTTATAAACACATTAAATACATCTTTGTTGCTTTTAATAAGATTAGAAAAGTATCTTGGTAAAAAAGGCAACGTTTTATCCCATTCATTAACATTGTTCACAAATAAACAAAGGACTCTTTTAAGTCCAAGTATAATGGTGAATGGTAAATTTACATTGAAATCATTGAGCTGGATGAACTCTCCATCTTCATTGAAAAAGTCAGATACATATATAAACCCCTTTTTATACAGTAGTTAAAAAATATTGATTTTCTATCCATTTTTATCTGGGGGTTAAACCACACTGGGGTCTGTTGTATATTTGATTATTTTTGTACTATGTCAATGTATTCACTAAATGCAAGTAATGATTCTTTCCCCAAAAAATTATGAATATTTTTTGAAGTATTTCTTGGGTAATCAGATCCCATCTACAACAATTTTGAGACTGTACTTTTTGTAATTACACCAAAAAGAGTATTCAGTAGATCATCTGTAGACTGTAAAATTCTTCAGAACCATGATAATTTGAGTGATTTGATACATGCTTCTAAGTGTACCATTTGGAGTCGCCCATCAGTATATTTCTGAATTAATAATATTCTTGACACCTTATCATTTTTTCCATTCAAAATAAATTGAAAAAATAGTTTTTCAAGTTTTGTTATCCACTGTTTAAAGGGTGTAGGCAAAGTTATAAACAGATGGGTCAATTTGGGTAATAAAAGTGATTTAATGACCGTTATTTTTCCTAAAGGAATCAACTGTCTTTTATTCCAGTTATTTATTTCTTTGATAATTGATGCAAGATTTGGTACAAAGTTTATTTCTTTATTATTAGTAAGACTTGAGTTAAAAATAATTCCTAATACATTGGAGTTTTCGTTTGTCCATTGTATTTTAAAGTTTGGACATAAAATTTCACTGCTTCCAGATTTTGATCCTATCCAAATTGCCTTTGTTTTTCCAAAGTTGGGTTTTAATCCTGAATATTTTGAAAATTTGAAGAGAAGATCCAAAGCCGTTTTTAAACTTTTCTCTGTTCCATCTAAAAACATTATTGTATCATCCGCATATTGAAACAAACAGCATTCTTTTTGTATATGTATACCTCTAATATTTCTATTTTTCTTATCATGATACGTATTATTTCTACACATATATTAAATAAATAGGGTGAAATGGGATCACCTGTCGACACCCACGCCCAATATTAAAAAATTCAGAAAAAATTCCATTTTGAATTACACATAGTTTAGCATCCGTATAAAGTGTTTTTACCCATCTAATAATATTGGAGGCAAAGTTAAAAAAGTTTAATGATTCATGCATAAAAGACCATGAGATAGAGTCAAGTGCTTTTTCAAAGTCTATAAGTAAAAGTACTCCTGGTATTTGCCTTATATTTGATTCTTGAATAATATCATATACAAAACGAGTATTTTCCCTGATAAATCTACCTTTTAAGAATGCTTTTTGGTTTTCATTTATGATATGATTTAATACTTGTTTTAATCTATTCGCAATATATGCTGATATAAGTTTATATGATACATTTAAAAGTGATATTGGTCTCTAGTTTTTTTTTTTTTTTAGTATTCCCTACATTTGTCTTCCTTTTGTATAATTGATATAATTCCTGGTTTTTGAGTAGTAGACAACGTACCCCTCTCAAAGCCTTCATTTACTGACATTAGTCAAAAATGAGAAATATCTTTCCAGAAAAATTTATAGAATTCTGTGGTAAAACCATCTGGGCCAGGTGATTTATCATTTTTTATATTTTGAATAGCATTTAGTGCTTCTATATAAGTAATTTTTCCTTCTAGTTTTTCAACCATGGTATTGTTAAGTTTATTAACTAAGTGCTTATCAACTATGTCTCCTAGATTAACATAGCATGATTCATTATTTTTATTGCTGTTTAATTTTTTGAATATCATTATTATATATCGGATACAGGTGCTCCAAAAGATATCATGATGATTTCTTTTGAATTTGAATTTTGAAAAAAAAATGGGTGTTATATGCATTGAGTTGTGTTTTAGGTGTTTGGTAATAATTGGAATAATTCTACGATATGAATAGGTTTTGAGTGTTTTTAAACGGTATAGTCTTGAAATTTCTCACCCGCCGTACCAAACGTTTCAAATTTATAGAAACTATTATCATTGCTACTTCTATCCGGACGGAAAAATCAGTAGACACTAAATTGCTTTCCATATCTTATTAAAAGTGTTAATTATTGTGAAAACATCTCGGCTAAGCCCTTTCAAACAATGCAATCACTTGTTATTCGGTACTGGTGATTTGATTAAAACGCATTATCGGCATGGGGCACGACACCTTCGTGTACCCATAATATGACGAGTTACATGTAAGATGTTACAGTTATCAACATGTTTTTTATTAAAATGCAGAATTTTTTATACAAAATATTTCGATTAACACCTTTTCCACGATAATTTAATGTGCCGCTTTCTATCAACATTATTTTAGGCTTCGTTTTTTGTATGCAATATTTTACGAATTATTTTCTATCAATTTGCATTGATCTGCAATTTGATAATGATCCAATACCAATGATTTGACTATAATTTATAAAAATACATCGTTTAATTTGCTTAGACGACGCTTCATCGTGTGCAAATATGATTTTATTGATGATTTAATGTATGCGCAGTATGGACAAATTATGCAGTAATAAAACACTTAGTAACGGTAAATAATTGAATGTGATATGTAAGATTCAACATTGCTATGAATTAGATATAACTTTTAGATATATAAATGAATTCGTGTAATATGTGATAAAATTATCAAATTTATAAATGCAAAGTATCAATGCACCTGTACCCATTATATTGAATTATATGAAATGTAACTTCTTGCCAATTTAATATTGCTTGATGAAGTCGAAAATAAAAAGTTTTCTATCTGAGTACAAGTTCTTTAAAAGAACCTGTATCCATCCAATCGCAATTTCTCGGGCCTTTCCGCTCGTATGTAGTGCATGTGTCATTACAGTATTAAAGTTTACTATATATCCCTACTATAAATGCACATCTTTAGACACAATTTATAAATTCAAAACAAACTTCTGGGAAAATCCACTTCATATCTTTTTAAACAACACTTCTTTTACAATTTAGTGGCAAAAACACAGGTACATCCAGCAAGGCATGAGAGTTTGTTTACGTCGAAGTTACACATGTGCTTGAAAATCACAAGACCACAAGCCAAGAACTTTTCACCCCTCTTCCCCTCAAAAACAGCACGCATCAAAATTCAAATGATCTTGCATTATTACAAAACTTGGAGAGTCAGACATCTTACAACTTGTTTTTTCATCTCAAAAAAGTAAGCCCCTGCTGCAGGCGGAAACGGCTCAAATTCGAAGGAGAATTCGAAAAATATTTGGCCTCAACCATGTTTTGAAGTGAACCTACGGTGAAATACTGTTGTGACATCTGTATAGGCGTCCATGACAACACCATTTTAATTAAACTTGTTAAAATACGATTCTTTTTACGTCTGATGATATGTGAGCTAGACTTCATTAAATTCAATGATATACCCTAAAATATACTCCAGAAGAGACTGTCTATAGCTAGTTGATACTTAAATTGATTAGAAGCGACTTCATTTGTATAATATTCTAACATCCGGTAATGTTAATACATAAGAGGTCTTTGCATGGGGTATTGTAGCAGAAGGCTGGAAATATTGTTAGAATATCAAAGCTAAAATTTAAAAGAATAAGTGGCATTCCCTGCAAGGCAGGTCTGTAATGCGATGAGTTTTATCTTACTTTTGTCAAAACATTTTGGCTTTTTATTTTGCAATTGGAATCGTAATTTGCCACTATATTTTTTGGTGTTCATCTTTTTTTAGCATGTTGTCAGATGTAATAACAAAGAGATGATGACAATTAGCAAGTAAACATAAATAAATATTAATCATCATCTGATCTTTGTTATTGGCGACAGTATTTTCTTCACAAGAAGCATGTACTGTGTAACTCTGCTAAACATTAGCAAAATCTGTTTAAAACTAACTAGCAATATCATTTCAAAACCACTACAAATGTTCTCAATTTCCAAATATTACTAAATTTTTAAAATAAATCATGATATTTCTAAATATGCTTTATATTATTATATTGTAAATTAGAAATTTTGACTTTACAGTCAAATTGATAAAACATTCTATGCTTAAAAAAAAGATACACTAACATTAATTGCGAAATGCTTGATTATGATTTTTAATAGTCATCAGCATTTTGTTTTCACTGTAACACGACAGCATGCATTAATCATTTGAAAGATTAATTTATTCCTTAACTAAGGCATATCCAAATTCTATATAATTTCAGAATTCTGAGTTAGAATAAACAAATTCCGATTTGTTACATGTAATTTCATAACATTCGGTATATTTTAACACTTTCTTCCGGGCTTAGCGCTTTTCAGTACTTTCAGTTCTTAGATTTTTTCTAACATCGCCCAATGTTTTGGACCAAATAAAAGATCCTCCTCAAAGGAGTAAAATCAAATGTACTACCCAGTGAATCAGAAGTCAAAACATTTATGCAAGCAGTACCAAGTTATATGCTTCCACTATGCCTACCAGTACATAATGTATGAACGAGAGGGCAATCAAAAATATGTAGACAGTGTCACTGTCTATCATATATTTTTAATGAAAGTCATAACTAACATATTATTGCACCAACATCTATTTTATTGATATGTGAAGTTTCATTATATTTGAAAATGTATTTTTATTACCAGACTTTAAAACACAACATATTTTGTCACCGCGTAGCAGGATAATGTTCAAAACATGATGTCAAGATTTCATAATTTATCAATATATCACGCATAGTCTGCATTTTAAAACGGCTGTGTTCCTCTTAACATATTATTTGCTCACAATTATTCGAGAAGCATAAGTTAGTTCTTCAATGTTTTTTTTATTTTTTTACCGTGTATCCCTTCGTTCACAGAAGGGAAAACCTTAAAAATATATATCTGACAGTTCCTTCCAAATGATATGGTATCAGGTCACCGTCAAGGTCTGGGGGCCACTTTTCTATCATTCAAGTCGTGATCAGTGTTGTTTAATTTTGAAAATAATCAATTTTCAATTATTTGTTTCAATTGATTGCCTAATATTTCTTCCCTATAAGACACATTTCATTTGAAGATTTAATCTATAGGTTTGAAAAATATGAACACAAGATCATATTTTATATTCGCAAAACCTTTTTCATTAAAAAAATACGTCTTATTGACAGTGATTATTAAGATATTAATATCATGCATTTATTAACAATCAGGTTTAAACTATACTGTATCATACTTGCAACCAAAACATACCTTTCACTTTCAAATAAAATTCCAAAAGGTTCGTATTAAAAAAAGGGGCAAATATCCTTCTTTGAACCAAGAAAAAATGTTTCAGATATAACTAGAGGTACTGTGAGCAAGCTCACAATTGATACCCCCCGCTAAGAAAAATCATAACTCAAGTATTTTTTCTATTATAGAAAATAATGGATGCTATCTATTTCACCGTCCATGTTCTATAAATAACAACTGATCTATTTTTTAAAACTGTTAATGCTAATATGAGTAAACAAACCAATTTCTATTCTTTGAATTAACTTAACTGTAAATGCATGAAGACATTTGCCTCCATATGTTAACAAACATGACTGGAATCAAACGATAATCCACATGTCAAGCAGCCATAAAACATTTTGAAATTTTGGTATACCGAGCCCGATTTTTTTGGAAAAAAAAAATTTTCCCCACATTTTTTTTTCAAAAAAAAAAAAATACATCGGGGCAGACCATATTCAGAGAGGCGGGCAGGGATGAGAATCTAAAAAATAATTTTACGTGGCCTGACACAGACAAGCTGTGTCAAATTTTTGCTTCTAATCATTTCCATTAATGCGAGGCAAGACACAGACAGGAATTAAGCATTTTTTAAACAATGACCTTGAACTTGCCCAAAATACCTTGGGTCAAGGTCATGATATACCCTTAGATTATAAGCAATCTTTGTGTAAAATAAGAACTTCCAATGTTTCTCCATAAGAAAGATATGGACCAGACACGAATTTTGCACTTTTCCTTCCAGTGACCTTGACCTTGCCCGAATGACTTTCAGTCAAGGTCATGACACACCCTTCGGTCATAAACAATATCTGTGTAAAGTAAGAACTTCCAATGTTTCTCTATAAGATATTGACCGGACAAGGATTTTGCACTTCTTCTGCCAGAGACCTTGACCTTGCCCGAATAACCTTGGGTCAAGGTCATGACACACCCTTAGGTCATAAGCAACATTTGTGTAAAGTAAGAAATTCCAATGGTTCTCCATAAGAAAGATATCGACCGGACAAGGATTTTGAACTTTTTCTGCCAATGACCTTGACCTTGCTCGAATGACCTTGAGTCAAGGTCATGACACACCCTTAGGTCATAAGCAATCTGTGTGTGAAGTAAGAACTTCCAATGTTGCACCATAAGAAAGATATGGACTGGAAATGATTGCACAGACAGACGGACGGACGGACAGGGTGATTCCTTTATACCCCCCCAAACTTTGTTTGCGGGGGTGTAATAATGTACACAGGGAAAAATTTCGTCTCTTTCTCATGCGAAATTCATGCGAAAATCAGACGAAAAGTTTCTCAAATATGTTCGCATGATATTCATTCGCATGAGAATTGTACAATTTTCATGCAAATTATTTTTCGCATGTTTTTCATGTGAGTAGCTATAGATATTTGTGTCAAATTCATATAAAGTTTATGCGAAAGTCACATGAAAATTGCATGCTCTTCATATGAAAATTAAACTATGACAAATCAATCCAAAACACGTTTAAAACACTCTTTCATTCATATGTTGACATAGAAGCATTTTTTTTTTCAAACAATTGAGACAACATTTGACATTAGGGTAATAAAACAATTTCTGCATGTGTTGGACCTAATACAAGTATAAATCAAAATTTAGAATAATTTTATCAAAATATACATGTATTTAATACTTTTTATATCTTTGTTCATGTTTGTAACATGTAAAACTTTGCCTTTACAATAGTCATTCATACCCACTGAGAGTTATATCTCCCTTTTTAGAAGATCAGTAAACATTAAGATTTTATTACATTATGGTACATGCTGATTGCATTGGTTATCATTTAAGATACATACTTTAAGTCTTATGTTTTTTAAGTGCAATTAAATAATTTGTGTGTACCAAACCTTTCGAATGCAGTTAGTGAATTATATATAGTTAAATATACAGCTATATTCAAACAAAGACTTATTTCTATGCTAGAGAAGGAAAATTCACTTAAAATTCTTAACATTGTGATAAAAGTTTTCCATGATTCCAAGTGAGATTGCACAGATCTGTCAGTATATTTCAGAAGGATTCAGGCCTTTGTGGTCTCGAGTTTCAGCGTGTACTAATATCAATGGACTGATGTTGGTGTATCACTCCAGTGTCTGTATCATGTGCCTTTGTCCTTCCTTTTTCTGTAGCATAACTTTTTATCCCTCTCCACTTTTAGATATTTTTGTCAACCTTCTGTATATGCAAGGTTAATATAATTAATACAAATTAAATTATAAAACAAACACAAGTATCAAGTACATGTATAACAGCTTAAAGCAAAAGATTTATTTAATTTAAACAATATTTTATTGCGTAAAAATATTACATAATAAGGATTGGGCAGCAGGCAATCTGCCTATTTGAGCCCTCTCCTTAAAAGGAAAAGATTTATGCACATCTGCTCAGATGAAGAAAAGAACTATTTTGGTGTATCTCTGTACATGTATTAAAATAACTGACAGTATGTTTTATCAATCAAAATTAAATGAGATCAAGAGGTAAATCCAACCTGTTTTATCAAATATGTTCATCCATGTTTTATCTTATATAATTACAAACTTTAATAATATTCAAAACACAAGACAATTCACTGAATAAATACATACATGGTATTATGGACATTTTGTTGTGCATGATTTCCCAAGTGATATATGTTACTGTTATAGCCATCATGCTATACAACATATACTGGAGCAGCATCCATTAATTTTCTGTCTGTGCATTATTGATCAGCTGTTGATTCAAATTTTAAAACGCCCTTGTAGAAAAGAAAAAACTGAAATCAAACTGCATATGTATATACTCCTACATATGGGTTCACCATGATATATTCATTGATAATATGCACAGAACTTATACATGTAGGCCATCAATGATATTATTAATTAAATCAGAGACATAAATAACATGTTATTTATGTTAGACATAAATAACATGTTATTTATGTCTCTAATTAAATCGGATCAATTTTGACAAAATTTTGCATGTTTTAAATATCTAAAGATTTATTTCTTAGTCTTTACATTTATACTGTATTCATTCATTCTTTAATTAAAAATAGATGTACATAGATTTTATTAAAATGCAAGGTAAAGATAGATAAAATATCCGTAGCTTTACGGAGAAAATTGACAGACCGTCTGTCAACCCGAATTTTCTCCGCATAATTACAGACCTGTATCTATTATGTTTAATAATAGCAATACATTTTTACAGTGCTTAAACATGTATCTGATAACTTTAATAATTAATGATATATAAACACAGAATATGCATTCACCTGAAACATCACAATTCAAGGGTTTACTTGTACGGGTTTCATGTTTGTTTACGATCCGCTCCCTTCCTCCCCAGGATCGAGAACTTTCCAATCGCTGAATTAAGAATCGTACGATAGCTCGGACACATCTCGGTGATGTTGATGTAAAGTGCCTGCTGACTTGCACCACTGATCATCCAGCGCCGGTTAAATATGTTCATACTAGAGAAAATTCAGTCTGTCTGCACATCGAATGTTGAGTTATCGCGGGAGATAACTCGAACGGGATTTCGGAAACGAGTAAAACTGTTTGCAAGCGTTAAAAATAGATGCAAATCAACATGTACCGCTTTAAATTAATTAATAATTAATTGTTTTAATCATATCTAAATTATAAAATCTTATCTGTTTATTGCTTTTGATATTTTGTACTAATATAAAATCAAACACCATCCTGACGGTTCTCAGTACCGAAAATATACGCAATATGTGACGTCAGCAGGAGCGAGACCTGAGTAGGCTTTATTCTCTTTTGAGAAGTGGACAGGCATAGCATACATCCACTTCTCTTCGCAAGCCCTCATATTTTGATTCTGGAAAACGTGTAAATGTCAAAATCGCATGAAGTTTTCGCATGAAATTCATGCGTGTTACTTTTCGTCTCTTTCTCATGCGAAGAATTCGCATGAAATGTATGCAAATTTCATATGAGATTCATGCGAGCCACTTTTGCCTGTGTAATAATCGATAACGTAAAAGTTTGGTGTAGCATTTATCTATCAGGTTTTAAATTTTGATTGTGTGGTCGGTTGTGGTGTTTTTATAAAGCAATGAAGCGTCATCGACAGTTAAAGATAAAGCTACTACATGAATCACTTACCCTTATGGGTATTTATCAAATATACAGGAACAGCTAATACACACTAGATAAATACTCGAAATTAAAAAAAAAAATGTCAAAGTCAAATTTTTTGAGTGTAATGCACCACCAAATACATTGTGCTTTAAGTGAGGGGGTATTGTGTAGTTTTTGTTCGCAGCTTATATATTTAAGTTCAAGGAAGTAAACAGGAAAAGAAGTGTAGATTTTCATAGATACTTATAAAAAAAAAAACTACTATACAGTATTCAGATTTTCATATCTGAAATGATATAATAAAGAAATGGAAACACAATTAAAATTAGATTAGCTTTGAACGGGAATTTATACAACTAATGGTTGTACCGGTACATACACGAAAGACCGTTTAACATGCAAGCAATGAAATCAAAATCAACTAATACCAGAAAAAAGATATTGAAAAGTATCTAACCGTATGCCAAGACAAACGTGATGGATTGTAGTACTGCCCAGACACAGCCGACCAGCACGGCCCAACCACTCATTTGTTGTTCTGCCGAGTTGACCAAGATTTGCTGTTGCCGTACGGTCAACCAGGAAGTGAATAAAGATATTCACCGTCACGGCTGGTCGGGATGTTTTAATGCAGCCGTGGGTTGTTTAAATTATCGGCGACGATACTAGTGTATAAAGAGAAGCTTAATGCTCGACTGCACAAGACACCATTGTGTGTATTTAAAAAAGCCTGGTGCTGATATCAAATTTAAATCATCGCAAACACATACGTATTTTTTTTCATCTATAGTATACTCTTAATAATATAATTGGGGCATCAGTTGTCGTTGAAATATATGTATATAATATAAGAACAAGAAAACATATTGACGCAAGCGTCAAATGGGCCGCAAACAATATACCTGTTGCATGAATCATCATTGGTTTTTTACATAAAAAACACACCACAAAGAAGAAAATAACGAGTTGGTTGTACTAATTTTTATGGTAAATTTTAATATATTTTCAGCAACACGTTTTGAAGTTTAACATTTTTCTATTATTATTAAGAATCGAGTTCGTTACTGTAAGCTTTTCTCATTGTACTTGTATGACCATTGCCATAGTATGGAGTTATGGAGAACACATTGATTTGTACATTATTCTAATACAAAGTTCAACTCATCATTATTCTCTTGGAGATTATGTATTTCAAACCATTTTGATTTTTTTGTTGGATTGTTTAAGGAATAAGGAATCATTCTTTGATATTATGAGGTGATAATTTTGGTCGGGGCGTGATCAAATCCAATAAAGCTCATGATAAATTTGATCACGCCCCGACCGAAATTATCATCTCATAATATTCAAAGAATGATTCCTTATTACTTATATTTATATAATTTTCAGCCATTGTACGATTTAATATTTAAATATAAATAAGCAAACCCCGCTGGCGCCCCAATTATACGTCATTTGTAGTTATTGGACTGTATAGTAAAAAACGATACGTAGTGTTATCACAGGCAAAGACACTGAAAAATGTAAATATATTGAATTAAGTTTTAATGCATTAGTTTATATGATTTCAAAGGACCACATAATAAAATAGAAATAGATTATTTTAAAGGTACATGTAAGATCATGCTCATCCGGTAGAAACTGCACAATTTTAAAGATAAAAAATAAGCCGGATAATATTTTTCCTGAATGGAATTATGAATCTTATCTACACTTTAGTTTATGAAGATAATCATGGTTATTTGATTGCATGAGGTTCTCAAAAGAATTAAAAATAAACACAAATTTTCAACAAACAAACTTTAATGTACATGGCAGACAAGATTACCAAAAAAAATGTAACAACTCGGGGAAAAAATGGCCTTGTTGGGGAAAAAATCGTGTATACCGATCCCGATACATTGTTTTGAAAAGAATGAAAAACTCCGAAATTTTCCGAATAGATTATAGTCTCGATAAAAACGCACCTATCACGACAGTCTATAAACCTTCTTTACATTCACGAGTAAAATAAAAAAATATGTAATATTTTTGAAAGACATTAAACATATTTCTACATGCAAATTTACTTTTAATTCATAAAAATAAGCATAATATTAATTCTATTAAAACAAACTATCACACAGAAACGCAGTTACAATATCTAAATTTATATCAAATAACGGACCGTCTTCTGGCGGCCCGTAATAAGCGTACACGATAACCACTTAAGAATAGTAATGTAGCCATAACACCACCCCTTCCTCTTTATCATGTGCCTATGCAAGAAGCTTACCACCTTAACACCTCAATACCACCACTACCCCCTGCTTGTTCTATGAGGTTACGTTTGGACTACGTTGGCACAATGTCACATTTTTCATCTTCTGATATTGACCCAATTATGGGCCAAGGTGTGTCACATATGACCAACATTGGTCCAATGTTAGGTCAAAGTTGGTCCAATATAGCTGCAAACATATAACTGCAACAAAATATAAAAAAACCATGGATTTATTTTGAATCCAGAATGCACAAGCCATAATGAAAAAAAAATCCTTGGAATTAAGTAACGGTCGTCCGTGATTTAGCTAGGATATGTTCACAGGGTAAATCTATATCCAAACTTTTAGAACTTTATTCCCCCCCCCCCCACAAAAAAAAAATAATAAAATAATAATTCACTATTCTCTGTTGTTTTGCTTCATTCATACCTTGGATTGTTTCTTTTGTCATCCTCGTCCAAATGAAACACTAACCACAAACATTACATCTCTTAGTCAATAGAAAGTTCAACAAACTGGGGTTCCCTTATAATAAAAAAAAATTATATAAGTTAATAAAATTGCCAAATATCTGCAGATTAATAATACTTATAATTTTGTTTTAATCGCTGAGCTGTGACTGTAAAATCAAAATTAATCCTCTCTCAAACAAAAACCGGATTTTTAGCATTAGGTTTAACTCTAGATCTGTCCTACAATAATAAACCACTGGACATGTTCGTGAAAGCAGATTTGGCCATCCCAACAGATCGGATATCACAATTACAATAGAAACTAGCCAGTCTCACACTATGAAAACTCTGTCCTCATTGCTAGGTCAATGAATATGCTCTTATCCCAGAATCGGCTTTTTTAATTCAATTCTACACTTTAGGACAATCCATCTTCACAACGTCAAGGCTTTGTGATTACGGAACTCCACACAAACCCTTGACATAAGTCGCTATTTAAAAGTCGGGCTCACGCTTAACAATACGTAATAATTCTAAACGTAGTTTGGGTTAAGCACATGTATGGCAAATCTCGAATGAAAAATATTAATTGTCTCACTGAAAATCCAAAGCTCTAGATATCATGTTTACATGTAATAGATAACCGGGACGTATTAATTGGAACTAAGCACGTTTGATGTATGGTGACTTTCCATCGTTTTCCAACGGTATGCAACGTATTTATAACTTCAGAAAGCTGTTCTAACACAGTGAACGAATGTCGATTTAAAAAAAAATTAATCAGCAATATTTGTCTAGGTTATTATCCATACAAATGCGATAACAACATCGAAAACTTTCTATTTTCTGGGATCAACATGTGCGCAGCCACATTTGTTTACATCGTTTCTGATATGAATGAGAACCGCATTCTGATTGGCTCCAAATTGAGACTTGGAACCAATGAAATAGGACGGCCTGAGCCCGACTTTTAAGTAGCGACTTATGTCAAGGGTTTGTGTGGAGTTCCGTAATCACAAAGCCTTGACGTTGTAAAGATGAGGACAATCATGCAACAGAATAGGTTTTGCAGATTATCTTTATACTGATTTTTTTTTTTTACCAGCTACTTTATTAAAATGTAAAAATATAAACTTGCATATTTTCACATGTTTCCTTTAATTAAACAGTACATGTATAAACCTTTAACAATATACTTAGCTTTTAGATGAAATATTCTATTCTAATACACGGAAAAACTAGAATAACACACCAAAAAAAAAACAATGTTTAAAAGTTATGCGCGTATCAATAAATGCAATCAACTAACAAACTCTTCAGTAAATACATAAAAAGGTAATTGACAGACGTTGGATCAATGTTGGTCTGATACATGTATCATGGTCTCAACTAACATTAATAATTAATTAATTTTACAACATTGACCCAATGTTGTGTTCCTAGCTAACACTGACACTCAAGTAAACTGTGTCAAGTGTACTAAATTGGCCCAATCACAGGATGAAGCTCTGCCATTCAGTCAACTGAATGTTGACTGAAAGGTCTGGAAAGGTGACTGAATGGCACAGCTATGCCATTCAGTCACCTTTCAGTTACCTTTCAGTCACATTTCAGTTGACTGAATGGCAGATATTCATCCTGTGAATGTTGTTCAGCCAACACCAACCTAACAACGCACACCTAATGTTGACCCAACAGAGTCATGTTATCTGGGACGGTGTAAGACGACAATATTTGTGTTGAATGAACACGATCCTTACCTTCCTCCTCGCTTAGCGGTCTGAATTGTCCATTGTATAATTTGCGGATCTTTCTTCTCGCGTATTTAACTGTTATTTGATACATAAAAGAGACAAGTTGCTATCCTTTTAAAAACGACTGCATTACCTGGACCACATGCATGTGTTTCTAACGGAAATATGAAAGACTTAATATTATCCGAGATTCTTCCGACTATTACTTATATATGATATATTATGACATGTGCGGGGAAGACCTTCAATTGCAAAAGTGCAACGATAAACAATAGAAGCATTCCTTGATATTGCTTTAATCTCTGAATTTGTACTTTTCGGAAGTACACTAGCCTTCCCTACTAAAAGTAAAGTTAAGCTATTTCGGGAAACAACAAAACATCGCAATTATGCTCTTTAAAGCTTGCTGTAATTTTGGCATAAACCAAAAACAGTTAATGATGCTGACAATTGATATCAAAAGTCAATCATTTCTTTAAAAGAATGATTTTTTTCTGTACTGTTTACCGACATCTTCACAATCTCAGCTCCTTTGTGACCTCTCACGTTGACATATCCCTTAGGCTACTCTCCCCTGTCCCCTTCATACAGTGATCCCCTGTTTATTGCCATTTGTTTATTATCGGTTATCTATTTGATGGTCAAATCTTAGACTAGTGTGTCTTTGATTTTATTATGGTAATTCTCTCCTGTATCCTGTTCTGAGAGTGTATGTCTTTGAACGTTCCCCAAATTTCGGTTCGATCTTAAAGTCATTTGATTGGTCCTTTATAGAAAAAGGAGAGGAGTTGTCAAAGATGAGACATGTGGGCTTCTTACTAATTTTACTCTCACTTTGGATTTCGTTTATAAAATTTGTGATTTTGGACTTTAATAAATTCTAAATTTTCAAACTGGATATTTCAACAACATTACGTAACCAATATAATACGTAATCACAACACCTTTTTGAATTTTCTTTTCAAGGAAAAATCATTGCTCAGGTGAGATTAATGGAATAACAATCACGATCTAGGACTTTGCCGAGTCCTAGCGTGAATCTTGGCTCAATCCTCGTTGGAATTTCATTATCGCACACGAGTATATAAAGAATGATACTTTTTCCTGCATTATTTTACATTAGAAAACGATGTCTGACAACTGTATGTGATGCCGATTAAAAATGTACTTTTGTTATCTGGTCCTCTGCATGCTACATTATATACCTATTTACTGGCTATGAGGATGAGAGCAAGGTTTTTGTCCCCCGAAACAGCAAATATTTCACGAGGCGAAGCCGAGGGAAAGAGTTGCTGTCTAGAGGAACAATAAACTTACTATAGTCCGAATAGTCAGTAAATAGGTATTTTATTATACCGAAGAAAACTTTATTTGTCGGCGATGCAGATTTTCTTGATGATAAACAAATAAGAGTTATTATTAGGGTGAGAACCTAGTAAGTTGTAAGAACTTGTGTTCGAACCCTTTGTATATTATATATACAATAAAATATGTTCAAACCAAGAGTTATCGGTGAATAGTGTCGGTGACTTTTCACCATGGACAGATAGCACGGAAACTAGTTCACGGTTAGATAGAATAGCATGTTTTTTTGTTGTAATTTTACATATAAAATATCCACAGAGGTATTATAATAAACATGTATAGTACAAGTCAAGAAGAGAGCATACGACGATTTTTTAAATGAAAATACAATAAATTATAATAAAGCAAGCAAATCAAATAATTCCTGGAATAGCTTATTTCAATATTTATCATCTCCTTACAGCAGACGATATTTGTTTAGGTTTTACAGCGGCGTTTTAATACATAGTGAAATAATAATAAGACAAAATTCTCGCACTAACGTCTTACACTGGACAAACAGATCTGATACCGGTGATATTGCGAGAACATCAATAGCAAAAGTGGATATGGACTCTATTAGCGATCGTCTATCATATGATATATCTTTCAGTTTCTAGAAATCTGCGCCATCTTAATTAGACGGTTGCAAAAATATCACTGATTTCATTACTTGGCACAAAGCTATAAGTGCAAATCCAAATATACGTTTTGACAGTTAATAGATGTGAAGATATATAAGAGAATCAATTGAAATGAAGCTTAAAATGCAAAATTATTCATATGTAATTAATCTTTTAATCAATGCTATATTAAAATTCAATCAAAATAAGATCTTAGAATTTAACAGTCAGAGACCGTTAAATCATAAACATGTTCATGTGACGGTAATACAGGTACGTGGAGAGGATGACACAAGCGTACAGAGAAAAAAGGGTGTGTGTACAGAACATGACAAGCACATACGAAAACAGGGTGTATGTACAGGAAATAAACAGGGTGTATGTACAGGAAATAAACAGGGTGTATGTACAGGAAATAAACAGGGCGCACATTGGATGAATAAAACATCTTGCAGAAAATGGTTTCTGACAATACATGTTTCCTTTTGTAGAAAATGGAATTAAAACAATTATACATCGAGTATCTTCAATTTGTCAAATTTCTCACAGTTTCCGTTTTTAAAAAGCGAATTACAGAATTCTCACAGAACCGACGCATGTCTTTCTATTGATTGCTGTACACATTCTCTGATGTTGTTTCAATGTAATCTTGCAACGTTAAATACACCAAGGAATATTCCTCCTGTCAACATAAATAAGAAAGTATACAACTTACGGTAATATATATTTCGACCAAACAAAAATCTTTTCTGGTTTGAAATTTTTCATTTTTATTTCTTTAATAATTTAATTACATCATCATTACAACATTTTTTTTGTTTTCCCTCGGACTGAAATGTCACACTTTCATTGGTTTAAACATGACACGTAACTACCTCATATATCTCTATGTAGGTTCGGTGAGAATTAATATTAGGCAATATGGCCGTCATTGACCGCCGCTTCGCCTATTTATCTCGTTTAACACAGAAACCGGGTTTTGTAAGTTCCTAAAATATTTAGAGTATTTGCCCTTTGGAATTTTTTAAATTTAGAGAAGCTGCCCTTTGAATTGACGTCACATTGTTGTGTATGGAGCAGAACAAAATGACAGCGTCGAGATTCGCTCAAATCTCTGCAGATGGAAGGGGGAAACGTTTCAAATTGAATAGCAACAAAGTATTAAGTGAACATGGGTGAAACGAAGAATTTCAAGAGTATTTGAAAGGTGTGTCACTTGATAGTCCTCGGGAAAACAAAACACTTAGTAGGTTTGTTAATGACTGACTACAGAAATATATCGGGTGATCAATCTGATACGCGGGTATGATAAGGCAACTCTCAGCGATCGATTGAGTAAAAATTCCTCTGATCGATATGACGTCACAATAAGCAGCATGATGTCATATTTTACTCTGAAACATGTCAATTTTAACTTTATCTCTGGTCCAAATTATAAAAACTGCAGGCGTAAAATGTCACTAGAAATTCTTCTGACTGAATATATCTTCAATTTCTCTGTATTACGTATAATTAACATTGATGACGTCACAAGCATGTTTAATAGAGAAGATCAATGTCGGGAGATAAATCATCGGAATGCAGTGTAAACAATGCCGAAATAAGACTTATTTAATACAGATACCCAAGATTTAGATGATTGTCAGTTAGGATATAATCAGGATAATACAGGCATGGATATTTTGTTTTACCAGCGAGTGTTATAAGGTAAGCAGAGAGACATTTATATGGCTTGACCGGCCTTTCCTCTGTCAGTGTGTACAAAAAAGGCAAAAGTGTAACACTACCCTGAATATTATGAAAGATGAATTTGGCAAATATCAAAAGCATATGACCTAAACTACTTGAAAAGTGCTGCTAGAATCCTTTGCTTCGTTGTTGTAATTGAAAAATACGTAGTATTTTCTATGAAATTGAAAAAGTTGAGGGGGTTTTCGATAAATAATGACAAAATTTATTTTATGCGACTAACAATAGGATTCTAGCAGTAATACTAATCAACATGATTGAATTGCCGATCGAATTATTGTGTTATACATACAAATGAATTTCGGGGTAGTGTTACACATTTTGATTTTTTGTTAAGGTAAAATATTGATCTATTTTTAACTGTCACGTGATACCATGGCACGACAGCTTCAAAGATCGATTCGATTCCAAAGAAGAAATATAATATCTTGGTGAACACATTCACTTGATTTTTATATTCAGCACTATTTTTATAAAAATAAACAATATTTAAAATGGCCATGATATCGACAATCATCAAACTCAGAGTTGCCTTATCCTACCTGCGTAGATGGCGTGGCTTCGCCTCGCCATATATGAGATTGATCAACCCGATATATAAGTACTAATACTTCAATAATTCTGGTTCTTTTCATTTATATATGAAATAACTAAAATGAAAATAAAATCTTAATACAGATAAAGACCAAAAACATTATACCTGTGTGGAACAGAACTCTGGTCTCCTTGTCTGTAGTTGTCGGACTGTTGTTAACACGTCAATGTTGTCGTCCATAGTGATTTGTTGTATTGAGTTAAACACAGCACAGAAGACACCGCATAATGAAGCAGCATCCCTGTCAGGTAAAGGTAAAACTCGCATATAATTTATTGCAAAGGGATAGCAATGTTTGTAAAATAATAATGATAGAAAATATATTTACACAAATAAAAATGCTAGAAAAATGTTAGAACAATATAACACTTTCATTAGTGGTTCATATGGGTATGAAGGAAGTGTACATTACAAAATAAATGGATAACCCACTAATGTTTGTAAATTTATAAACTGACACAGCTAAATAATGCGTCAAAGGTGTTTTGAAAAAATAAATTTAAAAGAAATGTGTATATTCATATTGTTTAAATTGTTCAGACCTTTAATAATGTTTTTGCATTGACAGTCGAAAAATTACAAGTATAAATAAAAGAACAATGATAGGTCAAGCTTTAGTACTTATTTCAAATTTTAGAAGCTCTTGTATGAATAAAATCGCTGTTTTACTTTAATCAACGTATTTGTGTTTGATATTTTACTTTTTATCTATTTATATTAATACTTCTGTATCAACGTATAGTTACAAGGTATCACGTACTTGCTGACAATAGTGATTGGGTTTTCTGTTGACAGGTTCCGAGTATATGATACTATGCTTCGGAGAAGGAATGTGTCTGAAGGAGTTCCGACTGACTTCAGTTGTCCTTTGGGTTCTACAATAACTACGGAATGGGGAGTCTCCTGAAAACGTTTCAAATATTTAGATATGAGTTGCATTCATAAATGATTAAAATAAGTGAGGTAAGTATCATCTGTCAAATTGAGAATAGATTGATACAGAGTTTAATGTGCTGTTACCATTACCTCCCCATGTATGATGTTGACTGAAGTGACCTTGACCTCGGTGTCACTCTCAGACTCGTACTGTACAACAAATGGTTTCACGTCCTTGGAGAACGCTTTCCCTGGCATCCATGACCTTGACTGAAATGAAAATATGATTATTTACAACATTTACATCTAAATGAAAAAAAGAAGAAGAAAGAAATGAACAGCAGGTTAAAAGGTTCACAAGTATATTAACATGATTTGTCACGTGGTCAAATTCTGTGAAGCATAAATCGTTTTCTGATGTTTATAATAAGACAGACGTCAAACCATAAGCTCGCGCGGCGATCATTGTGACGTCAAAAATTAAACTCTTTACCCATTTATAAGGTTTGATGCTGTATTAGAAAGATTTGTTTAATGTACACACATAGCTTAACCAATATTAATAACAAAACTGGAAGTCATATGTTTTGTCGGCGACACGGTTCATTGAACTGACCTATCTGCATCCAAAGTGCAACTTACTGATATATCACTTTTTATCGGAATGAACCATGTCACCAAATACACACGTATTCTATCTCAAATAAATAAATTAAGAATAATTATAAAGAAAAAGTTCCGAATATCATCATCTTATTAATATTTTGACCTTTAAGCATTAATAAAATGCTGTTTTCAGGAATTAAAGATTCAGCATGCATTAAAATTATCTTACAGGCTCAAACTTTTATTCAAATTATAACAGATTTTTCAGAAAAATTTTATAAATTCGGAAAATTAAATCAAAAGTATGGGTCAATGATGTTAACTTTAAGATATGGCTTGAAAGAATCTAATTTTAGGCAAATATTGGATTTAATTTTTCTTGACTTTTAAGAAATATTTCCTTAATATTCCAAAAAATCTTGGTCGAAATATTAAAAAAAAACATTGTTAGAATGAGGTTTTTTTTCTCGGAACAATATAAAGATATCATAGTGCACAACATATATGGAAGTCTGGACTGCATTAAAAATTAGGAAGCTAATACAAGTTACAGTACTCATAAAATATTTGAATAACAAAAATGTTCATTTCCTTCCTGAAACTTTCCGCCACATAATATACCGGTAGTTTCTTACTAAACTCCTTAATGTAATTTTTCTCCTAACTATTTTAATAAATAGAGTTTATTTGGCGTTTTATAAAATATTATATTTATATAAGTAGAATCAATATATGATGCAAAATGCAGAACACACAAAATCTCTATGTAAAAAGCAGAGGAACGACTCTCTCTAAAAAGTTCAAACAATGTTTTTGTTTTTCTTTAAGTTCACATAAGGAAATATATTTGCAAATATGAACTAATGATAAATTAATAAATTTGTTAATCAAAAATTAAGATGTATTCTCTCAATTTGAATTATTTCTAGATACATGTATAATGCTAGATTTCTTAAAGAGGCTCGTTGGTAAACAAATTAACCATCAGATTTACCCATGATTTTAAGATATGATTTGTTTACCTATAAAATATTATCAACTAAAGAAAAAGTATATATTAAATTTTATCTTTTACATGTGGGTATTTTCTTTTAATTTTATAAATAGCTCTTCTTCTAAAGGAGATCAATACAACATAAAGATGGCCACGACCATCGAGTCCCCTTAAACAGATGTAGAAAAAATGCAAGTACCTGTAGAATTAATTTCTCTTGTAAAAATGTGTCTAAACATACTTTCATTTGTCTGGTATATCTAATTTAAAAAAATCTTTTGTTTGTTCAAACTCAAAAGACCCTTTGGAATTAACACAGAATATACAAGATATACACAACAAGCGTGTCTTGTACCTAAGCAATGTTCTTTTTTGGAAAAAATACTTCGGATACAGGTGAATATTAGTACAGTTTGTTGGTAAAGTAAACTCATTTTTGATTAAAGACTGTTATATTCTGAACAAAAATGTCTTAAAGATAGCTTAAAGTTTGGTTATTAAGGACCAGTAAGTTGTCCTTAAAGGTGAATTAAAAGGTTTCTTAAAGATTGTCTTTAAGCCACCTTTGAGGCACAATTAAGCCACCTTTAAGCAGTATAGATAGCTTAATGGTGACTTAAAGATAGTCTTTATTTTACCTTTAAGCACCTTCAAGCTACCTTTAAGGCGAAATTAAAAATGACCATTCACCCTTTGATAGCTACCTGAATCAAGATTGACATTACATAAACAATGCATTTAAAACCAGTTTTTAAAAGCTGAACGAAAGTGTACATCATACGCGGACAAGCCGGTTTACTGAATCGCGTAGATTTCTGTATTGTCAATTTTTGTAGTAAAAAAATATGTAGTGGGAAAAGATAAAATGGTGTAATGATTAGTGGATATTCAAAAACAGGGACTATTATTTTGAGATATAATGAAATAACATATGTAAAAGACAACGAATGACTCATAAATACAAATTTACCAGTTATTCAGTTTTACATCAAACTATTGATAATCATTGTCCCAGATAGTCCTATCTCCTGCTATTTTTGTATTTGCTGTTTTCTTTCTTCATATTTTAGTTTTCGAGTTTTATTTTCACTGCACCACCGTAACTTTAGTTAAAAGGTGACACATAACCAATGCTTTTGTGATTCTATATTGAAAAAGGGAATGAAGGTACACTTTTTAAGCATGACACAGATAGTCAAAAGGATGAAAGGATAAACCCACCGAATCTATTTCATGTAATGGATTCATACAGATGACTGTATCAGAATCATGGTCATTGAGCAGACGCAGGAAGTCCACAGCGTCCTCTGGTGTCGGGTAAGGCGTCACTATAAACGCTCTATCTTTCAGGTAAGACTGAAGAAATAATCAAATTTGTTATTTAGCCAAGACGATTTTGTTTTGTCTTATATATCTGCAACTTTTCGGTATTTGATAATACATTAGAAAGATATTTTATGATAAAGTGTAAACCGTTGGCATTATATGTTGATGTGAAGGGGGATACATAAGCTTTGTTCGTTCATCTAAGAAACATTTTGATCGAACATGATATACATATATAACACATCAACGTAAATCATATGAATATTTCAAAAGATGGAAATATAAGCAACATTACATTCTTGGAAATTTCTTTTACAAATATAATGATTGCAATCGTTGCAGAAAAAAATGACCAGCTGAAGAGAATAAGTATTTCTGATACACTCTTGTTCCAACAGAGAAGAAATTTCATTGTTAAATTTAAGATGTACTCACTGAAACGTGTATTGCATTGATGAAATTGCCTCGTTTTTCAACAGCTGATGTTAGATACAACATGTATTTGTCCACTTAATGAAGAAATATAGATTTAAGTAACGCTTTTTCATAAAATCAAAAACGTATAGTTTTTAAATTTAATGTTTACTGTTCCATCAGAATTAGTCCTACACTTATGAAAAATGTATAACACAGAATTTATTAAACTTTATTGTCTTTCTTCCGCCAGTATATAATCGATGTTCTACAATTTACAATATTAAATATTTCTTTTTCTCAGTCAAATCCTTTAGGTAGGAGATTTTTATGCAAAGATTTGCGACGACCAAGACAAAAATTGATGAAACATGTTTCTAGATATGAAATCATTTTCTTAATTGTTAAAATGCAGTTTGTACTGACATGGTAAAACGATATTCTCTGTTTTCTTTGCTAAATGCTGAATCGAGTTCTTGTAATCAGCACTTGTGTATTCTGGTCGAGTTTTCATTAATTTCTGCCAAAAAAAAAAATCACAACAGACGGCTGTGAATTGTTCATGTTTTATTTAATGAACTTATATAACAAACAGATTATTACAACTTATTTCTCTTTTTATTTGCTTTATTTTTATTTGCCTCAAACTCCTTTCTGATGCCTGTTTGATTAGCTGGGTGATCTCCAATCATACTTTGGACTTTCTTTGTAAAGTCAGGAAGACTTTGGGGTTCAAGAGAAGCTTTGAATTCCTCGTTTAACGCCAAAAATATCGCCATATACTGTTCCTATAAAAAGGTAATCAAAAAATATGGTATATCTTTGAAAGGCATTTAAACAGCTTTGAAGGATTTTAATTCTAATTATAAATTAATTGTTATGGTAGTTTTAAAAACAGCATCTATTTCAATAAAAATATCTTTTGATTGAAACTCTTATTAGCTTACATAAGTCTGGACCATGTTCATTCTGTTTGCTCTCATGATCTTGACATACTCCGCTACATTGATTTTACGAGACGCTTTACCAGCCTTGTATAGAGCATCCAGAGCAATATAGGTTCCTGTACGACCTATCCCAGCGCTACAATTTCATATCACTCTTCGTGAAAGTAAACCTTATTATACTCAATACATTTTTCGAAGATTCATATTGAGTTTAAATTTATACATACAAAGATATTTTGAATCTATTTACCTTGTAACTTTTATTTTTCTATTATCTGTTAGCAGGTCTAGGCAACCTCCGTTTTTGTAGGATAGATTTTATCCTCCAGAATTGGAGGATAGATGCTTGCCCCTCGCCCCCCCCCCCCCCCCCCCCAGTGGATTTCTTTCAAATGAAGGGCAATTAACTCTGTTTATCCAAAGGGATTGAACTATGACATAAAATATAATTATCAGACAATTAAAAAATCACCTTATTTAGCTGTCATTTATTATAATTATTGATGATATCTAATCAATATTAAAGTTTAGATAATTGCACGGCTGATTTTAAAGACAATATATTTTGCAGGCGAAGACTCTCACATTTATTTTAAAACATTCAGTATAATTGATATTTATAAATGGTATCATTTTGATGATTAAAATTTGACAATGTATTTTTGTGTTGAGGGATTAGTTTTTCAAAATGATAAATAATCTAAGTATTAATTTAGGAAAAAGTAGTAACAAAGTTCCTAAGGTATGCACACATTTACTTGTACATGTACATGTACCAATCAGATCAAGATAATTATCGTTTATGCATGTCTAAAGGTGGATTAATTCAATTATGTTTTAAAGATGAATAAACGAAACCATTTTGTAAATTTTTTTATTTAATGAAACAGGAAGTACAAACTTTAAAAGCATACTGTGAAAATACTACACATAGAATTTTAAATCGCCTCATACAATCATTAGTTTATTTCATTGACTTTAATTTCCATGTTGTGTAGTGCTTGCATTTTTTTTCATTAAAGATATGCACAAAGCCTTTAAAATGTATCCATGCTATCCCCCAAAAATGGAGGATAACTCCACCCACAATGCAATGCGACTTTCCATATATGGTAAAAAAATTGACTGCCATATTGAAATTGGGCTATCCTCCAAAAACGGAGGTTGCCTAGACCTGGTAGGAGATAATATTGCTTTTGTTCGTCAATTAAATGCTAAACTGGTATTTAAATCTTTTTCCTACTGTTAATACATAATCATAGGCTGAAAAAAAATTAAGCTGTTTATGAATATCAGTCAAATGCCAAACTGATTTTAACAATGCTTTTATCGTTGTATTTTCATACAAAACGGGAAAGCAGTGGTATCATTTTATTGTTTTATGTACATTAAGCGAAAGCAATACATGTTTAAATGCTTATACCTGCAATGTACAACAATTGGTGATTTAATCTTGCTGATTCTTGTTCTCATGACGTGATTATGAAAAACAACCAGACGGAGAGGATTGGGCGTCCCATGATCAGGCCACGTGGTGTAGTGGTATTGGATAACAACAAGTGACTTTTTTTGCTGATGATTGAAAAGTAAAACATGAATTCAGATCGATCAAGTTTTAAATATTTTGTTGAAAGCATTTTCGTATCATAGAAATTCGTTAAATTTTGAGAGACAAAATGCTTAAATCTTACTGAGGGAAAGTTGAACAAAAAATAAAATTCATTTAAGGGATCTCATTACGAGACGAAACAACATTATTAAAGATGCGGTTAAATCATTGACCATATTTGTTTTACTATCATATCAATATGATATTACCTCTTTGTGGGAAACTGAAAGTTTTCTTATGATGTAAAAAGCGTTTTGTTTTTCCTCCACATTTTTGATGACGATATTTCCGTGCAGTCTTGTTTTAATATTCTCTGGCCAGTATTGAGTGCATTTCACCTGATTGAAAAACGTACTCTTATGTTTGATCAAAATCTTGCTTCCACATTTTAGATTTAAACAGAAGAGTCTCGCAAGTGATAAATTTGTACAGCTTCGACGTCAAAAAGATAGGAAAATACGTCTATCTGTTCTGATTCTTTCTGCCAGTTATATACATTGTACATATACTAACCTTCACACCCTCTTTCAAGTTGGTCAACATAACAATTTGCGTAACCTTTTCCTGCCAAACCATCGCCCAAAAATCGTTCAGTGTGTTCGGTTTAGGACCTAAAATCGAAATATTAAATGGATTTATGGTCTCTTAAAGGCAAAACCCATTGATCATGTATCGTATATAGATCGTTAAGTACAATACAAAAACAATACCTTGTGATGCAATATACGCTTTTTCTTCGTCCAATCCCTTTAAAGATATGATATGAAACATAAGTATCGAAAGATTTTTCAAAGTACGATTCTAGAATTGAATGGTGCTAATGCATATACTCACGCTGATGTAGTTTGCATTTATGTAGTCAGCAGACGTTTCATCGGTTCCTTTCAGAATGATCCGAGAGTGATCATCTGTAATGAAAGTAGTGACATTAGGGGACCTACAATAGTGGTATTTTTATGGATTAAAAATTTCTATGGATTAAAAATGGATTTCTATTGTTTCCCATCTTAATCTATTGAAATAAAAATTAAACTGAATCATTACCAATGTACAAACGTCTGTACAGCAATGCACAGATAATAGAACCGCAATCTATGTATATTATACTACAAATGTTTTATATGATTTTTCAACTTACACAATCCCTTAAGAAAAGGTATATGGTTTAATAAAAACCTACACGGAAAAGTAGTTTTGAATCTGTTCTTTACTAAATTTTCCTGACGTTTTCCAACTTCACAGGGATGTTGTTCTCCATAAGGTAACATCTGTTAATTAAACATATTGATTGTCAACAAATGTATTCTAACATTATCTATAAACCATGACTAAACGGTCACCTGAAGACCATAATCTCATAAATATATTTAAATAAGTTTCATTCTAAAGTTAAAAAATATTATAAAATGACAATGACCTGACCCCGTCTCTAACTGAAATCTTGCAAAAAGACTATGAAACCTATCATGTTGGTGAAAAACTGTAAGATCATAATAATAGAGTGCATGACTTGATTATGAAAAGATGCAAGACTCTGATAGGAAATAATTTCCCCATATTTGTTAACTTTCAAGAAAACTTTTATGTGTATATGTTTTGATAAATAATATAAAGATGGCTACTATACATGTTTTATTTAAAACAACTTCCACCCAACCCCCATCTCCAGGGACCAGAGAGAAACTCTTCCTCCCCAAACCTCATTTAAACGGAAAAAAATTAAATTTCTTCTTATCTCACTTCTCATGCTTCAGCTTTTTAGTATCTAACCAAGAAAATGTGACACTTTCTAGCATTTATCCAAAGACCATTGTACATGTACCACACATCAGTGATTTTGACTAGCCAATTATTACTTAACTATTAAGTCTATTTGTTTATTTAGAAAAATCAAAAACTGTTTGGTTGTTAAGTTGTAAATATATTAAACATACTTGTATAATTCTTTTAATCATTCAACTTCTTCATTACATTATTTACAGTGATTAATTATCAAATATCAACAAGCAAGGGAAGATAACTCCATTTACAACACCCCCCCCCCCCCCCCCCCTGAACTCTTGCCGCAGGTTTTTATTATATTTTAAATTTAATATACAGATTCATTCATTTAATTTTCTTATTATCATACCCCCCTCCCCCACCACAAAATTTTTGTAGTGTATCTAGGAATCACCTTTTCCGTCCGTCTGTCCGTCTGTGCGAAATTCGTGCCCGGTCCATATCCTTTTTATGGAGAAACATTGGAAGTTCTTACTTCAAACAAACATTGCTTATAACCTGAAGGTGTGTTAGGACCTTGACCCAAGGTTGTATAAAAAAGCTTAATTTCTGTCTGGGCCCCATCTTTGTAATGGAAAATGGTTAGAAGCAAAAATTTGACACAAAGATTGCTCCCAGGTCGTCCATATGATTTTTTTTTCAGACAGGGAGCTACAGACCTACAGCTAACCCTGCCGTATGAAAGCCCTACCCTAGGGGTTCTTAAAATTTACAATTTTGATAGAGGGCTTTATAGTATATCTAAATATGCAGTAAGTTTCAATTCCGTTTCAGCAGAGGTAAAGAAGAATGTTTTAGCTTAAACATTGTATATATAAACATTACATGACCATTTTTGCCCCGCCCTACAGTAGAACACCTACAACGAGGGAAATAAAATGTAAACTCTTGGTAGAGTGCTTAATAGTTTTACTAAATAGGCAATTAGAGTGACAGTGACAGTAAGAGTAAAGAAGAGGAATTTTAAAGATTATATACATTTAAACTATATAACTGTTGTGGCTTCATCCTAGATTCAGTACCTCTACTTTGGTTGAAGTGGAATTTACAATTATGGTAAAGGGCTTCCTGGTCTACATTATTATGAATTCAGTTTTTCTTACAGATGTGTGTGATAAAAAAATAATATTTTTAAAAATTGGTAAATATTGACCAGTTTGCTATTCACCCATGGGGCATGAGTCATAAAATTTACAATTTATGTTCTCTACACCTCAAAGATGCATCATACTAAATTTGAAAAGAATTGGCCATCAGTTTTTAAGAAGAAGTAAAAGAAAATGGTCAATTGTTAACACACTACGTACGATGACGGACGACGACGGACGAAAAACAATTGCAATAGATCACCTGAGTGACTCAGGTGACCTGGAAAGGAGAACATGTCAGTTAAACCAAAAATGTTATTATGTATTTATATCATTTTTCAAATACTTGCAGCATATTCTCTTTTGAATCCATCCTCCTCGTTTTCCTTCTTTTCCATTATAACATTTTCAAGTTCACTGATCGGAATATCAGAAATTGTTTCTTCATTTAAATACATGTCCCCATAGGGATTCTCAATGCCTTCTTCGTCATCGTCGTAATCTTTGACGTCATATTTTTTTGCAGTGAATAAGTCCGATGACGGTTTATTGCTACCTGACTTTGTAGCAGATTTACTCTTAGTTTCCATATTTGCATAGATATTAGTAAAACCGGGATTCTCACTTCCGTTGTTCACTGAAGTCATTTTGGAATAGAATGATAATATTAAATGATTTTGTTTTTCAAATGTGTCAAAGATGAATGGGTTTGTTTTCTTAAATTAAGATAATTACAATAAAAAATGATCTTAAACTGAATGATATGCCAGTCATGTCATATTGATTATTGTTTTTTAACCTCAGGCTTAATGCTTAAAATTGCTGCACTCAAAACATTAAAATGATAGTACAGATTTTCATAGCGTGGCCCCTTTGTCGTTCATATAGCATTGAATTGTGCGAATTTCATATATCTGATGTTGGCCCCTGTAAAATTTTGTGTTTGTTTTTTTTTTCTGTTTTGGTTGCGTATTTGTCTTAAATTAAACTAAATCATCAACATGATTTTCACTGATAAACTTAACTCACAATGTGTAATTTCTTCTGTTTCTGGTCTCGTTCTTTGAGTTCTTGCTATTTCATTCTTTGTGTCCGATAGTTTCCTTCTTAAATAAAAAAAAAGAAGATCTTGAAATACAATATCCTTCTGCTAATGTTTCAAAATATTTTAAAAGTCTTTTTAAAAGAAAATGAGTACATTTATTAAATATTTACTGAAAATTAATGATTAACAAGCATAATAGTTACCTGTTAAACATAATAACAAAGGCAACGGCGGCAATGACTAGAATAAGTGGAACTAATACACCTGCAATAACAGCGCCGTTACCTTCCGGATTCTCTAGTGTATCTTTCTGTGTATACAAAATATATTTTGAGACATGCTATAGTGGTAAAATAAATCATAATGAATCTTAAATAAACTAATTATTTTTAAAACATTGTTTATTATCTAAATTAACATAGATTGCTGGTAGTTTGTTGAAGTGATGTAGTAAATAATATTTAAATGAAAGTATAAGTGAGAAATCATGCCTGTTTTCTGTTACTACATGTTGTTCGACATGTAATGTGTAATGTACGATTTCGCAAAACATTCGACTCATATAGTGATATGAACATTTCATCCCTCAAGGTATTCTCCACGGTTGAAATACATTATTTCAATCGCGGAATCCATTTTTGAAATGCGTCACTTTACGCTAATTTAGGTATACCTCTGAGGCACCTGAACGTTTCTGCTATTCTATAGGCTCATATGCATGTAAGGAGACATATTTGCAAATGTAAATTTTGAATTATCAAATGCAGTACAGTAGTCTTAAATCGGTGATTATTTATTTTAAATGTGGTATACAAAACTTTATTAAAGATGTTATTAAAACGACTGATAGAATCCAGCAACTAATTTAACTCTAGTTTGAAAAGTAAATTTCGCATGGAAAAGAACTATTGAAGCCTATTACTGACTTTGTAACGTCTGATGTAAAACACATGGACTGTTCCTTATGTCATTAAAAAAATAGAGAGAAAAATAGCTTCAGCTGGTATTTTTAACGCTATTTATTGTACCTCTACTTTTTTTCACTATACAAGAGTAATTCGATATATTTCGCTGATTCCCTAAAACCATCGTAAACCGACTGATTCCCTGCAAAACAGACCGATTCCCTGGAAAAAGGTGCATCAGTTCAATGATCGAACTGATACACACCTATTCGGAACACTAGTAATTTCTGTTAACCAAAGGAAAAGTTCAAAAATATTCCGAATAAAATCATGAATATTCATAATCAGATGATTTAAATTTAGTTGCAACGTCCTTTTTGATTGCCTTTTCTTATTCATCTTCATCGTATAACCATAACTTGCCTACGTCACAATAGGACGTGCGTGCAGTTTTTTTTTAATTTGAAGATATAACTTGTTGGATACACGAAAAATGATATTAATTTGAACTTTTTCTGATTGATTGTTTGTATTGGAGGCTTCGCCTCGGGAAATAGACTTGCTCTCGGGGAACTGGAATCTTACTGACTTCCTCATTGGTATACTTTAATTGTATAATGTAATGCTAATAAAACGGCACTTAAAGACATTTGACCTAAAGTTAACTAAACGGTGATTGAATGGCAATGTTATGTGTTTAGTCACCTTTCAAGACCTTTCAGGTAACATTCAGTTGACAGAATGACAGAAATTCATTTGTGCGGGAAGATTGTATTAGAGTGATTTACATTTTCTTTTTCAAAGAAAGTTTTTTGAGAAGAAAATAATAAAGCGACAACTGTCTTTTAAGAATATTTATATAAATATATATGTATATGTAAATACATATCTGTATGTGTGATGCCTTATATAGGCATAGTTTTTGTGTATGCAATTTTTCCTGTACTTTATTGTACTTACAACAAAAAAGGGAAAGCAGAAATTGTGTACATTATCTATGTTTATATATGCTTTGACATTTATATAAATTAAAAAAAAATATTTAAAAAAGAATATTTATGTATCAATTTACCTGCGGACATATTCCAGTAGTGGCACTACATGTACCATTGTTTTCACAAACTGCCTGGCATGTTTCATTACAATTATAACCATGCGTTCCCCATTTACAACCTGCATTAACCAAAACCAGTTTTTTTTTATATATTAGTGCGATTATTATTAAATCTAATAAAATCTTAAGTGATTTACTTTGTATAGTTCTTTTATTATATGCATCATAATGTATCATTCTAAGGAATTATAGATACATGGAAGCAATTATAGATACATGGACCCCATTGTTAATTTGGATTTCCACAGTATTGAATATTCAAATTTCTTATGTATAAAATTGTCATTTTCATAAGAAAACAAGAGGCCCATGGGCCACATCGCTCACCTGAAGTTCATTGTAACATTCTATTTCGTAGCATATGCTATTTCTATTTTAAACTTTGAACCCCTTTCTGGGGCCCCAGTATTGGTCCGGGGTTTATGGTTGGCTTTAACAATTTAGAATTTACATTATTTGACGATCGTTGCATAGTAATCTCACACACTGTAGCATTGTAGTTCTTTTTAAAAACATTTTCCATATATAATTCTTTGTTAATCTTTGAACCCCTGTTGGAGCCCCGGTATTAGTCCAGTGGTCACAGCTTTATTAATTTAGAATCTACATTATTTAAGGATGCTTGCATAGTAATCTCATAAATTGAAGCATTGTAGTTCTTTAGAAGATTTTAAAAACATTTTCCCTCTATATTTCTATGTTAAACTTTGAACCCCTCTTGGGGCCCCATTATTAGATCGAGGGTCACGGCTTTTATAATTAAGAATCAACACTATTTGAGGATGTTTACGTAGTAATCTGACAAATTGAAGCATTGTAGTTCTCGAGAAGAAGATTTTTAAACATTTTCCATGTATACTTCTACATTAAACTTTTAACCCATCTTGGGTCCCCAGTAATAGTCCATGGGTCACTTTTTAAAAAATTATCGAATCTACATTATCCAAGGTTGTATGCATAGTAATGTCACAAATTGTAGCATTGTAGTTCTCGAGAAGAAGATTTTTAAACATGTTAACTACATATTTCTATATTAAACTTTGACCCCTCTTGGGGCCCAGTATTAGTCAGGGGGTCACGATTTTACCAATTACGAATCTACATAAGCCAAAGATGCATGCATAGTACATGTAATCCCACAAACTTCATTGTAGTTCTCGAGAAGAACATTTTTAAACGTTTCCTATATATTTTTAAAATGTTAAAATTTGAACTCTCTTGGTGCCCCAGTATTAATCAGGGGGGGGGGGGGGGTCACGATTTTTACAAATTAGCACCTACATTATATATATCAGATCTCTCATGATTTGCGATGGTATATGATTTTTATCCAACGAGTTTTGTGTTTTCTATCCCCTCGCCAAGGCTCGGGGATAGAAAACACACAACTCGTTGGATAAAAATCATATACCATCGCAAATCATGAGAGATTCTTTTTATCACATGTTTTACCACGTATTTTGTTTAACCTTAATATTTTCTATAAAAATCATATTTGTGAACCGCACTACACATATATTACAAGGCGTCAACAATTTTACGTACGGAAAAAAAGTTCCTTAAAGATTAACAAAGAGCTTCACATTTACAACTCTACACGTTTCAACTGAATTGTTTTGTTACTTTTTCATTCTACGTCAATCATCCGCCTGTGGCTACGTAATGTTTAATTATGACGTCATGCGGCGTAAGAACACACAGCGGAACATCAAAAATTTATTACATGAGTGATATCCACCGCATATTGAGATAAACATGTGATAAAAGGATTTGTTTTGCCTCGGACTAGAATGTCTTGATGTCATTGGATGAAACGCGTCACGTGATTGCTTTACAAATTTCTTTAAACGGCGAGCGTCAAAATTTATACGGCAACATTGCGGACGCAACGTTATTTAAGCTGATTTTTAAAACAAACGTTCGACCATACCTCTAATTTTTAAGCCCCCAAATATTTACAGTGATTCCCCTTTGCCCGTGACGTAATATTTCGATCCTACAATGGCATCCAGGTTTTCGCAGATGACTGGCGAGGAACGAAAAAAACAAGAGAATTAAGCTATGTATTTAATTGTTATATTATCTTTTGTTTGTTTACATAACAAACTTTAGGTCCTCGGCAAAACAAAACACTTATTAGGTTTGCTATTGACTGTTTACAGAAATTTGTGGGGTCAGTAAAGTCGGTAAAGTCCATAGAAGGCGAGGCGAAGCCGAGCCTTCTATGGACTTTACTGACCCCACAAATTTCTGTAAACAGTCAATAGCAAACCTAATAAGTAATAGTATGCATAGTAATAATCCAACTGTTGAATTGTAGTTCTTGAGAAGAAGAGTTTTAAACATTTTGAATTCCTATATATATGTTAAACTTTGAACCCCGCCTGGGCCCCCAATTTTTGTCCGGGGGTCATGATTTTTACAATTTAGAATCTTCACTATATATATATATATATATATATATATATATATATATATATATATATATATATATATATATATTTATCTCATACGTGTGGTGTATACTACCCGTGTGATAAACCTTTGCTTAATCAAACGGGTGATGCTATATCAAATACTTCCGGTCCGAACTATTTTTGACACAGCCCCTCGCTTCACCGCTTCAGTGACCTATTTTCGAAGACTTTCTAGTATTTTCCATAAAGCTATATCTACTACCAAAAATTGATTTAAAATGGATTTCGTCGAAGATTTAAATTACAAATGTAAAGGAAAACACATAACTGTGAAGTTTATAAAACTCCAAATCACGTTAGCTATCAAGGAGTTCATTCTGACGACGCAATGAAAACAGAACGCTTTGGTTGTGTTTCTATACAAGAACTTACCGAAATAATGTCTCCCAAGACTTTTATTTCACCAGCAGTAAGCATCCTTATTCAATATTTTCAATTCGAATCATTGGGCTAGTGTTCGTTTTATAAAACATCAACAACTTTTCCTCGTTCGAGTCAATTCAAACTAACGAGCATTCGCAACTTTGTGTATGTCAACAAACTTGACTATTCAAGTCTTCTGATCAGTATTTCCATTTAATTAAGTGATAAAGCTCTAAGAAAAATTATTTGGAGATAAAAAATTATTTAAAGGTTTATTTCAGTGAAACTTTGCATTAAAACAGTTATATTTATCTCTGAAATGACGCACTAAATTGTATTGCGCAAGGTCACAATAACCGCTTAACACAACGTTGCATCATCGTTTAATCTTTGAAAAAAAAAACAATTCGGGTCATATTTGGGTCTGTCTCAAAAGCTTCATAATATAAATCAAATTGTATGAGATAAATAGAACATCTATAATTGTGTGATTTTATATTTGCTTTATCCAACTCGTTGAAATGGTTATATTCGCTCGGCAAGCCTCGCGAATATATACACCATTTCAACTCGTTGTATAAAGCAAATATAAAATCACACAATATAGATATCCTCTATATATACAAGCTTTTGTGTAAATATTGGCTTTTCTAGTGCAGTGGTTATTGAGAAGAAGATTTTTTAACATTTTCCCTACGTATTTCTATGTTAAACTATGAACCCCGCCTGGGGCCCCAGTTTTGGTCCAGGGGCCATGATTTTTAAAATTTAGAATTCTCACTATATATACAGGCTTAAATTCTGTGTAAGCAGTGGCATTTCTGGTGCAGTGGTTCTTGAGAAGAAGATTTTTTAACATTTTTCCCATGTATTTCTATGTTAGACTTTGAACCCCTCCTGGGCCCCAGTTTTGGTCTGATGGTCATGATTTTTACAATTTAGAATCTTCAATATATATACAAGCTTTTGTGTCAATATTGGCATTTCTAGTGCAATGGTTCTTAAGAAGAATATTTTTAAACATTTCCCTATGTACACTACTGGCTCTAAAAAGTACTGAAAGTGCCGATTTTTACTGATAATTATTTTATTATTACTGATTATTATTACTGATATTATTTACTGATAATTTTACTGTTGTTACTGATAATTGCTGTTGGTTCTGACATTTACAGATATTTACTGACGTTTTTGCTGTGAGTTCTGATAATTACTGATATTTACTGAGATCAGTGGTTCTTGAGAAGTAAGGTTATTTATGTCTGTGCTGAGAATAACTGTTGATACTGAGAATTGCTGATAATTACTAATAATATTTTGAAAGCCCAAAATATTGTCTTTTAATTAATAAAATTCACATAATTCAGATTTAACGCAATTCATTTTCAAGTGTGTACTCGGTAGTTTTGCGTTTAACTAAGTTTTATTAAAATATATTTTTTTTAAATTTATCTGATAGCTTCTTTTGAACTTCGAAGCACACAGATCACATTTTAGACTTAATGTTAGAATGCCGGGGGAAAATTGATAACTAAAGGCAGACTCCACAAGAATATTTGATTTCTAAATGTGGCGGAAAGTTTTTTCATCAATAAAAAATCCCATATATCTTTAATAGAGAAAATACCTGCAAAAAAGAACTGCAAAATGTCTTTGAAGTTTTACTTCACAGAAAGATAAGCGAGGCACTATCTGTGTATAGTATACATACTTTCAGCGGATCAAGAGGTGTGAATGTCGCAATCATTAACCTTGTAAATTATCAGTCTGACACCTGTGTGAGACATTACGTAATATCGTGTAGAGGTATCCATGATCTTGACAATATCTAATCAAAATGAAAAGTACTTTATTGACAACAATATGAATAACCTAATAATTTTCATATTGCGTTTAATTCAATTAAAGTTGGATATATAGTTATATTTTAATTATTATTTCTCTCTCTCTCTCTCTCTCTCTCTCTCTCTCTCTCTCTCTCTCTCTCTCTCTCTCTCTCCTACCATTTGCTGAAATCAAAACAAGTAATGAAGATTAATTAACTGACCTTTCACTCTTTCTCTATTAATTATTTACCTTTTCTTTCATGGCTTATTATGTTGTCATGATCTAGTTACATTATTTTAAATCAGTTTCTCTCTCTCTCTCTCTCTCTCTCTCTCTCTCTCTCTCTCTCTCTCTCTCTCTCTCTCTCTCTCTCTCTCTCTCTCGTTTCTTAGACTATACAAAGAACACCAACTTAATATAGTGATAAAGTGTTACGGTTTATAATGCAGAATGACATAAGCACGATAAAGTTCCATTACAGAATCACAACCCCCAGTACCAACAGAGATTTGATTGTAATCTTTTCTCTCTCTCTCTCTCTCTCTCTCTCTCTCTCTCTCTCTCTCTCTCTCTCTCGCGTTTATGGTATTTTGATTATATTATTTCTAAAAAGAATTTAAAAATGATAAATAGATCCAAAAGATAGAGATTAAAAAATGGCTTAATCTAATACAACCTCCCTCAAAAACCTAAGATTCTTACTTAGATTCATTATACCGTTTAAGTTAAATGATAAATTTTAATATCCATAATACATACCACAGTAGGCGTTAACATGAATACTTTATATATTTAATAGCTCGGCACATGGTTTTATACGGAGTTCCCTCTGCGCGACTAACAATAATCTTCAGCAAAGACGTCAGTCTATAAAAATTGGTGTTTTTTTCACATGTTTAATCATAATCATTATGGCGTTTTTACCCGCGAACAAACGCTCTCTCTCTCTCTCTCTCTCTCTCTCTCTCTCTCTCTCTCTCTCTCTCTCTCTCTCTCTCTATTTTGTACAAATACTTTATTCTTGCACTACACTGCCAATTGTGCCTCACGTGAAATCCACGTGAAGAGAGCTTCACGTGAATTTCACGTTAAGCTTCACATGAAATTCACATGAAATTCACGTGAAATTCGTGTGAAGTGAAATTCACGTGAAATTTTTCAGGTGAATTTCACGTGAAACATCTTCACGTGAAATTCATGTGAAAGTTCACATGATTTTCACACATTTTTACGTGAAATCACTTTCACGTGAAATTCATGTGAATTGATTCATGTTAATTTCACGTGAAATTTCAAACACCTGATAATTTTTTTCAAGATGTGTATTTTACTTCAGTACTGGCTGAGAGTTGTTGAACTCAATTTATAATACTTTCGATTACACCAAAGTGATATAACCAGATAACAGGAATGCATATAACAACAAAAACCCTTTAGCAATTTAACGTTATCTTAACATACAAATAAAATAAAATAAAAAATGTATAAGCATATCAATAAAAGTCCATCAACATACATGCTAATAATTTCAACTCGTAAAATATTATATCAATGCTATTAATTAAATGAATTCCGGATTGAAGTCTGAATCGGCTTTGAATTAGTCGTGCTCGTGCCGACGTCACATTTTACGTCACAGGTTGAAGCAGATGATGGACTGCACTGTGTATGTTATGCTGTGGACGGGTGTAACTTGGATGCCAATCTTGTAAGGTAAGCTGTATATTTTTAAAATAAAAAGAGTAGTGACCGTGTAGATCTTGTTGCAACGCTTTATATCTATCTCTATCCGTGAAAATTCTGTTTCACTTTGAACATTGACTGTCTCGAAGACGCGATCGGTACTTGATATGCCTACAATTATATTATACATATATAGCGTGATGCTGATGACGATATTTCAATAAACTATGCAAATAAAATAATTTAATAACAGTTAACTAAAGGTCACTGTGAAATAATGTTGATAATCAAATTAATTGATATCGGTAGGTCTGTCATTCCGAATTTTCTCGGAAAGATCTTAAATATTACTAAAGCTGTGCGGGTTTGATAAATAAAAAAAACCAATAAAATTTTATGAAGAATAAAAGCATTGTGTTTCATACATATGTATTTATTGAAGGCAGCTAGATACAGTGGCATCGGAAGAAAATTGAAAGTGGAAGGGGAGACTTGACTTCGCCAACAACGATAGATGAAAACAGGATAGATCAGCAGTATTACGAATGATCATGTTCTGGTCTCGGTGAGTGACTTATCTAGGCCTAATTGTTTAACGTAATCGGCGATTGTTTGTAGTTTCCCTCTTTTTTAAACAATTAATGTACACCTGTCTTCTTCTTCTTTTTTTTTTTTTTAAAGAAAAGTAGGTTTAAAAAAATGATTTATCACTTTGTAATCATGAACATAGTTTCTTTGTTATTTTATCTACCATCTAATTATTTTTTTTTTATTTTTCAAGGAATTACATGATGTTTGGAAGGCATTGTCTTCATATGCAGTCTTACACAGAGTCTATCATAGAAATACATTGTGTCTCTTTAGAATATTATACTATAATTGTGAGTATTCAAGAACATTTAGCTATAAAGCATTTTGTAGCGTATTTTAAAGTATTAAAGTTACAAGATCTATATATTTATACCAAGAAAAAAATTGTATATGTATGGTAATATTTCTTACATTGATACAGTATGTAAAGATTGTTGTTTACTATTAATGTATTTTTTAAAAATTATACAATTGCACCAAATGCCAATTTGTAAATGTACAACTTTTGATATACTTGTATAGTAAATGACAGACGTACATTTTTGTAGGTTTCTAAGATGTGGTTGGACATAACCAGAAGATTAAACCATTCCTGTTAAATTCAAAGGTTATAATCTCCGCACTGCAGCTGATATGATGGGGACAATGATCCAAGGTAATATTTGAAAAGTTTTTAAGCTGGATTATTTGTATGAAGAATAAAATTCCATTTTGAATTTCAATAGCAGTTTAAAGATTCAAGAATGAACAAGGATATTAATATATTAGAATTATATTACATGAGGTTAAATGAGGATAGTACTGAATTTCCTCAAGAATAAATTTTTCAGTACTTTTTAATCTTGCTTGTCAATTTTATAAATAATGTTTAAAAACTCTAACCTTATCACTGATTATAATTATAAACATTTAAGAAATTATCCCAATATGCCTTTACAGAATAAAACACTGACAAAGGAGAACGTGGAGGTGGTAGACAACTAAGATGAGGTAAAAGTTGAAAAGTTGATGTTGCAAAACCCTAACAGAAAAAACGAAATGCTAATGATTGAATTTGTTCTCTTCTCTCTCTCTCTCTCTCTCTCTCTCTCTCTCTCTCTCTCTCTCTCTCTCTCTCTCTCTCTCTCTCTCGTTTTGCATCTTTTTCATTGTTTATTTTACCTATCGACCTTATGTTTTGAATTCCAATAAATAAAAACAGTACACCTGAGTATACTAAGAATTATAAGCAAAAACGTTATCACATCATAGGTTTTATTTCATATTATAATGAAAGAGCTTTAGAAGCATTGTGTAAAAAAATTACTAAATTGAAATTTTTTTTTCTCTTTCAGATTGAAGCACCAAAGAGTATCTTACATGTTTTTGTAATACAGAGAAAAATAAAGCTTAAAGAATTTTATATCAAAGTTTTACTGTTTATTAAGAGGTAACTGCCAGGATTTGTGATATGAATGATTCACATGTTTGGATCCAATGGAGGCATTGATTTCGAAATCAATTGACAAATTGAATATATTAATGCAAATGATCAATACATGTTTAACAAAGCTTGATTAAGAACTCAGATTTTGAATATTTAAATGTCCTTATTTTGTAGAGGTACAATTATATTTACAAGTGCACATGCTTTGAAAATTAATGACAAAACAACTAATGAGGTGTATTTACCATCATTTGAGTGTAAAAACCTAATGAAAAGGCTAAAGAAAGCTATTAGACTTCACGTGAAATTCACGTTAATTTCACGTGAAATTCATGTGAAAAATTTCACGTGAAATTCGTGTGAGTGCTCTTTTCACACGAATTTCACGTGAAAAATTTCATGTGAATTTCACGTGAAATTAACGTGAATTCACGTGAGGCACAATTGCCTGTGTAGTATGCGGTAATATGACCAGCGGCTATATGTACATTCGGGTCTAATTTTGAATTCAATTGATTTTCCTTGATAAATCAACGATTATATACATGTAGTTAAAGTCCATGCAAAAAAAAACATGCAGATCAAATTCCTTTGTATGTCTTGGATCAAGAAAACCATCAGAACTAACAGACAGCGCTCAGACTATACACAAGACAGGGTGACCGCGGCAAGGTGTAAAGACTGGCCACCTGTGTATATGTCTTTTAGCCTCAGAATAAACAGAATATGTAAATGGCCGGGAAATACATCGTGAAACTAAAGTGTTTGATTTCATTTTGAAAACAATATTAGTGATTATGGCCAGGATAAAAACATCTTAAGTTTATGATTACTTAACTGAGTCCAATACATGAAGTGATCGTTTAAAATTGGGAATCATTATTATAGATGTATTTATCAATTATATCAGAGACATAAATAACAGAGATTAGCAACTGATCGAAATCTCGCGAAATCTTGCTGTCCCTATTGTAAAGTATTCCCAGTTTAAATCAGTATATCTTTCTAATAAATATTAAAAGAGAAGTTTTAGGAGGCAGTTGGCTACCCGTCGTCCGAGATTTCGCCGATGTTTTATAGCTGGCCAATATATTTTCTATATACCCGTACCGTATTAATCTTATTTTTCAATTTTTTGTTTCAAAAACGTCTAAAACCTAAGCACATTTTTCATAAAACAATATACTTTTGGTTTAAGATCATTATCTCAGTTTACTAATATGTAGTTCTCAAAGTAAGGTTGGTCCCGTAACATTTTTCAAAACAAAACACGCTAATGGCGGAGTTGCCAATCTCGTTATTTATGTCTCTGATTATATAAAGAGGTTAAAATCTTCATAAAAATGATTGTTCTTGACTGTAGTATCGAGTGGATTCGCGCGCTAGGATGGGAAAAAGCCAATCTATAATTTCTACATGCATTTTATTTATGTGCTAGTCAGCTAAAATAAAACTTGGAACAGGAACAAAAAGAAAAATATATATATTAATATAAATAAGCAGAAAATAAGAAAAATAATCAAACCTAATTTTTCGTGGTTGTAAAAGAGAATTTATTGTTGATGAAATCAACAAAAACTTAGATCTTTCATTTATTTCTATTAAGAAAATGCTCGGTACTTGTTTTTTGTTCAATTGAAATAATATCAGAACAATTTGCATGTAATTTAATCTATTGAAAATTCCCTGGCTCTCAAAGGCCGAACATTTTTACCAGGTGGTAAATCTCAGGTGAGGACGGGGCTTAATTTCTAGAGGTGTGAAAGCATCCGGGGGTTGCAGTCTACCTGCGGTCGTGAACGTTGCTAATCACTATACACAGGAAGCAAATTGAAGCATAGGAAATAAATAATGAGTCAGAATTGGTCTTAGTTTGAATATCCTATTGTTCTAATGACCATATGAATCGATTGAAGGAAATGTTATGTTTTGTCCGAATTTTCTCTAAGCACACGCGTGTAAAGCACAATTGAAAAAATGTAGTAATTTATTTCTGCTTTAAAAATATAACTCAGTAAATGGTGTATAGCACTTGACATTGTTTAAGAAGTTTATTTTAACATTATATAATTGTATAAGAATATTCTCAGTAATTATCAGCAATTCTCAGTGCCAACAGTGAATCTCAGTAAATATCAGTAATTATCAGAACTCACAGCATAAACATCAGTAAATATCGGAACCAACAGAAATTATAAGTAACAACAGTAAAGTTATCAGTAAATATCAGCAATTCTCAGTACTAACAGTACAATATCAGTAAATATAAGAAATAATCAGTAAAAAATGGCACTTTCAGTACTTTTTAGAGCCAGTAGAGGTATTTCTATGTTAAACTTTGAACCCTACCTGGGGCCCCAGTTTTGGTCCGAGGTTCACAATTTTTATAATTGAGAATCCTCACTATATATACAAGCTTTTTTGTAAATATTGGCATTTCTGGTGCAGTGGTTCTTGAGAAAAAGATTTTTAAAGACACACAACCTATATTCACTGTTTTGCAATTATCTCCCTTTTAAAAAAGGTTTAAAACAATTTATAATCCCCTTTTCATAAGGGTGCTTTGTAACAAGTTTTGTTAAATTTGGCCCAGTGGTTTTAGAGCAGAAGTTGATAATGTGAAAATTTTACAGACGGACAGAGGCACAGACGGACGGACGACGGACAACGAGTGATCAGAAAAGCTCACTTGAACCTTCGGTTCAGCTGAGCTAAAAAAAAACCATTAGAATTGATTTACTTTGTGTACAGTTGGTTCCTTCATATCCTGGATTACATCCATTTGTACAGACGCCGTTAACATGATGGCAGGCTTCATTCTGTACACAGTTCCCACAGGACTCGGTGCAGTCTTGACCAAATTCACCTGCCTGACACTCTGTAAATAGTTTTTTTTTGTTGCAGTAAATGTGTGTTTCTTGTTACACTAAGTAACAGAATCTAATCTGATTTTTTATATTGGTAATCAAATATCGATAGAATCAAAGACAAATCATTTTAAAATGATACGCTTTTTTATAATGATTGCGTAAACTGCTATATTACATCATTGACCATGCCTGTAATAGTATCAAGATGCCAAGCAATGTCATTATCAAACCCTCAGAATAATTTATTTCCATGTTTAGATTTCCAGTAACTGTTGTCAAAAATTATCAGATTTTCTGATTCGATTCAAAAAATTGCAAACCAGCACAGAAAAATCCTTACTCATTTTACATTTGAGGTCACTCCATCCCGGCTGACACCCTCTCTCACATTCTCCTGTGACCCTGTCACATCTCTCCGGAACTCCACAGTTCATACTACAATTCTCCTGACAATTGAATCCATACTTCCCTTCAAGACACTCTGTGGATTATGGCATAATAACATTAAAAATAGAAACTATTCATTTCTCTAAAGCAAGTCAGAAACAGTTCTTTGCATGAAACCTTTCTAGAATCATACACGTCGATAAAATTTTCAATAGCCTACAAGCTTTAAAGAATTCCTTTTATAATCAATAAAATAATACAGTCTTAGAAGGAGAAAAACGTTGCTAAATTCTATAATAACAACTTATAAATTGATATAAATATCAAACTAACAGATTAAAATCAAATGATTTTACCTTTATCACATTTATCACCAAACATTCCTGCGTCACATCCGTTTGAACATATCCCGTTCACGTAATTACACTTTACACCATTCACACATTTACCACAGGTATTATTACACTCCAGACCGTACTTGTTATCAGCACATTCTACAAGATTAAACAAAAAAATTGAAAATGATAATCAAATTTATTGGAAAAAATCTGAGAAATATTTCGTTACATTAATATAAATGTTGTTCAGGAATTAGGACACAAAAAGGTTTTGGTTGTTTAAACGTCGTTACAATCGGGTAGGGAATACAATATAGGTTTAAAAGAATTAAGAATCATTGAAAAATAATAATCAGCATAACAAATGGATGGATAATTCTCAAATCATCAGAATTGCAATTTAGCAATTTATTTTTTAAAGATATGTGTTTGCTAGATTTATTGAACCGTGCAGCTTTACTTAATATACTCGTTAGTTTATACAGTTTATTTGTTGATTGAAAAACCAGCGATTTTTAAAATAGTTATTTAATAGCATTTCTTGTCTATAAAGATATCTATATTATCTCTATCCTCATAAACTATTTACTTGTATCACACTTAGGTCCTGTATATCCCGGGACACAGCCCAGACACGATCCATCCCCAATGTGACAGTGACCTTCCTGACAGTTCTGTGGACACGGCAATGAACAGTCCTCTCCATGATATCCTTTTAATGGACACCCTGTTTACAAATAAAACATAACTCAACTGCGCCTTTAATTTAGATTGATAACCTAAAGATATGTATTTTTCAAATGCTTAATGGCGTTTCTTATTCCTCTTCGTGAAAATGTGCTATTGAATAAACAAATTTAAAATGTACAACGTAACTAGTTTCTGAGCATCCCGTAATTTACGTTACAGTTTACGTTTATGACACAAAACTACAGTTTTACAAAATAATCAGATATAACAAAGTTTACAATCAAATAGATTTTATGCCTGTATTTAGCACTATTAAGTATCACAAGAACAGCGATTCATTTTTTTAAAAAAGTATATATAGGAACGCTTGGTCTACCATGTGGGTAAAAATGTACATGTATGTGCGATATGTAAACAACTTAAACGATAGTTGTTATATCAGGAGATAACTGTGCTAAAGACTGTGCTTATTTTGAAATGGAAAATATCCCACTGTTTGGTAAAGCAAAAATTGAGTACTACAATGTTTGTATCTAAATCAATTTTAAAAGTTTAAAAACGCGCAACTATATTAAATCAAATTTAACTTCTGTTTGAACATGACAACGAGTGTGAATAGAAATCAATTTTATCAGCAAATACACGGAAAATTGTGAAAAGCTTGCATTATAAAAGAAATGAGCCATTAAAGATTTGATTATGATAAAAAAAAGACTATGACAGTATTATAAAGTATAATTTTAAGCGATATGAAACCATGCTTTTTTCTATCTATTCACAGGTATATTATGTACCCATTAAGGATCATAAGCAGTAATTATTGTTTGAAAGTCAGGAGTTTTCTTACCATACACTTCTAGTTCACAAAGCTCGTTGAATGCGTTCAGAGAATACCCAGTAGGAAACGGAGGGTTAGTTCTGTTGTTGTAGTAGATGACGTATCTCCCATGCGTGGTACACATTATGTTTGTATGATTGGGTATTGTGGTCGGAGTATAGCTGGTGTCCTTAAAACACAGTACTCCATTATCTTTGTTGGTCGTGTTCGATATGTAAATAGAGAATCCCAGAAATCTAGCGATGTAACCGTTGTTTTCATCTGAAGTGATAAAAATTTGTTTATTTACTCGAAGGTTTATTTCAGAACAATATGAATGTTCAATGCATCATGCAGGTCCTGAAATTACCTTGTATCATAGATAGCAATCAACAAATTTAATGTAAAAGAAATCCATCACGTTTTTTACAATCAATGAAGGTCATTGGGGCGGTTGTGATTTCATAGAATTAAGTTCCCATTTTTAAATGAAATTTTTCATGTTCAATATGACCAGATTTAATCTCATTCTCTTCCTGTTCAAAGTTTTCTACAGAAAGAAAGACATTTATTTTTTGCCTAGTTCAGATAAGAAGCATTTAACACATTTTAAGATTCTACGTTTAGTACGTACTTGTAGATGGAATTATCTAAATCTTAACAAAAGAAATGCAACTTCTTGACATAACCTGTTTTCAAGAATTTTTTAGTATCTTTTTTTTCAGTATGGTAAAGGCTACAGTATTTTATTTTATTCCACTTGTATACAATTAATTTGAACTCAATAAGAAATTTTCAGTTGCATTGTATATTTTCTTTTTTATTGTATGATTTTTATTTGTATTGTATGATTTTCAATTGTATTGAATAATTTCAATGTAATTGAAATAACATGTAGTGATAACGAACAGTGTTCAAATTCGAAAGTACAAAGGAAAATTACAATACAGGAGCAAAGCAAACACGGACCTCTTTAAAAAAAAGAGGTAGGATCAGGTGCCATGGAGGAGTAAGCATCCTCTGCCGACCGGTCACACCCGTCGTGCGCCTAATGTCCTCTTGGTAAAAATTTATTTTTCAAAAACATTGGTCATACAACCTATGATGTTTTCATAGTTACTCATAGTCAAATCTATATTTTACGTATTATAAGACCAAGGATCGTCAAACTTCGTTAGTTGGTGCATCTAATAAACTCGCGGTATGTTCACCCAAAAGAATGTCACTGTAACCTATTGTTATTATCATTATTTTGTTTTTATGCATCGTTTTTATGCATTGTCAAATCTTATATATAAGAGAGTTTTCGCAATTCTTGATATTTTATAGAAGAGTGTATATCAAGAATTTAGAAAGATATGAAAGAGCCTTTGTTCAGGTGAGCGATGTTTCCAAAACGCTTTTTAGTGAGTTTTTTTTTTCAGTTTTAGGAAACATTTCATTCTCATGAATTATTAGAACTATCATAATGACAGAAATTTCATATCTATACTTATAACTTCTTGACAAGGTCAATACTTGGTTTCGTAGACCTGATGAGAGTATATCGACTGAGGACGAAGTTCGAGGTTGATATACACTCATCAATGTTGAACACTCCAATACCTGTATTTAGTCATGAAATTCTGTTTTTATAGGAAAGTAAGGTTTACAAATTTGCTATATTTAAGTATATTCAGGGTTATGACGATTTTATCATATAATGGCAAGATCATGTGACAACAATCGACTCATAATATCTTGGGGGAAATCGATATTATTATAATAGTTATTATCATATCAATATCTATACCCCAGACTTTATTAGCTGTCCTGTACTGTATAAAGATGTGATGTATACTGAGTACTTCTCCCAGATCTACCCGCCATTCTGCTGTTGATTGTCCGTCTGCTGATATCGTACACTCTCCTCCAAAAGCTTCCAAATTTGATTTCAGTCCATCCACAGCACGTTCTGCTCCCCACTCATTGTTGTATGGATGCTGTTGCCATGCTGACTTATTCAACGCTATATTTTCTACGATGAATCACAAGAGGTTAAATATTTAACGTATTTCCAGGGGTTTTTTGGTTAAATAAATATAAGAGTTTCTCATGTCACATATTTAGAGATAACACAGAATATGGCATAACAGCGTATTATCAATGCCACGATTTATTGAAATGTTTCTTCTCATATTACCAGTTCTTTTTCCGCGAAAAATTCGATCTAGTAAGTGAATTATGATGATAGTTAACGATTATTAGATATTAGTTACTAGTAAATGTTATAGCTTTAATTTAAATATTCTTCGCTTTGCAATTAGTAAAAACTCATCTGCAACAAATATAATGTATTTAGCATGTCTCCTCCTCACTATAACGTTATACGATGGTGAAACATGCGTCTCCGTCTCGATTTTCTAATGCCGCTCTTGTCTGATTTCCATAATTTTGATTATCCATTATAAAATCATACATAATAACACAGTCTACTCTGTTTGCGAGATTATGCGTCCAATATTTTATATTTGTTGGCCGGGGGTCCACTCCCCTACCCCCTAGATCTGGGCATGAATATGCCCACTCTAGGGAACGCAGGTCTTTCATTTGGTAATTCAGAAGTTGGAGTTCTATTGGCTTTTCACTATTCACTTTTCGAATAGCGAATAGTATTCTGTAATCGGTTTACTATTCAGACTACTGTAAGTATGATAATAACGTAATTTCATAATCATCCTACTTTTTAAATTGAAACAAACATTGATAAAGTAAAAATAGCCAATTGCTGAAATGACCCGACAATTGACATAATTAGCTAGCATGGCGAAAAGGTAAGAAATAAATCTTATATTGTTACAAAAATAATATTATTTAAGGGTCTTGCTAACACCCTGTATTCCATATTTGGGCTTCATATATTAGGAGGATGGGGCCCCGAAAAAAGACCAATCAATCCTCAAAAGGAATTGGGTTTACACGACCAGTTACAAGCATAGTTGGCATTGTAAAAATAGGACATTTCGTATACTCAGTACATAATACAGTTAAAATGGGAATATCATTCAAGGGGAAAGCTAACACCCTGTATCCCATATTTGGGTTTTCATATTTGGTGAGGATGGAGCCTCTGGAAAGACCAGTCAACCCTCAAAAGGAATTGGCTCTACGACCATAGACAGTCATAGCTAGCCCGGAAAAAACAAAATTTCGTATAAAACAGTTTAATTTGGGATATAATTCAAGGAGCTGTCTAACAGCCTTCATCTCATATTTTGGTTTAATATCTAGTTAGGACGGGGTCCCAGGAAGGACCAGTCGACTCTCAAAATGAATTGTGTTTACACGATCTTGTACAAAAAAAGCTAGCCAGATAAAAATAGGGAATTTCGTATAATTCAATTATAAAGGGAATATTATTAAAGCTGGCTCACACCCTGTATCTCATATTTGGGCCTTCATATTTAGTGAAGATGGGGTCCTGAGAAAGACCAGTCAACCCTCATAAGGAATTGGGTTTACACGACCATCAACAGGCATAACTAGCCTGGTGAAAATAGGAAATGTCGTATAATATAGTTATGATGGGAATATCATTCAAGGGGCTGGCTAACACTCTGTATCCCATATTTGGACCTTCATATTTGGTGAGGATCGCGCCCCGAGAAGGACCAGTCGACCCTAAAAAGTATTGCATTTATACAGCCATTAATAGGGATAGCTAGTCTGGTGAAAATGGGAAATTACGTATAATACAGTCATAATGAGAATATCATTCAAGAGACTGGCTAATACCCTGTATCCAATATTTGGGCCTTCATATTTGGTGAGTATGGGGCCCTGAGAAGGTTTAATCTACCCTCAAAAGGAATTTGGTTTACACGACCATTAACAGGTACATGTAAATGTGGGATGGTGAAAATAGGAAATTATATATAATACAGTTATAATCGGAATATTATTCAAGGGGCTGGCTAACCCCAAGTACCCTATATTTGCTTTTCATATTTGGTGAGGATTGGACCCAGGGAATGACAAGTCTTTTATTAGTGTAGCGATTAATAATGAATTGAAAATAAATGATTCACAGCTATTTTTACACGCCAGGATTTTTTTTTTTTAGAAATTCTTTTTTTCATTTTTGTCTGATTATTTCTTTTGTTTCTGCTGAAATACGTGTGTTCTTTAATTTTACAGGTTATACTCTGTATATTCAGTAAAATCGATCAATATCTTAGGTTGCAGAAGACAGTTATTTTCTAACAATGAAATGTGAAGCAGACAGTGGTCGTATATCTGAACTATTTTTTCAGTGGGGTTTTAAATTTGCTAAAATTAGTTTACATATAAGGGAGACATGGTCCAGACTCTTTCATTTTTGGATGAATGTTCAAACATTTCAGAAAAAGACATGTACAACTTATAAATCTATCACAACTTGTAAAACTTTAAATAGAATAGCCAGGGGCGATCTCAAAAGGTTTTGAAAAATTGCCCTTTTTTGCCATTTTATAGGTCCCGCACTACGCTCCAGTTCCGAGGAACCCCCATTAACAACCATAGGATTTGTAGGTTAATGTCAACCTACGCAAATAATCAACAATTATTTGGGGGATCAATCACAATTCCCTCGGGTGACATTTCATGTTCTGACCCCCTACCCTCCCCTTTTTTTCAATTACAAAACCGAAAATGAAAAGTATGGCCACAGTTTCGCATTTTCATTCCATATCTGATAAAAAGGGCTACTGGTACTAAAATGTCATACAAATGCAATAAATTATTATTCTGTTTGATCACAGACCGCCCCCCCCCCCCCCTTCTTATATATATCATTGCCAGATGAGATACTGAGTAGTCTAAACTACACGTCAAAAACTGTTTTTATAAACATATAACTTATTCGTCCGAACAAATAGCAAATTCATCCGAACAAATCCTAATTCGCTAATGGGTCTGAATTATTAATATTTTTCTTTACCTGTCTCTTCCACGCCGCCATAGATACCAAAACATATTATATTTTAAAGAGAAAATGAGGAGCGCAATTATCTTGAATATTTCTCCGATCCATGAGGGTCGTTTTTCATAACAGCTTTCCGTGATGCGAATCGGTTGAAAGTCATAGACTCCCTCTAGATGGGACACCAGTCCAGCGCAGATTAACTCCAGGCCTGAGCCGGTGTAAAGCAGAATAATGACTCCAGTAGAAAAATGACCTAGGGTCATTTTCCGACGTAGAATAATGACCCCCCCCCCCCCGGTCATTATTCTACGTAGAAAAATAACCCTTTTGTCTGAAGAATAAATGTCATTTTCATAAAAATGAGCACATTACGTGAAGAAAAGTGACCCCTGTAGAATAATGACCCCCTTATAAATTTAAGTTTTTCAGTATTATTTCTTGTCGTATGTAAAATAGTCTCTACAATATTGTCATTTCATATTGCTGTAAACAGAAAGTAACTTGAAATTATAATTCATATTCAGAAAACTTAAAGAAGGGAGAAGTTAAAGAAGGAGAATATTTTAGAAAATAATAAAAATCCTTTCGATATAGCAAGATACTGACATATTGTACCGATGTATAGTTCTCATCAAAACGAGTTACATGTATCTCACTATTACAAGTGAAAACACATTAAAATTTTTCGATATTCAAGTCACTATATAACGAAATTCTATTTATTGGCGATGAAAGAGTAGACCCAGAATTAATGAGTAAACCAAAATTATGTAAAGTTTACTCCACTGTTAGGAATTATTACTCGAATGATCTATCTTTCAAATCGTAAAGTTTAAAACTATTCTTTATCTTTTCACTTAAAATAAATAAAAATCCACATAAAATAAGTAAAATAATTCAAAGCTGATATTAATCCCTGTTAAACCATATTTCTTTATATAAAATTCTTAATGATCCATCGAATAAAATATTGGTGTGTCGAGGAACCTTAAATAGAAAATTTTACGCCATGAAATTATAATTTTATGAGTAAACTGAAGTAAGGTATAATGATGGATACTTTCGCTTTTCCTTGATTCGCAAGCCCTTTAAAGTGATCGGGATCGAAATCTAAATATTACTAAAACTTCCTTATGACGATGGCGAGCGATCAAAGACTGATTTCTGCTAGCAGATAAATAAATACAATTAGTTATCAAATTCAAAACAACTTTTTTCCACCTTTTAAACATAAAGCAAGGTAATTTGTTTTATTGAATGTCACTATCTGGTTGAAGTCAACAAAAAATGAAAATAACATTAATCAGCTGGTAAGTTGTGTCCTGATTCTGCCTGTTCTGGGTACACATTTCTCACATTCAGACATGTCTGCTTTTTATTCGTCTTCATCTGATACATGTTTTTAGTATTGTCTCTGAAAATGGAAAGACTATAAGTCGCAACCGACTACGTATGCACTCTGTTTATCATAGATATATATAGTTGTTGTTTTTTTTTTATACATACTGATAAACTAAAACTGATACATATGCATATCTTATAAACTGGTCATTTAAACCGATACATTTTTTTTTCAAATATTGTATTTGAATGAAAAATGTATTGGGTCGGGCTGGGAGGGAATGTCATACCTTATCTCAGTTTACTCATCAAATTATAATTTCATTGCGTGCGCTACAGCGCACTTTATATAATTTTCAAATTTATTTCGTAAACTGAAGTAAGATATAATGATGTATTGTTTAAAGCCCATTAGAATTATAGTTTCAAAACAAATTCCTGAAATTTGTTATCATCATCAACAATTGGGCGATTGTAGAACTTTTTAAAAGTTTTACAAGATTTCCAATTTCCTTTGCTGATAATCTGTTCAATTAATAAACTATACTTGTTAGCTTTGGAAGTACTTGTATCTCTTGTTGAATGGGGTTTGAAAACTGAGACATCTATTCCTGACATTGCCAACAGATTTTTCAACCAATTTGCTATTGTACAGGATTTAACTGCTTTGTGTGGTTTTATGAAACCCACAAAGAACTGTTTCTCCTCTGCCATAATAATTTTGGTTTTCTCAAAATATTCCATTGTACAAGAAATGATATGTAATTTTGAGTGTGCTTCATATTTTGCAAACTTGACAGAAATTGGGCTTTGTCCCACTCTCCTTGACGTTGGTAAATCTTTCAAAGTAAATATAACTTTATCCTCAGTGATGTTCATGTTTTCAATATCAAATTTGTGAATTTCAGATGACCTGCTTGCTGAGGCAAGAGCCATCAACATACACAGTTTTATTGAAATCTCCTTCAGTGACAAATCTGTTTTATTTTCCATGCCTATGATTTATGACAGTACTTTATTTACATCCACATTTGCATGTATTTTGGCCTTGGTGGCTTTTTGTTGAAAATGCCTGCCATAAGTTGACAAATGAGGTCATGCTTACCAATTTGGTTGCCTTCAATTCCTACATGGAACGCAGATATGCAGACCTGTAACTGTTAATTGTTCTATACTCATAGCCTTTTGCATATAACTCAACCAAAAAATCAGCTACATGGTCCACAGAGGTTTGAAATGGATCAATTTGTTTTGATTGACACCAGCTATCTTACTGTCTCCAGCAGCTGTTGTAAGCTGTCTGAGTTCCTTGTCGCCAACTTGCAGCCAAGAGTTCGGAGGTTTGCTCCGAAACTCCTGCTGCTTGTTTTCGTCTCCTGAAACCTTCCAAGCCACTATCTTTAAGGTTTGACTGTTGACTAGTGGGTGCACTACTCCCTCTGGTGACAGTAGCAGGATTTTCATGGGAGGTAAAAGAATTGGGTTGTCTATAGACAAAGTCAGAAGCAGTGGGTAGTATGGTTGAGTCTTCCCTACAGGGGTTATCATGACAATTTCTGACTTCTCTTTCAGAACAAACACCTTGTTATTATGTAAAGTGGAGGGAAAACATACCCCTTTTGTTGTTCCAAGGTATCTGGAATGCATCTATTCCCATCGCGTATGGGTCTGGATGCCAACTCATGTAATGTTCTAGTTGTGTGTTCAACCTGTCTGCAAAGAGATATATTTTAGTGGCCCCCACATCTGATTTATTTGTTTGAATATTCCCTTGTTCAGCATCCAGTTGCTGGTATCCATCGATTGACGAATCTCCAAGTCTGCTTGAACATTCTGTATTCCGGGCAAATGTTCTGCAGTAATAATGATCTCTTTTGGATAGACAGTGAGTCCAAATCTGCTTTGTTGTTTGTAACAGCAATTCTGATCTGCCCCCCCCCCCCCCATTTTGTTCAGATATGCAACAACTGTTGTGTTGTCCGATTTTATGAGATATGAATGTTCTGTTTGTGTTTGGTCAGGGATTGAATTGCAAACTGTACTGCCTTCAGTTCCAGTACATTGACATGCAATTTTTTTTCTCTGAGAGATTCCAAGGTCCCCCCCATTCTTAAGTTCTGAGTGAGACATACTGCCCCCCACCCTGATTTTGATGCATCTGTTTCTATCACCAAGTCTGGATTTGAGGACATTCGAATTTGTTTTCCATTCCAATGCTCTAGTTACTGTTGCCACCAATTTATATCCTCTCTGGCAGCCTAGGGCAGTATTATCATTTGTTGATAATTTCTTGGTGCTTTTAACCATTTGAAGCTCCCTCACATACAGTAAGGCTGGGATGACAGCTTCTAATGTAGCATTTAGTGTTCCTATTAAAGTTGATATCGCTTGTATTGACTCTTCTGTTTTGTATGCATCCTTTAGATCTACTTTGCATAACCAATCTTGTCTCTGTATCATGTTTTTCACCACCTGAAACCCCTCCATTTTGAAGCGATTGTACACAACAAATTGGTTTAGAGCTTTCAGATTGAATATTGGTCTCATTCCCCCATCCTTTTTGAAGCGTACAAATAAATGACTGACAAACTGACAATTTGTTTTTGTCTGAACAATCTCCACTGCCTGTTTGACAAACATCTGTGAATTTAGAATTTTCATTTCTTTTTCTGATAATTCTATTTGTTTTGGTTGAATTCTCTGAAATGGTTCTGAATTGAATTCTATTTTGTGTCCTGAAATACTCTCCAATAAATTTTGATCTTTTGTTATCACTTCCAGTTTTTTCGAAATTCTTCTAAGTGGTGTATTTTGTCTTGACAAATTTCTTTGAACCTGAGATGTGGCACGGAGGCATGCAGATTGTTCAGACTTGATATGTTTTTATTTGTTCCATAACAAGAAGAATACCATTGGTAATTTTCATACCTGTTTTCTCCGGGTCGTGGTTTCTTTAGAATCTTGTAGTTTGACTGCACAGGTTTTCTGTTAATACTTTGATTGCCTTGTTTCGACATCCATGTAGACTGTCTGCCCCCACGATTTCCATACCCACGTGAGGGCCCTGCACGAAAGGGCGGTTGTGACGTCTCGTCCTACACGCCTCTTTTTTGATTGAATTTCTTTGAGATCTCTCTGGCTCTTTTTCTGCTCTTGCTTTTTCTGTCAAGCGCCTTAAATACTGTGCCACCATAGAACACCTCTTTTTCTTTGCTCAAATCATGCTCATTAGTCTTAAGGTGTTCTTTCGCTTTCTTAACATCTTTCATTATCTTTGCCAGGAAATTTACACGTCGTTCAAACAAGCAAGTGGCATTTGCTTGATAAACCAAAACAACTGTTTGTTCTACCAGTTTCAGCATGTCGAGCACTGTAAACTCATAATTCTCTTCCAAGATTTTGGCCAACGGACCATAATCTGAGCAATTTTCTTTTGAATAAATGCAAGGCTTTTATTCTGCATTTTCAAAAAAATCATAGCATTAAAATATTTGAAATCCTCCACAAAATCGACAACTTTAGGAGGTGTACAGAAAGCAATAGCAGGTACTGGGGCAGCATCTAAAATGTTACGTTTGATGCTGTCTTCTGTCAGATGTTGATAAAATATTTCTGACAATATGCAGCCATCATTCAAGTGAGAATGAATTCTCACCTTCCGTAGGGTCGAATCGCTCTCCATCAGATTCTGCCTCTAAAGAAATGACATCAGAGTTGTCATGTAGATCTGTTTCCTGATGGGTAGAGCTCTCAATATCTTCAAAGAGACCAGATCTCTCAGATTCTTGCCTCGATTCGTACGGGTCACACTCCGATTCGTTCATATTGCAATTATGCACAACTTGCCTTAAAAAACACATACAACATGTCGAGAAAATGCACAACGAGTCTTAATTATCTGTTTAAAAACTTGAACCGAAAATAATTAAAAACTTACGATAAAACAAGTCGATGTAAAGTTTATATGAAAAAAGAACGTCTGCTCGAGAGCGAATCCAGCGGAAGAAGGAAGTTTTAGTAATATTTAGATCTCGACCCCGATCACTTTAAAGGGCTTGCGAATCGAGGAAACGCGGAAGTATACATCATTATACCTTACTTCAGTTTACGAAGTAAAATTAAAATAGTAAGAGGACTGGATGGCCGTTGCCATACTTTTCAGCTAATTAAATCTTCTAAGAAGGAGAACTCTGTATAAATATATAGGAAACTGATATAATTTATTTTAAAGCGAAAATTTTGGTTTTTTTCTTTATTAATGAAGTAGTCTTCTCATTGTTAGACATACTTCTTATATCAAGAGAATCATGAAATTTTAACAGTCAAACAGATCATATAACCAAATGATTTTATCAGTTTAATCAAATTTGACCTCCTTGTTTTCGCATGAAGGTGAGGTCAAGGTCACTACCTTTTTTTCTCAACTTATAGGATGATAAAAGTAAATGTAGTTATCTGCCGTTTTGTTGACATCTGTTTAAGATATGAAGTTTGTATTCTTAAATGAAATGATACAACACCAGAATGTCTATCAGCTTGTACATATAAATTGAAATAAATATCTAAACTAAATTTGATATTGCTTAGCCCGCATTTCCTCTAATTTTCTTAAATTTTGAAGATATTTTGATTATTTTTCTGTGCTTCCAATAATAAAATATTTCTGATTTTTATATATTATGAAGACTTTACATAAAGATATTAATTGACAGAAAAGCTAATATATTGACCGTCTAATAAAAGAGAAAATCCGTTTTTAGTGATTTTTTTTCACACACATCTATTAATAGAATGAGCACTTAAAAAAGCTTATAAAAATTTTATTTGATAGGCAAATCATGTTTTAAAAACATATTCTAAATATTAGTATCTTATTATTAGTTCAAACTAGTTGAAAAAAAATCCATCATGAATGTTATTGTTTTAAAAATGAACTCATGAATCTACAGCAATTCTGAATTGCAAAATCATGTGATATTTTCCTATGCCAATGTTCCACCAAAAATGTAGTCCTTGTTAGATTCTAAACTTTGATTACTATTTCTATGCCAAGTTGAATAATATAAAAAAGATAGAAAAATATGATATCTTAATTTCCTTTCATTTTGATTTAATGCACAATTAATAAAATTTACTTTTGACAAGTCGAAAACCAGAAAAGACTACTTCCTTAAATGTAAATATTAGGATATATGGACGAAAAATATCTTATGTTAATGTTTAAGGCAGATCTGATGGTTAATTTGTTGACCATCAAGCCTCCTTAAGAGCTCTGTGTAATATTGTAACACACTATACTTCATTCCGTATGAGTTCACGATGAGCACAGATGAACTGTTTTTACTTCTACATGAAATTGCAATTGAAACATCGTACAGGTAAAGAATAAAACTCATCTTGTAGACTTCATGTGAATGCTATTTTCGAAAATTCAATTAATTTGATAGTCGAATAGCTTTGATATGGGATAACCCATATCGATCTATTCTTGTTTACGGCAGGGGTCATTTTTCTACGGGGGTCATTTCTCTTTATGTTCAACATGAAGAAAAATGACCCCTGGGCCTTTTTTCTTAAAAAAAAATCCAATTTTTCTACAGCTAAGGGTCAATATTCTACGTCGAAAAATGACCCCCGGTCATTATTCTTTTTACACTTGTATCCAATTTTATCTGGGTGGACTAAGACAAATGTAGATAAAGTGCCTTGTTTAAGGGCACAATACACATCAAGTGGCTACACCTGGGCTTAAACCATCGACCTTTTTATATCTTCATATAAAACTCACACAATATATAATACATCAGATGGCCTACGAATCGTTCTGAAATAACACACAAAGTGACCTCCTGTTTATGTATTGATAGAAAAAACTATTCGAGCAAAGACCCCATTGATTTCAATACAGTCAAAACTGTTTTTAGAGGCCACCTGGGGGAACTTTGAAAGTGGCCATTTAAGACAGATGGCCTCTTATTCCAGTTCGTCTTCCAAATTTCATTCGAACAATAGTACTTCTTACCTTTACGCCAGGCTATCTAATTATGTCAATTGTCAGGTCATTTCAACAAGTGTCAATATTTACTTTATCATCAATAAAAAAAATAAGTTAATGTGGATTTTGAATTTACGTTTATTAACATACTTACGGTAATCTGAATAGTGAACCGACCACTGAATACTATTCACTATTCGAAAAGTGAATAGTGAAAAGCGAATAGTACTCCAACTTCTGAATGCCGATTCTAAATTTAGGGACCATTCAAAAAGTATTCAGTAAGTATATCCGCAACTACACCGAGTTCTGCATATGTGTTGATAATCATTCTAGAGGAATTGATTTGAATGTCCATTTGTATCAGTGTATGCATGACATTACAAATATTTTATCTATGAAATCAGTGACGGGCATTTATAAAGGACATTCATGATTCTGTATTTAAAACCTGTGAAAATAATTACATTTGAAACATAATTGTCATAAGAAAACATGATGATAGATACTCATTAGGATAGTCTTACCGTATGCAAGAACAGTAGCGAAGAATTGTAAGAATCCCCAGAAACAATATAACAACACATTTTCTCTACACATGCTGCTGTTCTACCGAACTCCAACAAGATGGAATGTCGCTTTGATCCAGGAAGTGAAAACAACTATTCTTAAAAGCGACACTTCTCATGAAACAGTACATGCGTGGATTAATAGGACAGGGGGCTTATTGATATAAATATGCTGAAAGGCGTCCACATGTTATTCGATGGCAATAAATCTTATCTCGTTTGATTTTTTTTGTCGTAAAATTAGAACAAGGACTTGTTCTTTTCTTCCTGTACTTCAAAACGAATAAGATAAATATGATTTAGAGCTGGAGCGGGAAAAATAGTAGTGGAGAACCAACGTTGTTTTATCTGTAAATACTCACTTCACTTCAATTATTAACATATATGTAATATAACCTGTACTTACACTTAAATCTCATACTTAACATTCAGGTATCGACATACAATATATCACACAATATGTGATTTCAAGGGGCATGGTCACGATTTTGTTCAACAATTATTTTTCCGATTTTAATCTTTACAATGCTTCAGGAAGGCATGTTTAATAGGCAACCAAAATTTAAGTGTCATTCGTTGAGATATAAGCGAGTTACAGAGCTTACAATTCTTTGCTATGTAAACAAAGCTTTTGTTTACATTTTTAAAGTTGAAGTGAAAATTCCAGTTTAAGACCTAAAATGAATGTGTAAAACGTTAGGAACTGTTTATTTATGCTAACAAGGGCTTTAAAGGGCTTGCGAATCGAGAAAACCCGGAAGTATACATCATTATACCTTACTTCAGTTTACGAAATAAAATTAAAATAGTAAGAGGACTGGATGGTCGAGGCCATACTTTTCAGACTAATTAAATCTCTGAAGAAGGAGAACTCTGTATAAATATATAGGAAACTGATATAATTTATTTTTAAGCGAAAATTTGGGTTTTTTTTCATAAAATGTAAATATTAGTATATATGGACGAAAAATATCTTATGTTAATGTTTAAGGCAGATCTGATGGTTAATTTGTTGACCACCCAGTCTCCTTAAGACCTCTGTGTAATATTGTAAAACACTATACTTCATTCCGTATGAGTTCAGGGTGATCACAGATGAACTGGTTTTACTTCTACATAAAATTGCAATTGAAACATTGTACAGGTAAAGAATAAAATTCATATTGTGGACTACATTTAAATGCTATTTTTGAAAATTCAAATAATTTGATAGTCGAAAGCTTTGATATGGGATAACCCATATCGATCTATTCTTGTTTACGGCAGGGGTCATTTTTCTACGAGGGTCAATTCTTTTTATGTTCAACATGAAGAAAAATGACCCCTGGGTCTTTTTTCTTCATAATAATCCAATTTTTCTACAGCTGGGGGTCAATATTCTACGTCGAAAAATGACCCCCCGTCATTATTTTTTTTACGCTGGTATCAAATTTTATCTGGATGGGCTTGAACCATCGACCTTTTTATATCTTCATATAAAACTCACACAATATATAATACATCAAATGGCCTACGAATCGTTCTGAAATAACACACAAAGTGACCTCCTGTTTATGTATTGATAGAAAAAACTATTCGAGCAAAGACCCCCATTGATTTCAATACAGTCAAAACTGTTTTTAGAGGCCACCTGGGGGAACTTTGAAAGTAGCCATTTAAGACAGATGGCCTCTTATTCCAGTTCGTTTTCCAAATTTCATTCGAACAACAGTACTTCTTACCTTTACGCCAGGCTATCTACTTATGTCAATTGTCAGGTCATTTCAACAAGTGTCAATTTTTACTTTATCACTATCTGTTCCAATTAAAAAAATAAGTTAATGTGGATTTTGAATTTACGTTTATTAACATACTTACGGTAATCTGAATAGTGAACCGACCACTGAATACTATTCGCTATTGGAAAAGTGAATAGTGAAAAGCGAATAGTACACCAACTTCTGAATGCCGATTCTAGATTTGGGGACCATTCAAAAAGTATTCAGTAAGTATATCCGCAACTACACCGAGTTCTGCATATGTGTTGATAATCATTCTAGAGGAATTGATTTGAATGTCCATTTGTATCAGTGTATGCATGACATTACAAATATTTTATCTATGAAATCAGTGACGGGCATTTATAAAGGACATTCATGATTCTGTATTTAAAACCTGTGAAAATAATTACATTTGAAACATAATTGTCATAAGAAAACATGATGATAGATACTCATTAGGATAGTCTTACCGTATGCAAGAACAGTAGCGAAGAATTGTAAGAATCCCCAGAAACAATATAACAACACATTTTCTCTACACATGCTGCTGTTCTACCGAACTCCAACAAGATGGAAAGTCGCTTTGATCCAGGAAGTGAAAACAACTATTCTTAAAAGCAACACTTCTCATGAAACAGTACATGCGTGGATTAATAGGACAGGGGGCTTATTGATATAAATATACCGAAAGGCGTCCGCATGTTATTCGATGGCAATAAATCTTATCTCGTTTGATTTTTTTTTTGTCGTAAAATGAGAACAAGGACTTGGTCTTTTCTTCCTGTACTTCAAAACGAATAAGATAAATATGATTTAGAGCTGGAGCGGGAAAAATAGTAGTGGAGAACCAACGTTGTTTTATCTGTAAATACTCACTTCACTTCAATTATTAACATATATGTAATATAACCTGTACTAACACTTAAATCTCATACTTAACATTCAGGTATCGACATACAATATATCACACAATATGTGATTTCAAGGGGCATGGTCACGATTTTGTTCAACAATTATTTTTCCGATTTTAATCTTTACAATGCTTCAGGAAGGCATTTTTAATAAGCAACCAAAATTTAAGTGTCATTCGTTGTGTTAAAAACGAGTTACAGAGCTTACAATTCTTTGCTATGTAAACAAAGCTTTTGTTTACATTTTTAAAGTTGAGGTGAAAATTCCAGTTTAAGACCTAAATTGAATGTGTAAAACGTTAGGAACTGTTTATTTATGCTTACAATGAATACGAAGATAGACAAATTATCTCGAAAAAGATTTTTAACAGGTATATTGAACCTATGTAAACAAAAAGAGGGCTCGAGCCTTGTTTACATGACAAAGAAATGTGAGCCCTGTATCTTGCTTATAACTCTACGGCTGACTCTCAAATTTCATTTGATTATTAGAAATGCTTTTCTAAAGCATTATGAATAATAGAAACAGAAAAATACAATTTGACCAAAACCTGACCATGCCCTTTTAAACCACCTTTCCCACTTTCTCATCCCGTCAATCCCCGATAGATGAACGAGGCTGGTTTTATCTAAATGTACTTAAAAACATTTGTTTTAGATTAAGTTCTATCTCTTTAATTGTTAACAGATTTTATCTACAGCAGTTGCAATCCTTAGTGGATACATTGAAGAGGAAGCTGATAGAGAACACAATTACTTCCTGTTGAAATAGGTCTCCTTTTGTGAAATATGGGTAATACATTTTGACTACATTGCTAGTTAACAGGGGGTCAATTCACTTTTCTAACTTAGATTTATGAGGGCTCGTTTTTTTTAAATACTTCCGTTACTTTGTGTTTTGAAGCTATTTTAAAAGGTAAAAGAAACAACTGTATTCGTGATAAGTTTTCAACTCAGATTTCATTGGAACATGATTTTATTGACATGAACATTTGATAAACGAATCTGCTCAATCAATATTGATAAATCGTTTTTATAAAGGTTTAATGAAAGGGAAAAAATGGTTTTTATCACGTAAACAAACCCTAAAACATATCTCTATCACCTTCGTGTTTTCCATGTCTCGTCTGCAATTTTGCGAAAACCAAAATTGCTTTCCATTAATCTATTATCATTTTTACGAAAGAAAAAACACTGAAAAAACCAAACACTTTATAATAAAAATCCAACCAAAAATTCTTTGTCAACTAAAGTGTTTTGATCATTGATAGTACAAGCAGCGTAAGCTGATGAACTTATATTCAAGTGACAAGTTTAAAAAAAACTTTCACCTAAGAATTGAATTTAAAAGCTACACAGCATGCTTACTTAAATGGTTAGATATTAAAACCATTCCTAATCATTACTTTTTTAACAATGGACACATTAAAGGAGTCATCTTGATTGAATAAAATTGTCAAGTCGCATCAAGCTGTGTATCTTTACATGCCACATTCCACATTGTTGCCATCGTCGGATACCCACGGTTGTTCACGTCTTTTGCTTATCAAGACCATGCATTGTTGCGTATGTGAACTTTTAAACTGTCTTATAAAATAAACCTATCTAGAATCCGATGTTAATTTTTGAGGAAATATTTTACGGAAGCCACAGATGTGGCTTATGTGAACAGTTTTCGACGGTCTTCAATTATTTTCTATAGTACGTTGATTTTGGGGGGTTTATTACGAAGGGCACAACAAAATTTAAAAAAATCCTGTAGATTGCACTTCCGTGCACGTCATTAACGGGACACATTATCATTTTTCACTCAAATCTTTTTTCAGAGCCGGAAAAACACACTTATAAAGATGCACAAAATGCGGATATATCTTTTTAAGATATTTTTGTGGGTGAAAGGACAAAAACACTAATAGGTGAACTTGCTTGTTGACTTTCCTGCCTTGCTCATGTTTAGATGGCACTTGGTCAGATTTCTGTATGCATTGCAGTTAGTATTGGTCTAACGTAATCAATAATTTTGGAAGAGGGCTTCACTGCTGCTAGATCGTACCTACACAGGATGAAGCTCTGCCATTCAGTCAACTGAATGCTAACTGAAAGGTCTGGAAAGGTGACTGAATGGCACAGTTCTGCCATTCAGTCACCTTTCAGTTACCTTTCAGTCACATTTCAGTTGACTGAATGGCACAGATTCACCCTGTGCTAATAGATGTTACACTTACGTTGTTCCCTATGAATCTAAATTGCATTTCCATAAAGTATATTGAAAAATTATCTATATTTATTCTAGTTATTAAGTTGTTTTTGTGGTGGGTTGGGGGGTTGGGGTTGGGAGGGGTTGTTGTTACTGTAGTTGGCTTGTTTATTATATTTTTTTTCATACGTTTTAAAAATGGTTATATGATACAGTTAATGTACAGATAATATACATGTTTGCCGCACTTAATTGTAATTGTGTAAGTAACCGTGCCTACTTAAAGTTACAAGCTTATAATACATAAGCTTGTAAGTGCAAGTTAACAGGGAGTTATATGAAGAGCGCTTCAGGTGCATGAGAACAGATTCACCCCCCTCCCCTATTTTGGATAAGATCACAGGAGTTGTTGTTTTAAAAATAGAAAAATATCTTTAAAAATCAGTGCACAACAAATCCCATACCCCTTTTTAAAAATCTTAAAAACAACAAAGAATGCGTGATTTTTAAACTAATTCCCCTTTTGTACATAATACAGAAGAGAACTGCTGACTGTGACCCTGGGGTCTAAATTGGAGGAGGCAGGGGGTCCTGTAATGAAGCACTTATGCACTGGACTTTGTTATTAAGGCAACGAAGTGCGACAAAAATTTGGTTTCGTTATAGAATATTGGTTTGATTCATTTGATAATACATATACGAAAAAAAGAACTGCATAATCTTTCAACACACACTATAAGTAATACTATAATGCAATTCATGATCGTAAATGTTGATGTTCACCAAAAAACAATGTTTACTTTACATATCCTTACATTTCAAAATGTTAGCTATTAATATCACCAACAAGGCCCCTTGAAGGGGGGGGGGGGGGGGAGGACGAAGAAGAAGAGGACTGTCCTGTGTCAGTACAGAACTACAAAAGAAATGTGTACATACACATAAGGTATTTTGATACCACTCCCGAAGGAAAAGCATCCCCGTCAAATAAAGGCATAGCATTAACGTTAGAGAAATGGAAAAAAAAACTAACAGAGGATTGTATTGGTGACATTGACAAAGCATTAGATGACCTGAAGAGAGAAGATGCCAATGTGTCTTACAAGAACACTTTGGTCATAATGTTCACGTCACCGTGGAACATGGTATGATATAGTAGACATAAGAAAATGATGGCTACCTGAAAAAGCAGAAATAATTGTTGCGACCAGGAAGGGCATTTCTCTCCCTGTTGCAATGTGGAAAGAACTCAAGAAGACTATTCCTGTTATAAGGAAAAGGTTCCAGAAAGAGTTGGACAGTATTAGATATTGCTATCTATCACATGTTTATCTCAATATACGGTGGATATCACTCATGGGATAAATTTTTGATATTCCACTGTGTGTTCTTGCACCACATGACGTCATAATTAAACATTACGTAGTTTTAGGCAAATTATTGACGTAGAATAAAAAGTCACAAAATAATTCAGTTGAAAAGTGTAGAATTGATAACATGCAGCATTTAATGCTGTTTAAATTTTTTTTTATAAATTGATAAATTAAAATATACCAGAAAATTAAATGTTTGTTTCTTAATCTTCAAGGAACTTTTTTCCAGGCGTAAAGTTGTTGACGTCTTGTAGTGAATGTGTTGGGCGGCTCACAATTATAATGTTTACAGAAAGATTGAGATTTGACAAAAGATTGAGGTAAAACTTGTAGTAAAACATGTGATAAAAAGAATCTCTCATGATTTGCGATGGTATATGATTTTTATCCAACGAGTTGTGTGTTTTCTATCCCCGGGCCTTGGCGAGGGGATAGAAACCACACAACGAGTTGGATAAAAATCATATACCATCGCAAATTATGAGAGATCCTAAATTTATAGTCTGTCCCAAATTATTGCTTTCATCACTTTTTGATAATATTTCATAAAAATGTACATACCTGTGAAAGAAATCCTGTTGAAATCGATAAAAGGGAAAATATCCACGATATCTTCATTGATACATTATCTTTTTTCACTCATAAAAGTTCACATGAACGAAAAATAAAATTCTTACGAAGATTTATAATCTCCAATTGGAATTACTCGGAACGCCTCGCACAATTTTTGAACGTTATCATCCGGGCTATTTCATTGTTGATGCAATGCAAAATCCCCATAAACTTTCTATTTTGGGTTGTGTATTGAAACCTGAAGCGGTAGAAGGGGCGTTTCAAAACTGATAATCTGGAAATTTTTCATATTAGTGGATGAACATAGTTTGAGCACAAAGGTATTTATGATTATCGAAATATCAAGCAAAAGTGGTGGAAGCCAAAACTCGGGACAGAGTATAGATCACAACAATCAAATGTCAATATTGGAATGTCCAAGCTGTAATCCGGACGGATTTATGAATTAATAATTGAAAATAAAACAAGAAAAGAAATAAGGAGATGAATTTTTTGTTATGTTATTAATGACACATGTATTATTAAGGATTACCACACAGCATATTTTTTAAATAATGCGGTAGAAAAGGTATGCAAATAGATGTATGAAAAAAATGAAACGCATGTAAAAATATATTAGTATTGAAAATGTTGTCCAACGAAGAGGAACGTTATTTAAAAAAGATCTGGACAGATACTAAACAACCTGCCGCTTTAAGTGGTCCATATAAGTTATATCAAATTGTAAAACGTGAAGGCAAATATAAAATTGGTTTTCAAAGAATCAAGCAATTTTTGTCCGACACTGATGCATACTCGTTGCAGAAAGAGTACAACGAAAATTTAACCGACGTCATATTATAACAATTTCAATTTATACTATATGGGACGGAGATTTACAAGATGTAAGGAATATCTCGAAGTACAATGACGGAATTCATATTGGTATTGCAAGACATTTTTCCTCACTCATCTTTACTGCTCCACTTAAACAGAAAACTGCAGCGGAAGTTATTAAAGGGCTGCTGTCAATATTCGCAAAAGGACGAAAACCTAAAGTACTAAGAACGGACAAAGGAAGCGAGTTTAAAAACAAATGGGTTAGATCATTTTTAAAGAAGGAAAGAGTTCATTCGATATACACAGAAAACGAGACAAAGAGTAGCTTTGCCGAGCACAGCATTCAAAAATTAGAGAACAGATTACACCGAATGTTTGTACAAAATGATTTATACAAGTTTGTGGATGAATTAGCAAACATTACATGAACGCCACACCTACTATACCATTAGGAGATATGGTTCCAGTGGATGTGACAAAAGATACAGAAGGAGAGGCCAGTATTAATGCGTTTTTAGAAAGAGCAAAAAGAGATAAACAAGCAAACGAAAAGAGGGTTTCCTTAAATGGAAAGAAAATGAGAAAATGATCTTATAAATTCAAAGTAAATGATCGAGTTAGAATTTATATTTAAAGCACACCTTTCAACGCGAGTATGATCAGAAATGGAAAGGTGAAATATTCGTTTTTACCTATAGATTTCGTCGTCAAGGCATTGAGATATATCGTCTAAATATATATCGCTTTCCACAAACGAAATACTATATCAAAAGATTGTCTCCATATCGAAACACCATTCATAAACTCAGCAGCAAGACGGTAAAGAAGAGTGTCAAACGAAAATTACTGCTACAGGAATACACAACACTACCGATCTTAATTAAACCTTCTTTGGGTGTTCTGAATGATGTCTAGGGAGTAATTCTTCTACCAAAAGAAAAGTCTGATATCTTCTAAAATCATCATCAAAAGAAGAAGAAAATTATTAACTACTGATGTACCACACTAAAGGACAACAAAGAAGACACAACAAGGATTTGCATTTATCGTTAAAAAGAAAACAAATGGACCTCCGCCTGTATTTTCCGTGCAAAAGACTATACAGAAGAAAAAAACTACTCGGAAATGGTTAAAACTTTAATTGTTTTGGTGTATGGTTTCATAAAAATAAGTATATCACTAAAAATTTCATTTCTCTCTCTCTCTCTCTCTCTCTCTCTCTCTCTCTCTCTCTCTCTCTCTCTAAAGAAAACAATAAAGCCGGTTATTCATATAACAACATTTATTCCTCTTCCAATGAACTGTTCCTAACTGAAGAATCTATGTGTTTAATCGATCTTTTTTTTATTATAACCACTAATTCAAATTTAACTGAATTCCTTCAAAAGTTGCTTCATATCCTTTAAAACGTCGAATATCTATAGTCAGGTTGGATTGCTTTTCGTTGACACAAATGCGCACAAAAATGTCCTCGCTAAGAGGAAATGTATCAACGTAAGGACACCTTGATAGTCTAGAATTTTCCTTTGTCCATTGCATTGAATATAATAACGGACTCCAAGTGTCTCTGGTATAATTTTATCTTCTTTTTTTCTGCTCAAGAATAGCAGTATTTACTGACAATAATGTCATCATTGCAAATATTATACTGTACATGATCAGCGATCCGATATTCCTCTTATGCATAATTTTGTCAGACTGTCGTAATTCCTTACCACACTCCAAAACCAATTGCTAATTGCCGAAATAGTTTCCACTTACATGTATATTTCAACCTTTTGCAGGAAAACAGGAATAGTTTTCTGCATGTGTCGTCTTTTATAGAGAACAAATTCAACCCCTTTTTTTCATTGGTTATTTTAATTCACTTTCATATTTTATTCTATAGATATTCTTCAAGACGTTAAATGCTTTATGTAGATCCATTTATGTCATCAATCTTATTTCATAACAGTAAGAAATCTTTAAATTCACTCTAAGTTTAGATTTTTTTGTTACCTCACGAATTTTGTTTATGTTTTAACGAATTTTTCTGCGTGTAAATTATTTCACGCAATAAATCATACATACGGTAGATGACAGTTTTTAACATTCTCTCATATATATATTGTCGAATGATAACATGACAATAACAAACCGTCAACCATCTCAAAAATCCATAAAACGAAATACAAATTCAAAGCAGAGCAACACGGACCTCCAAAAAGATAGAGGTAGGATTAGGTGTAGTGAGCATCCTCTGCTGACCGGTCACACCCGCCGTGTGTTTATACTACAAGACATGTAAAATTCATTAACCTTTGATTTATTCAATTCCATACAAATGTAATTTAAAAATGTTCTCAATTTGGCCATTGTTTTTGGCTGAACACCAAACTGTACAATAGTAGTTAAAATGTGGGGAAATAACAGTATTCTAAATTTTTATTAAAGCAGCATTTGACAAAAAAAACACGAAGACGACGTAAAATACCTATTTTTTGAGCAAGTATTCAATGTGCTCTGACCAAGTAAGGGATTCATCTATGGTTACACCAAGAAGTTTAGCCTTTTCTACTGTGTTTAAAACATCACCAACTTTGATATACAATTTTCTACATTTCGATAAATATTTTTTGTACCAATCAACATACATTGAGTTTTCTTTAAGTTCATAGTCAACTTGTTACTGTTCATCCATTTTACAGAATATAAAAGATCTTCATACAATTTTTGTCCAATAACATCAATATATTTAGGGGAAACATCTTGTGTTGTATCGTCTGCATAAATATTTACATTTGAATGTTTAAGACACTTCGGATAGTCATTTACAAATAATATAAAAAACAAATGCCTCAAAATAGATCCTTGCGGAACGCTAATTGTAACATCTTTTTTCATCAGACAATACGCCTTTCCATCTAACACTTTGTGGTCTTCCATAATGATAAGATTGACACCATTTAAAAGAATTGTTACAAATACCAAAAGATTAAAGTTTGTGTAATAATACTTGATGATTGTCAGTGTCAAAAGCTTTGCTAATATCAATAAAAAGAACGCCCGTTACATGTAATTTACCATCATCTATGTTGTTTAACCATTTGTCAATGATGTTATGTAATGCAGTTTCACACGAGTGCTTAGGTCTAAAACCAGATTGGTGTTCAGTTAAAAGGTTATTCGCGACTTTGTTATGTTCGCGTGTAATCCAGTACGGAACTTTTTACATCACAATGTTCGCGATTAGACAATCTTCCACGATCATGTTAACCCCATAGTGCATATCGTGCATATATATTAGAATTATTTTTCTCTAAGCAAGTGAAAGGGTTTATTTAGTTACTTTTGTTTAAATTCCGTATTTCTACGCTAAAAATAACTTCGCTAGTATGACTTTAGTAAAAAAGAAAAATATAGCAAAAGAACGGAAAAAATAATCCAGCTTATTTTTATTGTTCAAATTAGAATAAAAACATATGTAAAACTGGAATTGTGCACACAAGTTCAAAAACTTAAATCTCGCTCTCCATATTTTCATTAAATTCGTAATATAGTTTGTAAAATCTTGATCATTCTATAATAGAACTCTATAATCCCAATATAAACCATCTACATAAATGATACTGTGTTGCTTAAATTTCCCTATATGATTTTAGCAATGCTTTAAAACCTAATATTCTTCACACTTTAATGTTAATATTTAAAAAATAATTTACTGTACAGAAAAATATAAATCTATTGGGCAAGTCTTTTGTAATTATACGTATTATACAACTTAGTCAATTGTAGTTCCATATATACAGAGACAATTTCTTTTCTTTCTTCCGATTTTGGCACCTTATTTTAGACCTACAGTATTGAATTTGGACTCATTTGCTAGGAAAATTATCACTTTAGTGGAATTGTCACACTGAATTAAATGGAACTATTTTGTTATTTAAGTTATCTAAACTGTTATTGTTGTTTTGGATTTTAAAGTCGGAAAATTACAAGCAAAGATAAAAGAACAATGTGAGTCAAGCTTTGGTACTTTTATAAAAAAAAAAATCACAAGAAGCTTCCGGTTTTTTTAATTAGATAGCTATGTTTTACTGTATCTATCTATCATCTATCTATCTATCTATCTATCTATCTATCTATCTATCTATCTATCTATCTATCTATCTATCTATCTATCTATCTATCTATCTTAATTCTGTTCACCAACCAATAGTTATACGGTACCACGTACTTGCTGACAATAGTAATAAGGTTTACTGTTGAAAGGTTCCGAATAAATGATACTATGCTTCAGTAAAAAGATGTGTCTCGAGGAGTTCCGGTTGATTTCAGTTGTCCTTTGGGTTCTACAATAACTACGGAATGAGGTGGCTCCTGAAAACGTTTTAAATATTTGGATATGAGTTGTATTCTGAAAGGGTTCAAATAATTGAAGTGGGCCATATCATCTGTCAAAGTGAGAATAGACAGATACAGAGTTTAAGTAGTTGTTACCAATACCTCCCCGTATATGATGTTGATTGTAATGACCTTGACCTCGGTGTCACTCTCAGACTTGTGCTGTACAACAAATGGTGTCATGTCCTTGGAGGACGCTATTCGTGGCATCCACGACTACTTGGCTGAAATGAAAATATGATTATTTACACCATTAACATCTAAATGATGTCCATACTGTACTGGGCAATACAAAAGAATGAAACGATAAACCCACCGAGTCTATTTCATGTAATGGATTCATACAGACAACTGTATCAGAATCATGTTCATTGAGCAGGCGCAGGAAGTCCACAGCGTCCTCTGGTGTTGGGTATTGCGTCACTATAAACGCTCTATCTTTCAGGTTAGATTGAGGAAATAATCAAATTTGTTGTTTAGCCAAGATGATTTGTGCAAGTTTTGTCTTATATGTTTGCATCCTCTGAGTATTTTATCATATATTCAATTAGGAAGCCGATTGTTGTTTTTGATAAAGTGAAGACTGAACTACAACAAGGTTTATAATGTCGTTAGGGTTTGGTAAAACAGAGAAGTAATCTTATTGTTAATTTTAAGATGTACTCACTGAAACGTGTATTGCTTGGATGAAAATGCCTCGTTTTGCAACAGCTGATGTTAGATACAAAATGTATTTGTCCACTGAAAGAAGAAATATAGATGTATGTAACGTTTCGCCATACACACAGCAAAATATAGGTTTTTTATTCTAATTATTTTTATTTACTGTTTCATCGGAACTAGTCCTTAACTTATGAAAAAAGTATTACACAGTATTTCTTTGGATATTATTTTCTATCATTCGCAGGTATATAATCGATGTTCTATGTAAATTATTTAGGACTACTTTTCTCCAGCAAATCATTATGGACAAAGTAGTTCAGTATTTTAAGTAAGTGATTGAGGTTTAAAAAGGTTGACGTTTACATGTATATATTTATGCACAGATTTGCGACTACCATACAAAACTCGATAAACTGGGTTTCTAGAATTGAAATCATGTTCTTAATTGTTAAAAATTGGTTTGTACTGACATTGTAAAACGGCATTCTCTCTTTCCCTTGATAAATGCTGAATCGAGTTCTTGTAATCAGAACTTTTGTATTCTGGCCGAGTTTTCATTAATGTCTGCATATAACAACACAGCAAACTTCTCTGAAATGATTATGAATCATTTTACATGTGAACTTACATATATAATATTTATATCTAATTCTTTCTGTATTGGATGGTGTTATCGAAGAAAGTGTTGTCACGATTCTATCCCCTTTGTCACGCACTAATTTACTAGAGTTCACTCCCCATCGAACATATAAGGTAAAGCGTTAGCTTCATTATCTTTCCTTCACCTCCTGTGTCTGAGAAGAAAGGTTACTTAAGTTAAAATTAAATGTTTTTTTTCTTTGATAAGAATGGATTGCATTGACTTCTGCACGTCCCAGGGTAAGAGAATTTTACTATTGAATTGTGAACTTTGAACTTTGAGCTTAGATTGAACTATAACTTTTTGATTTTTTATGAACTTTGTTTTAATTTGTAGATTTATGTGAACTATGATGTAACTTGATGTATTGAATTTGAGGGTATGGTCTTTGTCATATATGGCGACCCATTACCCTTTAAACAGCCGTGCCCAATTGCCGGCAGATTTTAAATAGAATTAAAATAAAATTAAAAATGTTGTCCTTTTTGTGTTTTGTCGTGCACGTTTCTGAGATAACATACAGATGATTTTTTTTCTTTGCCAGATCTTAACTTCTACCTCAAACACCTTGTAATGCCTGTTTGATTAGCTGAGTGATCTCCTCATCTATTTATTGAAACCGTTATCGACCTATATGAGTCTGGACCATGTTCATTCTGGCCCCGGGCCCACGAACGTCTTGAGTCGAACTCAACGGTCTTTTTCTACTCAAATCTGAGAAGTTTTCTCAAATCTTTGAGTTTGACTCAAGGAAGTGTGCCATGAAAATAGAGTCTCAATCAAGTTGAAAAAAGTCTTGAGTTTTTAAATGTTATTAATAGTAAATGTAAATGAAATGAATTAAGTGTGATTATATCAAATATAAAAATCACGATTTTTAAAGAACTTGATCTCAGAAGAAACGAAGTCTGCGTCTTTTTAATTTTAATGGGGAATATTTTCATATATATGTTTGTTTCCGATATGTATGAATGCAAAGTTTGAAATTATTAATTCCTATTATTAAAGGGTTTCCAAATGTGGTCTGCTGTGTCGATGGAACTTTAATTTGGATCTGATGTCCTTTGCAAAACGGGGCGTAGTTGTATGCCGGAAAGGATATTATGCTCTAAACGTGCATGTCATACATGTTATAATAATTTTAAATACATATCTGAGACTCTCTCTCTCTCCCTCTCAATTGTCGAGATATTGTTATAAAATTGAATTTATAACTACATGTATTTAATCCTATAGCCATCCTAACATAATATAATTAACTTCATTAAATGAGTATGAATTGTTTATGGCTTGTGATGCTATATATCGTTTTGTGAATTGTGTTGCGAAATGGCCCGGAAGTGTACACGATTTCCGTGTATTCAGAGAATCATCACTCGCCAGAATATTTGAGACTAGTGAGTAAATAAATTTAAAAATCAATTTATTTCATATAAACAAGAATTTAAAAGGATGACAAATAAAATATACATGTGTTTATATTTTTCAAGCATTTCATTTTTCCTTTCACTTAGATGCGCGCACAGGTTTGATCCTAGGTGATTCTGGCTACGCCTTAAAAAGATATTTGATGGTGCCCTACCTGACTCCATCAAACAGAGCCGAAGAAAACTTCAACAATGCCTTGCGTCGTAGTAGGGTGACGATTGAGCAATCGTTTGGTATCCTTAAGAGGCGATTTCCTTGCCTTCAAATAGGTAATATGTACAAATGCTTAGAATATTAGCATGTAATTTACTCATAAAACTTTTTTAAAGTACAATTTTCCTTTATACTTTACTGCGGTTGATCTTTAATTTTGACATTTTTTTTTATTTGTTTTTAAAGGATTACGAGTTCAGCGAACAAGCTTGTTCTATTGTGGTGGCCTGTGTTGTGTTGCACAATCTGGGCATTGAGCGACAGGACATTGTTGACATCCCAATTCTCAACAGACAGATAGTAGACGAAGTTGCATTGCCAGCTATGAACGGAGGTCGGAATGAAGGGAAGGCAGTGCGGGACCATATCGCACAGACCTTTTTTTGCAAATTGATAAACTGGTAATTATCTTAATAGGAAAAACACCGATAAATTCAGAACTAAGATAATTTATTGTTCACAGATTAATTTCTCCTTTTTTAACTTTAGAAGCTGAATTTCTTCTTTCAGTTTCTCCTTCTTCAATTCCATCCCTTCCATTTGCATCTCCATCTTTTGCATCTCCTTCATCAACAGCTGTTTTTGTAAGTCAACCAAACTTTGCTTTTTGTTAGATGTAGATTCTCCACCTTGATACACAATGGGGGTTTTGCAAGCCGGAACGGTTGAACTGGCGATGCTCTGGGATGACGTTCACTGGTGGCACTCCACGCTCGACTCGAAGTCCATAACTTCTGAATAAAAAGCAATTTCATGCAATAGTACACTAACGTTATATGTTTTAGTTTTATTTACAATTTACATGAATTTATAAGGTACTTGGTAAATCGCCATATTATTTCCGATCGCTCCTCAACTGCTACGTACTTGAGTATATTGTAGCAACATTAACATTTAATTTTTAAAAAATCATTCGAAAAAACGGGGTCGTACAGAACAAATAATTGCATTTATATATCGCTAAAAAGGAATATTCATCATTCGTATCAATGTGGTAGGCAAATTGAAATTGTTGCGTAAAACTAACAAATGTAGAAATATGTAATGGCTTATAACTCATCATTAAAATTGAATTCCGTATCATTACAAGCAAATTTATGTTTCGTTATTCGGAGGTGTTTTTTTTCAACATTCGAAATTTATTTATTTACATTGATATTATTATTGACAAAAATTTAGAAATCATTCACAGAATTTAAAAACTGCAATGAAATCAAACAAATATTTTTTCTTATATCGTATCAACAGCATAGAAAACATGTTACGTACAATAAACCGGAAAAGAAAATGTTTCGCATAAAAACATACAGTTTGTATTACGTTTTTCTTTTTTTTCTAAAATTAATTCAAAACATTGCATTGAAATGAATTAAATTTCAGACTCAATATACGCATAACGGCGTCTTTACCACAAACTCTTTGAAATTAGTTCCATACATAGTTTAGTAGAGTTATGGAATGTGAACAGTATATTTTGCACTCTATTTTACTTTAATTTTGTTCATTTCATTGTTTAACGTTATATTATCAAAATTGTCTCCTTATCAACCAATGATTCGGACTGCTAAAAATCATGAAATGTTTATTGGCTGACCAAAAAAAAAGATGTGTGACCAATCAATGAAAAAAATACACAGAGTTTGATCGACAGGTGCAGCCAGCTGCAGGTGCTACCCGACGTTCGAGGTTATGGGTGCTAATAACTACAGTTATCGATGTACATGACAGTATCACTAAGGGTTGATTTACAAAAGAAAGTCATGAGTCATAAACATGCATCATTGGCGGATCCAGAGGGAGGGTTCAGGGGGTTGGAACACCTCACCCTTCTCTTGCATGGACATATGATTTTTTTTTAAACTTTAAATACTATTTTTAGGCAATTTTTTCCATCTATCATCTAAAAACTATAATTATATAACATAAATGCTTTAGAAATCGCTTACTAGTATTTAATAGATGCTCGTACAACAGACTGTAATTTTTTCTCATAAACAAATACCTATCGATATTTCGGGGGCCTGAATATTAAGTAATCTTCTTCAGCATCCGGTGTTTATACAACAGCGTAACAAAAAAAATATATAACTAATATCATGCCAGTACTAAAGAGAAAAGGGATATAATGCATATTTATAAATTTATATCAGCTTTAAAATTGCACCCATGTATACCTCCAGTATCAATGCCGGAGTCGAGACCCTGAAGTGAGGGTCGACCGTCCATCGAGTCGATGACGGCTCGTTCTATGGGGGTCGGGGACTGGGGTTTCGGTCCTCCTCCGGTTTTAGGCCTCTTTATCTGGGAAATTTTATCCTTAGCTGTACATTAAACAGGTATCAATTAGGTTATCGCCCCAAACTTTCTTTCATTTTTATGACATGAATCACACTAAACACGCAATAAACTGTTTTTATATAAATTACCTCTGCATTTCAAATTTGCATACTGTTTTCCAGCTTCTTTTCCTGTTCCTGTAATAAAAATCAAGCACAAAGAAAACAAATGATAGAATTCAGAAAACATTTGACGAGAAGTCAGTATTTAAGTTTTAATTACTAGTAACATAGCTAATTAATCTATCTTATGGCAGTATATAAAATGGTATAATATTCACTACACTATAGTTATTTATTCCTTTGTTTTTTATGAAAGCAAATTGTTTTTCATGCAATTGAAAATGACTAAACCGAAATCTACGCAATTCAAATTAACAAAAAATCAAACGTCAGCGGCTCATGTAATACTATGTTACCTTCAATGCTAGATACGTTTTTTTGTTTTGTTTTGTTTTGTGTTTTGTATTTTTGGGTTTTTTCTTTTATAATTTTATAATCAGTTTCTTCTGTATTTATTGTACTTACATTCGGTATAAGAATATCGTACAGAACGTCGACCTCGTCCATTTTGACAATACAGGCGTCCCGTGCAGACGATTTTTAAACGTCATCAAAACATATCATTAAAAATTACCTGAGTTCTATACATAGTTTTATCACTCAATTGAGTTGAGTTACTTTGATTTAGTGGCACACTTTTTTGAGTCGAAACTCAGTAGAGTAGAATAAATTTTACTCTACTCAGATTTGAGTTGAGTAAAATTCAGGTGGAAGTTTCGCTTGAAACTCATCGGTAACATTATTTTGCGATCATCTCCGTCTCCCTATCGGTCATTCAACATCTAAGCTTACAACCGATTCAACCAAACCGATGCTTCACACATGACATTAATATAGATCGCCCCTCAATTTGCATCTACTACCTTAGAAATGCGACAAAAAGCTAACGGGTGGACGGAAGTTGACATAAAATCGTCATACTTTAGGTACTCCCTTCCAAATATAGCACTGATACGTATATTCAAAAGGCGCCGATTTTGAATTCGATCAACAAACAAGTTAAGAAAGTGGATAACATAAACTGTCAATTATAACTTTTATTACAAAACGTTTTTATAAACGTGTATATAAATGCATATATTTTGAAATATTAACACAAACACACAGTGCAGGGAAATTTCATTTGCATAAATGTGACAACTTCCGTCCACCCTTTAGCCTTTTGTCGCATATCTAAGGCAGTATATGCAAATTGAGGGGTGATTTTTATTAATGACAGGTGTGGCGTGTCGTTTTGGTTGAATCGGTTGTAAGATTAGATGTTGAATGACCGATCGGGAGACGGAGAGGATCGCAAAATAATTATCGGGAGACGGACAGGATCGCAAAATAATTTTACCGATGAGTTTCAAGCGAACTTCCACCTGATGTGACAGTTTGAATTAAATTCAAGATGGCGGCGATGGGTACCTTGTCTATTATTAGCTATACATTATTTATTTTTATTATGAGAAAAAATTATAACGTCAGGTGTCTGTGCCTTGTATAGAGCATCCAGAGCAATGTAGGTTCCTGTACGACCTATCCCTGCGCTACACTCGAATTTCACCGTAAGTAAAAGTGAACATCATTATACTCAATACATTTTTTGACGATGGGTTTTTGGATATATATCTGTACATATAAAGCTATTATTAAACAAATTACCTTGCAACGATTGATTTCCTTATATTAAGTGTTGGGAAAAATTATATTGTTCTTTTTGTACATCATTAAATTAAAAACTTGTTTTAATTTTTTTTTTCTTTGGTTAAATTACAATTATATGTTGAAAAAAAAAATATTGTTGATTTTTAATATCAGTCAAATGCTTAACTGATTAAAGAATGCTTTTAGCTTTTAAATTTATGGAAAACGGGGAAAACAGCGATATTTTATTTAAATTGTTGAATGAACAGTAGGAAAAATCAATGCAAGTATAAATGCTTTTAGCTGCAACGTACAACAATTGGTGATTTAATTTTGCAGGTTCTTAGGTTCTCATGACGTGACCATGAAAAAGTGTCAGGCGGAGAGGATTGGTCGCCCCGTGATCCGGCCACGTGGTGTAGTGGTAATGCATAACAATACGTGACTTCTTTAGCTGACGATTGGAAACTATGAATTCAGATTGTAAGAGTTTTAACTATTATATTAAAAGTATTTTATGCATTAAAGGTTGTGTGGGACACCTCTATATTGCGATGCACTTTTTATTGAAAGAAACATTAGAATCAAGTATCAATTTTTTATCTTTCCCATAATTGTTATTTTACAGCGTAATTAATTCATGTAAGGAGAACTGCCTTTTCCCAATGACCAAACGACGGTGTTACAACTTGAAGGTGCTGCTGCTGCGTATGAGACGGGGATTATTCCGGGCATCGCTCTCACAAAAGACCAGAAGCGCACCCGCGCACCAACGACCAGTTCTCTGATTCTTATGAGCTTTATGAAGAGACAGAGAGGAAAGTGAAAAGAGACGTCGTCCCTAAGTCACTCGCTAGTGAGACTGGTCCCGCGCACAAGCCAGATTTGAATTGGCAGGACGACTCGCTCTTACCCGACGCGCAGACGATCTCGGGTGAGATTTGAAAGCCCCGAAAGAGGAATGTCATTGACAAGCAATCTATCAGGCCAGCTACATATGATGGAAGCAGCCCTTGGCTTGATTACCATGCGCATTTTGAAGCTTGCGCCAACATCAACGGCTGGAATTATGCCACAAAGGGTTTATATCTGGCAGTTTCTTTACGTGGCAATGCGCAGGGAGTACTAGAAAATATGCCAAGAGGTGCAAAGCCTGATTTTGATTCCCTTATTTCAGCCTTAGAGGATCGATTTGCGCCGCCTAGCCAAACCGAGCTCTATAGAGTCCAGATGAGAGAACGACGTCAAAGAATCGGTGATACTCTTCTCGAGCTAGGCCAAGCCATTCAGCGTCAATCAGCGACTCGCTTATTTGGCATACCCTACCACCTCTGCGGAAATTTGAGAAACGTTTGCCAAAGACCAATTCGTAGACGGCACTGGCTGACTCAGAGATGTCCATAATCTCAAAATGACTCGAAAAAGAGCAACCAATGCACTTAAAAGTAGGACCGATATAAAAGCGATATATATATATCGGTCCTACTTTTAAGTGCATTGGTTGCTCTTTTTCGAGTCATTTTGAGTTTAGTGTAATGAAAACGCTATAAAGCGATGTACACTGTAGCTAAGTCAGTGAAATTGTGAACATCAAAATTTCTTCAGCTACGGTTCAGTGATCAGTCGTACGTTTCAGTGTGGTTTCAGAAAGATTTTAACACGATTTTAACCCGAAGAAGGTGGAATGACATTATGTTTGGAAAACTCCTCTTATTACAATGAAGTAACGTGGAGCAATTGAAAGACAAATGCAATCAAATATAATCCTTGCATAATTGCGCACAACTCACTGCAGTTAAATACCTTTGATTTATATCGTTAACATTTTGAATATTTGCGTTTTATTGTAAATGTATTTTATTTTAGAAGCATATATCCTTGCACCAGAGTTTTTTTCATGTCGTTACTCCGAGTTGTAGATAAATAGTGGCGTCATAATATGACATCAAGATGGACCTAAAAAATTAACTTATATAACAATGAATAAGAATACCTTAAATGAAAACCTCCGTCTAAAAAGCATCATAATTTTGCATTTGAATGATAAATAGTATATCTGTATGCAGTTTTGGCTTACCTGTGTACAGATTAAGACTGTTGTTCAGTAAATTGAAGTAATACAGGTCTACATGTACTTGCAATGGCGCTCAAACACCCCAGGTCTTTGCTTTGTTAACATTTTCAGTGGCAAGATTGATTACACATTTTAGATAATATAATCATGCGTGCTTTTATGCATCAAAGGGAGTTACTATGTAAATTTTAGAAACTGGAAAAAGTTTGGACCAAGATCAACATAGCTGCAATCAATTTCTCTCTGTAAGGGGTGATTTTTACACTACACATAATTTACAGGCAAGCTCCTACGATGGTGAACATATATCCCACCTTTGAAATGATTTGAAATGTTGCATTCAGTGGACGCAAAATATGAGGTTGCTTGCTTGATCAGCACTGGCAAATATCCGGAAACAGCATCTAACAACGGAATACATTTGGAAAGAATGGTCATTTGTTCGCTTCATTAAACAAATTAAGGTAAGCGGAAATACCAAAAATATGCTATATTAATGAATATTTGCATTTAATAAAGTGGCGTTTGAGAATTCCATGCAACCCATGGTCAAAGTACAAATCTCTCTGAATTAGGCTATACAATTTCAACTGTTGATTGTTTTTAAGTGTATGCTTATTTTAACGGTTTGTATGGTCGGCTCTTTAGTAGCCCCAAAATCACCGCGGCCAAATTCGATAACATATTCTAAATAAATTAACATAATATTTTTTTCTAAGACAACTCATGTAAATATGTACATGTATATGAATTCAAATAACTTGAAAATTATCAAGTGGATACAATGCTTAAATGTATTAACTGTATTCATTGCATCTTAGTCCTATGTATCCTTCAGTATAACCCAAACATGTTCCATCTAAAATGTGACAGCTTCTTGGCAGTTTTCTGGACAAGATATTGAACAACCTTTCCATAAACGCCTTTTATTGCACAACCTATTTATCAATTAATATTCATATGTTATCATTTCTACGAATCAGTTATAAAAAAAATTGAGCATTTTAATTAAAAAAAATATTTACAGCTTATATAACACTTAGTTGGTTGAATGGTTGAAAGAAAATGTAAATGAAAACTGAATAACATATCTTTTAAAGTATTGTAACGTGCAAGGGGGTTACTGCCTGTGTTACCCCGCGGGCTCGTACCCGAGATAGAATCGGATAGCCTCGATTGCTGCCAATATTTACAAGTGCAGACTCCAATCGCCTGCACATATATAGGGACTCAACGTTACGCAAGCAGGGTTGACCGCAAACCTACGCAACACGAAAGGAACCAAAGTCAACACAAGCAGGGATGACCGCACACTTGCGCCAACAACGCAACCTAACGCAAGCAGGGAATGCTGCACACTTTCGCTAGAAAGGCCAGAACACCAGCAGGGATGACCACACGCTAGTGCTCCGCCGCAACCACCACCAATACAAGCAGGGATGACCGCATACTTATATTGATGCGATACAGATTATTAAAAATCAATATATCAAAGGGCAATAACTCTAGCACAAAACTACAGTGATAAGCTGCTCGTTTCAGAAAATTGGTTTGACACATACATTAAATATAGTTCTACTTTTTTATATATGTACCTTTTATGTACTTCAAAGAATATTAGTGCATTGTTTACATGTGTACCAATTTTCTTGTCATTTCATACCATAGAATTCCACTTCACTGAGCTCGTTATAATCATAGTCGGAATATCCACCAGGAAACGGTCTATGTGTTCTGTTATTGTCATAGATATCGTATTTACCATTGGTCAACAAGTTATATTAATTTTATCAGGAATAGTTGCTCTGGTAAAATTTGTGTCCTTATAACACAATACTCCCTCTTCTTTCTATTTGATATGTAGACCGAAATCCAATAAATATCTTGTTGTACGGTCGAATGCGTTGCATCTAAGTCGAAATTAAATACTACATGTAGTACTTTATATTAATCTTGTTTAAATTTAGGTGTTTTGTTTTTCATAAATATTGTGGCATACCGGTACATCAAGAAATTTTGAAATAAATCAAATTGTACACTGACTCATTAAGAGAAGAACATTTCGTACGGCGACATCATTAGCATAATACTACTTGTATATGTATTGATACACATTAAATAAAGACACCACGACAATTGGTAAACGCGCCTTACTAAAAAAGTTATAAAGTAAAAGGATTAAAATTCTAAGTTGAAATTTAAAAGTTGTCTGAGTCTTTCTATATCAAAAATACATGGACAATTTTCTTTAAAGTTCTTTGAACTCATGTCAAATAATAATTCTTAATCTCTTAGAAAAATTGTGTCTAATCATTTCAAATGTTCCCAATGTTGTCTGTTTCCCTGAGCTGTTTTTCTTGTCTAGAACGTTATGCCAAAGTCTTAGAAAAAAATTGATTCTATTCACATGTACGTCATTTTAGATCCTTTTGTCCTGAATGACAATGTACAGACTGTTGACAAAAGTATTCGCACGATGACGGCGGGAATTTTGTTTATCAAAAACACTTGCCGGTAATAAAACGTATTTTTTGAGTATTTTGATTGCAAAAATAAATTGAAATGTGCATAAAACTGCAGAAAAATATCTAATATTTTTTGAAAGATCAATAAAAAGAAGAATACAAGGTGTTACCGTAATATTTTATGATGTACCCGCGGGTCTGTAGAACTCGGTGCACTCTTGTCGGAACTGATGCAAATTTCCAAAATTTTATCATATAGTTCATTAACTGATTTACTAGTGTGAACATGACTTGGAAGTTTTCTTTTAATTATTAACCAAACATTTTCTATGGGGTTTAAATCGGGGTACTGTGCGGGCCACTCAAGCGTTGGGATGTTGTTGTTGATTTTGTAAGTTGTGGAAAGATGAGACCGATGAACAGGTGCATTATTATCCATAAATAAATAGTTATCGCGGAAATTTCTTGCTACCACAGGCAAGTTATTATCTAATATATCTATGTATTTCTGAGTTTCTGTTGCCATTAACTCTACAAAGCGTACCAACACCATGATACGCAATCCATCCCCAGATCATGACACTTACTAGGGTCTTCCGTCTTTTATTATTCTATTTCAGGTTGATCATTTTTCTTCCCTCTTCTTTTCTTTACAATTTTTGTGCAGAAGATTTCTCAGAGATGTGTCGTCCGATTTTCGTTAAATTTTCAGCATCGAAGTATTATCATCTGAAGTTTATATATCTTTTTCGATTTTGTCAAAATCACTTCCGGTAAGGACTTATTCGCCATTTTGTCATTTTTTCTTGACTTTTTTCAGCTGAAATTTTCAGGAATGATAGAGGACGTGCTAGTGTAGGTCGTTGAGGAAAAATCATTGTCCGGAAATTCCGAGTACGGAAGCTATTCTTATTTTTCTTATTTTCTTTTTTTTTTCCAAGACTCAAACTTTGAGGCTTCGTATCTTGCTCATTTTTTAACGGTTTTTGTCTAAATTTTCAGGACTAATAGACTTTACAAAGCACTAATTATAACCTGTCATAAACTGTAAAATCCCTCTTCCGTTAACGAGTTATTTCTGAGTAGCTCAGTCGTTAGAGTCGTGGACATGTGCCCAGGCGAACCGGGTTCAACCCTTGAGTGCTGCAAACATTTTTCATTCATTTTGTGCTCTGATTTACGATGTTACGATGTGGTAGAAAGACATTTCCGCGATAACTATTTATTTATGGATAATAATGCACCTGTTCATCGGTCTCATCTTTCCACAACTTACAAAATCAACAACAACAACAACGCTTGAGTGGCCCGCACAGTACCCCGATTTAAACCCCATAGAAAATATTTCGTTAATAATTAAAAGAAAACTTCCAAGTCATGTTCACACTAGTAAATCATCTGATGAACCATATGAGAAAATTTTGGAAATTTGGACTTCATTTCCCGTAGATTATGTGAAAAACCTGTATGCATCAGTTCCGAAAAGAGTGCATCGAGTTCAAAAGGCCCGCGGGTACATCACAAAATATTACGGTAACACCTTGTTTTCTTCATTTTATTGATCTTTCAAAAAATATTAGATATTTTTCTGCAGTTTCATGCACATTTCAATTTATTTTTGCAATCAAAATACTCAAAAAATACGTTTTATTACCGGCAAGTGTTTTTGATAAACAAAATTCCCGCCGTCATCGTGCGAATACTTTTGTCAACAGTCTGTACATTGTCATTCAGGACAAAAGGATCTAAAATGACGTACATGTAAATAGAATCAATTTTTTTCTAAGACTTTGGCATAACGTTCTAGACAAGAAAAACAGCTCAGGGAAACAGACAACATTGGGAATATTTGAAATGATTAGACACAATTTTTTCTAAGAGATTAAGAATTATGATTTGACATGAGTTCAAAGAACTTTAAAATAAATTGCCCAAGTATTTTTGATACAGAAAGACTCAGACAACTTTTAAATTTCAACTTAGAATTTTAATCCTTTTACTTTATAACTTTTTTAGTAAGGCGCGTTTACCAATTGTCGTGGTGTCTTTATTTAATGTGTATCAATACATATACAAGTAGTATTATGCTAATGATGTCGCCGTACGAAATGTTCTTCTCTTAATGAGTCAGTGTACAATTTGATTTATTTCAAAATTTCTTGATGTACCGGTATGCCACAATATTTATGAAAAACAAAACACCTAAATTTAAACAAGATTAATATAAAGTACTACATGTAGTATTTAATTTCGACTTAGATGCAACGCATCCGACCGTACAACAAGATATTTATTGGATTTCGGTCTACAAATCAAATAGAAAGAAGAGGGAGCATTGTGTTATAAGGACACAAATTTTACCAGAGCAAGTATTCCTGATTAGATTAATATAACTTGTTGACCAATGGTAAATACGCCATCTATGACAATAACAGAACACATAGACCGTTTCCTGGTGGATATTCCGACTATGATTATAACGAGCTCAGTGAAGTGGAATTCTATGGTAAGAAATGACAAGAAAATTGGTACACATGTGTCAAACCAATTTTCTGAAACGAGCAGCTTATCACTGTAGTTTTGTGCTAGAGTTATTGCCCTTTGATATATTGATTTTTAATAATCTGTTTTGCATCAATATAAGTATGCGGTCATCCCTGCTTGTATTGGTGGTGGTTGCGGTGGAGCACTAGCGTGTGGTCATCCCTGCTGGTGTTCTGGCCTTTCTAGCGAAAGTGTGCAGCATTCCCTGCTTGCGTTAGGTTGCGTTGTTGGCGCAAGTGTGCGGTCATCCCTGCTTGTGTTGACGTTGGTTCCTTTCGTGTTGCGTAGGTTTGCGGTCAACCCTGCTTGCGTAACGTTGAGTCCCTATATATGTGCAGGCGCGGTGATTGGAGTCTGCACTTGTAAATATTGGCAGCAATCGAGGCTATCCGATTCTATCTCGGGTACGGGCCGGCGGGGTAACACAGACAGTAACCCCCTTGCACGTTACAATACTTTAAAAGATATGTAATTCAGTTTCCATTTACATTTTCTTTCAACCATTCAACCAACTAAGTGTTATATAAGCTGTAAATATCTTTTTTAATTAAAATGCTCAATTTTTTTTTATAACTGATTCGTAGAAATGATAACATATGAATATTAATTGATAAATAGGTTGTGCAGTAAAAGGAGTTCATGGAAATGTTGTTCAATATCTTGTCCAGAAAATTGCCAAGAAGCTAACTGTCACATTTTAGATGGAACATGTTTGGGTTATACTGAAGGATACATAGGACTAAGATGCAATGAAGGTACGAATTAAGATGATTAGCTAGTCCTCGTAATACATTTAAGCATTGTATCCACTTGATAATTTTCAAGTTATTTGAATCCATATACATGTACATATTTACATGTATGAGTCGTCTTAGAAAAAAATATTATGTTAATTTATTTAGAATATGTTATCGAATTTGGCCGCGGTGATTTTGGGGTACTAAAGAGCCGACCATACAAACCATTAAAATAAGCATACAATTAAAAACAATCAACAGTTGAAATTGTATTGCCTAATTCAGAGAGATTCGTACTCTGACCATGGGTTGCATGCAATTCACAAACGCCACTCTATTAAATGCAAATATTCATTAAGATAGCATATTTTTGGTATTTCCGCTTACCTTAATTTGTTTAATGAAGCGAACAAATGACCATTCTTTCCAAATGTATTCCGTTGTTAAATGCTGTTTCCGAATATTTGCCAGTGCCGATCAAGCAAGCAACCTCATATTTTGCGTCCACTGAATGCAACATTTCAAATCATTTCAAAGGTGGGACATATGTACACCATCGTAGGAGCTTGCCTGTAAATTATGTGTAGTGTAAAAATCACCCCTTACAGAGAGAAATTGATTGCAGCTATGCTGATCTTGGTCCAAACTTTTTCCAGTTTCTAAAATTTACATAGTAACTCCCTTTGATGCATAAAAGCACGCATGATTATATTATCTAAAATGTGTAATCAATCTTGCCACTGAAAATGTTAACAAAGCAAAGGCCTGGGGTGTTTGAGCGCCATTGCAAGTACATGTAGACCTGTATTACTTCAATTTACTGAGCAACAGACTTAATCTGTACACAGGTAAGCCAAAACTGCATACAGATATACTATTTATCATTCAAATGCAAAATTATGATGCTTTTTAGACGGAGGTTTTCATTTAAGGTATTCTTATTCATTGTTATATATGTTAATTTTTTAGGTCCATCTTGATGTCATATTACGACGCCACTATTTATCTACAACTCGGAGTAACGACATGAAAAAAAACTCTGGTGCAAGGACATATGCTTCTAAAATAAGATACGTTTACAATAAAACGCAAATATTCAAAAAGTTAACGATATAAATCAAAGGTATTTAACTGCAGTGGGTTGTGCGCAATTATGCAAGGATTATATTTGATTACATTTGTCTTTCAATTGCTCCACGTTACTTCATTATAATAAGAGGAGTTTTCCAAACATAATGTCATTCCACCTTCTTCGGGTTAAAATCGTGTTAAAATCTTTCTGAAACCACACTGAAACGTAAGACTGATCACTGAACCGTAACTGAAGAAATTTTGATGTTCACAATTTCACTGACTTAGCTACAGTGTACATCGCTTTATAGCGTTTTCATTACACTAAACTCAAAATGACTCGAAAAAGAGCAACCAATGCACTTAAAAGTAGGACCGATATATATATATCGCTTTTATATCGGTCCTACTTTTAAGTGCATTGGTTGCTCTTTTTCGAGTCATTTTGAGATTATGGACATCTCTGAGTCAGCCAGTGCCGTCTACGAATTGGTCTTTGGCAAACGTTTCTCAAATTTCCGCAGAGGTGGTAGGGTATGCCAAATAAGCGAGTCGCTGATTGACGCTGAATGGCTTGGCCTAGCTCGAGAAGGGTATCACCGATTCTTTGACGTCGTTCTCTAATCTGGACTCTATAGAGCTCGGTTTGGCTAGGCGGCGCAAATCGATCCTCTAAGGCTGAAACAAGGGAATCAAAATCAGGCTTTGCACCTCTTGGCATATTTCCTAGTACTCCCTGCGCATTGCCACGTAAAGAAACTGCCGGATATAAACACTTTGTGGCATAATTCCAGCCGTTGATGTTGGCGCAAGCTTCAAAATGCGCATGGTAATCAAGCCAAAGGCCGCTTCCATCATATGTAGCTGGCCTGATAGAATGCTTGGAACGACATTCCTCTTTCGGGGCTTTCAAATCTCACCCGAGATCGTCTGCGCGTCGGGTAAGAGCGAGTCGGTCTGCCAATTCAAATCTGGTTTGTGCGCGGGACCAGTGTCGCTAGCGAGTGACCTAGGGACGACGTCTCTTTTCACTTTCCTCTCTGTCTCTTCATAAAGCTCATAAGAATCAGAGAACTGGTCGTTGCTGTGCGGGTGCGCTTCTGGTCTCTTGTTAGAGCGATGCCCGGAATAAGCCCCCGTCTCATACGCAGCAGCAGCACCTTCAAGTTGTAACACCGTCGTTTGGTCATTGGGAAAAGGCAGTTCTCCTTACATGAATTAATTACGCTGTAAAATAACAATTATGGGAAAGAAAAAAAAAATTGATACTTGATTCTAATGTTTATTTCAATAAAAAGTGCATCGCAATATAGAGGTGTCCCACACAACCTTTAATGCATAAAATACTTTTAATATAATAGTTAAAACTCTTACAATCTGAATTCATAGTTTCCAATCGTCAGCTAAAGAAGTCACGTATTGTTATGCATTACCACTACACCACGTGGCCGGATCACGGGGCGACCAATCCTCTCCGCCTGACACTTTTTCATGGTCACGTCATGAGAACCTAAGAACCTGCAAAATTAAATCACCAATTGTTGTACATTGCAGCTAAAAGCTTTTATACTTGCATTGATTTTTCCTACTGTTCATTCAACAATTTAAATAAAATATCGCTGTTTTCCCCGTTTTCCATAAATTTAAAAGCTAAAAGCATTCTTTAATCAGTTATGCATTTGACTGATATTAAAAATCAACAATATTTTTTTTCAACATATAATTGTAATTTAACCAAAGAAAAAAAAATTTAAAACAAGTATTTAATTTGATAATGTACAAAAAGAACAATATAATTTTTACCAACACTTAATATAAGGAAATCAATCGTTGCAAGGTAATTTGTTTCATAATAGCTTTATATGTACAGACATATATCCAAAAACCTATCGTCAAAAAATGTATTGAGTATAATGATGTTCACTTTTACTTACGGTGAAATTCGAGTGTAGCGCAGGGATAGGTCGTACAGTAACCTACATTGCTCTGGATGCTCTATACAAGGCACAGACACCTGACGTTATAATTTTTTCTCATATTAAAAATAAATACAGAATTGCAAATCGGTTATTCATAACTCATTTTGACTGATTAATTTGTTAATCATTTTGAAAATATAGACATTTCTAAATATAACATAGTATCAATATTTTTTGAAAATTGATTTTGTAACTATTACATGTAACAACTTAATTAGGGCCCCACTCTGCAGATGCCCTAAAGTTATCATTCTGTCCAATTCTGCTGATCATGTCAAGATATATTTAAGACATGGCCCCTACCTCTTGGGCCATTCTCTTCCCCCCTCCCAGGAGTTGTTTTTAAACCACCACCACCACCACCCCCCGAAATAGGAAATGATAATTCATTTTCATAACTGTTGAGATCCCAACCCCTAAACCATATTCATTCTTACTCCTTGTATCATTGCAATTCAATTGGTATATAGGTTATGCCCCCTTTTAGACGCCCAGTGACTTTCCAGAACTGGAACTAATCCAGTATTTTATCTTATTCATATGTAGTGTTTGACTTATGTAGGTAATTCCTTGCCCTAGCCAAATGATGTCCCTGCTTTGTTTTTACAGCAATGTTTTTGTTGACTGATTATAATTTTTGCAATTACATATAACATTTCGTTTTTCTTTAAGATTAAAAAGCAAATTTCAAAATCTCTTTATGTACATCTGACATCATACAGAAAACTACAAATCAAGAAATTATGTTGCTACTGTAATGTGAGAAGAGACTCTAAATCTCTCTCTCTCTCTCTCTCTCTCTCTCTCTCTCTCTCTCTCTCTCTCTCTCTCTCTCCCCCCAAAAAAAAAACAAACAAAAACATGAATACCTGGTAGTCGAATATTTTTAAAATATCTTAAAAATCATCGAAATCCCCACTCCTAAACAATACATGTATATATTTTTGTTTCTTGAACCATGACCATGTCAAGGCAAATCTTGTTGTGGTATTAGTAGGTCATGGCCTCTGGGGGTCACCCCAACCCCAACCCCCAAAATCAGAAATGATCAAATACATGTAACTTGAAAAAAATGCCTGTGATCCCCACCCCTAAAACATATGTAATCTTCCTCCTTGTGAATCTTATGGTATGTTAATTCAAACATAAGAAAAAATTATAAGAGGAGGTCCAGGAATTAGGTTTTTTATGGTACGGAACATCTTTTGTGCAGATAGTATTGACCCTCAGAATCAAATTTATATTTCAAAACCCTTATTGCATATCTATAGCTCAGCCTTTGTTATATCCCAATTGATGATGTGGCTATTCATTTAAACATGAGAGGAGTTCTGGGAAGTAGGTTTTTTTTAGGAGTGATAAACGTCATTTTTCTACTACTTTTTGACTCCCTGGATGGAATTTAAATTTTAAAAACCTTATTGCACATCTATAGGACAGACCCTATCATATTCCAATAGATGATATGGCTATTCATTAAATCATGAGAGGGGTTCTGGGAAATAGGGGTTTTTTAGGAGTGGTAAAAGTCAATTTTCTACTACTATTTGACTCCCTGGATGGAATTTAAATTTTTAAAACCTTATTGCACATCTATAGGACAGCCCCTTTCATAACCCAAGATATTATGTGGCTATTCATTAAATCATGAGAGGAGTTCTGGGAAGTAGGTTTTCTACATGTAGAAGCGTTGAACGTCAATTTTCTGCTACTATTTGACTCCCTGGATGAAATTTAAATTTTTAAAACCTTATTGCACATCTATAGGACAGCCCTATCATATCTCAAGAGATGACATAGCTACTGCATAAATTGTAAAAGGCGTTCTGGAAACCATATTGTTTTTGTATAAAAAAGTCATTTTTTGTTGCCCACCGATCCCCGTGATAAAAATTAAAATTCTGAAACCTGATTACTCATCACCATGACACCTTGAATCATATTCTAGTAGATCATTTGGCTACTACAAAAAGAAATTGATGTTTTTTGAAACCAGATTTTTTGTTAAAAAAAAAATTAAAAAAAAAAACAACACGTCATTTTTCAGGCAGTAAATGGCCCCCAGGACAAAATTTAAATTTCCGAACCCTTATTGCGCATCTATGGGACACCCCAAACATATTCCAAGAGATGATTTGTCTATTGTTGAAAATGTAAGAGGAGTTTGAGGAAGAAGGTTTTTTGTGAAAAAACGTCATTTTGTACTTATTATTTGACCCCCAGAACTACCAAAGAATTTTTGAAACCTTTTTACAAAACAACATGACACCCCAAATCAAACTCCAAGAGTTCAGTTTGCTGGTTATAAGATGTAAGAGCAGTTTGAGAAAGTAACACGTGACAGACGGAGGGACAGACGGACGGACGTAACAGGGTAATAACAAGATACCCGAACTTTCTTTGGAAAGTGCGAGTACAATGAAAACGAGAGCATATGTTGCAATTGTTACAAATCGTTGGAGTAATCAAGATACAATACAAATATAAATTATTAGTAATGCCAACCTTTAAAAACTTTGCACATAAATAGATGATAATCTAATGCTGTATGTATAAGTAAAAAAGGTTGGGGTAACATTTACAAAATAAAGTTAGCCCGAATTTCCTCTGATTTCGTTTATTTTGTCGAGTTTCTGTACTCTCAGTATCTTGATTGGATTGGCTACGTATGCCAATATTGTCGAGAGAAATATTCAAAAAAAAAATGTTCAAGTATGTTTTTTAGAGCAATATGAAGATATCGCAATGCACAAAATATCTGGAAAATTGATTTGCACTGAAAATTAGGAAGCTAAATTTACAGTACTCTTAAACTATTAAAAAAGTTAAATTTTTTTCCATTTTATTCTTGAAAAACACCCGCCACACAAATAGTCTCTTACTAAACTCTGTTATATAATTAATAAATAATTTTCTTTCGACAATTTTATTCAATATAGTTTATTCAACATTGTAAAATATAAATATACGAGTAGAATTAACATAAGATGCAGAATTTTTAGACGAGAGGTGACCTAAAATGAGTTCCCAAAAACAGAAGAACAAACATCTTTAATGTATCTTGAATGCAACGAGAGAGAGAGAGAGAGAGAGAGAGAGAGAGAGAGAGAGAGAGAGAGAGAGAGAGAGAGAGAGAGAGAGAGAGAGAGACACATAACAGAAACATAAAAAAGAGCAATTTTAATTGCAGGGTTTTCTTTTTTTATTCAGAATCCAGGGCTCAAAAAAGAAGGAAAAATGTTACTATTTTTTTTTTAAAAAGGGTCGCATACAGACAAAATATAAATGAGATTTCCTTTTCCGATGCCGACAAAGGAAAACCAGTGTTAATTTTGGGGTTTTTTTTCGGCTCATGATGAAAGTAAGACGTAAAATTATCTGATTTGAAACGCTTTTTAAAATTGAAAATGCTTGATTAAATATGTGTACGTGTACATGTGATGGCAGCATTAACGATGCTACGTGCAGATAAAATTTGACGAAATATATCTAAATATATCTAGAGAAGGAGACATCATTTGTTAAGCATTGTAGAAGACAAAACGTCTGCATTGTGATTCTAATCAATTTCACTAATCAAAACACCAATGTCGTTCACCATTAAGGATCTACAGTGCTGGCCCCTAAAATATTAAATCATTTATATCTCAAAAATGAACAACAATTTTTGATTGGTGTAAGAACAAAACAATGTACACTACTGGCTCTAAAAACCCTTGTCCGTATGAAAATCCCCTGTCTTTCCCTGTCACCCCCTGTGTTTTCCCTGCCATCCCCTGTGCACCCCCTGTCAGCCCCTGTACACATTCCCTGAACACCCTGCAATCCCATGTCACCCACTGTACACATCCCCTCTGTGCCACTGTAAGCCCCTGTTCACCCACTGTAAGCCACTGTATTTCCCTGTTTCCCTGTACATACCCCTGACACCCCTTGTACGGTGTTTGACTTCTTGATAAAGTGAAGAAAAAGTTTTTAATTACTAAACGTTTTCGGGTTTTCTTAAATATATATTTAGCAGTTTCTAAAACATAAGGAAATGGAAAGAAAGAAAAGCATTCATGGTTTAGACGGTGTTTTTTTTTGTATTTCATAGAGGGCAATATTGTTACAAACGTGAATAATTCTGACTCAACCGTGACAAATATCAAGATAAGTATATACTAATAAACCGCTTAATATTTCATTCCATGTATTTAAACAAACGACCGTGTTTTGTAATTTGTAAAACAAAATCTAAGTGGAGGATGAGTACGGGAAATCCATGACGTTCTGTGCCATGTAACCTGCCTGAGTTAAAGCGCTTAATAACACAACATGATTAGCACATGCAGATAATCACACACCGATCGAAATGATCACCTATATTTTGATGTTTTGCCTGGTGTAATAATGCATAGAATTACATCGTCCAAATGAAATGCACGTTGATTCTATTTATCAGGAAGTTAATTAGTTAATATCTAAGTCATGTAAATCGCAATCGATGATATTTGCTCTCAGCCATTGTTTTTTGTGGGTTTTTTTCTGATAAATTATGAGAGAGAGAGAGAGAGAGAGAGAGAGAGAGAGAGAGAGAGAGAGAGAGAGAGAAAGTTGATTTTTAGGAGGGGTAATTTAGTACGGCCCTTTGACACTTTTAACTAATATGAGGGTGCATTGTCCAGTTTAGTAATTCATATGCATTATTGAATAGAATTGTCCTCATACATTTAAAACAATGATACAGTTCATGATCATGAATAATTTAATACATGTATACAAATACCGGTAAGGTAATGTAAAGACATGCATGCATGATCTTAAAAGAATGTTCCGGGTTTCGAGTTTTAGATTAGAAAAATATCATACATTTATTTAAATTCTGAATTTAAAAAATGAAAAATATGAGAGCATTACGGTTTAATTCATATGACTGTGTCAAATAATGTTCCGAATCTTAAGCTCATTCTTCTCATTTTGATATTCTTACATGTAGAACTGATAAATCAAAAGTTTCTTTACTTGACAGACTGGGAAAGAAAGTCATAAGCGGCGTTTAAACAAAATATTGAATAATTGTTCAGCAATACCGAGCATTCAGATCTTAGGAAAACGGTGTGTGTATATACAAGTATACGTGTGTCTGTGTATTAGGAAACTAATTCCCGGGTAAACTTTTAGTAACTTTTCATTCAAAATCAATGCAAACTCTCTCTCTCTCTCTCTCCCTCTTTCTCTCTCTCCGTATCTATATAAACTCCTACATGTACAGAAAACACTAGTGCTACATTTACATGTACAGGCATGTTGTGAATGTTCTGACCAAGGCCACGGATTTCTGTTCACTGGCAATAAATAACATTATATTTGATATCTTCCATTTTGCAGTAAAAAATGGAAATGAAAATTAGATTTTAGAAATTATTAAATTGTTTATGACAGTTAATCATCAGTTAAAATTCAGTTCAAGGGTCCAATAAGCCGCTCAGAAACATATAAAACAAACATACTAAAATTATTTCTTAGGCAAACTTATAAGCTATTGAAGCTTTATTTTGTTATTCACGGGGTGCTCTATCGTAACATGGCTCCTTATACATGTACATTCTACACTCTGACTGATTAACATGTTTCAGTGTGCTAATATTTGCAAACATTGTTTAGATACACAAAATCAAATGCTTAACACCATGTGCTGCGTTGATCTTTGTAGAAATAATTCACAGTATTTCTTATATCTATTTTTCAAATATTACGGAGTAGTGATGTTCCCCACCGCTAAAGGACTAAATGCCCTAAAGGCTTTCACACCGCCCTCACCTGACATTTACCACCCGTTGAATCTCGGGCCTTTAGTTGTAAGCATGATTATTTAAGTACTGTGTCAATAAATTATTAATGAAAACCTGTTATAATTTCTAAAATTACTATAACAGTGTGTCTTGTGAGTCGGTGCTCTGTTGAGTGCAAAAATTAATTTTTATCTCAAACTATAACACATGAGAGTTAGATTATTGAATTAAGAAAAAAGAATATTGAAATTATATAACAAAAACGGTTGTTATAAACATTCAAACACCGTACAGGGGGTGTCAGGGGCATGTACAGGGAAATACAGTGGCTTACAGGGGATGGCAGTGGTGTACAGGGGGTGACAGGGGCTTACAGTGGCACACAGGGGATGTGTACAGTGGGTGACAGGGGATTACAGAGTGTACTGGGGCTGTGTACAGGGGCTGACAGGGAGTGCACAGTGGATGACAGGGAAAACACAGGGGGTGACAGGGAAAGACAGGGGATTTTCATACGGAAAGGGGTTTTTAGAGCCAGTAGTGGTAGGGGCTGACCCCTTTAATTAGGGGCCAAGAGACTCATAAAGTGTATTACAGATCAATTAAAATTATAAAGATTTTGTAAAGCATTATAGAAGCAAAGATGTTGATCGTAACAATATCTGTTTGAAAAAATCATTGCCACACCCATTTATTACGTTATTAGGGATTTTTAGGGGCCAAGGTCCCTAAAATTTAATGCAATATATATCTTAAGAAGGAGACATATTTTGTCAAGCATTGTAAGAGAAAAACATATACATTGATGATTCTAATCTAAAGATTTTGTAAAGCATTATAGAAGCAAAGTTCTTGATCGTAATGATATTTGCTTGAAAGAATCATTGCCACACCCAATTATTACGTAATAAGGGATTTCTAGGGTCCAAATACCTTAAACTTTGACGCAATATATCTAGAAAGGGAGACATATTTTGTAAAGCATTGTAGAAGAAAAAATATCTGCATTAATGAGTCTAATTGATTCCTTTAATCGAAACACCAATGTCTGTGTTTAGTAAGGATCTACAGTGCTGGCCCCTAAAATATTAAATTATTAAATCATTCGTGTCTCAAATATTAACAACAATTTTGGATTGATGTAAGATGTTAGTATTCGTGAGACCATTTGTAAGGGACCAATATACTCGCAAAGTATATTACAAATAACTTGAAAAAGATACAGATTTTGTAATGCATTATATAAGCAAAGTTGTTCATCGTAACAATATCTGTTTGAAAGAACCAGCCCCACACCTAAATCCGACGTAATAAGGGACTTTTATTCAATATCTGAAAGTGCGGGGAGGGGTAATTCATAAATTGTATCGACATTTCATGGTATCATTTAAAAACAAATCGCACGGAAGACCTACTCGAGATCGTATCTAGTCCTCTAATTTTTATTCAGTACTTCTATACTAGAAGTAACTTTGCTAGACTCAGTATAACTTTAAGGGAAAAAAGCAACAAAAAGAAACTAGATGCTGTCATTAGACAGTAATACCCGCACCAAGTGTTTGCCTCTAAATAACATTCCCTTGTACCGGTTTTAGTCAAAAAGAAGGCCACATGCAATTTCCGGTACTTTTTAAAAATTATGATTTTCATAAATGATGAGATCACATCCAATAATAAATATATTACTTTTATGTACAATTTGGGTTTGAACTGTTTGCATATGAATTTTAAATAAATCGAAAATCTAAACATTTCATGTCATAGAAAGTATGGTCTATATAATTATTACAAACAAAATTAAATTAACCCCCCCCCTCCAAAAAAAAATTCATTTATGTAGTAAAATTACCAAAACTAAACCTCTGGCTACAATCCCCCCCCCCCTACAAACACAATTATTACTCTGAACCCCCCCCCAAAAAAAAAAATACCCATGGATACCTGGTAAATAAAAATCAGAATATTTTTATAACAATAAAAGCATGTACATCTAATTGCAATTAAGAAGATTGTAAACAGTGCAAAATGAATGTCATATTGCGCAATGATTTTCACTGCAGGACTGCTTTAACGATTTTAAAAGGTGGTATCAGACACATGTCGATATTTATGTGGATAAAAGCGCGTTATTTTATATTATATGTAGTTATATGCTTAAATAACTTTCACTGTTTTAGAATTAAAAAATTTTACAATGAATATTTGGGCAAAAAAATAAGTTTTGAAAATTTTTTGGAAACTTAAGGTAAAAATAAGATAAGCCCCAGCAGGATTCAAACTCTCTACTTACAGACACATTGTTAACGCTCTAACCCATTGCACTATGCTGTTAGGTAACATTATTTTGGGGGAAAATATCATATTTTAAACTTTATCTTTTTCGTTCAATAAGTATTACATCACAATATGTAGGTGTCCCATACCACCTTAAAGCTACGTACATCTGACATCATACAGAAAAAACCAATAAAGAAATGATTTTGCTACTGTAAAAATGTGAGAAGAGACTCTGATTCTCCCCACCCACCTGACCCCCCCCCCCCCTCCCCCGGAAAACATGAATAGTCAAATATTTTTAAAATATCCTCAAAATCATCGAAATCCCCGCTCCTAAACCATATATATTTTTGTTTCTTGAACCATGACCATGTCAAGGCAAATCTTTTTTGTGGTATTAGTAGGTCATGGCATCTGGGGGTCACCCTAACCCCACCCACCCTCCCAAAATCAAAAATGATCAAATAAGTTGGAAAAAAAATGCTTGTGATCCCCACCCCTAAAGCATATATATTCTTCCTCCTTATGCATCTTATGGTACGTTATTTCAATCACAAGAGATAAGAGGAGGTCCAGGAATTAGGTTTTTTATGGGACGAAACATCATTTTGCAGATAGCATTGACCCTCAGAATCAAATTTATATTTCTAAAACCTTATTGCATATCTATAGCTCAGCCCCTGTTATATCCCTATAAATGATGTGGCTATTCATTAAATCATGAGAGGAGTTCTGGGAAGTAGGTTTTTTCAGGAGTGATAAACGTCAATTTTCAGCTACTATTTGACTTCCGGGATGAAATTTAAATTTTTAAAACCTTATTGCACATCTATAGGACAGTCCCTATCATATCTCAAGAGATGACATAGCTACTGCATAAATTGTAAGAGGAGTTCTGGGAACCATATTTTTTTTTGCAAAAAAACATCATTTTTTGATGCCCACAGACCCCCGTGATAAAAACAAATATTCGGAAACATGATTACACGTCAACATGACACCCCGAAGGATATCCTATTAGATAATTAGGATACTGCAAAAAGAAAATGACGTTTTTTGAAACCGGACTTTTTGTAAAAAAAAGAACAAATAAACGTCATTTTTCAGCTGTTTAATGACCCCCAGGACAAAATTGAAATTTCCGAAACGTTATTGCGCATCTATAGGACACCTCAAAACATATTCCAAGAGATGATTTGTCTACTGTTGAAAATGTAAAAAGAGTTCGAGGAAGAAGGGTTTTTGTCAAAAAACGTCATTTTTTACCAATTATTTAACCCCCAGGACTACCAGAGAATTTTTGAAACCTGTTTACAAAACAACATGACACCCCAAATCATACTGCAAGAGTTCAGTTTGCTGGTTTATAAGATGTAAGAGCAGTTTGAGAAAGTAAAACGTGACAGACGGACGGACGGACGGAACAGGATAACAACAATATACCCGAACTTTCTTTAGAAAGTGCGGGTATAAAAAATAAATTATTTTATGCCAATTCCAGTTTATTTTTATTCTTCATTGCAACTACATGTATTCCGGAATTAATTAACGTTAATCAAAATACTCAATGTAAACTAATTTAAAGAGGTAAATTGCTATTCAGCTGCCTTTATCGTGACATTTTTGTATGTTCAGTTATTATTTTTCTGTGCATGCTATTCTTAGCCTTCATCCTTCTAATCAGTGAACTCATCCAACCATTGCTCGAACTGCTACATGTATTTTAAAAAATGAGCTCGCTCAATATAAATTCTCATGAAAACGGCTGATGAACTACTTTTACATATAGTACATAAGGTAAAAACTGGACATCATTTTTTTTCTAAACACTTAGAGTAAAAGCAACGTATTTTATGGTGTGTGATTTTAGCACCGGATGTTTACAATGCAGAATACATCAACGAGTAAATAAACGCAGGTAGGTACTCAAACAAATTTAATGCTCTGTATTTGCGTGATAGTAAATGGAGATTTATATTTTTTTTAAAAACTCCGCTGCCTAATCATGCTAGTGTCTATTGAAGCAATTTTATAAAATTCCATCAAATAAAGGTTTTTTGCAAACGATAGACAATCGCCTAGAAAGTATATAACGACTTTATAAGAGTGTGTCTTACCCGAAAGGCGAGATATTAATCTTTCCGAATTTCATGGGAAAATAGTATTTTATTCTATATTAATTATCTTATTAGTTTTTCCTACATGAATTAGATAGATAGTTTTTCTGTAAGATAATAAGTTTAAATTTAGACAGAGGATTTTACTAGACTTTTATCAAACTTTCATCTGAATTTAAAATCTCAAAAAAAACTTTAAAAAGGGATTATAGTTTATGGCTTAAAATATATAGTACGTCAACGTTTGAGGATGATCTGGTTACTACTTTTTTTTCAGAATATAATCTCCTTATTTCTGGTAGGAAATGCTACATAATTATCATGTACGAAAATTATTTCCCTGTTTTATTTAAAACAAATTAATCTCATTTATTTGAAGAGATGATTCAATAAAAAAAAAGTTAAAATATGCGATGGTCTTGTTTGAATATCTTACAAACTGCGTCACCTAAGACGGGTGCAAAAATATCACTGCCTTCATTAACTTGCCAAAAGTTATAAGTGCAAAACCAAACGACAAGTTTGAACAGTTTATAGATAGATGTGAAGATATATATCAGAGAAACAATTAAAACGAAACGAATCTTTAACGCAAAATGAATCATTTGTGATAATCCTTTAATCATCGATATCTATAAAAAAATAATTAAAGGAAGGTCTTTAAAAAACAGCCAGAGACCACCCAATCATAAAGGTGCTCATGTAACGGTGATGCAGGCGCAGGCATGTACGGAGGGTGACACATGCGTACAGAGAAAAAAGATGTGTGTACAGAAAATGGCAAGTACACAAGAAAACAGGACGTGTTTAAAGCAAATAACAAATAAATATAAAGCAAACAAGGTGTATGTAAAGAAAATAATCAGGGCTCACATTGGATGAATGAAATATTTCTTGTAGAACAGGGTTTTTGAAGATACATGCACGGAAACATGTTTCCTTTTCCAGTAAGTGGAATTAAGACAATTTTACATTGAGTATCTTTAATTAATTTTGCACATTGTTTCTTTTTTTATTACAGAATTACAGAATTCTCACAGAACCTACACAGGTTAATCTACTGATTGCTGTACACACTCTCCGATGTTGTTTCAATGTAATCCTGCAATGTCATATACACCAAGGAATACTCCTCCTGTCAATGTGAATAGGAAAGAATACAACTAACGGTAGAATATATTTAGACCAAACAAACATTTTTTTCTGGTTTGATATTTTTCATTGTTTATACGTTGATAAATTACTTAAAACAACATTACATGTTTTAATGGTTTAATAATACTGCTTCTTTTCAAATTTATATATGAAATAGCTCCAATGAAAATAAAATCTTAATACATATAAAGACCAAAAACATTATACCTGTGTGGAACAGAACTCTGGTCTCCTTGTCTGTAGTTGTCGGACTGTAGTAAACACGTCAATGTTGTCGTCCATAATGATTTGTTGTATGGAGTTAAACACAGCACAAAAGATACCGCATAGTGAAGCAGCATCCCTGTCATAAGGTAAAACTCGCATATAATTTATTGCAAAGGGATAGCAACGTTTGTAAAATAATAATGATAGAAATTATACTTACACATATAAAAATGCTACCATTAGAATAATATAATGCTTTCCTTACGGGTATGAAGGAAGCGTACTGATAACCCACTTACGTTTGTAAATTTATAAGCTGACACAGCTAAATAATGTGTTGAAGGTGTTTTGAAAAAGTAAATTGAAAAATGCGTATATTCATACACTGTCATGTTGTTTAAATTATTCAGACCTTTAATAATGTTTTTGCATTGACAGTCGAAAAATTACAAGTATAAATAAAAGAACAACGATAGGTCAAGCTTTAGTACTTATTTCAAATTTTATAAGCTTCTGTTTTGAATGAAATCGATGTTTTACTTTAATCAGCGTATTTGTGTTTTATATTTTACTTTTTATCTATTTTAATTAATACTTCTATATCAACGTATAGTTACAAGGTACCCCCGTACTTGCTGACAATAGTGATTGGGTTTTCTGTTGAAAGGTTCCGAGTATATGATACTATGCTTCGGAGAAAGGATGTGTCTGAAGGAGTACCGGTTGATTTCAGTTGTCCTTTGGGTTCTACAATAACTACGGAATGAGGAGTCTCCTGGAAAAGTTTCAAATATTTAGATATGAGTTGCATTCTTAAAGTATTCAAATAAGTGTGGTAAGTATCATCTTTCAAATTGAGAATAGAATGATACAGAGTTTAATTAGCTGTTACCATTACCTCTCCGTGTATGATGTTGATTGTAGTGACCTTGAACTCGGTATCACTCCCAGACTCGTGCTGAACAACAAATGGTGTCACGTCCTTGGAGAACGCTTTTCCTGGCATCCATGACCTTGACTGAAATGAAAATATGATTATTTACAATCTTTACATCTAAATGAAAAAAATAAGGAAATAAACAGCAGGTTTAAAAGTTCACAAGGATATTGACACAATTTGTCACGTGGTCAAATTCTGTGAAGCAAAAATCGTTTCTTGATGTTTATAATAAGACAGACGTCAAACCATAAGCTCGCGCTGCGATCAGTGTGATGTCAAAAATTAACTTCTTGACCCATTAAGGAGGTTTGATGCTGTATTAGAGAGTTAAAATTAATAACAAAAATGGAGGTCATATTTTTTTTCGGCGCCAAGGTTTATTAAACATGGCCTTTCTGCATTCAAAGTGCCACTTACTGATATATCGCTTTTTATCGGAATGAACCATGGTACCAAATACACACTTATTCTATCTCAAATAAATAAATTTAGAATAATTATAAAGAAAAAGTTCCGAATATCATCACCTTATCAAAAGTTTGACCTTTATGCACTAATAAAATGCTGTTTTCAGGAATTAAAGATTCGGCATGCACTAAAATTATCTTTCAGTCTCAAATTTTTATTTAAATAATAACAGATTTGTCAGAAAATCTTATAAATAAAATAAAATAAATTAAAATCAAAAGTATCGGCCAATGATGGTAACCTTTAGATATGTCTTGAAAGAACCTAATTTTAGGCAAATATTGGAGTTAATTTTTCTTGACTTTTAAGAAATATTTCCTTAATATTAAAAAAAATGATCGAAATATTTAAAAAAAAAAAACAAAACAAAAAAACATTTTAGAATGGGATTTTTTTCGGAACAATATAAAGATATCATAATGCACAACATATATGGAAGTCTGGACTGCATTGAAAATTAGGAAGCTAATACAAGTTACAGTACTCTTAAAAGATTAAAATAAAAATGTTGATTTCCTTCCTGAAAACCTTCCGCCATATAATATAGTTTCTTATTAAACTCTTTAATGTAATTTTTCTCCTAACTAATTCAATAAATATAGGATCTCTCATGATTTGTGATGGTATATGATTTTTATCAAACGAGTTGTGTGTTTTCTATCCCCGAGTCTTGGCGAGGGGATAAAAAACACACAACGAGTCATGAAAGATTCTTTTTAACACGTATTTTGTTAATCTCAATATTTTTTCTGTAAAAATTGTAATTGTGAGCCGCACAACACTTAAACTACAAGACATCAACAACTTTTCGCATGAAAAAAAAGTTCCCTGCGGTTTAACAAACAAAAATTTCATTTTCGAACAAATTTTTATGAATTCATGAAAAATAAATGAAACAACATTAAATGCTTTACATTTAGAACTCAACACTTTCCAACAGAATTAATTATTTTCGTTTTCATTCTACTTCAGTCAACCGCCTAAACCTACGTATTATTTAATTATCACGTCACGTGGCGTAAAAACACACAGTGTAATATCAAATATTTATCCCATGAGTGATATCCACCGTATATTGAATAAACATGTGATAAATAGAGTTTATTTGGCATTTTTTAAACATAAATATATTATCTCCATTAAAAAAAGCAGAGGAACGATTCTCTTTAAAAGGTTCATACAATGTTCTTGTTTTTCTTTAAGTTCATACAATGAAAGATATTTGCAAATATGAACTAATGATCAATGATTAATTTTGTTAAGATATATTATCTCAATTTGAATTATTTCTAGATACACGTATAATGCTAGATTTGCTAAGGAGGCTCGTTGGTCAAAAATTACCTATGATTTTAAGATATGATTTGTTTACCTATATAAACTTTTATTAACTAAAGCAAAACTATAAATTTTATCTCTTACATGTGGGTATTTTCTTTTATTTTTATAAATAGCTCTTCGTCTAAAGGAGATCAATACAATCTAAAGATGGCCATGATCATCGAGTCCCCCTTAAACAGATGTAGAAAATGCATGCACCGGTAGAATTAATTTCTCTTGTTAAAATCGCTGCTTTGTGTGTAGACATGCTTTCATTTGTCTGGTTTATCTAATTTAAAGAAATCTTTTGTTTGTTCAACCTAAGAAAACCCCTGGAACTAACACAGAATATACAAGATATACACAACAAGCGTGTCTTGTACCCAGGCAATGTTCTTTTTCGGAAAATGTACTTCGCATACAGGTGAATACTAGTACAATTTTGATTAAAGACTGTTATATTCTGAACAAACATGTCTCTCAGACAGCTTAAAGTTTGGTTATTAAGGACCAGTAAGTTGTCCTTAAAGGTGAATTTAAAGGTTGCTTAAAGATTGTCTTGAAGCCACATTAAGGCACAATTACATGTAAGACACCTTTAAGCACTATAGATAACTCAAGGTGACTTAAAGATAGTCTTTATTTTACCTTTAAGTACCTTAAAGCTACCTTTAAGGCGAAATTAAAGATGGCCATTCACACTGTGATAGCTACCTGAATCAAGATTGACATTACCTAAACAATGCATTTAAAACCAGTTTTTAAAAGCTGGACGAAAGTATAATTCCTATGCGGACAAGCCGGTTTACTGAATCGCGTAGATTTCTGTCTTGACAATTTCTCTTGTTAGAAAAATACATTTTATTCTGTCAAAATGCTCCATTTTTATTATAATCATCCCCGTGCATTTGAATATCTATCCATTGTTCCCTGCATCAAAACAGTTCTCGCCATTACGTAATCAGCCACCTGTTGACTTGTCAAGTGGTCAATGTTTGTTTACAATTTCCGGAGAATCATGCACTTGTCTCGTGTCGGACTTTTCAGGTTAATCGGGTGTTTGAAAATTTATCAATTACGATGATTTGATTGAAAAAGTATTTTTATTGTACGTATTCCGTTATGCATTAATTGTTTTCCAAATAAAAATTGAAAATGAAAAACCGAAATCAGGATCGAGGAGGTCTAATATATTTCAGAAGAATTGAAAATATTGCAAGAATAGACGATCAAGACGTACTGCAATTAATCTAAAATTAATTTGCAATAATGTCCTCCATACCGGATGTTGCCTAATCCGGCCAAATTTTTCAGAACCACACTCCGCCGGATTAGACAAGTTTATATGTACGTAGTGGATAAAGATATCATGGCGTAATGATTAATGGATATCAAAAGACAAGGACTATTATTCTGTAATAAAATGAAATAAGATACGTAATAGGCAACATATTACTAATAAATACAAATTATTGATAATTATTGTCATAGCTATTCCTATCTCCTGCTACTATTGTATTTGCTGTGGGGTTTTTTTTTTTTATCATATTTTGGTTTTCACTATACATGTACCACAGTAACTTTAGTTAAAAGGTGACACATAACCAATGCTTTTGTGATTCTATATTGAAAGAAGGATTGAAGTTATTTTTACTTTTACTTTTTTAAGCATGAAATGAATCTAAACATGGTCAGTTATTATATATATTATATAAAGAGTCAAACCAAAATGTACTGAGCAATAGAAAAGGATTAAACGAAACACCCACCGAGTCTATTTCATGTAATGGATTCATACAGATGACTGTATCAGAATCATGGTCATTGAGCAGACGCAGGAAGTCCACAGCGTCCTCTGGTGTTGGGTATTGCGTCACTATAAACGCTCTATCTTTCAGGTAAGACTGAAGAAATAATCAAATTTGTTGTTTAGCAAAGATGATATGTTTAAGTTTTGTCTCATATGTTTGCATCCTTTCGGTATTTAATCATATATTTTATCAAAAAGCCGATTGTTGTTTATGATAAAGTGTGCACCGTTGTCATTATGGTATGTTGATGTGAAGGAGGACTCATAAGTACTATGCTCCTTCATCTAAGAAACATTTTGATCGAACATGATATACATGTATAACACTTTAACGTAAATGATATGAATATTTAAAAAGATGGAAATATAAGCAACATTACACTCTTGGAAATTTCTTTTACCAATAAATTAACTGCAAACGTTGCAGAAAAAAATTGACACGCTGAAGAGAATAAGTATTTCTGATACACTCTTGCTCAAACAAAGAAGTAATTTTATTGTTAAATTTAAGATGTACTCACTGAAACGTGTATTGCATTGATGAAATTGCCTCGTTTTCCGACAGCTGATGTTAGATACAACATGTATTTGTCCACTTAAATAAGAAGTTTGGATGTAAGTAACGCTTTGTCATATAAACAACGTTTAGATTTTTTTCAATGTTTACGTTCCATTGGAATTAGTCCTACACTTATGAAAAATGTATGACACAGTATTTCATAAACTTTATTTTCTTTTATCCGCCAGTATATCATGGATGTTCTATATACAATATTTAATATTACTTTTTCTCAGGTAAGTCCTTTAGCTAAGAAATAGAATTTTATGTTTTTATGCATTTGCGCCGATCATGTCAAAAAATAATGAAATATGTTTCTAGAAATGAAATTATTTTCCTAATTGTTAAAAAGCAGTTTGTACTGACATGGTAAAACGGTATTTTCCTTTTTCTTTGCTAAGTGCTGAATCGAGTTCTTGTAATCAGCACTTGTGTATTCTGGCCGAGTTCTCATTAATTTCTGCAAATAAAAATTACCAATTACAACAAACGGCTGTGAATTGGTTTATGAATCATTTAATGTTTTCACTTACATTAACAACAGATGATTACAACTTATTTCTCTTTTTATTTGCTATATTTTATTTTTACCTCAAACTCCTTTCTGATGTCTGTTTGATTAGCTGGGTGATCTCCAGTCATACTTTGGACTTTATTTGTAAAGTCAGGAAGACTTTGGGGTTCAAGTGAAGCTTTGAATTCCTCGTTTAACGCCAAAAATATCGCCATATACTGTTCCTATAAAAAGGTTATTTAAAAAATTGCATATCTTTGAAAGGCATTTAAATAACATTGAAGAATTTAAATTCTAATTATAAACTAGATGCTGTCATTAGACAGTAATACCCGCACCAAGTGTTTGCCTCTAAATAACATTCTCTTGTACCGGTTTTAGTCAAAAAGAAGGCCAAATGCAATTTCCGGTACTTTTTAAAAATTATGATTTTCATAAATGATGAGATCACATCCCATAATAAATATATTACTTTTATGTACAATTTGGGTTTGAACTGTTTGCATATGAATTTCAAATTAATCAAAAATCTAAACATTTAATGTCATAGAAAGTATGGTCTATATAATTATTACAAACAAAATTAAATCACCCGCCCCCCCCCCCCCCCCGGCAGTTGCCTGCTTTATTTTTGCTTTTGTGTGCCAACATCATCGTGTGCGTGGATTTAGAGAAAGGGTGGGGATGAGAAGTCTAGACCCCCCCACCCTAAAAAAAAATTCATTTATGTAGTAAAATTACCGAAGCTAAACCTCGGGCTACAATTCCCCCAACATGAAAGCATGTACATCTAATTGCAATTAAGAATATTGTAAACAGTGCAAAATAAATGTCATATTGCGCAATGATTTTCACTGCAGGACTGCTTTAACGATTTTAAAAGGTGGTATCAGACACATGTCGATATTTATGTGGATAAAAGTGCGTTATTTTATATTATATGTAGTTATATGCTAAAATAACTTTCACTGTTTTAGAATTAAAAATTTTTACAATGAATATTTGGGCAAAAAAATAAGTTTTAAATTTTTTTGGAAACTTAAGCTAAAAATAAGATAAGCCCCAGCAGGATTCAAACTCCTTACTTACAGACACATTGTTAACGCTCTTACCCATTGCACTATGCTGTTAGGTAACATTATTTTGGGGGAAAATATTATATTTTATACTTTATTTTTTTCGTTCAATAAGGAGTACATCACAATAGGTAGGTGTCCCATACCACCTTAAAGCTGAAAATTGTGCTTTACATGATTAATTACCTAATAAAATTGTGCAAGGGGTTTTAAAGAATAAAGTTGTGAAAATACATGCAATATGTTACAAGTAAATGATCTTTGTCCGAAGTTACGTATACAACACAGGTCTACAAGTTGCATTAGCAGGTACTAATTTTACCCAGCTCTTTGGTTAGATGGGTTTCACGTGGTGTACATGCATCTGTGTTTTCGATATGCAGAATAGGATTAATAATCATGAATAAATGTTTCTTTTGTGGTGATCAGCTAAAGGAATTCATAGTGTGCTCTAATTGGATTATCATTATGATGTTGACCAATATAGGTAAGTATATACATGTAGTAGCGCAATATTATGCGACACCGGTATACAAAACAGTTAAGTTTTATTTTCACTTTCTAAAATGTGATCTCCCTTTGCCAGCATACTCTATCATACTGTAACATTTTATATTAAATTGGGTATTAAATACCATGTTTATATGAGTTATAATAGGGAGGAGGAAGGGGAAGGGGCCTTAACCGTTCCCCATCCCCAGGATGTGTGGATTAGATATACATTGCTAGTGAGAATGAAGGCATGCTGCAGCTCCCCCCCCCCCCCCCATTAAAACCCCTTCCCCATCATCATACACCAGTAATAGAAAAAGAGTTAATGGCTGTAATTTTCTTTTATTTTGATTATTCTTTTTTGTCAAGAGATATGTGGTATGTCAAGATTTATGACTCATGAAAATTTGTGCATTTTAATCCTGACTGTTAACAAAAATACATGTATAATTATAGATAAAGAAAAATACATGTGATATTATACTAGGGATGGCAATCAATTGCAGAATTGCCAATCGGTTATTTATAACTCATTTTGACTGATTAATTTGTTAATCATTTCGAAAATATAGACATTTCTAAATACATGTATAACATATTATCAATATTTTTTGAAGATTGATTTTGTAACTATTAACAACCTATTTAGGGCCCCACTATGCAGATGCCCTATAGTTATCATTCTGTCCAATTCCGCTGATCATGTCAAGATATATTTAAGAAAAATTGGCCCTTGCCCCTTGGGTCATTCCCCCTACCCCCCCCCCCCCCCAAGAGTTGCTTTTAAACAACCACTACCTCCCCCCACCTCCTCTAAAATAGGGAATGATTATACATTTTAATAATTGTTGAGATCCCCACCCCTTAACCATATTCATTCTTGCTCCTTGTGTCATTGCACATCAATTGGTACATGTATATAGTGTATATAGGTTATACCCCCTTTGAGATGCCCAGTGACTTTCCAGAGTTAGAACTAATCAAGTAACCTATCTTATTCATATGTAGTGTAATTCCTAGCCCTAGCCCAATGATGACCCTTCTTTGTTTTTTACAGCAAGGTTTTTGTTGACTTACTTTATTATTTCCACAATTATATGTAACATTTTGTTTATCTTTAAGATTAAAATGCAATTCCCAAAATCTCTTTATGTACATCTGACATCATACAGAAAAAAACAATCAAGAAATGATTTTGCTACTGTAAAAATGTGAGAAGGGACTCTGAATCTCCCCACCCACCTGCCCCCCCCCCCCCCCCCGAAAACATGAATAGTCGAATATTTTTAAAATATCCTCAAAATCATCGAAATCCCCGCTCCTAAACCATATATATTTTTGTTTTTTGAACCATGACCATGTCAAGGCAAATCTTTTTGTGGTATTAGTAGGTCATGGCATCTGGGGGTCACCCTAACCCCACCCCACCCTCCCAAAATCAAAAATGATCGAATAACTTGAAAAAAATGCTTGTGATCCCCACCCCTAAAGCATATATATTCTTCCTCCTTATGCATCTTATGGTACGTTATTTCAATCACAAGAGATAAGAGGAGGTCCAGGAATTAGGTTTTTATGGGACGGAACATCATTTTGCAGATAGCATTGACCCTCAGAATCAAATTTATATTTCTAAAACCTTATTGCATATCTATAGCTCAGCCCCTGTTATATCCCTATAAATGATGTGGCTATTCATTAAATCATGAGAGGAGTTCTGGGAAGTAGGTTTTTTCAGGAGTGATAAATGTCAATTTTCAGCTACTATTTGACTCCCTGGATGAAATTCAAATTTTTAAAACCTTATTGCATGACTACATGACAGCCCCTATCATACCCCAAGATATGATGTGGCTATTCATTAAATCATGAGAGGAGTTCTGGGAAGTAGGTTTTTTAGGAGTGATAAACGTCAATTTTCAGCTACTATTTGACTCCATGGATGAAATTTAAATTTGTAAAACCTTATTGCACATCTATAGGACAGTCCCTATCATATCTCAAGAGATGGCATAGCTACTGCATAAATTGTAAGAGGAGTTCTTGGAACCATATTTTTTAAACGTCATTTTTTGATGCCCACAGACCCTCGTGATAAAAACAAAAATTCTGAAAAATGATTACATGTCAAGATGACACCCGAAGCATATCCTATTAGATCATTAGGTTACTGCAAAAAGAAATTGACGTTTTTTGAAACCGGACTTTTTGTAAAAAAAAAAAAAAAAAAAACCACGTCATTTTTCAGCCATTTAATGACCCCCAGGACAAAATTGAAATTTCCGAAACTTTATTGCGCATCTGTAGGACACCCCAAAACATATTCCAAGAGATGATTTGTCTACTGTTGAAAATGTAAAAGGAGTTCGAGGAAGAAGGGTTTTTGTCAAAAAACGTCATTTTTTACCAATTATTTGACCCCCAGGACTACCAGAGAATTTTTGAAACCTGTTTACAAAACAACATGATATCCCATATCATACTCCAAGAGTTCAGTTTGCTGGTTTATTAGATTTAAGAACAGTTTGAGAAAGTAAAACGTGACAGACGGACGGACGGACGGACAGACGGAACAGGGTAACAACAATATACCCGAACTTTCTTTAGAAAGTGCGGGTATAATTAATTTTTATGGTGGTGTTGAAAACAGTATATATTTCGATAAACATATCTTTTGATTGAAACTCTTATTAGCTTACATAAGTCTGGACCATGTTCATTCTGTCTGCTCTCATGATCTTGACATACTCCGCTACATTGATTTTTCCAGACGCTTTACCAGCCTTGTATAGAGCATCCAGAGCAATATAGGTTCCTGTACGACCTATCCCAGCGCTACAATTGCACATCACTCTTAGTGAAAGTAAACCTCATTATACTCAATACATTTTTCGAAGATTCATTTTGGGATTATATCTGTACATACAAATATATTTTGAATCTATTTACCTCGTAACATTTATTTTTTCTATTATCCGTTAGCAGGTCTAGGCAACCTCTGTTTTTGGAGGATAGATTTTATCCTTCAAAATTTGAGGATAGATGCCAAACTGATTTTAACAATGCTTTTAGCGTTATATTTTCATACAAAACGAGAAAGCAGTGATATTATTTATATTGTTTTATGTACATTAAGCAAAAGCAATACGTTTTTAAATGCTTATACCTGCAATGTACAACAATTGGTGATTTAATCTTGCTGATTCTTGTTCTCATGACGTGATTATGAAAAACAACCAGACGGAGAGGATTGGGCGTCCCGTGATCAGGCCACGTGGTGTAGTGGTATTGGATAACAACACGTGACTTTTTTTGCTGATGATTGAAAAGTAAAACATGAATTCAGATCGATAAAGTTTTAAAAGTTTTGTTGAAAGCATTTTCGTATCATAGCAATTCGTTACATTTTGAGAGAAAAAATGCTTAAATCTTACTGAGGGAAAGTTGAAAAAAAAAAAAAAAATTCATTTAAGGGATCTCATTACGGACGAAACAACATTATTAAAGATGCGGTTAAATCATTGAGCATATTTGTTTTACTATCATGTCAATGTGATATTACCTCTTTGTGGGAAACTGAAAGTTTTCTTATGATGTAAAAAGCGTATTGTTTTTCCTCCACATTTTTGATGACGATATTTCCGTGCAGTCTTGTTTTAATATTCTCTGGCCAGTATTGAGTGCATTTCACCTGATTGAAAAACGTACTCTTATGTTTGATCAAAATCTTGCTTCCACATTTTAGATTTAAACAGAGGAGGTCTCGCAAGTGATAAATTTGTACAGCTTCGACGTCAAAAAGATAGGAAAATACGTCTGTCTGTTCTGATTCTTTCTCTCAGTTATATACATTGTACATATACTAACCTTCACACCCTCTTTCAAGTTGGTCAACATAACAATTTGCGTAACCTTTTCCTGCCAAACCATCGCCCAAAAATCGTTCAGTGTGTTCGGTTTAGGACCTAAAATCGAAATATTAAATGGATTTATTGTCTCTTAAAGGCAAAACCCATTGATCATGTATCGTATATAGATCGTTAAGTACAATACAAAAACAATACCTTGTGATGCAATATACGCTTTTTCTTCGTCCAATCCCTTTAAAGATATGATATGAAACATAAGTATCGAAAGATTTTTCAAAGTACGATTCTAGAATTGAATGGTGCTAATGCATATACTCACGCTGATGTAGTTTGCATTTATGTAGTCAGCAGACGTTTCATCGGTTCCTTTCAGAATGACCCGAGAGTGATCATCTGTAATGAAAGTAGTGACATTAGGGGACCTACAATAGTGGTATTTTTATGGATTAAAAATTTTAATGGATTAAAAATGGATTTCTATAGTTTCCCATCTAAATCTATTGAAATAAAAAATAAGCTGAATCATTACCAATGTACAAACGTCTGTACAGCAATGCACAGATAATAGAACCGCAATCTATGTATATTATACTATAAATATTTTATATGATTTTTCAACTTAAACAATCCCTTAAGAAAAGGTATATGGTTTAATAAAAACCTACACGGAAAAGTAGTTTTGAATCTGTTCTTTACTAAATTTTCCTGACGTTTTCCAACTTCACAGGGATGTTGTTCTCCATAAGGTAACATCTGTTAATTAAACATATTGATTGTCAACAAATGTATTGTAACATTATCTATAAACCATGACTAAACGGTCACCTGAAGACCATAATCTCATAAATGTATCTAAATAAGTTTCATTCTGAAGTTAAAAAATATGATAAAATGGCAATGACCTGGCCCCGTCTCTAACTGAAATCTTGCAAAAAGACTATGAAACCTATCATGTTGGAAAAGATGCAAGACTCTGATAGGAAATAATTTTCCCATATTTGTTAACTTTCAAGAAAACTTTTATGTTTATATGTTTTAATAAATAATATAAAGATGGCTACTATATATGTTTTATTTAAAACAACTTCCACCCAACCCCCATCTCCAGGGACCAGAGAGAAACTCTTCCTCCCCAAACCTCATTTAAACGGAAAAAAAAATTTCTTATCTCACTTCTCATGCTTCAGCTTTTTAGTATCTAACCAAGAAAATGTGACACTTTCTAGCATTTATCCAAAAATCATTGTACATGTACCACACATCAGTGATTTTGACTAGCCAATTATTACTTAACTATTAAGTCTATTTGTTTATTTAGAAAAATCAGAAACTGTTTGGTTGTTAAGTTGTAAATATATTAAACATACTTGTATAATTCTTTTAATCATTCAACTTCTTCATTACATTATTTACAGTGATTAATTATTAAATATGAACAAGTAAGGGAAGATAACTCCATTTACAACACCCCCTCCCCCCCTTGAACTCTTGCCGCAGGTTTTTATAATATTTTAACTTTAATATACAGATTCATTCATTTAATTTTCTTATTATCATACCCCCCCCCCCACCACAAACAAAGTTTTTGTGGTGTATATAGGAATCACGTTGTCCGTCCGTCTGTCCGTCTGTGCGAAATTCGTGTCCGGTCCATATCCTTTTTATGGAGAAACATTGGAAGTTCTTACTTCAAACAAACATTGCTTATAACCTGAAGGTGTGTTAGGACCTTGACCCAAGGTTGTATATAAAAAAAAGCTTAATTTCTGTCTGGGTCCTATCTTTGTAATGGAAAATGGTTAGAAGCAAAAATTTGACACAAAGATTGCTCCCAGGTCGTCCATACGATTTTTTTTTCAGACACGGAGCTACAGACCTGCAGCTAACCCTGCCGTATGAAATCCCTACCCTAGGGGGTCTTAAAATTTACAATTTTGATAGAGGACTTTATAGTATATCTAAACATGCAGTAAGTTTCAATTCCGTTTCAGCAGAGGTAAAGAGGAATGTTCTAACTTAAAAATTGTATATATAAACATTACATGACCATTTTTGCCCCGCCCTACAGTAGAACACCTACAACGAGGGAAATAAAATGTAAACTCGTGGTAGAGTGCTTAATAGTTTTACTTAATATGCAATTAGATTCTATTCAGTGACAGTAAGAGTAAAGAAGAGGAATTTTAAAGATTAAATACATTTAAACTATATGACTGTTGTGGCTTCATCCTAGATTCAGTACCTCTACTTTGGTTGAAGTGGAATTTACAATTATGGTAAAGGGCTTCCTGGTCTACATTATTATGAATTCAGTTTTTCTTACAGATGTGTGTGATCAAAAAATAATATTTTTAAAAATTGGTAAATATTGACCAGTTTTGCTATTCACCCATGGGGCATGAGTCATAAAATTTACAATTTATGTTCTCTACACCTCAAAGATGCATCATACTAAATTTGAAAAGAATTGGCCATCAGTTTTTAAGAAGTAAAAGAAAATGGTCAATTGTTAACACACTACGTACGATGACGGACGACGACGGACGAAAAACAATTGCAATAGATCACCTGAGTGACTCAGGTGACCTGGAAAGGAGAACATGTCAGTTAAACCAAAAATGTTATTATGTATTTATATCATTTTTCAAATACTTGCAGCATATTCTCTTTTGAATCCATCCTCCTCGTTTTCCTTCTTTTCCATTATAACATTTTCAAGCTCACTGATCGGAATATCAGAAATTGTTTCTTCATTTAAATACATGTCCCCATAGGGATTCTCAATGCCTTCTTCGTCATCGTCGTAATCTTTGACGTCATATTTTTTTGCAGTGAATAAGTCCGATGACGGTTTATTGCTACCTGACTTTGTAGCAGATTTAATCTTAGTTTCCATATTTGCATAGATATTAGTAAAACCGGGATTCTCACCTCCGTTGTTCACTGAAGTCATTTTAGAATAGAATGATAATATTAAATGATTTTGTTTTTCAAATGTGTCAAAGATGAATGGGTTTGTTTTCTTAAATTAAGATAATTACAATAAAAAATGATCTTAAACTGAATGATATGCCAGTCATGTCATATTGATTATTGTTTTTTAACCTCAGGCTTAATGCTTAAAATTGCTGCATTCAAAACATTAAAATGATAGTACAGATTTTCATAGCGTGGCCCCTTTGTCGTTCATATAGCACTGAATTGTGCGAATTTCATATATCTGATTTGGTTGCGTATTTGTCTTAAATTAAACTAAATCATCAACATGATTTTCACTGATAAACTTAACTCACAATGTGTAATTTCTTCTGTTTCTGGTCTAGTTCTTTGAGTTCTTGCTATTTCATTCTTTGTGTTCGATAGTTTCCTTGTTAAATAAAAATAAAAAGAAAATCTTGGAATACAATATCCTTCTGCTAATGTTTCAAAATATTTTAAAAGTCTTTTTAAAAAAAAATGAGTACATTTATTAAATATTTACTGAAAATTAATGATAAACAAGCAGAATGGTTACCTTTTAAACATAATAACAAAGGCAACGGCGGCAATGACTAGAATAAGTGGAACTAATACACCTGCAATAACAGCGCCGTTACCTTCCGGATTCTCTATTGTATCTCTCTGTGTATACAAAATACATTATGAGAAAAGTAACAGTGCTAAAATATATCATAATGAATCTTTAAATAAATCGATTACTTTTAAAACTAAGTGTACTATCTAAAGTAACGTATTGGTAGTTTGTTGAAGTGATGTCGTAAATACTATTTAAATGAAAGTATTGAGAAAACATGCCTGGTGTCTGTAAAGATAAGAGTTGTTCGATATGTAATGTGTATAGTACGATATCGCAAAGGCATTCGAAATGAACATTTCGTCTCTTTGAAGTATTCTCCGCGGTTTGCAATATATAATTTCAATCTCTGAATCCATTTCTGAAATGCGTCACGGTACGCTGATTTAGGTAGACCTCTGGGGCACTTGAACGTTTCTGTTATTCTATACGTTCATATAAGGAGACATACATGTATTTGCAAATGTAAATATTGAATCATCAACTCTTATGCTATACTATACAATAGTCTTAAATAGGTGGTTATTTATTTAAAATGTGGTATTCAAAACGTTATCAAAAATGTTATAAATTGACAGATAGAATCCAGCAACTGATTTAACTCATTATAAAGGTAAATTTCGTACGGAAAATACACGGTTAAAGTCTATTGATGTATAACACATAGACTGTTCCTTATCTCATTAAAGACAGAAACAAAAATGAAGTCGGAGATCAGCTTCAGTTGGGATGTTCAACGTTATATATGATGCCAATAAAACGGCACAGAATCGATCTCTGTCAGTTGAAATGTGACTTAAATGTAACTAAAAGGTGACTGAATGACATAATTCTGCTGTTCAGTCCTCTTTCCAGACCTTTCAGTTCACATTCAGTTGATTAAGTGGCACAAATTCATTTTGTGCAAGGAGCTTGTAATAAATTGTTTTACATTTTTTTTATCAAAAAAAGTTTTTGAGAAGAAAAGAGTTAAGTTACTCAAGTCCTCTAAAAATATTTATGTATCGATTTACCTGCGGACATATTCCAGTAGTGGCGCTACATGTTCCGTTGTTTTCACAAACTGTCTGGCATGTTTCGTTACAATTATAACCATAGGTTCCCCATTTACAACCTGCATCAATCAAAACCAGGTTTTTCCTCATATCAGTGCAACAATACTAAACAGATAAATAGTTTATATCTAGGCAGTTTTGCGCTGAATAATTCTATGTAAACATTTAAGGAAAAAACGAAGCAAAATAAAAACACTCATACTGTTACTGTTGTTGCATATTGTTTTAATTTAATACAATCTTAATTGATGTTCTTTGTTTACTTTGTTCCTTCATATTATTCATCAAAATGTATCATTCCAAGCAATAATAGATTAAGAACTTTGTGTGACTATCAAGGACCCCTTTGTAAATTTTGATTTTTACAGAAATTGGATATTTAATTTTTTTATGTATAAAAGTGTCATTTTCTCAAGAAAAGATAACCAATTTGAATAGACATACTTTGTGTGCAGTTGGTTCCTTCATATCCTGGATTACATCCATTTATACAGACGCCGTTCACATGATGGCAGGCTTCATTCTGTACACAGTTCCCACAGGACTCGGTGCAGTCCTGACCAAATTTTCCCGCCTGACACTCTGTAAACAGTTTTGTTGCAATTTAGGTCTCGTTGTGTTACACAAAGGTATACAATGGAACTGATTTTTTTTCATATTGGTTTTCAAATATCTATAGAATCAGACAAATCATTTTTAGTTGATGGAGTTTCAATAATAATATTGGACGTAAACTGCCATACACATAGAACTGATCATGATCGTACTAAGAGGCCATGCAACGGTATAATTTAATGTTTTTGTTTTGATTTTTAATAGCTGTTGTTGAGACTTGTCTTAGTTTCTTATCGTATAAATAATTTTGAAAGACAGAACGAAAATTTAAAGACTCTTACCTATTTTACATTGATCATCACTCCACCCCGCCTGACATCCTCCTTCACATTTCCCTGTTACCCTGTCACAGCTCATTGGAACTCTACAGTTGATACTACATTTATCCTCACAATTAAATCCATACAATCCTTTTGTACACTCTGGAATTCGACAAAATAGCATCAAACATTGAAGATCGGAAAAAGTACTTGGTAAAAATGCAACCTTTCTAAAATCTATATGATGTTCATAAAATTTGCATGCTTTAAAGAATTCCCTCTTTTATTCTAGAAAAAAGTCATGATTTTAAAAAGCACAAAAGAAAAGTTCTATAACTTCATGATAACAACTTGAAATGTTAAATTAACATTAAACTAACAAATACTACCTTGGTCACATTTATCACCAAACACTCCTGCAACACATCCGTTTGGACAACTTCCGTTCACGTGATTACACTTAACACCGTTCAAACATTTACCACACGTAGAGTTACACTCCATACCGTACTTGTAATCAGCACATTCTGCAAGATAAACCAGATAATTGTATATATGTATATGAAAAAATGAATATTAAATTTGTCCCTGGAACAATTTCGTGTAAAATTTTTAATTCTTATAATATTTTATATAATTTTTTTGTCTTTTTATGTTGAATTGAAAATCGGGGCTGCGTTTTACGAAAGAACTTACGACAAAGTCGTTGATATTTTCAGTCTCATGGAATAATCTTTAATGAACACAATTTATATAAAACCATTTATATACAACTATTTTGATTTCCATAATTATATTCAACGGCAATTAGAATAAAATATTGATTAGTTCGTGATAAGTTAGCAATTATTAATTTGGTCGTAAGTCGTAAGTTCTATTGTAAAACGCAGCCCGGATTTTCAAAAAGTAATTCTGCAGATTCCTTATTTTATTTATGAGTACTTAATTCTGCGATTCAACCGTCTTGTATCAAATCGCAAGAATATAAAATCGCGAACGCCAAATTTTCACATAGCTTCATTTAGTTTACATCAGTCCGAAAAATAAAAGCGAGCGTTTAATGTCCGCGAAATGTGCTTCTCCCGATTTTACGCGGATATTAATTTCCTTCTGTTTAATTCGTAATCCAGAGTATAATAAAAATATCTTATCCATAAAATATAAAATAATTACTTTTTTCACATGTTGGACCTTGGTATCCATCAATACAACCCAGACACGTACCATCCACAATGTGACAGTGACCTTCCTGACAGTTCTGTGGACACAGTAAAGAACAGTCCTCTCGGTAATATCCCGATACGGGGCAGCCTGTTAACAAACAGCTATGTCTTAAATCTAAAGTTGAATCTAAAGGAATACAATCCTTTAAAAATGCCAAATGGGATTACCGATATCTCAAAATGTAAATGTGAATAAACGAATTTAAAATTAATACATCACGACTCTAGTTTCTGAATATCCTGAAATGATCGATGCACACATAAAAGTACATAAAACGCATAGCGGGTTTTGTATTTTTTTTTCTACAATGCTTGCTAAACCTTCTTAGCCCGTATGAATCACCAAAGAAAACTTTTTACTACATGTATTTATATTTAACTCTTAATATTTCAATCAATTATCTGTAAAAAAGTGAGAAAAGGTGTAAATTATAATCATTGTCGTTTAGAACGTTACACAATAGGAACAACAAATTTGCCCCACATGTATATGAAAGTTACATGGTAACTAAAGCTACTTGAACGTCTGGAGTCAGTCTGTATAAGACAGGGGAGTTCGTGCTTTCAATATAGCCTTGGGGCTTTAGAATGAAATAAAAGTTAAATTCCATGCATGTACCAACGATTATCTGCACATTGTATAATTCTAAGATAATGAAGAAGAAAAAAAGGGTCATCAAAGATGTCAACCATGATGAAACATTTGTCTGTTTTGATTTTAAGCAATACACTAGAAATCGTGCTTTCTTTTCGTTTACATCTACGTTATCTATATTATATACACAAAATTAATTTCAAACAGTAACAGTTGTTTGGTAACAAGCAATTTTCTTACCATACACTTCTACTTCACACAGCTCGTTGTATGCGTAGTCATCATACCCAGTAGGATACGGAGGATTTGTCCTGTTGTTGTAGTAGATGACGTATCTCCCATGTGTGGTACACGTTATGTTTGTAGGGTTGGGTATTGTGGTCGGAGTATAACTGGTGTCCTTAAAACAGAGAACTCCGTCATCTTTATTGGTTGAGTTTGATATGTAAACCGAGAATCCCAAAAATCTACCGACATAACCGTTGTCTTTATCTGAAAATTGGGAAATATGATAGATTTATGTCTTTATTATGACAATTTAAAAAATAATACGTTATTACATATTAAGGCTTGTAATAATTATGTATTATAAATTTTGAATTTCATATACTGTACAATGTACGTGAACTTATATGCGCTCAGGGATCCCAAATTGGATTCAATAAATCATAAATCTTACAATTATTATTTTATAATTGTACCCCAGACTTCATTAGCTGTCCTGTACTGTATAAAGATGTGATGGATACTGATTACTCTCCCCAGATCTACTCTCCATTCTGCTTTTGGTTTATAATTGCCAGATATCGTACACTGTCCACCACCAGCAGACAGGTCTGAATACCGTCCGTCCACAGCACGACCCGCTCCCCATGGTTTATTAGGATATACATACAGCTGCCATGCTTGTTTATTCAATGCCAAGTTTTCTATAAAACGGGAAATCACAAGAAACTAAATATTCCATTCTTTAAGTTTTCACCTAACAGTTACAAATTAAATAGTAATTCACACAGGACATGACATGACAGTTTATAGTGTCAAATACCATAACATTTGCTTTGGATTGGTTTCTTTTTTAAAAAAATAGTTCATCATCCGCGAATAATTCATCTGATGTTACTCGTTTATAATTAACATATACTAGTATCATAAATGTAACTGTTTTCACGGGACACATTTCTCTGCTTTTCAATTTGGTGTGAGCTTCATATGCAGCTTATATATCATAAGTTTGTAGCATAACATATATTTTCGTCGTCTTTTTGACGTTGGTGAAACATTGCCTCTCCCCTTCGATTGTCTCCGATATCTGATCGGTATAATAAAGTATGTTTTTATGAGAAAAGAGTAATGTGTCGAGAATTTTGGGATTGTTCACAAAGTAGCCAGTGTAAACACCGACATACACTGAGTTTTCCATATGTGTAAGTAAATAATAACAATATAATTTGAATGTCCATTCCTGTCCGTGTATTTATGGCATTAGATTTTTTCTATTAAATTAATAAAGGACATTTGTGGTTTTATATTTAAATCCAGTGAAAATAAAATATAACATTTGAAACTTATTTGCAACAAGAAGGCATAGATACACTTTATAAATTCTTACCGTAAGCTAGAACAATAACAAGAAATTGTGAGAATTCCCAGAGGCAATATAACAACACAAATTCTCTACACATGCTGCTGCTCTAACGAACTTCATCACAATAGAGATACACTGTACTAACCAGGAAGTGAAAATAACTGTTCTTAAGCGGCACTTCTCATGCATGCAGGGATTAATACGACAGTGGGCTTGTTGAAGTAAATATATCGAAAGGCGAACACATGTTATTCGAGGGCAATAAAACCATCCTGTTTGAATTTTTTCTGTCGTAAAATGGGTACAAGGACTTGGTCTTTTCTTCCTGTACTTTAAAAAGAATAAGATAAAAATATTTAGAGCTGGAATGGGAAAAATAATAGTGGAGAACCAACGTTGTTTTCTTCTGTACATTATTCACTTCACTTAAATTAAAAACATACATGTAATATAAATCGTACTAACACTAAAATCTCATATTTAACATTCAGGTATTGACATATCAGTCGACCACTGTGTGATTTTAATCATCTTTCCCACTTTCTTCCTGCGTCAATCCCCGATAGATGAACGAGGCTGGTTTTATCTATACGTACTTTAAAAGAACATTTGTTTTGCATTTTATCTAAACAGTTGCAGTCGTAAGTGCACATGAACAGGCAGTTGATAGAGAAAATATAATATCTTCCTGTTGAAATTGGTTCCCTTTGTTAAATATGGGTAATACATTTTGACCACATTGCTACATATAGTTAACAGCGCATCTTTTCTTATTCATTTTCCTAACCTAGATTTATGATGGCTCGTTGTTTTAAATGCTTCCGTCACTTTGTGTTTTGAAGCTATTTGAAAAGGTAAACTGTATGCCTGATAAGCTTTAAACTCAGATTTCATCGGAACATGATTTTATTGTCCCTTACTCTTGATAAACGAATCTGCTCAATCAATCGATAAATCTCTTTTATAAAGGTTCAATGAAAGGGAAAAAATGGTATTTATTATCAGGTAAACAAACCCTTACACATATATCTATCACCGTTGTGTGTTCCATGTCTCTTCCGCAATTTTGCGAAAACCAAAATTGCTTTCCATTAATCTATTATCATTTTTACGAAAGAAAAAAAAAAACACTGAAAAAACCAAACACTTAATAATAAAAATCCAAGCAAAAATTCTTTGTCAACTAAAGTGTTTTGATCATTGATAGTACAATCAGACTAAGCTGATGAACTTATATTCAAGTGACAAGTTTAAAACTCTTTCATCATTAATCATTAGTTTTTTCTTCTTTTTTTTTTTACAATGGACACATTAAAGGAGTCTTCTTGATTGAATAAAATTGTCAAGTCGCACCAAGCTGTTTATCTGTAAATGTTTTACGGAATATTTTACAGAAGCCACAAACGTGGCATATGTGAACAGTTTTCGACGGTCTTCAATTATTTTCTATAGTACGTTGATTTTTGGGGGTTTATCACGAAGAGCACAACAAAATAAAAAAAAACCCTGAAGATTGCACTTCCGTGCACGTCAGTAATGGGACACAATATCATTATTTACTCAAATCTTTTTTTCAGAGCCGGAAAAGCACTCTTGTAAAAGTGTGGAAATATCTTTTTAAGATTTTTTGTGGGTGAAAGGGCAAATACACTAATAGGTGAACTTGCTTGTTGACTTTCCTGACTTGCACACGTTTAGATAACACTTGGTCAGATTTCCGTTTGCATTGCAGTTACTAGTCATCAAGCACTTTGCTATTAAGGCAACAAAACCCGACAAAAATTTGGTTTCGTAATAGAATATTAGTTTCTGCTTTGCTTTGATTCGTTTGATAATACATATACAAAATAATAGATCTGCATATTAATATTTTAACACATACTATAAACAACGTACTGGTCATTACTGTGTCAATAAACAAATTCAGGTGAATAAGTATTTTGATGAAATTCCTGTTCTGTTGGTGTTTCATTAATGTATGAGCAGGTCCTATGATATCGCGTTAGTTAAATAATTTTATCGAAAAATCTATCAATACGGAAATGTTTCCAGAAACTAATGTTATTGTGAGTTTCCTCTATTACATACCTCTGTGATGTTTAGCGTGCCTCTGTTTACTATGTCTAAAAATATCCCGACGTCAAAGTCAATTTCAGCGCGTGCTACTATACGTAAACAGAAATACCGCGATACCATAGAACCCGTGATATGATAGGAAACAAGTATAATTCATGATCGTAAATGTTGATGTTCACATAAAAAATGTTTACTTTACATATCCTTACAACATTTTATAGCAATTATAGCACTTAGTGGTTAAGTGAATCGTTACTGAGAGAGAGAGAGAGAGAGAGAGAGAGAGAGAGAGAGAGAGTAATATAAAACAGAACAATTGTATTAGCATGGGTTTTTCTTTTTTTTTTCCTTTTCCTTTGTTTAGAAGAAGGAAAGCTGGAATTATACATGTCAATTTAATTTACATATCGTGTTATTCATTTTCCGGAAGAGTCGTATATAGATATATAGATTAGATCTCCTCGTCTGATGATGACAAAGAAAAACCAGCGTAAACTATAACTTTTCCGGTCCACAATAACAGTGAGGTGATTTTAAAATCTTTCCATTTAAAATTGAAAAGGCTTTATTAAATAACAGTGTTCGTGTAAGTGATGTCTGCATTAACGGTGCTACGTGACCACGATCTTTATAGAAATTCTTCCGCAACTTCGTTATGTTCGCGTAGAATCCACCAAGGAACTTTTTTACAACACAATGTTTAGACAATCTTCTGCGATGTTAACCCAATATCAGTGCATATCGTTTTAATTTAATATTTTAATTTGAATTCCGTACTTCTACACTGAAAGTAACTTCGCTAGTGAGACTTCAATAAAAAAAGAAAATAGCAATTGAAAGAAAAAAAATAAAATTTTTATGCTAATTCCAGTTTATTTTTATTGTTTAAAATAGGAAAACGTGTATAAAACTTGGATTGGACATACAAGTTCAGAAAATAAGATCGCGCTCTCCCTTTTTTCATTGAATACTTAATCAATTTTTAAAATCTTTATCATACTGTAATAAAATTCAATAACCCCAATATGAACTATCTATAACAGATTTAAAATCTGAATTAACTGCACGTTTACATTTTGTATAAAAAATACCTTCTTCAAATAAATTATTTAACAAGTGGTTTATATAAAGGGAAGAACATTTTTTTTTTTTTGCTTTAAAAAAACGAAAGTTACAAGTCTTGCTTTCATTTTCAGTTTTGCTGAAATGATCTGAAAAAAAATATCGGACTATCATAGGAAAACACAGAAATGCCTCATTTTAGTGCTTAAATATGCATGTGCGAGTTTTCACAGTATTGCAAGTTTGATATTTGTACATGTGAAAATTCTATACATGTGGAAGTCTCAAATGATATTGTGTTGCTTACATTTCTATATTCAATATTAGCAATCCTTAAAGGTTAACTGCATTCCAGCCCATGTGAAACTTATATCATAGAATTTATCGGAGTTCTTTTTAAAGGATTTTAAAATTTGCTATTCTCATCGCATTTTTATCGATGATTACAACATAATAAAACATTTGCAAGAGATTAATGTCCGTCATTATTTTTTTGATTTCATAACATCACTTCACACACGAATGATCCGAGATAATGACACACGTAACAGGTAAACTAACGGAGCTACTGCTTCTGACCCGTGTATATCTGGGATATATATTATACCATGGTACCTCGGCCCGTGTCTGGTGGACAAAAGGAGGGGGTTCACATCTCTAGACAGATTCATTGATTTGTGTATAAGTAAGTAATTGTTTATTGTAGTGACATTGTGCATATATGACATTTGTAATACAAAGTACATTTATATGTCAAAAATTAGTAAGAGCAAGGGACGTTATTGGAAGAAATATGCCGTGTTTCAAATAGCACAGCACAAAACGTTTTAAAAAGCCTTGAATTTATCAAATCCAATGGTATATAAATTATATGTGTGACTTTAACATACACATTATGAAATTCACGCTGAAAACTGTTCGTTTTTAGCATGACGTCGAAATTTTAAACGCGACGTCATGAATATTTACGCGAGAAATTGCCGACTTGCTGTTTTTCTGTTCTGCACATGAGTTTCGGGCTTGTGAACCGCAGATCACAAGTTTAAACTTTTGAAATTATAAGTGTTTAAAATTGTATATATTTTCGCCTATTTGACTTACATGTACATGTAATACTATATACTTCCAATGCATTATGCTACATTGTGTCTTTTTTAATCAAGTAATTTTCTGTTGATTTGAGAAACTATTCCAAGGTGTAGTGAGTCATCTAAATACATGTACACGTACATTACGGCTTTCATTGGTTATTCACCAAAGTACAGGAAGCAAAAAAGTATCTAAAGCTTTCGTAACCTTTCTGATCACAATTTTTAATTTTAATGAACTCGAAGAAGGTAAGGGAAAAAGGGAGGTCCTCGACTCAGCAAGTTTGATAAGCAACCTCAATTAAAAAATATCATTGAATGAACAAGAAATGGAAATGGGAATGATTGGACTGGACTTGAAATATGTTAAAAACAAATTGGATCTGTTCATGTTTCACAATATTGTTTGCACACACATTTACACGGGGAAGGGCTGCCCAAGAATACCACGAAAATTGATCCACCATGAATTCTAATGATTCCACAGTATATTTTGTTATAAAATGTGATGAAATTGAAGATTTAAGCAATTGTTAATGTTTCCTTTACATTGTTGCCAAACATTTTAGTTTTCATTAGTAAACGGTATTTTCTCCATAAAAGTTATTGCTGTTGAAAAGTTTAATGTAAATTATATCTTAAATATTTCATCTTGTTAACTCGAGAACTGATCAAATCTTTGCGTCTAATTTTCCGGAACAGTTGAGAACGAAAAGAGCCATTCAAGTACATAGAGCTATATCCCTTGTTTGCTAAAGTCATGTTTAGTTTTGAGGATATGAGAGATCGCATCGATAGATACTGGAACAACTACTCTGATTCAAATGTTTAGTCACAGTGAAGTGAGAAACCTAGTATCCAATTTTTTTTTCAGTTTCGTAGATCGACATATCTTCCGGTAATAAGATTTATTTTCTAAAGGCACAATTCCACCTCAAACCTTTTTTGTTCGATTTAAGAGATATCCGGTCAAATGAGTTTTGTTAGAAAACTTAAGTAAAATAAAGAGCCAATTTCGTGTTTCAATTTGTTTGCCAAACATTTGCTTTCTTGGTTTGATGACTACATTTTAAGAGAAAAATAAAGCTTTTATCTTAATTTGATACATTGATTCTGATGTGACATTTCTTACCTTCAAATTTCAAATACAGACAAATTTCAAATACAGGCTAGTTAAGGGAATGTAAATTGAAAACGTACGAGATCGAAGTCGATAGTTATAAATACTAAGTACCCATCTATGATGTTGTCAAGTTGCCCGGTTTTTTCCATTTCCTAGTATTGCTTACACGCTGTGACAATTACTAGTAACTCTACTCCGATTTTGTAGAAATGATTTTTAAAAAAAAAAAAAAAACAACAATAAGTTATAGTGATCTTCGGAATTATTGATGAAAAAATCAATCTCTGCTAGTACTGATGTATTGTTATAAATACTGCATCAAGAAGTTAGCCATTTCCTGTGATCAACAAAAAGGTTTACATATATAAAGAAGAAAACCTTACATGTAGTTGCACCAGTTTTCAATGCTCTAGAAAAAAGATCTTGTTTTTCGTGTGGAGACAACTTAGTTTGTGATAGAATTTGTAACATGCAAAAAGTTACATTTGTATGCTTTGCCATTGCTCATTTTATTCATTTTTACGCAGCTGAATACAGATTGAGACTCTTTACATATGACATTATCCCGTAGTGTAATCCTCTAAAATTGCCAACGAAATTGAACATCTTCATTTTCCTTTCCTTTTATTGATAATTTTATACATATACCTGTAAAGAAGATAGGTGAATAAGGCGTGTAAAATGCCTATATGAGAATAGATAAGATACTGTGAAATTAAAATATCAACAAGTCTGATAATTTCTTTTTCAAATTATTAAAAACAATTTATATTTAACATAAAATCGATTTGTAACCCAGGAATATGTTAAAGTGACACGGTGACTCAAAATAGATGTTTTACTTTTTGATTATGACAACGGAAATCAGGAGAAATATACTAAATTTCATTATACGGAAGGTTTCATGCATCATAAGTCATCATTTATCGGTTTACAAGTCAATAAAACTAATTCGGAAAATGCACATGTAAACAAACCGAGTTGTTTTGGACATTGATTTTAGTGTCACGTGATTGCGATTGCTTTCTAAAAATAGTTATAGTGAGATTGACACATTGAGAAAAGAATTTAAATGTGAAGCTATTCGATGTCTATGGTAAGAAATATGCATTCATAGAGAGTGCATCTTAATAAATTAATAGTTCTTGATGACATCAGGTTTCAATGAGAGTCCACTGGCTCATGATATATGCCACGCTGCATTATTTACATTCCCCTGGGCTTGCGTGGCTATGAAGCGGAAGGGAAACTCAATATTTTTGTGTTGGCCCAACACTTAATTCTATTTCTCTCTTTTTAATTTGATTTACTTACTTTTGAACAGTGTAGTTTTTCAAAAGTTCACCTTTTCATATGATAAATAAAAAGTTTGGAAATCGTGTAAACATTCCATATTTGCTCAATCATGGATTTATGCGTCACCATGTCTCTTTAAATACTTGGAACATTTTGATTTGAATTAGCATATTTGTGTCAAAACCTCCAAATAGTGTCATTTTTAGAACTTTAATGAGTTTTATTTTATAGAGTGGGTCTGAACTCCATATTTTTGTCATTGTCTAAATAAGGTTTAATGGAAATTAAACCGATCAACAAAAAATGTTGTTTTGTATATCAAGAATTGAATGTTTTAGAAAAATAATACAAGTTCGTAGATTCGTGCCCAAAGTCTTATATAGCATTAAAACAACGCACTTTAATTTGTTCTGACTGAAATGGGTCAGTGGTTAGAACTCCAGACATAAGGTAACCTTATAGAGCTAGGGTTTTTAGATTGTGGGTTCGATACCATCAGAATTTTAGGGTTATTTTTTTCTTATCATTTATTAAAATATTCAAAATTGAATTAATTAATTAGAAATTATCCTTTTGGAAACTTGTATTATAACACTATATAATATATTTAAGTTTAAAAAAAAATAAATTTTAAATTGTATTTTACGACTAAACCAAATGGGCATTTGCGCCATCTTATTCACCCATCTTCTTTATGACTGATTTTAATGTTTACCGGTTCAGGCTTTTAAATAATGCATTATCTACAGAGTTCTTTATATTTAAGACTTGATATCGCGGATAAATCCTGTATGTTCAATGTTGCGCTCTGTGTCCCATTAAGTAGGATGGATAGTCAACTTACCCATCTGATCTACCCTAACATTTAGAAAATATCTTTAGATTATTATTCAGAAATATGAAAATCATTTTTTTTTTTAACTTTAAAAGTTACATGTAAATGTTTTTCTATATTTTTATACAGATTTCTTCGTCTTGAGGGGACTAACTTAAAGGGATTAATCTAAAAAGGGAAAAGACCACCCAGCCCTTTTAATCAAAAGTCAAAAAAATGAAAAATTTAATTATCAATCTATTGAGATTTTAAGTCACAACAAATGAGACGAAAGAATGAAAAGTAAATTTCAAGTCATTTCTTCTACTAAAGATCCACCACTCCTGTATAATACAGAGTGTATAATCACTTTTTTAAAAATGTCGATTTAAATGGGACCAAAATTAACACACATTATTTTAAAGTAGTTTAACCTAGCTAATTGTTTTTCTTCTTGTTTAATTGTTTATTGTATATATGCTCCTGCTAGTTTGTGTCTAGTTGTTCGATTTTATAGATACACAATAAAATTTTAACCTTCAACATTATAATTATTTGAAGAAAAAGAAACGTTTTATCATACAAACAGTAAACATCTGTATCTGCCCCCAAAAGTACAAATTATCCGTGAGGTAGGGTGGCATACTAAAGTCAAAATTTGGATGGTTTTGTCATTACACTGATTATTGAATTCAATGTAAATTCACGCCATCATTTCTCTTTAAGAGTTTCATGCCTCGAACTGGAATGATAATTATTACAATGGCTACGTGTTTCCAATTGATTTTATTGGTTGATAGTGTAGTATCAAACGCTACAACGAGACATGAGTTCCCTGTTACTAAATCTTCGTTTAAAGTTATCGTACTACTCACCTGATCAGTTGATGTTTTCTAGAAATCATCAAAATATCAAATTATAACAGATTTTTCTTTTTATTAAATTCACTCACCAAAGAGATCTTAAAGGTGCATTGTTTAATATTTACTGTCTTTTTATATTTGGGGAAATTATTTTAGTTTTCTTAAGCTTCCTAGAAAATGAAAAATAATAATAAATGTGTAACTATTGTGTGTTAAGCGGATTTATTGTGTTGAGTACAAACCATATGACATATAAGTACTCTGTTTTGCGCATTCTAATCTGATATCTTTGTTTATTATAAATAATGTGATATTTACATGTACATGATATCAATAATGTAATGATTATGTCCTATCAACATTTATAAACCTTTTGATAAATTATAAGATTGTAAGGGGAATATCCTTCCTGCCCTCTGAGTGGACTAGTATCAATGTCTTAAAATTCAATCCAACTTCAGTTGATTGTCACGGTTAAATTTGTAATATTTTTGCAACTCGCAATTTTACATAATTGGCCCATACTTTTGAATTTATTTTCTAAATTTATAAGATTTTTCTGACAAGTCTATTATAGCTTGAGTAAGATTTGAGACTTTTGAATAATTTCATTGCATGTTGAATCTTTAATGTCTGAAATGTTCAGCGTTATATTAGTGCAAAAAGGTCGAAATATCAATAAGTTGATGAAATTGGGAACTTTTTCTTCAAAATTATTTTAATTATATGCATTTGAAAACTAATAATAAGTTTGTATTTGGTGTCATATGGTTCATTCCGATAAAAAATAATGGAGGAAAAACGATTTATCTGCAAGTTGCACTTTGAGTGCAGACCGATCGAAGGTCATGTTAATTATAAATGCGCCGTAGCGCCAAAACAAGCATATACATTGAAGACCCCCGATTTTGTTTCATATGGAGAAATAAGTCCGATTTTTTCTCATTAATATTCATTAACCACACTAACGTAAATTCTGACGTCACAATGCATATAGTTCAAAGGGCGCCACAATGCAAACATTGATTTTAGAAAGTTATCGCAGGGAAATTTTCCAACAGAAGAGAAGAAGAAAACATTTAAGTGTTCTGTCTATGAAAAAATTTCAAAGTAGGCTTCATTTTAAACTGAGACTGATTCCTGCTCACTTAAAATTTCGTACGAATAATCTAAACGCCCTTTTGGCGCCCGTTTACCTACAAGCAGCACCCCCCAAAAAGACATTTTTAAAAACTTATTGGCACATTCATTTTAATAAAAAATAAATAAAAATGTAGATTAATTTAAAGTTTAAAATATCAAATACTAGGGAGCACCATAGCAACTCGCTTATATCAATTAAAAAATTCGAAATTCTGTGTTGAAATTGGTAACAATCCCCTAAATTCACTGTTTTACTATGAAAATGGTTCATCTCTCGCTTCAAAATCTCATATTCAAATGGCACAATAAAAAGTAAACCAATTTTAAATCGAATAACGTTATTTTTTTTTCTACCGGTGTGTAGGTGAAATTCATACAATGGCAAAAAAGTTCCGGCGTAAAAGTTTCCGAGTTATTTGAGCATTTTTAAATGTTCCTTATACATTACTTTGAAATAGTTGCAGCCTCTAATCCAAGATGGCGGCCGTATGCAAATTAGACAAATCGGACTTATTTCTCCATATGTTGAATTTTGATTAAGATATGTATGTAGATTTTTTTTTAAAAAATACTTTAGAAAAAAAAACTTTAAGACTTTTGAATACAGGATCGAACCTCCTTGAATGAACACGACCCTTGTACACTGTACATGTACCTTCCTCTTTGCTACGCAGTCTAAATTGTCCATGATGATTGTATACGTAATTTTCGGATCTTTCTTCTCGCGTGTATTTGATTCTCATTTAAGGTATTCGATCCATAATTCAACAGAAATTGATGAATAGAAAGAATATAAATTTTTTATTGAAAATTGATGATAACCCTGTGGGGATACAAAAACTAGGTCAACAAGGGCGATAACTCATAAGGGAAGACAACTCTGGATGTTTTCTAAACTTTTAAAACCGGATACAATTTTTTTTACAATTTTCGGGCGAATTTGGTTTTAGTTTCGAACCCAGTTTAAGAAACTAATCATTTGTTTCTCAGTTTAAACTCAAAACCGGTTTTTTATTTGTTTTGGCTATAACTGAAACCGGTTTGTCAAAACTACCATACCACCATTTAGGGTGGTTTATTCGGTTTCGAATGCGGGGCACCGGCTTCACCTCTTATTCTGAGATGTGCACTTTGCAGTTTCGAGTCGGACTTAATCCAGGGACCTTATTCACAAAGCATCCGTAAAATAACGGGTCCGTTAACTCCTCCGCTAAATTTTCCGTTAAATATCATGGTATTCACGAAACATCCGTTATTTAACGCACCCGTTAACGTCTCCGTTAAACCTTCCGCTATTGGAAAAACTTAACGGATAGGTTAGAGGACCCGTTAAACGGGCACCTTGTGACAAGTAACTAGAAAATGACTAAATAAACAAAATTTTAATCTATAAAATACATATAGTTTATATACGCACAAAGCAGGAGCTGGTTTCATAAAGATTGAGGTAATTACTCCTAAACTTACCGTTATACAGGGGGAAATAAGGAACCAACGCAAATTTTGATTTCACAAAAGTGTGCATTTTTATGCCGATGTGAAATCATATACACCTTAACAACTCCAAGAGATACAGTATTTCATTTATTTGTATACGATATTCTATATGCATTGTCGAATTAACCAAGCCAGTCTGTTAATTATGTGCTCACGAACGGTAAATTCATTATAGAAAAGGGATAATAATCAATATAGTTACGCCGCTTAATGAAATACAAAATAATTTTAGGTACAAGTCCTCGGAATAGACTAAAATTAGGTCTAAATCTCCGACTCTTTAAGAAAAAATCCCCACATGTGTATTTTACTGTTTACTTTTATTATATTAACATTTTTGACATTTTAGTTTTGAACGTGGAACCTACATGCAAATATAAATGGAAAGACCGAAATGTCCGTTACAAAAACTTTCCTTTTCTTTTAACAATCAAAATTGTACCAATGCAAAGACAATACACAAATAGAACATGAAAGAAATATTTATTAAATAAAACTGAGTCTTCTTTGTATTTGGTTTTCACACGTAACCGGGTAAAAACGTAAATTACTGTGACGTCATTATACGTTTACATTGTACGTCATATTGGTCTGTGTATGTGCGGCACGGAAACAGCCGATCGAAACAGAGTAAGGGAAAATAGAATTTTTAGGGATAGGCGCAATCCATTGGATGCCTATGACGACCATGAGATTCTTAGTCGCTATAGAATGACAAGACGTTGTTTGATGGACGTGATTGACATTGTCAGAGAAGATATTTCACATGATACGAAAAGATCGTGTGCCTTAACTCCGGAGGAACAGACGTTCGCTGCTTTGAGATTTTATGCTACAGGTTCATTCCAACAAGTCATAGGGAACATTTTGGGACTTAGTCAGCCAAGCGTGTCAAGGTCAGTTCAGAGAGTGTCAACGGCTTTGGTGAGCATTGTAGGGCAAATTATCAAGTTTTTTTCCGACAGATAACAGGAAAGCACAGGCAATCAAGGAAGGTTTCATGGACAAATTCAGATTTCCTAGTGTGCTTGGGTGTGTAGATGGAACATTCATTCCCATCAAAGCTCCATCGCAACGTGAGGACATGTATGTTTGTCGAAAAGGTTTTCATGCCCTCAGTGTTCAGGGGATTTGTGACAGCCAGATGAAATTTATTAACCTTTTTGTGAAGTACCCAGGCTCAGCTCATGACGCATTCATATGGGGCCAGTGTAGCATTCAGGACTTTTTGAGCCAAAATCCTCAGTTGGGTTTCTTGCTAGGGGATCAAGCGTATCCTTTGAAACCGTATCTGCTTACTCCTGTTCGGGATCCCCGCACCCCTGCAGCGGGGGCATACAACAGGCAGCAACAGAGAGCGAGGAAAGTAATAGAGGAGACCTTTGGAAGATGAAAATGCAGATGGCTCATGCTACATAAATTTGGTAGGTTGTACATACCTGTATAACTATCTATAATTATATAACATTAAAAGTTTATAGATGAAAAAATTCTTGGCTAAAGTCTGTCTCAAAATCCCTTTTCCATCATATTATCCAAACATTCCGCTGTGTTTCTTTTTTCGACCAATACGATGATTTAGCTAACCTCGAGGTACAATATTCACCTCACCTTCGGCTCGGTAAATATTTTACTTCTCGGGTAGCTAATCATGGTATTGACCTCAAAAACAGTAATAATTGTATATAATAGGGTAAAATATCACCAATGAGTGAAATGTAAACTCTCGTTTAGTACAAACTGACATGATAGAGAAAATAAGATTTCATGGAGGTTATTCATGTTAAAACATGAATATAAAACACACATGAACATGTCATTGAACATGAACATAAAACATGCGACGCATATTACAAAATAAAACTATTTAAACCTAAGGTGGAGCAATTACAGTAGGATTGACAACAGCAATGAAAGCCATCATCAGCACTGGGGCTCTGCATAACATTTGCGAGAGTAAGGGTATACCGCTACCGGAGAATGACCACGTGGCAGCAGAAGATGAGGACGTTGAAGACAACGCTCCACCGGAGTACGGACAGGACGTGATGGAAGGGGATGCAGTCAGATCCCATCTGATCAGAGCCTACTTCTCATGAAGAGCTCGGACTTGCTTAATTAGTTCAATCTTGAGTTGATGTTATGTATTTGATGGTTTTTTGGGGTTTTTTTTTTTTGTTTTTTGTTTTTATAGAATTTATGTTGTTACATTGAATACATTTAAACATCAAAGGATAAGATACCTTGATCACCTGCATATGGAGTTGTTATCTCTCAGTTAATTCGATACGCAAGGGCATGCTCTTCGTTTAAACATTTCCTAAGGCAGGGCAAGCTACTGACAAACAAGTCGATAAAACAGAACTATCAACAGTCTCGTTTGAAGTCATCTTTTCGTAAGTTCTATGGTCGATACAACGACCTTGTCAGCAAATACAATCTTCCACTGGGTTGCATGCTGACTGACCTTTTCATACTAATTGTTAGACCATAATTAATCACCTAATTGTCTACAGACTTTTCCGTTTTTCCCGACTACGACAAAGAGCATACGGCGGGTGTGACCGGTCAGCAGAGGATGCACACTCCTCCATGGCACCTGATCCTACCTCTATTTTGTTTTTAAAAGACCCATGTTTGCTCTGCTCCTGTTTTGTAATTTTCCTATGGACTTTTGAATTTGAACACTGTTCGTTATGACCACATGTCATTTTGAATGAAGTAATAAAAAAAAAAATAGAACATTGACAGTGATTGAATATTAAAGTTTTTATAAATAAGCAATAAAACAGATTTAGAATTTAAGTTGGTTATTACATTAAATTAATTTTTGGTTCATTATAATGAGGCATACAGATAGCTGTAATCCTGCTGTGACATGCTGTACTCCGAATCCTGTGTCTGTGAGATGCCTTGACGTGCATTCTTTATGTCATGAAGAATGTTGCTGATTTTTTTTTCAGTTCCTGCAAACGTTCTTCTTCCAAGGCGTATCTGCCTTCCTCAATTTTCAGTCTTCGTTTTTCTATGTTTAGTCTCTCTTTTTCAATGCTCAGCAGTTCTAACTGAGTGCTAAAATGTTGATATTATACTTGATTAATACAAATTCATTAGAATGTTATCCATCATGATGATAAAATTAACCAATGTGTAAAACACCAGACCCTAGGTCACTTCTCCCGGGTTAAATAATATTTAAAAATATATATAGATTCCACAGTATCTGATTCCGAAGTAAAACTGATAAAATCCACCTGTCATTAACGTTGTCAGATGCAGCACGGTGTCGCTGTGATTTCACTGCTCGTAACTCGTCATAGCTAGTTTCTGGTGTCGCAGTGTTCTCTGGTGCCCTGCTGGTTTCTGGCGCCCTGCTTGTGGTCTCTGGTGTTTTACTGGTTTCTGGTGCCCTGCTGGTTTCTGGTGGCCTACTGGCGGTCTTTGGTGCCCTACTGGTCTCTGGTGTAAATCTCTCAGTCTGGAATTCTTTCCCTGTCATGTTGGCTTCTGATCCCTATTTTTATTTATAATAAAACTTCAAAAAAGATATAAATGTGGAGAAGATGAATAAGGAGAGAAATTAAGATAAAGATGATGAGAGAAATTGTTCGAGAAAACAAATAAGAAACAGAGATTAAGAGAATATAACATAAAAAAAAAATCTTACATCTAAATACATTTAAGTCATAATTTTAATACTTTTCAAGTAATATTCAAATATGACATCGATGATAAATGACCATTAAATTACACGTAAACATCTTACTTCACGGAGCTGTTGAAGCTCAAAACAGTCGAGTCCATCAGCTAGTCCGTAGACTTTTTCTTCTCCAATAAGGGACAAAACCAGTTCCTCCGATGGTGTGAGTGGATCAACATCGTTCTGTCCTCCTCCCGTAATTCTGCGATCCTTCAATTATAAAAAAATAAACCCACTATAAATTGGTTTATGATGTCAGTAAACCATGTAATGAGTTTGTGAATGGTCACGGGTTTTGTTTATTGTTTTTATTTTGGTCATATGCTATGTGTAAGACAATATAACATGTGGGTGGGAGAGGATTTTTGTAACTTTTTTTTTACGTCTGTGATCATGCAGAACAATTTAATGTATGAATTCTATACCGCAACAAGTTGCGAGGGAGATAATGTTTGTGCTGTCAGTCAAGCAATTTGTAAATCACTGCATGGAATTTCACAAAACCTTGTGTGTATATGTGCATATTGCCAGAAATTTGATTTCATATTTTTTTCTGTGAATGTAGGCCCTTTTAAATTTGTTAAAACCGAAGGTACAGATATGCACTGACGCAACGCGCTTTGAAAAAATGACGCACTTTGAAAAAAAAAATGTATAAATCAATATATGGACTTCGTTCTTAACTTATTTTGTTTTATTCAGATTAAGTGTTTTTATTTCTTTGAAAACACTATTTAATATGGTCTGGCATCATTGGGAATAGGAAGGGTACAACTAAAGATACAATACATTTTCCTATAAAATATTTATATCAGTTACTTGAAGAATGCATCCGCATCATCTTTTCTTCCCAAACATTATATCAATTCCATAAACTTATTTATCACATGTTTATCTCAATATACGGTGGATATCACTCATGGGATAAATAGAGGATATCTATATTGTGTGATTTTATATTTGCTTTATCCAACGAGTTGAAATGGTGTATATATTCGCGAGGCTTGCCGAGCGAATATAACCATTTCAACGAGTTGGATAAAGCAAATATAAAATCACACAATTATAGATGTTCTATTTATCTCATACAATTTGATTTATATTATGAAGCTTTTGAGACAGACCCTAATATGACCCGAATTGATTTTTTTTTTCAAAGATTAAACGATGATGCAACGTTGTGTTAAGCGGTTATTGTGACCTTGCACAATACAATTTAGTACGTCATTTCAGAGATAAATATAACTGTTTTAATGTAAAGTTTCACTGAAATAAACCTTGAAATAATTTTTTATCTCCAAATAATTTTTCTTAGAGATTTATCACTTAATTAAATGGAAATACTGATCAGAAGACTTGAATAATCAAGTTTGTTGACATACACAAAGTTGCGAATGCTCGTTAGTTTGAATTGACTCGAACGAGGAAAAGTTGTTGATGTTTTATAAAACGAACACTAGCCTAATGATTCGAATTGAAAATATTGAATAAGGATGCTTACTGCTGGTGAAATAAAAGTCTTGGGAGACATTATTTCGGTAAGTTCTTGTATAAAAACACAACCAAAGCGTTCGGTTTTCATTGCGTCGTCAGAATGAACTCCTTGATAGCTAACGTGATTTGCAGTTTTATAAACTTCACAGTTATGTGTTTTCCTTTATATTTGTAATTTAAATCTTCGACGAAATCCATTTTAAATCAATTTTTGGTAGTAGAAATAGCTATATGGAAAATACTAGAAAGTCTTCAAAAATAGGTCACTGAAACGTTGAAGCGAAGGGCTGTGTCAAAAATAGTTCGGACCGGAAGTATTTGATAAAGCATCACCCGTTTGATAAAGCAAAGGTTTATTACACGGGTAGTATACACCACACGTATGAGATAAATTTTTGATATTCCACTGTGTGTTCTTACGCCACATGACGTCATAATTAAACATTACGTAGCTTCAGGCGGATGATTGACGTAGAATGAAAAGCTAAAAAATAATACAGTTGAATAGTGTTGAGTTGTAAAAGTGAAGCATTTAATGCTGTTTTATTTATTTTTCATGAATTCATAAAGAAATTGTTCGAAAATGAAATGTTTGTTTGTTAAACTTCAAGGAACTTTTTTCCATGCGTAAAGTTGTTGACGTCTCGTAGTTAATGTGTTGTGCGGCTCACAATTATAATTTGTACAGAAAAAATTGAGATTAACAAAAAACGTGGTAAAACATGTGATAAAAAGAATCTCTCATGATTTGCGATGGTATATGATTTTTATCCAACTCGTTGTGTGTTTTCTATCCCCTCGCCAAGGCTCGGGGATAGAAAACACACAACTCGTTGGATAAAAATCATATACCATCGCAAATCATGAGAGATCCTATATATATCTGCAGGTTTCTAAGCATAAATCCCTTTCTCAAATTCAAACAAAATGAATTATTTCGATATATAAATTCAGATATTTACATGTACAGCTGTTAAAATACATCAACTTAAAAATCAGCATTTGAGCCTGCACTTTTTTGCATTAATTTTCAAGAAAATATACATACTAGTAATGTATTCGATATACTTTGTTATTATATTTATTCATAAGCCTATAAACGCCGTATATAGGTCAGCTATTGTGTCCCTCAATTAATCATTTTTCTTTAGAAAGTAAATGTTCACAAAGTAAAAAGATAAATTATTTGGAAGGACGGCTGACGATTAATTGGAGCAGTTCATGTGATATTTTGATTTACATATCTCAATTACCTTTTTGAACTATTTTTCTTCATGTGTAAATTATTACATTAAATGATCTTATCGACGAGCCTTTTCATTGCAAAATTGTTTTTTAGGAAAGTTAAAAATCTCATGGGTTCTCTTTTCAATGTTTCATCGAGCAAAACTAGGTTAAAACATTTAACTATCATATTTGATGGTCTTAACGACTTCGACTAGACCTTGAAAGTGCGTTAATATCGACCATATCAACGCACTTTGATTTTTTTTTTCAAAGTGCGTTGACTTGGTCCCAAATTAAAAAATTTTCAAAGTGCGTAATATTTGGGGAGTTGATTTTAATCATCTCTCCTATGCAGTAACTCTGGCAAACCTGAAGTGAAACGGAGTTTGGACCTAAGCACAAATCATCATCGCTGACAAGACTTAGTTCTTGAAAATAATTTATAAATTCGATGTAATATATGCTGAAGCATTGCTTTTCAATGAAGCTTATTTATAAATACCTTGAAAATAGTCAGATTTTAAATGGTACCAACAATTTAGATATTTTTTTGTAGTCGTATGTATTCCTACGCAAGAGTTGAATATAGTCTCGCTCAACCCGACGTTGGGCTGTCTCCGTAAATCTCCGACAAGCAGAGAGTCTCTCTTGCTTGTCGGAGATTAACAACAATTAACAGCAGAGCGTCTGGTTGAACGAAACTAGAGTTCAATATTGCTTGGTTCCATACAATGGTCCAGAAATATTTCGATTACTGATACATAGTTTAATGGAATTAATTATACGTATCTTTAAATATCACACAACATGTTTCATATGGGGTTTTCTCGAAATTGTTGTCGGAAAAGTCCGAGAATTCATATTATAAAAATGTGCGTAATTCAAATAATGATTAGAAACTACGTGTCATGCAAAATAACATATCGTTGACTTTAAAATAAATAATAATCAATAAAATCAACTCCCGCCAGTAATTCAGTACTTTGATTCAAAGTGCGTTGTAACAATGCATACTTGTAGGAAGTTTTGATATGACGATTTCTTCGGAGTAAAGTGCTTGTCAGATAATTCCATGGGATATACATTTATGTGAGCATGCTCACCTTTCCTTTTATTTTATTATAGTAAGGCTATAAAATTATTCTAATTTTGTAAAGAAGATACGACTTTACTCACATTGCAGGTGTGTCCTACATAAAGGCAAGATATTATATCAACATATTATAACAACTAAAATTTACTATGTGAATTTGAATCCCCCTATATGTATGTATGTATGTATGCATGTAAATATATGCGTGTATGTAGAGTTGTATCTATAGATAAACAATTCGTTTTTCTGGTTAGGCTTATTTTTTTTATTTTCACTCACAAAACTATCGTTAGATTTATCATAAGACATCTTTTAACATTGTCATAAAATCAGACTTATGACAACCGTAAGATCTATTTGGCATATTGCAGTATATATAAATTTAAGAAAACTTCAATATTCAACAATAGAATTATATCATGATACCTTCTTGACTTCTACTGCTCGTTTCTTAGTTACTCTTTTCACATCGTCCCATTTTTTCTTTATTTCTTCTATTGTCCTCGGCACAACCGACGTGGCGTTCACAGATTTCTGAACCTCTATCCAGGCCATTTTCTTCTTTTTGTTCGAGATGCTGTCGCTAAATCTAGAGAATAATACCTCAGAATTTTCATTCACCTTGCTTACAAGGACATCGATTTCCCGATCTAAAAATCTTGGCTTTCTTTTTCTTTCCGACGTTTCCGACATTTCCGACGCTGTTACGGTATTTACGTCAAATTATGACGTCATTTTTATGTCAGTGCAAAATTACGTCATAAGAGCAAAGACAAGAACGATTAGAGAATTTTAACAGTTAAAAAGGATAATTGTTGAGAATGGTTGTAAATAAATATCCAGTTAAACATAATTTATAAAATTGTTTTAAATGTCTGTGGGTTTCAGAATACTGCAGTTACATATGTAAATAAATAATAATTCGCAAATGTATTTGTATATTGCAGAGAAAGACAGTCAATAAAATAAGAATTTTAAAGACAAAATAAAATAATTCATTCTTTCATCATCCCCCCCCCCCCCCCCCCCCAATATTATCTTGGGAAAACTACATTGTGATGAAATAAGTTTCGAGTCGGACTTAATCCAGGTCTTTTAAAATCATCGCTGTTAGATATATGATTCACTATTTTTACATGTATTTAAATAAAGGGTTTAAATAAAGTATTAAGGAATGATTTGGTAATATCAATTACTTTTTAAATGGGCCTTAAAATGCATCAAATATTAAGGGTGCTTGTTCATAACACCTCATTTTTTTAGGATTAGGAAAATATCCTCTGTCTTTCATTCTGTATTTTGACTTTACAATAAAACTTAATTACACGAGTTTCGATCTGTTCACAGTGTTTCAATATGTATTTGGAATTATTGAATATAATAAGAACGGAATTTTAGCAAGAGAACCCCCCCCCCCCAAAAAAAAAAAAATATATATATATAAACATTTTTTAATCCTGTATAAAGAGGAGAGTGATTACAAACATGCATGGTTTGTTCCTACTACATTGTATATAAGCATGGAAAGCCTCACAATATTTTTAAATCACACATTGCCTATAGTCTGTCCCAAGATATTTATGCAGCACATTTAGACTATTTCTAATGAAAATAGACATACCTGTGAAAGAAATACAATTGAAATAGATGAAAGGGAAAATTTCCAAGATAATTCATTCACACAATATCGCTTTTCATTCGTAAAATTTCATAATAACGAAAACAGATTTCTTACTGAGATTTATAATGGGGAATGTTGACATCTTTTCTCCATTCGGAAGTCACTCGGAATACCTCGCACAATTTTTCGACGTTATCATCCGTGTCTGTTGCAATACAATATCCCCGTAGACATCACATTTTTAGCCGTGTATTGAAACCTGATAAGTTAAAGGGGACGTTTAAAAGGAGAACTCTTAGAAATTATTCATACTTTTGAATGAACATCGTTTGAACCCTGAGGTATTTATAAATTTGGAGTAATTAAGCAAAATGTGCATCGAGGATAACTTGGGACAGAGTATAAAGAATAACCAAAGGAAATGACTTTTGATTAATAGGGTTTTTTTCCTGGACAATGATTTGGAGTTTTTTATAGGTATATATTTACATCTACCAAGTATATTTATATGAGTCCCTCTATTTTTCACGGAAATTGATTGTAATTCATAGCTCTGTAGAAACTGACAGGACTGAAATCTATATGCCCGTTTATCGATTGGTCGAAACCTTCATCAACCTAAGAAAAATCACGGACTGCACGAAATAATCATTATGATGTCAGACTTCGTGTTTCTTTTAGCTAACGTACTGATGTATATTAACAATAATTAAGTTAATGTTTCACTTACTTTTTACAATTAATTTATTAATTTAATTTAAAAAAGGGTATAAATATAAACAATAAAATGCTTTCTTTGGTGATTCATGTGGCTTATGAAGGTAGCGATTATTGCAGAAAAATTTACATAACACGCTATCGCTGTCAATGGCGTGAAATACACCAGGGGAATTTTTCAAATCTCTAAACCCTTAACAGTGTCTGAAACTTTCACCATCTGGTCATTTTATGCATTGCTGCTAAAGTTCTTGGCAAACAAGGCTTTCTTGGTCTTCAAAGTTGTTATCATTTTCTAAAAATGCAGTATTATAATGATCCGACATGCACATGCATGTTTGTGCCTATTAATTACTTTTTAACTCGTTCAATTGTTTAACTGAGGTGAACGAGGTTGAAACCCAAAACTGGTTAATTAATAAACTATAAACCTTTGCCCAAAACTAAAAGATATTAGATTTAATATCGATCTTAACATTTGAATATTTATTTTAAAAATTATATATATTAAAATGTAAAATAATCTCATAATTCAAATAAAGATAAAGTTCTGATGAGCAACACGAATAAAGGAGAAAAAATATAACAAAACAAATCGAAATTGTTGCACATGTATAACCCCTTTCGGAAACACCAAACCAAGCAAAAAATAAACAAGAGAGTAGAACTGCTCATGAAATGAATTGTTGGTTTCTTTTATTTCATGTGGCCATGGTAATCAGTTCGATTTCAAGCGAAATCACAATGCATAAACCAATAAAAAGGGACGTTTCGCTGACTGCGTCGATCTGTTTCTAGAAATTCTTTAGCCAATCAAATTAGTCGTTATATTCGCTCTGTTTTTCTACGGAAACACGCTGAAGCAATAATTTCAAATATAAATGTAATTATCGTCAGAATAAGTCACGTTGTTTAAATTATAATCAAAATAAAAGTGTTAATTTTTAATTCACAGTCTTTTGTTGCAAACAACACACCCAATATGCCTAAAATTATATCATTTTCGTTCATTAGTTCAATCTTTTTTTTGTTGAAATGCGTTTCCACACAGTACTTCCGGTAAGAGACACAACATTGCAATGTTCTGGGGATTTCTCTAGAATCGGGGATTGTTAAGCATTTTATAGAAACGGATAACCGTACTTTGTAACGAATATATCGGTTGAGTTACTTTTTATACATACAAACGGTAAGTGCGAAATGGGAAACTGTTATGAATTTTCATTCAACGATCATCAGGCCTCAGCGGATTTGTTGAGGCATGGTTTGTGTCTCACCGGGACAGAGATTCGACAGAGATTCGACAGGGCTTGATATTTGGACTTAATCCAGTCTTGAAGGCGTCTATCTTCAATTCAAACTGAGCTTAATATCAGCCCATATATTTTTTAGGGGTTCACTTTCCATGATGTCTAGATTGTAAATACATACAATACATAATCTGAAGATAAACTATGTTTCAGAAATCCTGGTTTTTTTTCTTCCGTGTTTCTGTTTCTTAATGATGGACAATTTTTAGTACAGAATGGCAATTTATATAGAGTTAAAATATCAGAACAGTTTTTATTTGATTTAACAGGATGTATGCTTGATTGTTTTCTGAATTACTGAAATGACAGGATTTACCAAAATGAAACCTGAAATGAGAGTGACTAAAATGGGTAGCGAAACCCGGGCCGGGCCGGGATTTTCGAAACGGAAAACCGGGTTTTTGTTGATTTCTTAGGAAATACTCATTTGTTCTGAACGAAATTTGAAGGACTACTTTATTACATATTGTTTTGTCTTCGCTAAAATTTTTATCTTCATAGAATGCGTTTTTCAATATTTATTACAGATTGTCACTTTCCAGGTGACTAAAATGGGTAGCGAACCCGGTCGACACATTTTGGCGATATTTAGTTAATTACATTGATTGATTTGAAAATTTGTGTGTTTAATCATTGCTATTTAAGTTTAAATACTTGAATAATACCACAATTCCGTCCAAAAATATCATTAAATAAAATTATGGCCAAATATCATAAACCCGGGACGGAACAAAACCGGACACGTTTATCCGGGACAAACTCTGAATTTCCGAAAAAGCGACGAGAACGGAAAACATCTTAACATCAAAAAATGAAAATGACAAAATGCAAGATAAGAACTTATTATTAAATGATTGTAAAATTCATTAATTATAATCCTTTTTAATGAGATTGAAAGAATGAATTCTACTCAGCTAGTTTCAGTATTTTCTAGTGTTTATTCAATGTAAAAACACATGAAAACCGAGTCTGGGGTCTGGTAGGGCGTTGCTGACATTATGCAATAAGAACGGTTTTCTTGTAATTTTGTAAATATTTAGTGTAAATCTAATTACCAAAAAAAAACTTTTAAAATAAATACAAAATAATACATAGTGCTTATAAGTAGTTAGTTTGATTTTCAGTTGAATCGTTAAGATATAAACCAAGTCTGGGCCCTGGTAGGGCATTGTGTTTTACACAATAAGAACGGTTTTTCATCGTGATTTGCTGTTTGCATGCTTTATATTTTGTATTTCAAATGGTGGGAGAAGGCTCAAATGAGGATACCTCCGCGTAGTTTGAGCTGGGCAATGTCACATAAGTGATATCTAACATCCTCTCGTCGCTTTTTCGGAAATAAAAAGTTTGTCCCGGGTAAACGTGTCCGGTTTTGTTCCGTCCCGGGTTTATGATATTTGGCCATAATTTTATTTAATTATATTTTTTGACGGAATTGTGGTATTATTCAAGTATTTGAATTTAAATAGCAATGATTAAACACACAAATTTCCAATTAAATCAATGTAGTTAGCTTAATATCGCCAAAATGTGTCACCCGGGTTCGCTACCCATTTTAGTCACCTGGAAAGTGACAATCTGTAATAAATATTGAAAAACTCATTCTATGATGATAAAAATTTTAGCGAAGACAAAACAATATGTAATAAAGTAGTCCTGCAAATTCCATGCAGAACAAATGAGTATTTCCTAAGAAATCAACAAAAACCCGGTTTTCCGTTTCGAAAATCCCGGCCCGGCCCGGGTTTCGCTACCCATTTTAGTCACTCTCACCTGAAATTACCAGAATGACACTTAAATCTACAGAAATGACAGTTAATGTTTATCAAAAAATTTGTTTTTCACCACAAGTACACTGTATACTTAACTATATCCATTAAAGTCTTTATTTTGAACATCAAATTAAAAAAACCCAGTGTTTTATAGCTCAATATTCAATAGCTGTAATTGATAAGTAGGGTTTTGGTTTAGTGGGCGTGTGTCCTGTCATGGTGGTTGCCATATCAAATTGAGTCATTAATTTTATCAATGCATTTGAATTCAATTAAAAATAAATTTTATAATTTACATTTAATTTTGGGTTTAAACCTGATCTCTTTTTCGAATACAAACTTTGATTACCAGGTGAAATGTTGTTGCAAGAGTTATTGTTTTTTGACTTTCATTTACTAATATATTTAACTTAGATTTTATTAACCGGGTTTTCCAAAGGAAAAATCCATTTATTGAAATGGTGAAAATGACGAGCGGGCGGGCGGCTGCCAAAAGGGTACCCTTATTGTACGGGATAACTCCTCCTACAGTTTTGTTCTTTTGCAGATCAATTGTACATATTTCAGAGGTCTGCATATTGCTAGGATTTTGATTTTTGATAATTTATGAAAAAAATTCCAGCTGTTGAACTTTGTCATTTTTTCGCAAAATATTGCATATAAGGTACCCCTTCCTCCAACAGTTTTCAAGATAAGAAGTTGTTCTTTTGCAGATCAATTGTACATATATCAGAGGTGTGCATATTGCTAGGATTTTGATTTCTGTTAATTTATGAAAAAAATAACACCTGTTGAACTTGGTCATTTTTGGCAAAATATTGCATTTAGGGTACCTCTATTGTATGGATAACTCCTCCTACAGTTTTCAAGATTGGAAGTTGTTCTTTTGCAGATCAATTGTACATATATCAGAGGTGTGCTTATTGCTAGGATTTTGATTTCTGATAACTTAAGAAAAACATACCTGCTATTGAACTTAGTCATTTTTTGGCAAAATATTGCATATAGGCTACCCCCATTTCTCTGGATAGGTAGTGTTCATCAATTCAGGGTTGACAAATGAATTATGGGTACTGTTCACACAAAAGAAAACCCGGTTTGCTGTCACATTGACAGCTTTTCTCTTGTTTTTATTTGGTTATGAAGCCTTTACCTGAAAGACATAAACGAATGATATTATATATCACCATTTTAATGTACCTGAAATGTCATTTCTCTAGATTTTAGTGTCATTACGGTAATTTCAGGTGTCATTTCGCTAAAACCTGTCATTTCGGTAAAATCGATGTACCGAAATTTATGTACATTAGATTGAGTTCCTTTGGACATCAATGATAATAATGCAAACTTTAAGTTATATACCAATTATAACCATGGGGAATTTGAGTTGAGATGATTAACATCGTAATCATTCAAGCTTAAAACTTTTTCAAAATAATGAAACATTATTACTTAAGAATCACAATGCATTGAAATTTTCTGTGCACAAAACAGCCCTGAGAATAGTGATATAAAGGAAAACCATAGCACAAGTATGTATTAAACATAAAGATCAGTGTGCTGTTCATTTTTTATTACTTTACCTTCATAGATAGAGCTGGTTCTGAGAAATGGTGAAGGAGACCGGTTACTATGACACACTGGGGGTGAAGCCCACAGCCACAGCTGATGAGATCAAGAAGGCCTACAGAAAACTGGCGCTCAAGTACCACCCCGACAAAAACCCAGACGAACCAGAAAAGGTAAGACCATGCATGCTGTCAAGTGTGTCTGTTTGACACCAATTTGAAAAGGAGTCTAAAGGCTTGTCAAAGTGTATTATATATGTATATTAACCCATGTCAGGTTTAAACCAGATCCCAACTCTCATTAAAATATCATTTAGGCTAGTTGTCATGTAGACAATCAAATGTCCAAGGAGGCAAGATTAGCTTACCTTCATAAAAAGCGTGAAGAAATTCCATTTTTATAACGAAAAGTTGTGTAAAGGGAAATTGTGTCATATTGCACACCTCGGAAACACCTGAGAAATTTATGTAACAATTAAAATATCAAGACAAATAAAAAGTTGTTTAATATTGGATTTTACTGTGTAAGACTGTAATCGAGTCAAAATGAGTCATTCTTGGAATGAAAGTCAGCTTCTGAGCATTGAAGCAATTGAAGCTGCAATATGTTATTTTGCCCAGATGGTGAGAAACTCAGTAACGCAATCTGTGTTCTTTTGATATAGGGTTGTTTATCAGATGGTCTCTTTGTTAAGTGGTTAGATTGCTTCACAATCTTTAGTCCTTTGTGTTTAATCCTGATCAATATGATGATAAGTGAGATTGAAAATAAGCTGCGTATATATAATCACTGACAAGATTACATTACTGTATCCATCATGTGTCCAATTAAGATACATGTACATCTATTTCATAAAGTAGAGTATTGAGTAATGTGTGTGTACAGAAGCATGCATTGCTATCATAACAACCCATCATAAATTGCTCAGTGTCAGTTCACAGCTTTTGATTGTCTTTTAATGAGGTCAATAGAAGATCCCTGTATCAATAGAAACCAAAAATAGGATAAGTTATAATATAATGATTATCCTGATATTATCCAGATTGCTTTCCGTATTTAATTTTTTGTCCTAGCACCAAAAAGTCGTGTGAGAGCCCTGCAGTTAATAGTTTAAGCTAAAGTTGATTATCATTTTACAGTACTATTCCTAATACATTGTATCATAACTATCATTTCATATTTATTTCCCAGTTTAAGATGATCAGCCAGGCCTATGAAGTTTTGTCGGACCCAAAGAAGCGGGACATCTACGACCAGGGTGGGGAGGAGGCCATCAAGGGGGGAGGGTCGGGGGGAGACTTCCACAACCCCTTCGACATCTTCGACATGTTCTTTGGGGGAGGGGGAGGCTCAAGGAGGGGAAGGGGGCCATCCAAGGGGAAAAACGTGGTTCATCAGCTGCAGGTCAGCTTAGAGGATCTGTACAATGGGACCACTCGCAAACTTGCCTTGTCCAAGAATGTTATCTGTGATAAATGTGAAGGTTTGTGCCATTATCACTCTGCTGTTTAATCTAAAAACTTTTTCAGAATTGCTCAGACTGAGATTCTTATTTCTATGAATTTTGTGTAAATCATTTCATTAGAAGAGGATATTTGTGTTGTATTTTTTTGTGCGTCTCCTCTCAATTATGAATGGTTAAACAGCGAACAGACTTCCAAATCAGGGTATTGTAATTGATTTATTGGATAATTTTCCTATTCTTGTTTCCATCTGTAGGTCGTGGGGGTAAGGAGGGGGCTGTAGAGAAATGTAAACCATGTAAAGGAGTTGGGGTGCAGATCAGAATAGCTCAGATTGCACCCGGAATGGTCCAGCAGATGCAGACTGTGTGTTCTGAGTGTTCCGGAAAGGGAGAGTCCATAAACCCTAAGCTCCGGTGTAAGACTTGCCAAGGAAAGAAGGTGAATCGAGAGCGAAAGATATTGGAAGTTCACATAGATAAAGGTGAGTGTTCAGAGGTTCTCTTAGATAATGGTAAGTGTCCAGAGGTTCACTTGAAAAAAGTTTGATGTTCAGAAGTTCACAAGAGGTAAAGGTTCATATTGGTATTCAGTGGGTCACATACCAATGACCTGACTCTTGGACTAAAACAAAAGAGGCAGTCATAATTTGCCCAACTATGGGCTATCTGATGTCTCATCAGTCTAATGAAAACTACCCCCTTTCTCCTTAAACTCATCCGGATGTGAAACATATCAATAGGAGGTCATCTTCACATGACCTTTGACCCGTCTTGAATTTGTCCAGACACAGTTGTGTGATAGATACTCTTTCTAATTAACACAATAAGGTCTTAGAAAAAAAATTGTGTGTTTAGGGTAACACTGATGAAAAAATTCGGTTAGGTAGGTAGGGATTTTTTTTATTTTTATCATATTTTTTCCTGCATGAGGGCACATTTAAAAACAGGTTTTTAATGGAAATAATATGAAAATCATAGTCAGATGAAAAAAGACATCTAAAAATGGTAGGATTGGGTCATTATTGTAGGTTAGGTCGGGTTACCATAAACACACAATTTTTTTTTAAGGCCTAATGTAAAAACTGTTTTGAATTCATCCAGGCTTTAATTTGCATAATACAGAGGGCCCCGCTTAATATAATACCCGTTTAATATTATAGTTCGGTTAATATACACATGTAATAGTTTTTCAAAACACAAAACCATTTCTTAATAAATCATTGTATTTTACATCGGTTATTATAATAGTTTAAAATGTGCACCCCGCTTAATATAATAGGAAGATCACGCCTGTCAATTGAGTTTCACACCTTTTTCACAAGCTAGCCCCTCATGAGAAGCTTGTATAAACACTCTGACTCCCCAAATCACTTTGAAATTTTACCGACAGTGCTGGCCAGACGGGATTAGTCACGCCTCACTACACGTGGCTTGGGTACTTTACCTATGCACCTGTCAAGTGACATGGCTGTATATATTGAAGTTCTTTACAGTTTAAATAAGTGAATGTCTCTTATTTTTGTAAAATAATTTATAACAAATGGGATATTTTACATGGCTTAGCATTGCACATGATGTTCCATTTGACGACTTGTACTGCAGTTAAGTGGTGACAAAATCTTTTTTAAATATGCCTTTATTCTATAGGAAGAATGGGCTAAATAATTCAAAGAAAATAGAAAAATTCTGCATAGCTTTGTGGATTACATGTATTTGATTTTTAATGAAAGAAGTTATTAAATACGAATTGTCTCATGAATGCCTTATTAGATTTAGTCAAAACCGGAAGTGTAGGGAGAAAACAAAATGAAAGCATGTCAACCCATCGGAAGCATATTGGTAGATCTTGCAATTTTCCCAGCTTTTTAATAGTTAACTTTATCCATGAAATTAACTTTTTGGAAGCATAAAAAGTAAAGTTTTAGAAGAAATCATCAATTATTGTGGAAATTACATTGTCTAGAAATGGATAGTAATAAAACATGACGTGAATATATGGAACGCCATCGCTGCCTTATAGCATAAAACTATAGATACATTATGTCAAATTATTATTACATGATGTCAAAGTCCATTACGTGGTGTGAATATATCTTTACACTTGGTCAAATCTTTATTACGTGATGTCAAAAGCACATTAGGTGAAGTAAACGTGTCTTTACACGATGTCAACTTTTTACGTTGTATAAAATCATCCTTACGTTATGCCAACATTGTACAACTGAAGGTCAATACATCATGACATTATTTCGACACTGTTATACATGGGGCAAATGCTATCAATATATCCTTACCTTATATCAACACTGCAGTACATATCGCGATTCTATCCTTAAATTATGTCAACATTTTATTACATGCTATCAATATATCCTTACATTTTATCAACACTTTAATACATGGTGATAACACATCCTTTCATTATGTCAACACTTTATAACTTGATGTCAAAAGTACATTACGTGATGCGAAAATATCTTGACATTTTGTCTAAACTTTATTACGTGATGTGAATAAATCTTTACATTAGGCCGATTCTCTATTTCGTGATGTACACGCTCCATTACTTTAAGTCGAAACATCATTCCGTTATACAAACACGAATATCCTCGGCCTTTATATATATGTCATGTTTCAATTCAAAATTTACAACATGAGATATACATAGAAAGGGTACGCCGATTTACACAAATGGACCCAGAAAAACCCCAGAAAACAGTAGATACTAATAAGAAGCAGTGGTTTAATCATACTAGAATAAAAATCTATATACGAATGCTTTTCTGAAAGCTGTAAAGGACTTAAGTTGCTGATAATTTAATTTCCCAAGAGTGAATTTTTCGTTTAAATAGACCTAAGTTATAAAAAAAAAGACTTAAAATGCAAGTCTTCTCTCTCTCACTGGCCCTTGAATACTTAAAATGAAATAAAATCTAACATTAACCCCTTTATTGTTGTTTTTAAATTTAAAATTTTATTTTTGATTTGTATACTTTTTTAAATTCAAGAGTATTCAAATTAAGTTCGTTACTACACACTCAGTCATTTAGCAGTCAGGGTTCTTTATCGTTTCAAAGCCTATATGTCGGACACTCAGTACATATTTAATTTTCTAAAAGTTAGTCTCAAATTTTTAAAGTATTTAGTAGTTAAAATATACGTTGCTATTGGTATCTTAAATTAAGGACATTGACCCTCACTGGCTATGGCCGTTCTGCTACAAAATTATTATGCTATTAAAATGATTTTTTTTTTTGCAGAGGGGGTGGGAATATTGTTTGGGGAGGGGGTACGCTACGTTCCTACGAATGAATTTTCTCCCTTTTAATCAAGAGGGCACTTGATAACTTAATATGAAATAGAATCTACAGATAAATTACAATAGATCTTTAACTCCATTAAAGACCATCTCCATCTTGATATGGATAGGTTTGGTTTTTATGAAAAGTTTGTTGTAGGTAATTTTTCGGACAGAGGGTATAAATCAGACATAGGCCTATGTCATAATAAAACGCACACAAAAAGAGAGGGGAACTAGAACTGTATTCGAAGATTCTAGAATTTATTATTCAGAAAGGCAAACACTATTGGTAGAATCGGCACAGTCTCCAGCGTTTGCCTCATACATCTAATTTTTAATTAAATGAAATAATTCGACTGCATGAGAGTTGATGTATTGTAAACAATTTTGATCATGATACAGATATTTTCGTCGATAAGTATAGAATCGGCGTGAAAATAGTCTGAGAATGTTCCGTTCTGTTCCGTTGAATACCAATATCCACACGGGTAATGAGATTTTGCGGAACGGAACGGAACCAGAATTTTAAAAATAAATCAATACAAAACTTAGTACTGCTGACATTGTAATTTTAAAGATGAGTATACTTGGGAATGTGTTTGGTTTGTTTTAAAGCTCTAACTTATGTAGAATATTCTTTTGCTAGCTTAAACCAGCTAGTAAGTTCTGCCGTGAAAGTACTGTAATGTGTTAATATTAGAGTAGTAAGTGATATCAGTATATTTTTCTTTAAACAACGTTAACAAATTTAAACATTTTATTTTTAAATATAATGAATTTTAAAAAATGCTCATTTTTTAAAATTTCTATTTCCCCATTGGGTGACCCTTTACTGGTTCCGTTCCGTTCCACAAAGTACCAATAGCCCCTGGATCCATTTGGGTAACCGTTTCTATGTAAAGATAAAGGCCGAGGGTATCCGTATTCGCATAACGAAACGATGTTTCAACATAAAGTAATGGAGTGTTTACATCATGGAATAGAGAAATTGACCTATAGCGCGACTTATTCACATCATGTTATTAAGTTTAGACATAACGTAATAAACTTATGACATCAAGTTGTAAAGGGTTGACTTAATAAAATAAAATATTTACACCATGTAACAAAGTGTTGATAAAATGTAAAAATATATTGATATCATGTAATAAAATATTGGCATAATGTGAGTATTGATTTTCATTATGTAATACAGTATTGACATAATGTAAGGATACATTTGCCCCATGCAAAATAGTGTCGACATAATGCCATTATGTATTAACCTTGAGTTCTACAATATTGGCATAATGTAAGGATAAATTTACATCACGTTATAAAATGTTGACATAACGTAAGGATGATTTTACATCACAACGTAAAAAGTTGACATCATAAAAAGACAAGTTTACTTCACCTAATGTGCTTTTGACATCACATAATAAAGATTTGACCAAGTGTAAAGATATATTCACACCACGTAATGGACTTTGACATCATGTAATGATAATTTGACATAATGTATCTATAGTTTTATGCTATAAGGCAGCAAAGCGTTCCATATGAATAGGTACATATCATGCTTGTACACATTGAATTTAGCTGGGTTCGGTTATTATTATAGTCCGGTTAATATAATAATTTTTCCTGACAAAATAACTATTATATTAAGCGGGGTCCACTGTAGTTCCCTTTAAACTGTGATAGTTTTTCAAAAGATGTTATCAGTGCATACCTTTTACCCAGGAATGAAGGATGGTGAGAACATTCGGTTCGCGGGGGAGGGAGACCAGGAGCCAGGGCTGGAGGCCGGTGACATCGTCATCGTCCTGGACGAGAAACCCCACGAAGTCTTCAAGCGGCGTAACATTGACCTTGTGATGACCTTAGAACTTGACCTTGTAGAGGCCCTCTGTGGCTTCCAGAGGACGATCACCACACTGGACAAACGCACACTGATCATCTCTACAATACCAGGTATGTACACAATGCATGCAGGTCATCTCTACAATACCAGGTATGTACACAATGCCATGGCACAGTTAGTGAAGAGTTTGATCTTAATACTACTCTCTATACATAGGGTGTTACATTTGTATATTTACATCTACTGAGTATTTTCTCCTCCATTTCTTAAGAAAACCGATTCTGATTCATAGCTCTATAGAAGCTGACAGGACTGAAATCTACAGGATCCATTTCTAACCAGTTTATCAATAGATCAAAACCTTCAGCAACCGAAGAAAAATTACAGACTAGCAATGCATAAAATAATCATGATGATGACAGACTTCAATTCCCAAATAAGACGACTTGGCTATTTCTTTTATCTAAAGTACAGCACATTAACAATAATTTTTTTACTCTTACTTACTCACTCTCTACGATCAATTCATTAATTTGTTTAAAGAAAGTTGTAAATATAAACAATAAAATGCTTTCTTTGATGATTCATGTAGCGATCATTTACATAAACCGCTAATGCTGGTTATTTAATTTTCCTGCAATGTCGGTACCTTTATATCCCGCACGATTTGTTTTGAAGGTATTTCATATCATAAAACATACAAATAGATCAGATACAAGTTCTTACATAACACAACTTAATTATTCTTTTCAGTATATATTGTCCTTTTATACTGTACATTAAATTTATAGATAAGAAGATAATAATGCATGTGTATGCAACAATGTATTTCAAAACTTAAAGAAAAGACCAAGATATAATGATTGATCACATGATGTACAATTTCATAAATTATGTAACATTACATGCATATGTAGGTATAGTCTTTTAGAATTTTTCAAAAATAGAGGGAGATTGGTATGAATGAATCCATTTTAATTTTCACAGAAATTAAACACAAAACTGTACCTGTTCCTTTGCTCTCTTTCCAGGTGAAATAACAAAACCTAATGATATAAAATGTGTGATGAACGAAGGTATGCCCATGCACAGAAATCCGTTTGAAAAAGGACGACTGATTATTAAATTTGATGTGAAATTTCCAAAAAATATCCAGACTGAGCGAATTCCGGCTCTGGAGAAAATTCTGCCCACCAGGAAGGAGCCTATTATTCCCGATGGTGCGGAGGAACACGATTTAGTGGAGTTCAATCAGGAGGAATATCAACAACAGCGACGGAGAGAGGCCTACGAGGACGATGACGAGGACATGCCGGGAGGTCAAAGAGTTCAGTGTGCATCTCATTAATGATGAAAAAAGGGGGGTGGGTGGAATTTTTAAATGTAAGTAAAAGCAGAAAGATTTGGAATGTTGGTTGAACAAAAGAGACAGAGTGATCAGATTTTTTTAAATGAAGTCAGTTGATTTTTTACCCACTTTTTCAGCGTGCTGTATAACTACTATGTGATTTTATATCTTGAAAACATTGTACTATGTATAAACAATGTATTAGGCCTTTCAACTGCCGCTAGGGTTTGATGTAAGGAATGCTATTTCTTTACAAGTGCCAGATTGTTAAGGCTTAGATCCCCTTATATAATTCCCAATGGTTAGAGCATGACAATTTGAATCGGACTATATGCAGACTTGTAGATATTAAATAAAATCCAGTCTGATGAAATTAAAATACTGGTGAAACTTTAAAAGTTAATAGGGCTAGATGTTGTGGCCATTTGTAGGCTATAGTTACCTCCTTAAGAAAAAGAAATATGTATAAAGATATAGGAAAATGCACAAATTTTAAAGCTAAAATGTTTGAATTTTTATAACCTCCCCTCCTTTTTTTGGGGGGGGGGGGGGGGGGGGGGTATATAGGAATTACCTTATCCATCTGTCTGTCTGTCTGTCTGTGCAATGTATCATGAACCCAGGGTCAGTTGTGCAAGTTCAAAGTCATTGTTTAAAAAGAATACGTAATTCCTGTCTAGGCCATATCTTGTAATGGAAAAATGATCAGAAGGTAAAATTGGACACAAAGATTGCTTGTGACCTGTAAATAAGTCCTGACCTACAGTTTTGGTCATTTGTGCAAGTTCAAGATCACTATCAGAAAAAAAGATTCATCCATTACTTTCTTATAGACAAATACTTGAGTTATGATATATTTTCTTAGCGGGGTGTATCATTTGTGAGCTTGCTCACATTACTTCTAGTTTATTTACTGAATGTTAGTTTGGCCAAAAGTATCACATGTTTTAAGGCAGATCTGATGGTTTATTTGTTGACCACCAAGCCTCTTTAAACAGGTTTGTATATTTCACTTGGAGGCAAAGTAACTTTTAAATTGCCAAAAGTTGTTAAAAATTGAGAATTTTATGCACTTTTAGTCTTATTTTTGCTCATTTTCCTACATTTATGAAATTAATTAAATTGTTTAAAGGCCTAGTACATGTATATTTATATATTATCTGTAATTTTTTAATGTCAATTTCTCTAGGGCTATGTTCATCTTATGGTATTTTAAGAGACAAAGCATAACTGTGGAGGTACAGTGGATTTGATCTCTTAATAGAAAGGAGGGTACAGCTGTATCTCTATTTCAGTCATTTAGGGAAAACAGCATAAATCACATGACTTCAGTTATTAGACAAATATGGAAGTGTTAAGGGACATGGGAGGTATTACACCAAGCTCTTCAAAGTGTTTGAATGGTTCATGTGAATACATGGGATGAATTGTCTTGTGCATGCGTGTATGTTTTGTTTGATTTTTTGTGTACATGTAAATTTGTCTTTTGTAATGTAAATGAATATTGCAAATTTCTTTAATAAAAGATATGAAAATTTAGTACTTTGTTTGTTTTGAAATTCATTGCTTGGAACGAAACAGGAATGTACAAACTTTTTGATTATTGTCAATTAATTGCACCTTGAATTTTACATTGAAGTCTATGGGCAGCGGAGGTGTTATTCATAAGTATATTGTAAAAAGTAAATTGAATTTCATAAAAATCTCTTGTATAAAAATATGCATAATCTCAAGTATTATCAAACTAAGAATGAAATGAATCATTTGCCGCATATATTTTGGGAAAAAATCTTTTCATCAAGGGAAGATGACTCTTTCAAAATGGTTAAAACAGTGGGACGGACAACTCCGGAATGGACATTTTTCCGGCGTTGCGCACCCCTTTCCATTCACACTATCGACCAAAGTTTAGCACCAAATGGTGGGTTTTTTTATTCTAAATAAAGTTTTTAAAAAAAATTTGAAACATTTTTAGACAGTTTTTGAGATATTTGATCTTAAAAGTTTCAACCCCATGGGGTTTTAGTTTGGAAAAAATACCCCACATAAAACCCCATGCAAACCCCATGGGGTTTTGCGATAAACCCCATGGGGCAGAAAACCCCATGAAAATAATATGGGGTTTAAAAACCCACATTTTTCTTAAATAACAGTTTAGGGTTTTTAATCCCACAAAATTGATGTCATGGGATTTATTACCCCACATATAGACATGGGGTATTTTACCCCATTTGCTTAAAGTTAAAATTATAATATTTTACCTATTAAAATACCGGTTCTCACAGTGCAGACAGTATGAAGTGGTGTTAACTAAACCAATCCAAGCACATAAATCAGATTCTCAATGATAAGTTACTCGAGACTGATTTATTAATGTTTGCATTAGTTTAATGACTCTAGATTGTCTCTTGCATTGAATAATAATCCACAGATGTTGGTATTGTCTTCCAAAAGTGCCTCTTTTTTTTCAAATGACAAGTGTCAGCATCAGAGGTATGCACTGTCATCCTTTAATGTGCCTAAAAATATGTTATGAAAACTATGTAAATAATGTTTAAAAGTCATATCTAATTCAACATAAGAATTGCCCTGCTTATTGTAAAACTCTTTAAAAACTGACAGGTTGTAATAATTGACCAATATTGAATGTATAAAAACAACAGTTTTGAATATTGAATGTCCCAACATTATATGATCCTATTAAATAAGGCATAAATTTACGGTATATGCGATCACAAAGATTATACATAATGTTTAAACTTCTGTTAAATATCATAGCATACTGCAGTGCAGTTTTTAAAAATTCGAGAAAATTCGGTCCAAGAATAAATCTCTTTTTCACTATCTATCTTTATTTTTCATTTAGAAGTTCGTAAAGATCTCATAGATGTATGAATTTAAAGTGCAAATGTGTTGAAATAAGTGGAATTACCTTTAAAAATGGACAGAATAAACACAAACTTAGCAACATTTGTCTACTCAATTACCAGTGATGGAATTGAAAACCGGATGTCGTAATTTAGTTACAGACAAATCGGGGCACAAACATTTCGATTATAGAAAAGTCTTTCTGTCGTGAACTTATAGGTATAATTCCGTTCAATGAACTCGTAATTCTTGGGAATTTCTTCTTTATTCAACAACCTGAACACCGTAACATTATGCATCTAACTTAACACGATGAATTTAGTGTCGATCGGGGGGGGGGGGGGGGGGGGGGTACAATAATAGCATACAATACATGCAGTACTAAATGATATCCCCCCCCCCCCCCATCCTCACTCATTTCTTTTTCAAAATTAGACATTACCATAACCTTAATCCTTCTTTTTTTTTGCTTGTTAAGATTTCTGATACACTGTAAGTCGAGCGGCCACCCCCCCCCCCTCCCCCTCCCCCGCCCCATGCACTTTCAATTCGCCTCCGACGCCACTGAATATAGTAATTATTTACTTTTATAATAATAGTAAAAACATTATATAGTTCTAACTTTAAGATGAGGTTGTAAGGTGGTTCCCGCGGCAATTATTAAGGTATACAATAATACTTATCGACAGATATTTCAACTGTTAATTTCTTATCGGGGGGAGGGGGGTACTTGATGAAAAGTGGCATGGATTTTTGCTTTTCCTTAGAGTGTTTTAGTGTTAGAGTATATGTGAGAATGTCCAGAAACTATTTTGAATGTGATATGCTTGAGATAAAAAAAAAGATATTATGACTATAAAACGACAAACTTAAGATGCATGTGACAGATTCAGTGCGTAGCTGCCTCTCACAATTTTGATTTTTTAATTAATCCATAGAATTTACAAGTCCCTCTTATTTATCTCTTCCTCACCCCTCTCGTCGTTTATGACTTATCTCAAGCGTGCAAGAGCTGGAATTTTGTTTGAAATCGAATTACACGTCCCCGATTATTGTATTTCAGCAAGTAGGCTATTAGGCTAACCTTTATACAAAATAAACCAGTGCTTGAAATACATAGTCATGGAGAACAAACCATGCAGTCTTTGGGATGACTTAAAAAGCTTAATCATGAGAAAAACTTCGAGTGATTTCCACACTGGCAATAATAACTGAGTCTAAGGCCGACAAAAAAGCATCAAAATCGAAGTCAAAAGAAGGGGCCCATTGCACATTGTATCGTAAAATATATTTCCACTATATTTGGTAATAAACTGAACAAGACCAAACCCTGTGTATACATGTACATTCAATATACTATCACAATTTCAACACATCTGTGTATACATATCATCGGAACGGTTTGTATACTAAATATATCAATGCTTGGATTTATATTGTCAAATTTGTATCGAGCCGAGAAGTTGGAACCTTGTCACTGGATTGATTATTTTTTGATTTTGATGCCCCATGGAATTTTAGCATTTTACAGGAAGAAAAATCATCGCCGACAGTGAGATACGAACCCCCGACCCTCAGATCTAGAGGCGCAAGCGCTACCATATGCGCCACGACGCTCATTAATTTTATCTATGTAATTAGAGATCATATTAAAAAGAACCATTAACTGATCATAGGAATTTTTATCCATGGCACTTTAAAATCTCATTACCTATTTAAATTTATGCTCATCAGCTATGATTTGCGCGGTATTTTATAATTCATATTTGGTTTAATTACGGCGCTACTTTGTATTGACTACGTTTAAAATTCAACAAACTTTTGCAGCTGGGTTTTTCAAACAGCTAGTAGTCGAAAATGTAAAAAAAAAAAAAAATAATAACTAAAATTCAGTCGCATTTGTTAAGAAAAGCAACTTACATTCTCAGAAGAATGAATAAAGTTTATAGTATGTTTTTCTATGTAAAATGTTCTAATAAGTATATTATATATATGTAAAAAAAAAAATTACTTGTGATGTCAATTTAAATATGTTGTCTACATTTAAAAACCAAATCAATGATATCTCAACCATTGGATTGTTTATATTTGATATGAACACATTGAATAACAACAAAACAAAAAATTACGCACTTTTGGTTGATTTAAATCCTTCACTACAATGCCTGCTCACTGAAGCGACAACGTGTGAAAATTGACCTTCGGGTAACGGGATAAGCCAAGTAACTGATTATTATGTTGATCTATATAAGACCTACATCATTATGGAAATATAATTCTAAGTCAATTAATGATAACAGCAGACGTTCTGAAGTGCATACCACATAAAGCAGTTTCATAAGCACGCTTCAATTTTAAATTTTACCTTCAAATAGACCGGAGACCTAAAACTACGAGAAGGATCGATATTTGCATGGTGCATGCGGTCGGAGATGGAGGATACCTTCGAGTTTATTTCCTCAACATATAATTAATGATGTGACTGATGAAATTGATTTTGTAAAATATACATATGACGTATAAGAAGTGCAACACAAAGCTTTAATCTATCAAACTTCACACATTTTTTCTGAAAAAAAACCCCGAGTGTTCGGGGCAATTTTTAAGGATTCCTCTTAGAAGTTAGTCTTTCGTCGTAATATATATGTACTTGCAGGCACGTAGCATGGGGGAGGGGGAGGGGGGGGGGGGGGGCAGAGGAAATGGGTGCACTGGTCATCAGTGATACATCTTTGCAGAAAAATCCGACGAATGCCATTAAGTAGATGATAAACTTAATATCAACATGTCGTTTAACCATATAATTATAGCTCTCAAGTCCCTATAAAAGGAGGGTGACCAAAAGGAGAAGGGGTTTAACTAAATAAATACTGGGATTAATTTTAAGCGCATACATGTACCCAGTATAAAATTAATTTTAAAATTTAAATCTAACCCCCCCCCCCCCCCCATTGCCCCAAATCCCAACCCCCAACCCGGTAGTGATATGCTTCCTGATCAGAGCCGTTAGGATTTGTTCACAAATGCAAAATTCTATTGGAAATATATTTTAATATCGATTATGAATGCAAATCTAATATGTGTCACCCTTTTCAGGCCTGAGATATCAAAAGCTAGAAGTCCATTATAATAAATAAATTTGTGATGATGATATATGGTACGCACACTGCAAAAATGTGATTGTGTAGACTTACACATAGTAAAATTTAAAGGAGTGTTAGTTGACATTTAGAGCAATGGCAGCCCCACCCCTCCATTGCTTCTTTTCTGCTTACACGTGCATTGTTCGATCGGACACCTGTTCTCATGTGTTGTGTATATGTACCTTTTGCTCTTTGTTGATTGTAGCATTAGAAGAACAATAGGGTGTTAACTGGTATACACAGAACGTGCCCATTACAAAGACACCTAAGAATTCTGAGTTAATTGCAAGGTCTGTGAAAGAACAATAGGTACTAATGAGGTATACACAGTATGTCTCCTTGACTCATCTAAGTCCAACCCAGTCTCACATGCATCTAAGTGACAAAAACACCCAGGGCTACATTCTAATTAAATTATTCAATCGAACACAATATATTTTGAAAGACAAATGTAAAATTATCAAAATACACATTTCAGCTATTTCTGTGCTGCATTTTCCTTAATTTGGGAAGGGTCTATGGATTTTTTTTAACTTGCATGCTCTAATTATTTAGACATTTATATACATGCAAACACCAAATTCTGCATATTACTTTCACCTAGGTTCACTTTTGAATGATTAAAAATCTTGGATTATTAGTCTAATTAGACTCTTTAATCTCCAATTTAATGTGTAATGTATCTAATTTATTACACTGGGTACATATTTATGTCAAGTTTTCATTTATGAACATCATTCTAATATGCATGTATATCAATATTGTCCTGATCTCTCAATTCTGTACATCCTAAAAAAAAATTATCATGAAATGTCTAAATACACGTAAACAAATTACATTGTTTCTTCAAAGTGTTTCTAAAATAATATGCCAAAGCATATTGCACATTTCTTTAATCTCCTAGAACAATGTCCAGTCCAGTCTTTGATATATGCTATTATACAATTTATTATTTTGTAGTGATGAGGTTATTTCTTAAAATTATTGATATTTTCACAGTCTAATTACTTAATCATGCTCTATAACTTGATACATCCATATGTTATCCTCTTGGGAATACATTACATTAAACTAAACAAGTTAAAATTTCAAAAGTCTAAACTTGAGCAGCTAAAATTAACTTAAAGATTTGCATGTATCTCTGGTATTTATTGGGTGCTCAGATGTTTAGGTTTTTTTGGGCTGCACATTGAACATCACAATTATATAGACACATACTTTTTGCAATAAAACAAATATTCCTATATGCTATTTTGTCAGGTTATCAGTAACCTATTGGCGAATTTGAATTGTACACGTAGATGTACATGTATTATCATAATACAATTTCATATTCAACTGAAAACTGGTACAGTCACTCAGATTTATTAAATTGATATTCTGGAATCATACTAGCAGGATTATTAGAAAATAAAATTCAAATCATGACTATGCATGGTTTTATCCATTAAGTAAACATACAAGGAGGAGGAAAATACATTCAATGACATTGGCTATTTCTCTTATCAATGGTTTTAGTTGTATTAGTACAAATCAATTTAAGGTAGTCCTGTTTTTTTAAATATGAAGATTGAGATAACAATTATTTGCTCCAATTAATATTGACTTTTTTGACTGTAATCAGGGAAAATGAGCTGCCAATGCAAATTTGTGACTATAATTTAGAAGTTCTTTATCAGTTAGTTTTATTTGATACATTACATGCACTTTAATACAATTTAATTAATTGTCCGCAGCAATCTAACTATATAATATATAGACCTAGTTGTACTTTTTAAATGCATGTATAATTTTATCACATATATTGAGGTACATTAATCATGCTATGTTAATTTTCTAAATACCACTGTGACAGTTTTTTCTGTTTTCTGTCAATTAAAGAAATGTCGATTAGATTTAGTGGGCATATTTCTTACATGTACCTGATATTGGCAAAGGGGGTGGGGGGTCGAATGCAACAAATGAATGCAATATTCTGACTATACCCCCAAAATAACCATTCAAACGGCAGGTTTTCCCCCCTTTTTCAAAATTTTGACCTGGTCTCTCACACAAAACTATAAATATCCACTGCCACCTTTGACATTTAGTCTAAGAGTTTATTTCTCACAAAAACACTTTACAATCAGAAAGCTAGGTTGTGCAAAAAACCAAAAATCTAGTAAATAGGCAAAATCCCCTAACTTGCATGCTAGCTGTACTGTACAACAGTGATAATGTCTCGATAAGTACATACAAAAAGACATTTATACAAAATATAAACAGATATACAAAGAAGATATGTTAAGGACATTGGTGTATAATATATTTACTAATTCAGCATCCCAGAATAGTTTCATGACATGGATATTTTCGGCATGGATGCTAGCAATTGGTTGAAAATTATGTGTTAGATGTGTACTTACATAAAATAACTATAATTAAGGCGAAATATTTACCATTATTTTATGAACTTGCTAATTCAACTTGATAAGTATTATAATGCATATTAACAACAATTACTTTTGTCAATTTGAGGCATTTTAACATGGCCTAATTTAGAAATTTTAGAAAATAATTAATTGCCATTACATCGGTTTGACACGTACCACAAAGCATATATATGTAGAAGTACACATATACTGCCTTTGGATTTCTAATTTTCACTTTAGACACCTGTTAAGCCAGTGAAGAACGGGGTATGATATCTAAAAAAAAAAATGAGTTATAAAAGGGGGGGGGGGGGGGTATGAGGTTTTTCAAAACATGTGTATGTGGTTGACGGGGAGAATTAACACTGCATATTTATCCCTGGTATTCTTAGTTTAGCAATTTTATAGCAGTCAAGTGCAAGCAAATAACAAGATAGAGAGAGAGAGAGAGAGAGTAAACCCATATCAAAAAAATATAATGGACTGTGACCATGCACCACCCCCCCCCCTCCCTGCCTCCCATTTTAATTCTCAGAGAAATAACCTGATTTTACATGGCATGATAAACCCATATCAACTGTGCATGACCCCCACCCACCCTAAACCCTCGTCTCTCATCATTATTCTCAGAGAAAAAGGTGGGGGTGGGGTGAAACAGAGAGAGAGAGAGAGAGAGAGAGAGAGAGAGAGAGAGAGAGAGAGAGAGAGAGAGAGAGTAAACCCTTATCAATAAAATATAATGGACCGTGACCATGCACCCCACCCCACCCCTTCTCCCTGCCTCCCATTATAATTCTCAGAGAAAAAGGTGGGGGTGGGGTTAGAGAGAGAGAGAGAGAAAGAGAGAGAGAGAGAGAAGGAAGGAGAGATATTAGGAAATGACCTGATTTTACATGGCATGACAAACCCATATCAACCGTGCACGACCGCCACCCACCTAAACCTCTGTCTCCCATTTTTATCCTCAGAGATAAGGTGGGGTTAAACAAAGAGAGAGAGAGAGAGAGAGAGAGAGAGAGAGAGAGAGAATTTCAAAAAATGAAACATTTGGTAAACAGTTTCATTTGATTTGTCAATGAGTATAATATAGAAAATGAAAATGATTAATTCATATATACATGTAATTTCTTTTAAAAGGAAATAATATTGTTATAAAGGACCAGTATACGAAGTGTCATTGAAATTAAAAAAAAATCTTTTCATTATGTGTTACCCTGGAACCGCGTACATCAAGGATGATAATTACAGGTAACAAGTCTTAAACAGTATATATACACAGATCAACCACTAAGGTATATACACATTAATCAGGGTGACAGACTGGCAATTTACGGGTTGATGTTTGCAACATTGCCACCTATTGATCTTCTGTAGTGCTGATGTAATACTATGTACATGTATATTTAAAATACACTTATTTGATCTACTGTTTCTTACATGTATGCAAGTAATATGTATACACAAGTACCTGAGCTGGCCTTGGTGCAACCAACATATACAAATTTCAGCATTTTGTGAAATTTAATAAACTTTAGAGACAATTTGAAGTCTTGTTACCTTGTTATACATATTGCATACCAATTTCAACAGGAAACATCTCTCTAACTTTAATGATTATAATCATTAAAAACCATGTCATAAATTTTAGAAACACTCGTAAGTCTTAAAGTACAGCAATTCTCAATTTTACAAAAAATTGACGGATACAAATTATAACTGTCCCTTGCTACCTTTAACTTACACTAACATTCTAATAAAATGAAATTTTGTCATAGAGTAAAAAAGCCTATGCATCTCTAAGAAAGCGTATACCCCATAATGCTAATTCCATTGAGGTTTATAAGAAAAATACAACCATTTAAGTGAACCCACTATTTCCACTTCTCTCGATCATCTATTTATTCAACACTAAGATTCGATCATGGGGTTTTCTTTCAGTAAAACATTTTTACTGAATAATATAATCATTAAGAGGTCAATAGCTCCTTTAATAAAAAACCTTATTCAATACTACAAGTATCTTCATGATATTATCATGATAAAATCATATCACAAAGAAATACAAGTACATGTATACCAGCTCCCCCTATCTCTTTTTTTTTTTTTTTTTTTTTTTTTTTTATAAAAAGCAGTGGTTAGAAATCTTTCACATATAATATATGTATTATAAAACCTGTGGCAATTTCCTTGAGATATTTGAAAACAATCATCACTTAAACTAAAAATTGACCTTTTGATTTGTAGCATTTTTAGTCATAGACAAATAGACATTCTGTCCTAGCTGCATGTGATATTTCTTAATTTTAATTGTTTCCATGAAAAAGTGAGCTAACAATCATATTTTAAATCAGTGTGTGAATATTCTACATGTTTCTATACTATATAGCTATATAGGGTTTCTACTCTCTTGTCAACCATGCTAAAGCAATAAGACCTTAGCTAGATACCAGTTTGATACCTGCATGCTTTTAATTTAAAAAAAATTCAAACATAGCTGGATAGCTGGAGAAGGATTAGAAATCCATGAAAAATGTTCAAATTTTAAATGTTTTTCTACATAATTATTGCATAAATACAACAAAAATGTAAAAATATGTTGTTTCTCGTTCATTTTAAAAGTGATTTTAATAGATATTATTTTAAGGTCAAATGTACATTTACATATTCTACATGATTGTAATGTTAATGGAAGGAGGTGGGTGATTTTCAACTATGTAGATATACATGTATCTAACATATGATTAAAATATCACTTTTTAATGGAAGGAGCAACAAACTTGGGTTTTTTGACATGTTGTATTCTATGATAACTGCATTTGTCTATTACGTCACTTAATTTTAAAGAATTTTTTTAAATTTAAACTTACCCATGGTGTAAAAATAACATGCAGTCAATATATAGGGTGAACTTTTATTATCTGTAACAGACACAATCACCTGTCAGCTGGCTTCAAAGACCCGGCCTTCACCATAACTGTTGTTACTGCTCTTTTGCAGGGCAAAATGACTTAATTTAGTGAAATATGATGTAGCGTTAACTTTTAATCTACACGCATCATTTAGTTTTCTAACTTTGCCAATATTTAACAATTTGCCCTGCAATAGAGCAGTACGTACCACTCTTACCATGAAGGGGTCTATAATGTTTATTGAAACCCTATACCATGTAAATGCATTTCATAAATTGCAATTACAATTTAACAGTTTAATGATAATCAATAGTTAATCAATTTACAGCATTTATTATACCTCAATTAAGTTCATTGCTCTATTTTCATCCAATATAATTTCTATATTTATTTAGTACAATTTGTATTCAAATCCGACTGAAACATTTTGAAAATAAATTATTTGCTGCCATATAATTTATATCTTATTAAATTTATCCTCATTTGACAAATTATAATCTTAAAATGGAAAGGGGATAAATCTTATTTTAAATTATTTAATATATCATTTGCTAAATTGGTTTTATAACATTGTATTAAAAATAAAAGTTTTGAATTATATTTTGAATTTATTGAAATCATAATGATGCAAAATAATCAATCTAATGAGTTTAAATATGTTCAACATTGGGGAGCTAGACAAACCCAGTAGAAGTAATAGGATGGGGGTGTACATGGAACTCCTAGTGAGGGGGGGGGGGGTGTAAACCAATTTTAAAGCCTAAGCACAAGGGGAAGGTGGGGGTGTCTTTAGGTATTCTAATTGGGGTTTTTCTCTTTCCTTTTAACTTTGAGATGCATGCACTTACAATGGGAAGTATATAAAATAGTGTTTGCCAGAAATTGGTGTTGTAAAGTTGTAACCTAGCTCTCACCAGAGACATAAATAAGTTTAAATTAATTTATTTATGTCTCTGCTCTCACAGTAGATCAAATAACAGAATTTTGGTAATTTGCACTTACTGCTAAGATATATCCAATTTAAAATACCGTGTTAACTGTCAACATACACAAGCCTCGAATGTATATATCTTTACCACGCTTCGCGCTTGTGTATACAACAGAGTTTATGACCACCGTTCGCTGCTGCGGCCGTTGTACAATATATGCACTGCACTGCAGTCTGCAGTAGCATTCCAATAAACATCTGTACATTTATGTAAAAAAAAAAAAAAAACTCTCTTTTTTCTGAGACGACGACCGTCACCGCTGTTCCGATGCCTTGTGACAATGTTTTGATTTCTTCTATAGAATACTTTTTTAAAAAAAAATGAAGTAAGTGCAAAACAGACAGAATCGTGTATTAGCTTCCCCATTTGCATGTTCTGATTTTAGTCAACACCTGTCACAGTCTTAAAAGCGCTTACTGTTACGTTATTATTGGTATGGAAAGAACAATCTGAAACAAACATGATGCAACACTTGAACAAGATTGTCTGTCACACTGTTTGGACTGAATCATGCATTTGTAAATTGTTTCTCGTGTTGCTAGTTTCTCGAGAATCTAATTTTCGATGTCGTGAATCAGTTCACTAAACATCACCTTCAAAGAATTTATTTGCTGTAAGTACATGTATAATATTTGAAATAAGGGATTGTACTGCAGTAGATTTTTGCATGTAAAACTTTCTCTCGTAGTTCATACACAGGGGCTTGTGTAGAAAAAAAGCACCGTTAAAACAGTTGGTACCTCGGAGGAAAAATAACTATTTTTTAAACGATGTCTTTTTTTCTACACAAACCCCTGTGGTTCATACTCATATTGAATATGAGTTCTTCATCTTGATGGACACAGAACCCCAGACCATATAATTATGTATGCTATAGTTTAACCTGTGCTGAGTAAATTAACCTTTATTTGTAAATTGCCTATAGTAATGATTTGTAAGGTATCAACTATTCAACTATTGCCTTATATCAGACAATAAGCAGATTCTATTAACTTCAGATTAATATTTTATGGGGAAAAAAACCCTATTATCATTACTTAAGAAAATATGGGGGAAAAAAACCTACATTAGCATTAAATATGGGGATAAAATCCCCATCTGATATTTTTTTGGAAAGGTGGGTTTTTTTTCCCCATATGCAATTGTATGGGTTTTTTTGCCCCATGGGGTTTATGACAAAACCCCATGGGGTTTGCATGGGGTTTTATGTGGGGTATTTTTTCCAAACTAAAACCCCATGGGGTTGAAACTCTTAAGATCAAATATCTCAAAAACTGTCTAAAAATGTTTCAATTTTTTTTTCAAAAGTTTATTTAGAATAAAAACCCCCACCATTTGGTACTAAACTTTGGTCGATAGTGTGAATGGAAAGGGGTGCGCAACGCCGGAAAAATGTCCATTCCGGAGTTGTCCGTCCCACTGTTTTAAGGTAAATGTAAAATTGGTTCATTTCTTTTTTCTTTGTTACTTGTATCTAGCAATACAAATTTAACTACAGAGTGGTGTATTTATGAGAGGAGACTGTGAGGGAGGAAATGGATGCCCCCACCCCCAACCACTCCCTCTTTCTTTCCTTTCACCATAAAAACCTTCCAGTCAACACACAGTACAAGGAGATTTGTTAAAAAAAGCTCGAACAATATGTGATGCATGTACACTGTACATGACAAAATGTCTGAGATAGAATTGATGTACAATATCCGCCAGATTTTCAGGGAGGAAAAATTGAAAGCACTGGCAACATGCATATATCAGTAAACTTATTAATGAAAAATGCTAAATTTTTAGGCATTTAAATAAAACAAGGCAACTTAAAATAGATTTATGTTGAAAGATTCTCGAAGGGCCCATGCTAGATTTCTCTCAACTCAATGTTCAAGGGCGGAAAGTAGCTTGACTTTCATCCAAGTCAAAAGCTGTGTTTTTTTGCATTATTGACATCTTAACGTGACAGAAACTTTCTCAATCAGACGTAAAAGTATACTTTTTTCCGCCACAGAACGTCCTACAAATATAACACCCTCTGCATGTCTGGATCGTTAATATTAATAATTAAGCCTCCCTAACAAGTTTTTGATTTTCCCCAGTTCATGTAATATTATGCAAAAATGTTTGTTAACTTGATTGCAGACGATACGGCAAACACACTTAACATTCTGACTGAGCAGTTGTGTTCAATTAAGGGGGCTTGGACACGATTTGAGCTCAAAATTTATTTTTCCATTTTTAATGTCTAGAATGTTTAATATGCTTCCTCAAAATTTGAGAGTCAAATCATCTTTACTAGACCTTGTATTATACATTTGTTAACAATTTGTTTTGTACATCCTATAACACTGAGGTATTTCGATAAATAATATAAAAGGAAATACGAGGGGTGTCTAAAAAGTTCGTGTACACATGTAAGTATACCCCCGCTCCGAAAAAGAGGAGGTATACTGTTTGACCCTTGTCTGTCTGTCCATCTGTCCGTCCGTCTGTCTGTCCAGTGTCTGCCCGTGACAAAAAGAAGGTGTTGCAGTTCGAATGCCATTTTTACCTAAAGGAGTTGCAGATAAAATGGAAAAATCAAAGTTACAGAATTCGATGTAAATCTTTTTTGTATGCAACGTTGTACATAAAGAAGTTTAAAATTTTATCTGGAAAGTTTGTAATAACTTTTATAAGAGCATGAAATAGATTTGAAAATGGTTACACAGACAGATGTGGCAGATTTTACGCTTTATAAAAGGGAATCCTCCTTGAAACAAATTTTAATTTAATGTTAACGTTTAGAGTCAGACAATTTCCTGAAAACTGCCATTTCCGAATTTTGTTTCAAAGAGGCATATTTTTAAAAAATCGAACTTTTGGAAAAAAATCTTTAATACCTTTGAAATCTAAGAATATTCTGTTAATTTTTCCCGATAAATGATATGTCCAGACTAGTCGAGTGGATACGCACTTAGAACAGCTTTGTAACCGGGTCCGTTTTTTTTATTGGGTACGAATCCCGGTGTCATATAATATTTTGAACCCCGCGATATATTGAACCCGGGTTCAAAATATCGCTGCGATATATTGACCCCCCCCCCCCCCCCCATGAAATATTGAACCCCGGGTTCAAAATATTATGGCCGCGATATTTTGACCCCCCCCCCCCCCCCCCCCCCCCGATTTTTTATTACTGTTGAAGAGGGGGTGCAAAATATTATGACCGCGATATATTGAACCCCCTCCTATTTCCAATTCCCATTGGAGAGGGGGTTCAAAATGTTATGGCCGCGATATTTTGAACCCCCCTCTATTTTTCAGTGCTATTGGAGAAGGGGGTTCAAAATATTATGGCCGCGATAAATTGAACCCACCTCTTATTTCCAATTCCCATTGGAAAAGGGGTTCAAAATATTATGACTGCTATTGGAGAGGGGGTTCAAAATATTATGGCCGCGATATTTTGAACCCCCTCTCCAATGGGAATTGGAAATAAGAGGGGAGTTCAATATTTTGAACCCCCTCTCCAATAGCAATGAAAATTAGAGGGGGGTTCAATATATCGCAGACATAATATTTTGAATCCCCTCTCGAATGGGAATTGGAAATACGAGGGGGGATCAATATATCGCGGCCATAATATTTTGAACCCCCTCTCCATTGGGAATTAGAAATAAGAGGGGGGTTCAATTTATCGCGGCAATGATATTTTGAACCCCCTCTCCATTAGCAATGAAAATTAGAGGGGGGGGGGGGGTCAAAATATCGCAACCATAATATTTTGAACCCCCTCTCCAATGGGAATTGGAAATAGGATGGGTGTTCAATATATCGCGGCCATAATATTTTGAACCCCCTCTCCAATGGCACTGAAATTAGAGGGGGGTTCAATACATCGCAGCCATTATATTTTGAACCCCCTCTCCAATGGGAATTGGAAATAGGATGAAGGTTCAATATATCGCGGCCATAATATTTTGAACCCCCTCTCCAATAGCAATAAAAATTGGAGGGGGGTTCAATATATCGCGGCCATAATATATTGAACCTGGAGTTCAATATTTTATAGGGGGGTTCAATATTTCGCAGCGATATATTGAACCCGGGTTCATAATATCGCATAATATTTTGAACCCGGGTTCAATATTTCGCGATATCAAAATATTATATGACACCGGAACAGTTGAATTTTTTATACAAGTATTTTTAATCGCATGGAAAGGAAATGTATAAAGATAATTTAAGAACGTCCGAATAAAGTTATTCAAACTTTTTATTTTGCATGCGTGTTGAATTACTTTCAACATTACTTACTGTGTGAAGTCCCGGTTAATAACTTGAAAACTAGAATTATAAACATTTTCTTCTGAACAAGGGATTTCAAAACAATATACGCATCAATGTCGAAAGTTGTTTTATTCCCCTTTTTATGAATGGGTATGGGTATATCTGTCGTTTTCAAAGATACGTGTACAGGTTGTTAAAAGCAAAAAATTCATTTAAAAAAGTATGAAGCAGCGATGAAGCAAAAGGTAAATGAAAATATGTACGGATAAATTTGTTCCACCTTTTTATCTAGACTAGGCGTTTATCTAGATACTATAAAACATGCGATGATTATATGTCGTCGGTCCTATAACACACCAAGCGGTGCAGACGCGTTAGCGCGGTATGATAATTTGTATGTACCGCTTGGTGTGTTATAGGACCGACGACATTCAAAAATAAGCATTCAATGCTTATATTTATATTTTCATACTGATGTCTATTTGTAGGCAATATTGTGTATCGTCGCTATAAAGCCATTATATGCGCTCTTAGTCAGGGATATGAAACATACATGGAACAGCCATATTAACATGCTATTTAGATCGCTTCCACGACTTTAAATATAGTGCTAGAAACTTCAAACTTTTATATTGACGAAATGATATGATTTAACGAATATTTTCCATTAGTGCATTTAAGAAATAAACAGCAATTTAAAAAGTTCACCGGGATATGAAGTTGGTTGGTCACGTGATCAAATCCTGTGAAGCCCGAAGGGCTTCTCAGTAGATTTTATCACGTACCAACCAACTTCATATCCCGGTGAACTTTTTAACATTGCTGTTTATTACTTATATTTACGTTTGAAAAAGACAAATCGTTCAGAACTGTTAAAATTATCGAGATTTTATGTTTACAATAATCCAAGCGACAAGCGATAAGCGCGTGCTATGATCATTGTGACGTCATGAAAAAGTTCATACAGAATTGAACGTTTTCGCTATTCTATAGATTTATATAAGGAAACATACATATTTTCAAATGTAAATATATCAAATTGGTTATGTAAGTTTAGACGTTTCAATAAATTTTCCAAAAAATATACCCAAAACGCGTGAAGACGTTTATATTTATGCTCCTGGCGCATGAATTAGCTAAGTGTATTCACAGGAAATTGAACGTCGCATGTTTCCAATGCAAACATAAGGGGAAATAAACACTGAATGTAAATATATGTAGATTAACGCCTAGTCTAGACTAAAAAGGAAGGTGGAAAAAATTTATCCATACATATTTTCATCTACTTATTGCTTCCGATTCATACTTTTTAATGATTTTTTTGCTTTTAACAACTTGTACATGTATCTTTAAAAACGGCATATTCGGTTATTTCATAACCAGGAATGCTTGTAATTTTTTGAATATGAAATTGAAAATGATAACCGCCTTTTTCCTATATATAATTTTACATAAAATGGCGGGGATGAGTCGGACATACGACCAAAATTTGAGCGCGGTAAACAGGTAAACTATCTGGTCAATTTACTGTATATTTGGCATAGTTTACTCATAAGTTAATCTGTTATTGGAAAAAATTTAAAGGAAATCGTATGTTTGAAACCATCTTCGCTAGCAAAGGCTTTTCGGTCCACTCCGTTCCCCAAAACTCAGTTGAGTGATTTGAAAATTTTGGTGACGGTAGGACCAAGTCTTGCAGACAAATTGAATACCACGCGTTAGCATGAATAAACATTCAATGCTTAAATATATATTGCCTATACAGGCTGCACGGCCCAATGTGACGTTGAGTTACAACGTTTTTATAGTCGTAGTCCTTGGTTTACCCGAGAGTAATATGCCACATTCACCGTTTGGCCAGAGGGCACAATCGCACACTCTATAAGAAAATCGCTTGTGCGACATCTAGATATATTAATGAATGATGTTTTTTTCTTGCAATTGTTACCTCCGTCATTTGTTTCGTTTCTATCGTGTTTTACAAAAGCCGAAACATCATTTTATGATGCCTCGCTGTTGCGAGCCGTCAGCCGACGTCGCTTTCCCGGGCGTGTTAAGCTCACCTGAACCGAAGGTTCAAATGAGCTTTTCTGATCACCTGTTGTTCGTCGTCTGTCTGTCTGTCTGTACGTCCGTCTGTCCGTCCGTCTGTAAACGTTTCACATTTTTGACTTCTTCTTTGGAACATCTAAGCCAAATTTACCTAAATTTGGCACAGAGCGTCCTTATGGGAAGGGGATTCTCAATTGTTAAAATAAAGGCAAAACCATTTTAAAAGGGAGATAATAACGAAAAAGTAAACATAGGGTGTGTGACTTTAAGGATGGATTCTTCTCATCATTTTTTACCCCAAATGGGTCTCCATATATCAACATGTCGTAAAATTCAAATTCCTATAATTTACAATAAAACATATAAATTCTTCATTAATTAGTTTATATTCGCAAAATATTGCCATATTTAATGTGTAAATGACAACGAAATGGTTAAAACCATGTCATTTACGACATACCGTAGTCGGCGCGAACAACAACAAATAATGGAGAGGGAAGGAGAAAAGGTCGGCTCTTTTCGAAGCGATGGAGACGGCAGTACGAATCGGAATCCTTTAAAAATATCCTCTGACAGAGATGGGATAAAACGGAATAATAATCAAACAAGAAAAAATCGCCAACACAACTCTTTTAGAAACTCTGCAACCAACAAGCTAGATGGATCAGAGGAAATTCCAGTAGAGGATATCTCGTTTGCAGAAAAAAAATGTAAGTTTGAAGTGCTTTTGACATAGTAAAATTGAGAAAAAGAGCAATGTAGCGCACTAATTTCATAACATACACATTGCAAGCTCAACCATCGCACATTCATGACTGTATAACATTATTTATATTCTGAATATACATTCATATCACACCAGCTGCACACTACTGCAGTACAGAGTCAATCCCCATTGCACAAGCAGACGATTGAGAATTTAATACGTTGCATTATATAGCATATATTTATGTAATTTTGTAAATATTAAAAATAAAGTCCCTTAGAAAGTGTAAAATCTATGGCGGCCCATACGGATACAGACAATACTTTACAGGAGAACTAAATACATGAATTTAGAACTTCACATTCTTAAAATTGATATAATATCATTTTATTTCATCATCATTTTTATATAAAAAGTTTATGCAATAATGAATAATTTAAAACAGACAAAATAAAATATGGGAAAAAACATTGAACTACTAAATCAGAGATTTTGAATGGGGAAATTTTAGAATGTAAACGTTCTTCTCTTTTTTTTCAATTATAGTAAAAACAACACACTAGTCTTGGAAGCAGTCAAGCAAATGAAAGCTTTAAAAAGACAGTGGCACACAAAGCCTGCCTATTCAGTCACATTATTGGTTACAGAGTGGCAGCTAGTGTTGCTCAGAAATAATACACTAAGCTATTTGGCAGAGGTAAGCTTCATACAGCACATTTATACGAGTACATCTTACTTTCATTCATTGATAAACAAATTGGAATTAACAAATAAGACCACATATATTAATGATTTGCTGGTAATGTTATTTTTAGTGTTTGCCATTATTTTTGGCTCTGTTGCTTTACGTCAATCACTTATAAACCCATGTTGTATAATATACAAATTGAATATAATGGCTATATTGTATTGCAGCATAATCATGTGTTATTGAATGTGAAGGAAATTCTTATTTTAGGTGAACAAAAATTAGGACTTTCACCAGAGGAACACGCCACAAATTTAGCAGCATAAAATTACCTAAAATGCAAAATCAAAGAGGAGGAGATTATTTTTCAAGGCAGAAAGGTTACTTGTTGAATAGTAAGTACATTACTTCGAATGTGTATTAATGTTTCACTTAGTCCATCATGTTGCAAGTTTGCATTAGAGTTGGTTCTTTAAATTATTTCAAGAATGAATTGACAGCTAAAAAACTAGAGAAGGTTCATTCTACTCTATAGTCTGTCCCAAGGTATTGCTTCCATTACCTTTTGATGATTTTTAATAAAAATACACATACCTGTGAAAGAAATACTGTTGAAATCGATAAAAGGGAAAATATCCAAGATATCTTCATTGACACATTTTCATTTTTCACTCATAAAAGTTCACATGAACGAAAACAAATTTCTTACGGAGATTTATAATGGGAAATGTTTACATCTTTTCTCCATTCGGAATTACTCGGAACACCTCGCACAATTTTTCAATGTTATCATACGGGCTATTTCATCCCCGTAGACTTTCTATTTTGGGTTGTGTATTGAAACCTGAAGCGGTAGAGGGGGTGTTTCAAAACAGATAATCTGGACATTTTTCATATTAGTGGATGAACATAGTTTGAGCACAAAGGTATTTATGATTATCGAAATATCAAGCGAAAAGTGGTGGAAGCAAAAACTCGGGACAGAGTATAGTGATGTTTCTTTGTACTAAAATAATGACAGTGACCATTCTGTCACATTTGTCTTTTTCACCTTGAAACAACAGGACATTTTTTTTTATTAAAAAAACATATTGAAACAAATCAACATCTTTTTTTCCAATCTTGTGTATATCATGTACAATTTAAGGTTCTTCATTTTTAGCAAGATATTCTCACATCACACAAATTGCAGCTCTCAATGAAAGGAGGTTTTCTCAGAAAATGTCATGCCAGAAGGCAGAAGTACATCTTACACAGAGAAAAAGAGAAATTACTGGAATAACATTTTTATCAGGAAAAATGTTTTGTAGAAATGTTGAAATCAATGCTATCACTCTCACTGCTGTTGTTGATTCCTTACTTGATTTTTTTCTCAAAGTTTTAGTCAAAAGTAGCTTTGATTAACCATAATGTTATATTATTTGACTGCCATTTATTTTTCAATTCTGTTGAAAAAAAAATTAAAGATGAGTTTTCTAAAGTTTGTAGATACATGTACTAGTGTAAGGTGACTTTTTGATTTTTCTTTACTCAAAGTTGAAATCTTGATCCCAAAATGAACTTTAAAAGAGTTATCTTTTTTTTAATTGCAATGCACATGATGTTTTCAAATCTGCAAAAGTTGTTGTAATCAGAATAATTATGTACATGTAAGCCTCATAAGCATGAAATACTATTAAAGTAGATGTTTATTACTATTATCAATTACTTAATATATGTCATCATTACCTCAAATTGTTATTTTATTGGGTATAAAACCGTTAATTGTTTTGGACATTAACCAACTTTCTGTATATTCATGATATTTGAAATGTAGAGTAAATTCAGGCAAATTTTTTTTTATAATTTGCATGATCCTAATTTCAGTTTTACTGTGTAGCATAACCATGAACCTTTGATATATCTTCAGAGAGAAAACTAAATATTTGACTATATATGGTCCATTGTAAAAATCAATCTGAAATTTTGTGTCTGTTTATGAAACACATAGAAAATTTATGGAGGAAACTCGGATTGAAGATATTTTTCGAACATAAAGTTTTTCTTGTTTTCTTTTCATCATTTTATTACATTTGAATTTGTGATTGATAATAAATAACAAATTTTAAAATTGTGGTGAAAAATATTTGCTTAGTCTGAGTTGTTAATTCACATGCATAGATTTTAAAAACTCACCTGTGTAAATGTAGTATTTAAAGGAGTGACTTTCAAATGGCATTGACAGAAAATCAAGGAAGATTACCCCCTAATTTCTTGATGTTGAATTATTATATACAGTCTCAATTATTATTATTCAAAAAATCAAGATTATGATAATATAAGAAATGTGAAAAGAATCAATTTTTTACAACTTGTTTATAACAGATCAGACAGAAAAGATGAAATACACCATCCATCTATTCATCTTTTAATAAACAAATATTTTGCATCAAACTGTGAAAGATAAGATTTCAGATGTGTGCTTTGGGTGTACTATTTTTTCATGTACACGTATATAAATTATCAATACCTTTTAAGTACAAAATTTAAAATTTGTATGGTTGATAATATTTCGCATTTTTTTTGGCTTTTTTACACTGATATCTGTAAACCTTATCAGCCAAGTGTTCATTGTAAGCATCAAGATAAAATTTCAGTGTACATTTTTGAGATGTTTGATCATATATTTATAAAAATTTCTTAATACAGCTTCATTTTGTGGTATTGTTTTGCAAAATAACATAATAACAGAAAAAATGTTACTTTTTTAAAATCAATTAATCTAATATATTTTGTATCAGAGGAAATTCGGACTGAGAATTTTACTATTTATTGACATTAAACATTGAAATAACAAATATAATTCATAATATCACATTTTATAAAGAATATATTATCCAACTGCTTGTCTGTCCTTATTAATTATTGTCTTAGAAAATACATGAAAATATTTCCATTTTTTTAATGAAAATTTTAAAGATGAGGAAATTCGAGCTAATCTGATAATCTTATATGCATGAATACCCAATGATTTCTTTACTGTTATTTTTTTTCTTAATATGGATCTTTACTATGAATCTAAAAAAAATAAATTCTGAATATATGATAATATCGATATAATCATTGAAAAAGGGGGATTAGCGAACAACAAAATTACAATTTATAGAGTGTACAGAGGAAATTCGGAATAAATATTTTGTGGGATTCAAGAGTAAAAGTTCGGTTTTTACTACTAAATATCATGCTTTATCGTAGAACTTTAGACTTTAGTTGCTTTTTTACATTTGATCATCTTTATTTTTCTTAAACCATCAATTTAAGATACCGCCATGAAATTTCTATGTTTCTACAAGGAAAAAATCTATTTTTAGCATTGACATTTCAATTGACCTTCAAGGAAAATTAAGCAAGATTACCCTACACTTTTTTTGTTTTATTGAAATGTGCATATCTTAAAATCTTAACATGCTTAATTTGATCATTTTCTGAATATATGAAATATGAAAAGAATCCATCCTTAAAACTCTTCTTCTCAAGGACCACTGCACCAGAAATGCCAATATTTACACCGAAGCTTGTCTATATAGTGCAAATTCTAAATTGTTAAAATCGTGACCCCCAGACTAATACTGGAAAATGTTTAAAAATTTTCTTATCAAAAACTAAAATGCAAGTATCCTCAGATAGTGTATATTTTAAAAGGTTGAAATTGTGACCCCCTTCCAGACCAATACTGGGGCCCCATGAGCGGTTCAAAATTCAAAATAGAAAGATATAGGGAAAATGTTTAAAAATCTTCTCAAGAACTAAAATGCCACAATTTGTGAGACTACTATGCAAACATCCCTAGATAGTGTATATTTTAAATTATTAAAATTGTGACCCCAAGACCAATACTGGGGTCCCAACAGGGGTTAAAAGTTCAATATAGAATTATATGTTTAAAAATCTTACTATCAATAACTACAATGCTATAATTTGTGAGGCTACTATGCAAGCATCCTCAGATAGTATAGATTCTAAATTATTAAAATTGGGACCCCAAACCTATACTGGGACCCCAAATGGGGTTCAAAGTTCAATGTAGAGATATATAATGAAAATGTATTAAATCTTCTTCTCCATAACTGCAATGCTACACTGTGTGCGATTACTATGCAAGCATCTTCAGATAGTGTAGATTCTAAATTGTTAAAACCGTGACCCCCCCCCCCCCCCCCCCCCCCCCAACAAAGAAGTATATAGGAAAATGTTTATAAATCTTCTTCACAGGAAATACAATGCTACGTTAAGTTATTTTACAATGTAAGCATCTTCAAATCCCTAACTGAAAGTCACAGTAACCTTCTTTCACATAATATCTATAATTATTTATAGTCCATTTTACAATATTATTAATATCTTTAATACGTTGTGACCTTAGATTAAAAGGTTGTTCAGTTGATGCGTCTTCGATCTTAGGATATGATGTCCAAGAAAGAATGTATCGTTTAATGTATTGTCAGAGCTTGGAATACATGAGAGTTTTACACTATTTTAAAAGAGTTTCATATTCAAACATATCGAAATAGAATGGTACAAGAACTATTTTCAGGTGAGCGATGTGGACCATGTGCCTCTTGTTGAAGACATGTCCTTGCCGGTATATCTTTTAAAAATCATCTGCTTGTTTAAAGTGGCTTCAAATGACGTGTGAAAATGACGTACACAATACTGGCTACATAGCAATTGAAGATTATTATGTTTTCACATGTTTTGATAAAAAACTGTTCATATTCATTTCAAAAAAACTCAATTACGAAGTTTGGACAAATTTACACCGAGTCTTGTGTTATTTCCGCAACCTTTTCATGCAGTAAACATTTAGTTTCATATAAGGGGAAACATTCATAATTTAAAATTTGATAACAAACATTTCGGTTTACAATAAATCTACATAAATCCATTTAAATTGACAAAAACCACGATTGCCCGAAAACATTTTAGGCAACCCACGTATTAATACATATATCAATTAAATACCCAACCTCTCTATACCTCTCTATATGAATACATTTTTGTCACGTGACAAAGATCCCGTGCCAATCCGTTTTAAATCTGCATTTATAAACATAAAAGACTAATTTTATCTGCATAAGCATAATATTTCATTTGTAAATTATAATATCGATGCTGTACATGAACGCTGCTTCGAGTTGAATAAAAAAGTCTAATTCTTGACATTTTTGAAGAGAAAAACAATGTTTAAAATTTAACAGATTTCATTTGATTTTTACCACAGTACAGTTTGAACATTTTTTTGTGAACGTATATCCAATCAAACGTGAGTTTGAAGTTACGAATGTAGTTTTAATAGATTTTAGCATACTCAGGGATTGAGACGGTCTCCATTTTTTCTTGCAACGAATTGTTCATGCAATGTTGTTTTTTTTAACAGTTGAACGATGGTTTCATGTCCGTTTTGATGTGCAATATTTTCAGGACTTATTCCTTTTTTTGTATGTATTTTGAAACTAGCCCCGTTTTTTAACAAAGTTCGTACAGTTTCCTCATGTCCGTTCTGACAAGCTAAAATGAGAGGACTAAAACCTTCTAACGTACATGAATTTATAAGTGCACCTCTTTTCAGTAAAATCTGAATAATTTCATTATATCCTTTCTGGCACGCTATTAAAAGTGGACTGGCCCCGACTTCGTCACAGAAATTAATATCTGCCCCGTTATCAAGTAAAAGTTGTGCCAAGCTTTCGTTACCATTTTGGCATGTTATAAAGAAAGGACTTGTTTTGTCTTTTCTACACAAATTGACATTAGCTCCATTACTCAGTAAAAGTTTAACCGTGCTTGTATGGTCATTTTGGCAAGCTATGTAGAGGGGACTAGCGCCATTTTTCTGGCACATATTTACAACTGCTCCTTTGCCTATCAAAAGTTGTACAATATATTCATATCCTTTTTGACATGCTTTGAACAGTGTACTAGCTCCAGAGCTGTCACATAAATTAACGTCAGCCCCGTGGTCAAGCAAAGTTCGTACATTTTCCTCATGTCCGTTCTGACAAGATACAACAAGAGGGCTAAAACCGTCTAACGTACATGAATTTACAAGTGCACCTCTTTTCAGTAAAATCTGAATAATTTCATTATATCCTTTGTGGCACGCTATTAAAAGTGGACTGGCCCCGACTTCGTCACAGAAATTAATATCTGCACCGTTATCAAGTAAAAGTTGTGCCAAGCTTTCGTTTCCATTATGGCATGCTATAAAGAAAGGACTTGTTTTGTCTTTTCTATACAGATTGACATTAGCTTTATTACTCAGTAAAAGTTTAACCGTGCTTGTATGGTCATTTTGGCAAGCTATGTAGAGGGGACTAGCGCCATTTTTATTACACATATTAACAACTGCTCTTTTGCCTATTAAAAGTTGTACAATATCTTTATATCCTTTTTGACATGCTTTGAACAGTGGACTAGCTCCAGAGCTGTCACATAAATTAACGTCAGTCCCGTGGTCAAGCAAAGTTCGTACATTTTCCTCATGTCCGTTCTGACAAGCTACAACAAGAGGGCTAAAACCGTCTGACGTACATGAATTTTTAAGTGCACCTCTTTTCAGTAAAATCTGAATAATTTCATTATATCCTTCCTGGCACGCTATAAAGAATGGACTGGTTTCGTCTTCATCACAGAAATTAACATCTGCCCCGTTATCAAGTAAAAGTTGTGCCAAGCTTTCGTTACCATTTTGGCATGCTATAAATAAAGGACTTGTTTTGTCTTTTCTACACAAATTGACATTAGCTCCATTACTCAGTAAAAGTTTAACCGTGCTTGTATGGTCATTTTGGCAAGCTATGTAGAGGGGACTAGCGCCATTTTTCTGGCACATATTTACAACTGCTCCTTTGCCTATCAAAAGTTGTACAATATATTCATATCCTTTTTGACATGCTTTGAACAGTGTACTAGCTCCAGAGCTGTCACATAAATTAACGTCATCACCGTGATCAAGTGAAGTTTGTACAGTATTTTCATGCCCGTTTTCGCATGCTATATAGAGGGGGCTGTCTTCGTCCACGGCGGTGCTTGAATTTATGTCAATCCCTTTTTCTATTAAAAGTTGCACAATGTCGTTATGACCGTGCTCAAAAGCTATAAAGAGAGGACTTGTTCCTTTCTCATTGGATACGTGAAGGTGAGCCCCATTCTTGAGTAAAATTTCCACCATACTAATATGTCCGTTTTGGCAAGCTAAAAAAAGAGGACTAACACCGTCTCCCGCACATAAGTTTACATCTGCTCCTTTATCTATTAACATTTGAACAGTTTGATCTCCTCGTATTATTTTTGAAGTTCCCATGTTATAACCATTGTCTCGAGGTTCGTTATTGTCTCGACTTGCAGTAAACATTAAAGGAGTCCAGCTTTTTTCATCTTTCGATTTCATATTCACATCAGCACCTAAATCAATCAACTTTTGCATAATTTCAAAATTATAAAACAAAGCTGTAATATGAATGGGGAAAAGACACCCAAACGGTTCTTTCAAAGAGTCCTTGACGTATACATCAGAAAAAAATTCTAAGAAATCTTTTGAACCATTGCAACATACTGCAGAAATCAAATATTTTCCGATCAAATCAGTTTTTGATTGCCGTAGAGATTGAAAACAATAGACTGACAATTCAGTATGACAAAATGCCACCAGTGCACAGAGAGGCGAAAGTTCATTTTCCAAAGACACGAAGGCAAGTTTCGATATAGTGTCATCTGTAATTGGCCAATGCTGTTTCTGATCATGAAACATACTCTTTTTGTTTTGAAGTAAATCTTTTAGCTTTTCCGGGTGTCTTTTTAATTCGTTTTGTAGCACTTTTATCACTCTTTTATCTCTTAGTGCAGGATAAAGTATAACGTCCATATAACAATCTTTGAAAATGGCCGTAAAAAGTCTCTCTCCAAGTTTGTCTATATGTTTTTCACTTATATATATGGTGAACGGCCGATTCTGTTCAGTGCCACTGCATAAGGTTACTTGTCTGAGAAGAAAACTAGTATCAGCATATTGTATCAATTTTTCGGGATAATCATTTCCCAAAACAAAACTGGTCACCTCCATTACAATGTTGTGACTAAACTCATACGTGCCACCAATTTTCTTGACGAGAAATCCCTTTAGAAGATCAAGGTTGTCACCAATATAATAAAGTGGGGTATCCTGAGATAATCCACACATGGTCAATGCACATTTAAATTTTTTATTTAAGATCTCGTTCCCCAGCACATCATCAGTGCAAAAGTTATTATTAAAAAGAACAAGAAGAGCAAGGGCACAGTACTTCCGTTTGTCACACGTTCTAAAACATTTTACTTGCTCTTCAACGACCTTTACGGGTTCTGTAAAAAATTTGTATCCGTTTTTTTGATATTTTATACTACAAGAGTATAGTTTGCACAATAATGGGAAATACGTTTCAGTCTTCAGAACTTTATCAATGTCTTCCTGAGATATATCAGCATTTGAAATGTATTTTTTCAAAATGCATCGTTTTTCTTCATAAGTTAATTTAAATTGGTCTTCATCGATGTTTACGATATTTGTTTCTTCTTCGAAAACTCCTTTCACTTTATTATCAAAAAGAATATAATTCCTACAAGAAATAAGCAGTTTTGCTGTCTTTAAAAAAGTTATTATCCCTTCTTCAGACTCTTTCCACATACGATAGGATAGCTCATCGAATGAATATTTTCCAATAGGATCGTTTAATACAAATAAAGTTGATTTCAAAGAATATTCATGGTCCAGACAGTAATTTATCCATTCTTTCACACTTTTAAATTGTTTCACAATCCAACCTCGATCCTTGTACTTGAGTGCAAGATGTTGAATTATGGATGATTTTCCGGATCCGTAGTGTCCTGTCACAATCACCAGGTTTTGGGTTTTTATTTTACTCTCGACTTCTTTACATGCTGTAGTTGAAACGAAGCAGGCGTCGGACTCTTTCCATTGATCAAAAACTGCATTTTCAAAGGGTGATACTGACAAAAAATAATATGTGCTGCTATCATTACGTCTGTTAAATGTAAATGTAAATTAAACTCAAAATTTGCCTGTAAGGTAAATGTTTTTATTTTATCTTCCATAGTGAAAATATAAGTAATTAGTTACAAGCAAGTATTTTCTGTGTTGATCATGTAATTGTTTTAAATTTAATTTCACTTCAGTGGAACCTAGACACGATTTGAAATCATTTTTTATGTATGAAATGGTTTATTAGTGCATTTTGAATAGTTGACCAAAATTTGAATGACAAAGATATTTCTGGACTTTCGTCATATTAGTTGATGAACGTAGTTTTTATGATTATCGAAACATCAAGCAAAAAGTGGTGGAAGCAGAAATTTGGGACAGAGTATATATATCTTTCATAATAATATGTATGAAACTAAACAACATTCGTCGCTTTAACCAAATCTTTTTCTTCTTTCTTTGCAGAAGTTTAACATTGCAGCAATGATTACAACACAGAGGATTCTAAACTTTTTTTGAGTTGCATATAAGAAACTTGTTACCACAACAGACAAAGACGAAAGTTAATTATATATAAATTTGTATTTTCATAAAACATAATTGTATCTTTTTCATTGTGATTTTAATCATACTACATGCTACTGATAATTTACATCTTAATTACATTAACCTACAGCAAACACATGAAAAAGGAGTTGAGAACTAAATGTCAAACCTTCATAATCATTCATATAATTTAAGATGATGTATTGTCCTTTATGGTTTCCATTTTCTACATCAGCATTTTCCCAACACTTTGAAAATTCTACAGTTACAAAAGCAAAAAATTATTAATTTTTACAATTACAATTATACAGCCCCTTAAAAAATGTTTAAATGGTGTCGACCAAATCTGATGTTTTAACAAATATTAAAAAGGTGAAATAAATTTATTGAATTATCAAATGCTCATACCTCTGTAACTACTTTTCAATGTAGAAAAGCTTTCTTGTATTTCGTAATTATATGTATACTTATTAATTATTTAATTTTAATGCTTACTATTTTATTATGGTTTTGAGTTTAATCAAAGATCATTCAACCGTGTATAATTATATATTTACATTCAGTGTATATTTCCCCTTATGTTTGCATTGGAAATCTGCGACGTTCAATTTCCTATGAACACACTTAAGTTAGATGATGAGTTTTATTATGACGTTACAAACGTCGAAGTGCAACGTCACAAGCGAAATTCGGAGTTCCCTCTTGTGGCTGTTACAATAGCTCTTCCATCAATTGAACTTACCCTTAGGATAATACAGTAATTTTGTGGTATAAATCACATTTGCAGACAAGGCAAGAATTTAAAAGAAATATAAATATAAGCAATGAATGTTTATTTTGGGATGTCGTCGGTCCTATAACACACCAGGCCGTTGAATTTGAATACCGCGCGTTAGCGCGGTATGATAATTTGTCTGCACGGCCTGGTGTGTTATAGGACCGACGACATCCCAAAATAAGCATTCATTGCTTAAAAAGAGATAAATTAACAGTCGTCTTACTTTTCCTTCTGCAGCAGACATACACGATGATGAGGAATAATACCAACAATATACTGATAACTGTTCCTAATAGTGCTTCCATAATATTGGCTTTAACACGGTAAATTTCTATATCTTTATGTTCCGTAGTTTGTTCATAATCAGTTGTATTGTCTTTCCATTCTCTGAAACAAGGACATCGATTTAAAAATAATACGTATTAAAGAAAGAAACTTTGTAATTTATTAAACAATAAAATGCTTTATTTGGTAATTCATGCGGGATACAATGGAAGCGACATTGCGGAAAAAATAAGTAACCCGCGTTAACGGGTTACATAAAAAAAATCTGCAATGAACGCAACCTTCATAACCCGCATGGATCATGAAAGAAAGCATTTAATTATTCATATTTACATCTTTCTTTTAACAAATCGATGAATTGTTCGTAAAAAGTCCGTGATTTTTCTTAGGTTATTGAATGTTTTGACCGATCGATAACCTGGTTAGAACTAAATCGTGTAGATTTCAGTCCTGTCAGTTTTTATAGAGCTGCGAATCACTATCACTTTCTGTAGGAAATAGAGGGAATCATACTTAATGGATGTAAATATTAGAGGGAATCATACTTAATGGATGTAAATATTAGAGGGAATCATACTTAACGGATGTAAATATTAGAGGGAATCATACTTAATGGATGTAAATATTAGAGGGAATCATACTTAATGGATGTAAATATTAGAGGGAATCATACTTAACGGATGTAAATATTAGAGGGAATCATACTTAATGGATGTAAATATTAGAGGGAATCATACTTAATGGATGTAAATATTAGAGGGAATCATACTTAACGGATGTAAATATTAGAGGGAATCATACTTAACGGATGTAAATATTAGAGGGAATCATACTTAACGGATGTAAATATTAGAGGGAATCATACTTAACGGATGTAAATATTAGAGGGAATCATATTAGAGGGAATCATACTTAACGGATGTAAATATTAGAGGGAATCATACTTAACGGATGTAAATATTAGAGGGAATCATACTTAACGGATGTAAATATTTTCAGGGTAAGACAAACCATACGTTTAAACTTTTTTTATATAATTATGTGTTAATATTTAATCAGTGACATATAATTCTGATGGGCCAGGTTGAACAATAATATGTTGTAATATAATCAAATACATTTGATACATATATCATAAATGAATTACTTTCTTTCGTAATTACTAAATTACTTTCTTACTTACTTTTTAACTTACTTATAATAATGTATTAGTAAATTGAAATACAAAATTTAAGAATCTCACCTTTTACAGAGTGGATCGGCTAGGAAGCACCCATTTCCAATAGATATGCAGCTTTTGTCTGTAAAAAAAATCTCAACAATTTTATTCTTAAAAGGAGATAGCGATGAGGTAAGTTTAGAATCGAAACAAGTCGTTCATTGGCCATTTCGTTCAGTTACACAATAATGCTTAACCCAGCTATTTAGACAACTAGATTTATTAACATATAAAGAATTCAATAGCTCCCTTATTTATACGAGTATAAAGTAGCTTTGATAATTTCCGATTAATAATCCACAAATTTGTTAAAGTGTAAAAACATGTAAAGTGAAGCAACGTAGTTTTTACAAGTATTTTAAATGTATTTGTATTTTTATGCAAATAGAAATTCAAACATTCAAATCCCTTTTTCTAAAAGCGATTAATTGTAACCTTGAGAAAACAAACTATTAGGACATTTATGTTGAGTCTCTCCGACCTCAAAATATTGCTACATCTAAGCAGACATAACAATATGTCAACTTGAGTCCTATTTGTATAAATAATAAAGGTCACGTATTTTTTTCAAGCACTCACTGACCTCTGCTCCTGTTTATATTTGCAAACGTTACGGATAACTTATCAAATTTTTCATTTTAAAATGTACATCTTGATACATAGAAAGCAATGCATATGAATGTTTAAACTAACTGTTTCTTTTTTTTTTTTTTTAAAGATTTCAAGGATAAAATACACATTAATAGGAAATGTTTATACTATACTGATTTTAGGAAAATGAATGATAGATAAAGTAAAACTTTATGTATTATTTCTTGTAGTAGCGTATATTTGTAATATAAAGCATAGATATAAAACCAAATCACTTACAATGGATAAGCTGTGTAGCTTTGTATTCTTCATTAGGGCATCCATATTGAAATGTGTTGCATTTGTATGAGTCCACCCTTGAATAGCGTTTGATAAGATATAGACATCCACCTGTAATTGAATCAAATGGTTAATAAGTTTAACTCGTGATTAACATGAATATCATATGTAATTGCTGATAGATTAAGGATCCTCCATACTTCAGAAAAAAATGTCTTACAAATCAGCATAAACTGCATACAGTAATTATATGCGTAATGATATTCATTAAGCATAATAATAATAATAATTTGTAAATATGATATTGACAAAATAATATTTAAAATCATAATGTTTTTATACAAAGTTCTTCATAACAAAATGGTTCAAGAAGTTGACTTATTTAAACCCACTTCAAACAATGTTCAAATTTGAATATTGCAATCTTAAACAATTTGAAATCTAGTTCAACAATTTCAAGACGTTCATTTAGATTAAAATTTCATTTCTCTTGCATATCTTTTTGAAAAGAATACAATTTATGCTGCTCAACAGGCCAACCATTTTTTGTGTTTTACGTAAAAATAGGAATTTTCTAATATGTTTCCATGTACAGCATATTTTTACTGGCAATTTTTATGGTACATTTAAATTTGATATGAAATTGTTTACACTTGTTTGCAATATTTACTTTACAATAAGGACAAGAAAGCAATATCAATTTTTGTCAAAATTTCAGTCAGCTCTCAAATGATTAATTTTAATAAATAATATAATTGCGATTTAAATTAGTAATGAACACGGTTATATCAAGACATATTTACATGTGTATAACATTTTATTTTGACATGATCCCAATTATCAGATAGTGCACAATTTTTAAAATTTATTCTTAGAGTGCTTATTGATTCTGAATCCTGCCTTTAAGGGTGATGTGCGGTCATCTTGTACAATTGAGGATAAGAATGTAAACATTTCTTGAACCGACTTGTTTCTGCCCGAAGCTGACCCTAACTGTTGCCAGCAGATAAAAAAGCATGTTGTTTTGTATGCAAATTATGCATATAAGAACAGAACAATGCCGTTTTAATCACGTAGAACTGCGCAGCTTCAGACTTAAATTCAAGATTGAAAAATCTGAAAAAAGAGTTCATTAGTATCCACTCTACAACCATTTGTTGAGAAAAAGGTTTAAGCTTGCTTATTTAGGTTGTATCTTTGTCTCAAAGTAGGGTGATCTATTCTTAAAATGGGTTTCAGAAACTATCAAATCTCACGAAATATATTTGTCTGTGTCTATGGAGGTACATTGAAGATTTATCTTCAAAAATACATGTATACTTTTTTATTTAAGACATCAAATTTTGGACCTCTGCCCCACTTGTAAAAGGAATTTACCTATAGAACTGAAAATAAAACCACAGAAAACAAATTTGGATGATGTGTGTCACATTCAACACAGATTGTTCGAATCGACATTTATTTTTTTTCTATGAACAAAATAACGTCAATGTGTTTCCATAGACACAGAAGTTTTAAGTAAAGATTAGATTTCTCTTGCTCTGAAAATAGATTTCATGCCGACTTATAAAAAAGGAGACCCTTATTTTAATGCAAAGTTACAACATTAATGTGCAAGATTCTAACTTTTCTCAACAAATGGTTGTAGAAAGGACACCAATAAACCCCCATTCATATTTTTACAGATTTTTAAATCTTCAAAATAAGTCTGCAGCTGCACAGTTCGACAGCTGTTCTGAGTTATTAAAAAAGCATTGTTCTATTCTTTTATGCATAATTTGCATAAAAACAACATGAACAACCTTATATTTATTGCTTTTTATCTTATAGCACCTGTTTTGGTCAGCTTCGGGCCGAAACAAGCCAGTTCAAGAAATGTTTGCATTCTTATCCTGAAATGTACAAGATGGCCGTACTTCCCCATTTAATTAACATTTCAAAGATACTGCTTATCATATAATATTTTTTTACAAGCTTCTTAGACACTTGAAATGAAGTTAAGAGAAAATGGCTGGGGGTTTTTTAAATTAGGAATTGGTTAACCATTTTGCATAAGCTAGTTCATAATGCACTTTATTTGAAACTTAAAGAAAAAATTATTGCATCGTGCAATATTTATCAGTTGTTTATTTAATAAGCATAAAAAGCAACCTGAACAACAAATGAAATAAAGAATATCATCATTACTATTCCAGAGAATACACGTGGAGGTTCCCTATGTACTATCATGTTTAGTAATAATTCACAGAGTTCACGTTACCTTTATTAATCCACGTTATTGGATAAATATAACAAAACTCTAACAACTCTGTAAGGTTTTCGTTCGGTATACATATGTAGCCATTACTCTTGGTACAGTTGATAGCAGATGACCTCTGGGTCCACTCTATTTCATCTCTGGGACACATATCTGTTGTGTATACTGGAAACTCATAACCAGTCAGTTGTTTCTGTAAAAAAAAGTAAGATATTTTACAGTATGCATCAATTGAACGTCATTCATTGAAATCGTAGCACATCAATGATTTGCAACTAAAAGTAGTAAATTAATTTAATTTTTTTGAAATTTCTTCATAATTGCTATACAGTATAAAACAACAAAAAATTCACTAGTAAATAAAAAATGTTCAGAAAAAGAATCAATTTGGAAATAATTCACAGGATTTTTTTTGTCTTTCCAAGCACTCTCGCAACATTGATGTCTTAAAATTCACCTCATTATTATTATTATTAAATTTCAAATATATATACGATCATGTGAAATACAGTCCCCCCCCCCCCCCGTAAATTTATAAAAAATGAATTTCGGAATTGCTGTTTTCATGTTGTTTGTACATCATCTTTGGTATATGTACCCTCAAAAAATCTTTTTGTATCAAAGATAAGACAAGAATTTCTGCATTTTGAAGATATACATCATTATTATGGAAAGGTTACACCTCAGCTTGTCAATGTTGATCTCAATTCGTGTGTTTGTCCTTTGAAAATGACAAATTTCGATGTTGATCCTAGTTAATAAGGATAACTCCTCAGAGTAAAATGCGACAGGAATCCTCGGGAACATCATGGACAGGATTGAAAATATTTACCATGCACCACACGCATAACATGACGATTTAGCAGATGGTTTTATGGACAGTAGGTGTCATTTATGTTTACAATGCTTCAGAGAAGCATTTTTAATGGGCAACCAAAATTTGAGTGTCATTTGTCGAGTTATAAGCGAGTTTCAGGGCTTATAATTCTTTGCTATGTAAATAAACTTTTTGTTTACATTTTGAATGTTGAAGTAAAAATTCCAGTTTTAGACCTAAAATGAATGTGTTAAACGTTAGGAACTGTTTATTTATGCTTAAAATGAATAAGAAGATAGACAAATCAACTTGAAAAAGATTTTTTCTGGTATATTGAACCTATGTAAACAAAAACAGGGCACGAGCCTTGTTTACATAACAAAGAATTGTGAGCCTTGTATCTTGCTTATAACTCAATGAATGATCCTCAAATTTCATTTGATTATTATAAATGCATTTCTAAAGCATTGCAAATAATAACAAGAGGCCCAGGGGCCACATCGCTCACCTGAGCAACAATAGCATTAACTCTGATCAAATCAGCATTACAGTATCAAAATCAAAATATCTTGACAACTAAGTACAGTAGATCTTGCTCAATTTTTTTTAAAGAATATGCCGATTTTTATCCACATATGTTTATGGTAAATACGAAGCCCCTTTTGTTGTTGTATCTGTAAGAAGATTTTACTCTATTCCTATATACCCCCCCCCCCCCCACTTTGTGGCCCCACTTTTCTCCAGGGAATCGTGGTTTGATCAAATTTTGATCTGCACAACCCATGCTTTCACACAAGTTACTGCTTTTTGGACTGAAAACTTTCCCAGAATATTTTTAAAGATTTTCTCTATAAATTCCTATGTAAAAATTCATCCCCCCATTGTGGCCCCACCCTACCCCCGCAGACCATGATTTAAATAGACTTGAATCTACGCTATTTGAGGATGCCTTCACACAAGTTTGAGCTTTTCTGGCCTAATAGGTTTTAAGAAGAAGATTTTTAAAGATTTTCTCTATATATTCTTATGTAAAAATCCATCCCCCATTGTGGTCCCACCCTACCCCTGGGGACCATGATTTAAACAAACTTGAATCTACACTGTCTGAGGATGCTTCCACTCCAATTTGAGCTTTTCTAGCCTAATAGTTTTTGAGAAGATGATTTTTAAAGATGTTCTCTATATATTCCTATGTAAAAAAACATTCCCCATTGTAGCCCACACCCTACCCCTGGGGACCATGATTTAAACAAACTTAAATCTAGACTGTCTAAGGATGCTTCCACTCAAATTTGAGCTTTTCTAGCCTAATAGTTTTTAAGAAGAAGATATTTAAAGATTTTCTCTATATATTCCTATGTAAAAATTCATCCACCATTGTGGCCCACCCTACCCCCGGGGACCATTATTTGAAAAAACTTGATTCTACATTACCTGAGGATGTTTCCACAGAAGTTTAAGCTTTTCTGGCCAAATAGTTTTTGAGAAGAAGATTTTTAAAGATTTTCTCTATACATTCTTATGTAAAAATCCACCCCCCCCCCCCATTGTGACCCCACCCTACTCTCGGGGACCATAATTTGAACACATTTGAATCTACACTATTTGACGATGCTTCCATACACGTTACAGCTTCTCTGGCCTAATAGTTTTTGAGAAGAAGATTTTTGAAAAATACCAACAAATTTTCAATAATTCTAAATTATCTCCCCTTTAAATAGGGTGTGGCCCTTCATTTGAACAAACTTGAATCCCCATTTACCCAGTGATGCTTTGTGCCGAGTTTGGTTGAAATATGCCCTGTGGTTCTGGAGAAGAAGATGAAAATGTGAAAAGTTTACAACGAAATGACTTCATCGTCGTCTTAAAAATAACTGTCTTCGCACGTACTCTTTTTTTCTCAAGTTTCGCAAGTGTACAAATACAGTTATTAATTATGAACTGGCCAATACGAGTTATTAAATTATTCAGTTGCCCACTTGCACAATCGGAGCAAAATCATTACAGCCAAGAAGAAAGAAGAAAAAGACTAGATATCTAAATATAAGTATAACCTCGCATACAGTTTATTTACATGCATATCTTTGGTTCTTTAGATGACGTCGAAGTACTAAATTTCAGTCGAAGATTTTTTTTAAAACGGGTCAAAAGGTACATGAAAACCTAATCCTTGTCGTAATCACATTTTGATGCCCATTGTGGTTTTTTTGGTTTTCTGAGGTTCTTAATCAAACTCAGAATCAAATCAACTTTTATATTTCATGTAATAAAATTGAAATGTATCCTTTGGTTTTTAAATGCCACTTTGTGTGATGCGGTATGTCAGAACAAGATTAATAATGCGTTGCTAAAACGCCGAACGGAAAGACAGAATAGGACTACGACAGATAGCGGAAAATAAAATACCAAGTATATGACTTGAAAAGAACAAGAAACAATCCAAGTAGTAAGTTGATTATGTCTAACGATATTTATTATGAGTAAAATATGTTTTATTGATATTTTTATCGAATCTCCCTTACATGAATTTATTTCATTATTTTATTTTGCTGTTTGGTATTCTAAGGCATCGAACGGAGAAAAAAAATAAGTGAACATACCATTGAACTGCAACCATATCGAAAATTAACTTTAACTTGGTGTTATATTCATCTCTGCTGACTATACCAAATTAACGTAGCAGAGTTGTAGCATTTGACATGGAATACAAATAACCTCAGAATCCACTCCATTTCATTTCTGGACACATTTTTGTAATGTATACCGAAAACTCATAATCTGTCTGTAAGAACTGAAAGAAGTGAGATACTTTTTTATAGTTATATATGGGATGATGCTTGTTTATGTTCATAAATATGTAATAATCTGTAATAAGGTAATTAAAAAAAATCTACCTTGACCGTCTCATAATTTCAAAAGATTCCTTATTCATATCAACATGATTTTTCTGGAAGTTTCAAATATGCATTTTTAGACCAATACAATAATTAAATTATTTCATAATCTTAAATTTGAAGTATGACATTATTTAAACTGACTGAAATCTGGTATTTTCAAGAGAACAGTAATCTTTTCATATGTACATTTACATTTTTTCCTTTATATGTAACGATAAAACGACACATACATTTAATCAAAATAAAATATACATGTATTTTTTAAATTCAATACTAATGAACTCATGTTTAAAATGGTATCATATTGAAGTGATAATCCCCAGTCCACTTTTTCTCATGATAGCCTTTGTGTGTGTGTGAGTCATAAAAATATCATATAGTCTTCTAGAATTGTTTTGTCTTCAATTAACATATTAATAAATTGAAGGTCAGATACTATTGTTGTGATTGTACACACAAAATCTCGCTTAAGACCTTTACATACAGAGAAGTGTGATAAAATCGCATTTTTCTTGTTTAAAAACGCAACTGTTTTGTAAAATGCTATATTGTATAATGAATATTATTATTAATACAGAAGCACCAATAAAGTCTTTAAAATTAGAGAGCGTTTGTTCGTGAAATGATTCAGTGTTGTTTATATTAAAGATCCAATCTGGCATGTGATATTACAGTGTTTTATTATTTTACATAACTATGTCCATTTGAATGTGGAAACAAGCATTTTCCAAGGCCATGTAGGTTTAAAATACTAGTATACTATATATACATCTAGACTTGCCATTTCCATCCACAATCTGAATTGTTTTTGACTTATTCTATCAGACTTTTTAACCAATATGAATAATTGATACAGTTTTGTTTTCTTTTTATCCCTAGTTAATGTTTTGGAGGGTGGACCACTAAACCTAATTAAGATAGCAGAATCTTTCCTAAAAGGTTTTTTTTTTTTTACAAAATACTTAACCAAAAATAGTTAAACAATTGTCTGAGGGTCAATTGCTTGTACCACTCTCTAGCATATCTCTAGGTTATTGATATACTAGGTAATAAAACAATTATAAACTTTATCTTCTTTAATTCACGACAAAGACAGTTAATTCACAACAATAGATAGTTTTTATTATCCTGAACGATTGAAATGTTTTAAGGCGACTTATTGAGATCAAAGACATTTTTAATTCAAATACACACCTACGTGGGTTTTAAATTACATGATTTTACTGATACTGACAATTGTATTTCAAATAAATGTAAATATATGCAACCATGGTGATGACTCATGATGGTTATTTAAGCTATGTTTAAGATATTTACCAGAAAATTTTTAAATGAATTAGGATGGCAGATGTACATCGTATATAGAATTAACTTGGCAAGAGTCCATTCAAACGATAGCCTTGATATATAGATAGAAATCGTATATACAGTTATCAATAGACTGGTTACTGTAATATTAAGGAGGCTGGATGGTCAACAAATTAACCATCAGATCTACCTTAAATTTTTAAATATATTTTTTGAGCTACAAACTATCATAAAGTAAAGAAAAAATCGGTACAATTTGAACGTTTTTCTTATGTCTTATTACAGAGCTCTTCTCTTAATGCGATACAAATAGTCTAAAAATGGCCACGACTATCGAGTTCTCTTAAATATACAAAGGTCATGTCTGTATTTTTCAGACTTGTATAGATCAAATTTATTTATGCGGTCTGAAATCTCGGAATGAGATTCTAAAAATCAATTCGAAATAATAAGGGCTAATCTGTATCAATAACCGTACATGTAGTTTAGTTTAGCACCATATATCTTGTATATATATTGTGAAAAAAATTTATACTTCAGGCTCGCAAGGTGATCAGCAAAACAAAAGGAATACCAATCGTAAAAGACAAAATTGTGTTTGTAGCTTCATGACTTTTAAAGAAAGTTAAATGCTATATAGCTTCCTTGTTAATTTTATGAGGGCTCTTTTGAAATTTTTTATTTTTAGGTAAAACCTCATCTGCACATTCTATACATTCATTTCTCTGCTTTATTTTTTTTTTAAATATGCGCATATTAATCAGACGGAGGATTTGTTTTCTCATTCTGTTGGTGCATGGACATTTATACACCAACATTTCTATGGAGGAAACAAAGGCCAATAATTTCAGTGTAAGCCATCTTTGGAGATTAAATGCCAATTTGTAGAAATATATCAATTGAGTTATAGTCATTGTTTTAAAAAAGGCCAGCCTTTGCAGAGATCGAACATGTATTTTGATATCAAGTGTGGATATTCCAAGACTACAAACTATCATAAAATATAAAAAAAATCGGTACAATTTAGCTTTAAAATTCAAAAGTTTTTCTATGTATTATACAGAGCTCATCTTCTTAAGGAGATAAAAATATAAAGTCTAAAAATGGTCACGACTATTGAGTTCTCTTAAATATACAAATGTCACGTGTGTCTGTATTTTTTCAGACTTGTATAAATCGTATTTATTGATGCGGTTTGAAATTTCCTAATAACATTCTAAAAATCGATTCGAAATAATAAGGGCTAATCTGAATCAATAACCGTGCATGTAGTTTGGTTTAGCACCATATCTCTTGTATATATATAGTGAAGAAACGTTTATACTTACAGGCTCGCAAGATGAATAGTAAAACAAAAGGAATACCAATCGTAAAAGACAAAATTGTGTTTGTAGCTTCATGACTTTTAAGGAATGTTGAATGCTATATAGCTTCCTTGTTAATTTTATAAAGGCGCTTTTGAAATCTCTATTTTTAGGTAAAACCTCATCTGCACATTCTATACATTCATATCTGTGTTTCTTTTGTGCCATTTAAAAATATGCGTATAATCAGACGGAGGATTTGTTTTCTTATTCTTTTGGTGCATGGACATTCATGTACAAACATTACGTGGGAGGAAAAAACCCAATAATTTCAGTGTAAGCCATCTGTGGAGATTGAATACCAATTAGAAGAAATATTTCAATTGCGTTTTAGTGATTTGTTTCAAAAAAGGCCAGCCTTTGCAGAGATCGAACATGTATTTTGATATCAAATGTGTATATTCAATGAACTCAAGATCGCAGTCAAAAGTTGATTTATAAAAATTGTATACACAAAATCATGCTTAAGACCTTTACATACAGAGGAGTCTATCAAAATTGCATTTTCCTTGTTTAAAAACGCAACTGTTTTGTAAAATGTCATATTGTATAGTGAATATTATTATTAATACAGAAGTACCAATAAAGTCTGTACAACTATAGAGTGTTTGTTCGTGAAATGATTCAGTGTTGTTTATATTAAAGATCCAATCTGACATGTGATATTACAGTGTTTTATTATTTTACATAACTCTGTCCATTTGAATGTGGAAACAAGCATTTTTCAAGGCCCCGTAGGTTTAAAATATACTATAAATACATTAAGACTTGTCATTTCCATCCACAATCTGAATTGTTTTAGACTTATTCTATCACACATGTTAACCAATATGAATAATTGATACATCAGTTCTGTTTTCTTTTTTATCCCTAGTTAAAGTTTTTGGGGGTAGACAACTTAATCTAATTTAAAAATAGCAGAAGCTTACTTTTCTAAATGGGTTATTCAAAGAATACTTAACCAAAAATAGTTGAACAATTTTTTGAAGGTCAACTGCGTGTAACATTCTCTAGCGTCTGTCTGGATTATTGGTATTATTTGTAGTTTCATGGCTTTTAATTAAAGAAAGTTGAATGCTATATAGCTTCCTTGTTAATTTTTTTATGAGGGCGCTTTTGAATGTACAGAAATCTTCTTTTTTGTTAGCTAAAACCTCCTCTGCTCATTCTACACATGCATTTATCTGTATTCTGTTGTGCCATTAAAAATATGCGTATAATCAAATAGAGGATTTGTTTTTCTCACAGGTGCATGAAGGACATCCATGCACCAACATTACTTGGGAGAATCCTGTTGACAACCTATATTATGACAAGAAGTGTATTTATATATCATATGTCAATATGCAAGTTATCTGGCATGTTGTTATGAACAACTCTGAATGTAATCATCTCGCATGTTGTTATGAATAACTTTAAATGTAATTATCTCGCATGTTGACATACATTTCTTGCATGTTAACGTAATTAACTCGCGTGTTGACGTACGTATATTGCATGTTAACATAATTAACGTGCATGTTTAAATATATAAGTCGCATGTCAACATAAATAAGTCGCTTGTTGTCATAATTATGTTGCATCTTGCATCTATGATATCAGATACGGGCGAAATTCAGTGATTTTACCCATATCAAAATCAGATTCTTTTAAAAGATTTTCAGCTTGCATGTCAACATAATTATCTTGCATGTAGACATAATTATCTTGCATGTTGATATATTTTCTTGCATGTTGACATAATTTATCTTGCATGTAAGGGGAAGAAATAGGCCACCATACTTATCCAATCTTAAACGCTTTCTTATATCAAATATTCCTCTTGCACCGAATTTTTTTTTTACAATGGTTCTCGTAAATGTCAAATCTTGCATGCTAGACTGAGACTAGAATGTGGTTCTTAAATTCCTATCTTTATTCTCGTAATATCGCCAACAGTCCATATTATACTTGTGGTTGAACCGAAACAACTCTACATTTCTTCTTCGACTGTCCAATTTACACAAATCAACGTAGACTATAATACCTCAATGCACTACCTTATAACATTATTACTGAACTTCTTTTATTTGGTGACAACAATCTATCATATCTAGACAACCTCACTATATTAAATGCTGTTCATAAATACATCATCTCATCTAAAAGATTTTTATACTTGACCATACTTAACAAACCCTTGCACATTTTCTTAATCTAAATATTCTTACTTTGTCCTCGCCACCATCCTCTCTTATCCCTTATTTTCTCACTTCTCTTCTTTTCACTAGTGTAACTTATACACATTGTCCTATTATTGTGAATTATCGATACATGTAACATTTACTGACCTATTACCCTGCTGGGCAGGCTACTTATTCAAATAATGTAATTAACTTAATCTAAGGAAACGAATTAATATAAGTGATTACACTTATTTCCAAATCCTTTTGCATAAATTCTTTTTCATCTAAAAATGTATTGTATCCATATTCTTCTTTTCATGCAATAGATAAATGTTTACACTAAGCACGTATCAAACATTAGTAAAATTTGTGTCCGTATGAGGCATCCGGCAAACTTTACTTTTTGCACAACTATTACGCCTCGCACTACTTTGTGATCTTAGCAATGACAGCTTCATGTAAACCTTTAATCAATATTGTTATAACTAAGGAACATTATTTTGATATATTTGACTTGAGAATGAAACATTTATATAGTAACTTAATAATTTTCTTTACATGCGTCAGAATTTCGTTCGGAAGTACACTTCGCCTTCTAAACGTAGAGTTGATTCGTTCCTTACTATTTCGGAAAGCAACAAAACAGCGCGATTTACCCTATTTAATGCTTGTTGTACTTTTGGCATAACATAAAAACAGTTCATGCTGACAACTGATACCACATGCTGATCATTCCTTTTAAAATAATAATTGTTTAAATTTGAACCGATCTCGATTAAAAAAAATACTACCGATCAGAATTACTTTCCTATTGAAAATTTTACAAAAATACTGCAGTTTATTGTGAAATATTAAGATACATTAAAAGATAAATAAATAAACCATTTTTCGGCTAAACAACAGAATGCTTGCAACATATATATATATGTGTGTCATATTTGTGAAATCACCCTTCGTTAAAGGTATATGTGGCGTATTTTAGTGAATAACAATGATAAGATCTGATTATTTGCTTCAATACTTTAGTTAAAGATAGGACACATAAAATACGCTGTCTAAGTCAATCGCATAACAAAGACAAGAGAAATAAAAAAAACATTTTTTGACGTGCCGTTAAAAAATACAAAAGATTTGAATAACCCCCGCCTTAAATGGGTCACGTGACATCCATCTCGGTCTATAAACAACAATGGCGACGACGAGAAAGAGGTAGACCGTTAATTTTGACAGATTTGGCAAAGAAAGAAAAAAGAGACAGACTGACAAGGATAGAACAAAGGGATGATCGTCATCGGAGACCATGTAGATTGATGGAATAGGAATTAAGGCCGAATTGAACTTAAGTTTCCATTATGAAGTTGTATGGGTTTTGCTAGTCAGGTTCGTGCTCCATATGTTCTGTGTCTTTACTTTATAAGTTATAAACCACAAGTGGATTTTTAATAAAGAATAAATAAAAAAAACTCTCAGTACATGCATCCCTCAGGGTTTGTATTGTATGTTGATTACGCTAAAATCGTGTTTCACCTATATTACACATAATTAACAATTTATACCGTTCTACATTAATGAATATCGGAATAATAATGCTTCGAATATCATCTGAAATAAGAATTATCTAATGTAAGACATGAAAAACGTGATTCTAACAAACTGTTCTTCCATCGTGTTTTCAATGCTGGGTTTTCCCGCACTCATGCGAAGTGGTGTTATAAATGGCATTACAATCACATTGATATTTTTAATATTCATCAGACATGTAGCAAAGTTGGGCCTAGAGTTGGTAAAACGTCTAATTATAAGAAGCATGATGTATATTTTTACTCATACTCATTTCAAAAATTTTACTCCAAATACGCCACATATACCTTTAAAAAAATCTTTATTGTTCCGTCAAATAATATACTGGAATGTCGAGCCACCTTTAAGGGGGCTGGGTGGTCAACAAATTAAATATAAGATATCTACCTTAAATATCAGATATGAGTTTTAAGCTATAAACTGACATTTAAGTACTTTACTTTATCTTTATTTATAGCTCTTGTTCTCAAGGAGATCAATATAGTCTTAAAATGACTATAACCATCCATCCCTCTTAATTAAAAGTACCTATCGTTTGACGATTCAAGTTATCATTTATATGGAATGCGAATTATTTTTATTTTTTGTAATACTGTGTAATATTATTTTTTTGATCGACCCTGTGTTTATATCGAGCCGACGTTAATTCCTTTTTTTTTTCATTTTGAATACATATATAGGGCTGACGTAATACCAATATTCCCCGAATATACGCTTGATCACCTTTGTCGACAATCTAGACCAATGGAAAGACACGTTTTGTAGAATTATCATAATGAGTTAGAGTAATGTCTTTGATAAAAAGTTATGCAATTGTCATTGTCATCAGTTCACAAAGTAGTGGTAAGAAAAAAGGAATACGTATACATATATCGCTTATCTGTGATTTCTTCCCACACTTATGTAAGTTTTATAAATGAGCGATTTGAAAATTGAATCATGTTTCTGGGTTTTCCTTTTCCGATTTCCAAATATAATGATCAAGTCGCTAAAACGAATCTTGTGTCACACCAAAAAATCCAGGAAGAAACAAACGGTTATTGAAATCTGATACGGCACCGTATTCTTCTTAAAGAATGATATTGAAACAAAGTTTTACGTAACCACACATGCAAGTAGATAATATTAACCTACGTTCATTGTGGACAAAGAGAAAAAATATTTAACGGTTCGAATGAAGAAATGTCATGTCATTGTCCTCTTAGTGCACACCTCTTGTGTGACTTTAAATCACAAAAACAGCCAAGTTTCACATACATATCTTTCACGAAACGAAAATAAAAACACGTAACTAACAATTCTAAAATTGACTAATGGTATTCGTATGATATTTCAACTGTAAAAACTGTAATTGTTCGTGCATAGAAGACTTTTGAGGTAGCTAGGGGCAGGAATTTCAATGGATTATGCTACGCGCAGTTTTAATGAAAACTGTATGGTAGTATGAAATCAATATTGCATGCACGGATTTAGAAATTTCCGAGATGGGAGGAAGGCGGGGGATTAGATGATCTTGTTTACCTGGTTGGGGTTAGGGGTCGGAGTCCTACCATCGGTAAATTTACAATCTGGTTTTAATATAAGTTTGAATTTTTCAGGATGAGTGGTGGCAAGAGCCCCCTCTAGACCCGCTACAAAGTAAACGATTATTTATTAGTACGTGTATGTATTAAATTCATAAGTTCTTCACCTCGAACATTTTGTGAGTTTACCTATACAGCAGTAAAAAGTCAAATATCATAGCTATGAAATAATCGTTACGTTTTAACAAGACATTTCATAATCTCAAAATTAATTATTAACATATGATTAAAAAGCACTTATTATTATAAGATTACCCTTAGCCCTAGCAATGTGTGCAGTGATTGGGGTATATGGAATTTCCCGAAATATTCTTGGGCTATATATAAATGGTTTCGCTTACAAATCCCATAATGTAAAATATAGACAACCCGATATAGACATCGACAATAAATCAGCTTTCTTTAAGGATTTGTTTGAATTAGGTTTTATATATATAGGGGATATCTATGAAAATGAAAATCAGATGATTAGTTACAATGAGTTGAAAAAACAGATTCAACTTAACAAATTTTGTTCAACATCTCGATCTAACAAAAGCATTTCAAAATAATGTGAAAGTGTCAAATAAACAGTTAACTAAGGATTATAATATTGGCTACCCAAATACAGTAAAAATATTTTGTAGATCTAAGAAGGGTTATAGTTACATGTACAACCTCTTAATATTAAATCTTTAAATCTTAAAATTTTTCTCTTTTGCCAAAAAAAACCATTTCCACATACATTATATACCACCACTTGTTCAAATTACATTGTAACTCTTTTAAGGAGTAGTTGGATATTTACATATACATTATATCTAAATATTGAATATATCAGACAAATACTATGATCGAATATGTATGCATTGCAACTATATATCTATCTTTATACGCTACGCTTATGTGACTATGTGAAAGTTCAATAATATATATATATATATATATATATATATATATATATATATATATATATATATATATATATATAGACAACCCCAACACGTCGTGAATTCAAAGAACAGGTTGTGTAAAACATTATTTAGACCGTCAATTCCAGGTGTGGTGAACTTTTTAAAACTGCGAATGTGTTCGGGATGTTTTCTTTATCGTTGATAGTCTGTAATAAATCCAGAGGTGCTCGAATGAAAGTTCACGAGACTTCCTCGAGATTTATTCAGTTCCTGTGAAATTTCGAGCGGAAGTATGAGTGTTCGGATAATATTCTCAAAATACGTAAGTACTTAGTACTTTGATATATGTTAAAACATGAAAATCTATCGAGATCTATGTCTTATTTCATCATCTAGCGGTTATTTAAACTAAACGATGATATTCAGAACAGAGTTATCGTTCGTGTTCAACCACTCTACACGTGGTTGAAAATATAAACATGGGGTTGCTTGGTAAAATCATAGCCATTGTTAATGCTTTTGGTGTGCAATTCCATGCTTTTTAAAAAAAAAAAGAATGGCTGACTGTTTTGTGTAAAAACATGGTATATTGAGCCATTTTCAAGGAACATTCTGCATAAAATAGTATAGTCTGTTTCACTATTGATGCTATTACTAGATCAGGCGCGGATCGAAAATAATTCTAGTTGTTCATTGTTGCAACCGCAATAAAAACTATATTTTCTATTGTCATATTTATTTCTAGCACTCATTTTACCTACCAATCAATGAAGATAAAGTTTAAAATTAATACACGTCTAGATTTTATATTTGACTACAAGAACCTAGATTCTAGGAAATAGACTATAACCACGAGGCACGATTTTTATGTGACGGCAAAGTTTGAAAACTTAACAAATGGCAGTACTGACTGACAGTACCGAACTTTGCATATTTAACTCAAAATATAAGCTAAAAGATGTTCAAATGATCGAATACAATGTAGTTGATGTTTAAATAATGTGCACTTAACTAGAAACCGATATATATATATATAGAAAAGATAAGACAAGAAATGCATCGAAACTAAATAGAATTCAATTCTTATGAAATAGAACAACTTACACTACTACATTATATAAATAATGCCAAATGTTGCTTAAAGGCCACAATCTATAACAATTATTTAAAAGCGAGAATATATGAATACGTACTAGAAAATACTGACACATAAAATGAAATACATTTGAAAATAAAATTCTGCTCTACGATCTCCTTCTAATCTACAGTCTTTAAATGTCTAATAATAATAATAATAACTAGACACGCAGCGAGGAGGTCTTCCGTCCGATTTTTTGAAGATAGAATGACCTTGCCCTTGATCGTCGTTGACAGAACATACCTGGAAATGGTGGCGGGATCTAAAGAGCTATGGTTGAAAGACTATATATCCCTCTGGGATCCTTATTTGAGGGATCAGCTCCTTTTTCTTCATTTCAATTAAAAAGTAATTTTGTGTAATCAGTGTTTAGAAATTAGTTACCGTTTTTGAGATATCTGGGAAAGATTTTTTTTAATACCGATCCTTTAACTCCTTTTAGGGTCCAGATAAAAAACAATATATGGTTGTAGATTGTTAAGCATATTTTTTAAACATCTTTACTACAATATTGCTTCTAAAAATTTTCCTCTATTTATAGAGATATTGAAGATCGAAATTTCGGTCCTCTGGCCCCTTAAAATCCCTAATTACGTATCAAAGGAGTAAATAATTGTCATGTATAGGTCAACAACGTTATGACGAACATAAATGCTTCTATAACGTATTACAAAATATTTCACAGTTAAAAGTTATCATTAAAAGATGTTAGAGCCCTCTCAGCCCCTAGTTTGAAGGGCCAGCCCCTTTTTCTTGATGTTATAAGAAAGCTCCTGTCAATTCAAATACATTTTGTTCAACAAGTGTTTAGTAATTATGTATTGTTCTCGAGATATCTAAAATAAGGTCATTTGGGGGGCCGACCCTGTAACTCCTTTTAGGGACCGCATAACAAAGAAATGATGGTCGCATTTTGTTAAGCTCAATATTTTGAGCATCTTTTGTTCAATATTGCTTTACAAAATTTTCCTCCATTTTGAGATATTGAAGGTCAAAATTTCGGACTTCTGGCCCCTTAAAATCCCTTATTACGTAACATAGAAGATAAAAGTTGTCATGTATAGGTCAACAACGTTATGACGAATATATTTGCTTCTATAACGTATTACAAAATATTTCACAGTCAAAAGTTATCATTTAAAGACTTTAGAGCCCTCTCAGTCCCTAATTTGAAGGGCCAGCCCTTTTTCTTGATGTTATAAGAAAGCTCTTGGCATTTCAAACACATTTGGTTCATTAAGTATTTAGAAATTATGTACCGTTCTCGAGATATCTGGAAAAGATCGTTTTAGGGGCCGACCCTGTAACTCCTTTTAGGGACCGCATAACAAAGAAATTATGGTTGCATATTGTAAGGCATATTATTTTGAGCATCTTCTGTTCAACATTGCTTTACAAAATTTTCCTCCATTTTGAGATATTGAAGATCAAAATTTCGGACTTCTGGCCCCTTAAAATCCCTAATTACGTAACAAAATAGGTTATTAATTGTCATGTATATGTCAATAACGTTATGACGAACATAACTGCTTCTATAAAATATTACAAAATATTTTCCAGTTAAAAGTAATCATTAAAAGACTTTAGGGCCCTTTCGGCCCCTAATTTGAAAGGACAGCCCCTTTTTCTTGATGTCAAATGAAAGCTCTTGATTTTATTAAGTTTTTTTGTTCTACATGTTTTATCAAAATACTATCGAGAAAAAAGTTATTGAAAGAAAACCACGAAAATTCATGGCGCTTTTTTAACCGTAATTTTCGAGCTCGGGCGAGCTTCTGCGCTTTTGGCCACAGGAGAATATATATACCACATGTCAGATCTACAACATTTTTTCTACCATCCCTGAAATTTTAGGAGTTTACCCCTGGACAAACAGACCTTCTGAAAATCGTTTAATTCTAAATATCTCAAAACCGAAAGTGACGTCATCGTTAAGAAAATATTTCCAATAAGGTTCAGATCATTATCGATCAGATCTGAAAGTTTCATGTAAATCGCTCGAGTAGTTTTAGAGAAATCGCGTACACAAAATTGGTTGGAAAAAAAAATAAAAATAATAATAATAATAGGGAAAAAGAAACCGAACGAAAACAATAAGGTCTTCCGTTGGAAGTTAACAAGTCATTAAAACTCATCCGGAAAATGCACATGTAAACAAACTGAGTTGTTTTGCACATTGATTTTAGTTCATGTGATTGCGATTGCTGTCTAAAAATAGTAATAGTGGGATTGACACACTAAAAAGATTTTGAATGTGAAGCTATTCGATGTCTATGGTAAGAAATTCATAGAGAGTGCATCTTAATAAATTTATCGTTCTTGTGGTCATCAGGTTTCAATGAGAGTCCACTAGCTCATGATATATGCCACGCTGCATTATTTATATTCCCCCGCGCTTGCGTGGCTATGAAGCGGAAGGGAAAATCAGTATTTTTGTGTTGGCCCAACACTTAATTCTATTTTTCTCTTTTTAATTTGTTTTATTTACTTTTGAACACAATGATTTTTAAAAAGTTCACCTTTTCATATGATAAAAACAAAATGTGGAAATCGTGTAAAAATTCGATATATGCTAAATCATGGGTTTGTGCGTCACCACGTCTCTTTAACAAATCTCTGAAAAAATTTACGGTTATAACGAATTCGGATATAACGAATTTAAGGATATAGTAAACTGATTTTGAGTCCCGTAGAGGTGAATAATGACGAAATTTAATACTTTTATAACGAATTTCTCTACATTTTAAAAAGTTTGAACTACAATTTAACATAATAGTTTGAATGAATTTATTTTCACAAAATGCTTTCAATTTACAATCCGATTTTTAAAGGTATCAAAAGAATGTATTTTCATTCTAAGTCTCAATTTCTGGTGAAAGAAATCATGTATATAGTGAACTCGGTATAGTTATTATTATGAATTCGTTATACGAATATAACAAATTACGGATAAATCGAAGTAAATCCATTGCTCCCTAGGGCTTCACTTTACCGAGTTTTACTGTACACCCGTACTGAGAGGGGGTATTGATTAGATATTTGATATATATTCAATTAGAAAAGCTTGAATCGGTCCATAAAAGTCCCGAGTTTAGCAATTTTGCAGATAACTTTGAAATATAGATATTTTTTTCAATATATCATATTTGATAACAAGAATAAATATTAATTTCTTAAAATTTTGTTGTCACTTGTCAAACTCTATATAGGAATAGCGGACCCAGAAGAGGTTGTAGGTCCGGACACAATCCCCCTTATTAAATATGTTACTCTCCATATATCTATAATTAACCCTCGGGCAATTATTTTTTGGGGTTTTTTCTTCTTTTAATTTTTTTTTTGGGGGGGGGGGTGTTTTTGTTTTTTTGTTGGGACCGCCTCCCCCCACCCCAGCAAAAAAAAGACACGTATTGGCTCCTGTAAATTACATAATTTTCGTACTTCATTTTAGGTTTTATCAAATTGATATCGCCTGAATGAAATCCATGCAAGCAATCATCGCTTGCATTAAACGAAAACTTAGATGTAGTCATTTCCACTTTTCCCTAATCATTTTACGTACATGTACGTTCCTTATTTGAACTATTTGCAGACAAGTATTTTTCTCATTATTCATTCTTATCAATAAACATCCTGATACTCTTTCCTATATGTACATACTTAGCATATTATAATTTTATATAAAGTGACTGATTTCATTATGCATACAAGACATGTCCAGAGGCGTGTTCAACAGACCGAGCGCTCGCCAAAATTCCCTACACCTGCAACACAAGGCGAGCGCTCTCTCTGCTGAACACGCCTCCGGTTTCAGTTACACGATAACTCTTCAAACTCACAAGCAAATAAGATCTGAGTTTCGACATCAATGTAGCTCGATACACCAAGGCTTATAATTTTCAATACACAACGTCGCAATATTGTATCGATCAATTTGATTGAATATCATCATAGCTCAGTGGTTAGAGTATCAGAATTGTGGTGAACCGCAGATTCGCCTGAGGCATTTGCATATTTACTGAATTAATTTTCTTGAAAATCATGTTTACCCCAAATTTTCTTATAATTTGCCTTATATATTTCATATGAACCATGCGGTCTTCATTCATTAATTCGTTTTTTGTTGGTTTTTTTTTTTTTTTTTTTTTTTTTTTCCTGATTTGACAAATTATTTCAAGGTATAGCGAGCAGCCTTAAGCCTTTAAAAAAAGAGGTCCGTGGGTCGCCTGTGAAAAACACAGTCATACATAGAATGGTGTTCGAATGATAACACTACTATTGCCTTGTTCATTTTCCTGTTCGTTATAAAAAGATAAATGGATAAGGTCCCGTGGCAGATGTGAACATCATCAAGGATAATGTACATTCATGAAACATTAGTGGGGTTTCCTTTTCTTTGGACAACTCTTTATCACAGGACAATGTTCGCGTTTTAAAGATAGAATGTACTATCTAGGGGTATTTTTGGGGATCAGGATTGGGAGGAGGCAATATCTGATGTATTTGTTTAATTGGCCATCATGTATGCACTAAAATATATGGATTGAGATGAGGAGTCTGAAGTTTATATCCAATATATTTTACAATTAATAAAAAAAAAAGAATCAGGTTTCTTTACATAGTGTCAATCATTCAATGTATAAATGCATGTTTCACTACTGACCATTATTTACAATTAAAACCTCACACCCAGGGTTCAGAAACTTGGTAAAAACTTTCGGTCTGAAATCTCGGAATAAGATTCTAAAAATTGATTTAAAATAATAAAAGATAATCTGTATCAATAACTATACATGTGATATGGTTTAGCACCATGTCTCTTTTATAAAGTGAAGAAAAGTTGATACTTAAAGACTCGCAAGGTGAACAGTAAAACAGAAAGAATACCAATTGTAAAAGACAAAATTTTGTTTGTAGTTTCATGGCTTTTGAAGATTGAATGCTTAATCGCTTCCTGGTTTATTCTTTTAAGAAGACGCTTTTGAATGTGAAAAAATCTTTATTTAGGTACAACCTCACACTGCACATTCTACATAAGTACATATGTATTCCTCTGTTTTCTTTTGTTGCATTTAAAATATACGTGTCATCAGACGACGGATTTGTTTTCTTACTCTGTTGATGCATGAAGGACATTCAAGCACCAATATGACGTGGGAGGGAACAACACCAACATTTCAGTTTAAGTCACCTTTGAAGACTGAATACCAATATGTAGAAATATTTCAATTGAGGTTTAGTCATTTCGATCAAACATGTATTTTGATATGAAGTGTGGATTTTTATTTATGAACACAAGATCGCAGTCCAGAAGTTAATTGACTGAGAATGAAAGGAAACTGTGTATTTCGTATAACAGTTTGAGAAACTTAAGAAAGCTGTTTATCTTTTGGTGTTTAAATATTACTTTTCGCAATGCGTATGTTTATTTCCCAAGAAATCAACTAAGATTCACAGGGAGTTGCTAAAACGCGATTCGTGGAAAGGAACAGAAGATTTAGACCGTCATATTTTTACTTTTTTGTATTTTTCGTTAGAGCTCCACTGGGCTAAAATGGTTTATTTTTGTAGAGCCCTATATACCGTTGTAAATGTTCTTTAAGTTTCCTTTTTTATATTATGTATGATGATCTAATAACGTCTTTGGGATGATATACAATCTACAATTAAATAGTTTAGCTGAGAAATTAAAAACAATAATGACAGTTCCCTGAACAAATAGCCGTCAAAAGTCATCAATTAAGAGGTCATCTGAGGGGGAACTTATAGAGTCTACCGGTATCAAGATGGATGATGTATAACCTCTAATTGATCAAGCAAATATTTGTTGGTGGGGTATTTCAATTTTTTTTTTTATAAATTTTAGAAATAATCAAATATTAGTAGGTCTTTTATGTTGAAGTTTGACAATATATTTTTTAAAAATGTTTTATTTAAAACATGAAATGCTTTCTTTAGTGATTCATGCGGGATATGATGGTAGCGACATTGCAGAAAAAGTTTTAAACGTAAATATGTAATATAAGTAATATAATAAACACTTACAACAATATCAAAATTAAAGTTCACCAGGATATGAACTTGGTTGATATGTTATCAAATCTTCTTTAAGGCCCTTCGGGCTTCACAGGATTTGATCACGTGGCCAACCAAGTTCATATCCCGGAGAACTTTGAACTTGCTAAGAAAAAAATCAATATTGAATTCCGGCACGAAAAGTCACCATTTTTTCCTTATATTACTTTTATACATATTGATGTAAAAAGTAGCACGATGCCATAAATTTGTTGCTAAGAACAACTGTTAACATGGTAACGGAGACTAAAAATAGAAAAATTACAAATCCTAGCAACTGTAAAGCAATACAGAAAGCTATAGCAGCATATGTATTAGTTAAGACAATCGACACCTTAAAAACTAATTATGTTGAATAAACTGATATTTATTCAGTTATTTTTTATGTGCTGTTTAGTTACCATGGTAACATTTTAAATTTATTCATTTGCCATGAAAACTTTTCTATAATTTAAAAATTCACTAGATTTTGTATACGATTATTTTATTCTGTATAACTGAAACTGATGCAATCACTTACAATTGTGTTCAAAATACAGTTAGTGTAGTTTAAAATGGCCATTTCTAAATCGTTTGCTCCTGTTTCCATGGTTAACATGACCTTAAAGGTCTCCCCACGCAGGTTCGAATTCCTTAACACGGTTATGGGGGTTGGGTGGTCAACAAATTAACCATAATATATCTACCTTAAATATTAGATATGGTTTTTTAAGCTGAAAACTTTGAAATTTAAAACTCTTCTTTCTCTTTATTCGGAGCTCTTCATCTCAAAGAGATCAATATAGTCAGAATATGACCATTAACATCCAGCCATCTTAATTAAAAGTATATGTCGTTTGACGATTCAAGTTATCATTTATTTATGGAATGCGAAATTTGTTTTTGTAATATATGCAATTACATTGTCATCAGTTCACAACGTAGAAGTAAGAAAAAAAAGAATCAATTACGTATATGTATATTGCTTATCACGTGATTTCTTCTCGTACATATGTAAGTTTTATAAAGGAGCGCTTTGAAAATTGTATCAAGTTTCTGGGTTTTCCTTTCCGATTTCCTTAATTAAATCTCTAAAAAATCTTGTGTGACGCCGAAAAAGTCCAGAAAGAAACAGACAGTTATTGAAATATGATACGGCACCGTATTCTTCTTCAAGAATGACATTGAAATAAAGTATTACGTAACCACAGATTAAAGTAGAAAATATAAACCTACGTTCATTGTGAACAAAGAGAAAAACTATATAAAGGTTCGAATGAAGAAATGCCATTGTCCCCTCAGTGGCGTGCACTTAAGAGGCGTGCTCTTGTGTGACTTTAAATCACAAAAACAGCCAAGTTTCACATCTTTTACGAAACGAAAATAAAAACACGTAACTAACAATTCTGAAATTGACTAAAAGATTCTTAATAGCTTAGAAGACTGTTGAAGGTAGCTAGGGTAGAAATTTCAATGCGCTATGTTCAGAACAATTTTTTTTACTGGTAGTATGAAATCAATATTACATATACATGCGCGCAGTAATTATTATTGCGCTGACCTAAAAATTTCCGAGGGAGGGAAGGGGTAATATAATCGTGTTTACCTGGGGTGGGGTGAGAAATCCAAGGCCAACTTTCAGTAAATTAACAGTGTGGTTTGAATAAGTTTGAATTTTCAAGGAGGGGGGGGGGGGGGGGGGGGGGTGATTGGTCATGAACTCTCTCCAGATCTGTTACAATACAAACATTTATTTATTAGTATGTGTATGTATTAAATTTTTAAGTTATTCACCCGGGACAGTTTGTGAGTTTACAGTTACAAATCAAATATCTTACCTATGAAATAATCTTTATATTTTGACAAGACATTTCATAATATCATAATTAATTATCAACATATGATTTTAAAAAAAACACTTATTATGTATAAGATTACCCTTATCCCTAGCAATGTGTGCACTTATTAGGAAAAAGGTAAATTCCCGAAATATTCTATGGCTATATGTAAATGGTTTCGCTTACAAATCCCAATTGCTAAAGTATAGACAACCCCAACACGTCGTGAATTCAAAGAACAGGATGTGTTACACATTTTGACACCGTCAGTTCCAAGCATAGAGAACTTTCCAAAACGGAATGAAGAAACACCGCTCTATTGACGTTGAATGGATTTAATCAAGAGAATAAGAATGTTGCTAGTGTTTGGATTGGGTTATATTACAGTATAAATTAAACAGATGATGTAATCTATTGAGTCTATATCACATGTACAAGCATATTATGGAATAGGCTTTGTGTCACTCTGTTTGATAAGATATGTGACGGCACACTTTGAAAACTCAACAAAAGGCAGTACTGACTGTGTAGTGTTTAGGATACTTCACAACATCAAGGCTTATACTTTTTAAGACACCACAGTTGCTTGAAGACAGGTCCACCCCCACCCCCCTCCATCCCCCACACCCAAGTATATTTTTTTTAAAAATCAGACCCTCACTATATATATAATGTGTTATATATAGATGGGGTCTGATTTTTTTTCAAATGTTTGTTTTAGGTCATTTTGTGTATTGACTGTATAAATAAGATTAAAAATATGTGATATATGTGAGGAGAAAAATCAATTTTCGCTGGCCATGGGGGTGCAGATCATAATTTTTATGATTTTTAATCCTCATCCCCTTCATAATTATGTTATCTGCACATATCGGGCAAACTTGGTCATTAAAATGTTTACAACGGACACATTCAAGTGTATCAGGTATGACATAAAAATGGTCCCTCTGATGTCACGCCCTCTGATAATGACCGGGTACGCCTATGCAAAAGCTAGAAGAGATATGTCTAAAACTAGCATTATCCAGCAATTTATTGGTTTAGCTATGGGGAGATAATTCTCAAAATGCTGATACTAAAATCAGTATTTGTGTTTCATCTGTATAAAAATACATTAGGAATCTGATAGATATGATTCACAATTACATTACAGTTTTATATTTTCACTTACCAAATTTTCATCTGTATCATAGTACATGTATTATATATAAATTATTGAATGGGATTTTAGGAAAAATCTTATTTTATATTTAAAAAAAAACAAACAATAAAGACTGCTGCATACAAGGTTTGTCAAAATTTTCGCACAAACACATGGTATGACATCAAATATGATAAAATTCCTTGAAATAAATTATTTCTAAAAACTGACACCTTCTACCAAGTCACAAGTGTATATTTCCTTTAAGTCCAACACAATGATACAAAATAATCAACTGTTCAAAATGTTTCATGAGAATATATAACTTTTCAATTTTATTCATATTATTATCTTTACATTTCTGAGAATACAGCGATACAGAAATATAAAATTGGTACAACATTTACACCAAATTTCCGGACCCAATTCCTTCATGAAGGGAATATGACAGAAGTTCTATAGTGTATGTATGATATGATAATGCTTCAATTTTCTTTCAATCTATATCACAATGTATGAGTCACTCAAGCAGACAGACTTGTTATATCTCAATGATTAAATATTTATAACTATCTTTGCCTGTGTCTGTTTAGGTTTACGATTTTTAACTAGTGAGTTGTTTACAGAATTTACAGTTCTCTGCATTTCAAATTTTTGACGTTGAATTCATACACACAAATTAACAACATAATTCTATTGACAAATGTAAGGTTACCTATAATGGTACATGCGCAGTAAGATAATTCTGATTGTAAAAAAAAAAAAAACCCAGATTCATAACCATTGATATATTAGGCCAACCATGAACACTAAATGAAATAAATATTACATGTAACAAAATTGCACTTGGTTGTAATTAATACTTCTAATATAATTTAAAGTAATGCATTTCATGTAACATTAAAAAGTCTGACTTAAGCAATCATTCAATACAAGAAACGTGCTTAGCCTATTGCTTTGCAAGTAAAAGTCATGAAAACAGAATATTGATAGTTACAAAACAGAATAAATAGATAAATATATGAACAAAAGGCATCTGTTGACCTTTTTCGACATTTCATCAGTTAAAACATTTCTGGTAATTTTCAAACATATGAGAATGTTTTGTTTTTACCAAGTAATTTTTTTTAAAAATCAGCCATTTGTTGCTGATAGCCCCAATCACATAATACAGAGAATTTCAGATGTGGACTTCAAAATAAATTTAAGGTACAGGTAATTTTGCATGTAATGCAACACATGATGCTTTTCAATACAAATCTTTATATTAACCAGACATGGAATACTGTGTGTATAACAGAGATTTGCTCATAGTTGAGTCATCCAGATTTTTAGGCCAATTTCTGAGGTATAAATATTGTATCAGGAATGTGGAGGAAAAAGCGACCAGTGTGTCGGAGTTAAACTTAGCATAATATAACAGGGTTACCGGGAACCAGCTAATAAGGAATTGAAGCTTATGGTCAAAGTGTAGTTTTAAAACATAATAATATCAATCTTGTTATTATCAATTACGTTTATAATAATCAGAATTGTTCTTCCTTTTCATTTGTACGTAAGCGTGTTTTACCGAGTGTATATCAGCCCCTACTTTATCATGTTTTATATTTATACAGTAAATGTTAATTTTTGTTACGCATTCAATAAATGGTCCAAGTAGTAAACATCCAAGAAGAGCATTCGTTTTTAATTTGATTAATTTGTAAGAAACCTGCATCGAATGTAGAAAAAGGGAGATTATTAAAATGTCATGGAACAATTTGACCAACATCATCATATGATACTTAAGCCTAATACTTGTGGTGACATGGTCATTAACTTTCATTTAATTCCAAATTATTGGTATTGTGCATTTTCATTGACAGTGCAAAATTCTTTAGAGTGTACATGATTTGCCTACAAGATATACCCCCGATACACTACAGTTTCTGAATCTGGTCACATTTGCTTCCAGTTTTTGTAAAACTCATTGACAAACATTATTTACCTATTTTTTTTTTTTATTAAAGAAAGTTGTTCATGTAAATAATGAAAAACCACATTTACAGAACTTTGGAAATAATACAGGATCATATTTTTTTGTAAAATTTATGAATGTTTATTTTTTTTTTTTAAACCTGATGCCAAAAATGACTCTAGTAACGTGGCAGAGAAGATCAGGGAAAACGTTTGATAAAATGGTCCACTATTAATATAATCACAATGCCTGCATCAAATAAAAAAATAAAATAATGCATTTTACACAACCATTTTCCATATAATACCATTCATAAATTTAGATTTTCTTTCAATTCACTGACCCAATACAAATGAAATAATCTTAATCTAACAAAGTCTACACAGTGTACATTGTAAGTAAAATGAGACAATGGCTTATACGAGGTATGATATTTGGTGTTTGAGTTGATCAATATCGACTAGTGAGTCTACATTTTCTTTCAATATAGTTTCATTCTGTTATGACAGAGCAGGTTTTTTTTAAAAATACACATCTGATATGTAAACATATTCCTAAAAAATTAAAAGATTCTTTTTCCCAGCAATGACTTATAAAACAAAACAGAAGTTTTTATGATAAAAGATACATGTAACTCTCCATCTTAGTTTCAAAATATTGTCTTAAACCACTCTTATTTAAATGTCTTAAACATTTTCATTATAGTTTATACACTGTACTGATGTTATGTAACAATAGCATTATTTTTTTTCTATCTATTAAAGTCTCCATTGAGAAGTATCGATTAGTATCTATTGCTTTACTGTTAACAAACCATCTGCTAAAAAAAAAAATAAAGAATGTAAATAAAAATCATAACACTTATGTAATGTAAATTTTAAAATAATCAAATCTAGATTATTGCATGAGTAAACGCTATCGTACAGAAGACAAAACACAGCGATATAGTTATCAATCGTCAAGACGTCTGAACTCATAAAACATATATTCTCTAATCAATCAAGACTTCAACAACAACAAAAAGGTGGGGGAGTGTATTCAATGACTTCACATTCTAACATTAGTTCACTTCTAAATTCTGTCATCAATTCAAATAACATGAGGTTTCTTGCTTGTCTCTTATTTTTCTCTGTCACATAAATAATTTACAACTGTGTAGCTGCTAGTTGTTTTTTTTAAAAGATGAATTCCTAGGTGCACAGAATCATAACTTCTTCTTTTGCTTCTTTTGTTGTTCTTTCTCTTTCCTTTGTTGTTTCATCTTTTTCTTCTCTTCCTTGGCTTTTTCTTTCTCTCTCAAGCTCTTGAACAGCTTATAGGCAAAAAAGGCTGTTAACATGCAAGAAAGACAACATGTTCATCAATATTGATCTAATTTTTCAAAAAACATGACATGCATGAAAATTGTAAATCTTTGTAAACCCTACTGCCTAAGGGCACGACAAGCTGAATTCTTTTTCTACTTCCTTTTCAAATAAGCATGAGACTGTTACACTGCCACGGTGACTGTGAACTCATTATCTTTATGCTGTAGACTACGTACACATATCTTAACATTTTCATGTAAAATTTTAAAGCTTTGAAAAATATGTAGATTATATGAGACTCAAACATGTTTATTCAAATTTTCATTTTTTTTTTTTTGCATAAAAATACAAGAAATTTAAAAATCATCTGCATCAATGACAAATAAGGATTGCTATAATTTTGTTTAAAATAAATCTTTCCAAAATCAAGCAAAATCATCTACAAGATAATTTCATCATTTTTGTTCTTATTATTTTTTTTATTTTTTTATTTTTCCGTTATAGTAAAGTAAAGCGTGATACCATATCTCTTAAACAATAACAATGATTAATTTTATCACTTCTAAGCAATAACGTAAGTACATAGCCTGGTATGGATGTCGATTAATGAAAGAGGTACTATTTACGAATACCACTTTAATCAATTTAATGTACAACATTTGCGAAAAAAATATATAGTTTTGATGAAACCTTAAGCATAAGCAAGCTATCATTTCACTAGCTAAAAATAAATAATGAATAAAAATGCACTTTAAAAGAGATCTTCATGACCACTGAGTCATTTAAAACAACAAAGAGGTTGAATCTCCAAAAATCTGAATGCGAAGTCATCAAGGAGAATCGAGGATCACTTTTACTAGCTCACCATATTGTACCAAGAAGGGCAAAAGTCCAAATGTTGCACATAAAAGTAAAACTTACAGACTAGGCAAATGACAATGATGCCTGGAAATATGAACACCGTGTTGTCTATGCTCTCCTTTACAGGTCCCGAACCGTAGTCCACCATGGTTGACTTGATATTAGTTCGCAAACTGCAAAAATATGGACAGCAGTGGAAAGCAACCGTCTGGTTATGATTTTCCCCGGAAGCGACGTTGACACCGGAAGCGGTAAATATAAAAGTCAAACAGAATATGGTACAAATCCGGGGGAAAAGTTTTCCTTTTTTATTTAAAAATTGAATAAAAAATTTAAAAAATTATGATAAGAGTAATTAATTCACCAAGCATATTGTAACGCAATTTTTTAAACAAATAATATAGGCTACGAAAATAACTGATTTGTCATGTCAAAAGGTCAAGGTCATGGCTGTGACAATTGCAAAGTAAGTTTGTGGTTGAGAAGAATTAAGTTTTTTCTTTAATCAAGAACTTCTGTTTAAAGTTATTTCATTTAACATTAAATATTAATCGTGTTTAAGTTATTTGTAATCACAACTTTCTTATTCTTATAGAAAATATTCGTGACAAATTGATACATGTTGTAAAGAGGAAATTCGAACAGTACACGGTTAAAACTTTTACACATCTCTAACAAATCTACACCTGATATACAAGCTAGAGTACTTAGATTATGTTAATGTGTTCCTTTTTTATTTGTGTTTGATAAGTTGACGGTAGGTAATATTGACATTGTGAAGCTGAATATCAAGTTCTTTGTTTATGATAAAATTAAACTTAATTTTTACAGGGCCACTGCTAAGCTTGGAGTTGTAGGGGGGACAGTGTATTTCACAGCCAAAGAGGGTCTCTGGGGGAACAGTAAAGAAACAAATGACGCTTACAAACGTCTGAAATCAAAAACACTTGATGAATGGCTCCCAGCCAGTGTGGACAAACCGAGTACAACCAAGAAGGTCTGTATTAACATGTTGAAGCTGCAGGTCTGTTGCTCTGCAGGCACATTCGAGTTGGCATGCTTAAGAGCTACAGTTTCTCCCTTTAAAAGCAAGACTTGCAATTAGGTTGCACAAAAAATTGGGCTTGTTTTGGACTTCATGATTAACCATTCCCATTATTTAATTCCTAACACCCTGGTACAAATAATCTATGCCAAAAAAAATCCTCCTCAAACATTTTACTACAGATGTTGTCACTTTGATTACAATTAAAAAATTTTAAAACACCATCTTCAGTCCCGTTAAGTTGTGTGGTTTGGTTACATGTCAAAATGGCCATGCTCCATCTGCATGTGAATTTAACATGCCGTCATCCCTTTCCAAGGTTGGTAAGCATGTTTAAGGGAAATTCTGAGGCAAGTAAAGTGATGATATTGGTACATGTAGTAAAATGTCTGAAGAATTTAATAGGATTAAGTATTTTCACAGAATGTATTAGGAAATGCAAACCTGCAGCTTCCTATGTATTTTTGTTGTTACTTTAAATGAATCTGTTGTGTGAGAACTTTGAGAATCATATTGAAAGTAGTTTGATCTTGCTAGTGAGCTAAATCTATAGCTTATATCATAGAGTAGTGGATACCCAAAGAACTTCGGTTCAGTCTTGGTTTAAAACCCCAGGCATTGGCAGTCTTTATTTTTTTTTTTAGAAACATTTGCTCATGAATACCACTGTAAAGTGACTATGAATGATACTGTGGAATATCTTAAATTTGTGGGGGCCAATTTTCGTGAGTTGTGGGTTTTTTGCTTATTCGCGGGAATGTATTTTGTGGATGCGTCGGTTTTCATTGTCAGTATGAAAGATAACTCTAAATTTGTTTACATAGAGGATGTAAATTCATGGGGAAGGGCTACCCACGAATACCATGAAAACTGAGCCACCATGAATTCTAATGATTCCAAAATAACCTCGAGCCATCTGACATTTGTGCAGTTTAATCTGTTTCTGCATCTAGGATAATTCAAACATGCACAAAAGAAATATTCTTTTTTATTTTATATTATACATATATTATACATGTAATTTTTTTCTTTACAGCTTGTATCAAAACCAATAAATCAGAAGAAAGAGGAAACCCCTGCTGTCAAATCTCAGCAGCCCTCACAGTATAATGCTTGTAAGTAACAACATTTACATTAAATGCAAATAACAATAACCCTTACATTATAATACTTGTAACAAATAAGTCATGAAAACATTTATTTACAGTAAAATGCATGAAAGTGTTTAAAAATTAACTTTACAGTTTAGCACTTGCAACTAAATAACAGCAATCTTTACTGAACAATCTTTACCATATAACACATTTACATTTTTGTAACAATGACCTTTAATTACAGTGTAAGGCATGTATGTAACATTGACCTTTACTATGCTCCCCCCTTCGAAGAAGGGAGGGGATATGATATTGCTTTGCTGCTGTCCATCTGTCTCTGTGTTGGTCAGTCCACCAACAGGTTCTGTTCATTTTCTTCACAGAGGTTGCACATATTGAAATGAAATTTGGTATACAGATTTATCACAACATTTAGGTCAAGTTCGATTTTGGGTGTGATCGAGCAATTTTCAACAAAGTTAGGCCCCTTGTAGGTAGAAAAATTCCAAATATTTGCAGTTTCCATTCATTTTCTTCACAGAGGATGCATTTCCTGAAATGAAATTTGGTCTACAGATTTATCAACAAAAATATTTAGGTCAAGTTTGATTTTGGGTCCGATCGAGCAATGTTCAACAGAGTTATGCCCCTTGAACGTAGAAAAATTCCAATTAATATTTATAGTTTCCATTCATTTTCTTTGCAGAGGCTGCACTTACTGAAATGAAATTCGGTGTACAGATTTATCATAATAATATCTAGGTCAAATACATTTTGGGTACGATCGAGCAATTTTCGACAGAGTTATGCTCCTTGGACATAAAATATATTCCAATTATTTGCAGTATGTGTTCATTTTTTTTTTCACGAATGTTTCCAAGGGAAGGGGGGGGGGGGGGCAAAAGTGTTTAACAAACATCTCATGTTTTCATTATAAGGCATGTATGTAACAATGACTTTTAATTACAGTATAAGGCATGTATGTAACAATGATCTTTAGAGTCACCATGATATGAATGATGGGGCTAACTTTGATGGATTGATTTTTTTCCCTCTTGTATATGACTGACAGACAAAAAGTCCTCTACTTATGATTTTAGTATTTTTCTTAAATCTAGTTGTTTGCAGATCTTTTTTATTTATAACTTTCATGCAACTTTGAAAAAATAATATGATAAAAGTTATGGTTTTATTTTCCCTCATGTTGTGGGTGTAAATCTACAAAACCTTGTGGAAAGAGAATCGAAATACTAATTAAAAAACATTAAACTTTGCACACTTCTTTAGCATTGTAAGAAGGTAAGTTAAAGCCTAATGATAAATCATTTCCATGTATTAGGAAGAAAATACAACTCAAGATTTTATGAGCAAAACTGATATGACCAAATTTCAAAGTATACTACTACTCTGGTGATAGAAGAGCTTCCAGTTGCAAGGGGATGTTCTGCTTGGCATTGCTTTTGTTTATCTTTCAAATTGATCAACTGCAAATGTCATCCTCTCTTTCATGTTTCAGGTGTGAATACTGTTTTCAAAACCATAGCAGACTTACCGGAAACAGTGCCAGTGAAGATCAACTCTGTAGTCACTTACTTCAAGAACCTTGGATGAAATTTACAGAAATAATTGCATTTTTTATAAAAACGTTTGTAAATACTGCATTAAATATGTGAAAACAAGGTGTTGGTGTGTTGTTATATTATTCCTAGTGAATTTGACATTGAAATCATGACCTTTTACTTGTATAATGAAACAGATTTTGTAGAGAAGAAATTTATTTTTAATCTAATTGGCTTAATTGGATTTTTTTATTTGTATTTTTTGAACACACAAATGTATGCATACTTGTATAAATGTATTACATGGTTTTTACGTGCTCTATGATCACCCCTTATCATTCCCCACTCATTCACCAACAAAAAAAAAAGATCTATATAATTAGGAACAAGATTGTTTTTATCTTAAATATCTTTATTTATATCTTTCCAAAGATGACCGTAGCTCAGCAAAATTTGGAGTCTTGTTCTGTTTCAATCGTACAAATATGTATTGTTTTGTATATAGTATATATTAATAAGGTTCACAGTTTTGCTATCATTGTTTTTAGGATTATCACCAAATACATGTAGTACATATTTTATGTTAAAACCAACCCTTTTTGCTGTCAAAAGAAATTAATGATTCGTGAGTCATTGTCAAGATCTAAGGGTTTTCTATAGAAAGTAATTGTATATAGAAAACATGCGAGTCCAACGGTGTAAAGCATAGCAATCCCGTGGGTTTCTACGGTGATCTACTTGTATTAACCACTTGTGAGTAATTGGTTGTAATAGTTCGTGTTCCTAGTTTTAACGACTTAATTTAGTTTTGTTAATACTTTTTTAAGATTGTCTGCCTATTTTGCAGCACGCTATGGCATATGTTATAGTATAATAAACTTTATTACTTCAAAGGATGAGCAGAGATAATAAACATTAATTAAGGAATAAGGAATCATTCTTTGAGTATTATGAGGGAATCAAATACGGTGATCAAAATAAATAAATCGAATTAAAGCCCAAAGGGCTTTATGATAGATTTGATCAGGTCCGACCGTATTTGATCACCTCATAATATTCAAGGAATGATTCCTTATTATTTATATTTATATAATTTTCAGCAATTGTACGATTGAATATTAAAATATTCATTGATGAAATGTATTGGACTATACATTAGAAAATCAATTCGTAATGTTATCATAGACAAAGACACTAGAAAAGGTAAATATTAATTGAAAAAATAAATCAATCGAACAAATTTTTCGAACCGACATCAAGCACACTGTTTTTAAAACAGTGTGATCTTGTAAAAAGATAAAAGGGTGTATAAGTGAAAGAATATGTTTTATATTTTGAAAGGAAGACGCTTTTGATTGCTTGACTGCAATTCTGAAAAAAATACAAGCCTTTAAAACTCCTTATTTAATTATTTCGTTATTTTATTTTGTCCACTGAAAGACTTGAATTTTACCCTGCAAAATCTCGAAAACTCCACCTGTGCTCAAGTGCCTGTCCTTTTTAGCTCACCTGAGCTGAAAGCTCAAGTGAGCTTTTCTGATCACTTTTTGTCCGGCGTCCATCTGCCTGTCTGTCCGTCCGTCCGTCTGTCTGTCTGTCCGTAAACTTTTTACATTTTCGACTTCTTCTCCAGAACCACTGGGCCGATTTCAACCAAACTTGGCACAAAGCATCCTTAGGTAAAAGGGATTCAGGTTTGTTAAAATAGAGGGCCACACCTTCTTTCAAGGGGAAATAATAAAAAAATCATTGAAAATTTGTTGATATTTTTCTAAAATCTTCTTCTCAAAAACCATTCGGCCAGAAAAGCCGAAACTTATGTGGAACCATCCTCAGGTAGTGTATATTCAAGTTTGTTCAAATCATGATCCCCACGGGTAGGGTGGGGCCACAAGGGGGTCAAATTTTCACATAGGAATATATATAGTAAATCTTTAAAAATCTTTAAAAAACTGATCAACCAGAAAATCTATTACTCGTGTTGAAGCATCCTCAGGTATGGTAGATTCAAGTTTGTTCAACTCATGATCCCCAGGGGTAGGATGGGGCCAAAACGAAGGGTCGAATTTTTACATAGGAATATATAGAGAAAAATCTTTAAAAATCTTCTCAGAAACTCGGCCAGAAAATCTGAAACTTGTGTCAAAGCATCCTCGGTTAGGGTAGATTCAAGTTTGATAAAGTTATGATCCCCATGGGTAGGGTGGTGCCACAGTGGGGGGTCAACTTTTTATATAGGAAAATATATAGTAAATCTGAAACTGATCAGCCAGAAAAGCTGTAACTTGTGTGGAAGCATCCTCAGGTATGGAAGATTCAAGTTTGTCCAAAACATGATCGCCGGGGGTAGGTTGGGGCCACAAAGGGGGGGGGGGCAAATTTTTCATAGGAATATATAGGGAAAAAAGGAAAAATCTATAAAAATCATCTTCTAAAACACAATTTGCCTAGAAATCCTTTAGTCAGTTCAGATAGTGTAGATTAAAATTTGTCAAAATCATAATCTCCAGGAGTAGTAGGGTTACTCCACATTTGGGGGGGGGGGGGGGGGGGGGGGGGCAGGGGGAGGGGAGGGGGTCCAATTTTACAAAGGAAAACATACAAATTATTCACAAAAACTCAAATTTTATTATATATGGTTTTACTTATAAACAAGCATTTTGACATATTGTTGATTCTTTAAAATTGTTAAGACCCTGGCCTCTGGACAGTTCTTGGGCCTCACAAGTGATTCAAAGTTTGATGTAGGTTTATAATGCATATATAAACAGTTGTTCAAGTCTGATCATCTTCTCGAGAACTGCAATGCTCAATATGTGATATGAATGTAAAATCATCCTGTTACAAAGGGGCTCAATGATAAACATAAGAATATAGGGGGGAATTTTTTTTTATACAGGATCTATCATTCGACATTGTTCAGATATTTTGTATATGACTCTATAAAGCTGATTTTATGATGTCTATTGTTGCTCAGGTGAGCGATGTAGCCCATGGACCTCTTGTTTAATCTCGTAGTAATGCCTTAAAAAATCATTACTTTTTAAATTGATTTGATTAGCATCTTAAATAACATGATACTATAGACTTTACTTTTTCAGTTTCGCTCCGTTTTTGTCCCATTTTCTGTTCCACGTTTTAGCAACACCCTGTAGTAGGGGATACCCAGCCCTTGCTGCATTTTATTGCACTCACGCGTGCGCATATGTATGTATTATCTAGTTCAGGCCAAATCCAGTTAAGGAGACTATCGCAAGTTGTGCATTGGTAAGTATATATATTATATTGGTAATTGATCAAACTTATATATTATAACCGTATTTATACGCGTCTGATACTTGTAAAAATGATTCAGTTGCATGACATATATGTATGACAGATTATATAATTGAATTGATTGGTTATATTAAAATAAAACCCACATGCTTAAAAAAAATTTAAAACGTATTACGCATGCAGTATATATACTCTTTATACCCAATCATCAACAGTGTGTTCGGACATTTTTTTAAAAAACATGCTAATACATATGTCTACTCTTTTGAAAGTTTATTTTTAAAATCTTGAATTTTTGTTTGCATTATGGCGATAAATCTATATTTAGGTTTCGGAATTCCAATGTTATGATTGATTTTTTGAAAATAATATTTAGCTTGAAATCTATTATTAGCTCTCCAGAATTCCAAAGTTATCGGTTTCCAAATATATGGCGAATTTTAAAAATCATTAATATTCCAAATATTTATTTTAAGATATACTTCCTTGTTCATTTTGTCTTCTTTCATGATTCAGAATTGATTTACACATATTTTCAAAGACCAGAAGCAACACAATCCGATTTATAAATGAAAATAGAAGCAGAAAACTTTCTTGTATATGCATGCATGTCTTGACTGAAAATATTTCTCTATACATGTATATCTTGTTATATTTATTAGTCCATTCTGCAAATTACATTTATATTTAATTCACTTTTCGGTGATTTTGCGGCGTGATTCATGAGTTTGGTATATATTTATTTCAATTATTTCAACCGTTCAATTTCCAAATACATGTAGAAACATCGAACGCCGTTATTACGATACACGACAGCAGCTGTTAAGGTACTACACCCCGATATCGGTACACTTGGCTCGGTAGTCACGATCGTTGATCAAATCCCGCTGTTGGCACTCATTGCTTTGAGGTGAATATGTCCTTTCACTTCATCTATATTTTTTTAATGATTTTAAAGAATCTAAATCTTTGTAGGGTACCTGTAAAATGTGAAACGAAATAGAAACGAAACGAAACGAAATGAAACGAAACGAAACCTACCAAAACGAAACAAAACGAAATGAAATGAAAACGTTACCTACCGAAACGAAACGAAATCAAACAAGAGGCCCATGGGCCACATCGCTCACTTGAGGAACAATAGGTATGATAAAATCAATTTAATGGAATCATAATACAAACAATCTGACAATGTAGTATAATACATGTAGATCCTGTATTTAATATGTTTTACGGTGCTACCGAATTACGCATACCTTGCATCATTGTCAACTTAGTGATATTTTGACAGTTATCAACTAACATCAAAGAATTTTTGAGAGAGAGAGAGAGAGAGAGAGAGAGAGAGAGAGAATTATATATTTCTAAGTTTAAAAAAATTCTTACAAAATACACAGACTTGCTTTCCCTAAAACCCACAGGTGCTTGAGGACAGGACCAACCCAACCCCCCAACCCCCACCCCCAAGTATCTAAACCCCCGGGACTTTACTCATTTTTTCTTTAAATTATCCTTTTATAACATATTTATAATCTAATGTATACATTCATTGCACAAAATTAATTAAAACAAACATTTTGAAAATGAACATTTGAAGTCCAAAATTTCATAGGAGGAACAAATCCCACCAAAATGGCAGCAGAATCCTCCACGGATTTGAGATTGCCAGAGAAGTCTGCCCTACAGAATCAGGTACACGCTTCTATGATTAATAAACATAAGCTTGAAACTTGGTAATCAAGAATAAAAGCAGTGTCTAATTGTCATAGAATATATGGTATTCTCCATATAATCTAATTATGCTGTTAACATAAATATATATTTCAAAATATGATAGATATTTTTAAGGACAGACCTTCCATTTTTTTTCCCAATGGTATCATGAAACAACTAAGTTATAGTAGGTATGTTAAAGAATGAATTTAATTTCTACGTATGTTATACGATATAACATAACTTGGGCAGTTTACGCTTTATAAACCGCGAAATGATCTCTCGTAGGTCTCAAAGTTCTTACTCTATTCATGATACCAGATTTAGATCTGCTGTTGATCGCTTAGAGGTCTCTTGGTCGCACGATCAATTAGATCTGCATGAGCCTAAAATGATAGGCTTATATCAATAAGCTTATATCGCTTATTGTCTCCATAGATATCCTCAACTTAATTTTCCAACGCTTAAAATCCTATCGGGATTTAAATTCCTAGTATACGAATTTCTTTTATTCCGGTAGGAAATTTCAAAACATCCTATAGGAAAAATTGTTTTTCCAATGGGAAAAATTATCTGTTATATATATATATATATATATATATATATATATATATATATATATATATATATATATATAAATGTTTTAGTCTTTATCAAAGAATTTTCCTTCAAAACCATGCACATTATTTATGAATGTATATTCGTCATACACGCACACGAAATTGCAACACCCTCTCCTCCTCTTGAAAATCGTAAACCGCGGCAATGAAGTAATTTCTCCTTTTCAGAACAATGGTGTTGATCCAATGGACCATTCAGGAATGCGGCAAGGTATTTTAACATATGTATCGAGGCAAAAAATGGGCGTATCTATACGCTGACTTACAAAGGACGCCAGCATTTTTTTTTTCAAATCTCTTTTTAATTTAAACATACTCCCATGATTTCATTCATAACTTATTCATATATAATATTAAAAGGTATCAAATATTTAATGTTTAGTGTTTAGATCCCCGTCAACGCAAAATTTTTGTTGAACATATAATTTTCCATAAAAGCGAACGTTTCTGTCATCTTTCCGCACACACGCAATACGTCATTAAAAATAAAGCTGTGTAAAACACGCGTCAATAATTTAATTATAGAAATGGACCGACTACAACGAGTAAACGAGGAGATGGTATCCATGATGCAATGTAAATCATGTAACAGGTCTGCTGCCACGCGCGTCATTCAAGACTGCGGCCATTTGATCTGCGGGCACTGTGTTTATAAGCGTAACCGCTGTGGGAAATGTAAAAGGGAGATAACTCGCACACACAGGATTTTTTTCGCGGGAACAAATTCACATTGCAGAAAAATTTCCGGAGCCTGAGACATCGAAGTGAACAGGCGGTCTTTTAGAGCCAAATGAAGACAGACATATTTTACATATACATTTTGGTACCTTTTAGAGCTTTGATTGGTGTATTATACATCCAATATCACGTAGATTTTAATCAAATTGATTGAGCAATATTCTAGAGAACTGTATTTTTCTAAATCTAGTCATAATATAAATGTGCGCAAGCTAACGGTCTCCGATCCGAGTTAACTCTGTATAATATATATATATATATATATATATATATATATATATATATATATATATATATATATATATATATACACACATGCATCGGAGATTTTCGCGGACTTTAGTTTATTTAAATGAAAAAACTTATTAAACATGGAACATTGTTTGTTATTAGAATTTAGGTAAGTGCACATGACTCGGCCACTTAATTTTTCCCTTTTTAATTTTAATATTTATCACTGAGAGTTCAACACCCTTTGGATCCTCAGTGTATGATTTATTCCAAAAAGTTAGAAACATATTGAAAATATTTTTACAGGAAAATTTAAGTCCAGGGCTTGTGGGTATGTGAGAGTGTACGGACGCTTGAGAGTGTTAGCAAATTGTCTTTCAGTGTGAGAAGTGTGTATTCTGGGGAATAAGGCAGAGGAAGCTCAATTGAATACCGATCCCTCCATCTTCTGGACTTTTATTTGGAACTCCCCGGAGGAAAAGATGTTACATTAAATTTTTCTAAATTTATCTGGATTTCTGTACGTTAACTGAGTGTGGATTTTGTGTAGAGAATTATATCGGACTGACTGTGCTGGAATCTCCCACGTTAATAAGTTGTTATCTCAGAACCCCGAGAATCGGATTACATTGGAATACCATGTACCTTTATGTCACCTCCTATCATTGAATATAAGCGACAGAGAAACATAAACGAGCTTTTGAACTCGACTTAGAGCCAAATCAATTAGTTTATATCTAGCAGATAAAACATTTTTTCTCGCGCCAAGAGCACTAACTCCTCATCCAGCGCGCTAATGTGACGTACATGTATCACCCCCGCCTGCGAGTGCAGTTCTATAAAAAGACTGCTTATGGTTCAGCTCGTGATACAAAACACTCTACAAGCTCGCAAAATAGAGAATATTAATTCTCTAACACGAAATATATTGTTTTATTCATTGTCATTATGCTCAGTTCTTAAACGATCGGTTAGGACTGATGTACATTTTATTATGTACAATTAAACAAATTGCCGGGTTGGACCTCTGATGAAGGGCAGACCCTGGAGTATCTCCTAAATGTGCCCGAAACATCGATTCGGGTGTCAGGTCCTTATCCGTCGGCATATGTGTTGCCGGATGGCAATTATTTTTACTTGTTAAACTTTTGTTTCGTTTTGGAGTTTTTATTCAGCGTATAATTGAGCGAGTGTAACGAATTGAGCTTTCCAATGAATTAACCATATGGATTTTAAGAACTTTAACATTACAATTTACAATATCTAATATACAAGAAACGTTCGTGAAAGAAGGTTAGGTAGGATTTTAGAAGAAAAACGAGTGGCATCCTATGAACAGCTTAAAACTCTTTGGTGAAAAAGATACCACGTAGGGAAAACCACATAATGTTCTACAATACCAGTGTGTATTTATGACCAGTGAGAGGTAGAGGGACAATTTGCTAGAACTAACCGTTTTGCAAATGTGTAGAGAACTAGAAAGCATTTGCAATTTGGTAGGTCTAGCGTCAATATGCAGCTTTCCAGACCTGCGATGATAAACTACACTGAGTGTGTGAGAGAGAGAGAGAGAGAGAGAGAGAGAGAGAGAGAGAGAGAGACTACACTGAGTGTGTAAGAGAGAGAGAGAGATGTTGTATATTTCCAAATAGTGTTCTAATTTTTTATGTATAACATTGTACCATATCATTCTATAACTGTTGTTCAATTAAATTGCTCTAAAAAAGATTGTTGACGCCACCTGATATAATGTGCCTGTAGATAGTAGAGTCCTTCTCATTTAGATATGCTTTTTGGAAATGATGATTATTTTGTATGGAAAAGGTTAGTTTCAGAAATTAAATCAATTGGCAGCAAATGTTCCAAAACTCCACATTTATCTCTTTATTGTAAATTACTTAATTAGTAAGATTTTTTCTCAAAAACCCACGAAAGTAACACATATTTCAATCCATTTAAATTTCTATGGTGAATATAAAACTAATTGACTGTTCGTTTATTTTGATTAATAACTTTTAACATGATAGAAAAAATTAACAGTCCTCCATATCATCCTCTCCTGATGAGTCACTGGAAAATGAGGACCCTGTGTCTTCCCCATCCACCTCTATATCATCCCCTGTGTGGATGTTGATGTGTTTTTCTAGAGCCTTCTTGCTGCCATAACCCTTCCCACACACTTCACACGTGTACATTGACTCTCCAGTGTGTGTCAACATGTGCCGCATCACATGCTCCTTTCTGGTAAACTTGCGCCCACACACATCACACTCAAACTTTCGTTGATGGTCATCCACAGTTGGGTTGTAAGTTAACTTTTTCTTTTTGATGCTTTTAATAGTTTTGACTTTTTTCTTCAGATTTTCGTGCATCTCCGAATGACGGCGCAAGGAATATGCCGTAAAGAAGCTCTTGCCACATTTGTAACATTTGTGCTGGTCCCGCTCCGTGACACCTTGATGGGTTCTCTGATGTCGCAGCAAGTTGCTTATTTGAGTGAAGCCTCGCCCACAATGCTCACACGAGTATGGTCGCTCCCTTGAATGCGTTCGCTTGTGTCCAGACAAGTGGTGAGCGTGCTTGAACCCCTTCCCGCAAATCTCGCACACAAAAGGTCGATCAGACATGTGTGTTTTCATGTGGTTTTTTAAATGATGCTGCAGTTTTGCAGTATAGTTGCACTGTCCGCAAGCGAATGGAAAACTGTAGGTGAATCCTTCTCCCTTACTTGTTTGCTCTGAGATCAACATCTCTTCAACGTTTGTCTGAATCACACTTTGAATTTCCTCTTCCATTTGTTTACTCATCACATAGTCCTCACTATCTATCTTACTCGCCAAAATTTCATCTTCTGATTTTTTCGCACTCCTGCTGGTATAAGGCACTGTCACACTTCTCAAAAACATTCCTTGCTCGGAGCATTCAACATGTTCAATGGAACATTCTTCAGTTTTTACATCCAGTAAAGTTTCTGCAACACTTTTTTGAGAAAGGTTTATATTTCCAATGTTTTCACTGCATCCCTGTTGCATATTTTTTCCCAACTCATTAGGTATTTTGGAAACCATCAAATCAGGTTCCACTTTAATCCTATTGAGGACAACAACTGGTTGTTTTCTAGTTGCCATACTAAGCACTGCAGACTCTGCAGTTTCATGACCACCATTACTTCTATCCATGGGAATAAACTGACAGTTTACAGGATGATTCTGTTTAGGGTCTATAGTATTTGAACTATCAATCGCTTGCTTTGAGATTACATTTTCATTAGCCAGCTTTTCACCAGTAGAGTTAAATATCACTTTGTCTTTGCTTACAAATGTATTATCATCAAATTTGGTTTTCTTCAAACCTTCCCATCTAATTATAGTGAAACCATCTTCTTCACTTTTCACTGCGGTCGTCTCTGGATTAGATCTGCTGTCCTCCTGTGAGGCTGCCCTTTCAATTGATGAACCAAATATTTCATCACATGAGGAGGATATATTCCCATATCCTTGCTGGGTCGAGGAAGAGGATATGCTTTGTTCTTTCCAAGTAGATATCGGTTTGATAACAAATTTAGTGATACATCTTGCATTTGTGATAATTGCTTTGGTATTGGGCAGCTTTAAGGAGTCTTGACTGGCCATCTCTGCATCTGAAATATACAATTCGGTTTGTGAATATTTCTTGCAGAGACAAGTTCTTTATTGTCCCTGGTATTCTTATAATTTTCCTGATAATCTATATTGTGATGCTGTAGTGATAGTTAACAATTCATCAAATGACAATTTGAAAGTGGATCTTTAAATTTTTAGGGGAAGGTTTGATCATGAAGAACCAGTTTACTACCAGTAAATCATGAAATACAGTTGTCACAAATAAGTTGGTTTACAGTCCTGTAGATTCCTAATTAAATGTGAGGAATTAAAATTCGAGTAAAATTGTGAGAAGTACATCTTGTGGATTTTAAAATCTCGCTTTTATTTTTCTAATAGTTGTAAACTAAATGAATCTATGATAAAAATTTGGCATTCCCAATTTTATATGCTCACGATTTAATGCAAAACGGTTGAAACGCAGAATTTAGTATTCGTGTGATTTGCAGTATGTAATATAGCTACAATTCTCCAAACTCTTTGTTGTCCATAGGTAGAAAATACTTATTATAATAAGAATGGCCGTGACTATTTAGTCTGCTTGAAGTTGAAATCCAACTCAATGACCACTGTCAGTGTGGGTGTATGGTTCAATTTTCCTTTCAATTCCAAGTACATGTAATTCTTAGATCTAATATTTCAAAAAAAAGTTCACTGTATATGCTTAATATGTGTGTCATTATTGGAATAAATAATTCAAAAGTTGAAATTCTCCAACACCAGCTGATATCACTAATTCAACCACCTGTATGAATAGAAATTTTTATGATCATCCACATAAAAGTGTTTTAAAAAGAATCCTTAATCAAAATCTTAAGGTAGTACAAAACAGATAAGCTAAACTTTTCCTTTGGTTCAATTTTTCTGAAATTTTAATATTTTTGTATTTGGAATGAAATTTATAAATATGTAAAATTTGAAAAAAAAATTCGACCTGACAATTTTTGCCCACATCACCTCAAACCTACAATTTGAATCTCCTTTCAGTGAAGTGTAAAATGAAATAGTCATTGTTAGAATTGGCTATGCGAATGAGTTACTTTTTAAGATATTACAAATGTTTTTACTTCTATTTATACAGAAGATCTTCTGTTACTGACACTGAAATAAATTCTCATTAACTGGTAACTTAAGGTAATATCTGATGTAAGATAATGTAAAAACATAAGTAATCACATATTAAGAGCTCACCAAGACAAGGCATCACCTTTATGAGACCACCTTGATCATGATAAATGTTTGTCATGAAAATTGTAGTTAATGATCTCTTATCAAGTTATCAAAGTATTAGATATTGTGGCGTGGTTTAACGGGATATCATATAATATCATAAAATACAAAATTGAATGATACAATATCATATGATACAACATATATGATACAATATTACATAAAACAAAATTGTATCATAAGAAACATCATTTCATATAATACAATATCCTATTATATGATACAATATCATATCATATAACACAATATCCTATCTAAAGAAAAAATATCATGTGATATGATATCATATTAAATGATATATGATATCAGTTAATACAATATCATATGATACAATATCACATCATATGATTCAATATCATTTCATACAATATTGTATCCTATGATATGATATTGTATCATATGATATGTATTGTATCATGTAATATGATATTGTATCATATGATACAACACTGAATCACATCAAATGATACAATATCATAAGATACAATATTATGATACAAAATCATATCATACATACAAGATTATATGATAGTACATATAGATTATTACATGGCATAATTACATAATTTTTATATCGCATCCTATATTATCCCGAGGTCGCTGTATATCAGCCCGAGAGCCTGATATACAGTGACCAGGGGCTAATATAGGATGCGATATAAAAATTGCCATGTTATGTATTTTATATCATATACTTATAGAAAATATTAAAGAAACTATGAAAAACATCATGTGATGAATTATTACTGTAAACAAATTGCTATATTCTAATAAACTTCTCTGAAATTTTTGCGCCAGCTGTTTGTATAACACGTTGATGTTGACGTAACTATTTGACGTCATACTCAGAGATCGGAGTTGAACGACCCATACCAAAGTCTACGTCATAATAACCGATGATTAACGGAAGGAGTGTGATATAACATCTGAAGATTGCCATAGACGGGTGTGATATAAATCTTTTATCACTGCCACACACCCCTATGGTTTATATCACACCTGTAGGTGAATTTTCTATTTATACCACACAGGGCGGAAAAGGGTATATTTTCTATAAGTATACCATATAATATAATTATATGATACAATATCATATAATACAAGATCATGTTATATGATACAATATCATATTGTGAATTTGTGAATTTTCCTCATGAAAAAATGAGAGTTTTTCTAGGTTGTTTCCGGTTTATACAATACTTTTAAAAAGTCCATAACAATCTTTACACACGTAAGTTCCATAATTTTCACGGCAAAAAATGAAGTACAGTATACTTTACCTGCTACTGCATAACTTGGACCTTTCTGTCCTGATTTCTTTACAATATAATACATAAGGTCGGAATGGACAGAGCAAGAAACACACAAATCCTTTAAAAATAACACAATTGACACAAGTGATGTAGCCATTAATAAGATTCAAACCGAAACTATATCAGCTGTTTGGTAGCGGCTTTACCAATGTTTACCAGACATTACCTGGCAATACCTGTCCCTCCCCGATATTATAGACAAAGATCCACTATAAATCTCTGTCCATAGACTTTACGACAGCGCGTCTGATCTAGACCGACTCAACTCAAAACGGTGAAAAAAGTCTTCTCTATGATACTCACTCTATCAAGGTATCACACCGGTCATCGACTAATCAAAATGAGCTTAGTCAATTGTAGTTCCATATATACTTCAGAATTATTTTTTTCCTTGACTGCATTTTTACATTTTCCTCTACTCAGTTTTAAAAATTTTTGTACCACTGAGAAGGATATTTTATGTATTTTGTTAGATGGTGATCTTTTTTTTTTCACAGGGACTACTTCTTTCAGGGCACATGCAGCAGCTTCCTGGGGAGTGTGCAGCCTGTTTACATACAAACAGAAAACACGTGGTTTTGAGGGTGTACCTGTTTGGAGCTAGATATTTTGAGAAAATGCCGTATCGTGTGCCCTTTTTTTGGTATTAGCTGATGAGATAGGTAACAAATAACATTTCCTCCGAATATTTTGTCACGAGAAATACAAACTAATTTTTAAGAATTTTTTCCCTCTATAGTGTTATGAGCCGGTCCTATGATATCGCGGTCGTTAAATCATTTTGTCGAAAAATCTATCAATACGAAAATATTTCCAGAAACTAATGTTATTGTGAGTTTCCTCTATTATACACCTCAGTGATGTTTAGCGTGCCTCTGTTTACCATGTCTAAAAATATCCCGACGTCAAATGTCAATTTCAGCGTGTGCTACTATACGTAAATAGAAATACCGCGATACCATAGAACCCGCGATATGATAGGAAACAAGTATATATAGTGAAAACAATTACCGGTGTGATACCTTGAAATCAGTCTATGGATACTTCCGATCTTTTTTTAACTGGAAATAATAATGGCAATCTAAAATTAAAACCAAAAAGAATGCAACAAAATCCGGAAGTACCGTCTTTAAAGCTAATATATAACACATGACGGCACGATTTGTCGTTTTTTGAAGCTTTTTTTGTTTTTGTTTATTTTTAGTTTCTTGTAGAGTTTTTGTTGTTGTTTTTTTTTTCACAAATTTAAACTATAATGTACATTCGTCAACTATAACTGAATAAGAGTTGAACATCAAAGTTTCACAAATCGTGAAACTATATTTATCAGATAAACTATGTTTTTGCAATCGCAAATGATTTTTTCCCGTGTTAATTATAGTTTACAAGTTTAAAATTCTGACACATTATTCGTATATTATATATGTTTAGATTTTTGCGTTATATTTCATCATGAAAATTTAAGCGTTTAATCACAATTATTTTACTCTATACAAAAAATCATATTAAAATTTTCACCGCCTCAAATCAATTCAAATATGGCACAACCACATAGAAGAACAGTAGTCCAACGACAAATCCAAAGTACAAAGAAATCAATCGAGAAGAGAGACTGAGATATGGCCCATACAATAACCCCTACCCTGCAAAATCCACTTGCACTTTGTAAACATTGGCCTCTTTACATCCTTCCTATTGCGCCTTTAAAGATAAATATTCCCACTATATACTTTTTTCAAATCTTCTTCCTTCCACCCATGCTCTAATATCAACCAAATGTGCCTACTTACAACTCCTGGGAATTTTTGGGGAAAAAAACCCATATATTTTTAGAATGAAACTACCTGCTTGGTCAATGAACACGTGCACAGGGTAAAAAAATGATTTGTGACCTAATATTTCTATTACCGGTAAAATATTACCGAACTTTCACGAAATTGTAATCATTTGTATTGATAAACTGTAAATTGTAATGTTTAAAGTTCTTAAAATCCAATTGGTGATTTTAAGGGAAAACTCAATTGGTTACACTTGTTCAAGTTTACGCTGAATAAAAACTCAAGTTGGTAAAATAACAGTACATAGTATTCCAATGCCAAACGATTCTCGGAGTTCCAAGATAACAACTTATAAAAACATGTGGAGACTCCGGCGCGGAGAGGCCGATGCAATTTGCACAAAAAATCGACACAAACGTGCGGGGTTAAATTCCAACATAGTTATCCCAACACAACACATTCTGTACAAAAGTGCGGGGTTCAAACACAGCTATCCCAAAAAAACACACTTTGTACTAAAGTGCGGGGTTCCAACTATTGTAAGCGCAACTCTTCTTAAACCGCTGCATGGGATTTCGTAAAATTTGTACATATAGGCGTTTACCTTAGGACAAAATGTGCAGATGTGCATATTTACCAAGTATTTTCATAATATTTGTTTCAAAGATACCAAATAAGTTTATTACGTTGTCTTTCAGACGATTCAGTTTAAATTTATATGCATGACAATTCCTGTTATATTTAAGGAGAACTAGTAAATTGTTAGAACTTGTTTCTGATCCTTTTGAGCAATCAATAAAATATGTTCAAAACAATCAGACGACCTATCCTTATATATATAATTAATATGTGTCTCAGAGATACCAAATAAGTTTTTTACGTTGTCTTTAAGACGTTCAGATTTCGGATTGATTTTCACACCTGTTGCGTTTCCATACTATTCAAAAACATGTAAAACCTCTTTACATGCAATATATCGTCAGCGTGTTGAACATCAAAGCAACCTTGTCAGAAATTGGTACTCGCTGTATCCCTATTATATCTCGTGTTAGTATTTATTGCATATAATACAAAGGTTCTGCTGATAAAACATTATTTCATTTTGGCTTGTACACATGACTCACTTATATAATAGGTATATATATGCACAATTGCTATACAAAATATACACACAAGTACATAAATTCAATCCGCCGGGCAGTTTATGTATCCAATATGAATTACTAAACTCTGAGTGAACTCTATATTGTATACATATTATATGTATATGTGATAATATTGGACAAAAATGTATGTCTTGCGAATATTTTTTACTGGTAAATAATTGGTTAAAAAATATAACCCTCCGGCTACCACACTGAGATATACATGTACGTAGCTGCACAATATGTCCCAGGTCGTCCATCCGAATTTTATTTCAGACCGGGGGCTACAGACCTGCAGCTACGTATATCTTAGCTGCAGGTCTGTAGCTAAGACAGTGATATACGTTGAAAATTTACAAACTCAGTGAATACCGGTAACTTTTATAGTTTGACAATCATTAATAAAACGTTCAAAAATAACAAAACGTTATTACGTTAAACGTGAAAATCACGAATTTTGACACACTTTGCATAAGTGGATCTCTTTAGTAAATCAATTATAAAAGTGAATGAAAACTCATCCTTTAACAAAAGTACTAACTCTTTAGGAAGAGGTCTAGACCCATTCGTACTTTGAATTTTAGCACAGAAAACGGCAAAGAGAGAGAGAGAGAGAGAGAGAGAGAGAGAGAGAGAGAGAGAGAGAGAGAGAGAGAGATTTTGGGAAGGGTGGGGTTCCAATTTGATATTGATACAAACTAGCTATATTACATATTGTACAAAACAAATATTATAAGTTTAAATTAATGAACCCTGTAATCCGCAAAGATTAAAGGAAAGGTCCAACAGAATAAATAAAAACCAATCTAATAGATCGCTTCTATTAGGAGCGGATCAAAGATCTAATTTAATTAGATTGAATAAAAACATACTTATACAGATTAAAGTACATATGTACTTAAATGTAAGAAAATATTCATTTGCAAAAGCTAATACCTGGTAAGAAGACCTTTACAATATGAGCAGTTTAGTCCAAAATACAAAACAGCTTGGCTGTACATTGTTTTTGACTGTTTCAGTTTCGATATAAACCCATCTTTTAAAATCTGTTTAGCATACTTGCAACTTTGATAATAAGCTGCATTAATCGAACTACATGCAACTAACTACAAAGTCACCACCACCCAATGAATAAACAAAAAATAATTTTTGAATTTCCTTATATAGTCTGTCCCAAATTATTGCTTCCGTCACTTTTTGATTTTTTTAATCAAAATAAACATACCTGTCAATGAAGTACAATTCAAATCGATAAAAGGAAACAAGTCCAATATTTCTTCATTGATACATCGTCTGTTTATCCCTGGAGAATTTCACATAAACAAAAACTAAAACCCTACGGAGATTCAAAATGGGAAATGTTTACATCTTTTCTCCATTCGGAAGTACTCGGGACACCTCGCACAATTTTTAAACGTTATCATCCGGGGTCCTTGATTTTGTTTACAATGCAAAATCCCCGTAGACTTTCTATTTTGGGTTGTGTATTGAAACCTGACAGAGGGGGCGTTTCAAAGGGTAAATCTTCAGTTAGGATTTTTTCATACTATTTGATGAACATCGTTTGAATCCAGAGGTATTTATAAATATAGAATTATTTAAGAAAATGTGCTGCAAAAATAACTTGGGACAGAGTATAGTAATTAAATCAGTCACAACATATATGTATGTTTATATGGCAAAAAACGTGTAACTGCTCTACACAACGAACCAGCCTATTCTATAGCAGAGAATGTTTAAAGATAAACACTTAATTGTATTTTAAAATCTGATACATATAACATCTTAAATAACATGACTATTAACTTTACTTTTTTAGTTTCGTTCCGGGTTTTTTTTTTGTGTTCCATTTTCCGTTCCGCGTTTTAGCAACACCCTGTAGTTGTGGGATACCCAAACCCTGCTGTATTTTATTGCAACCGCGCGTGCGCATATGTTACATGTTTTATCTAGTAAGGTCGAATCCAGTTATAGAGAGACTATCCCAACTTGTGCATGGTAAGTACATTGGTCATAAATCAAACTTATGTATCATAATTATATATACGCGTCTGGTACTTGTAAAAATGATTCAATTGCATAACATATACCCATGGCAGGTTATATACTCAGTAGTTCAATTGAGAGGTTACTTGTAGATTAAAAATAAACATACTTAAAAAAAAAAGAGGCGGTTAAAAACTATTATGCAGTAAGTATATATACTCTTTATACCCAATCATCAACAGTGTCCGCCATAGTTATTCTATTTTTGATATGATCCTAGCTAACTGATATACTAATATTGGTTTCATATTACTTGAATACTATATTTATACTGATATGTATAATTGATAACGGTCCTGTGTCTGTACATCTTTTACTTTTATTTATAGAGCTCTATAAGTCGCGTTCGGACGTTTTATTGAAAATGTCCAACAGATATGTCAAATCTTTTGAAAGTCTTTAAATATTTATTTTTGTTTGATTTTTACGATTAATCTATATTTAGGTGAAAAAAATTGTAAAATTATATTTAGCTTGAAATCTATTATTAGCTCTCCGAAATTCCAAAGTTATCCGTTTCCAAATATAGTGATTTTTTTGTGTTTGAATTTTTTTTTAGAATAAACCACGGGCACTGGGAGTTATTGTAAAGATATTGTATGTGCATGTATAATCAAAGTACTGAAGTACTGTATCATGACGGGAGTTGAATTTATAGATTATTATTTATTTCAAAATAAACGATATAATTTTGCATGGCAAGTAGTTTCTTTGCTGTATTTGAATAATTACGCACATTTTTTCCTATTATCCCGGGCTTCAGACGGAAAACCCCATTAGAACCACGGTGTGTAATATTTAGAATTAACGCCATCAAACACTACGAAGCATTATGTATCAGTAATCAAAATATTTCTAGAAAATTGTATCCAAGCAATATTGAAATCTGGCGTAGGAATACATATTCGACTACTCAAAATGGGGTCTGCCCAGTAGCCCGAAGGTTCATTAAATCGAAGGTCCAGTAGTTCGAAGGTTCGTTAGTCAGAAGGCCCACTAGTCCGAAGGTTCATTAGTCCGAATGTCTAGTAGTTCGAAGGTTCATTAGTCAGAAGGCCCACTAGTCCGAAGGCCCGCTAGTCCGAAGGTTCATTAGTCCGGAACTCGATGAAGTAAATATTGTTAAAGTTTAAATAACTTAAATGGCCAGATTTGATTAATCATTTTTCACCTTAACAAGTTCTTGGACGTTTAGAACACAAATACCATGAAAAGAGAGTACTATAATATGAATTCCTATCTCTTTATAGATCTGTAATATTATTTTTGTATACCTGTATGTATAATAACTTTTTTTTTCTGGTATTCAGATTTCTGCCTCTTTCATTTGGCTTTCGTTGCCCATGAACGTTATTTCCAGAATAGGAATAATATGTTTTCGAACTGGAGTTTTTCGAATAGGAATAACAAGTTAATTGCTTATAAATCATAAGATTAAGGAATAAGAGTGATGCAATTTTCGGATAACAAAGATGGAGTCATCGGAGAGGCAACTCCTATTTTGAAATAGGATTTAAAAAATTATCTCGCCTTCTCTCTCTCTCTCTCTCTCTCTCTCTCTCTCTCTCTCTCTCTCTCTCTCTCTCTCTCTAAAATATGTTTTAGAATAACATCTTTTGGAATTAGAATGATAATATATCGAGTATGAATAACTTTTTGCATAAAAACATCAACTTATCAAATAGAAATCATGTTTTATCGAATAAAAATTGTATGTTTAAGAATAAGAATAGCAAATATTTTGAATAGAAATAACAAAACAAGTTTAATGATAGAATGTTTTGCACGCCATATTTTAAGTACCTATCAAGTGGGAAACGAAATCATATTGAAACAAAACCTAGTGGACTTATTCAATGAGTTTTATGTCTTCCACTTGGTTTGAATGTTTATTTATCTCCCGTAAAAGAGGAGGGGGGGGGGGGATGTAGTGCTTTATCAATCGTTTAGAAATAAAAATTAAGTAGGGATCATGATTTTTTTTATATAAACTTTCGCTGTAAAATTTATGATAACCGGAAATGCACAAACAGAATGACATACAGACGACGAACGGACAGAGCTTAATTAATATTCACCACTTAGAATAAAGCAAGGGAAATTATACATGTATACATTGAAACAAAACGAATCCTCTAGAATCTACATAAACTTAAGTCGGAAAAATTAATAAATAAAATTTAAAGGAAACGAATATAAAATGTACAAATATTTTGACGTGGAAAATATACATTGTATTTTAGAAGTAGCGTGCGAGTTTGTTGATCTAAAAAATCAGAAAATACAGATTTTAAAGAGGGATTAAAACTTACTATATATGTACTTTTAGACTCTTGGATAAATGATACTTGTTTACACGTACTTAATTTGCATTAAATTAAATCCAAAGCATACACTTAAATTTTGGGTATTAAAAAAGAAATTAATTTAATATTAACTGGTTAAATTCTAATCATTTTAGCTACTTTTTTACATTTAATTTGCTTATCATAATGACAAATTCTTACATAAAAATTGCTGGATGGAATTTATTCCGAAAAGATTTCTCAAACTAATTACATGTGATGCATTCGAACTAATGAACCTTCGGACTAGTGGGCCTTCGGACTAATGAACCTTCGAACTACTGGGCATTCGGACTAATGAACCTTCGGGATAGTGGGCCTTCGGACTACTGGACCGTGACCCTAAAAATATCTAAATTATTTGTACCATTTAAAATCTGATTATTTTCAATGTATTAATAAATAACTCTGCTTGTCGGAGATTTACGGAGACAGTCGAGCGTCTTGTTGAACGCTCTGGCGTAGGAATACATACAACTACAAAAATACCTAAATTGTTCGTACCCTTTAAAATCTTACTATTTTCAAAGTATTTATAAATAATTATCCTTGAAAAAAACAATGCTTCTGAATACATTACATCGATATTATCTATTATTTTCAAGAACTAAGTCTTGTCAGCGGTGATAATTTGTGCTTAGGTCCAAACACTGTGTCACTTCCGGTTTGCCAGAGTAACTGCATAGGAGAGTTGATTAAAATCAACCCCCATAAAGGACATGCACAATGATATAATTACAATAACTTCCAATTTTTATAGCAGAAAACTTTCTTGTATATAGCTTGTCCTACTTGTTTATTGTTTACTTGTTTATTTAAACTAAAGTGCTTTCTTTGGTGATTCATGCAGGATATGAATTAAGGTGGCGATAAATTAATTTAGCGGGTCGTGTATTTTTTTTCTGCAATGATCGCTTCCTCCCAATCTGATTAAAATCAGATCCTCGATCGCTTGTGTAGCGACAGTAGAAAAATAAGGAGCGGATCGAGGATCTGATTTTAGATTTTAATCAGATTGGCTACCTCCATAACCCGCATGAAACATAAAAAAAGAATATTTACTAGTATATTTACATCTTTCTTAAATTTTAACAAATTAATAAATTGATTGTAAAAATTAAGTAAAATTAACTTAATCTCTGTTAATCAGTACGTTAGCTAAAAGAAACAGCCAAATCGTCTTCTATGGGAATGACATCATCATGGTTATTTCGTGTAGTCCCTGATTTTTCTTGGCGTGTAGATTTCAGTCCTGTCAGTTTCTACAGAGCTACGAATTGCAATCAATTTTTGTAAGAAACAGAGGGAATCATATTTGGTGGATGTAAATATATTATAATAAAACTCGTTAAAGTGTCAGAGGTCAAATGCATTTGCTATATAGCATAGCGATTGATTGGTCATGATATTTTACGCTTAATAACGTATAATTTAAACAAATTCATATGCAAATGATATGAAAGTTGTTTTCTGATATGTTGCAGTATGTCATATATATAATTAATTTTAATATTACGGGGTTACAAAAAAGTACTTTAGAATATCATGCGATTTTACTGTCAATTTAAACATTTGGAATCCAAAATTTCATAGGAGGAAAAACCCAAAATGGCAGCAATATCTTCCACAGGTTTGAGATTGCCAGAGATGTCTGCCCTGCAGAATCAGGTACACGCTTTTAGATTAATAAACATAAGCTTGAAACGTGGTTATCGATAAATAAAACAATGTGTGTTTGTCATAGAATATATGGGATTCTCTATATAATCCAGATATGCTGTTTACATGAATATATATTACAAAACATGATAAATATTTATAAGGACTGAACTTCCATTTTCCCCCTAATGTTATCATGAAATAACTAAGTTGTAGTACGTATGATTAAAGTGCAAATTTGAAATTCAACTGTAAGGAAAGCGCGGGGACATTAATCTATCAACACAATTTTGAAAGCTTATTCAAAGCTGCAAATGGTCTGAGTTAAATTGAGCTAACGTGTTTGGTATTGAATGCTAGTGAACGTGCATGTTGTAAAAGATCCATTTTTTGAAATGAATAAAAATCCCTCTCCTCAGGGGTGGTGACTGTTCAGAGATCAACGTTCGTTAAAAATCAGATATCTCAGTAGTCGTCCATCTGTCGCAATGATCTCAAGGTGATCTTTCAGAGGTCTCAATTAAAGTTCTTCGTCTTTTAATATTATAACAGTCTATCGCAAATGTAAGTATGCCATGTCTCAAAGGAACATCAGGTCGCCACACGATCTCTTCGATCTGCTGATGATCTCTTAGTGGTCTCTTGTCGCACGATCAATTACTAGTAGATCTACCGGTAAATGATAGGCCCAGATCAACAAGCTTTAATGTATTGCTTATTAATCTCAACAGATATCCTCAACTTAATTTTCAAAGTGACGCTTGGTGTGCATTTAGGTCTCCCCAACGTTTTGAACAGCAATGGACTGTTGGGGTCTTTCAGAGGTCTTTGGGAGGTCGCATATAGAAGGATTACATTCTCCAAAGGTTACTCCATAATATACCAAAGATTAAGGGGTCTGAGAAAACCCTTACAAAGTAACATTAACTTCAGTTACATTAAAAGCATGCAAATTATCAAAAGTATTTTTTCTTTCAAATTTGATATACATGTATAACGCATTGAATCGGTGTGTATCTGCAGGGAATGTTATATATTGCATGTAAACGACAAAAGGCAAAGTTTAAAACATTTCAAGAATTAACTGTGCACATCACTGGGTGGGTTTTTTCTCTCTGAAAGAACTTTGTCTCATCAACTTCGTTATACACTTTATTGACTTACCCTGAATAAAAAAAAAAAACCTGCTGTCCTGGAGCAGTGGCGTCGGAAGCAAATTCAGTTGGGGGAGAGGCAAACTTATCAGAAATCTTGACATGCAAAAAAAAGGGGGATAATGATTATGATTATGTTTAAATTTGCAAACAAAAGTGTGGGGGGGGGGGGGGGGGGGCTAAGCCCCTCTAGTCCGGTTTATTCCCACTTAGCCAACATTCTGAAATTCTCAATTCCCACCTGGCCAACATTTTGATTTTCACACCTGAGTGATCAGGAAGCTATAGTCTGTTTTCACATGTAAATGTATTTGTTATCAATTACCTGCAGAGAATAGTTTAATAAAAACAAATAAATGATAACATTTTTAAAAATGATAAAATATGATGCATGAATGAATGATGCATTAATGAAATATATATATATATATATATATATATATATATATATATATATATATATATATACTTTTAATACTAATTGAAACATAAATCTTCTCTAAATCTGTTGTGTTATTTATCTTAAAAAGCCGTAATTTTGCATATAATCAGAATAAATAAAATAGCTATAGAATATTTTAAAAAATATATAGATCAGCAATTTTCTGCAAGATAATTACATAAAACCTTTTATGTGTATAAACTAATACCAGTACATGCATGATTAAAACTATAATATAATAACATTAATGAGATCGATGAGCAGTTTTTAAAGAATATAGACTAGATAGATAAGCATAATTATGGTCATTAGTTTACAGAAACAAAGGCCTGAAAATTATGAGATCTTAATTGTGTTATTGGCTGTTAGTTGAAAGATATAAAAAAAAAATCAAATCGAAATGGCCAATCTTCCAGTGCAAGTCAACTTTCTAGAAAACGGCAGAGGATTTTATCTTCTTAACTAATTATGTATTCATCATCATACAATCGATCCTATTAAATGTGAAGTATACAACATCAAAAAAATAAAAGCACTTTACTCAAGCGTTCTTGTGTTTTGTTCATTTCATACATTAATTTGTAGATTGCAAACAATCGATATAACTTTAGAAACCATAGAAAATTGAAGAAAAGAATTGACATATGATCCACATGATTCATAACTATAATTTCAAACAGGATTCTTTTAATTACATTATTTTTCAAGGCTAAGTTTAAGTCAAGTCAAATAAATATAATTACATACATATAATAAACTCAAAATATGATGAAAATAGACAAACCATGATATTTATATATATATATATATATATATATATATATATATATATATATATATATATATATATATATATATATATATATATATCATATCCCGGTTCCGACGTCTATGTGGAGTAAAGGGTTAGAACATAGTAAAGATAAAGGCATGATTGTTTCTCATTGTGAAGCTAAAAATGGCTTTACTTTGCCTTGAAGTTTATAGTTTCATTTATAAAATCGAAAATGCAGTAATGGCGGTCTATATGTGGATATTTATTCAGTAATGGCGGTCTATCTGTGGATATTTATAACGGGGTTCAATCTTGTTCATAGAGTTTTCCTTCAAAGTTATGCACGTTATTCGTCATACGTTTACATGTTTATGGATATAGAATTGCAATCCCCTCTCCATCATTACCAAAACTCGTAAACCGCGGCAATAAAGTAATACCTTCCTTTTCAGAACAATGGTGGTGTTCCAATGGACGATTCAGGAATGGGGCAAGGTATTTTACGAACATATACCGACGCAGATCTATACGCTGACTTATAAAGGACGCCAGCATTTTTATTTTTTTTCAAATCTCTTATTAATTTAAGCATATTTCCAGGATTGGGCAACCAGCAAAGCTTACATAATTTCCTTCATAAATTATTTATATAATACACTGTATTAACGTTTTAAATATTTAATGTATAGTGTTTAGATCCCCATCATTTCTGTTGAACATATAATTTTCCATAAAAGCGAATGTTTCTGTCATCTTTCCGCACAAATGCAATACGTCTTAAAAAAATGAAGCTGTGTAAAACACGCGCAAATATTTCAATTATAGAAATGGACCGACTACAACGAGAAAACGAAGAGATGGTATCCATGATGCAATGTAAATCGTGTAACAGGTCTGCTGCCACGCGCGTCATTCAAGACTGCGGCCATTTGATCTGCGGGCGCTGTGTTGGTAAGCGTAACCGCTGTGGGAAATGTAAAAGGGAGATAACTCGCACACACAGGATTTTTTTCGCGGGAACAAATTCAGATTGCAGAAAATTTTCCGGAGCCTGAGACATCGAAGTGAACTCTAGGTCTTTTGGATACAAATGAAGACAGACATATACGTACATATAATTTTTATTACCTTTTGGAGCTTTGATCGATGTATTATACAAACAATATCACGTGGATTTTAATCAAATTGATTGAGCAAACTAGTATTCTAGAGGACTGCATTTTTCTAAACTTTAGTCATAATATGTACATGTATGCACGCAAGCCAACGGTTTCCGATCCGAGTTTACTCTGTAATAGAGTAAACTTTGCAAACATGTTATAATATATAGTAAAATGAATCGGCGATTTTCGCGGACTTTAGTTTGATTATTTAAATAAACAACATATTAAACATAAAAACGTTGTTTGTTATAACAATTCAGGTAAGTGCACATGCACTCGGCCACTTAAATTTTCCCCTTTTAATTTTGATACTATAAGTATTTATTCACTGGGGTGAACCCTCAGTGAATACATATAGTATCAAAATCAAAACGCCCACACCCGTTGGATCCTCAGTGTATGATTTATTCCAAAAAGTTAGAAACCTATTGAAAATATTTCAAACAGGAAAATTTAAGTCCAGGGCTTGTGGGTATGTGAGAGTGTACGGACGCATGAGAGTGTTAGCAAATTGTCTTTCAGTGTGAGAAGTGTGTATTCTGGGGAATAAGGCAGAGGAAGCTCAACTGAATACCGATCCCTCCATCTTCTGAACATTTATCCAGAACTCCCTGGGAAAAAGATACCACCTAGGGACAACCACATAATGTTCTACAATACCAGTGTGTATTTGTGACTGGTGAGAGTGGTAGAGGGACAATTTGCTAGAACTAACCGCTTTGCAAATGTGTGCTAAACAAGAAAACATTTGCAATTTGGTAGGTCTAGCGTCAAAATGCAGCTTTCCAGCCCTGCGATGACAGACTACAATGAGTGTGTATAAGAAAGAGAGAGAGAGAGAGATTTTTTATGTATCATATCATTCTAAAACTGTTGTTCAATTAAATTGCACTAAATAAAGATTGTTGACACCATCTGATATAAATATAATGTGCTTGTAGACAGTAGAGTCCTCCATCTTTATTTCTGTTGGAAATGATGATTATTTTGTATAAAAAAGTTAGTTTCAGAAATTAAATCAATCGGCAGCAAACTTTCACTAGTAGATGACTAATTTAGTAAGATTTTTGAAAAAGATTAGATTTTTTCTTCAAAAACCTATAAAAGCACTGATTTAGATATAACACATAATTTCAATCCATTAAGATTTCTTTCTTGAAAATATAATTGACTGCATATTTATTTTGATCGATAACTTTCAACATGATAGAAAATGATTAACAGTCTTCAATATCATCTTCTCCTGATGGGTCACTGGAAGATGAGGACCCTGCGTCTTCCTCATCCACCTCTATATCATCCCCTGTGTGGATGTTGAAGTGTTTTTCTAGAGCCTTCTTGCTGCCATAACCCTTCCCACACACTTCACAGGTGCACAACGACTCTCCAGTGTGGGTTAACATGTGCCGCATCACTTCCTCCTTTCTGATAAACTTGCGCCCACACACATCACACTCAAACTTTCGTTGATGGTCATCCACAGTTGGGTTGTAAGTTAACTTTTTCTTTTTGATGCTTTTAATAGTTTTGACTTTTTTCTTTAGATTTTCGTACATCTCCGAATGATGGCACAAGGAATATGCGTAGAGAACATCTTGCCACACTTGTAACATTTGTGCTGGTCCCACTCCGTGAGCCCTTGATGGATCCTTTGATGTCGCACCAAGCTGCTTTTTCGAGTGAAGACCCGCCCACAATACTCACATGAGGGTTTGCGCTCCCTCAAGTGCGTTCGCTTGTGTCCAGACAAGTGGTGAGCGTGCTTGAATCCCTTCCCGCAAATCTCGCACACAAAAGGTCGATCAGACATGTGTGTTTTCATGTGGATTATTAAATGATGCTGCGGTTTTGCAGTATAGTTGCACTGTCCGCAAGCAAATGGAAAACTGTATGTGAATCCTTCTCCCTTACTTGTTTGCTCTGAGATCAACATGTCTTCTACATTTGTCTGGATCCCACTTTGAATTTCCTCTTCCATTTGTTTACTCATCACATAGTCCTCACTATCTACCTTACTTGCAGTGTTTCATCTTCTGATTGTTTGGTTTCCTGTTGAGCATCACTGCTGGTATAGGGTGCTGTCATACTTCTCAAAAACATTCCTTGCTCGGAGCATTCAGTGGAACATTCTTCAGGTTTTTACATCTAGTAAAGTTCCTGCAACACTGTCTTGAGAAAGGTTTATATTCCCAATGTTTTCACTGAATCCCTCTTGCATATTTTTCCCCAACTCTTCAGGTATTTTGGAAACCATCAAATCAGGTTCCACTTTAATCCTCTTGAGGACAACAACTGGTTGTTTTCTAGTTGCCATACTAAGCACTGCAGACTCTGCAGTTTCATGACTATCATTACTTCTATCCATGGGAATAAACTGACAGTTTACAGGATGATTCTGTTTAGGGTCTATATTATTTGAGTTGCTAATCTCTTGCTTAAAGATTACATTTTCATTAGCCAGCTTTTCACCAGTAGTGTTAAATATCATTTTGTCTTTGCTTACACATGTATTATCATCAAATTTGGTTTTCTTTAAACCTTCCCATCTAATTATAGTGAAACCATTTTCTTCACTTTTCATTGCAGTCGTCTCTGGATTAGATCTGCTGTCCTCCTGGGAAGCCGCCGTTTCAATTGATGAACCACAACTTTCATTACATGAGGAGGCTTTATCCCCACTACCTTGCTGGGTCGAGGAAGATGATATGCTATGTTCTTTCCAAGTAGATATCGGTTTGATAACAAATTTAATGACAAGTCTTGTATTTTTGCTAGCTGTTTTGGTATTGGGCAGCTTTAAGGAGTCGACTAGCCATCTCTGCATCTGAAATATAAAAGAAAAAACTTATCAGGAGGCTGGGTGGTTGAAACAATTGGTTCATGCCATCATCTTTAAATAACTTAAGCTTACTTCATCTATATTGAAAAAGTAGGTTTCACTTGCGTCCTTTGACCTGTTTAACAATAAAAACAGAAAAATAAAATTTGACCAGAATCGTGACCATGCCCCTTTAATTCAAAAGTTGAAATTCTCAAGCACACGGCTGGTGTCACTAATTCAACCACCTGTACTAATGTAAATTTTTATGATCATCCACATAAAAAAGTTTTAAAAAGAATTCTTAATCAAAGAAGTACACATGCTTCTTAGTGTGCACCTGCCTAATTAGTTAGGCACGCCCCATCATTTACAGTGGTTTCATTAATATTCGTGGGTATCAATTTTCGTTGATAAAGTGAAAAATCACAGTTTCAAGGATACTTTAATTCGTGGGGAATGATCCTATCAATACAAAATGTTAGTAGAAATTGTACTTCAATGAACATTTAAATTCGTGGATCAACTCAAAAACGAAATCTACGAAAATTGGTATTCAACGAATATTGATGAAACCACAGTATAAGACCATTTCATATGTTCAATAAAAGCAATCCTTTAGAAGCAGATACACCATGATTTTTTCATACTCACTTACATATGTATTTCCCATTTAGTTTTGAAATTTTTTAAAAGCCTGAGTGCAAAAACAGATATTTAAAGAAGATTTATTTGCAGAGAAAACATGCTTGCCCCATTGTACAGGTAGCTCTTGATTTAGCTAAATTATGTGCTTTGTAACTGGAGGGGAGAAATAATGATTGACCAGACCAGGATTCGAACCAGGGCCACTTACTCTTTGGTCAGGTGCTCTACCAACTACACATGCAAGTGTGCCTTATGCGAATTTCATGTGAAAAGCACTTACTGGTACACGAATTTCACATGAGAGTTATTAGACATGTCCAGTACAATCACTAGATTTAGCTACATAGCTTGATTTACCTACATAGCTTTATATACCTTCCTGAAGTAGGTTAATTTAGCTACCTTTATGCAATTTTGCTTTTTATGTAAAACAGACAAAAAGTTGCAAGAAACTGTCAACCTGTGTAAACTACACTGTGCTAGTACTCTGTAGTTTTAAAAAAGCAACCCAGAGCAAAAATAGTTAAAACATTGCTGCTCTAGAGCACTTTTAAGCAAAACATGCATTTCTATTGTTTGAGTAACTGTATCATGTGTATGACACCTTGTGTGCGATGAGGCATGGATAAGTGTGATTACTTCACGTTGTGCTGAATTATTACCAATCAATTATCGTTAATCAGAACTGTTCTTCTTTGTTATTCCATTTAAGAAGTAACTGCTTGGTAACACATAAACAGCTATACAGAGCCCCAAAATTTTTAGAACTTCCAAAAGTGATTTTTTATGAATTGTTTTCAGATCAGTTCAAAGTTGAAAATTATTGCTGCACCAAGGTGCGACTTTAAGTACAAATGCCCATTTAACAAAAATATAACTTAGATCAAGTAGCTAAATAAACCTACTCCAGGAAGGTAAATAAAGCTATGCGAGTAAATTATGCTACGTAGCTAAATCTAGTGATTGTACTGGACCTGTTAAGGATCAAAACTTAAACTAACACTGACATAAACTTACTTGGAATTTTTGACGAACGTTGAGGGGAACTTTGAGGTGTTTCTTTACTCTTAAACATAAGCATAGTACTCGAGGGACTAAATCCAGACAAAATCTCCTTCTGGTTACTGGTGTGCTGTTCGTAACTCTTTTCGATTGCAGTGTTTGTGAATTTTCCTCAAGACAAAATGAGAGTTTTTCTATGTTGTTTCTGGTTTTTACAATACTTCTAAGAAGTCCATAACAATCTTTACACAAGTAAGTTCCGTAATTTTCACGGCAATAAAATGAAGTACAGTATACATGGTATACATCACCTGTTACGGCATAACTTGGACCTTTCTGCCATGATTTCTTTACAACATAATAGGGCCGATATTAGAAAAAGAACCACTTTAAATCTCTGCTCGTAGAATTTACGACAGCGCGTCTGATTGAACTAGACCAACTCAAGTCATTAAAAACGATGAAAAAAAAATCTTCTCTATGGTATGTCGGGATTTTCGAAACCGAAAACCGGGTTTTGCTGATTTCTTTAAAAATACCATGTTCTGTACGAATTTTGCAGGAATAGTTTATTACATCATAATTTGTATTCAGTGAGGTTTTTATCATCAAACAATACGTTTTCCAGTAATTATTACCGATTGTCAATATCCCGGTGACTAAAATGGTACGCGGCAAGTCCGGGTTACTCATTTTTGTGGTTCATAGCTAGTTGCACTGATTAAATTGGAAAGTTATGTGTTTTATCGTTGCTATTTAAATTTTATAACATAAATATTACTACAATTACGACAATAAATATCAATAATTAAAATTATGACCAAATTTTATTTCTTATTTTGTAAACCTATTATTCCAAGGGATTAAAGATATTGTATTAACTGTCACACTGTTGTTGAAGATGAACATCATTTTTTATTTATATGTCCTCTTTATAAAGAACTACGAAGTGAATATTGTTCACTTTTTAATAACGCATGTATATCTTATAAAATTCTTAACCCAGCAGATGTTATATAAATCAACAAGAAATATTTGTAACTTCATACGTGATGCATTTAACATAAGAAAATCTATGTGTGTATGACTTGCGCCACATGTGCGGTTTTTTCTTTTTTGGTCAAAATATTGAATTGAATTATTGCTTATTACAAACGTAGCTTGGCTCATTTAAGGAAGGACCCTGAATTTTGATTAAAGTTCCATCCACTGCGCCGAGCACATTGGGAAATCGGCTTTTGAAAAATAAAAACCTCTGTTTTTGTTCTTCGAATTTCTTCATCAGGTGTGGGAAAAGAGAGATTTTGCATGCGGTGGCAGAGGGAGGTCAGAACTCTGTCCATAGCGAAGCAAACACTTGATTTATATATTCCATGTAAATCCCCACACTCCGAATGGAATATTCCTTTTGTGAGGCATCTTATTGTGACAAGAACCTGTTAATAAGACAGCATACTGTTAACCCCCATACTAATAACTTTTCATTAATTTTTTACATTTCATCGACAGGAATTCTATATGAATAATTTTTTGGCTTTCAATCTTGGGTTTGTAATTTTTTTTTAGGAATGAGTGTTAACACATCACTATTTAAAAAGTATAAATGTAAAATTAATGTACTCTGATAGATATGTCTATTTGGATAATCATGGATTTTATTGCTGGGTGGTGCCTAAAATTGATTGTTTTGTGGAATAACAAATGAGTACATGTATTTTCAAAATTCTCAATCTAAAAAAAAAATTGATATCCACAAACATTTATGAAAACAAAGAAAGTTTTGTATAATAATTAAGTACACTGAATTATTGAATATTTTTGGAAATGAGAAATAGCTCAACATCCAGGGAAATCTCTCTGCCTGTCTGTCTGTCTGTCTGTCTGTCTCTCTCTCTCTCTTTCTCTCTCTCTCTCTCCATAAAAATGAATGAAAAATTAACTTATCCATTTAACAAAAGTACTAAGTCTTTAGGAAAGGGGTCTAGACCCATTCGTACCAAAATTTGAAATTAAACACAGAAAACGGTCAAAAGAGAGAGAGAAAGAGAAAGAGAGAGGGGAGAGAGAGAGAGAAAGAGAGAAATATGCAATTTTGGGACGGTGGGGTTCCAATTTGACATTGATACAACTGGCTATTATATTGTAACATATTAAGCAACATTTTTAGTTTTTTTAATACAATAAGTTATAATGAAGTCTGTAATTCGCAGCAAGGATTTGGGAAAAGGCCCAAAAGAATTAAAAAAAAAAACATACTTAAATGGTGAATAAAAATAAACACTTTATTTTTGTTAAATTTACTAATAATTGGCACTATAAAATAATCAGTCACAACATTAGATAAGATAAGATACGATATTTTTTTGGTACATTTTGGCATCATATTTATATGTGACATAAACATTTTATATACATAATGCATAGATTTTGAAAAAAAAATTGAAACAGGAATAAAACTATATTGTTTTATCATAGATTATCATATAGTTATCATTTCTTGTCTTATAGACAAACCTTTTTTATTATTATTATTAAAATAGCTGTACATTTGATGACATTTTGGTCTTTGTTGTTGAAAAGATGATCAATAGAAATTGAAACACCTTTTCTTAAAGATGAACAATGAAACAGAAAATTCCTTCTTAAGTCCAACACTGGACAGTGAAATAGAAAATGTATTTCATTTTCAATTTGTCTTAAGTAGCTGCAAAGTCAGTCACAACGTCCATGTATGTAAGAGAAAACCATGGCATAACTTTATCTGCTGTTTTCAACGAACAATGCCTATTCTATGGCAGAGGATTTCTAAAGGTGAACACTTAGTTGTATTAAAATCATATAGATCTAGATCAAGTCATCAGATTGACCATTTTCTAGAGAGTTTTAATTAGAGCCAAGTTTGTTTTTGGTTTGATTTGGAATTACGCGATATTGGCTATTGATTTGCATGAATGATTTCCATTGGTAAGATGATAAATATTATAAATATTTACAGAAGAAAATCTTCTTTTTTAATTTAAAGTGCCTAGATAATTGAATACTGAAATGATTATTGTAGGATATTTTAAAAAGTTGTGTAGGAATTTATTTACATAACTCATATTCATCTGAATATCTTTCAAAAGACGGATTTGATTTTTGATTTCCATTTGAATTTGAAATCTCGGAAGAAAACCAAGAATTCGAGGAATATTGTCACTAGCGTAGAGAAAATTTATATAATATATGATTTTCTAGCTACGTTATATGTGCACCTCATACTATCAGGCACCTAGCCCCCTCCCCCCTTGGGGTTTTCTTAAATTTACAATTTACATATAAAAAGAATGAACAAACATGGGTTGCCCCCCCCCCCCCCCCCTATTTGGGTAAAAGGAAATTGAAGTTATTAGGTATACTCCCCCCCCCCCCCCTCCCCACGGATTAGGATTTTGATTTTGAGGATTTTTGTAAAAAGCTTTTTTTTTTTTGCGTGTCAAGATCGATGTTTGGTTGAGTCTGCCCCCCCCCCCCCCCACCCACAAACTTTCAAAAACGATGCTACGTGCCTGTACTATTTAATTTATACAGTTTAAAATCCTTATCAATTATCTAACAAATAGTTTATCAACTGATGCAAAATACGTTCTTAAAATCATTTTATTTGTGTTTTCATTTATTTATCCAACCAACAGGTGTTATAAACTTCGCCACATGGAACAGGTAAAAATTATATCATAGGTGGCGCTTCTATAGCGTCCACAACTTCGGATGAGGCACCTATAGGAAATAAAATTTGTCAAATCATTTTCTTTGTTTTTCATTTAGATAAGATCAATTTTAAACAAAAGTTATATAAAACTTCAAACAAAAATTATAACTTACAGTAGAAAAATTCACATTAAGAAATATTGACGTAGGGTTTCTAGTTTTCGTTTTGTGACAATTTAACAAAAGAAATCTTAAATTTAGATTTTCAATCAAAACTTTCAAGATGGCGGGGAAGCAAGGAGTTACGAGACTCCTAACCCGTCATAGGGCTTCTCTCGTTCGGGACTTAGACACAAACAAAATTTTACCCCATCTAGTGGCTAAAGAAGTTATCTCCACATCCGAGGAACGACAGGTGCTGGACGTGAGTGACCCGCGGGAACGGACAGAAGTCCTGCTGGACATCGTAGGCAAAAGGGGGTTGGGTGCATTTCATGATTTCTGTTCTTGTTTGGAGAAAGTTGCCCCTCATCTGCTAACGGGGTTTCTGCTAGAGCATTCCGGTAAGTTGTCTTTTATTATAATGTATATCATATTTAATGCTGAATCATGTTTTTTAATAAACATTCTTTAGAATGTTAGATTGGAAAAGTTTAGAAACTTGATGTAGTTGGAATAGTTTTTGCTTGATACTTAGTTTTAGTAATAGAATTCCCACTTACTGATTTGAAGCAACCGATTTGGGGTCCTGTTGTATGTGATAATGAATATGTCAATGCCTGAGTAGCTCGGATAATTAACTATAACTCGTGGTGGGATAACATGGAGGGGAAGTAATAGAATCTGTCAAGCTTTTCATTCTGCAAGATATGCCAATGGTAATATGAGGGACCAAGTTCATTAACCTATGTGTATGACAGTAATACTGCTTGAAATGCCTTGATCTTACATTATATCATTATAATTCAATGTCAGAAAAACAGTAACGGATTTGTAATGCAATTGTTATCACGACAGAAACAGAATAGCAGCTATTCAATAGCTTTAGCTTTATGTTATTTTTTGTGCAGTACCACTAATGTAAAAGATTTTTGCCCAGTTTTAAACTTGCCTTGACACAGTTGTGTTTTTAAAAGAAAGATAACTTTACTATAATTACTACATGAATGTCTAAAATCATGCACTGACAATAATGACAAATGAGAAACCCAGCTGTGGACAGTTTTTTAAATAAAACTTGGTCTATTAATATCAGATATGAATTACTTCCCTTGGGTTGATAAGCAGAGATTTTAAGTTCCATATAGTGTTCCTGTAGAATGTATAGTTGTCTTCTATTTGCGATAGATCTGAGAGATACCGTATGGACAGAATATTCATTTGTTGCTTACTGCTACTTATTAAAGTGTGGTTTTTCAGCATCCATTGAAAACAAGTGTACTCAAGAAAATAATTACTATCTGCGGGAACATAGATGTACTCTATATACATATATATATATATATATATAAATTTTATACAGTAAAAATTTAAGACCTATGATTCAGAGTTGAAATCCTGGAATCTGATTTGTACACATTGAATTGTTCCATTGTGACCAGTAATTAATAAATTTTTGGGTTGTAAGAAGAGTGAAGGACTATTTTAAATGTAAAGCATTATGTATATATGTAATTAACAATGAATTACAAAGACAATGGACTGAAGACTTTACCACTGCCAATAACAGAGTTCTCAGTGAATAATAAACAAAGTCATAAACTGTATCTCTGATATAAAATGCTAAGTCACTGACGGAACCGTACACAATTACATTGTCCTGCATGTGTCCACTGGGCCACGAGTTCAACAGTGCACGGCTAATTTTGGTCTTTGACTGATTGATATGATTGACATGATTGACATCAGAAAGACGGAATCTTTTTAGTAGATTTTGTTTTTTGCGATAAGATCAATACTGATTTAGCGGTTGAACGGTTCAACTGACCAGATATAGGATTTGTGGATGCCGTATTAATTCATATTTTATTAGAATACAAATTAGATATAAAGTTTTTGTTTTGCCTTGCATCATGTAACTTTGATTTGGAATATGATTATTTCATATTGTGAGACAATTAATACAGATTTTGTTTATTTGAAAAATAATAAAATCTATTCAATTAACATGGATTAAATTTAAGTTAGATTTTTCAATATCAAACTTTGGAATAAAGTTAAATTTCTCAACCTATAACCAGCTGAAGATTAAGCACAAGTCAGTAGTTGGCAAACAAGCAGTTTTTGAGTTGCAACGACTCAAATCCCTGTACAAGCGGGAAGTATAGTGTTTGTCTTGATCAATGGAAGGGAAAATTTCTCAAATTGAAATACATCCATTGAAGAGGATATAATAAATGGAGGCAGGTGCAAAAATCTGAAATGCAATTTTTTTTCAAAGTGGAAGGAAATTAAGGGGGTACATGTGAGATTGCAAAATGTATGTAAAAACGAAGTGGTGATGATAGTCAGTTACACATGTGTACATTCATAATGTAAATGTTTTATTAAAGGTTACTGCTATGGAGACGATGAAGACATTTCAGGATTTGATGTTGACATTTATAAGATTGATATTAAAAATCAAATATTTATTATTATTTAGTTTATTATTAAATATTTTACAAATGATGCTTTCCAATCAAGTGAACAGTAGAAAAATAAATGATTATGAGTAAAGAATTTTAGAAAATTATTTTTGACTTTAGATAAGTAAAACAGCAAGTAAATTAATGCAAGAATTTTCCTATTGCTGTTGTTGCACTATTTGTTTTTTTAATTGAGTGATGTGGTTTAATGATAAAACTGTCAAATATTTGAAAAGCTTTTGAAGAAAGAGAGAAAGTGATTATTTTTGAGTTGTGAAGTATGTGCATGCTTTTTATTTCTCTTTGAAATTTCTGCTCGTGAAGTTCAGAATTCTAATTTTTAAATCAAGAACCTTATAGATCACTCTTTAATAATGGACAAGTTCCATTTTATACTTTTGGAGATGATCCCCAGTAAAAAGTAAAAGTTGATGTATTTTTTAAATTGCTATTAAGTTTTGAGATGCCCCCCCTAGCGTGGCCCAGTGTCTCTCTTGTTTAGGTGATAGTAGTATACACACTGGCAGCACAGACTCTGGAGAGAAGCCCCGAATACACACAGGTAAATCTAGGTCAAAGACGCGTTACGCTCAGAGACAGGTAGGAGATTTTTTTTTTCAAAAATAGTTTCTGTAGAGTGGACACACTTGCTGTATGAAGATTGCTACTGATTCACTACAAGTATATTGAGGGGAAGTGTGTGTCTGATTTTGGTGACTTTCAGATATTACTATACCTGTGTGAGACTTGTTGTTGGAGTTTAAACATAAGGCTTTTTAAAATTTGTTTGTTTTTAAATTGAGCACCGGATCACACAGATTTTGCTGTTGACATTCAAGTGCAGGGAGAGAGGACGATAGAGGTTTGTAAATGTTACTGTGTCAAAGGGGGAAAGGGTTCACTATATTACACTTAGGTTTATAACCATCACATAAAAAACGAGAATAAATGCAATTGTATATTGCTATTTTTTCAGTTGACAGGGTTCAATGTTTAATTTTATGAAAATAGAAGTGGTTAAGTATGCAGGGTTGGAGAATTATTGTAGAATAGACTTTATTTATGGACCTTAGAAGGAGTTGAAGGGTTTTGGGGGGGGGGGGGGGATGAAGCATTGATGGGTGAGTCGGAGGAGCAGGGCAGGTACAAGAAGGGGTAGTTTGTTTACCAATGTCTTGATTCGTTGAGCTACAAGAATTTTAATTAGATTTATTTTGGGGGGAAAAAAATTAATTTAGCCTCTACCATTATGTGATTGTGGACTAGTTGTAAACAGTTTTACGAGTTCACTCAGGAGTTGTAGGGAGGACAGCCATTGTTTGTTGTGGAACCATTTCCAGGCCTGTTTATTCTGAAGGGCAATTAAGATGTTATCTTTTAATTAATGCATGTCAATATCAGCAACAGGTCAGCCATTGTGTAGAGGTGAGGGCCACTCAGTGTAAAGGCTAAGTTCTTAAAGCAAGGAGGAAAGATATAGATTAACTAGATTTTTCATTATTTTTTATTTTTACAATCAGATTATGCAATTTAAAGTTAATTTACAGATTACATTTATCCAGAGCTTGCTTTGGTTGGTATTGAAGCCTGACGGGTGCAATTACAAATTGTAGTCAAATATAATGGAATACTGTGTATTCTTTCATTGTAGATACATGTTCATTATATCATATTTACAATGCTTTTCAAACATAATATTTCCTTGTATCTTTCAGCCGTAAATACAAATGTATCAAAAGCAAATTATAGAAATTTCAAAGTCAAGGCTATTACAGTAAAGAGTTACCAAAATAAAAAATTATGATATCAGTCGTAAAATCTGTATTTGTATGTCTTCAAGTCTATATATAAATGAGTTTTGGAGCATATTTTTTTGGAGCTGGATGGCAGCAAATGTTGTATAATCAGGGAATTCTGTGATAAGGACCCCCTTCTAAATAAAGTTTTCCCTGTGTTCACCAGGACCAAACGCTTCTCATCATTGTCATGCTTCAGTTGGCTGAAGACGTCAAGATTGAGAGAGTTTTATAAAAAGGAAGCTTCTAAATTTGTTGGATGATAAGGTACAGTTTCTGTGACAGAGAGCAATAGAGAGAGGTTTAATTCTTATCTGATGGGAAAGAAATCAGATTAAAAAAACCGCATGGATGTTTGTTTTTTTGGTCTTCTTTGTTTTGACATTGCAGCTGCATATTGTATTACATTGGGTGTATTTGTAAAATAAGAAAATAAACAAAGCAAAGTTAGAGAGAGAGAGAGAGAGAGAGAGAGAGAGAGAGAGAGAGAGAGAGGGGGGGGGGCTTTAAGGGAGATCATTTTAATATGCTATCAATGTGTTTTCTTTCTAGTCCTTTTTTGATTTGTTCTGAACATATGATATGAGATATACCCTAATCATGTGCAATTTTGACCACAAGAGGAGAGCTTAGGATTGCAATGTAGATTAAATTTGCCACCTTAATTATGCAGAGTTTGGTGTTTATCTCAAAGAGATTGAGTCATAAATATGAAATCTACTCATAAAAAGGCTATATGCTTGCACACTCCTGAACTCTGATCAAAATTTTTCTCAACAAGTGTCAGATAGGGAGGGGAGTGGGTCTATCACAACCAGACCTCTTGACATGTATGTTACATTAATGTGCTAAGAATTGGGATACGCTTTGGGGGGTATGGGGGGGGGGGTATCAATTTTTGAGGGAATTACTCAGTATAAATTCCTGTTGAATATTTGAACTTACACTTATAAAAATATCAAACTCGCAGTATGTTGAGGTAGATTTGTAGTTATATTATTCATTTCACAGAATAACCATTAAAAGAACAGTTAAATTCTATAAAATGTACATTTTTTAAGGAGGAAGAGTATATTTTTACATCTCAGATTTATCCACGTTTACAACCAGATAGACTGTTTGAGTGGTGAAGATAACATGACCAATTTCCATGGTTATCAGGCAATTTCAGATACCTGATGTACGAAAATGTCTCTTTTGATTGTTTACATTCCATGTCAGCTGAGCTCTTGTTTCTATGTGAAATGTGATAAGGATTTCAAGACACATGCAGGTTCACTCCCTTAGAGAGACCGATAATGAGAGAAACTCATCCTATTTGTGGTGTCTACCTAATTACATCACAAAGTTAATGATTTAGGAAGGATATAAATGCTAAGCACAGACTTTGTAGGATATGCATGAATTAATTGCCTTGCTATCATTACAAAATTTGGTTATCAGTTTAATGGGCACTGGTGACTTGTAGGACCACATTTATTTATGGTATTACAGGCCTATATCACTTATGATAAAGTATGGAAATGAATTTCCTGCTAATCTAAGAAAATTTGCATATGTTTATGAATGAAATGAATTCTTGCATTTTAGAATAGGAATTACTCGTGGCAAGAATGTAATGCAAGAAAAGAAGACTCTTGATGGTTTTTCTTTAAAAACAATATTCCAGTCAATAAACTGTTTTCTAAATATAGGGATACCAGTAAATTGAACATATTATGACAGCCTCTGAAATGAACATTTGCAGATGTATATATCTGCACGATCAGGGGAGGATAAGAAAGAGGGAGGGGTGCTTAAAGATTACATGAATTTGGTCACCATATTATTGAAGCAAATTAGCAATGAAATTCATATGAAAGTCAATATTACCAAGCCACTGCCTGATTTGTGATAATAAACTTGGTAACAGATATTAATTGCAGGGTCTGTGTTGGCTAGCTGACTTAGATATACACCGACACTCTGACTGTTTGTATGAGCACCAATAAGTTGTAAGGTTTATTGCTGTTTGCACCTTTTGACATGGACAGACACACTCCCAATATGTATTGTACAAACCTCAGTCTGTGTAAACTATGGTAATTCTGTCCTCAAGGTAGACTTTATCCAGTCTCTGAGTCATTTCCTTTGGCTTTCTGTGGTTTCTGAGGTTGTGTTGCGGTGCCTTGAAGTGTGGTGACCTCTTGCTTCCTGAGTTTCTCACTGACATGCATGCAGTGGTTGGTCTATGTGTGGTTGAAATAGTGGCTGCAATGCCAGTTCTTATTAAATGTAAGAGTGACCAACAGATGTACAGTATAAATAATTCTTCATCATCCCCAGGAGTAATACTGCAGTACCACAGTCACAAACAAACCCACGAACAAACCCACGAGAGCTAAAGACAAAGAGAGTCTCAGAGAAAATTTTCTCTTATTAATGGACATGTATGATATTCAGTGCTTACTCTACTAGTTTAGAAAATATTTATCGAGACATATTGCGCTTGATTTAAAAGCTTTATTGGGAGAATACTAGTTCTCTTTCTTTTGTATAACGGGGGGTGTAATGTCATCTATTATAGGAATTAGTGTACAAGATGTAAAAGCAAAATATTAAAATACTATCTACAAATCTTAATGCATTTAAATGGTTCAGGGGAAGTGCTTTGAATACACTGTGAGAACTATACCCTCTCCCAGGCCTGCTCGCTGAGTATTACGTTACCGGGGAGGTTCAGGGATGTCAGCCTGTCTTTAGGGGAGAGGTATTGGATCGGAACACTGTAGGTGAAAATTGCAAGTCAATTAAGGACAGGGTTTTTTAGAAGTTTTCTGTTGAAGGTATGTAAATGCTGTTTGGAATTGGGGGAAGGAAATATAAAGTGAGTGTTATATCTGTGAATCATGATTTTACCTCAAGAAAAAAAAAGAAAGAAAGAAAATCAATGTTTTATACACTGGTTTTTTGTCAGGTACGTTGGGTGACTCACGTAGGTAATTTTTTGAGTCAAGTCTGACTCTGGTATCTATGTCTCAGATGTTTGATACACATTGTTGCATTGTTGAATTGTTTATCAGGAGCTAAAGCCTGTGTCAATATTTACTGTGTACATTAGAACTATAACAGAGAGCAAACCTCTTGTCTGACACAATGGAAGTGAAACCTAGTTGTCGTTTTAAAGAAAAATTAAAAAGAAGTTGTTTTTTAAGCTTGGCCAGACTTTTAAGGTGAATGACATAAATGTTGGATAATTAATGAAACGAAGGAGAGGTTTGGTAGTAGGAGATGTCAGGAGTTTAGTTTCCTGATCTTCTATCATGAAGTAGTGTGTCTCTTTCTTTATAGCTTTTGGCCAAATGAAATTGTAAACCTATACACACAGTAGATAAACTAAGCAGACAGGTAATCACAGAGAGAGAGAGAGAGAGAGAGAGAGAGAGAGAGAGAGAGAGAGAGAGAGAGAGAGAGAGAGAGATGGAGATTTTAAAAGCTAAATAGGAGTGGGGAAAACTAAGAGTCATTTAACAAAATTGGAGATAATTAGCCATTGAAATGCTTAAAAAAATTAGTGGTTGGAACTTCTATAAATAAATTCAACATATCCATGGTATTCGAGATCGGTTATTTGAGATACTGGAGTTCAGCTGTACAATAATTGACTAATGCAGGTTTTCTCTAAACTACCATAGTCATCCATATACATTTTCTCTGTATGTTTTGTTTGTCAGTTTTGCTTGCAGTCTTACACTCATTCTCAGGGCATGTTCAAAATGCAAAATTTTTCTCCCCTTGCTTTTTTGTAAACTTAATTCTAACAGGATATCTGGAAACATATCTAGAGCATTGCAAAGCTGAAATGATTGCGACACCATAGCAGACATGTAGATCTGTGTAAATTAGTCTTTGTGACTGTAAGTGAGTAATTGTTGGATGCCTACAGTGATTATCAGTATATGTTCATTAGTCTGTGTTTGTTGACGCTATCTTAATTGCGGTGCACCGTGTGTGTTTGACATGGCTTGACACTGCTCTCTGTGCAAGCTAAATTGCCGATATTGAGATTAAAGTGGCTCTTTTTTTTCTTGGCGTTTTTCCCTAGTTGGTTTTCAAAAAAAGGTAGAATCGGATAATTAAGTCTTGACACATGGTTTTTTTTTTTCAATTTGGACAAAATTACCACTCGAATGGGGCATTGAAATTTAAACTAAGTAGCATAGATATTTCATGACCTTCTATTATAAAACCAGATGTTAAATTTAAAGTAATTTTGCTTGCATGTGGTATATGTATAAAAAATACCCCCACCCACCTTCTAACTACATTTAGATTGAATTTATCTTTAGACTGGATTTTGGTACAACATCCTCCAGAAATAAATGAAGATATTATATATTTGTGCATTGTCTTTCACTGTTAAATTATCATGTACATTCTATGGTTTCAAGTGGACAAAAAGCCATATAGTTAAAAGCTTGAACTGGGTAAATCTGTATATCAGATTAAAATGAAAAGTTTATTTGGTATTAAAAAAATGAAATAATGGAGAAAATGGACATTGAATTATTGGTCATAAGGATATTTATTTCCTATGTAGCTTGTAACACGACATTTGATTGGCTAATGAGCCGGGTGTAAATTTCCGTACACCCGACTTGAGCCGGGGGTAAAAAAAAAATGTGATGTCACAATGCATCAAATGCATACACCTCAGGGTGTATGGAACACAACCCGGGGAAAATCCCCGTACACCCTTGATTGGACCTGGATAACTAATAGTATCTCAGTAAGTGAAAATTCATAGGTAAAAAAGGTTGCTGGTTCAAATTCCACTTAGATAACTTATGTTGTGTCTTGTGTCCTTGGACAAAAGGAACTTTAATTATTTGGGAAAATGAGCAATGCCCTATAACATCCCATCCATGGGGAGTCAATGACACTCATTCACTTAGCATGGCAGAGAATGGGTATTAGTGCAGGTCCTATGAGCCCAATGGTTTGGAAAGGATTTACTTACTATAAATTCCTATTAAGGTCAGACGCGACCTATCTTCCATTATTTCTATTTTTTCTTATCTCCACAATGTGAAGATTTCCACTTAGTCATTCCATTATGATATTTTCATGTTAATATATGATACTTCTTTTATTTAGATATAAATTGTTCAATTGAAAATATATACTATGACTTTATTTATAAGCATTCAAATGCATTTTGCATGCTATTTTAAGAAAATTCTAAATATTCTAGCTCCAAAAATAGCCTGGTAATGTACCCTGAATTTTTGGGAATTAACAGGTTTAAAATGTTAATAAATAAGGAATAATATATCAAGGAAAATTATATAAAATTGAGGAAAGTCTTGTGTGTCCTTAAGCATTCAATGAATTTGGCATTAATTATGATGAAGATATTTATAATACATATCCTTATAATAATCACATGCATTATCTTTGATAGGAAATCTATCCCCCGATGGAGAGGAGAAGAAACCCACTCAGGCGTTACAGCTGAGCCTGGAGTTGGCGCTCAATGAGCGAGATCTCATGCTCAGAGAGAACGCTAAGGCTGTAGAGGAGCGAGATCAAGCCATCAGACAGCTCGAGCTGCTCAAGAGTGAGCGAGACTCAGCGTTAGCCAGTCTCGAGAATATCACTGGAAAACCGTCCAAAAACACCAATACGTAAGTACCTAATATCAATTAGAATGTAGGTATTCTTAAGATAATATTATATGATATATATATATATATCAGGTGTTATGAAAGTAAAAAGCTTGTTGGAAAAAAAGATATTAAGAATAAGTGGACTAAGTAATTTGTTATACTCATTAGGTTTGTTTGAACGGTAGCTTATGATTGATTAAAACGTGCATTCTAATTGTTTTACATGCAAACAAAATTTTCTAATTTTATTTAATGCAGAAAATCTGCAGAATTGAGCCCCCCTGCCCACAGGAAAAGTCAGAGGCTACTGGACAAGTTCAGAGAGATGGAGCCAGAGACAGATCAGGAAGATGTAAGTATCGTCATGGAGACATGTAAATTACAAAGTGATGTCATGGAGAAGTGTTGTCATGGAGATGTGTAGATCAGGAGGTGTTGTCATGGAAACAATGTATATATAAGGGGAAAATGTGTTGTCATGTAGATTTGTATTTAAAAAGTCATGTATGCAGTGGATTTACAGATTCATTTTAAAATAATTTTTTCTAAAGTTTACTCTTAATGAATTTGAAAATTGAGAAGAAATTCAAAATCAATATATTAAAATTTTTTTGAATACTGATGCCTCAATTTTATTCAAAGATCTATTAAATAAATAAGCCTTGTCTATAAATGGAGCAACTCAAAATAGTCCTTACTCAGTAATATTAAGAAGATATTGTTTGAGGATGAGTGAACATAAAATGTTTGATAACATTGAAAGATTTACAAAAAATGATTTATATCACTGTTTTTGAGAAGAATACCCCAATTTATTGGAAACTTTATTGTAACACTCAAATCAATGTACAGGTGTTTAATCAGTAAGCCAGATTAAAGTTTAAAAAGTAAAAGAGTAAGCTTTTTAGGCTATTATTTTGTTCATAAAGTTGTGCACAGGTACATATGATATTTATTTACAAATTCTTTAAATTAAAAAAGTACAATGTGAGCATTTGTTGACATAGAGGAAAGAGCTGATGGGTATTCAACAGAGAAAATCTCATTACCTACTCATTCTTTACTCAACCTTGTGACATATCAAACAATCTTTCCTCAATTTAAATCGTTTCTATCTTATCTTAAAAGAAGGAAAGAACTTGTAAAAAATTTGCTAAACAGATCTGTAGCTGATTTACAGAATTCGTTGGAGTTATTCCCCTTTGGATGTTTTTTCATTGACTAAGTGTATTGTGTTTGACAAATATTTCAATTCTTTGTGAAGGGCTTTGTGAAAACACCAAAACAGGTCAAGGTAAGAGAATGTGCATGCCATTGACAATAATTCCTAACACTCTTCCTACCTCCCCTTTCTTTTCTCTTTCCCTACCAGTTTCATGATTTCATAAAAAAGCAGATATTAGTCGAAACTGTATAGCAAATGCTGGAGATGTATGGAGCAATTTTAGCATTTGACAGATATAATTACAAAATCAAGTAAATTTAGAATATTTCTTTGGAATGCTTTCTTTTTTGGACCAGGTAAGAATAAAATTAATGTGATATCATGAAATCAAAAATGGATAAATATATGTAACACATACAGTGTATTTTGCGTACCGGTATTTGTCACTATTGTTGCAACCTCTTTCTTTAGCCCCTCCCCCCTCCCCTTCTCAAAAACAACATATAATGCTGTTATGGTTATAATCTCAGCCTGACACATTTATTGTGACAACGGTTTGTTATGTGGGCTTAATTTTCATACTTCATATATATATATACACACACACCATTGAGTTACAAAGCTCTCTTTGATTAAACATTATAACCCAAAATCTTGCATGCTTGGCCAATATCTGAAATTTAAAAAAAAAATGATAATAAAACAAAATAACTGTTACATTAGCTGTTTTCATTTTTGCATGTGATATGATAAAAACCTTTTTAATTAATTTATTAATTTATTTATTAATCTTCAGAAGGTTTATGTTATACTAATTATAATAATTGCATGCTTTAATGTAGTTTGTACTGATGAATGTTGTAATTGTGTAGTAAAGATAAATTTTGATAAAGTATGTTTTGCAGTCCCTTTTTGCTAATTAACCCCCAACAGAATTGTGTGCCTGTTTCGTTTTTGTGTGGAAAATTATTATTATTTTTTTTTTTTTGGAGGACTAGGGACAGATATTTGGCCAGATCATTCCAATATAGCTCAATTAACTTTAATCAGTTGAAAGCTTTTACAGTAAGGATACTTATATATACATAAGGCAGGGAGCAAATTCTTGATATGTGCACAATTCCTTTTTTTACTTGATGACAAATTTGAGGTGATCTTTTGGTGCTCAATATGTACTGTTCTTTATGGGACAGAGTTTGTGCTGTGTTGGCAAATTTTTTCCGATCAATTAGGCGATTCTTTATCAGGATAAGATTAATCAGGACCTAGACTGGGTGGGCCTGTGGTCCAGATGCTAATGAAGGCTGTATGTCTGGTCCATATCAGTAAACGCAGGCATGACCCAGAGGTTCATTGATAAAATTCCACTATAATAGGGCCCAGTTATCATGGAAAACAATTAACATTTTGTCACAAGACAAAGTAATTTACATATATAATGAAGGAGGCACAAGGGAGGATGCTATGGTGATAAATAGAGGAGACATGTTTGCCATCATCTTGGTAGAAATTTCAGGAGTTTTCTGCAATGATTTTAACATTTAATTGTCCTCTAATGAGTTCTTATGAGATTGTGATATTGAATGGTTAATAGTAAAAAGAATCTATATATAAACTTATATTTGAATTGATAATTGATTATATTGAAGAATTTTACTTATAGTTGATTGATATGTATGAACATAAAATAATTCTGTTAAGAGTAAAATTGTAAACAAATCCTCTGTGATAACTTAATATGAGCCTGATCTGTGACATATGATCATCTCGAAGATGGAGTTTCATTATACAAAGAGGTCTGTATGATATGCAGCATTGTATTGCCTACACACACTGTCCAAATCTTGGCTGTCAATCCTCCTTATGTGTGTGACAAATGACGGCTGGGGATGAGGTGGGAGCCCTATAGCCTGTCTCAGCCAGGAATGTGTGTTATACACCTGGAGAGGGCCTCTGGCTATAAACCAGTGTGTATCAGTAATCTACGAAACTGGCGGCACAGTCAGACAACCTGTGGGGGGCCCCTTGTAACAGGTAACCAGGGCTCCTGCCTTACCCATGTAACTTGTCAGAAAACAGGAGAGCCTACAACTATCACAGTACCTCAGTGATACTCACAGGCCAGGGACTGACCAAGGGAAGCTGTTAGATTTTCAGGAGAATTACTTAATTCCGGAGGAAAGCACCTGCAGGGACAGAGGTTGCTTCATTCCAGGAAGCTGACCACTGAGTGTTAGGACCGTTCTCTCTAAGTCTTGGTCTTTGGACAACATCCATTTTTCTAAAGGAGCTAAAGAGGGAAATGATGTTGAAAAAAGCCAAGGTGCAATGTACTTAAAGAAAATTTCTTTTAATTTTCTGCATACTTAATTAAAGCACAGCTGTACAGTTGTAGTTGGAACAGTTACTAGTTGTTTATTTTTCTATGTAAAAAAGAGTTTTTCAGGAGATTTTGCACTTTCTGTTCACTATTGACCCTACAACCCAGTGACCAACTTAATGTCAGCAATATTCTGGAACGGGCAGATGCTGGTAGAAGATTTTCAGGCTAGTGAATTTAGTGAGCGACAGTTATTAAGAAGTTTCATATTTTGAACATGCCATCTATCTGTCTGATCAATTCAGCAGATAATTTTATAACTTTTTTTCGCTGAAAGAGGAGAAGCGTTATAAAGTGGAAGTTGATGCTTTTGGACACTGCAGCTCTTTTATGAGGAGATAAAATTCTGTGGAATGAAGCACTCCACCTCACGCTGTTAATAAGTGCAATTCCTGTGATTGATTTCCATCTGCATTTACAGTAACTTCTCTATCTGAAAATTACATTTATTTTAGATATCATCCAAGTTCCTGAGCAAGGTGCAATAAGATGGTTGTGTTCCTGAACACATAATTAAACCTTCTGTGCATTTTCTTCTGTGTTTGAACAAGTTATGTGTATATTTTTCTTTGGAGACACCTTTTGGAGTCCATTCCTAGAACTTGCAGATTAGTTGCGATTCTTACATGAGAGGGGCCCATGAAGCCACCAGTAAATGAGTGACTGACTTTGGAGATCAGAGATAAATTGGGCTTATATATTTAATATATAGGGATATAGATCTCTGAACTTCTTAACAAAAGGGGTTCGGTGCGTACAGTTTAATACATACATACAGAGTATTTAACCTCATTGGGATCACACTTTCTCTGTGCTGTTACGGATTAACCTTTGTATTTCCTCTCAACACAGAGACTTTAAAAATGTTGTCCCTGGCTTTAGATATTCCAGGTCTATACTAGCCTAAAAGGATTGCAGGTTGAAGTCTGGATAAAGAGAAAAAGGACAGTAGTCTTTGCTAGAAATTGTATCTGAAATTATTTTGAATTATTTTTTGGATTTCATTTTTGTGTGATTTGCCTCCCTCGAATTGTGATTATTTTTTGGTTTTGTTATTTATTATATAACTTGTGTTCAGGAAGCAGAACCAAAATATCATTGTGTGTTTACCTGTGATGATTCACACCTGGATGTTTACCTGATACAGGTGAGAAGGGGAAAGCCGAGAGGAGACGCAGCGGCAATTTGACATACATTATATTATTCAGGCTTCAAATGAGGTTGATTGGATTACATCGCTATAATTATACTGTCTTGAAGCTACTGTCTTATTGAGGGAATCTAAAGTCCAAAGAAAAACACCACTGACTGAGAGAGGGGATTTAAAAAGCTCATGAATCTACAGGACTTTCTGTTCCACTACAAAGGAAGCACTATCTCTTTGTAATTTTTGAATCTGACCATCTCTCTCTGAATTTTTTTTTTTATTCTTTATTGCCCACAGGGTGTTCAATTCTAGAGGTGTGAAATTTGTGCCGTGTTATAAAAACAATATCCCCAAACAGACCTTGTGGATTAGAGGAGATATCTCATTTTAAAGGGACCTGATCGATTCAGCTTATACTTTCTATTAAAGATAAATAACTAGTCAATGACTATATTAAATGCATTCCTTTGCCATGACACATGGACAGACACTGCATGAGAACTCGGAACAAATCTAGTCGTCTAGTTTGGGGTGAAATTTTAAACAAATTTCAATCCCCTTGACTGAAAAGGAATTTTATTCTCTCAAAAAAGTTATTTTTTTTTATTTCCTGACCCTTTGTTGAAGTTAAGAAGAGATGAAATTGATCTTTGTGTGACAGTGAACAATTTGCAGCATATTGTGACAAATTAATTGCGTCCAAGAAAAAATTAAGTTTTTTTTTGCTTTTTGAGATGAGACTGTTGCATGCAATGATAACAATATGTTTGGACAGAAACTTCCCTGGATTTAGCAAAAACCATTAAAAAAAAACATTTACATGAATGTGTTGCTATTAGAGAGGCAAGGAAAAAGGTGCATACAAGGAGTTTTAGATGAACACATTGGGTCCTGGCTTTCTTTGAATAAACATCATCATTGAGGCTCTCCATTATAATTAAAGCTCCCAGAGTTTGCATAGTAGAAGTCAATTCACAACAGAAGATATTAGTCCATTGTCAGGACGAAATGAACAGAACTGACTGAATAGGACCTAATCTACCCCCAGAAAAAATAATACAGTTGAAAAGTCAACAGCTCCTGTGCACAATCAAGGATTCCTGACAAGGAATTCATTCCACAGTGTATATCCACATTCCAAGTGGGGAGTTGTATTGTTAAAAGAGTATGTGAAATTCTTGTTCGAAATAAGTGTTGTATGCTTAATACGAGTGTGTGACAATGCATAGGAATAACCCATTACGCTGGTCCAAGAGTCTGTCTGACCTACACGCCAAGAACATCAACTTTTGGCAGAACGTGCTGGACTTTCAGGTAAGACTGCAACTGCAGACCCTGTAACTTGTATGGCAATGGCTTCAGACCTTGAAGCTCCAGGCTCTGTGATGGCATCAATTGTTCCTTATTGATCCTTATGCATCCTGCAGCATGCAAGAAGGCTTTTGTTCTTTTTCATCCCTTCCATTTCGTTCAGTCTGATTTTGATTTTTGATTTTGATTCCAAAATTTGAATGCAAGCAAGTTTGATAGACAGATGGCTAGTGTTTTGGTCTTTACTCCTAGCTGTTCTGCAAGTATGCTTGTCTAGATTTTGGGTTCCGGGAGTCTGCAGGTGTTTTAGTGTCTATCAGAGATAGAGAAAGTCTTCTTGAATCTTGTTGAACAAGAAGGATGGTCAAATGAGAGAGTATAGATGAAGGCATTACATTTATTGTGATAATCCTTATGATATATCTGTTCCGTTTGATTGCATCCTCACCATCATGTAGATTTTGAATCATGCTGCTATGTATGTTAAGTGTAAAAGAATCTATTGCAAACGGTCAGGTAGTATATTGCAATGGTATGTCTCCCCTTGAATAACAGAGTCATTTAAAAGTGATAACAAGGCTTTAAGTTAATTATATAACATTCAGAACTTAATTTGTAGGCCTTTGAGCACTAGATTATACAGACATTTGCAAAAGATAACAGGTGAAGATTCAATTAGCTCTTAATGGCAAAACTTCATTCATCTGTGGTTTGAACAGGGAAGCCCTGATAGACAGAGAGAATGTTGGCTTTGGGTACACAAGATATCAGTATTGTATTATGTAGCACTGGTTGGCTAATCTCATTGAAGGCTGGTCATTATGATGATAAGAGCTATTTGTACATACTAAGTAAGCTTTTATCAAATGGGGTGGAAATGACCCGTAAATAGAAGGGAATTGAGTCATGTTGTTTGATCACCAGAATAATGATATACCACTGCCCAGTGTCTTGTAATGTTTTAGCTGGGTCTGACAGGCTTGCTATAAGGGTTAAAATACTTGCAATTGTTATGAGATGGCATACAGTGTTTGAATAAATTTAATATACCTGTTTTGAAATGCAATTTATTTGTAACTGTTTCTATGAAATTTCTATGTTTTTAAAAGTAGTCAAAATCATGAATTTTACAGGAAACATTTCATGCAGTCAAGTGGTACCTTTAGAGTTGAGAGTTCATATTACATAACAAAGATGGAGCCTTTGTTCAGGGTGACATGTTACAAGTGATTTGATGTGATTTGACAAGATTAAAAACCAAAAATGTGTGGGAGATTTCTGTGAGATAGAGGTGTAGAAAAGGTTGTAGGTGTCCAGATAGGCTGTTAAACACTCATACTATTAAACAGGTGCTTGTTACCAGCTGATGACAATTACCAGTGTGTAACATGTATAACATTCCTTAGGGTGACACGGTGTTTTATGGCATGATGTTGAGTAACAGCATTGAGGAATTTGTCAGGTATCTGTGAGAGAGAGAGAGAGAGAGAGAGAGAGAGAGAGAGAGAGAGAGAGAGAGAGAGAGAGAGAGAGAGAGAGAGAGAGAGAGAGAAAAGAGAGAGAGAGAGAATATGAAATAAATTAGAAAGAAAATGATTGGAATGGGGAGGGGGAAAAATGGATGATAGAGGAAGTCAGTGAAGACAAAGTTTTAGCATTGTTTATTTATTAATAACTCTGATCAGGAATGATTACAGGTACAACATGTACAGGTTTATGTGTGATGTAAGAGCTACATGTATGACAGGGAAATGAAAAGGTATTTGCAGGATACCATGTCAGCTATGCACATGCATTCCGATAGGTTACTCATGTGTTACAGTGAAACCATGGAGGCACCCTGGGGGCAGAAAAGGTGTAAAGAGAAAGGTGTGAGTGAGTGAAAGTGGTGGCTTCAAGATTGTGCATATAGGTAGATTGAAACATTAAAAATCAAATTATGTATTTTATGAAGCAACCATTTCTAATCTAGTCAGTCTCAGTTGAGAGTGAAGTTAATTAGTTCATTTGTTAATTGAGCTATGGACAGTAATTGGGCAGGTGTTACCTTACTGTTCTGGTTTGTTGTTGGGCGGTAGGGGGGCTGTTTTATACATCATAATAAAAGTGTCGTTCTTTCAATTATTATGAGTTGCCCTGCCTTTACAACATGTTAATTGAAAACTGCATTCCATGGGAACTGATTAGATGCTGTCAGAATTCATGGGAACAATCTGTAGTATGTGAGTATGTGACATGTATAGCTTGATACAGTCTGTTAGTGCCTTCACTTAGCTAGGACAAATTATTTTTTGGGATTTTGATTAATTAGGCATTCAGTCCGATTTTGATCCCTGCAGTGACAAGATTTCTGTGATTTTTAAGGAAATTTATTTCAGAGGATTTTGAAATCTCTCTTTTAAGTTGAGATGCAACAGTCCTTCCATACATCAATGTTTTACATGTATATATATATTGGATTGACAGAAATGTACAAGGAACTGTCAAATCCTGCACTGTTTATAGGTATGCTTTGGTCTATTTTTAACTATTTAATAGAAACTGGTACAAAGTGAGATTTTCTTGAAGGTCATCCAAGTTTCAGAGGGGTGGATGCAGATAGAGGTCACCTTCAACATTTTCTATGAGGCTCTAGATGGGGACATTTCTATAATGTTAAATACTCGTACAGTATATTTCTATATAACAAAATTCTGTTCAATTTTTTTTTTTTTTTGAATAGAGAGATTTTTTTTTCAGGGTGTTTACATATTATTTCTGCATTGTTTTATTTAACTGATATATTTCAGTGGTTAGTTGACATTTTTTGACTCAATTGAAATTTTTGAATTGATGATAGGAGTACCAACTCTGAGATACAGTGATGGGTAACACTTGTATAGCTGTATTTTCGTGGGTTGTCACCATCTTTTGACTTGAGCTAACATTGTACAGTATAGAATTCAGTTGTACTTGAATTGGAAATAGTTTTAGATACTATCTGCTTGTAAGTTACTGAAACAGTACACAAGACGAGATTGGTGTACTGAGATTGGGGCAACAGGACTTGGATATGTTGACAGTAACTATAGTTGCCATGAAGACTATATACAGATTAGCTGTTGTGAGACTATCACTGGTAAATTACCACTATAATAGAAGTACTACAATGAGTATATGTACCATTTTAGGCAGTACAGTCATTGGTATATACACCTCTTGGTTGACACTATAGTTAATGCACTTGAATGTTTACAAAACTCTGTCTGATGGAATGGTAAATGTGCCTTGATGGGGGAGAGAGCTAGTTGCAGAAAATTTTCAATAAAACAAATTTTAAAAACTTTAATTAGTATACACTTAAAATGGGTCTATTGCTTTTAATTTTTCACATATACGTAAACCATGGACAGTGAAGCATTAAAAATAAGAAAGAATTGGTATTTAACTTTGAAGGTCGTGCTGGCAATAGGTCCCCTCTCTGAGGGCCCCAGAATGATGACAGATAAGTTTTTTGCACAAAAATATTCAATCGCAGAGCGTGGAGCGTGTTACAGTGTTAAAGATCCCCTGTCTGTGTACTTGTCGTCGGTTTTATAGTATTGGCCGGGTGTGTGGGGATCTGATCGTTGTCTGAAACAGTGAGACATTGATTCATTTAATTAAGGTGATTCTTAATTAAAACTGATCAGGAGGGATTTTTATTCAGACATATTATTGGTAGGTGTTCATTGATAAATTGAGGTAAAATTGGACAAAAATTTCAGAGGTATTGTATAAAATCTAGTAAACCAAGGTGAAATTGAATTTGGGTTCTTTGAATATTTCAAAAATTTGGACAAGAATTCAAAATTTGAACAAGGATTCAAAATTTTTACTTACAAAAGTAAAGTTAATTTTGTTGCAACAAAATATTTGCAAGTTTTCAAGTATTTTAACTTGCAATTGATAATTTAATAAAACCCAAGTAAGAAGAATATACTGATACCACATACTAATACATGTATTGTTGTTCAAGTCAATTTACTGGGATAATTAATTAAGCTGTGAGTGGTACATATATTATAGATGACTGTTTGATTCGGAGTATCCTGAATGCAGATCGTAAAAGTGCTTAACACGAATTGAGTTGATTTCTATACAAAATAGTTTTGAATTTTCTTGAGGAATTGCAGGCCACAAATTGAGAAATAATTTGATATTAGAATGATATTGTCTTGTCTTATTTTCACAATTAATCATACATATATGTATATAAAATTTTACGACCATCTTTCTATTTAGAACTTTTTATCCAGCAAAATATTTATCTATTCTTTGTGAATTGAAAGTTACTTTGTTGTTTGTTGTAATTTTGTAATACATATAGATATTTAAGAAAGATAGCAATAACCTTGAAGATTGAACCAAGGTCATTTGAAGTTATCAGTAGTATCAAGTGACATGAGAAAGTTGGTCCATTAAAGTGCATGGTTATAGAAAAGTGAAATTGGAAAGTATTAACACGCCAAACAAGAATGACCTTAATAGTTGAGTCAAGGTCACATGAAATTTTTCAGATATAAAGTTAAACATGTTAAGGAGGCTGGATGGTCAACAAATTACCCATCAGGTCTACCTTAAAATTTTAGATATTATTTATTAATCTATAAAGTAATACCTAGTAAAGAAAAATTCCATATATTTTAGCTTTTAATTTTGAGTATTTTCCTATATCTTTATACAGAGCTCTTCTGCTAAAGGAGGTCAATACAGTCTAAAAATGGCCTTGACCATCCTGCCCTCTTAAATGCTCTTAAACGTCCACTCAGTGCAATATAGGATAAATGTATTAAAACTCTTAGTCCAACTATTAGTTTTAAAGCAATGGCTTTGTATTGAGCTCTGTTTCTTTGTATAATGTTGAAACCTTGTTGTTTAAACCTGAGAAAAGCAATTCAGTTTTACCTGCATAAATGTGAATAGAATGTTGTCCATTAATATATCAAATTTCCATAAGAATGATACATTAGAAACACCAGTTACATAAGATTCTGTCTCAAGGACAAAAGAAGTTAAATTTGATATGTACCGTATACATGCATACACAACAAAACCTTTAGGATACATTGATGCATGTATTTGAAAATGTATATACATGTATATGGAAGCCATCATTTATTTGTTTATTGGAAGTTGTGAAAAAGAATGTGTAACCCTTATATATCTATCATGTACTAAAGAGTCACTTATGCAAGGACACCCTCCCCCCTTCCTCCAATATATTTTAACATCTGAAGCCAAACCTGAGGTATGAGGTAACATTATAGATGGGAAAGAAAAATTGAAAAGGAAGTGAGTTTTTTTTCTTTAAAAAATCGGTCGTCAGGATCAAATTACTGAAAAAAAATTAAACAACTACATCTCTTAATTAATTGCTTGGTTATCATTTCTTATGATTTGTGCAATACATACTGAAGTCATCTGTTGCATACCAGTAGTTGGTTCAAAGGTCACTTTTGACCAGCCTGTTAATGAAAGGATTCAATGGATGAAATGATAAAGGTGTAAAATTAATAAGATTCTGGCTCTTTTATGAAAATGGTGTTCTTTAGTGTAATAATGTGTACCTTAATGATACAGATTTCTGCCAGAGTTTTAACTTTTGCTCTGTATAGTGTATAAGCATGCAGGCCTGCAATTTGATGTCAAATCAATATATGCATGTTATTCAAAATATGCAAATACCTAGACATTGTTCAGATGCCTTAATTGATGCCTATATGTTGGTTTGGAATTTCACCTGGAATTTTATTTGGAATTTTGGAGGCCACAATTCATTGTCAGTATTTGACAATGAATTGTCAAATCACTCAGAGTTATGTAGGAAAGATCCTAGTGATCGGAGTGAAATTTTGCATCAGTGCATTGTAAATAAGATTCTCAGTTTCATTGGTTTTTTACTTTTGTTTATTTAATACAGGTGTTCATATTTATATCATCATGTTTCTACAAGAGTCTACTTTCTCTTCCCTTCCCGGGCACACAGCTCCCTCGTCCTCCAACTTATGCTCCTCCTTTACCCCCTTCCCCCTCCCCCTCCCCCCCCCCCCCCCCCCCCCCCCCAGCTGTGAAATGGTAGCACTGTGTCCCTTATGCCCTAATTCACCCTTTATCAACTACACCTGGCTGAACAATTTCTTTTTACATCGTGGATGGAATTCACATAAAAAGTGCATTGTTGGCTGTGTTACAGCAGATCTATAAATAGCAGCTGACAACAATTGCTGATTCTTCCCATCATGCCTTGGGGTGTCTAGGCTGTACTGGTGTGTTGTTTAGGAGATCAGTGGAATTTTCGCGTGTGTGGCACTCCATGCTCAAGTCCTGATTGTTTTCATTTTTTTTTCGTAAAATTCTCCCGGGATTGTGCTCTTTCAGGTGAATGGCTACCATTGTCAGTTGACCTGACATCAGAGAGAGGCCAGCACCTGCAACTGTTTTTTGTGAGATTTGGGGGAGAGGATCCTGGATCTTCCTCTTCTCTCTTTGTGGATTATTATCCAAGGTGTAGAAAGAGAACTTTGGGTACAAGATAACAGGGTGTGGACACAAACAATTTTTAGAATTCTCTCATTTTTATATTGCTTATTGGCTGGACAAAAATCTAATTTTAAGTACAGAAGTTACAGGATGTCAGCAGATTCTCATTCGCATCAAGTTTAAAAAAGAACAGAAAACTGACGTTGGCTGCTTTCATTGAAGGAATTGGTTCCATTGAAATTATTTACACCTGTCCGAGGAAATATCAATATCGGATCAATGAACTGGCATGTGGAATCTAATTACAGTCCAGAATGAAAGGAGTTAAGATTTGGCACGTGCCTTAACCAGTCCATTTCTTTTGATCTTTTTCTTTTCATAAAGAGGGAGAAAAAAAATAGAGTATTGATCCTTGTGTCTGAAACTTAGTGTAAGCACTTTGTCATTATAATGATACAGTGGTAGACTGACTTGTTTGCCCTCTGCAGTTGTATTAAATATCAGGACGTTTTACAGACTTTTCGAGCTCAGGGGATCCGCTGTTTGGTGGGGGGATATTTTTTTGTGCTTATCCTTTTTGTCTTTGACTTTATATGGGAAAAGTTTTGCCATGAAGCTACCCTGCAATATTTGGAGGGAGAAGACATTGTTATTGGAGGTAAAGTTCTGTTTCAATTAGTTTCTTATACATCAATAGTTTAGATCTTGAATTTTTTTCACAGTTTAGGTTGTTAGAGGTAAAACTGAATTAATATATGATTTCTAAATCTTAACCACAAGTCTGGTGATTTGAAAGGTCATATTTGATAACCTTATGGTGGGACTTAAAGAGTTCAAATACTTATTTACATGTACTAATATTTGAAAGAAAAAAAAGGAGTTTAGAAAAATCAAAGTTTTACACCTGATTTTATCAAAAGAGAAAGAACCTTCCTTGTTTGTGTAGATTTTTCTCTTGGCATGAGTGTAAAAATGTACATCATATCATATGATAAAAACCTCCAGACATGTGCCAAGACTCAAAGAGACTGAAATCTCCCGAGTCAGGGAACCCAGTACCTGTCTGGTGCTGTCTAGGAAACCGGGCGTTTTCTTTGAAATGATTGCGCAACCTCATGTACATGTGTGTTTTACGGTGGCATGCCAAGGCAAAATATGATGCATCTCTCTGCATGAGGAAACCTGAGATTTTTCTCCTGAATTCTGTGTCATTATGAAGAATTTTTACAGTTGTAATGTGTATAGGAATTTTTGTTTTCCATTTTGTGATTTTTTTATGATTAGCATTTTTCTTTGATGTTATTCAATTGTTAATTGTTATTGTTCAAAGTTAACACAGATTAACTACAATTAGACATCCGTATCTTTTTGATCTCAGTTGTTTGTCAATATTTAATCCCCAAAATAGCTTATACACAGCATGGTAGTCAGTTAATCCTTCGTAACAATCAAATAGTTGAATTATTAAAATTTAAATTCTTTCAGATGTATAAAGTCAAAATTATTGTCATAGAAATGTTTTAAATTCTTAGAGACCTACATTTTCCTGCCATTGACGGTATATAAAATGAACAAAGCAACAATGGAAGAAATCTTCTCAAACCTTATGACATCTGAATGATAATTATGAATAGCCAAGATATTTACCTGCAATTTGGGGCAAAATTGTTAATTTTAAACCGTTATGACATATATTGCTCTTTTCAATTTCTTTCTTGAAAAGGGGGGATTAAGATAAAGTTAGATTACTTTGTATCAGATTAGTTTGCCAAAAGAATCTCAAATAATTGTTTGAAAATAAGACCAATTGCCAATACAGAAAATATTCCTGTTGACATCTGCACAATGCACAGATGGTACTCAAATGTTGTTTGCAAGTTTGTGTAGACTAATGATTGGGGTTATTATTTCAATTAGAAGGGGAGAGATTACTCCATAATTGCCCTAACACAAACAGTGTGTTAAGGGCTATATAATTAATATGTGGAACTTAATTACCTACCCTTAAGCTAATTATCACTGTACAGTGTAATTTAATCTGCACAATGACTGGACATGAATAGAACATTACAGGAAATTGAGAAAACAAATAGAACTGAAAACTCCTGTGTCAGTTACTGAATACTGTAGAAAACTAAGACCGGGGTCATCTGATCCACAATAATTTGGAATGTAACAGTGATATCATGACAGTTTGTAGGAGCATTATGGGATTTTAAGTTTTCCATCTGTGTCATGAAGGATGACATATATAAATCTGGGATCAGTTGCAGACTGTTGATTTCTTAATTGTGCCATCATTTCTCAGTGTGATGCACATCAAGGCATTAAATAGATTTGCCAATAAGGTATTTGAATTTGAAATTGAAGAAGGGATCATCAATTTTGGTTCATTTGTTTAAATCAAAGCTTTGTTGTATCAATATCGATTTGACTTATTTGTATTAATGAAATTATTAAATTGTAAATGAATGATATTTATATAATCAAGTCTGATATCATGATATTATTCATGTATCATATGCATGATATTGTGATATGCATGTTCATTAATCAGTGGCATGCAACGGACTCGATGATATGTGACTATGATTTATTGTTTAAATACAGTATATCATGTATATGAGGAGTTTTCTTTGCAATGATATATTTAGACAAAGAAGTTCATGATAAAAGAAGATAGAATATGAGGTTGAAGATATAAACCTATAGTCATATTGAAGTTGATAACATTTGTGATGAAGATGATGATGATGATAATGATGTTTCTATTTCAGGGCCTTGACAATGTTACCTGGGAGACACACAATGTTACCTTGAGAAGAGTAAGTCAATTTTTCTCCCCCCTTTCCCTCTCTCTCCCTCTCTCACCTCTCTCTCTCTCTCCCACCCCCCCCCCTTCCAAAAAAAATCTTTTTATTAGAATGAATTTTCAATGGGCTGGTGATGCAAATATGATGTGAAATAACACCAGTTGTTTCAGAACTATTTTTTTCATTTTTCACATCAGACAACTGGATTGTACAACCATATGTTTTAAGCATCCTTTTGACCTTGGAACTTATCTGTATGATCTTGGGATTTTATGATATAGAGATCTGTGTTATACTGACATGTGTTGATGAGACAAATGTTTTGTAACTACATGCTTCAGATTTCATTTACTTTGTCAGATGAGAGTATTTGATTTGTTTGATGATTTGAATTGATCCTACAGTTAACTGTTGTCTGTGGGAAATTATGAAGAAAAAATATGTGTTAAAATGGCACATTCTCATGCGTGTATCCAGAAAATTTTTCAATGGGGGTTTCCATGGTTATTTGAGTTTGGAACTTATAATTTGAATTAAAAAAATTAAAGAAATTTGAATTTTGCAGTGGGGTCCTGACCCGACCCCCCCCCCCCCCCCCCCCACCCCGATCAATGCATGCATTATATATTTTTTTTCTCTTAAACAAAAGAAAAAGTTTTAAATTACATTTGCCTATATTGTTCAATTTTTCCAAATCTGATTAATATTTCGAACTTAGCACTGGTGGTCAATATATGAATATTTCACTACATACACCACACACATTTTCCAACGTGTGATATGTTAATACTGATGCTCTTTTTTAAAATTTACATGAGTAAATGATGCATTTTACAGGTGCCAGGATTCGGATTTGGAATCGCAGTCAGTGGTGGACGAGATAATCCACACTTTGCTAACGGCGATCCGTCAATAGCCATATCCGACGTCCTCACAGCGGGACCTGCAGAGGGCAAACTACTGTAAGTGATCTCTCTATTACAGCGTAAACTATTGAGTACAGTGTAAACTACTGAGTACAGTGTAAACTATTGTAAGTGATCTCTGTATTACATTGTAAACTATTGTAAGTAATCTCTGTATTACAGTGTAAACTACTGTAAGTGATCCCTGTATTACAGTGTAAATTACCAAGTACAGTGTAAACTATTGTAAGTGATCTATACAGTGTACAGAGGTATATAAAAAAGTGTGTAATCCAATGTAGAGAACTAGCAAATTGAATAATATTCTGGATGATGAAATCATCTGTTGAATATCAAGTCTATGCAAGCACAGGTTTTCTATAAGGAAAAAACATTCGGCAGTGGCATTGGGAAATGAATGAGCCTGACAAGGACAGGACTTAGGGAACAATAAGTACATTAACTCATCAATTGATGCAGGTATCTGCTGCCACTGTGTCTAGTGCTTACTTCATCTTTGGCTGAGTGCAGGTTTCCATGTAGGACCACCAAATTGATTTTTGGGGCATTGTAAGCTTTTCCTCTGTGGGTTTTGGAAAATTAAAAATACAATCGGTTCGCAGTGCCCGTCAGATTGGAAATGCTGGGGCTCTTTTGTTCTTCTGAAGTTACCATTATTGAGAAACAATGTTAAATTTTATTTCCTGATAATGAGATTGGAGGTTTTTAATGGACAGGTTAGTAGTGATGATGATTGGATGTTTTTTGAATATGTAAAGGAATTGTTGATGAAATGTCCTGTCAATTGTATCGGCTAATGAACAACTCGTCAGGTGTAGAGAATTGTATCAATTATCTATGAGGCCCTGGGCTCATCTCCAGTTGTTTTCAATATTTCTGGATTGCGAGATTTTTATATAAAAACTATGTGGATTACATTTGTAAGGTAGGCATAATTTATAAATGAAAATCATTTTTAACAAAGGAACAGAAAAAGAGATCTCATGTTATGGAGATACCATTTAACTGCATTTTCTGTTATTTGTTTCTTAACGTTTAATTCTTATGTCGGTCACATGAAGTCAGACTTTTGTGTGGCACTGAGACACATTGAATGGGGGATGATGAAATCTTGCTAATGGTTATTTGGGACTGTCCAATCTTCGCCTTTTCAGAAGAACCATCTCAGGTTTTACAAAGGCTAAGCAATCCTAGATAAAAAAAGAAAAGAAAAATACTTCCTATTCATCATTGCATGACTTAAATTTACAGTAAGTGGGCTGAATCTGTTCATACCACATGTGAAGCTTGTGTGCAATCCCAGACAGGACATTATTATAATTTGATGACCTTGTTCTGTCTTTGTATTGTACCAATTTAAACTGAAAAGTCATGAATAAATACAGGATTTTACTTTAGATCAAGTGAAACATTTGTCACCTTTAAAAAGCATAGTTTCTACTACATTTATTACGAAGAGTATGACTTAAAGCATCCTTTGCCTCTTGTATTAGGTTTTATGTTTATCATTGTACATTGCAGAATAAATGACCGAGTGATGAGTGTTAACGGGATCCCGCTGGAGAATGTGGACCACAAGCAGGCCATTGCCGTCCTCAAGGACAGCGGCAACAAGGTCAACCTGGTCAGTATTACAAGGGACTCTTGCTGTAAAAACAGGACTGTAAACTACTATAAATCACATGACTGTAAACTGCTGTGAACACGGGACTGTATACTGGTGTACACAGGACTGGAAAATTTTGATTTGAGTAACTAACAGGGCTGTATAATGTACATAAGGTAGCAGTTACAGAACTGTAAACTGTTGTGCATTAGGTAGCAGTTACAGGACTGTAAACTGTTGTAAATTTTATAACGATTACAGGATTATTGGGTTATGTTTGAATGTGAAAGTAAACTTTAGTATATTGGGTTATAATTATGGGACTATTAATAAAAGCTATTTTTCAAGTGATGATTATTGCACAGGAATTAAAGGAGCTAAAACTGCTGTACATAGGTTATTATTACTATATTAAAGAATTCACAATGGTTTTAGTATTTATCATGATGTTGTTAAAAGGGTGTTTGAAATCCTGGGAGATGAAAAACTAAAGAAATCAATCATTAAAGTGCTGTGTTTATTTTGTCAATCAGGTCATTAGAAGGCGTGTACTGGTCCCTACATATACTGATGCAGAAAATACGCCACTCAAAATCACGCTCTCTCGGAAAAACCGACGAGAAGGTAGGTGTTCTTGTCATCTTGAGCTACATGCATGATACATGTGCATGTTCCAACGGTCTTACGCTACATTGTATTTAGTTGTTAAAAGCTTTCAAAGTGCAGTGTGTATGTAGATGTATATATAGTTCAATGTAAAATCTTAAGAATTTTCATACACAAATATGTACAGTATATATAAATGCAAGATTTTTTTTTAAATAACTGTTATGGTTTTCTGTAAGAGGTTTTTATTCAATCACTTTTATCTTGTTGAACATACCATGATAATTTTTAGAAGATTTGATTAAAAATGCATACATTAGCCATAATACCTGAGAACGTTGATTCCTGATTCAAACTTAATTCCCCTTGTTTTGTCTTTTTATCCATAGATTTTGGAGTGGTTCTGGGATGCAAGTATTTCATCAAAGAAATCACTGGAAACAGTATAGCAGCCCAAGATGGAGGACTGAAAGAGGGGGACATAGTGCTTAAGGTAAGTACTTGATTTAAACACCAGAGTATTCATAGAAATTCAGTGTCAGTGTCTTAATAACTGCCCTGTGTGCTGTGAAAGCAGGCATTTGTTTTTAAAGAGTTCCTCAGAGCAGTTGTAAAATGCAAAAAATTATATTGAGGAGACAAGGACGAAGGATTTGTCTTGAGATTTGGTTTTGATCCAGTTGAATGAGTTCGGTTTGGGATTTTATTTGTTAAAGTCTAATTGAGTGGATAACGAATTCATGTAAAGATGGATGCAAGTCATTTCCATCTTAAATAATGGTAAATTGTTTTTTCCTGCATACATATCAATCAAATCATCCAATCTTTATTGATATATTTTAACTTAGTGTCATTTGGAACAGGAATACAGAGTGTACTATAATTTCAAGTGTTTGTGATGTCAACAAGTTATGATCAACTTAATTCTGAAATGCATGACTACAGATGCTTGATTTTCTTTGTCTGATACATTACAATGCCCAAATGCACAGTTCTCTTCCGATTTAGGATTTTCTCTTATGTAACAAAATATTTACTCGTAAGCCAAGGCAGATTTTCTTCCTTGGTGATTTATAGAAGGGATGAAAAAAAAAGTGGCAGAAAAATTGATTATGCCATCTTAGCCAGAAATCATTTGTTGTGATTTTAATACTGGTACATGTAAGCCTTAATACTGGTACATGTAAACATTGAAAGCAAGGTCTTTGAGTAGAGTCGTTCACTGACCAAGTTCTTGATTTACAGATAAACAGTACAGCTATAGAGAACCTGTCTCTGGTTGATGCCAAGAAACTGATAGAGAAGACCAAAGACAAGCTGCAGCTGTTCATCGCGAAGACTCGGTACGAGGACCGGGGACCAGCCAACAAAGCTCAGGACGATGGTAAGAGTTGTCTAACTTAGCGTTCACTCTTCTTAATTGAAAAAGCAAATAACACTGGGAATAAGTTAAATTAGGTATGTGTGTAATATGTTGTTTGACATTAGATTTTTTGTTAATGTTTGAAATTGTACCAATTTACAATTTTATTTTTTTTGAAGGGGGGGGGGGGGGGTTGTGGTGGATGGGTGAGGGAATTAACTTTTTTCTCTCTATTTTTTTTCCTCCTCTTCCCTCTAGTATAACCTTAAACATTCTCAGTTCTGTTTCCTACTTTTGTGAAGGGTACACATGTTTTACTATATGTGTTACACATTTTCAGGGAAAATATGCACATCTATTCATACAGTTAGCAGGCTTATCATCATAACTTGTATTGAATAAATTCAACTTTGTAAGCTAGAAGCTGATGTTTTCTTACATCAGCTTATGAAAATCATGGTAATGATGGCCCTTATAGCAGTGTCCCTTTTTAAGGATTTCGTAACAAGAGGAGGATTCCCTTTTCTTTTTCACCCAACAGAATATTCATTAGGCTATGGCACTTTACAAGGAACCCTACAGAACAAGCGATCGGACATTGACAATGTCAACATATACAGGCCCTCCCTCTCTAGCCCGGAGGAGGAGATCTACAAGGGGCACCACAACTACCAGGAAATCCCCCCGGGGTCGTACCCCAACTCCGAGCACGCCCGGTACGATGGGAGGTACATCTATGACCATGAGGCCCCTCCCCGGCCCCCGCTACCCGATGAAACAGGTCAGTGTCAAAGGTCATGATGCATAGATTAACAGTCTTGATGATATTTTCTTCTCAGTATTTAGTAGATAATATTATATTTCAAAAATTTGCATCCTGCCAATTGCTAATCAGATATTTATACTTGCTTACAGTAAATCTTATGAGGAGAATTTATACTAGTGCATCGTTCAGCACTCCAGATCTGGAATTATTTTACATGTGTTTATTTTAATTCCTGTTTAAAAAATGATATTGTCAAATTGCTCAAGTATCAATATCTTAAAATTTTACTCAAAAATAAAGAGGAAAATTTATTTTGACTCTCCGTTGTGCATTGTTTAACACCTATGTTTTCACAAATATCAGTTCTACACTGAAGTTTGGGAATACACATCTCTGTATCTCTTCCCTTTAGATGCCCCTCCCAGACCCCCCAGCCCAGGGAAGGAGCTGTTGAGGCCTGACGACTTCTATTCCCCCCGTAGTCCTCGGTCCCCTCACCCCCCACACTCACCCCCGGGGGACGGCTACCTTAGTGACCATGGCAGAATGGACCCACATGGACAGAGAAGGCATGATGAGTAAGTTTAATGCAGACTGATATACACTTAGATTTCCAACACTGTATTTTGTGATTTACTGGTACTGTTGATATATTTAATTAGGCTGTACAATATCTGGATGAAATAAATTTTCCAACAATTCCATAAAGAATTCCTTTGAAGTATTCTGACTGTAGATATATGTTTTCATATATATATGCATGAAACTTAGCAATGAACATGAATTAGAAAAAGCTGTTCTCTGCCAAAACACTTCTGATGAATAGAATCCACTGTACCTTATTGTTATAAGTTTACAGTATCTCGTGATTGTACAAACAGTAGTTCTCACATGCCAAGGAAGTTGTTATAAATGCTATTGTCTTCTTTGTCATTCATACTGGAACATTCCAGAGAATACATGCCATGAAAGTAGTGAATGTCTTGGCATAGTTTAGACAGTTAGCACTTTTGTACTTGTGGAATTCTCCAAAAGGCACATGCCAAGGAGGTAGTTAATGTCCAAGCATTGTACAGACAAAGATGAATACATGCCAAAAAGGGCTGGGCTGTCATACAAACTTGAACTCTCCAAAAGATACATACCACAGAGGTATTCAATGTCCTGGCATAGAACAATAACACTTTTGCACCAACTGGAACTCTCTAAAAAATCATGCCAAGGAGGTAGTAAATGTCCTAGCATAGTAAAAGAGATGATGATGAACAAGTATTCAACCCCTTTACCATCTTCAATGTGCTCTTTAAATCATTAAGAATGTATCAATCAATTCTTTTCTGTATTTTATGTGCAGATTTGATGATTTTTTTCTAGAAGCCATAATCATTTATTTTGTACATTTTTTTCAGGAGGTATATTGGAAAGAGGAAAGACATAGTGTAAGTGTTTTAAGATAAAGGAAGAAAGTGATATAAATACATGTGTTTCGGATTGACTACTTTTACCTTCAAAACATAAAAGACAATTATATAGTTAATCTGGAGATACTCTATAACAGGTTTCTGTGATTTGCAGGCTAGACCCCCGCTTTGTGTATTTTGAGAAGGAGCCTGAGTTTGGCCTGGGACTGAGGCTTGCCGGAGGGAATGCCACCGGGATATTTATAGCCTCGGTCCAACCAGGAAGTGGTGCCGAAGCTGTGGGGCTCACCGAGGGGGACCAAATATTGAAGGTCAGTCATCAGATATATTGTTGTAATCCAAGCACTGATAGTACTTAAATGAAGTGCTAAAAACAGAAAAAAAATTGTTCTGAGAGAGAAAGAGAGAGGAGAGAGAGGTAAAAAATTGAATCTAAATTACAATGATTTTTTTTTACTTCCTAAGTATTTCCTGTGGCTAGGGCAGGTTTAAACTTTGAGATGTAGTAAATCAAGATATATGTTTTAGGCCAATGATGTGGAGATCCCGGGCATGACCAGAGAGGACGCCGTGACCTACTTAACCAGTCTGGAGGGGCGGGTGTCCATGGTCGTTCAGTACAAGAGGGAAGGTCAGTGCAAAAACATGTTTCTATTGTCTTTGTGTGGTGGGTGGGGAGCAAATGATTACTAACAGAAGTCTTCCTCATGAATGATTTTATTAATTATGAAAAGATTGAATGAAATTTTATTGAGGAGCACAATGACAAGGGAGTGTAGTCAAAATGTATTCATGCTCTGTATCTTTGGTTGCTTTCAGAATATGACAGAATAATTTCAAGTCATGAAGCAGGAGACAGCTTCTTTGTCAGGTAACACTATTAGGTCTACAAAACATAGGGGGAGTTTTAAACAGAATCATATGAATGGGAAGTAACTGCTGATATTTGACATAGCAATTTTGTATATTAATGGAATTTTAATGAAAATTAGGGGGAGGGGAGGGTTGTATTTGAATATTTTGTCATTCAAATGTAAAAGTTGTAATAGATAAACAATTTTTTACTATACAAACAACTTTGATACGGCAGTCGAAAAAATGAGAATGTCATTGTTTTAAGGGTGTATATCAATATGTGACATATCTCGTAGGACCCATTTTGAATACCAGGCCAAGGATATGGGTGAGCTGTCATTTACGATTGGAGACATCTTCCACATCAAGGACACACTGTTCCGCGGGGTCGTTGGGTCATGGCTGGCCATGCGTATCGGCCGCAACAACCAGGAGACCCAGAAAGGCTTCATCCCTAACAGGAACAGGTGAGTGGGGGTGTGGTGTGGAAAGGGGGGTGGGAGACTGGTGGATCAACTTTTGTTAAAGTACTGTTTTGCATCAAATTTAAATCATTTTTATTAAATTGAAATCAGGTTTGCCAAGACACAAAACTCTACATTATCAAATTTAGAAAGTGAAGGTTGAGATTTCAAACATGAGTGTTCTCACAGTTAGATGCATTTATAAGTTGTTTGCATTGAATAAGGAATTTATTTTACGATAATCTGTGTGAACAAGGGAATATCCCATGACTCTTCAGAGTATGTTCTTACAAACTGGTCATGGTTAATGACTGTAAGCAGATATTTCATTAGAATGTGACCTGATATTCATCAGTGGCTTGCCATTCATTTAACACTTGAAATTCCAATCTCCTGTTTCAATATTTAATAGGGTGTTTTGGATATAAAAATCTAAAGAGTGATCAATCTGAATTTTCTCGGTTTTTTTTTCAGTGCGGAGCAAATCTTTTTATCAACAACCCAGACAGAGGCAGAGAAAGAGAACACGCCCACTAAAAGTCGCAGCCTCCTTTTCAAACGAAAAGCGGCGAGACGGAGCAAGTCCCTGGGAAAGGACCATTGGGAGGATGTCATATTCTGTAAGATTACTTTCATTTTATTTTAGTGTTCAACTGAATTAGGAGCTATGATGAGTGGATTATTATTTTCTAAAGAAATTATATTGTTGTTCTGTGTATTAGCTTTTTTGGGGGAAGATTATCGTAAAATAGTCTTGATTTTGCAAATCCTAAAACTTATTTGTTGTGAAAACACGGGATGTGTACTAGTTAACAAATTTAAAGTAAAACTTTCCTTTAGAATCATGGATAATATAAAAGTTGTATGAAAATAAATAGAGGAGAAACAAAATTTTTTTTTTTAATGTTTTTGTTAAATGTATCTTCATTTCTAGCTAAATAAAAATGTTTCATTTGAGAAATGCTAATGACTTGAAAAACGAGAGAATGATTTCTCCTTTCCAACTTTAAAAACTTTTCCAAAATAATTATCAGCCTAGGTATTTCTGTACTTCTTTCTGCAACTTAAATTTTTGTTCTAATTTTAAAATGTACAAGAAAGGAGACTCTGTACTTTGTGACCTTTGAAATTAAGGTTAAAGGTATATGACAAGTCAAGTTGAAGGTCATTCAATTTCAAGGATATCTTCATAATTATGGTTAGATTAGTTGTTATTCAGTCTGACAATTCTCTGCAATTGCTTTTTTATCGGGGATACTTATGAATATTGATGTAATTGTGTTATTTGTGGGATGTGATTGCTTTTAAGATTTTATACAGCGAAGTTCTGTTTGGTTTTTCATAGCTGAAAATGGTGGTAAGTTTGCCAGAATTGTGTATATTTTCATACTCCACACGCTTATTTTTTCCCCTTTTTTACCTGTATGATCTGTAGCTGTCTGTAGAATGAATTCTATTATGATATTGTGTTATTTGTTAATTTGATAGTGTTCACATTCAGCGGTAGTACTATTCATATTAATTTTTTGTAATGTTCACGACAATTAGCAATTTTAATATTGAATGATAATATATTGGAAAAAGCAGTGAAATGTACAAATTGTTTTTAGATGCACATTGCCTTATCATCTTACTTGCTTTTGAAAACTGCAGATCTCTGTTGCAAAATTATGTAAATGTGTCATGTAATTTAAATAAACTTAGCACCAGTAAGGTAGCTCTTATGAGATTTTGCACGTAGCTGAATTTTGGAATGCATTCTCTTTTACGATTGATTATAAGTTTTAAAATTGCGATGAAGTTGGTCATCATGGCTTATTTTACCCAGTGTTTTTTAAAATAGTTTTTCTATGTGTGTTATCATCATGCACGTGCATCTCAAACAACGAATGAAATTCTTCATTCTCATATTCCCAGAGATTTTCAATTTGTTAAACAATGGCTAGCAGAAATGCGGAATTCATACGAACAATATTTCAGCGAAAGTTGCAGCTGGAAGAAAAGTTGCTCTGTTCATTAGCTTATTGCTTCCATCTTTGTCTTGGCAGAACTTGAATAAGGATTCATTATTTTTCTTAATGTTTGAATCATTTCTTGATTGAGATTTTTCTTTGTACACATGCATTTTAAAGCTTTTTTGCTGAAATAAGATGTTTGATTCAAAGAGATCAACATTCATGTTACTTTTCCAAATTTGTATTTTTTTCTCTATGTATACCGATATTTCCATCTTTCAATACACATTAGCAAAATTCTTCTTCCAGTGTACTGTATTTAATTGTAGTAAATGACATAATAAATTTGAATGAAATTTATTGATTCTATTGTGTTATACAGGGTTCGACACTAACTTTTTTATGCATTAGTCCAGCCGGACTAGTGCCTGGTAATTTTAACTAGTCCACAGGCAATTTTATTTGCCCGTCAAAAATAAATTAAAATGCAGTACCGTATTTGCCTTATATAATACGCACTTTTTAAATATAATTTGTAAGAAATGGGTGCGTAATATATACAATAATGTTTTTCTTACAGGTGTTGCACTGGTTTAGTTGTGTTGTGCTATGTCATACATAAAAATGAGCTGCATATTCACTATCTCCGTGTACATGGTGTAAACTTTTTATTAGTCCGACCGGACTGACTAGATAGAAATTTTGTTAGTCCGCATGAAAATCTATTAGTCTGTGACTAACGGACTAAGGTTAGTGTCGAACGCTGTTATAAGTGTAAATTTTTTTTAACCATTTAATTATTTTAGTTTTTGTCCATGTAGTAAACTTTAGAGAAATTGTTTCACCTAAAATAGTACATTTTTTTCTTCCACCAATCACTGTTAATGTTGAAATTTGAACTTTAAATCTAAAACTCCAGTAGCTTTGCACTAATTTTACAGAATTCAGAATAATTGCAAATGATATAATACCAAAAAAATTATTTTTACAGTATTTGTCTTTCAGTCTTTTATTAATATTTATATTACCCGTATATAATATCAATTCGAACTGTAATGAAATCCTCTTATGATAAAAATTAAGACAATATAGGAAGCTTGGATATTACTTATACAGTCATCAAAATTAAAAAAAGGGGGTGAGGTGGCTAAGAAACAGATATTTATGCAATCTTGGTACCCCAGATTATTATATGTACAATGTATTTTTATGTGATGTCAGCTGTTTTATAATCTTTACTTAATTAACTTTTGTCTTATTAATCTTATCTTTTTTCTTTAACAGCAAATCTGACCACAAAATTTCCTGCCTACGAGAGAGTGAATCTTAGAGATAGTAAGTAAATGGGACATCATTCTCCAGCCGCTCAGTACTTTATTAACTTAACAGTGTAAATTGATAAGTTTATAAAATGGACGGTTTGTAATGGTGTTTATAAATAACACTTTGTGGTGCGAGAGGTGATTCATTTGTACTGTGCTAGAAAGCTTTTGTGGATACTCTATATTGGATGTTGAACAGAGTATGACAAAATATTTTAAAATGTTGTTTATGCCTTGACTTTTCTGTATTGACAGCTGGGTTTGTCAGACCTGTAGTCATATTTGGTGCACTGGCTGACGTAGCCAGAGAAAAACTCCTTCAAGATTTCCCGGATAAATTTGAATCCCCACGTAAGTCTTGGTATATAGCATCTGTCTTGGATTTTGGGATAAAATTGAAAAGCATGTTTAACATACATGTATTTCCATAGCGTTGTATGTTTAAATTGATTCACGTTTTTCAGAGACTGATGCAAGCAGCCAGGGTGGAAATGATCAGAGGAAATCCGGAATAATCCGACTTGGTGCAATCAAAGAAATCATCAATAAGGTAAAACATCAGTGTCCTTCTCTCTCTCTTTCTCTCTCTCTCTCTCTCTCTTTTTCTCTCTCTCTCTCATCCAACAAGTATCTAACATAACACACACTCTCTTTCTTTATATAATTTATATCTTGATGCTTTTTGAAGGAAAATAAGTGGTCAAAGTTAATATTGTTAAATCAGAGCCTAGATTTTAAAAAATTCCATTGTTTCAAGTATATCTATAGTTTAAAAATTGAAATTAATTTCCATTCAAATGTTCTTCTCTCTCTCTCCCACAGAGGAAGCACTGCCTGCTTGATGTTACGCCCCACAATGTGGACAAGCTGAACTACGCGCAGTATTATCCAATTGTCGTCTTTCTGAAGGCAGAGAACAAGAACATTGTCAAAGACTGCCGGGCCAAGTTTGCGAAGGGCTCGACTAAGAACCACAAGAAGCTGTTTGAACAGAGCCAGAAGCTGGAGAAGTTGTATCCTCATCTCTTCACTGGTAAAGAACTGAAACTATAACTTATTAGGTCTTGTCTAAATTAACAAGACAAATACAACTGTATATAGAAGTATGTGGAATGTACAGGCATTTCAGTACTTTGATTCCTCGTTTCCAGCCACCATCAGCCACAACAACACAGAGGTGTGGTACTCGCGGCTACAGGAAATGATCCACCTCCAGCAGGAGCAGCAGATCTGGATGTCAGAGCACAAGCCCGAGGACAATGTAAATGATGACTTCCTGTTCCCCATGGGCAGCCGGGCTAGCTACTCCCCAGCCCAGGACACAGAGCCCGGCAACACCCCCAGAACTCACCCAGACGATTTTGATGCCTCCCCCAAGCACAAGAAGAGGCTGGTGCGGTCGTCTTCAGACCCCAGTATTAACACCACTGACCGTGTCCCTGGCATCCCTCCCTATCCAGCACCCCCCAGCTACCACAGATCTGTGAGTGGGCCGTCAGGGCTGTCTGTTCTTACCCGCTTTGTTAGGAAGGAAATTGTGGTTGTTTTGCATTGTTTTTAAAAGAAAATTTGAATATCAAAATTAAGTGCAGATGTTCAGAACTGCAGGCTTTAGGATTTGGCAATTTATTTATAAGAAAATTTGAATATTAAAATTATGCCTCGAAAGTTAGGGTTTTACTGGCCAATAGATGTTTTTGTTTGTGTATCATTTACTCAGCTCCATCCTAATTGCAAAAGAAAAAAATAACCAGTCATGATCACAGAACATAAATATGTACATATAGTATAGAACACAAACATGTACATAGAGTATAACTGAAAGTGTTAATCTGAAATCTTACAACAATAATCCATTCTGAACCATGTTGGCACTCCTAGCAAACACCAATGCTCACAAAGCAGATGATTTATTCCATATATTTTATGCAAAGCTAGATAATCTCTCACAGCACATCACTTAGCCATTTTTATTAGGAAAAAATACAGCCATGACCAATTCTTGTGTATTAGCATTTCAAATTCCAAAATCTACTGTAATTCACATCAGTTTTGACATTGCTGTAATCTTTGTTCTAAGTTCTGTGTAAAATGCATCTCTGAATTATCAAAGTGTTGTTCTGTTGTGTAATAATGTGTGGATCTTGTCCTTGCAGCCCGGCTCACCGAACAGGAAGCTGATGGATGATCGCAGATATGTGGATTGTAAGTGAATGCTACTTATCATATAGTAGTTATTTATAGGAGTTATTTTGTTTAGACCTTGTTGTAACTCTTTATGTGATTGGGTGGAACAAAATTTATTTTTGAATGTAAAACACAATTTGATTGGTTAAAAGAGTTCAACTTTAATGTTTTTTCATGTCTTTATTGTAATGAATATTCATGAATCTCTCAGTTGATCGCCAATCAGAGGACAGGTACTATCCGTCGTACTATGCCTCTGAGAGCCTTCCTCACGGCCAGTTTCCCCACACACGCTCCATAGAACCATACGCCACAATCACTCCCCACGAACGCCTACGCAGCAAAATACCAGAAGATGGTAAGATTCTAAAATAACATTTGTTGTTACTGCAAATGTAGAGAATCAAGGAGAAATTTAAAAATTGTTTCAGACATTGACCTGTTTCACCTTGACATCAGCTGCCACTTCCGATATGTTTTGAAAGTTCATTTTCAATGAATGCAAATGTTTACTTTGTTGAAATTGAGAGCGACTTTAAGATCATCGTTTCAAGCAACTTTTGCTGAGATTGTGTGTTGTTGATTGTAGGCCAGTGGTACAACCCGGCATACGATGACCGGGGGCCGCAGAAATTTAACCCTGATTATCATCGCTCGGAACCAGATCTGGGTCGTCCTGTCAGTCATAATCGTCCATCCACTGCGTCACTGCCACCACCCCAGCCCCACCAAACTCATGACCAAGGTCAAGGTCAACCCCCTCATCCACAGCACCACTTACAGGTAGGTGCAAACAAACCTTGACACTTTAATAAACACACAGAAGATGCTTGACAAATTATATAATGTATTATTTTTTTTCAACCTCGTATACTGTTAAATTCCATGTTGATTTTCTTTTAAAAAAAATTTGATGCTTATTTTTCTATTATCTGGTATTCTATCAGTTTTGTATGTATATATTATTTGCAACATTGATTTGTAGTTTTGTCATTTTTTTATTCTTTGGCAGCCATTCCAGGAAAATGCCTCTAGCTACAGCAGTGATTCGTACTCCCGTTACACCTCAAATCCGGTCAATCGTCACGACGACTCCAAACTACGGGAGAAGTTCGGGAGCCTCGCAGTGGCAGCAAAAGGAGAGAGGACAATAGGTCATGACCCTTACCGCTTCACACGGAGCACGGCTAACCCCGTCAACACTGCCAACATAGATAAATCAAAGCTCTCAGATCTCTCCGCTCGCTACAGGTCAGTAGGCCGCCTGCCGCCACAACCACTCTTATTGTGTATTGATTGAAAAATTAATTCAAAACAATTTTCAAAGACTGAAATCAGGAATTTTTTTTTTTATGCTTTATTGACATTTCTAGGATATGATTTCATTCTTATCAACTAAAAGAGAGTTCTGTAGATATTTTTGAAATCAGAATTCAGAAATTTATTTTGAATATACTTAGTTCAGGACTACATATAATATCTTGCAGTGAATAAGTTCTCTTGGAACTAATTAACTTTTGTTCACATGCACCATGACATCATGTGGTTTGGTTTGCATTAAAACTATTATCATGTGTGAATGTTTAACATATCTAAATAATAATATTAATTTTCTTAACTTGAATAAACTCTTTGAAACTTTCAAACCAACAACAAAAAGAAACAAAACAAAGAGCCCAAAAAATTTAATTGGACTTAAGTGAATATGAATGGAAATAAGTATTAATATAATTCTATAAAAGTAGTTAAACAACTGATGTTGATTTGTATGTATTTATGGCTAGAGATTTTTAGGATGCTTATAGCTGTTTTGATAGTGTTCTAGATGTTTCAGCCATTGACAGATCAATTTATTGAAATTATCGTCTGATTGGAGTTTTCTTTAGTTCCTTGAAGATAAATAATATTATTGATAAGATAAATAATTGTATTTTTAAGATAAATAATAATATTGTTTAGATAAATAATATTGTTAATGTTTGAACATAAAGTGAGGTGCTTGCCATTAATGAGCAGAAAAGAAATATTGATATTCTGAAAAGGCTTTGTTTCCATGAATTGTAAAGTGATATTTGATATGATATTTTGTTCACCATTTTGAATCAAAGATGATACATTGTTTACATGTATATATTTAACAAGAGGATGTACCATGTCTATATTCAGAAACCACTATTCAGATTTATCATATCATAATATAATTAGCTTTACTACATATAAACAGGATCTGAAGGTCACCAAATCCAGTAAAATTCACTTAAAATGGAAGGGGGTGGGGAGTCAAATGCAGGGCTTTTGCTACATTTTGCTACCAGAAAGTGTTGCATTTATCTACAATTTTTTGAAGGGGGGTGGGAATCAAATCTAGATTCAACAAGTTAAAAAACAGCATAAGGATTGTTGTAGTTTTGACAGAATTTTTTCTTCTGATATAAAACATACAATGAGCCTGTCATCAGCTTTCATGCCCATTCATTGCACCATAAAAGTGAGTCATATTGGCAAGACAAATTTTGACAATATATTTCTACTTTGAATTTAAAAAAATAAAATTTAAAAGGTTCCTGACAATGTCATTCCATTGAATTTGAGTTACTATGAAAATATTCAATAGAACAAGAATCATTAAACTGTCATCGTCAATTTCTTCACTTTTATGGTGTTCTCACTATACTGAGATTGAACAAGAACCAAACCAGCAGCATGATTTTTTTAACAGAAAAGATGAGCACCCTCCTACCCGCAAACAGTCTCTTCCATCCCCAGTCATTTCACCCTCAGTCAATCAGCCCCCCGCATCCTCCGCACCTTCCCATCATGCCCCACTGCAGCAGGACGGGGCGCCACCTAGGGTGAAAAAAGAGCCACCACCTGTCCCTGTCAAGACCTATCACCTGAGGGACCGGGGCATAGAGCCAGACGATCTCAAAATTCGAAATTACGAAAATTCCAACAGGTACCAGACATACGCCCCCCGCTCGTGGAGGTTGGGTTCCAGTGGTCTATACTACTGGACACTGTAATCTTGAATTTTATCTGGAGGAAAAATGTCTTTGAAAATGAATGCTCTGAAATTGACTCTTATTATTTTTTTGAAAATTTTTTAGAAAGAATTTGTATTTTTAAGATTTAGTTTGAAATTTTTGGAGTTTTTCAATTTCAAGAGAATTCAAATCTTGCTTGTGTGGAGAGAGAGAAAGAGAGGAGAGAGAGAGTGCTATCCAAATCAATTGGTCTCCCTTACTGCCTTTTCTATATATATTTCATTCATGACTTCATGATTTTTCCTTCGCTCAAGAATTTTCAGTGTAGCTCAAATATACAGTGATTGGAAAATGAATCAATTAATCTATTAATTAATTAACTGCACATTAACAAGATTTAAGGATTAACCTTTTCAAGTGTGTTGAAGTGTTTCACTTCTCAGTATGTTGTTAAACATGGGATTTTGTTAAATCACTTAACATATATTGAAATTTAATGCCGCTGTGGGTAGGGGGTTGTTTGGATGAATTGTCAAATTGCTTCAAATGTTGATCATGGATTTCAATTTGCTTTGATTTATTTCAAACATTATTTTTTTTTTTACATGAAAAGAAATTTTGTGAAAAACATTTCAACACATACTTTGGATTGGTAACCAAAGAAATGTTAAGGAAGAGACAAAGGCATTTCATTTTGCATTTTGCTTGTATAATCAAAGGCTTCAGTGCTGCAGCGTGTTATTAGAAGCATTGTTCTCTGTGTGTGTACGAGTATTTACCTAGCTCACCCCATAGACTGAATGAAAAATTATGCTAAGCCTTTCATTTTACAAAAGTATAAGTTGTAGGGCATTAGGGCATTAAGTCAAAGTATATACTCTGTTCTTAAAAAAGAGAAATATGCTAATATATTTTATTAATATTATTTAAATTGTTAAATTCTGGATAATTCTTTGCATTGTCATTGTCACATAGGGGGAAAGAACAGACATTTTATTAGAAACAGTAGTGATATGGGATTCAAGCCTTGCAGGGGTTCTTCCCATAACATGTGAACACGCCGTTAAGTGTTCATGATCAGTCTCTGAGGCTGATCCACAAAGCTCTGAATTGAACCCTTGCATAATCAAAAGAAAAATGTTTGATGGAAAATCAAAATTCATTAAAGAATATCATGTAAAAACGAACGCCAGGAAATCATTGTCTTGCAAGAGCTAGGTGTCTCTACAGGCCAGATATGAGAACAATTGCTTTCTAGAGAGCTCAATTTTCAAGCTAAAAAGAAAAAATTTAAGTAAATGATTTATATACAGCACATGCAAAAAGAAGTCACTGCTTATGAAATATTCGGAACTCATTCTTTTTCTTTCAGAGCTTATAATTACGCCGATCCAAGCAGCTATTCAGGTCCAGACCAGAAACATCATTACAATGAACAAAACGAAAATCCATATGATTATGTTGCTCCTAGGCAAAACTCAGCCCCCCGATCTCGGACGTCGCCCAATCAGAACGCAGTTTACGCCCGACCCTACGCCTCACCGGACCGACACAGCAGGGAGGGGTCGTACGACCGGGGCCGCTCCTTCATGAACCAGATCTACATGGACACTGAGCAGCTGCAGAAGTTGAGGGCCAGACAGGAAAACAATCCACCCACCAGTATCCATGGCAACAGGGATGTGATGGGAGCAAGGGATTCTGGGTACCCAGGTCCAGAGCGGCCGAGGTGAGGGGTTACGACTCACATTTGGTGTTTTTGTGATTTTTTGAGATAACTGGGGTCTGCGTTTCAGGGCTCCTAAGCCTGTCTTCCCTCACCATCTGGATGTGTGTATCTATCTGTATGTGTTATATGGAGGCATTTTTCATCAAGAAGTCCCCCCCCCCCCCCCCCCCAAGTTTGATAATTTAAAAATCTTCAATGCTGTATGCAAAAATTGGAGAACATGTATGGTAGATTTTGCTTTTTCATAATATAGGTTAAGATTATATCTGAAATTAAGAGATTAAAGATTTAGCATCAATGAAGCTTTTATTGACAATTTGTTTGCTAAAACACATTGAAAGTCTGAAGAAATATATTTTTTCTGATCTCGCAGATAAACGAAAGAATATCCTATCAGCTGATAAAATTTGATGAATTCTTGATGAAAAATGTTTCTACCTCCAAAAATGTATGCAAAAGAAAATTGTAATCTAGATTGCATAATATGTATGTGCACGTTCACGAGGTGGTGTTAGTGTGTATTAACATGTTAACATCTCTAGCATCACTCCTTGTCTTTGGTTGTTAATTTGTGGATTTTTTTTTCAATCATCAAAAACCTTTTACAGATATGTAGCTTTGTAACATTATATTAGCATTTGAAGTTTATAATTGCCCCCTTTTTCCCCGTAAGTTCGAGGTAAAATTTAATTTACTAGCTGTTGAGATTTTTATATTTTCCAGAAGTTATGTGTAGATGTGTTTACTTATTTGAAAAATATTTTTAAAGATGATTTAACTAGTAATTGTTCCTGTAAGTGCCATAATAAATCAGACGAAGAGAAGTTGATATAACGGTCAATTACTGGTTTGAATCTTGCATTGTTAGCATGTTATCTGAGACTTATATATGCATGTGATACTCCAGAATTAGATTTTCCAAGTAAGTTAGCATGTGCAAGTTTTACCATTCAAGCATCTTGTCTATCTATGTTTTTACAGTTACATGACATTTGTAGGTCACATCTCAGCAGTTACTATAGAATCAAGGTCACAAATGTTTAGTAAATATTGTCAAGGTCACATGTCCATAAATTGTCAGCAGTCGTGAGATAGAACCACTAATTGCAGCTGTGAGATAGGACCTCTAATTACAATTGTGAGATAGGACCACTTATTACAGTTGTGAGATAGGACTACTAATTACAGTCTTGAGATAGGACCACTAATTACAGTCATGAGATAGGACCACTTATTACAGTCTTGAGATAGGACCATTAATTACAGTCGTGAGATAGGACCACTAATTACAGTCGTGAGATAGGACCACTACAGTCATGAGATAGGACCACTAATTACAGTCTTGCGATAGGACCACTAATTACAGTCGTGAGATAGGACCACTAGTTACCACAAAATATTTCTGATCACTGAATCACAGAGACTCTTGTCTCTGGATCTATATTGTAGAAGACAGAATTTGTATTTACTTTTAATAGAAAACATGGACCGATTGAAAATGTAATTGAAGATAATTTTCCTGATCATGTTTGGAAACTACAACATAAAGAGTCTGCTGATTTGTGAGTTATTTATTTCCCCTTGATGGTTTAAGTTAACGCAAATCTAGAGGTCGCCTTTCATCCTGAGACCGGTTTTATCTTTGGTATTTACATAAAAAACAATTTTGTGCAATTATTCAAATTCACCACTTTTACTCTATGTCTGGGAACATGAATATTCATATCTATCTTTATTATTCACCAACTCTGTACCTTTTTTAGCACTGTCCAACAAGTGCTATATATACCTGTCTTTAAGAAATATTTTGATTTTGATTATTAGTTTGTCATGGTTTCAATCATTTTTCGTAAATTTATGATCTTTTAAGATCTTATGCATACAAGATAATCTTAATTTTTTCGTTAAGAAAATTTTTGGCTGCTACAGTGACGAAGTAAGTGTAGAAAATGTTCAGGGTAAAAATGAACATTGCATTCTTGTTGAGGGTAGACAACTCCTTTTTAATATTAATAATATTTAATTGTGTATTAATTTCTTCCCATCTTAATTGGTAATTAACTCAGAAAATCTCTAACTATTTTGTAGCATATTTGTATAGTTTGTAAAGGCTTTTAACAGAAAATATATAAAATATATATTTTTTTGACACTTTAATATATTTGTACATTTATTTTATTATATCTATATATATGTCACAGAAGTGTATAGTCAGCGAGCAGCTCTCTTAGAACATGGAGATATCTATATAGTATCTATAATAGTGTTTTTGTATTGCTTTGTTATATGTATTCTAATAAACTCCTTGTCACAACTTCTGGCCATAGTTCTGTTGTCTCTTCAACAAGAATGCAATCAGCTACATAGATTAAGTTGGAAGAGATGGGAAGGGGGATGTTTGATAAAGGTAATAAGCAAACATTTATATACTTTATGTTAAGAAATTGCTCATAATTCCTATCTTAGGAGATGTGCATGTAGCTGCATGGGTTGTTATAGACCCTGTTATTTTCCAATGCATGAAAATGCTGCATGTCAGGATCAGAATCGTGTAGGCTATCAAAGTTTTACAGGCTCACTTTTTTCCAGGTCTCATTTTCCCCTATATTCATAGATCCCTTTCATAAAAGGGAGACTGCATGGATTAAAATTGAGTTTGTTGAGCTTTTATGGTGTTAGATTCTGTTCTTGGGGAGAATTCTTATTTCCATTAATATAAATTGTAAGGGGGTGATAAATTTAGTTAATGATATACATAAAAAGACCAATTTGTAGAGAACCAGAGGAGCTGATTGGACAGTCAAGTTCTAGCGAGGGGATAAGTGGCAATGGGACTAGTTTCTCTTCATACAAGAACCTCATTACACCTGGTTTCTATGGTGCCATAAAACCATTCCACTCTGTCCGAGACAGCCCAGGGTAATGGTGACACACTTGTAGGCTAGTTCCAACTAGCGGTGATTGGGTCCAAATGCACAAATGAAGCACAAAGTTGTCACTTTACTTCTTTAGTTGAGTAGTCTCTTGAATATCTCTCATTAGATTGTCTTAGATGACTATTTTTCCCACTGCACAATGGTCTATTTTAGCTTCTTTTGATAAATCCCTGTTTGTGGTTATTGTATGTGTGAGACAAGGATCAGTGATTTTGCATTGACTTTTCCTGCTTGCCTTAGTGAGTAGAATTATGTAAGCACCTTTTATCCAAACACTTCCCATTAACAACGATTTAACACATGATGTACATTAATATTTTATTTGATATCTTGATTATATAATCAGACATTATCCCTTTACAATGATCAGCTTAGCTAATGATTAGAAACTGTTACTTTTTTGGAGGGAGAAAAGTGTCAAAGGTGATTTTGTTTATTTATTTTAAAAAAAATTATCTCAGAACTTGGATATGTTATTGATCAAAAATCTTATCAAATTTAATTAAATAACGGATTTTATGATAAAATTTGTCACTAAAATTGATTATAAGCTTTAAAGGGGTAATTATGAATGACAAAAATATCAATTGAAAAATTCTGAAATTTATTGTCTTTATTTACCATTTATCTTTCATTTGCACTGTCATTAATACATGTAAATTGTACAAGCTGATTCTTTAAATTGAAATTTTAAGAGATTGAGGTTTAAAAGAAAAAGTGCCAGTTATTCTTTCTAATAGAAATCGTCAGAATATGAGTGTTGAAATCAAAAGAGACTGATCAACTTGTCACAAAGCAAATATTTTACTATAGTATTAGTGAAGGAAAGCACATAGATTTAAAACATTTTCATATTGGGTGGAATTTGGGTGTGATTGCTGGTAGAAAATACTAGCAAAGATAAAGAAAACTGAATATGAAGAAAATCCTTTCAAATTTGGAAATATGAGAGATTAAGATATGTTTATCTTTGTATCTAGATTGGGATTCACTAGAAGATTTCATCCAGTGTGGATTTTCTCTTTGGAGACCAGTGGTTTAATCTACTTTCTCTTTAGAGTTAACGGTAACATCTATAGTGTTTGTATTCTACTTTCTCTTTAGAGATCACAGTAGGGCTGTGAACCATGAGGCCAGTGATCGGGAGCGGAGCAGCCATGAAGACAGCAGTGACCATGGCAGTGCCTTCGAAGCCTACAGAAAACCCGCCATGTCAACGTTTGGCAAAGTGCCAGCTGGAAAGGGTTTTGAACCCAGCAAACACATAAGGTGGGTGAATGGAATGCATATCATGAACGTATTATGAATGTTTACTGGATTGGGCACCTTGAACTAGTAACAATGTTTTCTCTTGCAGCATGCAACTCTGCATTTTTTCGTTGACATTCTGACTTCTTTAGCTATGTGTAGCTAGTGTTTCATGTAGTAGTTATGACCAAATCATCTTTATCCTTAAAGCTTCCATCCTCTTATATTACAAATTCTTGGTGGATTACTCATATCCTTGAGGTTTTTTCTTTTGATATTCCCCATACTTTCATTTGGATAGACTTACTTAAAGGTCATTTTTAAATTTCAGATACATCTTTTGCATGTATTATACATAATTATGTTTTGATATTGGTGATTTAGAACATCAAGTCCAAAACCTGATAGTGCTTCTGTAAGTAATCACTATGGCGACACACATGTCACACATCATGTCAGTGCACCTGAAAGTGGTGACACTGAGACAGTTCCTAAGCAACCACTGGATGAAAATGAGGCTAACCGCCCAGTGGAAGGCTCACAGCCAGGGCAGGAGGGGTAAGAGAACTCATGTAACCCGGAGATGTACCACATTAACTATTAAGGTTTCCCCGTCAATCATGGATATACACTGTACATGTTATTCATGTATTTATGTTTTAAACTATTAGTACCAGTGAAGTTTTGGAAAGATCAGCTGGTGACTGGCCTGATGTTAAAAGGGTGACAGACAACAAGATGCAAAATTACAGAGAGGAAGAAACAAAAATCTTAAGTGCAAATCAACTTGAAGGCAAATGGAAGATGGGCAACATGCAAAATTATGGAGGGAAAGAAATGAGGATTTCAGGTGTTGATGAACCTGATGGAAGATGGAAGGCAGACAAAACACCAAATTTGGGAGAAAAAGAAATGAGGGTTTCAAGTGTTGATGAACCAGAAACCAAGTGGAAGATTGGCAACATGCACAATTATGGAGACAGAGCAATGAGGGTGTCAAGTGTTGATGAACCAGATGGCAAATGGAAGACAGGTGAGAAGATGGAAGATTCTGCCTATGACAGTGGGGAATTTAGTCCCACAGGAAGTACAGGTTTCTCAACCTATGACAGAACTGAGAAAATTGAGGTGGATATGGATGATACCCATAGTTCTGAATATTCTCATGAATTGCACACAAAAAACTTGCCAAAATACCCAAGTGCAAGCACACATCTTGTAGGATCTTCAGACAGAACCAACAACGCTTTTGACGATGATGATGATGATGATAGTGATCACAATGAGGAGATGGAGATGGATAAAGAAACAAAGAAAAATGTTAAAGATAGCACTGATCTTACTCCCCCTTTGAAAATGGATCAATTGACAAGGGATCATGCACCTGAACAACATGGAACAAAGCACCAAACTGGGAATGAGAGCGATAGCAAGACTGTTAGAAATAATGAATACACAAGGATGCCAGCAGATCCAGTGTCAGGAAAAGGAGAACAGGATGCTTTTTCTTCTCATCATATTACAAATCCTTCATCAAGGCTGTCCACCACTCAAGACAGAATACCAGAGGGCATAGAAGAGAAAGCCATTCCCCCTGCCAGTGTGTTCAGTTTTCCTAAAATGAGATTAGATAGGTATAAATTGGGGGATGACAAGAAATTGTCACCCACTAGTAATCGACTGGATAGATATAGGGGTTTATTAGGAACCCATGGGAGAATGTCCTCCTACGAAAAGTCAAGTTCTGAGGATGTTAGCTCTGGAGGTGCAAATAAAGGAGAGAAAGAGGCACAAGAACAGAAATCACCAGAAAATAACAAAAACAGTATAAATGATAAAATGAAGGACAAGGAAACAGAAAGGAAACAGGATGGAGATGTGCAAAATTCATCTTTGGGGGTTCATGACGTGTCTAGTAATGGGCTGCAAGGAAATGGCAATGAGGATGAAGTAGATGGAGGACTGGTCAAGAGTCCTTCAAGTAATACTCTAGTTGAAGATGATGACTCGTCAACTGCTAGCGAAGGGTCTGTGATAAGGAGTCCTTCTATTGACTCACTGGTGGAGAGTAAAGATGAGGTCAAAAATCCTCAACTTGAAACAAAGAAGAGTCAAAACTCTCCAGACAAATCAAGTAACATGAGAAAGGTAACAAATGAGGAAGAGAAAGATAGAAATGGAGAAAAATTGCCTGAAAAGTTGGAAGACGGTGATGCCAGGAGAAAGGAATTTGATAACGGTAGTAAAAAGGGACTGAGTGTCCCTATCAAATTGCAAGCTGCGAGAAAAACTGATAATTCAAATGTGTCTCTAAAAAAGAGTACTGTTGAGACTTCTGATAAAAAGGCTCAAAGAAAATCCAATACAAACAATGGGACTGATAAAGAGGTGATGGAGATTTTAGATTATGACAGAATGTACGATCAGCCCTCAATAGGACACTCTCTCATTCGCGGAATCAGTCACAAGTCTCAAACTGATGAACCAAAAAGCTCAGATGTCAGACAAAATCCTCAGGCCGTCAACGGTCGATCGGGGGGGAGAAGCCAAGATTTAAGGAAGAGTCAAGAAATTCAGAGAGAATCGCACGGCTATGTCAGACGGGATCAGTCTGCTGAGAGAGTCCGCGCCTCTGTAAAAAGTGATAAACAAGGTTACGAAGACAAGCAGGAGAAACAGCCCATTCATAGAACATACAGGCGAACGTCAGGAATCACGAAAAGAGAGGTGTTGGCCTACAACAAAGACATCAAGGAGACTTGTGTTGACGATATCTACGACGATGACTTCAAAGTCGTCAGTGACAAGAATAAGCCAAAAACAACCTCCAAAATGGTCTTCTCCAATCATAATGGACAAGGAGATCCGGACTTGGCAGACGACTCTGCAACTTCTGATGAGGAATCTTTTGCTGTGAATTTGCGACAAATGAAACTTGATTCGCTGAACATTGGGTAAGAGAGTGGTATTTGATATCTGAGGCAACACAGAGAATCTCTGAGATGCATAGACAGAACCAACAACTATCTCACTAGGCAGTGTATTTATTGGTATAATCACAAGAACAGTTTTACACCTGAATACTATATAGAATGTCATATACTCAAGTATTGAATGAATTCTTGTAGAATCAAGAAATATAATTGGCTTTATTATATCATATTTGGAGACAAATACTTGACCTATATAACCATGGATTGACTAACAAATGAAATTCAAAGTGTCTCGCATGCTTAAATTCCATCAGAACAAGGGTGTAGTTTCTCAGCAACAAACTTTACTTGCATTGTATGACTCGTACACATCTCAAAGTGTCATACAAATTAGCATTCAGTTGTTCCTTTGTTTAAGTCAGTACACATAAGTTGGCTTTCTCAAGTTTTTCACTTGTCATATTGCTAAATATCACTTCCTTTCAATAAAGTAAAAACAAATTCCCACCCAAAATTATCCTGCAGTGATGTTTTGATGACATCATTTCCTGTGAAAAGTTGGTATGCAGAAAGTTCATATATCTTAAATCCACTGGATCCTCTATGCTATATATACAGGAGTGGAAGCTGTCTTTAACAGACTGATCATTTGGTTACCCGTATTTTGTACATATATGCTCTAATGAAATACCGGTATATTGACAGGCTCTCAGTAGTTTTGGTGCATGAATTTAATTTGCATGTTCTGTTATAGTTAGATTTTCCCTGTCATTTTATAGTCATGTATACATACATGTAGTTGTGATGGAGTTATTTCTGTGACTTGAATATCTTTAGATCATTAGTTAGCATCCTTTGCCTGTTTTTTAGTTTTTCTTGATGTAGAGAGTTCACAGCACAGTCTTGTAGAAAAGTTTAATTGTACGGTAGGCCCCTCCTGACAAAGAGAGAGAACTCTTTTGAATAGGGAGCTTACCTATATTGTGGATAAACTGCTCTAAATAAATTTCATTTTACTTTATGAAGATTAAAATTCTGTCATTCAGGCTCTAGGGCCATAAAACATAGATGAGCTTACATTTGATCTTAGTCTCACTTTACTGCTATATTTTCCTTTTGTGGAAGTGAGACGGAGATCAAACAAAAGTGAGCTGGTTAGTAGTTAAGAACGTGGGGAGATAAGAAGATAAATCTTACAATTATTTTGATTACTAACTTATCAAAGAGCATTTTCTGTTAAATTAACTTCAAATTATGAAATAAAGGGGTATGGGGTGGTAATGTACCTTAAATGTGACTGATGCTGTGAACTCTCATCTCATTGAGCTGAAGCCTCAACACTCATAATGTCCTTAGTTCACCATTAATTTATGAAAAATTACAAGAATATTTGACAAGAAATATATTAATCGATTTAAGTCAATTTAACGGTCAATTGCAAGAAATCAAAAATTTAAAAAACAACATATGAAATGACAAAATTTGTATAATTTTGATGAATTAAATCAAATAGCAGCCATTTTGTTTTGATGGAACAGGAAGTCAGGAGTGTTTGAGGTCTCTATCTTTTGGTTTGGTCTTTTTTCTTTCTGTAGCGCCACTCTCTCTTCTGATACTAACCCACCTACAGCACCTACGGTTAACTCCTCCTCACCCCCTGAGGAGAGTGCGCAAAGGTCAGAGGACACTGACCAAGGGGCAAGCGATAATGCGGTCAAAGGTGAAAGTTCAAACATTGAGCAAGTCAATGCTTCCAACACTTTTCTTGTTGGGTAAGAACAAAATCAAAATTTTCTCTATAAATCCAGGTCCTTTTCCCCCTTAAGGTTAAAAACCATTCATAGCTGATAGATTATATTACAGGTAAATTCAATAAAATTTTGAAATCTAAAATTATATTATACAAATTCGTGTTCGATCAGTAAGATTATCACTCTGTATGAATTAATTCACAGATTTTCAAGTAAGCATATGCTTCACATTTATTTAAAAAACATGTATCTATTTGGATTTTTATGTATCAAACTTTGATTGTATATGAAGGCATGCTGCTGTATTATGGCTGTCAAAATATTTAGTACAGTTTATCAAAAAGTTTAGAATATCAGATGATGTATTCAGGTAAATGAATTGTTATGAGCTTACATATTAATATGATATAATATTTATAGTTGGAATTTTCATATTAAGCTGAACTTTTAAACCTACAAGTTAACCATATACATTTAGAAAAATATTTAAAATTTATTTTCATATATTTTTTTTCAAAAAATAATTATGCATGTCAAATGTCAGTTTAACCTTTCAAATAAAAAGTGAGGAAATTTGAATTTGCTTTAATAGATATAAATGTTCATGGATAAAATTCATAATTAATTAATATTTATTAATAAAATTCTTGCAAATGATAAGTTTGATGAATTGATGAAATCCAAGGTTGTCAATTGTGAAAACAGTAAAAAAAAAAATGACATTTGACTTTTGACTTTTATTTAGGCCAGATAATGGTCAGCTGATAGAAGGAAACCACACAGTGGTGGCTACAGCCAGGGGTGTGTTTGACCATCAGGGAGGGGTGCTGGAGTCCCCCGAAACAGGTAAACTACATGTATAACACACCTGATAAAGGTACACCTAATCTGTAACATGCTTTATACAGGTAAACTATAACACACCTGAAACAGGTAAAATATAACACACCTGATACTGGTAAACTATAACATACCTGATACAAGTAACTATAACACACCTGATACAGGTAAACTATAACACTCCTGATACAGGTAAACTATAACACACCAGATACAAGTAGCTATAACACACCTGATACAAGTAACTATAACACACCTGATACAGGTAAACTATAACACACCTAATACAAGTAACTATAACACATCTGATACAGGTAAAATATAACACACCTGATACTGGTAAACTATAACACACCTGATACAGGTAAACTATAACACACCTGATACAAGTAACTATAACACACCTGATACAGGTAAACTGTAACACACTTGATACAGGTAAACTATAACAAACCTGATACAGGTAAAATATAATACACCTGATACAGGTAAAATATAACACACCTGACACAGGTAAACTATAACACACCTGATACTAGTAAACTATAACACACCTGATTCTGGTAAACTATAACACACCTGATACAGGTAAGATATAACACACCTGATACTGGTAAACTATAATACACCTGATACAGGTAAACTATAACACACCTGATACAGGTAAAATATAACACACCTGATACAGATAAACTATAACACACCTGATACAAGTAAACTATAACACACCTGATTCTGGTAAACTGTAACACAACTGATACATGTAAACTGTAACACACTTGATACAGGTAAACTATAACAAAACACCTATACAAGTAACCTATAACACACAAACTGTAATTGTTACACTTAAGTAAATTGTCACACACCTGATACTGTTAAACTTTTTATCATATCTGACGAAGATTAACTTTAACATAATGTACCTGATATAGGTATACAATAACACATCTGAATCAGATACATGTGTAGATTATTGAAAACACCTGATACTGTTAAACTATGTATCACCTGATGTAGGTAAATTGTAATCTGATCTGATACAGAGAATCTGTAACATGCATCTAGATAAACTGTTCCACACTTGCACATTTTTAAGCATTTGAATTGTTTGGATAAGAAGTACAGCAAAAAACTAACTGAACTTTATTCATTGAATATGTGTTTCCTCTTAACAATAAGATGTGTATAAATTTCAGGTGTCAGTATAGTAATTCCCAAAGGTGCCATTCCTGAGGGAGTGAGCCAAGAAATCTACTTCAAGGTGTGCAAGGACAACAACATTTTGCCTCCTCTGGACAAGGATAAAGGTTAGTACTCCTGTCAGAAAATAAACATCTTGGATGCTGTCAAATTGTATATAGGCGTGTTGCTTTTTCATGTAATGTTCTTTGAAGTAAAAAAGTTTTCATATTTGATTTCTAATAAAAGAAAAAGTTAACTGTACCTGTAATCAAAAAAGCATTGCATTATTTTTAATGTTTTTTACACACATTGCATGTTGCTTTGCAACCATCAGATTAATAAAAAGTAAAAATATATCCTATATTGGTCCAGTATTTGTTGTTGTTGAGAGTCATCATTTGGGTTTTTTATTAAATAAGACACATGATTTTGTTATTGCTTAAAACTGTTAAACATCGGACAAGGAAAACTATAACACACCTGACACAGGTAAACTGTAACTCACCTGTTACAGGTAAACTGTAACACTCCTGACACAGGTAAATTGTAACACACATGACCACGGTTAAACTGTTTCTCACCTGAAACGGGTAAACTGTAACACACTTGGAGCAGATAAACTGTTACACAATGCATTTTGTTTTGAGCAGGGGAGACCCTCCTGAGCCCTCTAGTCATGTGTGGACCGCACGGCCTCAAGTTCCTGATGCCCGTGGAGCTCCGCCTCCCTCACTGCGCCTCCGTCAACCCGGACAGCTGGTCTTTCGCCCTCAAGTCCAGCGACTCTCCCACAGGTGAGGGGCATCTACCTTAATCCCATCACAGTAAAACACAGCATCAGTGATTAAACTTAAAACAAATTCACACTCATAGCAAACTTGGTTTCATTGCCCTGATCTTAGAAATGCAGTATAAACTTATAATATATTATGGAGTACATTAGAAACAAGTCAGAATTGTTCGTCCCTAGCTGTAACAATGTTTTATTATACAGAGCAACCTGGCAAGCAGTCTCTAGTGATAAGATACATGACTTAATGTACTGAATAGCAAAGGTGGAGAAAAGATGAAGCTTTGCTTATAGTCTATGTCTGTAAAACCATCCATTTAGTCTGCAATTTCGATTTGAAAATATTTTCTTAAAATTGGAAAGTTTTGACACCATTATCTTACAACTTGTAACGCAAATTGAAAGTATTCAGATTCCTTCCAACATTTTTCTGTTAAACTGTAATAGTGAGGTTGCCAATTTAAATGTTCATGGTTGTATTGAGCTTTGTAAAATGATGGATCCTGAGGGAGATTATAAGCTTCCTTATTTTACAGTTCTCTATTAATGTGTGGCATTGTATTTGTAGGTCACCCCACTCAGTGGCAGAATATGACCTTGGCTGGTATGGATGGCGTGGCTCAAGGTCGTGTGGGTAAAAACAGTGTCTCTGTCCTAGTTGACCATTTCTAAGGAAAAAGAATCATGTTCTGTGTCCAACATTGACTTCCTACTGCTGGTTGGCCATAGAACCAAACACTTGTGAGACTAGAACATTTTGTACTTGTGTGCAATTATTAACAGGCAGGAGAGAGGATTAAAAACAAGGCCGCAAGGATATTCATTTTATGTTCAGTGGATTGATGGAAAACTTGGGACTCATGATATAGCCAATGGGGTTGTGAATTCAGATGTGTTTGATTGGTTGTGATAAAACATTACATTGTTACATGTGTAAAAAAAAATTTAAAATGTTCTGAATATTCATTAAAAAAGGCTTTTTACTCTTAACTTGAGCTAAATAAGATGGATGTGGATTATACAAAACCCTGCCCACCCAGAGCCCCACCCCAAACACACACAGTCATCTGTTAAAGAATTATTTTTATTGTACAGGTACATGGTTTCTCATAGTTAACAGCCAAATTTGTTAATTTTGTTTTTTGTTTGAAATTATATTGTATATTTTTGTAGCAACTAAAGAAGTTTATATTTTTTTTTCTTTATTTTTTAGTTGTTTGACTTATTTTAACAATCTGGTTGTTAAGAAGTGATTGTGAATTGCTTTGTGATGATGAAATTGTGTGCAACAAGTGTGCGTGTCAATATAAAACCTTGTTAAATGCAAAATGATTCAGTTTAACCTAGTTTACTCTGTGTACATGAACATGTTAAAAAGAAAATATGCAAGGTATTATTTTTTATGCTTTTGCAAAGTTTTAGTTGAATTGTTGCATTCAGATTATTTATGAAGACAGATAGCTTGTTTTTTTTTACCATTTCAAGGTTGTATCAGAGTTTGAACTGTTAATATTATACAGAAATGTATAAGCACATATTGAAGAGAGAAACTGATAAACGACCAATACCCAATGTTTTCTGTGCCTATTTAAACCAGTACTTGTATCAAAGCAAAATCAAAGGAAGTGAGATTTATGCAATAACCTTTAGGCAGATTTATTTGTATATTAGTTTTTTTTGGTCATTATTATCATTATTTTTTTTTTTTTTTGCAATATAACAATTAAAATTTCTGATATTAGACAGTTTGTACTGTGACAATCATTTGTTTTTCGACTTCTGCATAACATCAGAATAACGAGTTTGTTTGTCCAATCCAGTTCCCTCATTGACAAAATAAACCTACCCTCTCAGACTGCAGGAATCGGCCCAGATAAGAATTTTCTAGCCTTTTAGACGATTTCGAAGAAAGTTCATACATATTTGCTGGTCGATTTTTGACAGTCTGCGAGTGATCTCCCTTGATATATGAAAATCAGAAAAATTCACGTTAATATTTTTAATTTTGATTCATAAAAATGTTCAATTTTCATTAATGCTGATAATTATTTATATAAAAAAAATCTTCATGAAGTTGAGAACTCATTCATAGAGACTCAGCATTGGAAATTTGGGTGCTTTTAAAATCCCACGGACCATGCAGGAGTATAATTTCATATATTGGTTGTGATATCTAGTTTTAACATGTTGCAATATTTTGAACTGGTTGTCTTGAAAAGTATTCAAAGTTTTGTCTTTATCTATTTGTAAGCTATATGTGTATAATTTTGTTATGGTTGTGACACATTTAAATAGAGTCCGAAATAGGTTACAGCTGAACAAAAATTGTTATTTTCTATATGTGTGTTTGTCATCTTTAGATCACGGACAATTATAAGATAATACTCAAAGACAAAAGTTTGTAATATTTCATATTTTTTGTCAATCTATTTCATTTAATAAACATTGAAAGAAAAAAAATCATTGCCACATTTTTAAGAAATAACAAAAAAATGTTGATTTTTTTTGTTTTAACTTTCAACACAATATTTTTTATTTATGCAGAAAAGATGAATTCTTGGGAAAGTTTTGTCAAAAGCATATGTTCTGAAAGCAGTGTTTTTCACTTGTCCCCATTTTTGTAGAAAATCGATTTACCATTCATGTATAGTTATGTATCAAAGTTAAAAAGTCGACTAGATGATAGCACTATTATTTATAATTATGCATGCCAACCACTTATTTTTTTTTCGCTGCCTCTGACATTGCCTTGGTTGTACATTCTTTTATATATGTAACAGTTCATGAGTAAACACTGTATTTAGTTATATGTCAGTATCATTATACCTGTATTTGTCATTATATCAACCATCAACTTCATCTATATGTGCACTATTGGTCTTCCATTAAAAAAACCAAGATGCTTCATTATTGGAAAATAATAAAAAATATTTACATTCCATACTTTTTTCTCTTACGTTTTTTTTGTTATATTTTGATACATCTGAAGTCTGAAGGGTATCATGTAAGATCTAGTGTACTGTAACGCGTGTACTGTGGAATAAAAAGTTTGAAAGTGCAGTAAATTGGACCAAGTCAACGCAGTTTCATTTTTTTTTCAAAGCCAGTTGGTGTGGTCCATATTTACGCTTTTTGAGATAAACAGTGTGCAGGGTTTAGTCGAATGTTTTGAGACTTTAAAATATGATAGAAGATTATTTTAATCTAGTTTAGCTCTGTGGAAAACTAAACAGGGAACCCATGGAATTTTAGCTGGCCTGATATGCAATTTCTTGATTATTTTTTTTTCTCATATTGAATATACGCATTTTTTTTAACAATTAAAAACTGCTTTTCAATTAAATGCCAACTGCAGTTTAAGTAGCTATAATAGTAGAAAAAAAATATTTAATTGTTCAGTGATCGATGCCTTATTTGTATTTCTTGATCGATCGAAACTAAAGCTACATTGAGAATACGGACTTGCACGGTCTGATCCCAGACTTCCAATTATAGTTGTAGTTACCATGGTAACCTTCATATACATGTATATGAAAAATTTGGCTTTTCCTACTGTGTAACATGTAGCTGCAGGCCTGTAACTCCCGGCCTGAAAAAAATTCCGATGGACGACCTGGAAGCTACAGTTCCATACGTGTAAAAAAAGTTACAATTTAGGGCGCAAAAAACTTTGGACTGATTACCATTATCTTCACACCAATGATGTGGAAATAATGAGTACCATTGAATTCTTCAGACAATATACTACTGATGTCGTCGCTTAATTTACTTGCTTCAGACTTTTTCTAAAACACGCCAAATGAAGTATGATTAATTCACAGGGGCTTGTGTAGTCCGAAATATCTGACGTTTTCCTGGCTTTTTAAACGATTTTGCTATTTTACATGCCAGGAAAACGTCAGAACCGGCGCCATTACGAAAACTGGAAATTCACCGCCTCCAACCAGATCATAATTACGATCATAATTAACAGTTATAATATTATAACAAAACTTATTTCAACAATTAAATTTTAATAATTGTAATACTTATAATTATTATTATAACCTTTACGACTATGATTTACAATAATAATAATTTACGACAATTATAATTATATACTCGTACGTACTTTAACTTTTTATGGATGGTTGATTGAGTGTTTTAGAACGAACAGTTAAGTACTCTCTTTGGTTTTTCGTGCGGCAATGAAGATGCGTATCATTGATTAACGAATGGCCACGGTATAGTTTCCTAAATTTCTGTAGAACTATAGATGATATCCTGCACAAGCGCGGGAAATATTTGACACATTTATGGGCATTGTATGTTGAACCAGATTTTTATGTTCATTTTTTAAAAATATTATTTAATAATATAATAACTGTGTTCGAATTTGTTTCTTAATTGTTTTTCTTAACCTATTTTTAAAAATTATAAACAAAAAGCAACTGGCTGGATATTTAGAGGAGCGGGTAGGGATGAAAATCTAAACTGAAATTGATTCTTTTTATTGCAGCTGACTGGGAATTTTTTTTCGGCATTTGACTGTTTGTTCCATATGCAGTTAACTGTTACAGCTGACTGAAATATTTTCATGTTTGGCATTACATGTATCTATTGTATTAAATGTCCACCCTCACTCGCATAAATATATGCATAAAGAGTGCCAAAACGGGGAGTTCGGTGTATAGTGTGTCGTATCGTATCTCTTTTTCGAAATTTTGTTTTTTTAGATCAAATTTAACACCGTTCCAAATAATTATATTATTTATAGGCTTATTAGTATTGCATACAAATACAAAATATAAACAATATGTGAGGGACGCAAAATGCAAAGCCCATAAACAAGAATTTAAAATAAAAGCTTGTTTTGGAAAAAAAAATGGGGTCACAGTGGGTCTGCTTTGTAATTTTCTTTGCACACTTTTTTCAGCAATAAATAAAGTAAAATTGATCAAATGATATTTTTTTTATTCTTTATGATGCACAAGAACCTTTAATATATGAAATGCGAGAGTGATGAAAACTCAACATCAAGAGTACCATTTAAGGCTATATCTAGTTCATCGAGTACGTATTGTCACCATTGTGTCACGTGAAAGTGAACAGAAACATAAAACAATCACAGGAAATAAACATTTTTTTTGGACAAATCGGTTTCATTTAAATGTGTTCTGCAGAATGTTTTTTTTTTCAATAAATGTAGAAAACCTCATCAAAAAATAAAACCATTCAAAAAGATAATTGAAATACTATTCTAATGATAACAATAAAGAATCTGTTAGATCATTTCCAAATTGAAACGTTTCTTTTTCAATAAAATAACGAACTTCGTCTCTGAGATTCGACTAGGCCGGAAGTGGCATGCTAGTTGTACCACTGGGAAGACCACATGGGTACGGCATAAGTGTGACGTCATCGATGGCTATATCACTTTTGTATGAGCGTCCTCGGATGGCCCGTATGACAACCTTAAATAAAATCAAAGAGTATGTAAATATGATAAAGTGTTTAGCACAGGAGCTAAGTAAAGGGTTTACTAACCAGATCTAGAAATCAAATCCAAGCATGTTACGGGTGAGCACCAATATAGTGAATTTCTCCATGCGTTGGGGTTTTCCGTTTTATATCTTCAATTATGACAGGTTTATGTTAATGTAAGAGTTATTTCAATCTTTGTGCTTTTTTTTAATACCTAATACATGTATAATGTGGGATATTTCTTAGATTCATTGCATTGAAAAAGGTATCAAGGGACAGTTTCACATTAAGTACTAATATTTATGTAGGACTACAGATTGCATCTTGTCCTGAGGGTCGTCTTTCTGCAGGGAGAGCGGTAGGGTGGTCTACATGGAGCAAAATGAGTAAAATTTTGATAGTACACAGGGGGGTCAAATAGACAACTGACAGAAAGAAGATCATTTTCGGTGAAATTCTCACCATAATATCCAACTATTCAAGTTCAACAGGTAGTAAAAGTCCTTTTGGCCCAGGTGCAAATTATGAATTTCCCGCAGCACAGCGGTTAAGGGGAGTACCACAATTTCATGCATAAAAAAAACTGTCCCCTGCTACCAAAAGTATTCCAGTAACTCGTACCTTCGTTGATTCGTCCAGATTTAGGTCTAGCTCCAGAAAATTCCATTGGTTTCCTTGGTTTCCGTCGACTCTGAACTCTTGTTTGAAGCCGAGTCCTGGAGAGAACGTGAGCACTAAGAAGCTGCCCATGCCGCTGTTGCTGCCCCACATGTAATACTGGAGACTCAGACAATGAGTGCCGTCTGGAGACAAAGATGAAGTTACAGTGAACGTAAGTTTTCTTCTTGATGAATTTCTTTTTTGATAATCAAATTTAATCTCATGTAGTGAAGTTGCAATTGGATAATTCAAATTTAACGTCACGGATTTTTTTTTCTTTTCAAATTATACTTTTCCATTTTTAATGTTTACAATACTAAACTTAGTTTTTTTTTCAAATGATCAGCAAAAAAATTACTTTAATTTTATTTCAAAAGCCCATGTTTTTGTTTACTATCAAATACCGCTACATAAAATGCATTTATTTATGAAAGATATTTCTATTTCAATACATAATCGCTTAAACTTACTTTGAAATGGAATATTGCTGAAAACGTTGAATTTTCGATTTCTTCTTTGACCGGATGCCTCAAAGTAGAAATAGTACCTCCCGCTGTAGGCACTGTTGGGCCCCGTACCCCATGAGGGGGTCCTTCTCTGTAACAATAATAAATGATGAAAAATATTACATGTCTAGTTTATACCTACGTAGCACCTATTTATCCACATAATCTCATCCAAAGCAGTGCACTCTAATTACAATCGTAACTTCTCGGGCAAGCAAAGAAAAAAAAATAAGATCATATGTATGATCGACAGTATTTAATAGGCGTCCAATACCAATAATCGCACCTTTATCGTAAATCTTGATATGTATTATTTGTCGAAATTTGAGTTAAAAGGGTACGATGGTCGTGGCCATTTTTAGACTGAATTGATCTCGTTTAGAAGAATTAAGAAATATAAAAATTTAGGAAAATACATGGGTTTTTTTCTTCCCCAAAAAGTTGTCATTGACTCTAAAACATTGACATTGTGAAACCTAACACCGACTTTCGGTTCAGCGACAACTTTTCATAAAAAGACAACTCTCTCTTGGTCCAATAAATTTTTATCGGTTGCCATGATTACAGTCATATGGTATTCTATGGTGCAAAATTAACAACCTAATTTTCTTCTCTTCGTTTTAAATTTAAGCCATGGACATTTGAGGATCAGAGAGAGCTTCCATTTTGCAACGGTGTATTAAAATAGTAAAACCATACTGTCTTGAAAAACATTTTTTGTTTTGGTTTTATTTGTCATTTGTTGTAATTTGTTTTTTTTTATGCTATCTTACTGATAGGATTTGAGTAGCCAAGTGTAAGTTTCGAAGCAGCAGAATATATTTCAAATATGAATAAAACTCCAGTTGCTTTATCGTTAGGTTCGAATCGGAGAAGAAATGCGTTACATTTGCAAATATAACAGCTGCAACATAGCATTACGACATGGATCAAAACATGTCCAGAAAATTTCAATTATATTCAACCAGATGTTGTACAAATTTCTTACATTCCTCCTGGACCATCCACGCACTCTTTTCGTCCTCATAAAACAGCTAGGTTCTCTCCATCTCTCAAAGTCACAGGAGAAACCTTGAAAGGAGAATGATAACAATCAAACAAAAAAGTATAAAGTATATAATAAAATCGAGAATACCGGTATTTTGGTCCATTCGAGTTTTACGTCGAGTTGGGCGTGTAAATTTTTAGGTAGGTAGAATATCACGAAATCCGCGAACATGGAAAAACCGCAGTCATACGATGCGGATACGTGTCTTTTTATATGGTGATTGACTTTAGGAAAGAGAAATATCATCAAAAAAAAGAACTTAGAATACCTTCGCAATTCTGTCCAAGGAAACCTTGCTGACAATCACATAGGTATGGGTATACATCCCCAGGTGTGTTTATACAACTTCCGCCATTTTGACAAGGGTCGCTCATGCATGCATCATTAAAGGGGACTGCATAAATAAACCAAACATTTCAAATACAATTATTTTCTAAAAGCTCTTTTAGATCTTACGATCCACTTTTTCTTTCAAACAAATTTACGTTAAAAAAATGTCGTATAATTTAGAGGGCTGGATGGCCGTGGTCAATTTCAGACCATATTGATCTCCTTGTGAAGAAGAGCTATAAAAATATATAAATTCGTTAAAAGTTTCAAATCAGAGAATTCTGAACTTAACTATAACAGTTACTTTGTTACAGGTAAGAATTCTCTGATTTTGAAATCAAACGTAACATCTATATAAAGGGAGGTACCTTTCTTTACCTTGAACAAAATTTAAGCTTAAAAATCATATCTCATAATTGAGATAGATCTGATGGTTATAATTTGTTGACCACACAGCCTCCTGGAGAAACAAATATAAGGTAACAATAACATTGTACATACTTTCACACGTCTGTCCAGTGTAGCCTTCAGTGCATGCGCAGTAGAAATCTGTATCATAGGACATACAAGTTCCACCGTGTAGACAAGGATAGGAGGAGCAGTGGTCAGTTATCGGGATATCGCACGTGTCACCCGAGAAGTCCATCGGACAGATACAGTAAGAGCCAAAATCATCTGTATAACACGTTCCACCATTATTGCATGGAGACGAGTCGCAGAAATTATCCGTTACAGGAATGTCACACTTATCTCCTGAAAAGCCTGATGGACAATCGCAGAAATAGCCAAAGTCATATGATACACAGGAGCCGCCATTCAGACACGGAGACGGGTTACAATAGTCCGTGGTCACGGAGGTATCACAAGTCGTTCCCGTGTAGTCGCTCGTGCATTGACAGAAATAGCTGGCTGTCCCGGATGTACATGTTCCTCCATTTTTGCACGGGAAATCTGCACAGTAATCCTGAACTACAAAGAAGACAGTAACATCACTATCAAAAACTATGTTTATCAGTGTATGCGGTCTCCTAAAGTCACTGTCATTTTTAATGTACATGCCTATAATAAGCATGTCTAATAATACATTGTTTATAAAACAGTGTAATCGTAACTAAGGTATTTAGCTCAAATATTTTCTATAGAACTTAAGACACGTTTGAAATGCCTCAGACTTGCTCTAATTTTTTTCACTTACTTTCACATTTTTCCCCTGTGAACCCTGACGGACAGACACATTTGTAGCCGTTGGCGCTCGTTGCGTCCGCAACACAGGAAGCGGTATTCTGGCAGTCATTGTTGTCACAGGGGTTGACGGTAACTACGAATGAAACAAATTTGTATAATTCAAATTTTTGCATTAACATGTATAAATAAAGACGACATTTTCAACATAAGATTAAAAGTAAATTTTATAGGATTTAATAGGAATGTAATGGTTGTACTGTATAGATAGTGTGCATACCACAATAATATACTACATTAATTATCCAAGATACTGTAAGAAACCATGAATGAAGATACGTTATAACTATGAATGAAACAGATTTTTTGATTCAAATTTTTGCGTAAACATATATAAATAAATATGACATTTTCACCATAAAAGTAAGTTTATTCTATAATATATAAGAATCGTGGAAAAATATGGATACTCTGCATTTAAGCATTGAATGCTTATTTTTGGATGTCGTCGGTCCTATGACACACCAAGCGGTGCAGACAAATTGAATACCGCGCGTTAGCGCGGTATGATAATTTGTCTGCACCGCTTGGTGTGTCATAAGACCGACGACATCCAAAAATAAGCATTCAGTGCTTATATTTATATTCATACTGATGTCTATTTGTATGAAATATATGTGTATCGTTGCTGTAAAGCCAATATATACGCTCTCAGTCAGGGATATGAAACATACATGGACAGCCATATTAACATCTTATTTAGTTCGGTTCCGCGACTAAAAATATTATGCCAGAAACTCTGTAGAGAAAAATACCATTTTTTAAGGAATAGATATAATTTAATGATTATTTTTCAAAAGTATATATCAAATTGGTTATGTAAGATTAAACGTTTCATTTAATCTTACAAAAATAAATATACTCAAAACACGTGGAGACGTTTATATTTGTGCACATGGCCATGAATTATCAAAGTGTATTCATAGAAAATTGAACGTCGCAGATTTCCAATGCAAAGATAAGGGGAAATATACACTGAATGTAAATATACCACAATAACATTTATTTCAGAACTATTTTACATTTGAAATGTTTCTTTCAAACAGAACTTTTTACTAAATACTTTCACTTACTTTCACATTTTTCCCCAGTGTATCCAGACGGACAGAGACATCTGTAGCCTTTCGAGTCCGTTGCGTCCGCAACACAGGAGGCGAAATTCTGACAATCATTGTTGTCACACGGGTTGACAGTGACTATGAATGAAACAGATTTTTATGATTCAAATATTTGCGTAAACATGTATAAATAAATATGACATTTTCACCATAAAATTAAAAGTTAATTTTATCATATATAAAAATCGTTGTACTAAATGGATACTCTGCATACCACAATAATATGCTACCTTCATTATCTGAGATACTGTACGAAACTATGAAATGAAGATAAGTGATTTACAATTTGTGGGTATCATTATACATTTATTTCAGAACTATTTTACATTTGAAATGTTGATCTTTCAAACAGAACTTTCTAAATTCTTTCACTTACTTTCACATTTTTCCCCCGTGTATCCAGACGGACAGAGACATCTGTAGCCTTTTGAGTCCGCGTTGTCCGCAACACAGGAGGCGAAATTCTGACAATCATTGTTGTCACAGGGGTTGACTGTGACTAAAATTCGTATAAACACATGTTTGTAGTTATTTTGTTTTTGGTTATTAAGAGGGCTCGATAATTTTGGTCATTTTAAGACTGTATCTATCCCCTTGGAAGAGGAGTTCGATATAAAAATAAAGGAAAATACCAAAAATATATGAATTGTTCTTTACTGAAATATTAAGTTTATAGCTAAACAAATCATATCTTAAAATTTTAGGTAGATCTGATGGTTAATTTGTTAACCATCCAGCCCCCTTGGAAATATGTACACAAGGAGTTACAAGTAACACTTTTGCAATATAAAACAGATAGTGTCCAAATGACTAAAACCAATTGATTGAAATTGACATTCGTGGTTCAAATGTAGCATGGGAATGTAAACATATGACTGAGAACCTCACCGTAAAACTAAACGATTTTCGTTTAAAAAGGGAGTGTTCAGCAAAATTATGGTTGAAAAAAAATTATACTCATACTAGCAACGCTGTATGTTTTGTTTTTACTTATGCAACTTCTCAGGTGGTGGTTTTTAAACCCTTCAAGATTCAGATCAAATAATAAATCACTGCTGCAAGATAGATTTTATATCCAAAATTGTTACTGAATCTCAATTGCGAATTATACTACATGTATAGTAATGTTGATAAAATTTGTGTATTCTACTAATATAAGAAAAATGGACACAGTTCTGCAAAAACTATAGACCTGGTTGTATTAAATACTTTCTTAACTATTTCTTTGATAAAACTTACATGTATACAATTCTTACCCTATCTTATGTTTCTAGAAACAATTGATAGATTATTTGAAATATGTATGACGTTACATTTGAACTTTGATTGAAAAAAAAAATGAATTATGAAACAATTTGTCTGCTTACACAGGATGAATCTCTGCCATTCAGTCAACTGAAATGGGACTGAAAGGTAACTGAAGGTGGCTGAATGGCATAGCTATGCCATTCAGTCACCTTTTCAGACCATTCAGTTAACATTCAGTTGACTGAATGGCAGAGATTCATCCTGTGTTATTTTCTGCTACATTTGCTACTTTACGGTTTCCAGGTGATGCTTTTTCACTTACCGTCACATTTATCTCCCGTGAATCCTGCTGCACAATCACACCTGTACCCGTCAGTTTTGGTTGCGTCCGCAGCACAAGTTGCACCGTTCTGACAAGTGTTGCTGTCACAGGGGTTTGTAGGCACTGGGGCTTTAAGAAAAATGTGGACTTTTCGTCATCAATGTTTCATATACAGTGGCTTACAGAAAGAAATATAATTGCGACCGAGAAGAATAATCGTTAATATATATTTTTGCACCACAATGAAAGGTGTTTATCAGAAAACTAAAATCTTTGCGTCTTTATCTATCAATTTTCAAATATCTCAAAAACTTTTAATTGAATGCCGTGAAGTGAATACTTGCTTTATGGTAGCACTTTGTTAAAACAACTTACTGTCACATCTATCTCCCGTGAATCCTGTTGCACAGTCACACCTAAACCCGTCAGTTTTTGTTGCGTCCGTAACACAGGTTGCACCGTTCTGGCAAAGGTTGTGGTTACACATGTTGATGGTGACTAAAAGAAAAAGTTTTGATTTTATATAACTATCACTTTCACTTCACCTTTTAAGGGGAATTCTTGGGGACAAAATCAACAACCCCCTTAATTTTAAACGAGACTGTTGCTTATTATGACATTACATGTCCATGTCACATGTATTTATAAGTTATATATGGGTAATTTTTCTTCTTACCATCACATCTCTCTCCCGTGAATCCTGTTGCACAGTCACACCTAAATCCGTCAGATTTTGTTTCGTCCGCAACACAGGTTGCACCGTTCAGACATAGGTTATGGTTACACACGTTGATGGTGACTACAAGATTTTGATTTATATATAACCTTCATTTCACCGAGAATTCTTCGGGAGAAAATCAACAACCCCTTTCTTCAACTGGGTCTGCTATTTATTTTGCTATTACATGTACATGTACAATATATACATATGTTAAATATGGGTAACTTTTTGGGCTTACCGTCACATTTATCTCCCGTGAATCCTGTTGCACAGTCACACCTGTACCCGTCAGTTTTGGTTGCGTCCGCAACACAGGTTGCGCCGTTCTGACAAGTGTTGCTGTCACAGGGGTTGGTAGGCACTGCAGCTGTAATAAACAATGTGGATTTTGCTTGTGGTGTTCATTTACGTCCACTATACAGATGCAGTAGGTTACGGCGACAACTATATGGGATCGAGAAGTATATTCGAGAATCAATCTTTGCACTTCGATGAATGCTAATAACAGAAAACTCCTCATGTAATCAATATATATATATTATCTCAAGAAACTTCTTTTAAGGAGGGCTAGATATTCATGGCCATTATAGATTTTGTACATGTAAATGTCACTAAAATTCAACTTCAATTTCAATGGTTTATTGACATCACCATGTTGGTATACAGTCAAAATGAAATCAAATGACAGACAAAAGAATATTATAACATAAAGGCTATAGCATGCAAGACAATTTTATACAATTCTTTAAAGTCCCTGGAACTGTTTTCTCTGCATAAAGCATTTATCTAAGTAAACACATAGACGTTTTGTAGTATTATAATCACACGGATTAACAATTTCTTTAATGGGATCAAAACCACAGTATATAATTTATCATTAAAAATATCATAATATTGAAATCGAAGATTGTCATACACAGGACAGTAAAGTACAAAATGTTTTTCATCTTCGACTAATAATTTACAATTTTCCTAAGTGATAATTAGTTTACAATATCTACCTGTTTCAATAAATTATGAATGTGCACTTATTCTTAATCTTGTTAGGTGTGATCTTTCATGCTTTTTCAAGGGAAACTTTAAGTAATCTTGCAACTTATACTCAGTAGAATTTAATATTTTACTGTAGAAATAAAGTTGATGAGAAGATGAGATGTAAAAAGAGCTTTGTATAAAGATTAAGGAAAATACGCAAGTTAAATATTTAAAAGAAATGAGGAATTTCCTCAATTAATGATAGTTTTAGGTTTTAAAAAAATCATATCTCATAATTTATGCTGATCTGATGGGTAATTTGTTGAGATATATAGAATGGCGTTGAGTTGCAACTTGTAACACGGTAGCACTAAATCTTTGCCATAATAACTCACTGTCACATTTATCTCCCGTGAATCCTGTTGCACAGTCACACCTGTACCCGTCAGTTTTGGTTGCGTCCGCAACACAGGTTGCGCCGTTCTGACAAGTGTTGCTGTCACAGGGGTTGGTAGGCACTGCAGCTGTAATAAACAATGTGGATTTTGCTTGTGGTGTTCATTTATGTCCACTATACAGATGCAGTAGGTTACGGTGACAACTATGTGGGATCGAGAAGTATATTCGAGAATCAATCTTTGCACTTCGATGAATGCTAATAACAGAAAACTCCTCATGTAATCAATATATATATATTATCTCAAGAAACTTCTTTTAAGGAGGGCTAGATATTCATGGCCATTATAGATTTTGTACATGTAGATGTCAAAATTCAATTTCAATTTCAATGGTTTATTGACATCACCATGTTGGTATACAGTCAAAATGAAATCAAATGACAGACAAAAGAATATTATAACATAAAGGCTATAGCATGCAGGACAATTTTATACAATTCTTTAAAGTCCCTGGAACTGTTTTCTCTGCATAAAGCATTTATCTAAGTAAACACATGGACGTTTTGTAGTATTATAATCACACGGATTAACAATTTCTTTAATGGGATCAAAACCACAGTATATAATCTATCATTAAAAATATCATAATATTGAAATCGAAGATTGTCATACACAGGACAGTAAAGTACAAAATGTTTTTCATTTTCGACTAATAATTTACAAGCATAGCATAAACGTTTTTCCTAAGTGATAATTGGTTTACAATATCTACCTGTTTCAATAAATTACGAATGTGCACTTATTCTTAATCTTGTTAGGTGTGATCTTTCATGCTTTTTCAAGGGAAACTTTAAGTAATCTTGCAACTTATACTCAGTAGAATTTAATATTTTACTGTAGAAATAAAGTTGATGAGAAGATGAGATGTAAAAAGAGCTTTGTATAAAGATTAAGGAAAATACGCAAGTTAAATATTTAAAAGAAATGAGGAATTTCCTCAATTAATGATAGTTTTAGGTTTAAAAAAAATCCTATCTCATAATTTATGCTGATCTGATGGGTAATTTGTTGAGATATATAGAATGGCGTTGAGTTGCAACTTGTAACACGGTAGCACTAAATCTTTGCCATAATAACTCACTGTCACATTTATCTCCCGTGAATCCTGTTGCACAGTCACACCTGTACCCGTCAGTTTTGGTTGCGTCCGCAACACAGGTTGCGCCGTTCTGACAAGTGTTGCTGTCACAGGGGTTGGTAGGCACTGCAGCTGTAATAAACAATGTGGATTTTGCTTGTGGTGTTCATTTATGTCCACTATACAGATGCAGTAGGTTACGGCGACAACTATGTGGGATCGAGAAGTATATTCGAGAATCAATCTTTGCACTTCGATGAATGCTAATAACAGAAAACTCCTCATGTAATCAATATATATATTATCTCAAGAAACTTCTTTTAAGGAGGGCTAGATATTCATGGCCATTATAGATTTTGTACATGTAGATGTCACTAAAATTCAACTTCAATTTCAATGGTTTATTGACATCACCATGTTGGTATACAGTCAAAATGAAATCAAATGACAGACAAAAGAATATTATAACATAAAGGCTATAGCATGCAAGACAATTTTATACAATTCTTTAAAGTCCCTGGAACTGTTTTCTCTGCATAAAGCATTTATCTAAGTAAACACATAGACGTTTTGTAGTATTATAATCACACGGATTAACAATTTCTTTAATGGGATCAAAACCACAGTATATAATTTATCATTAAAAATATCATAATATTGTAATCGAAGATTGTCATACACAGGACAGTAAAGTACAAAATGTTTTTCATCTTCGACTAATAATTTACAATTTTCCTAAGTGATAATTAGTTTACAATATCTACCTGTTTCAATAAATAGTGAATGTGCACTTATTCTTAATCTTGTTAGGTGTGATCTTTCATGCTTTTTCAAGGGAAACTTTAAGTAATCTTGCAACTTATACTCAGTAGAATTTAATATTTTACTGTAGAAATAAAGTTGATGAGAAGATGAGATGTAAAAAGAGCTTTGTATAAAGATTAAGGAAAATACGCAAGTTAAATATTTAAAAGAAATGAGGAATTTCCTCAATTAATGATAGTTTAAGGTTTTAAAAAAATCCTATCTCATAATTTATGCTGATCTGATGGGTAATTTGTTGAGACAGATAGAATGGCGTTGAGTTGCAACTTGTAACACGGTAGCACTAAATCTTTGCCATAATAACTCACTGTCACATTTATCTCCCGTGAATCCTGTTGCACAGTCACACCTGTACCCGTCAGTTTTGGTTGCGTCCGCAACACAGGTTGCGCCGTTCTGACAAGTGTTGCTGTCACAGGGGTTGGTAGGCACTGCAGCTGTAATAAACAATGTGGATTTTGCTTGTGGTGTTCATTTATGTCCACTATACAGATGCAGTAGGTTACGGCGACAACTATATGGGATCGAGAAGTATATTCGAGAATCAATCTTTGCACTTCGATGAATGCTAATAACAGAAAACTCCTCATGTAATCAATATATATATATTATCTCAAGAAACTTCTTTTAAGGAGGGCTAGATATTCATGGCCATTATAGATTTTGTACATGTAAATGTCACTAAAATTCAATTTCAATTTCAATGGTTTATTGACATCACCATGTTGGTATACAGTCAAAATGAAACCAAATGACAGACAAAAGAATATTATAACATAAAGGCTATAGCATGCAAGACAATTTTATACAATTCTTTAAAGTCCCTGGAACTGTTTTCTCTGCATAAAGCATTTATCTAAGTAAACACATAGACGTTTTGTAGTATTATAATCACACGGATTAACAATTTCTTTAATGGGATCAAAACCACAGTATATAATTTATCATTAAAAATATCATAATATTGAAATCGAAGATTGTCATACACAGGACAGTAAAGTACAAAATGTTTTTCATCTTCGATTAATAATTTACAATTTTCCTAAGTGATAATTAGTTTACAATATCTACCTGTTTCAATAAATAGTGAATGTGCACTTATTCTCAATCTTGTTAGGTGTGATCTTTCATGCTTTTTCAAGGGAAACTTTAAGTAATCTTGCAACTTATACTCAGTAGAATTTAATATTTTACTGTAGAAATAAAGTTGATGAGAAGACGAGATGTAAAAAGAGCTTTGTATAAAGATTAAGGAAAATACGCAAGTTAAATATTTAAAAGAAATGCACTAAATCTTTGCTATAATAACTCACTGTCACATTTATCTCCCGTGAATCCTGTTGCACAGTCGCATCTGTACCCGTCAGTTTTTGTTGCGTCCGCAACACAAGTTGCGCCATTCTGACACGTGTTGCTGTTACATGGGTTTGTTGTCACCGAGGCTTAAAGGAAGAACATTTTATATAAATACAAATTATTCTGCGTGTGTGATTATATCAGTTAAGTATGTTCATAGTTCCAGCATACTTTCCATGAACGTCAATTAATAGGTTTTTAATTATTGGATTTTATTGATATCAACCAACCAGTTTCTACAAAAATCCCTAAAGAAGAAGATAATATGAATTGACTCTTCGTGAAATAGTTTTGTACTTGCCAATGCGAATTCTGATCAATGTAAAAATTATTTTAATTTCTCTTAAACTTTGTTTATTTATAACTCCACGGTGAAAGTATATAATTTATATTTACTTAGGTTTGTTACTGTCTATGGAAATCTGTCGAGCTACGCCTCGCCTTCGATGGACGTTACCAACCCGACAAATTTCCGTAGACAATCAGAATTAAGCTTAAAAAGAGTTTTGTTTCGTGGAGGACCAAATAATTTTGTAAATTAGTATAATTATATGTAAAAGAAATGCAATGTATTTGACATTGTATCTGCCACGATGTCGTCTAAATTTTGTTACTTGCCGTCTTAAGAGATTTAGACGACAATCACGTGACGCGTTTTATCCAATGTCGCGTCATTTCATTTCATTGAAACAAAAAAAAAATTGGACTTACTTTCGCAACGATCTCCAGAGAATCCTGTACCACAAGTACACACGTATTTAGATCCGGATGGCGGATTTGATTCATCACAAGTTCCACTATTCAGGCATGGGTTAGGATTGCAGGGGGTGTTTGTGCCTGAAATGTTTCAAAAATAATTTCAAATATTTAGATACCGGTACATGCACAAACCGAAAAAAAACCATATTCAAACATGCATCTCTTAGAAGCAATGGCATTATAAGATTTATAAATTGTCCTAAACATAAAAAGGAAAATAGTGATTGGAATTTAATCAGTGACTTAAAAAAATCACGATTAAGAGTGATATCGATCATTACTTTGAATAAACTTTTTTATAATCAGTGACAAAATATTAGAGGCGTTCGTAAAAAACACCAATAGTACTAGTCCGAAATATCTGACGTTTTCCTGGCTTTTTTTAACAATTTTGATATTTCACATGCCAGGAAAACGTCAGAACCGGCGCCATTACGAAAACTGGAAATTCACCGTCTCCAACTGGAAGCGGCATTCTAGGGTCGATTTTGAATAGATATATATTTAAACTCAATAATACAGCTTAAAATATAATTTTACTGCACAATTTGGTAATCACACTGATAAACAATAGTGTTGTTGACCTATTTTCTCGCGAGATTTCAAAAATGCACGAAATCAAAACAAATCTCAACAGTTCGATCGAATGTGTTCAACAGCCTGTTTTTGATATGTAAGGACCCATAAAAACGATATTAGTGAGCAGCAAAATCATCGTTTTATTAATTAGTTGTGAGTGAAACATTTGATTCCACTCGTAAATATTTAAAATCGAGCCGAGAATGCCGCCTCCAGTTGGAGGCGGCGAATTTCCACTTTTCGTAATGGCGGCGGTTCTGACGTTTTCCTGGCATGTAAAATATCAAAATCGTTAAATAAAGCCAGGAAAACGTCAGATATTTCGGACTACAATAGTACTTACAGAGGCCAGGCCGGAGGGAGATGTTGTCAATTCCGATTAGCTGAGGCCCCATTACTCCTTCTATGTAGATCTGTCAATGGGTCACATACACTTCACATTAGTTAAGGTTATACTGGTTTTACTAATTCTTTTTATTCATTTAGACAAGTTGAACTGTGGGTTTATAAAATATTCGTGGGCATCAATTAATTATTTTCGCGGATTTATAAGAAAACGGGAAATGAAAATTTGTTTTTCTCTGATAAGAACTGTTTTCGTAATCAGTTTTTTTAACTATATGAACTTCTTTATTTATGGACTCAGCAACGAAAACTGTTAAACTTTGATTAAATTAAAATAATCATCAATGAAACCACAGCATATAGCAAGAGGTTTGCAATACTTGCTTTCAGACAAGAATCTTACATAAGTATCCGTATAATTTTGGCAAGCGTTTGGTGAATTTTGATAAAACGGATAAATTATTGCGATACGTGAATCGTTTAGTAATGTCATAGGCCAATAGCATTAGGTTGGTGACAGCTGTAACTGACGTAAATAAAACATTATTTTTGAGAAATTTTTGAGAAATTTAAAGAATATTCTACAATAATGTTATCATTCATTACATGACATTGTGATGTATACAAATCATTACCACCAAGTTGTCAACTGCTGAAATCGACACGGTCTCCGTCTTCCAGGTATAATCCGTGGTCGTCTTGAGGTTCTTGACATTAGTTTTCGTCTTTCCGGTTCCTTCCACGTACACGTTGATCTCAGTTAGATAACTGCCCTGCTCATAATTACCGAGGGAGTAGTCGAACGATAGACAACGGTCAGCGGCTGAAATATAAATAATAATTGATTAAGTATGCTTCAAGTGATTGATTCAGTTCATTAAATTGATTCATATTACAAATGAACAACAACACAAACAAATGGCTCTATTTGAAAAAAAAATATAACAATATATCCATATTACTGGATTTTTGGCGGGGTTTTATTTTTTCTAAATATTGCGAAATATCATCTTAGTTGCATAAAATGCAGTTCTAAAAACGTGTTAAATATTTTTCTTTTTTGTCATCTTTTAAGAAATTTCAAAAAAAATTAAATGTAACCATTTTGCAATCAGAACGCAAAAAAATACACCCAGAAAAAAATTCAGTTAAAGCATTGCATAAAAAGTTAAAAAAAAAAACTTCAAAAACATGCACATAGTATCGTTTTCGGAAGGGGGCAGACTCATCCAAAAAATCTTGACAAGCCAAAAAAAAAATTCCATAATCATGGAAATCCTAATCCGGGGAGGGGGGGGGGATAATATAAATAATTATACCATTAATAAGTACAAGTAAAAGTCATTTTTCATTCATGAAGATTGTGAAATAACCTGTTATATAACTTATACATGGAATACATACCAGTTAATTGGGCATAAGTTTTGATGGCTGCTTTCGATCCATAGGTCCATGATACTCCGTCGTAGTAGGGTGTAAGGGTGAGGAACTGGTATCCAGTCCCCCTGGTCAGAACTCCTGACCCACAGCCTCGCCAGTCACATAGCCTCTGTACAGAGATCAAATAAACGAGAGTGAATCAACTCTTTATCATATATTTTGTATTTGTTAGTAGCTTAATACTTAATTATTGAATTCTGTTATAGTTTTATTTATTTAACTAATATTCACAGAATATCTCATTGTGAAACAGCTGAAAATTCAAGTAAAAGAAAGTTTTATTACCCCCCCCCCCCCCACCATAAAAAATATAGATATAAAGTTAAGTTCAAACTGTGCATCTTTCATAGTGCAGGGATACTAGGCTTGTTTGAACTCTGAAATTTCCTTACCGTATTGAAGTTCCAGCCGATATCGGAGGAAGGGTCCTGGTCAAACAAACACGTGCCGAAATCGTCCTCGTGGTCACACAGGTTGTAAGATGGCGCTAAAAAAATGCACTGAGAATTTCTTTCTATTCTCGAGAAATTGATGTTGGCGATATTTTTTTTAAAAGCCTATATATATATATATATATATATATATATATATATATATATATATATATATCACAAAATTTCTCGCTCTTATCCAATATATATGAATTTAATATCATTCGTTGATTCTTCGTCAAAAAGAAATTTGTAATTTCAAATTATTGTAATAAAATCCCGAAATCAACTATACACGTAAATTAAGGAATCTTTACATCATTTTCATTCTGTGTAATATGTTGGACGAATAGTTTTTGCTCGCAGAATTATCAGCAATGATTAAATTCACATTTAAACAAATGAATTTCAAAGGATCAAAATACATGTAACCATGTATATTATAGATACTTTTAAATATAAGTCAAAGAAATATTGTTTGGTACACTTCATCTACTAGATCATAGGTTTGTTGATACATATAATGACGAATTTATGTTACCACCACCACCTAATCCTGAAGAAAACGTGTCAGTTTACGTGTACGATATGAAACCTTAAACCAAAATCTTACCTCTAAACTCGTCGCAGTTTTTGCCTGAGAGGCCATTTTGACAGGAGCAAGTGTAAGATCCGTCACCGCTCCCCTCGGTACAAAGAGATCCTGTTTTACAGGGAGAACTCATGCATCCTGTAAACAAAGACATATAAATAACTGTAAACTCAGTATTATAATAAATGTATCCAAAAAGAGCCTCTTTTACAAAAGGAAACATACATCCTGTAAACAAGAAATATAATATTTGTTTACACAACTTAAAACATTCATTTCTTTTCAGAGAAAGTCTGTTTTTTTAAGGCAGAACTCATGTATCCGGCAAACAAAAAACAAGAGGCACATGGACCACATCGCTCACCTGAGCACCAGTAGACATAATAAAATCAGCTTTATGAAGTCATATCCAAAATATCTGGACAATGAATGAGTAAAATTGATCCTGTTTTAAATGATTTTCAAAATTTTCTACAGATGTTCTTTTGTTAAGCACCTTTGTAACTAGATGATTTCACAGTTATATCACATATTGTGCATTACCATTCTCAAAACGATCTTAAACAACTGTTCATATAAATATAAACCTACATCAAACTTTGAACCCCTTGTGTGGCCCAAGAATTATCCATGGCTACAGTCTAAGTCTAAACAACTGAGAATCAACAAATGTCAATATGCTTGCATATTAGTAATACTATATACTATACATTTTGAGAATTATCAAATTTATTTCCTACGCAATAATTCGACAACCCTTCCATTATAGTCTCATCCTATTTTATTTTATTTTTTAAAATCTTTCCTAATAAATATTACAATACCTGAGGATGCTTCCACTTTAAGTAACAGTTTTTTTCTGCTTAAGAAAGAAGATATTTCTCTTTACATTCCTATGTAAAAATTCGCTCCCCCCCCCCCCCCCCCCCCATGGTGGCCCCAACTTACCACCGGGGATCATGGTTTGTACAAACATCAATCTACACTACCTGGGGATACTTCCATGCAAATTACAGCTTTTCTAGCTAATTGGTTTTTGAAAAGAAGATTTTTAAAGATTTTTCTCTATATATTCCTATGTAAAAATTCGACCCCCAATTGTAGCCCCACCCTACCCCCGGGGATCATGGTTTGAACAAACTTGAATCTACACTACCTGAGAATGCTTCCACACAAGTTACAGCTTTCCTGGCCAATTGGTTCTTGAAAAGAAGATTTTTAAGGAATTTTCTATATATATTCCTATGTAAGAATTCGACCCCCAATTGTGGCCCCATAATTCTCCCGGGGATCATGATTTGTACTAACTTCAAACCACACTACCTGAGGATGCTTCCATGAAAATTACAGCTTTTCTGGTTAATAGGTTTTTTGAGAATATTTTTAAAGAATTTTCTCTTTATATTCCTGATATGAAAAAAATCGACCCCCCCCCCATTGTGGCCCCACCGTACCCCCGGGGATCATGGTTTGAATAAACCTTGAATCTACACTACCTGAGGATGCTTCCACACAAGTTACAGCTTTTCTGGCCAATTGGTTCTTGAGAAGAAGATTTTTAAAGAATTTTCTCTATGTATTCCTATGTAAAAATTCGACCCCCATTGTGGCCCTACCGTACCCCTGGGTATCATGATTTGAACAAACTTGAATCTACACTAATTGAGAATGCTTCCATCCAAATAACAGCTTTTCTGGCCAATTGGTTTTTGAGAAGAAGCTTTTTAAAAATACCAACAAATTTTTAATAATTCTTAATTATCTCCCTTTGGAATAGGGCGTGGCCCTTCATTTTAACAAACTTGAAACCCCATTACCTAAGAATGCTATGTGCCATGTTTGGTTAAAATTGGCCCAGTGGTTCTGGAGAGGAAGTCGAAAATGTAAAAAGTTTAAAGACGTACAGACACACAGACAGACAGACGGACGCCGGACAAAAAGTGATCAGAAAAGCTCACTTGAGCTTTCAGCTCAGGTGAGCTAAAAATACAATTTCTGTAAACATAACATATTACAGAACAATAGAAAAAAAAACTGTTTTACGCAGAGAACTCAGATACCGCATATCCGGGTTTTTTTCACGTGTCACACAATTTGCGAAAATGGGGAAAATGTGAGATATTTCTTATTTGCGTCAGTCATTTTTTTCGATTTAAAAAGTCTTATAGAAAATAATACAAGATAAAAGTTTTGCGTATTAAATATTTTGCGATTTAAAAGTGATCGCGAGAAAAACCTCAAAATTTTATTATCGCGAAAATTACCGGATATACGGCATATCCTGTAAACACTACAAAATCTACATTTTAGGGCACAGAGAGATCGAACCTGTCTTAAAGGAGATATCATTAACTCTGTAAACAAAAAAATACGATTCAAAATACAGAACCAACAGAACAGATTGCATTTATTTTACAGGGAAAAGTCATACAGCATTTGAACAAAAAACAAATTATGTAAATACTTAAGATTCAATACAACAGAAATATAACTTCTTTGCAGACCCGTATCAAGTATTCGGTGTCAAATAAACCAGAACCAAATTGATTGGTTACCTGATTTCACGGCTTCCACTCTCATGGTGAAGCCAGTTCCCGGTGTTTGAGTGTTTTGACTGTTGAATCGAATCATAAAAGGTGAGGCCTTTCCAATGTTAGCCTGTGTGTATGTTTTGGTTGTTGTAGACTGTCCACACAATCTATAAAAATGATCAGAATTGTTGTTATAATAAAAGCATTATGTTTTGAATTTCATATTTCGAAAATTAAAAAAACCAAATTATTGTAGCAAAAAAAATCCCCAAATCTCCCGGACCCCCCCCCCCCATCCCCCCCCCCCAAAAAAAAAAAAATAACATATAAAACTGCTCGTTGAAAACATGACTTGATATGCTAAAACTACATTTAAAGTGTAACATTTGAATGTTTAAACCTTAAATAGAATAAAGTTTGATGTATAAAGTCACACAAACGTACTGTTTTCCCTCGTCTCCAATCAGATAGTCTCTGAATTCTACCCAATGGTAGCAGTCATTCTGTGAGCTGAATGGCAGGTCGACTGACGTCACAGTTGCTTTGATAATGGAATCAGACTCCGCCTAAGAATTGAAGAAAATTGTTTTCAAATAAGGAATTCTTCTAAAAAAAAATACAAATATTATCATAGTTGTTGAATATAAAATTTCTAATAAATTCCCGAGTCTTAATCAACGGTATGTATCATCAAAGTACTTGCGTTCTTAAAAAGTTGTCATGCTGTTTACAGTCAAATGAAAATTCATAAAAAAAGATAATCATGCTCCAATCACCTTGACAAGCCATGTGCAAGTTTTTCCTTGGGTATATGACGTCATTTTGATTTCTTCAGATCCACCATTGGAGAGATTGATGATTTTTCCGCAATCTAAACCAACAAAAATACAAATAAACACAAAAAGCTTTCCCAGGTTTCAGTGATCACAAGTCATCATTTGATTCCTCTATTTGATGGCGTCATATATAAGTTGCGGTCACACATGCCCAATGCCCTAATACAGATACTCCTGATACCCAAATAATCCTACTAAAATAAGCTCCAACAAGTACTTTAAGTACTTTGATTAATGATTATAAACTGACCTGCGTCTGTGTCGAGTTCCTCACACGTTGTGCCCTTGAGACCCGAAGGACACTGGCATTTACACGTGGTTTGGTCCACCGCCTGCATTTGGAAACCCTCATTTTGACAGGAAACTGTACAAGATGCTGAAAAGAACGGAACCAAACAGATGATTTTCATGATTTCCTAATGTCATATGGTCTTTTTGTAACGGATTTGGACGAAATATATTTTAAGTTCCTTTTATAAATTGTATTGATATTTTGATTGGAAAAAAAGGAAACAGGATGAATGTGAAAAGGGATCTACAATGAGCTCTCACGTCAAATACTCTTGATTTGGGGGATCAGACACTTCCAATTAGCCTGGTTCGGTAACTAAGTTTACTCTAACCTTGACAGGACCTCAGCCTATTGAACAGGTTGAAGGGATGATCGCGGCACCAAATGAAACCGAGTGATTTGTTAAAAACTTCGACATACCAAAACAGGATACTTCACACATCGTTTAATTATCATCTTTCTTTTCTATTGGTTTTAATAGTTGGATTTAATTTTACATCTTTAGAAAACTGAGATAATTTTTCATAATAAAGTAGGCCCTATCACCTATAACCGAGATACCCTTACCGGAAGGACATCCATAAACCTTGTTGACTTCCGCCTTGTCGTAATAGGAAAACCCGTTCTTGTAGTTGGAAATCAGATACTCCAAGTCTCTATCTGGTATAGTCATTGTTGCCTTGCCATTTGAAGTAAAAGCCTGCAATATTTATGGTACAGAAATATTTATCATTAAAAAAAAAGTCTATATGAGGTACTTCAATTACTAGTAACAGTTAGAAAAACGAAATCCAAAGAACACAGAAGTCGGCAATTTTATCAATTTGTTGTTAATAAATGAGAAACAGGCAAAATCCTACCAGTGAGCGAACTCGTTACACTCGCAAAGCTCACTGGTAGGATTTTACCTTTTCTCATTTATTTTCAAAAATTTTATGAAATTGCCGACTCTTGTGATACGAAACAAAACGGAAGAAACTTTTTCCACAATTTTTATGTCGTAACATGGTATTGTATATATTGTGTATATTCTTTATAAGAAACAAGGTTTGTAGTTGGCTGAACATGGTTTATAATTGGTCATTAAATTCTTTATTGGTTGAAAGCGAAATAATGAATCAGACAAACAAGTCGTGGAGAGAATTGTATGATCTCTGTAGGCGCTACACCCACTCGCTCGGAGTCCACTGCTAAACTAAAATGCAACGGTCTGTTGCTGCTTTTTTAAGAGGCACATCATTTCGACTCACAACATGATGATGTTCTCATGGTAATACATGGCATCGTCAAATTGTATTGTATATAAACTTAGCCGGAGAAAACTTTACCGTCAAGTGGTACTGCAGGATCGAGGCGTAGTCGTAGACCTCATTGTTCTTTGTCTGGGCACTGAGTGCGTACTGGTCATTGAAGTCACTCTGTATGTTCTCCCAGTTGATCTTCACGAAGTATTTCCTCCGGTTTCTCTGCTGCTCATGAAGACCGCCCATGGCATGGTGCAATTCATGTAGGACTACATATTCCTACGAGTTCAAAAATATTAAAAGACATTGAAAAGACAATTAAAAATTCGGTTTATGAAATTCAATCTCTTTTTGTAATACACTAGTTCGTAAGACAGGTTTCCTAATTTTTTCTCTAAGACTTTTTTTTTTACTAGACAGTATATATAATCTGTATATGTTTATCTAATATATAATATTTATAACAATGCGAAGTTATCATCTTCATGTTTTAAAGATGTAATAATTTTATTAATTCAAAACGAGGCTTTGATGCGACAATGGCGAAACTGCGAGTTACTCTTCCGCCGCTGTGAAATTGAGCCTTATTCATTTTGTAAAATCAGCAGTCAACAAATCATTAAGGGATAACCTCTTTTTTTTCACGGTTTATTGGCGATAACGCCCTATAAAGAGTACAGTACTCACATCTAAGCAACCTTGACCGAGATTCAGTCCTTGACCTCCAGAGAATTTAACATTGCCGACGTAGGACCAACACCTAAAATATATCGTGCAAAACGTGCAATTAAATAAATTGAGTGTAAAAAAATCAAGTTCAGAGAGAGAGAGAGAGAGAGAGAGAGAGAGAGAGAGAGAATATTCTAATCACCCATTCTGATCTCCTGTAATTTTTACAAAGTACGTATCATCGGCAGTTTTCAGTCTCCACTTGACACACGTGGTCTGTGCAATATGTATGATCATGTTCTCTATAAGTGTGGTGGCTTGGCTAAGTCGGCTCCCTGTAATGCCGAATGGAGTTTAAAATGCGAGTTACTTTTAAGATTATTTAGATTATTCCACAAAATGGGCTGTAATATGCTTTGGATCTTTAATACCGAGTTACCTTCGCAACAATATCGAGGGGTTTTTTGTTTCAATATCAAGATCATATCAGGCGAATACACATTAAAAAATATTCCCAATGTTATTGGCGGTCACCATTTATTTATTTGGCGACCTCCAAACTCTTATCTTGCCGTCATTTAACAGTAGCAAAACAGTTATTTGGCTGCCGCCAGATATTTATTTAATTTTTTTACCGCCAAAAAATATGGCGGCCGCCAGATTATATGTTTTTCTAACCATGCAATTGCCAGTTACTCCGTTGCAGATGCGAATAATTTAGTCTCAAGCTCAACATGTGATAATAGGATTTAACAAAAGAGATAAAAAAAAAACATTGTGCAATGTTGAATAAGTTTGGAGGGTTCATCCAGAGATCGAGGTTGCGCTGATATCCGCTATAACTGGATTCTTCACTTCTAAATAATTATCTTTCATGATAAAAGGTAGAAACGTGTCCCAATGAGTTATCCCTTCCTATTGTAGAAACATAAATACATAAAAATGATCGAATAATGAAAACATACCGAAAGAATTTGCGTCGATCTCATATGGGATCTCATCATTTGCCCAAAGAAAACTTGACGAAATTCCGAAATTTCTTGCTTGAATAGCCTATAAATAAACAACAAATTGTTAGAGCCAGTGAACACTCGGGTGAACCTAATATAAGATTAGTACATCTTCATTGATCAAAGCAGCAGATCTCTTAAGTAACTTTATGGGAATATTCGAGTTTTAATATTGACCAGTGAAATTCAGAAACAAATGACTGGCAAAGAATTCGAACGAGGTCGAAAGCATGGAATACTATGAAATATAAACGTTTTTGTCAAATCTGACAATAAATTAACAATTTTAATTTTAACAAAGAGTATGAAAACATTAAGTCGAAGTGATAAAATGATAACATAGGGATCACTTCAGTATTTTATCAAAATGCAGTTGAATTTAGTAAAATTTACTTAGTTAAGGAGACCCAATTAAAATCAAGAAGCCATTGAAATTCAACATTACTCACGAAATACAGTACACAAGATCCAGTATATGAAATACAGTACACAAGATCCAATATATGAAATACAGTACACAAGATCCAATATATGAAAACATATAAAGGCTAAGTTAAAAGAGGCAGATCTTTCAATGTGAACAGAATTGAATCAACAACCAATCAAAATTGAGTATATCATGCACGAATATCACAACCAATCAAAAGTACCGATAAAGCTAAATGAGGACCAATCAGATCTTACCTTTTTGACTCCTACAACGGGTGGATTTACCGGGGGTAGGGGGTGCCTGTCTTTGTTGTCATCATTCTCTTGTTGCTCGTTTACATGGACGTTCTTGGGCTGAAAGAATTGTTACTGATGTCAAGGCTTTCATTAACGCTTCTCTTAGTGTCAACATTTGTCAATTTCATTCATTTCTTTTAGGAGGAGGGAGTCTGTAACATTGATACTCGTAAAAGTGACAACAGCTCTGACTGAGTGAAATTTATAAACTTCTTTTCATGAAAAATTATGGTTTCTGCAGGTATTATATTCCGCTCGAAAGAATATAATTAAATCATGTGTTTTTCAATTCGAATTCGACTCAAGAGTTTGGTTTTGAAGAAATTTTAACATAACAAAAATGTTCGACATTTTGAAACTCGATCTGATCTTGATTTTGAATAGACTTTTGATCGCAACAAAATTTTCTTCCGATTACAGATTTTATTGACAGGAATATGTATAATATATACCAGAATAATCCGAAACAAAAACGATTAAAAGTGGTTTAAACGATATAAGCTCTTAATATAGTATTGTATTGGGTAAAATAGGAAATTTCTTTTAGTTATTTTATCTAGAACTTCATATTTTCATTTCTTCAAATTAGTACTGCGATACTATTTGTGCAAATGTTGAGGAAAAGTATGTAATATTTTTGTTTTATGAAACAGTACATTGAATAGGAAATCAATGGCAGCATTATTTGTGTTTTCATTTTTTATCCCTTGAATAAACGATTAAAAAGATACCCATCCGTGCAAGTTTTAAAAGTGTCATCTTGCGGGTAAACCAAAAAAAAAAAAATAATAAAACAACAAAAACAGCCGGTCTTTGATAATTTCTTGTAAAAATTGTGTCCAATTCCTTGTCGAATAATTTTAACTTTTTAAAGTTTGACATTTAAACCAATAAAATGATGCGATGCGCCTCTCAAGCTTTCTGGCCTTTGAATTTTTAATTCTTTTTTTTTTTTTGTTGTGGTCAAATTGTTAAGTATCGCAATATTTTAGATAAACCCAAAAACACATGCACGGGTCAAAGGTTAGCCAGAAGTCACAAAACATCTATTTAAACCAATTCTTGTAAAGATGAATTGATTGAACCAGGTAGCATATATAAGCTAAGCTTTTTGGTCATTGGGGTCAGTCAATTGACACCATCCAGCGCGCAATCGCCCTCCGGGGTTTTGGATTTACATGTACCTAGAACACTGTGCCGAATAATTATGCCAGTGCCAAGTTGGCATTTTTGCACCCGTATAAGCTCAAGTTCAAGTTCATTTATTTCACTCAAAACATATAATGTTACACGAGGTGCAGAAAAATTATATACAAAAGTATAAGAAAAGCAGGATTTACAAAAGATAAACAGAAAAAAAAATAATTTTATATAGTTGTTACGTAGGATGACCGACCAAATCAAATATTTTACTAATTAAAGTACACATTTTCATAAGAATTACATGGTTTGAAGATGACATAAGTGTTCTAAATTTTAACTTGTTTGGGTTTTTAAGATAATAATTACTAAACAATTTTTTTCTTACATGCGACAATGCACTACATTGTAAAACATAGTGAAATTCATCGCCTATTTGGCTGGCTTCACAAAAGCCGCACTTGCGGTCTTCACGTGGAGTATTGTTCTACCTCCCAATTTCTATAGGGAGGTGATGGTTTGTAGTTCTGTATTTAACAAATAAGTTTCTTAATGTTCGTGGTAGTAGTAGTAAATAGTCTTCACAACAAAAATTGGATTTAAATATACGGTATATAACACCTTTTGAGGAACTATCTAGTTCACTATTCCATTTTTGCACAAATTGATCTTTAAGATTTTGTTTGACAATATTTTCCAACAATTTTTAATGGGATTTTGCTGGTGCCATACATAGGATAAGCCAACACAAAAATATTGAGTTTCCCTTCCGCTTCATAGCCATGCAAGCCCAGGGGAATGTAAATAATGCAGCGTGGCATATATCAGGAGCCAGTGGACTCTCATTGAAACCTGATGTCATCAAGAACTATTAATTTATTAAGATGCACTCTCTATGAATGCATATTTCTTACCATAGACATCGAATAGCTTTACATTTAAATTCTTTTCTCAATGTGTCAATCCCACTGTAACTATTTTTAGAAAGCAATCGCAATCACGTGACACATAGGATAAGCCACAGCTATCAAGAATGTTTTTTTTATACAAACTAGCCACTTATTATTGATTTCACCTCTGCATATATCGAAAAATTCAAATATGATATATGATAGACCATTGCTTAAGGAGTTTACAACCACCTTTGTTATCATTGTATCGCACCTGTCAGATGAGATATTTAGCTTTCAAAAATAAATTCCTACAGGAAAATAATTTTTCCCATAAGAAAAACAATATTCCTACAGGAAATTTGAAATTTCCTATCGGAATACAAGAACTTCATATAGGAATATCCATTCCGATAGGATTTGATAAAATCCGATAGGAACTCTTAATTTTCTATAGGAAAACTACCTGTCTGAATCAAATTCCGACACGCAATATCATTCTCCTATAAGAAATATAATTCCTATAGGATTGTAAGAAAATCCTATAGGATTGTCAATATTTCCTGTAGGAGAATCATTTCTCCTATGGGAATTAATTATCATTTTCCAATGGGATATCAATTTTTAAAGGTAAATATCTCACCTGTCAGGTGAAATACACTAAAAACAAAAGTGGTTAAATACTCTCTAGATTATGGTCTATCATTGGTATATATGGCTTTTTCCGAAACTGCATCTAAAGCGGGTGCAAAAATGCCACCTTGGCACTGGCATAATTATCCGGCACAATGTTCTAGACCCGTCACGAAAACTATAAAAAAAAAAAAACCACCACATTTATTCTTACTTTACGACACGTTTTGTTAAAAGGTTTCGATCATTCGGATCATGGTCGTCCTTTTACGTAAATGATATTGGTAGTTACGGAAATGTCCGAGTAGTTACGATTGGGTTTCGATGAATCAGATTGTCGACCATTGCTACCATTCGTGTGCATGGTGTGGATAGAATGTCACAGAGGTCATCAGCGAGTCGATGCATTGAATGTTGTTGTTTTGGTGTTTGTTTAAATTTTGCTGTAAAGTCTGTTCAGTTTTTTTTTGTTTTTTTGTTTTTGTTTTTTTGTTTTTGTTTTTGTTTTTTTTTTTGGGGGGGGGGGGGGGGGTTATTACATGCAAATAAATAGATTTGAGATTGACGCCTATGATTTAAGACTTAAATAGCTACTTGTACCTACCTTCAACTCTTTGTCCCCCACGACCACCGTCTGTCTCTCTGCGTCGTTCTCGTCCTCTTTACTCAAAACGTCCTGTGTGTATGAGAAAGATACAAATAAAACATCTACCCAACGTGAACTTAGTGAATACCCAATACATTTAATGAATAAACAAGGGGGAGGGGGGGGAGGGGGAAGACAGAGAAAAATCATGCCATCATGTTCAAATTTTCTTTAAAAAAAAGATTAGAAATAAAGTTGTTTGTCTTCCGATCAATTTTTTTTCCAAAACAAATGAATCCTTTAACACAGAACTTCCAATCTTTCGTTTATTAATGTTTTTTTAGCGCGTAATTTTTTTAAAGATACAAAACGTGCGATTCCGTCAAATCCTAATGAATATTTATCAGCATTTGTTCCAATGGGCAACAATATCTAGAACGATTCATTATTATCCTATTTATTACGTGAAACAGTATGTCACAACACGGCGATTTTAACCCATTGTGACAGTTTAGATAGCCAAAATTAGGTATCTGTCTCAGTGGCGCAATGGGTCAGTCTACTAACACAAAGGACGAATACAGCTGGACTTTTGTTTTTATGAATAGTAATTTATTTTTAAAAGGTGACCCTCCCCCCCCCCCGAAAAGAATTGAACTTTTATTCTGTTATTTTCAAGACGATCGCATGCCAGAACTCCATATCTCTAAGAAATATACTAGAAGTTTAGGTTTATATGCTAAACTTTTCCCAAAGGTGTGGAGGACTTTTTACTTACTTTTTCCAAGGGATCGTCTGCTCCATTGGACTCACGTGACTGTAAATATTTCTGATTAGTGACGTATTTGTCGAGCGCGTTAAGGAGATCTCGCAACCGAACATCTACAAAAGGAAGAGTTTAGAGATGAAAAAGAAATGAAAGTAAAATTTCGAAGGAGAGAGGGAGGAAATAAAGAAAAGAGAGGAAAAGAAATTGAGAGAGAGATGAAGAGAGAGAGAGAAAATAGAGTGAAGAAAGAGAGAAAAATGAGAGAGATAGTCAGATAGAGAAAGGCGATAGAGAGAAAGAGAGAAAAATAAATAAGATAAAGGGAGAGAGAGAAAAGGGTATAGAGAGAATCGAAAGAAAGAGTGGCTATAAAATCGGGAATTGCGTTCCGGAAATGTGAACATATCTCTTTAAAGCTAGACAGTTTCTGAATTATAATTAAAAAAAATAAAAAAGATTTTTCAGTATACAATGAGACCAGCAATTACTTGGAGTCTTGGAACTAAAAGGTTTTTCTTTTTTGATCATATCTTAGTCTATAATAACTTCTGTTTTTCTTACTGAATTTAAACTTTAAGGAGTTTTTCACCTTTTAGTGTTACCAATTTCTCTACTTTTTTTATCTATTGTCTCATCTCTGATTTTCAATGAGAGAAGTCCATATAAACATTTACACTAATTGGTTTGGAAGTGCGGACAGTCTAAAAATAAAAACGTCACCTGATTATTGAACCGTAAATTAAAGAGAAGATGACGGTATCTAATCAAAATATCTCCATTTCTACCCAAGGGGCATGTCTTATTAACAAAGCGAAACATTTAATTGGAAATTGGCAAATGTTTTCGTCAGGGAATTTAAAGTTTATAAAGTAAACACTTTGTAACGTACTCAGAAAATGCCCTGAGAGAGAGAGAGAGAGAGAGAGAGAGAGAGAGAGAGAGAGAGAGAGAGAGAGAGAGAGAGAGAGAGAAGAAAAATGAGAAAGAGACTCTACATGCATTTATATATTATAAAGGTTAAGAAAAAATTGCAACTGTCGATACACACGGTGCTGGTTATTTAGAACCATTTTAACAAGACCTTGGACTTTTGGTAGGATGTAACTATCTTGTACTTGCGTCAAAACAAGTTAAAAATGACGTTGGTTTAAAGTGAAATATACACAGATTGCGTAATCGTAGCTCAAAAGCCAGACATATCTTGTTGATTTCAAAGAGCAATGACTGAGTGGCCAACAATAAAATAGACATGCAAGCCTACGTCACAATACTGTTTGATACAACTACCCAAAGTCCAAGCTCCTGTTAAAATGGTTCTAAACAATAAAATGCTTTCATTAATGATTTATGCGGAATATGAAGGTGGCCACATTGCAGAAAATGTAAAAAAATTTCTGCAATGATCGCTACCTTCATAACCCGCATAAATCATCAAAGAAAGCATTTCATTGTTTATATTTACATCTTTTTTAAACAAATTAATAAATTGATTGTAAAATGTAAGTTAAATTAACAAAATTACTGTTAATGTTCATCAGTACGTTATCTAAAAGAAACAGCCAAATCGTCTCCTATGGGTGCTGGTTATTTAGAACCATTTTAACAAGACCTTGGACTTTTGGTAGGATGTAACTATCTTGTACTTGCGTCAAAACAAGTTAAAAATGACGTTGGTTTAAAGTGAAATATACACAGATTGCGTAATCGTAGCTCAAAAGCCAGACATATCTTGTTGATTTCAAAGAGCAATGACTGATTGGCCAACAATAAAATAGACATGCAAGCCTACGTCATAATACTGTTTGATACAACTACCCAAAGTCCAAGCTCCTGTTAAAATGGTTCTAAACAATAAAATGCTTTCATTAATGATTTATGCGGAATATGAAGGTGGCCACATTGCAGAAAATGTAAAAAATTTTCTGCAATGACCGCTACCTTCATAACCCGCATAAATCATCAAAGAAAGCATTTCATTGTTTATATTTACATCTTTTTTAAACAAATTAATAAATTGATTGTAAAATGTAAGTTAAATTAACAAAATTACTGTTAATGTTCATCAGTACGTTATCTAAAAGAAACAGCCAAATCGTCTCTAATGGGAATTTGAGTCTGACATCATCATGATTATTTCGTGCAGTCCGTGATTTTTCTTAGGTCGCTGTAGGTTTCGACCAATCGATAAACGGAGCTTGTAGATTTCAATCCTGTCAGTTTCTATAGAGCTACGAACTAACAATAAGTTTCCGTAAGAAATAGAGGGAATCATACTCGGTAGATGTAAATATAAACATTTATCAATTTGTGCATGCAAATTTAAGATTTAGAATATGGACAAACAAACGCATTGGGATTTTTTTCATTCAACTTCAGACTTCTCTTTACTTTTTCATGCATCTTGAATATTGTTGGCAAATTTCTCTCAATTTGCAAATTAAACAATATGAAGTTTCAAAATAATTGAATGCAATTTTAATTTTTCTTCATTATTACTGAAAAAAAAAATTTACCTTGAATTTTTGGCGTACTTCTCGGTTGAACTGCTGCAATGCTTACCCCGAAAAGGAGCACGCACAGAAAATGCCGTGCTCTCATGACTGTAGGCTTTCTTTGGATGACCATGGCCAAAATCTACCCTATATATGTGTACCCGTCGAGCGTGGGTGGCAGTGGGCCATGATAAATTTGTTCGGACATGAATACCCAAAGTTACTGGCGCGTCCAGGGATATTTTCAATAAACAACAGCTTCGTGATCCAAACCACGGTTCGCTTAATCTACTAATTTGCTGATTTTAGTAAAAAGGGGAGAAAAATAAATAAATAAACTCAAATAGAGTTCGAGAGTTTTATGACCTTTGATAAAAACAAGACGTCATAAATTGTCTTGTTTGCGCTTTTCATCCTTTTGATTGAAAATATTATTTTTAAATTTTGATTTAAAACGTCGTAGTTTGTGACGATGGCAAAGGTTGGTGGCGTTGGCAGATGAGTTTGGTTTTTTCAAAAGAGCGAAATAAGCCCAAAATTCACCAATAATGCTGTTTATTTATTTAATTAAACAATATCTATATGTTTATTTGAAGGAAAAACAATATGACAAAAAAACAGAGGCATGAGAAGCTTATTTTCGTCCCCTTCCCGACCGCATGATTGCAATAAAAACTTGGAATTATGGTATAAGAATATCACTTAAAATAAACAGACAAGAGAGAAAATTTTGAGAAGAAAAAACATAAAAGAAAGACAGACCGCAGGAACAAAATGAAAGTAAGAATTATAACACCGACAACTTCTACTTTCGGTTTAATTGATCTATTGAGCTACGCTGTTAGATTGCATTAGAAATACATTTACTGAAAAAAAAAATACACATGTTTTTATATGTTTTTTGTTAATTTTATTCTGCTGATTTAGATGTAGTTAAAGAATATAAATCCCGAGGGGCTTTATGATAGATTTGATTGCGCCCGACTGTATTTTATCATCTCATAATATTCAAAGAATGATTCCTTATACTTATATTTATATAATTTTCAGCAGTTGTACGATTTAATATTAAAATAGTCATTGATAAAATGTATTGGACCATACATTACAAAATCGATTGGTAGTGTTATCATAGACAAAGACACTGGAAAATGTAAATATTACAATATAAATGTATTCAATGTCTCCTTAACCAAAGATGTACATGTGTGCACCCGAATCCTTTGTTTTTTTCTTTGAATTTTTTTTTTTTGGTGAGATTTCATTCAACTAAAATATATACTTGTACAGCACTTGAAGGAGAATCTTAAACTACCCGTGTTAGTTGTTTTCCAGCGCTTACTGTGGATGGTACAAAAAATAGTCATGCGTGCTGCTGTTCTTAAAATAGGTATTTTAAAAGTCATATATAAAAAGTTGTTAATCAAAACACGGTTTAACCATATCTCTTAGATATTAAGATGCAAAGTATGCTAAAATAAAACTAAATTATGTCCCCAATGATTATACTAGTACTGGTGTACCACCTTATACCTTCAAAAGAATTTCTGAATGATACAAGCATATAATTATAACTCACATTTTAACTTCTAAAAACACGGAGATTTCTACATTAATACAAGAAGAGGCAATGGTTTCATTCGATCATTTGGATCGTATTATTTATTTTCCCTTTTTCATACGGACGGAATATATAAAACTTGATTACACTTTGAATTGTTTTCTTGCGTAGTGTTACGACTGATTAAACGTGAATGTTGGTAGAAAGGATCCTTAAACTGCTACATGTAAAACTATATATATATCTGCAGGCATTAACGAATCGACACATCTACTAGCGTTACCAAACATTGTCATCTTTAGAGCTTAAACTCCTGTACTCGAATGTGATAAAATCTGACGTTAAAAGAAATACGCAATGTAAACAGGCATTCAAACAAATACTGTATAACTCAATGATGTTGAATTCATACTTTTTGGTTCCCATGCGCTATACTTTATTGCCATCTTTTATTCAATCTGCATTTTTTGGGACTTGCCACCATCACCCCCTCTCTCTCTCTCTGTCTCTTTCTCTCTCTGTCTCTCTCTCTCTCTTTCTCTCTCTCAGGGGCGTCGGAAGGTATTTCATATTGGGGCGGCGAATTTGATCGATAAAGGGGGGGGGGGGGGGGGTGGGTGGGTGAATTTGACTTGAATTGAAGATACATGTGTTCTACGTTGTGTCCAATTATTCTTTAATTTAAAGGATGCCGTTTGAAATGAAAATTTTAAAAGAAAAAATGTTTGCGTTTTCCAATTAAGCTACAAAAGTTATGATAAACTTTCTGAAAATTATACAGTTTAAATCAAACGCATTTCAAAGAATTAAATATAAATTCTAATTAATTTATTCACGGACCGGGTCGGTCAGTAAACGCCCAACTTTGAAATATTCATAAGCACGTGATGTGACAAGCTAATTTTAGAACGTACAAAAGATGTCAACGCGAAAACGTGGTCGGTCCGTTGGCAGTGAAATAACGCGTTCGGAGAGAAAATAAAATAAACAGTTTTACTGAGAACGTTATAAAATGAGAATCGATATTGGATACCACTTTGAGCGGTGGAGACGTGTTAGAAACTTCATGTTTAACTATGAGCTTGCCGGCTTCTTGCTATAGACAGGTGGATCACACAGCGGTGTGTTTTCTTTGTTAAATAACTAAAGATATTTACTCATTAAGGAAAAGAGGCTTATATCAATAGTAAGATATTCATTGTCTGAATATGATAAAACTTGTATAGCTATTACACGATTAGTTACAATCTATAAAATGTATATGTTTTGAGCCGAGGGGCCCCAGAAGGGATAATTTTGACGTTCCATTTTATAATTATCTGTTGTCAAATGTATGAAAATAATGGTCAATTGCAAAAGAGCTCTCACTGATTGTCATCGACACTGATAAGCAACCATCCTCATGAAATGCAGATGACAATATCTGATAATTTTTTCTGTTAAATCACACAAATCTGTTTTCAAACAATTCTGAATTCAAACAACTGTAAACAAACCTGTCGTATTACCTTGTTCTGCAAGCTGCTTTTCTGAATTACTATTCCCGCGCACTTGCGCAAATCCACCTCTAACGTAAGTCATTCATGAATATGCATAGGTAAATGGCCGTTCTTAATTTTTAAATTTTGGCTAGTACCTTGTTAATATTTATAAAATAATTTGCAAAGTTTTCTAGAAACTTCTTTTTCATACATCTAGTCAGATCATGCTGACAAAATTTGGATCTTGTTTTCAACATCGCAAAAATGCCGTTAAAAACGGCATACAGTAAAACACGGTTAACACTTGATGGATATAACGAATTACGCTTATAACGAAGTACAATCGCCCGTCCCTGGCACTTCGTTATAAGCGTGTTTTACTGTATATACCTTTAACAAACTATACTGTCACTTATTTGATGGCACTATAAGAATTAAACAAAGCAAAATTGTACTTAATAATACTTGTTTATTTAGTTTGATGACTTAAAACGTGTATCAAGAAAACGCAACTCGCATTTGCTTAGAAAGGATCTATTGCGAATAACAAAAGAATTTACCTATAGGGGAATAAATCATTTTTGAAAATCAAAGTTTTTTTGTTATTTTTTATCGTACATATTTCTAAATGTTTTGAATTTGCATTTTGAACCTATCATATTGCTCTTGCAATTTTATTATTAATCTTCAAAGTTGGCTAAAACCGCATTTTTTTTCAGTAAAATGGCATATTTCTGCATGGTTTTTGGCCTAGATATACTTCAGGACCGGCCTGCTCCTAAAAAATTCGTAGATATTTTGATAGGTTTTGTTCAAAGGAATAGATTAAGAAAATTTTTTTTGGGTAATCCCGGCCCTGGGGTCGAATTTTCCAAAAAACCGACAAAAATTTTGGAAACTGATTTCTACCACAGTGTTCTATATTTTCACCGAAATGTGTAAGTTTTGGATAGCTCAGTGGGTTAAGCCGCTGGCTATGTCACACTGATGTTTTTTGTGACCTGGTTCGATTCCATCTGTGGGCATACTTTTTCTTTTTTAAAATTACTGTCATTTAAAAACACCATTTTATTTTTTTTCTGCAGAATTGTGCATCTTGTATATTTAACTCCGATCTTGTTTTCTGATCTTGTTTTCAAGCTAAATGTCAGTATCGACACAACTTCTTAAATTTCATTTTTTTTTTTTATAATTTGCATTTCTTACACGAATGACATTTTTCGATATTAAATGTATCATCTCCAAAGAAATTAGTTGGAAAAGGACGTACAGTCATGTACACTAACGGGATTAGAAACTTCTTTACCGCCATGTTTACATTTACTCCCGAAAATATCATGCACGTTTTTGAAGAAAAAAAAATCGCCAAATTTGCGTTATGCTCCCACATTAAATAACGTAAAACACCCATACCAACGACAGACATTGATATAAGAACTTGCTTGTCAATTGTTGTGAACTAAATAAGTACAATGGCATATTTGAGAATTTAATCATCGTAATTATGATCTTATACGGGAATGAAGTAAAATAACACATTCTTCATTTTTTAAATGATTTAAGAAATGAATTTAATAATTTTTCTATTGATCGACGTATCAAAGGAAAAGTTGACCGGAAAACTTCACCAATGCGCGTAGTGTTTAAGAATTGTTTATAATATATTTGATAACACTTACTTTGAAATCGAACATAGCTAACAAGCCTTGAGCTTTCGGCTTCTGTGGTATGCTGTTTCATCGTTTTGTTCAGAAATACTGGCATCTCACACCGAAACCCGAAGTCTGTAATTGTTTCAACAGCATCGCGAAACCCACGGTCAAGAATAAATATGTCATCTTCATTTAGCCAATCGACGACGATTCCTTCGGCATTCGTATTTAACATGCTACTTAAAATGTGGGCATCGCTAGTTTTGCCGTCTGCAAAAAATGGCCCCATAACAATTACGATATACCCATCAATACTAGAGATCATCATGGGTTTTATGAGTGGGCGACCTTTATGCATTGAAAAACACCTACGCTGTTGGGTATAAGAACTACTTTTCTCTCTATATATATATATGTAGGTGCCGTCCATTACAAGAATGGGTGCATCATCTACCCAGTCAGAAAACAGTTCCTTTGCAAAGACAGTTGTGTGATTTTCGATTATATCGGAATTTGTAATATGGGGAAACCCTAGAAACGAAGGTACAAAATCCTGAATAAAGGCTTTTCTAGCAACAATCTGATACCGGGATGGCAAGGGACGGGAAAACCCTAACTAACCCAACCCCATATTTTTCTATTCTATAAACTTTCTCCTGCATTTTTGACATATAATGTCGCCAATGCACACGTTCTTTCCGAAGAATGTTCTACATCTACATTGCAATACTTCTCCCACAATGGTACCATTTTCAAGAGTTGTTTTTGAATGTGCAGTTTCTGCACTGTTCAAAATAAGCCTGTTTTGAAAAAAAAATGGGGGAGTTAACCCCCCTCCCTTTCCTTCTGATGCAAATCCCCGTTTCACAAATTAATATATGAGTGTCATTAAAAACATATGTAATCTAAAAAAAAAAAAAGCGAGAGCATGCATATATATATTTATTTGTATATTTTAAACCAAAGCTGTCCGATCCAAGGTATCTGCGCGATGCATGATCATCATTGATAAACTCGCCCTACATGCACTTTCCGCAATAATGTTAATTAGTCAGCCCGCGTTCTTGGTTACACCGTTCTGGAAAGTTCTTTCCATCAAAACTAAAGAAAAGAATTGGCTCATTTCATTTTTTAAGATTAGCATAATCTTCAATTCTATGTATACTCTAAATAAATTCCCGCTAAATATATTCATTCCTTACATAATTACTCAGTATTATTTTATTGCAAGTAGATATTTGATGATACAAACTTCCAATATAGCTGTAACCATTGTAACCAAATTAAATAAGACGCCCTTGTCTGTCACTCCTGGTAACCTTTGTCATCAAATAAATATAGCTGTTACCATTATCGGTTACGGACGTGCTCGTCGGTTGTGCAAAGCGATACGATTATTTTTTTTCCCATTCGGTTGTGCAGAGCGATACGATTTTTTTCCCCCATCGGGATCGTTATAACGAAAACAAACCCACATGCTGCTTCCGGTTTGAATAGACAGAATTTTTCATTCAACTTCAAGGGATGGATTAGACTTACGTTTGTTTCAAGTTTTTAAGTTTATTTCAAAATGTCACAAAGTGGATTTGCTCAAAAGGAGTTGAAAAAATTCGGATGGAAGGAAGGTATTTATATTTTTTCTACATCACAAATGGTTTATCTGTCACTTGTTTATCTTAAAGTTCGACCATTAGCACATTATATTGATATACATTTTTGTATTTAAAAAGTAAAGCAGGGACCCATATACTAGGGTAATTAAAGGGTAAGAATACGAATGGACTGCGAAGAGCTCATACAATATATCATATAGTTATTGAAATTCATGTACATGCATATGTTTAGAATTAGACGGTGACAGTCAATTTTGATAGTTATTAATCAATGTTACAAAGATATTTTACTATTATCCTAATCTCAGCAAGATTTGCCTTGGATCAGATAAATGTAGTTAGAGTTGTGCCTTCACTGAATCTCGAGAGGGTGCCTCATAACTCCACGTTTAGAAATGTCCAAACTTATTTTAACATCTTCTTGATTAAATTTGCTGTCAGTCTTTTATGCATATATATTGCTTATCTATCATACTGATAGTAAGTCGGATTGTAATAACAACAGGAAAAATCAATAAATATAAAAGCAAAAATATATGTTGGGGATTATATTATGATTTGTTTTTTCATAGGTAACACATATCAACAAAATCATATCCCCAACAAAATTATTATATATTTATATGTTTTATAAGCAATAAAAATTGAAATTCCTTTGAAACCATTTTAGATAAAACTCTATCTCCACTAAAATTTGTGGTACTACAGCAGTAATTTTGATTTCATATTTACATGTATCTTCCTTGTGTCTAGTATTTGGGTATCATTGATGTTAAGCAACAACCAATTAATTGTGAAACATCTATACATATTATACTATAAAGAGAGATTGGCTCTCATAGTCTCTACTCAGTACTGACAGGTCAAAGAAATTTGCCCTTCAGTATACATAACATAAATGTTAAAATTGATATCTTGATTTTGTAGGCTCGGGACTGGGAAAGAATGAGAATGGAATGAAAGAAGCCATCAAAGTGAAAATTAAGAATGACAGCCATGGGGTAGGTGTGGTTGGTATTCTACATCCTCTTTCAATAATCTTGGCTGGAAATAATTGATGAACCAATGGTCTGGGACCAGTTAATTTTGGATGGGGGGCTGGCTTTTGTTTTGAGAAATCTATTTGCACTTTGAGCCAGACATTTTATATTTTTTATATTTATTAGTCATTTGTGCCAGTGATTTTTTTTACTGATAAAGCCAAGTAACCAGTTAAAAAAATAAAAAAATAAACCAACTCCAAGAGTTGCCCCTGACAAGGGTGATGATCAATTATCCTAACGGGTCTAGTACCTCAGTTGGAAGAATGCATTATCATCATTGTTAAGTTTATCATCAGATAACCCATTTCCATTTCCCTTTCCATTACCTTGGAAGAGGAGAGAGATGAATGGTCTCCCAGAACTGCTACAAATTTCAAATACTATTGAGCATGTTGAGGGCATTTAATAACTATTTGGCCAGTATTGTTTAACTTTTGCATCAGATATCCTAGAATCAACCCTAATTTTTCAAGTTTTTGAAACTGTGATTTTAGTGTCAACTGCCTAGATATTTATTGCCTGAAAACGTGCTTCTAGTGTCCATGGTGTTGTTCAATTAATAAAAAAATCATGTCTGTCAATTTATTCACATAATTATTACAGGCTATTCTTTCATGAGAAGCTTGTAACTATGAACACTAGACTTCTCAAAGCACATTGAATGGAGTCATTACCATTGTAACATTATGGCAAACAACTAGTTGGTGTGCAACCGTTTGGATACATTTAGTTAATAATTACAATTGTAATACCGGTAGGTCATATGCTGATTGGATGAAATATTGGTCGTAAACTGATAGGAAATGTATTTGGGAATGCACTTTGATGAGAAAATTGGAATAAATCACTTTTAGCATACAGCAAAAATGTTTTTGTTCATGCAAATCTATTAAACTAAAATTGTAAGTGACTGTGTGGAATTATGACATGGTTAAAAAGGCAAATCAAATTATAGAATTATTGTAAAACTATATTGATAGTGTGAATTAAATATGAATTACTCTGTAAAAACCTTTACTGTCAGTAATTGCATGACTTTGATTCATTAAAGGTGGGCCACAACAGAGGAGACGAGTTTACCTTTCACTGGTGGGATCACGTGTTCAATAAGGCAGCCAGCAGTATCGTGGTTGAGTCCACACAGGTATAGTACAAGACACTGATATATAATTATACATATATACATGTATAAAACTTGTAGAGGACAATAACTATGTAACTTGTAATGAATACAGTGAGACCTGTCTGAGTTAGGACCTTTGTAATACATTTCACTGTCCTTTCTGACTGCAATTTCATTGTGAGACTTGTCTTAAACTCCAGCCTGTTAGTTTTATCTTCTGGAGCACAAAGGAATTTTAGATTATGCACAGTATATCAACAAATAGTTGTAGATTTCTTGTGTTTATATTTATAATTAATTTGGGTGTAATCATCTTAAATGAAATTTATAATCTCATTTCAATGTATTGCCGTATATGATACGTGATTAGTTACCAATGCATTTATGCTACATGAACATGGATTCCTTTTTTTAAACTCATTCCTATTATCATAATTTAACAAAAATATGTACTCAAATAAAAGGAGTTGTTTACAGTATAATGACATTTTGAGTTATACATGTACATTGATTTTCCTTTATATATCTGGTATCCACACTTTGTAAGTGAGGGAGACTTGCAATATTCTATATATAAATATACAGGAGGGTGTGTCAGTGAAAGCAGCCAAGGAAAGTGTGGGCGTGTCCACAAAGAAGGCGTGGACCTACGACAACAAGGCATTGCTGTACGGACAGTTTGTAAAGGTAGGCTCCATGTTGTCAATGTACACTAGTATATACAGACAGCAAAGCAATGCTCTACAGACAGTTTGTAAAGGTAGGCTCCATGTTGTCAATGTACACTAGTATATACAGACAGCAAAGCAATGCTCTACAGACAGTTGGTAAAGGTAGGCTCCATGTTGTCAATGTACACTAGTATATACAGACAGCAAAGCAATGCTCTACACACAGTTTGTAAAGGTAGGAACAGTTTCAGTTGTAACACAATCATATCATTTTAGTAAATATACACTAATATGATAAACATATAACTATAAGAAAAACATGAATAGTTAATACACACACTCTACAGGCAATGCTGTAGGTACAGTTTGTGAAGGTATGATCCATTCTGTTGTAACAAAATGTTATCATCTTTGTAAATCAATGATCAGGAAAACAAAAGAATTAATTAATTTAATAACATTAGATTTACAAATGATTCAGCATGAAGTAAGTCACATGTCTTTTTCTTGTCTCTGTGTAATGTATTGATAAAGAAAGACCTTTGAAGGTTAATAAGTGTCAAAAATAAAGGCCTAAATTTGATGATCTTCATTAGCACCAGTTGACATCTCCAATAAAAAAAGAAAAATTCTTGATGTGATGCAATAATAATTGAATTTTTGTTGTAAATTTTCTGATTGGCTAAACAAATTATTTTATATCGTATAAAGAATGTTGCCTACGTCATAGTACGACTAACGTCAAAAATGTATTGTCCGCCTGACGTTACGTTTGAATTTGTACAATTTAAAGTCACTTTAAAGGTCAAATGACCATTTTACTTACAATTAAGAGCGAAAAAATTAAATCATAGGCAATGAATTCAATATTTATTTGTTTTATATGATATAAATTGGTTTGAAATAGTTTACGCTTTTTTATAAACCGCTTCATGTATAAAACAAATAGATTTTGAATTCATTCCTTAAATCAATAACCCCCCTCCCCCCAACCCCCTCCCCAGCAACCTGCATTGAATGTTTTCTAGGTTCAAATAATGAAAAATGTGATGTACTTTTAATTGTCACTCAATATTTGGTTCCATCCCAAAGTCATTAGTACCTTTTTCCCATACTGAATGGTGCTCATTTTATAAATATCAAGATAATTTTTGAAGAAAAAGAATAGTTTCTTGATTTTCAGAAATTAATTAATGATCCTCCCCCTTCCCAATTTCAATACAAAAAAGTGGTGTGAACACTGATAAGACATGCTTGATGCATTATTACTTTTTATAGGGGGCGACACTGGACAACAACCAGGAGGTGAAGAGTGAGGGGGAGGAGGATGCTTCAGAGGTGACAGAGCACCTTGAGGAGGACCGACAGACTCTACAGAAGTAAGCCTGCTCAAATGTGTTGAAACTCCTTGATAAAGCCCAGACATTGATATCTATATACTGTGGAATCATTTAATTTCTTTGGGGCCAATTTTCGTGGATTGTGGGTCTTTTGCTTGTAATTTCATGGATTCAGTAGGAAAACTATATCTTTCATAATTAGTTTTCGTTGAGGATGTAAATTCGTGGTGAAGGCTACCCACAAATACCACGAAAATTGAGCCACCACGAATTCTAATGATTCCACAGTACATACTTGTTCATATGTATTGTAGAATCCCTAATAAACCCCAGACTTTGATATCTTTGTAAAATTACGCTTACATGTATGTATACTATAGATTCATTTATAAACAAGGTATCTGTGAGCCAATGCTCACTAGTGATACCCTTGCTCTGATATGGATAATATACAAAATAAGCAAAATTGACATTTAACAGGAAGTTGACATCGAATTTGTTAAAAAATGAATCCCACTATATGGTATGAGTGTATTAGATATCAAGCATCTGCAATTAATAGTTGCTGAGAAAAATGTGACAGAAATTTGTTATGGACAGACAGACACACAAGGGTGAAGCAGTATACCCCTCTCTCCTTTGGAGCGGGGGTATAATTACAGAAAATGATGTCATTGTAAAACTATGCTCATGTGTACTGTAGATTCTTTAGGAAACCCCAGACATTGATAACCATGTCAAATTGCGCTCATGTTAAATAATTATATTCTATAGATTCTTTGATAAATGCCAGGAATTGATGTTTGGGTGAAAAAAAACCAAAAAACAAGAATTTTCCCTAGTGAATTCTAAAATCTTGCTTATGTGAATCAGGAATTTACAGTACAGTGTATATATAAATTATTACATAATTTTACCATGTCTAAAATGACTAAATATAATTTCTCTATTTTAGATTACCAGATGAAGAAATTCTGAAGATATGTGGAGGAATGACTGCTCACAAGTAAGCTCCTTATTTAAGAAAACCAACTCCTTGCAATTTCATAATGTCTTCTAATTCTAAGAGAGTTTCTGTCTTGAGTTTGTTGGGTAAGCATCCACAGATTTTGCTAGTATACCAAATTCACTGTGATTCTACTTGCTCATTCATCTTTGTAAGGTAATGATCAATAGAAAACCTTAATCTATGCACCTCCTTCAATGAATACATGTAGGTGTAATTTTTAACATTAATCAGAACATTAGATAAGGGATATTTGCAGAAAAAAAATGTAAATGTACAATAATGCACTGCCCATCATTTTCCAATGGACCAAGAGAAAAAAAAAGAGTTCTAATTGCTTAAGATAACATTGAGTCACAAACTCATATCATTGAATTTTCTTGCAGGGGAGCCAGACATGGGTTAAAGTTGAATGCAAGCTAGAACGAATCCAGGAGCAAGAAAGGCTGTTAATGGAAAAATGGAAAAAACAGAATGGAAGCGACAGTCAAATGGACATATCAAAAGGTGCTTTAAATGCTAAAACAGAGACAACTGAAAATAATGATGTGAACAGGGAGTGTGTCAAAACCAAAAAGAAGAAAAAGAAAAGGGACAAATACGAAGACTCTGAGAAAATTTCTCAAAATCAAAGTCCTGATTGTGATGACAGTCAAGAGATCCAAAATGATAAAAGTGATGTTAAAAAAGAAAAGAAGCGCAAGCGGAAGAACATTGAGTTGGAACATGAAACTGAAATAGATTGTGAAACAAAAAGGACAAAAAAGAAGAAGAAAAGAGATAGAGTGTGATTAACTTATATAATAATGATATGATAATATGCTTGTTAAATGGAAACAAGAAATTACAAATCATGCTTTTTATCAGCTTATTTATGTACATAAACAAGATGGCTTCTTCACAATGAAAAAAGTTATTCTACTGCTATGAACAATTAAGCAGAGAAATATGCCGCTGTTGTGTTTGTGGGGGGGGGGGGGGGGGGGGGGGGGGTTAAACAAAAAAAAAGCTTGCAAATTACAGCGAAAACTTGTGCAAGTTTTGGACTTTACTGTCCTAAATTTCCTAAACATTCTGTACAAATATTCAATATAAAAATAAAAGTTCTTGAATATTTTACTATTAATAGATGTTGTCTCTTCACTTTCTTCTGAACTTATTTTAAAACACCCTCACCATCACTGTTAATTGAAGTAGTATGGGTTTGTGTACATATAAAAATGGTGATTCTTGATCTGCATGTGAACATACTTCACTCTCATGGGTTGGTGAGTGTGCTTAAGTGAAAGTCTGTGGCAAGTAAAGTGATGATATCCTAAAAAATTTGGAATTAAGTTTTTCCACAGAATGGTTAATAAACTATTGTGTGCGTTTTTGTGTGCTGTATTAAAATAGCAAGTTTTTGTATGTTTGTGTATATTTGTAGGACTACAGCTAGAACTACAGCTAGAATTAAGTTTGTTCAAAATACAAATAATACCACTCAAGGGGCCCGCAAAGGGCACCAAAGTGGGGGGGGGGGGGGGGGGGGGGGGGTGGGGGGGCGTAAAAATTATCATAAAAAAATAGACAAATCCACACTTTACAAAAGTTACTTCCCTTGGCCGCCATCTTTAGGGAAAAATCTATAGATTGCTCAAAGTATCCTTTGTAGTTAAGAAGATTGTAACTTTGTCATTTGACATTTAAAAAAATCTTGTGTATTTTGATTGCCCCATGATAGGTCAACCCATATATCGAAGGAATATATAAATGAGATTTAATCACAACAATCACTTTGCATAGGGGCCACTTTTTTGGGGAGGATGTAAAAAATTGAAGTGAAAATAAGAAAATTTACAGTGAAATTGAAGTTACAGTTATAGTTCGCTAGTTCGCTGCCCCCCCCCCCCCCCCCCCCCCCCCCCAACAGATTAGGATTTTCATGATTTAGGGAAGATGTCTTTCTTTATGCTTGTCAAGATTCTTTTGAGTCCCCCACCCCCACCCCACTTTAAAAAAGAATGCTATGTGCCTTCACAGGATGCCCAAATAGTTGTTAGTATAAAGAAGGTGACAGTGGATTTTTCGCTTTTCACCTTTGGGTTGATTCCATAAACATGAACAGCTTTTGCAAAGTCTGGCTTGTACTATACATATGAACTTTGATAACCAAGCGTAGAGCCTCGAGTTTGTAAGGAAACCGTGAAAGCCAGATAATGAGTAGAAGTTTGTTTTTTTCCAAAGTCCACAACTGTCCACAAAATGGAGGCTATTGATGATTTGTTGTTTGGTAGCATAACGCGGTGTGTTATAAAGCTAGTCAGTCACATTATATAGTATTACCTAGGGGTACAAGAGAGGCCTCAATATGGGATTCAACTTTAGATGGAAAATTAGAAATAGTATTTTTCTGCTAATATATGACACCGCATGCTAAAAGATGCATGATTTTTCTCTTCAGTTCGCGATATACAATGTAAATATGAAGAATGCGTCCAGTGTATTAATTTATTGACATATTTCACCGATAAGCGTGTTGTCCTTAACAAAATTTTGTATTCTTATAAATGTGACGTCGTGTACAACGTTTGCATGGTTTTGAACGTCTTCCCAAGTCAAAAGTTTCTGATCCGCTCCGCTCTACATAAAGATGTTGATCAGTACTTAACTCTTGACTTGGGAAGATGGGTTTTAATTATTATAAGAAACCACTATTTGTAAAGGACGTGCAGTGTGATTACGGAAGAACAAACATTGAAGAAATCTATAAACACGTCTGATTCCATCATACATGATATAGTTTTCTCAGAATCCTTAACAGGAAAGCGAGTTTGACCATGGATTACGCATGTTTAAAATGAAATATCAGGACAAAGCACTGATACATTTACTTGCATGTCATTTTGATTTAAATAAAACCATTCGTACACGAAATTGATGTGCATAGACGCGGTGTAATCAACATTTTAGACAATGGGTGTATAATCTCAGATTTTCTTTCAATCATAGATTAGTGCGAGATTACTTGAAAAGTGTTGCGCATACAATGTTACTGATTTTGTAGAGCTCTTTTCACTATGTATAATTTTTTATTATTCATAAGATTAGTATGTGAAACTCCCCGGGTATCTAGGCACAACTCGCAGTGTATACATGTATCATCCTTTTACCAGTACATGTATATGTTTGATTAAACATAGCTGCAGGTCTGTAGCTCCCGGTCTGAACAAAAATCGGATGTATATGTTTGATAAAACATTGTCGCACATCTTTTTATTTTTACAGTAACAGTATTTAAAGCGACATGGATTTGTCTCACATGAAGAAAAAAATAAACTGATCTCATTTGCTTGAAAACTTAAAAATCTTGAAGGATCATTTTTATAATTGCAACATTAGAGAGACAAGGACTAAAATTAACATTGATGCCGATATTGCAACAAACGGTATGTTTCAAGATTATAAAACTTGGAACCAATTCCTTTTAACCATGCCGAACTGTAGTGAATTGTTCAGATGCAATTCGTCAAATTCTGGCATTTGGTATAAAGATACACTGTGCAGACGATCATTAAACCTTATAAAATTGTGTACGAGAGGTACAGAGTTTACTTGTTTCATATTTATAAAAGGGTTATTTTTAGACTATATAGAATTGAAAACCTTCGTATTTAAAGGAAAGTATTCAAGTTTTAAATACAAAATCTTACTTCAATAATAGATAATGGCAAGGGATTCATGTCTAAATTAAGACTGGATGAAAATCAATATTTTTGAAAAAAATATTTTATCAAACGAGCTATAGGTTGTAAAATATTCTTAGCAATAACAAAAGAAAATATTATCAAATGATTCCCCTTTTCTCTTCAATTTAAACATTCAACGATTTTGTAACTGTTTATATATTTAATCTCAGACATTTGAAAGCCTGATTTGATTTTTTAAAAATTCAGATCCTCGATCATATGTGAAAAAGTTACGTATTAAAAGTAATTCCATTTATAACGAAATCATTTAAATCAAATCGCAATCGATTCTATCCATATACTGTAATGAAAAAAAAGGGAGAATTGAAAGAGATGAAGGAGGAGATTCGATTTTAAACTTATATGGGTTCATAATCCAGATATAGATAGAGTATTGTTTAGATCATCATCATTTTTTATAGTACAATTTTCATTTCACACAACTGCGAGAAACGGACATACATGATTGTATACCAGACTTTTATATATTCTCTCTCTCTCTCTCTCTCTCTCTCTCTCTCTCTCTCTCTCTCTCTCTCCACAGGTGCTTGAGGACAGGACCCCCCTTTTCACCCCCACTCCCAAGTATCGATCCCAGGGACTTTACTCTTTAAAAAAGAAAATCAATTATCCTTATTTTACATTTTTCTAATATAATTTATAAAATCATTGCACAAAATTACTTAAAACAAAATTTAAAAAATCAGACCCTCTATTGTAGATGGTCTGATTTTTTGAGAAAATGTTTGTTTTAGGTAATTTTGTGTATGATGAATGTATAAATTAGATAAGAAGTATGTCATAAAAGGATAATTTAATTTATATACGCCCCTGTTGTACTTACAAAATATTACCCAATATTGTCAAATGTTCAGATCCACCCCGGAAATATTGTACAGCGCATGCGTGATTCTTACATCCGCTATAATGTCAGGCGATTGAAAGAACAACAATCAATAAGTTGATTTAAAATGTAAACTTTACATATTTCGAATCCTCTCTTAGCTCAGAAATGTGATTGAACGCCTAAAAGTTTACTATAGATTGACATCAACTTAAAAAATAACTGGAAGAAGGTCAAAAACAGCATTGGTAGAGGGTGTTCCCAAATTGAAATTTGAAAGGATGGCTACAAGCGATGGTTCTGTGGTTGGTGTGATGAGGCCAGAGCCAGAAGCTTCCACATCAATGGCCGAAGACAGCGGTAAGTTATCCAGGGCAAAACTCAAACGGACCGAAAGCCAGCGAGTTTTTGTGTTGTGTCGGTAAATTGACATGTGTGTCAACCCAAGATTTTACAACGCCTAGAATATGGGTGGGAGGAGGAAGTCTTTAGTTAATTTATATGAATGTTCACTGTGTGAATCAGCTGGAAATATACCATGCATTAAAAAGGCACTGATTCCACACAATATTAAACTTTCTTAGACATTAGTGAAAAAAATGTTCGTATTTCTTGTCTTTGAATATATTGAATGGATCAGGCATGTCTCAAGGTAAAATTCTGTAAAATTTTATAAATTATCGAACTTTTGCTTCAGTAACTATATAGAGTTGTCAAGATACAGGTATATATATTTATTGCATTGATCTTTTGCCCAAATGATATTCCTATCATATCCTTTGTTACCATAACATAGTTTAGTATGTTACAGACCAGCTGCTATACTAATTACTATCAGGGATTTTCCACACCATTATGGGAATGGGGCCCGGGCCATTGGATTTGGAAATTTTATGATGAAATATCGACCGTTGCGAAATTTTTATGTGCTATTGTGAGACTAAATATCTGTGTTAATGAGTCAGAAGAAATATTACTGCAAAAACAAAAATCTTACAATTCAACTATTCTGTTCTTAAGACTAAGAATAATAAGAATTGTAATTTCTCCATTCATTTACATACTATGGTCATTAGTTTTGAATTTCAATCCCAGGAATTCCAATTCCAATCGAATTTTTAACGCAAATAATTTTGGGGGGAAATTGAGGTGGATTTTTGGGATAAAAAGGAGGGTTTTGCAATCAGGAATAATTTAATTTTGTTTGCAACACACTATCAGATTAGCTGAAAAAATTATAGATATAAATTTATATATAAATTATATAAAGTTTATATTTTATATAGAATGTTGCCTAATATGTCACAGTATGACTAATGTCAAAAGTGTATCAACCTGACATTACGTTTGAATTTTGTTACGGTACAATTTAATGTCATTTTAAAGGTCAAATGACTGTCTTTGTCTACAATTAATAGCATATATAATATTAAGTTATAAAGAATTCAGTAGCTTCCTATAGTTTAAACGAATAAAAAATTGGTTTATGCATAAACTGCACAAACCCATTTTATATTTGTATATATTGGGTACTAGCTATTGAATTCATTCCTTAAATGGGGCCTGAATTCAACCTTGTACATGGGACAGTGAAAAATGCCTGACTAAGTTGTAAGATATTTTTGCTTCACATTTCACTTAATTATAGGATATTTTCAAATACTAAACAACGTTCATTCAATATAGTATAAACAAATACCAAGATTTCTTCTATGAAACACCCTTGTCGGGTTGCAAGACATAGCAAAAAATAGGAAAGTCTAGTACGTGGGTTTTGCATTGCAAACATGAATGTACCTGAATGATAACGTTGAAAATTTGGATCGCTTATGATGCATATAGGATCAAAGTATTTCTCAGAGTAATATTTAAAGAAGATAAAGTAATCTTGCATTTTATTTTTTTTCCTATTCCAAAATTATTAATTTTAATAAATAATGCTGTAACCCAAGAGAATCATTGTTGACCATGGAAAAGCTGAGGTCAGTCGTGGTATTTCCAAAGTGACAATATCCAGTTTTACTCTCACTTGAATGAGATATTTTAAAATTTTATAATATACTTAATATAATAAGTGTTATGTAATCACAGCTGCAGCTTTGGTGTTTATCATAAGTTGAAACTCTTTTTCTTGCTTTATGATGATTTACAATTTTTATAAACTTTTGTAGATGACTCCAATGAAGAATCTAGCAAGGCGGGGCAACATTTGGACCATGCAGAGGTAAAATGAAAGCTCAGGTCTTTAATATAACATGTATTCTTTAACATGCCAGTATTCTCGAGTAAATAAGGGCAGTGGCCATGTTCCTTTGTCAGCTGGAGATTTTGACATTGATAGAAAATATTGTAGGAACAGAAGCTCGATTTCAGTTGTTAAAAATATGATTAATATCTATAATGATTTTGAGACTTCAAATTTTCAATATAGTATGCACATAATTAGCTGTTCAATAAAGACATTCTCAGTACTTTCCTTCGTTCGGTAACAAAAATGGTGAAGTTTTTATTCATCCAAAATGCTATATGTTTTTTCTATTAAGTCTATAGCTTTTTGAAAAAATTGTCAAATTTATTGGATGAATTTCATAAAATTACTTATTATGTACAAACTAGATAATTGCTTTTATCCTTCCAGATGGGCGGAAAGGCTTCCACCTTGAAAGCAAAGGACAAAATTGGACACAGACGAGTGGACAAGACGGGGGCGGTGACCTATAAAAAGGTCAGTACAAAGATCCAACATCAATAAAGCTCAGCTGATTGGTTGTTCATATATATACATCATGTACATGTAATGCCAATTTCAGTGGTATTGAGATCAGTCGATTGACAGTTCAAATGCATGAACCCACTTTCTAGTGGTTTATTAAAGTCAAATACTTCGACTGTTAAGGAATGATGTATATATGTAGCTGTGCAGTTAAAGGTTTGAAAAAAAAAAGTCACCACAATATGGCACATAGCTTCAGAAAAATTCCAGATCTGCAACCAGTGTATGTCTCACACTCAGTGTAGTCTGATCATCAGTCAGGGGTGAGACTGAAATCTATCATCTTGAAAAATAACTGATTATTGTCATATCTTCTAACTACCTAATGTACATATCTTTATCATTTTTGTAAATATGACTTGTTTTCAACATAATTCCATTCCCAAGTTAATTCTTCCAACCCGTTTACTTCATTAATGAGATATAGTCCACTATCCTACCATGGTCCCATGTGTAGAGAAACATCTTGACAAACAATTGAATCCAAAACAGATTAGTGCGCCCCGTAAAACTAATGAGTATGGCTTATTCAATTCAACTGATTCATACAAAAGATAGAAAAGTAGCTAGAATTGGTATATCAGTACAGTGTACATATGTGTACATAGTGTTCAGTGTGAACTGTACTTAACTGTGGTTAACCATTGCTATCTTGAAAAGGACTGGCCAAGCATAGATATGTACATGTAGATATAATGCAGAAACACCGATACATCATGTCATATTATTTCTGAAATGAAGAAGTATTGATTGAGTATGAGGAGCAGGCAGATGGTTTGTAACTGCAGTATGAGGAAGTCCTTGATGAGCAGTATGTAGCAATTCAGCTGAGTGGCTTTAGTGGAAGCTTTTTGGGATTAAGATTTTTCTTTTATGTGTGTGTGTGTGTGTGTGAGAGAAAGAGAGAGAGAGAGAGAGAGAGAGAGAGAGAGAGAGAGAGAGAGAGATGTATGATCATTTATTGATTTTTGGCTCTTCATTTTGTTTGCAAGCTTATAAGCTTAGACGGCTTATACTTGACACACACTGATATATCATGCCAAGTGATTGAAAATCATTTAGTCTCTCTCTCTCTCTCTCTCTCTCTCAATCTCTCAATCTCTCATGTATACAGTACTTATCAGTTTCTTACCTGGTGCTGTATTTTGAAATACATGTAGGATAGGGTCAAGAGGTATCATTTAATGTCAACAACATGGATCAAAACATGATAGGTTACCTTTAAACAACATGCATCTAAAAGGTCATATAAGTGTCAAGATATTCAACTTTAAAAGGTAAAAATATAATTTGAATTTGAATTTAAATCCATATAGAACAATGATTTATTTTTTAAATTTTATATCTTATATAATATACTCATTGAGTATAAATCAAACATTATTTGTTTCATTAAACCTTCCTAAAATACAAAATTTAACAGTTCGGTAATATGTTTCACAAAGTTCTGCACATATAGAACTGTATAATGTACCTCACACAGGCACCTGACATTAAATCTATTTTTCTAATAATAAAAAACACATATCCTCTACCTAATAATAAACAAGGTACACATCGCCGCCATCCTAGATTTATTTAAAACTGGTACATCAGCTGGAAGTTTATGTAGTTAAGTTATGAAAGTTAAGTTATGGTTCACCTAACTTATGTTATTCAGCCTGTTTAGTGAATCATTCCTCATGTTATTCAGCCTCTTTAGTTTATCATTCCTCATGATATTCCACCTCTTTAGTTTATCATTCCTCATGATGTTCCACCTCTTTAGTTTATCATTCCTCATGATATTCCACCTCTTTAGTTTATCATTCCTCATGATATTCCACCTCTTTAGTTTATCATTCCTCATGATATTCCACCTCTTAATCATTCCTCATGATATTCCACCTCTTTAGTTTATCATTCCTCATGATGTTCCACCTCTTTAGTTTATCATTCCTCATGATGTTCTACCTCTTAAGTTTATCATTCCTCATGATATTCCACCTCTTTAGTGAATCATTCCTGATGATGTTCAGCTTCTTTAGTATACCATGCCTCACTTAATATGTTATTTCATTTATCATGCATATTTCTGAGAGTTTTTGTTGTTTATTTAAATACAGAAATCCACATCAGAGTTGATGGCAGCGATCCAGCTGGGCATCGGGCAGAGCGTGGGTGGGTTATCCTCCAAACCGGAGCGAGACCTACTGATGCAGGACTTTGCTGTCATTGAGAGCGTCTTCTATCCAGCGTAAGATTCATCCATCAGAACTTCTGATTTGACTCTTATGACAAATTAGTGGTTCAAACTTTTGTGGTTCATTAGTGTTGACGTTCTGTTTTCATAATGCCTGCTAGAATGGGTTGTGAGATTGACAATGAAACTTTGGCATATATTATGGTGTTCAATTATTCTGCACATGTAAATTAATGTCTTGTAATGTATTGATCATGCCTTAGAGGACCGATTGGAAGAAGATGAGGAGAAAGTCTACGAAATTTTTGTTTGAGTTTATGAATTCATCAGGATTGTCCTTATAACCTCTGTTCAGCAAGAACAGATTGTAGAAAGATTTAAAATTCTAAAGATACCAAAAATTTATCACTATTTGAAAAGCTTAGAAAGTTAGTTTTTGTTGGAAGAAGACTTACTATGGAGGTTTTTTCAAATTCTGTACTTCTTCAAAAATAACTAATTAACTTCTACGCAAAGAATTTATCTACAAAAAAAACCCAATCGCAATGTGTACAGAATAATCCAGTATTGTGATACTATTTTTCAGAGAGGGAAGTAACCTAACGCCAGCCCATCATTACAGTGACTTTCGTTTTAAGACATATGCCCCCATTGCTTTCCGCTACTTTCGTGAATTGTTCTCCATTCAGACAGATGACTTTTTGGTAGGTTGAAGGTTGAGCTCTATTATTTTACAATAAAAAAGGAAGGATTAATTCAATTTGTTTGTAAGACAGGTTTTGATTGGCTAAAAAAGTTTTCACTTGTATCAACACTGTAATAAGTTCTTTTGAACTATTAGGTAATAATTGAGTAATTTTGTTCCCACTGTAGTTGTCGCTGTGTGACCAGTCGCTGAAGGAGCTGTCCAACCCCGGGGCAAGCGGCAGCATCTTCTACCTGAGTCAGGACGACGAGTTCATCATCAAGACCGTGCAGCACAAGGAGGCCGACTTCTTACAGAAACTGCTGCCCGGCTACTACATGGTGAGAATCTGTGAACACACAGAAGGGGGGGGGGGGGTTAAGACACAGGGAGAGGGGGTCAGTTAACACAGGGTGAAAGGAGGCCAGTTGACACACAGAGAGATAGGGGTCAGTAAACACACAGGGAGGAGGGGGGTTAGTTTACCCAAAGAGAGATTGGGGTAGTTTATACACAGGAAGAGGGGTGTCAGTTAACACACATATGGAGAAGGGAGACCAGTTAACACACAGGAGGAGAGAATGTGTCAGTTAACACACAGGGAGGAGGGGGTCAGTTAACCCACAGGGAGATGGGGGTAGTGAATACTGAGGAAGATGGGCACAAGAAGGAAGAGGGGAATCAGTTAACCCACAAGGGAAGGGGGGGTCTGTTAACACACATGCAAGGGGGAGTCAGTTAAAACACAGGAAGTGGGTGAAGGGGCAGGTAACACACAGGAAGAGGGAAAGTCACTTAACCACACAAGGAAAGGAGGAGTCAGATAACAGGGAGAGGGGGGTCAGTCAATCCACAGGAATTGGGGGGGGGGGGGGGGGTCAGTTAACACACAGGGAGAGAAAGTCAGTTATCACATGGATAAGGGGATGGTCTCCATGGTGTGAGGGAGAGTCTGTACTCTGAAAGGAAAGGGTCTACCCCTAGAGAAAAGAGAGAGAGGGTCCACTCATAAATGGAGATGTCAACCCCTATAGTGAGAGAGTTTATTCCTTAAGATTTAAGAGAGTTTCTTCTAAAGAAAAAGGATCTACCCTCAGATCCTTAAAGGATCCATCTACTGAGTTTGGGATGGTTTACGCATTGCTTATGAGAGTCATGTCCAAAAGTCCTACATATTTCTCTCTTTTTTCGCCATCAAGGTAGCTTACAGGATGAATTTTGTTTTTTGTTTTTCTTTTTCATAAAGAATTTAGAATTTTGTTTTTGTCATTTCAGATTAGCTCTGACATTAAAAATCTGTCCAAAAAACCTTTCTAAATGAACATTTTATGTGAACATTTTATGAACTCTAAGCCTTTAGGTTAAGCCCCCCCCCCCCCCAAAAAGAAAAATAATAAAAAAATTGTGATACATATAACAAATTTAATTTTCCTTTTCTCACATTTACACTTCGCAATCTTTGTCACAAATGAATTTAAATTCAGATATTATTTAGATGCTAAGAAGACATTTTTTACTAAAATGCATCTTGCTAGCTGATGCCAGAAATAATGGATTGATCGTGCCTTTTTTTCTGTGTTTTGTATTTGGTCAACATGGGAATACACCTGATTCGTGTGTCACTGGTGAGAGCGAAAACATTGTGGACTCCTCTCTCCCAACATTGTAGAAAATTCATCACCAGTCCCCTTATGCTTACTGAACGAATGTGCGCCAACTCTATTAAAAATGCCCCTGAATTTGCCTACAGTCGTGCAGTGTTTTTGTGAGACTGGTCATGAGTTTTCAATGATGCTCTCTCTTAATGGTGGTATCCTTCACAAGGCAAAAGAAAAAATACTCCAAGGAACGAATCTTTTAAAAATGCTTAAGCTTAAAGGTGCAGTATTCCTCTACAGACAAAATATTTTGCAGGGATTTTCTACAGCCCCTTTTTTGATGATGATTTTTTGAGAAATCTATGAAAATTACAAAAATGCAACATACCTTGAGGGACAACAAAATAACTTGATTATTTTTGTACAGGAAATGGCAGTGTATCCAATTCAAACTTTTTGTACATGGATATTGCACCTGAAGTGTTAAACTTTTTTAGTTAGAATAACATTTATGAGAATAACTTTATAAAAGGAAAAAAATATTTAAAAAAAAAACAGATAATTTTTTTCTTCAGACAAATGGTTTCATTATGGCGATATTAAATTTTGAAGAATTTTATTGCTGATATATTCCTTTGAGTATTTTTCTATAAACATGTTAATTAAAGATCACCTCAGCTAAAACTTTAAATGTGTTCTGTCTCTGAACTTCATATTGTGTAGTGTCTCCCCACTACTGTATTTTATGTCCCAGTCCTGCTCAAGTGAACTCTGTGGTTTATTGGCCCATTAAATATTTGGTTAAATTACCAGCATTGCTCATACAATTCTGTGATATGTACTATATAAACTGCATCTTGTGCTCATGTGAAGTGAATTTCATGTGAAATGCAAAATCAATGTAATGTTTTTATGAAAGTTGCACAAGTAAAAAATTCACATGAAATCATAATGTTTTTTTTGAAGAAAAAACTATATGTGATATCACTGATATTTTTTGTCACATGTAACTCATGTGAGGCACATATAAGACTGTATAAGGGTTTATGTCTCAGTAAATAACTCTCAGTGAAGACCATTGTTGTTGTTCAATGAAGGCCATTGACCTATACTGTGGAATCATCATTGATCGTGGGGGACCAATGTTCGTGGCTTTCGTGGGTAACCCTTGCCCACGAATTTACATCCCCACGAACCTATACACAATCATTTGTTTAATATTTATTAAATTTATCCCGATTACACTAGCAACGAAAATACATCCCCACAAACCAGGAAAATTTTGGCTACTCACAAACATTGACCCCCACAAATAAAAATGATTCCACAGTAACTGGGTTAAAGCTTATTTGCACACCTCTTTGAAAAAAATCTTGAGTTGAACTAAAGTAAACAAGTTATTGTTTTTGTCACACTTGGACAGTTTTTAATGAAAATACACCTACTTGTGAAATAAGAACAACTGAAATTGATGAAAGGGAAAATATCAAAGATATCTTTTTTGACACATTATCATTTTTCACTTGAATAAATTCACAGGAACGAAAACAGATTTCTTACGGAGTTTTCTAATGAGAAATATTGACATTGTTTCTCCATTCGGAAGTCACTCGGAATACCTCGCACAATTTTTCAACGTTATCACCTGGGTACTTTCATGTCTGTTGCAATGCAAAGAAATGTAGGTCTGTTTTTGTTAATAGACTATTAGACTTAAACAAGTTAGTTCTGGGACTTCTGAATTTTAATCATCTTGAAAATAAAAGTAACTAGGGGATTTTTTGTTGAATGTGAATTGCGAGATTTCCTTGGAGTTATTCCCGATTTCCCCTGCAGGTCTGTGTTAGTGTATATTTGTATTTTACCAGCTGCACACAAATCTCTACCTCCTCCCACACATGACTATCAATGGTGGCCCTCTCTATATGTTTATACACACTGCACATTCAAACAATATTGTTCTAGTAATGTACATTTCTCTCTACCTGTGTGCGCCAAGTGTAGTAGTGAATGAATGCATGGAGGACCAGTTGTTGTGGAGAGCACACACGTTTCAGTGTATATACTAGTACACTATACATCCATTTCTATTTCAACTATTGCAAGTATGAGAAAACATGGTATAAAAAATTAATTTTTCTCTAGAAAAAATTTCAAAATTGTACATGAATTTTTGGTATCTTGTTTTAGTAACTGGTCTTTAACTTATATGCAGAGATGAAAATTAAAGTAATATTAACGATTTTAATATTGATTTTTAAATTTATTTTTTTTAGAACCTTAATCAAAATCCTCGGACCTTGCTTCCCAAATTCTATGGATTTTACTGCTACCAGGTAAGGAAGACTTTACTAGATCAAAAATGTAGCATGCATACATGATGTCAATTGTTAATGTACATCATTTATTTAACTACCTATTTAAACTTTACCAAACTATACCAATTTGCCAGTATCAGTGTCACTTTGAAAGGGTGATTGTCAAGCAAAATTGATTCTCTTTTACAGTGTGGAGGCAAAAACATTCGATTCGTAGTCATGAACAATCTTCTTCCATCGTCGGTCAAACTTCACGAGAAGTACGACATGAAGGGAAGCACTTACAAGAGGAAGGCGTCCAAGGCGGAGCGGTCAAAGTCCAGCCCCACCCTCAAGGACTTGGACTTCATGAATAACCACCCCGAGGGAATTCTGCTGGAGAAGGATAAATACGACGCCCTCATCAAGACCATACAGAGGGACTGTAGAGTAAGACCTCCCCCATTGTTCATATACTGAATATTGAAAACTATACAGAGGGACTGTAGAGTAAGACCTCCCCCATTGTTCATAGACCTTCCTCATTGTTCATATACTGAATACTGAAAACCATACAAAGGGACTGTAGAGTAAGACCTCCCCCATTGTTCATAGACCTCCCTCATTGTTCATATACTGAATACTGAAAACCATACAGAGGGACTGTAGAGTATGACCTCCCCCATTGTTCATATACTAAATACAGAAAACTATACAGAGGAACTGTAGAGTAAGACCTCCCCCATTGCTCATATACTAAATACTGAAAAACTATACAGAGGGACTGTAGAGTAAGAAAGATCTCCCATTGTTCATATACTGTATACTGAAAACCATACAGAGGGATTGTAGAGTAAGACCTCCCCCATTGTTCATATATACTGAACATTGGGGGAAGGCCTTACTCTACATCTTGATTGCAAAAATTAGTCACCACGAACCAGTTTATCTCCCGTATATCGTAATTCTCAGTGACTAATTTTTATGATAAAGAATATTAACTAGATACGTTTGTAACAAACAATTTAAGGATTCGTTTACAAGAAGAAATATTTGTGACTTGGATGTGTCCACTAATCTCTAGTATTAAATTTATGCCACATTCTGTAGAAAATTACATAATTGCAATGTGTCATAGAATGCTTTCATTGATGGAATGGGAAATGATTTCACTTTATTTGTTTTGTCTGAACAGGTGCTGGAAAGTTTCAAGATCATGGATTTCAGCATGCTACTGGGAATTTACAATCTAGATATTGCTGCTCAGGAGGTAAGAAGGCGTCCATTTGTTATAACCTTTTATTGTTATAAAATGGAATTGTTGAGTCTCATGTTTTTACTATGAATACTCTACCAATGTAAAACCTATCTGCTACATGTACAGCAGTAAATTGTTTATTTGACGATGACTTGTCGAATAAAAAACAACATTATAAGAGAAAAACAAAGAGGCTTGGAATTCACTTTATTGAAATGTGAACCTTTTTAAGCCAAAGAGCTGAGTTTATTATCTAATAATTTTAATAATAATTAGTTGCAATTAATGAATTTTACATGTACTCTTTAGTTGACAATCCCCTCAAAGAAAAAAACAAGGTACTGTAACACATATCTGGATATTTTCTGTGCTGTTACTATTTTATTTGTTGAATTGCAGAGGAAACAGCAGCGTCCGTCTTTGACCATGTCAGCTAACCCCGACGTATCCGCTGTGGCAGATTATCCACACACGGCGTTCTCACCGGACGGAGGACATGACACAGGTGGTCGCACGCCGCGCTCAGGTCTGCTGGCTTACCTCACTGGCTCGCTACTAATGACTGGGTGGGACTAATGACAGGGAAAAGGAGGGTAGCTTATAATTATTGGGTGGGACTAATGACAGGGTGGTGTGAAGCTCTCGTTAATAATGAATTGGTGGGACTATTGATGGGATAGAGGGGGCTACACCACTAATGATTGGGTATAGCTAGTGACAGGGTAGAGTGGGGGCTAGTTACTTATTATTGGATGGGACTAGCATTTCTGGTATTTTTGATAAGATGGGGCTAATGACAGGACAGGGGGGGGGGGGGGGGGAGGGCTAACATCTCATTATTGGATGGGAAGTCAAGATTAGCAGAGAAGATTATGGCCTATAAGGTCTATACTCAGTGACATACATTAAGCATGTGAGAGGGGAATGGAGCACTTATAGAATTATGTTTTAGAAATTTACACAAATTCTTTGAGCACTTTTAGCAATGGGCTATGGTTTTGTAATTAACTTCACCTTTTGTGTAGGTATAACAGCAATACATACATTGTTCAATTATCATTCTTTATGAGAAAGAGAGGAAGTTCTCTGAAAGCCATGCCCGTAGGAAAAAAAAAATTATTTTATTTTGGTGCAAGTTTCATTGATTTTCTATGAATTTTTTGATGGAAATGTGAACATGAAATAAAAAGCAGGAAAAGGATTTGAATTTCTACATATCAATTTGAGAAAAATATTTATGAACTGGGTTTCAGGGATTTGCTGCCTCCTATGATACTTGTATTTATCATGTATAGATTTGTTAAATCATAACACTTGTACATGTATTTTACCTGTGGTGGGGTAAATAGAATTACTAATTCATCATTATATGATATCAAATATTGATTTTATAGTTTATGCCATTGAATCGTCAAGATATTGAATATATGAATTATGAAATTAGATGATACATTGAATTTAGACTGGACTCATTAACTCAAAATCAAACTTGAAGGAAATTGTCTTAAATTTTCTGCCAGAATATCATAATGACTTGTATATACATGTGTATTAGACAAATTGTATTGACAATTTTCTTGAACTAATCATAAGCTTTTAAGTCCAGAATAAACAGAAAATCAACATTTAAGTCGTTCAGTGTGAATTTGAGACTGGAATTACCAATGAAGGTCACAAATTTTTCACAAAAACTTGTTGGAGTTTAACACAACGACTTGATTCAACAAGTGATGCTGGGTCTGTTTTGTTATTTCAGTAAGTGACAGTTTGTGGGTGTTTGTTTTGCAGGTGGTGCCCCGCAGCGGACCAAGTCCATCAAGACCCGAGTGGCACAGTACACTACCCCCATGGAGTCCATCACCGCCCAGGCCACAGAGTCCGATGAGGAGGATCAAGAGGATGATGAAATTCCGTAAGAATCAATACCCCACACCCCCACCCACCCACCCTCTCCACTCCTCAGCAAAAAACTACAACCCACAATGTGCTGTTTTGTGCCTGTCCTTCTCTTTCAAAATTTCCCATTCAAATATGAAAATACCACTGACCCCCTAATCACACACACACACCCCTACACCCCCCCAACCTCCTAACCACAACATACCATTGTGTCTCCTCTCCTAATGTTTCAAAAACACAATGACATGGATACACCCTTGTTGACTGTTTCTTGCTGAGGCTTAGCTTTGGAGCTCAGTTTTATACCGGAGGTTCTAATTTGAAGCATACTGTTTTATTTCATAGACCGGGAGGCATTCCAGCCAGGAACAGCAAAGGGGAGAGAATCATGTTGTACCTGGGTCTCATCGATATACTACAAAGCTACCGACTCAAAAAGAAGTTCGAGCACACCTTGAAATCTATAGTCATTGATGCGGTAAGAGAGCTAGGGAGCACACCATAAAATAGATAGTCTTTGATCGCGTAAGAGAGCATACCATAAAATCTATAGTCATTGATGCGGTAAGAGAGCTAGCTCTTTGTGAAAGAGATGATTCTTTAGGCACGTGGACGACTCATGACTCTGTTGGCTAATGGACGAAGAACAACATTACTCCATGTATTCAAAATATTTCAGAATAATATAAATCCAAATAGTTTAGGGTTGGTATAGTTTGATGAATTTTTATTAAAAGAAAATGTGTGATAACTTGGGCTGATTTTTGACTTGGAAACGTTGACAATCCTGTTCTTTTTTAAGAAAAAAAGATTTGATCTACCAAGAAAATTTCAATTGCTTGCAAAAATCACCCTTTGTAAGGTTAAACCAATGACATGGTTCTGCTGTGTGGGAAAAATACAAGTTTTCATATCAGTCTAAGAAATTATACTGTTTTAAAAAAAAAAATTTAATAATTTTCTGGCAGCCGTTGTTATAAGAAATATTCTTATGATGCTCTGTTGATAATATAAAGTTGTGGACATTTTGTTGACACTTGATCATTCTTTTTCCATTTTTTGCCAACAGGACAGTATATCTGTCCACAGGCCAAGCTACTACTCCCAGAGGTTCCAGGATTTCATGTCCTCCAAAGTATTCAGGAAAATCCCCACACGTAAGTACACAGCTAGAGCCAGCTAGCACACTGTTGATTTAGTAGGACAGCTTTATGATTTGATTTTTTCGATTAATTAGTTAGTACAAGTTTTGATTGCATGCTTCACTGATGGATGCGATACAAATTGCTGAGAGATGGCACCTTCCCCTTTTGTGACTTGTAGGTTTTATTTTTAATCGTGTTTCAAATGATTCTTTTTTTTCCAAACCCAGAACATGTCTATGGATTCAACTTTCATCCTTTGATTTTTATAGATATTTTGCATGAAATTCATTTTGTTGGGCCTGTCGCTCACTGGTGTAGGATTAAGCTCACAGACAGATAAAACTCAAGAACTTTAAAACTTTAAAGATTCGCCATAGATACCTAGGCATAGTCATTCTAAATTGCAAACAGTGTACAATGTGTATACATTTAAATCTCTTCTTGTTTTCAAGAAGTCTTCTTACTGTAAGCTCAAGGCACTAGAACCGAGTGGATGAAGAAATATAGATATTGGAGTTTGAGTGATTTGAAGTTACTGTAGTTTACATTTGCATGAACACAAGTACCGGTAGTACTTAGTGTGATTTTGAGGTTTGGAGCAGGAACTAAGAAAAATGAAGGTATAGCAAAAAATAAACAACAAAGTTTTCTTTCACAATATTTTGGTACCAAAATGCTTGTATTTTTGTATAATAATTTGCTGTCATAAGTTAGTTGTACAACAGATTTGTAATATACAGCCTCATAAATAGATTACTATATTTTACCTATAAAGTACCCAGTGGTAATCTCTTATTATTAGATAATATTGGGGGGTTGGGGGGGGGATTGCTTAAAAGAAAATACAAGAATCAGGGTAGAGACTCTCCCTGAGAAGTAGTATGATGTTGCATGATTCCATGCGAGGAGTTAACAACTTTCAAGGTGTAAGGTGCAACATCCCTATATATATATGTGTGTGCAATTTTTATTGATAAAATTTTGTGTTTTTGACATTTGAGGAATAAATGTGATATTTGATAATTTTTTGAAGGAATTTTAAACTGTCAGTCATTGAAAAATAACACAAATTTCCACATGGCTTGATTTAAACATAACTTGATTTAAATTTAACAGAACATTTAAAGCGTAGAAATTTCAGTAAATAAGTGTGAGTTTTCTCTTTTTTTAAGAGGGATTTTGCGCCTTGAACCATTCAATTTTACATTCAGGTGCAGGACAATGATTTGATAATGGCTGAATGTGATTTGTGGGTTTTGCGTCTTTCTTACTTTTGTTTCTTCTTTTACGCTTCCCCCGTTCAGTGGAGCCGCCTAATTTTCGGGCTGCACAACGCTTCCGCAAACTTGTCAATCTAGGTAATGGCTTAAAGTCTCTCACTGTGCTCAGTGTTTTGTCTGCTCACAAAAAGAAATCAAACCAATATTATTTATTTAGCTTGTTTATTTTTGGGTTACGTGCTTTACCCTCAGTTTTTTTTTTTCTTTTGATGAAATTTTCTTTGGATTTGGGCGCATGGTACCTCTGTACTGTATGTTATAATGATTTGTGTGCCTTTCAAATGTTGGAAAGTGGTGTAGTTTTTAAATTATTTGCAACTGTATTGCACTTCAATGGCAAGGTTTTTCCAAGCAGGGCTAGAAATCACCTTTTTTTCACTGATCATTTGAACTTTCAAATAGAATTTTTACTGTCCTTTAGACCAACATACTGGGAAAAGACTAAAAAAATTACTGGCCCAAAGCAGAAGTGATCTCTACAAAGCATATTAAGCTTAATTCCAGATTTACTGGTTCCACATCATTGGGTTATCAATCATAATACATTATTACAATTATCCCTCTGTCAAGTTCCCATGCTTTGATGAAGTTTGAGGTCCTAAACATGAGGTTAATTATTATTCCTACGCATGAAGTTAATTAAGAGAGTTTCTAGGCATGAAATTATTAAAGTGAGGTCCTAGGCATGAAGTTAAAGAACTGAGCACATAGGCATTAGGTTTATTTAGCAAGGTCCTATTAGGCATGAAGTTAATTAAGCTAGGTCCTAAACAAAAGGTTAATTAAGGGAGGTTTTAGGCATGAAGTTAATTAAGTGAGGTCATAGGCATTAGGTTAATTAAGCAATGTCCTATGGGACTTTTGACCCACTTCTTTTAAGCCACTCATGATTATATTATTTTTTTTCAGTGGAATAGGCTGTTGGTTGTTCACTAAAGTTTTAATTTGAATGACGTGCTTTTATTTGCTTTAATTAGTTATCTTAGACATAAAATTTGCATGTAATGAATATTTTATTACCATTATCCAAACACCATCTCTAAACATACAGGACGAAAATTAAATGTCTGACACATCAAAACCCCATTCAAGGCTGGTTGGTCAACAAATTACACATCAACCTTCCTTAGATTTTTAGATATGATTCAATAAGCTAAGATCTATCATTTAATAAAGATAAAATCCATATATTTAGCTATGAAATTTGAATAATCTTCCTACATCTTTATCATCATGTAATTATAGAGCTTTTCTTCTTAATGAGATTATTACAGTGACTGTCTAAAAATGGTCGCGATCATCCAGCCATTTAAATTTAGCTAATGTTGATCCAAATTCAACTACTTAGCATGCATTAAACACCAGTAGTACGTCTTAATTATCTAAAATATGCACTCTTTGTAAATATGGATGTCAGATGGCATACTTGTGGGACTCTTTACCCACTTCCCCAAATTATGTATGAATTTAGTTTTCCTCTGACATTTATTGAACATTGTTAAAAATTTGTTTGTTTAATAGAAACCAATGACTTAGTCTTGCTTTTTGTCATTACATTGTTTTGTGGTATTGTGAATTTTCAAGGGAAAATTTTTGCTGTTCTTTTAAGATTTACGCCAAAAAATGGGTATGGATTCTTTCTACTCATTCATTCATTTATTCAGCAGCAATTTACTTTTTCTCCTCACTTTAAATTTCATGTTCCTATCAACAAGCATATTGACCTACTTTTTTGCACGAAATTATGATCTTTAACAAAATCAGTAAATTAAATTTGATTTAAAAAAAAACAACATTATAAAAGATTTGAGGAGGAACTTCTTGTATGTTTATCACTTTCATTGTCAACAGCTTGATACAATATCATTCTCAGACTTATTTTTCATCAATTTACTTTTAAATTATGTACTTGCGATTGAGCATGCATGCCTTTTCATATTTGTTTAGATAATGCTTGGAGAGAGAGAGAGAGAGAGAGAGAGAGAGAGAGAGAGAGAGAGAGAGAGAGAGAGAGAGAGAAAGAATGTTGTTTACAATAGTGAATATTTCAAGAAGAAATAAGCATATATATACATGTATATTTTTTATTATATGGCACTGTAGTATCCCATGCAAAATTGACATATCTTACATATATCATACAAGAAGAATGTAATTTTTGAACATTAAAAAATTCATACAGTGTTCCAATATTTTTAATGTAACTTTTCCCATTTAAATATTTTTTATGGGTGATTTAACGAAAAATGCATACAGATATTATATGTCTCATTTGAATACCCACATTACCTAGTTGGAACATCTTAGGGAGCTTGCTTTATAATCCATTTGTTAACAGTTATTTCAACGTGATTTAAAGCCTTCTCCAACACAGCAGATCTCTACCCTAGCTGCAAAGCAAACTTTAAAGAGTTTTTATTTATAAATTAAAAAAAATATATTTTTAAATGAAAATTGATATTGACTGGTTAATTATTGATATTTAAATTTGAATTCTGGCCTTTCTAAGTAAAAGAAAAATCAAATGAAATGGTTGGATTTTTAGTGTTTAGCAATTAAACACTCTAGATTTACATATAAATAATTTTTAAAAATATTGTTGTTATAGACAAGTATTGATTGAACTGAGCTCTTTTGTTTTCTAAAGCTCTTAAACATTCGCCATCCAAGCGCAAACCTACTGCGGGCAAAAGAGCAAATACAACATCTGAATCTGAGACCCTTTCGGAGCCTCCGAGAACAGAGGTTAGAGGTCAAAGAACGAGGAACATCAGTTTCACAGACGATGACGGCCTTCCGTCAGGTTTGTTAACATTCTGTACACAATCAGAATTAATTAGATTTTACATAGGAATTGTTTAAAGTTTGAACATGTTGAAAGGCAAAATATTTACATTTTTTTTATTGTCCATTGTCCAAAAAATACTGGCTCTTGTAGGGACCTTCTACGAGAAGGTTTTGTCATGTTCAACATTGTATGATTATGATCTACATTGTATATAAGTTACCTCCTATATATGTTTGGGAACCTGATTATCTTCAACATAAAATAGTAGAAAAGACAATTTTTATTTAAAACAGGCACAAAAGGAGGTAGGCCTGACCTATTGCCAGAAAATTCAACACCCCCTCCAACTTTCGCCGAGGCCATAGCTTCCAAATCGGAGGGTTCCTCACATGGTCATGAGATGCCAATGTCAAGGTTGTCACTGTGTTGAATATTTTTATTTATCTCTTAAAGCAATGAATGTTAGTGTGCTGATCTTTTGTTTGTGCATGTCTAGCGTATTTTTAAAATTTTCAATTAAGTTTTGAAATTATACAGATCAGGTCAGAAATAATTTGACTTTTCATAGTAACTCAATTTTTATAGGCAAGACAAATTTTCATATACCATATATATGCCTACATGCCAATGTGAATTTGATTTGTGTCAAAATAATTCGTCTCTAGATGTAAGTTTATATATTTCAGTTTTTTATACAGGCACAATTTGTCTATTTTTCCTTTCCTAATGATATGAATACAAAAGGAGAATAAGAAGTCCTGTCCATATTAGTAGAGTATAGACTGAAATGGGGTATTAAACACGTTCTTAACCATGTTAACAGTGCTAGTTATGAATAAAAAAATTTCCTTGGCTTTCACTTTTTATGTGAAATGGAGTCACAGGCTTAAACATAATTGTGGTAACCCTGCTTAACTGTAAAGGTTGGATCTTGTTCCAGTCGCACACCCGGAGCTCTAGGATCCACATTCCAGACGGTCACTGACTCCTCTTATCCAGTCTCTCCCAAAATGTCCAGTCTGCGGGGATCCCCGCCCCTGAGTATCTCGGAGTCCACGCCCACACACACAGAGTACACGGAAGGCACTCCCAGCTACACCCCCTCCTCCCCCAGCTGTTACAGTGATATAGGTGAGAGCTGTCACTGCATTTTTTAGACATATTAAATGTAAAAGTAGTTTTACATAAGGCCAAACAATATTAAAGTTTTGTTTCTCAGGCATGTCACATCTGATTAAATGCTGCGGCATTAATTACTTAGTTGCCCAATTATATATTTTTTAAAATTTTATTGTTCCCCTTTACAAATCTTGCAATAGATATTGAATAATAGAAAACCTATCATATTTTGCATTTTTTTGGCCGGAGAACTAAGATAAATTTTTTTGGCCCAAAACTCAATCTTAAGTTACTCAGGAAAAAAAAATTCGGAACATGATGCAGCAGGCAGGTTTACTAATCAGAGCTTGTCTACATTCGATAGAAAAGACCTATTGTTTTTGTCTTGTTTTATCATAATATGTAAATTGTTATATTATTTATGAATTTTCAGAAGTTGCCAGGACCAATTAATTATACCCCCACTCCGGGGGGGGGGGGGGGGGGGGGGGGGATACTGTTTTACCCTTGTGTGTCAGTCTGTAACAAATTATTGTAGCATTTTCCTCAGAAACTATTAACTGCAGATGCTTAAAATTTTACACACTCTTTATTCAGCTATGCCATTTGATGGGATTAACTTCCTGTTAAATGATTAATTTGTTTATTTTTAGTCTAAAGTTTCAAGCAAATTTCGGCAATGATTTCTCACCAACTTTACATTGCATTTGGTGTAAATTTTAAAACATTCTTTGTTTAGGCATGCCATATATTGGGATTCATTTTTGAACAAAATCAATGTCAACTTCCTGTTAAATGTCAACTCTGCTTTTTTTGTACATCCACATCAGAGCAGGGATATCACTAATGAGTGTCGGCTCACAAATATCTTGTTTTATAAGAAGTAAAAAAGCAAGGAATGAAAGAGTTTTTACAAATTTTAAATGTATTGCAAGATTTTTCCAACTTCTTTATATCAAATCAGATTTATTGATTGTTTATGACAGTTATGTTTTATCTGAATCAGAACCTGCATTTCAAGCTGAGTTGGACAAGGATCACCCCTCCCCAGAGTTGAGGAGAGGATCACCGGGATTCACCATCGCCAATGTTTCCAATAACTTGGATCACAGTAGTGCTATTATGACTAAAACAGTCATCACAATTTCAGACACTTCTTCAAACAGTGACAAACACTCTAGTGATCAAGACCCAAAGAACAAACGTTCAGGTGAACAAGACGTCAAACATTCAGGTGATACGGATCAAGCTGCAGTGTTAGCATCTGACATTCCAGTGACTTCCACAAAGAAAGAAGAGGATTCAGGATCAACAGAGATGGATAAATCGGGGAATTCCACACCAGGGGGTTCTCCAACGGGCGATAAGGCAATGGGATCCCTGGAAGAGAGTGGTGCTATAGAAACGGTAAGGAAGACATAACCTGCTTAGCATGTTGTTGTGGTTTGATTTGTAGCTGTGTGTCACTGTTTGACTTGGATTATCTGAAGTTAACTCTTTGCCTTTGTGGGGTTTTTTTTTAAGCAAGTTGATGCATTTTTACATGTTGTGTCAGAAAAGGGTTTGCTAGTAGAATTTATTTTACTATGAGTAGTTGAAAATCATTTTTGCATAATGTATGTTGTGGGGTATTTTGTTGCATCTTTTGGGTTGAATGCAACAGTTAGTATGAATTAAATTTTATCAACAATTGGATAAGGTGCCAATTAAAACTTTGGTGGATTAGTTTGTTTGCAGTACGTTCCAGTAGAAATAGAACCATGATTGAATTATTAATGTATTCAGGAAATGTTTACAAAAATATTCAGATTCAAATTTATTAATTTATATCAATCATTATGTACAAAGTTTACATGCATATATCCTCAAATGATATTATTGTATCAGCATTAATATATTTAAAAAATTATATTATGCAAATGAATATATACCTGTATACCATTTAACCATTTAGTGAAAAAAAAAGTTAATTTGTTCATCTAAAATTTCAGAACACTTTTGTGATTTGAAAATAAAATTGAATACTAATTTTTCACAGTCTCCAAAAGCTCCTCTAGAGGTAAAATTATAGAATTCCCAATGAATAATATATTGCCTATCTTCTATCAGTTTGACTATTGAGCTAGTGGCTAGCATTGATCATGGCAGTGCCTTGAATTTGAAATCTTATTTAAATGAGTTAGTCTCAGGCTGATTGGATTGTTGACAGTGAAGCTTAAAATTGCACCTACAGATTGACTGTATGGAACAGACATATATATTTATTTATATATACATTTAACTTGTTTTAATGAACTTGTATTTATCATTTCTTTGAAGACGAAACAGCATGAAAAAGTAAAGACAACAAAAACTCTTCTATTTTCTGAACTTTAATTGTTTAACCAGTGCTTCAATAACAATAAATATATGCAGTGCCAGGGTTTGAAACATTTGCACCTCAATTTTTCAACCGTCTTTGGAGAACATTGGAATATTTTATTAAAGATTGTTACTATAATTCGAAACAACATAAAAATAATTGTAACTTAAAAGTTTTATCAGTTACTAGAAATAAGAACAGACAGCATCTCCTCATATGACAAATGACATTGAGTAAATTCCAAACCTTGGTGACTGTGTGTGTATGATAAGCTTATTTTTGCCTTTTTGCAATTTTAAATCATATCCAGCTTTCTATGCTCTTCTAATCGTACTTTCTGTTTATGTTTTCACTGTTGTAGTCTGGTGTTTCGGGGAAAGCTTTGCATGCTGGGATAGCTTTGCATGGTGTGAAGGGTACTAACAAAACTAATTTCTTGCACCACAAACTAGACTCGAGATTTTTGTCTCACGAGACACTAGCTAACACTAATACTGACATGGTGCGACACACAGCAGCACGCAACAGCAGAATTAGAGGGGAGTTTATCATGCAAGAAAGAAGAGGTTCTGAAAAGGGAGAGAACTCTGAAGATGATGTTGGTGAAGATAGAGAGGAGTTACCTTCTCGTGAGAGGGGATCCGGTTCATTTTCTGATGAGGATCCGGAGGCTTATTCCAAGGTCCAGATGAGAACGAGACTGGAACATCTCTTGAGGCAACAGTCTCTGAGGAGCCCTGGTGATAACCTGAGAGTCTCGGCCCCTCCGCTATCCATACATTACTACAAACCAGTCGCACTGAGGCGATTCACCTACCTACCAGGGAATGAGCTGGAGTATAGCCAGACAGAGGAGAGTTCCACCGGAAGGCAGACAACTCATCTTTAATAACCCTAAAATCATGTAGGGGCAGTGACGTCTTTTTTCTCAAAGAAACATGAAGATAAAACTTTCCTTTCCTTTGTGTATCTGTAGCATAGACTTAGAAGACTTCCTCAGTGTAGAGTTAGATGAATGCTTTGTGTAGTCAGTGTTGTTGTGTAATATTTAAAATTTGAAACAGTCTTTAATATGGTTTAAATTTGAACAAATTGGTTTGAATATGATACATGAGTTGGGAGGTTGTGTAACATATACAATAGGCTGAGCTACATGTTAGATAATACTGGTACATGGAAGTTTTCAACCAACTGCATTGCCAGTTAGGATTTGTGATTGTTTATAAATTGTTGACTGGTTTTGTTGGTAGAATGCATTTTATTTCCAGCTCCACTCACTATATTTTAGCAGAAGTGTGACCAAAGGGGGCATGCATCCCTGAAACCCACTCAGTTTAAGTTTTGATGAATTCATCGTACTGAGAACCATGCTCTTATTTTATATTAACCACCTCCCAAGCGTCAACATGCACCTGCAATGCAGAATATGTTCAGGTTTTACAATCATATTTTGTACATGTTGTATAGAAATCAATATTTTTGAGATGATTATGCTTTCGTCTTATGATTTCAAATGCATTATCTGTCAGTGTGTCCTACCAAGCATTTTTTTTCTTCTGAAAAACAGTAACAAGGAACAAGAAAGTAGTCTATTCGACTATGATTGAAGGATGATAGAAAAAGAAAGTTGGTGGATTCTGAACAGATATATTTAAAACTTGACTGATTTTTGTTTTGTTTGTATTTTTTTGATTTCAGAAGTAGAAAGGGGAAAACTCTCAGTAAGGCTGACTTGTAATTCTGTTGCACCTCATCTATATAGTCTTGAGTCTTGATGATATCATTTATCTAAAGAGTAAAAAGACAGGCGTGCCCCTTAACACCGGATTTAATTAAAAAAGTCAATTTTTGTTTTGACTTCAAAAAAATTGTAAAAACAAAAATATGCTTTATGCATTTTTTTCTCGAAAAGAAATTTCACATACTTTTGGTTAAACAATTTCAAAGATGAAGTGCCAATTAAATGCTTTAAGATGAAGTAATTTGGTTTTTTGATTGTACATGTACTGGTAAATCACTTTCTATGAAAACTTAATGAATAAGTATTTTCAAACAAAATATACAACTTTTGATCAATGATTCATGAAAATTTAAATTCATGTTCCGAAACATGTAAAATAAAAGTAACAAAGAGTGTTGAAAATGATGCAAGGATCTTGTTTCTTCATTGCAACACTGTATTAAGGATTTGTTTTTAAGAATTTGCAACTGGGTCTATTTACTCTTTAGGAATATGATAACTATAGTGAGTTAGTGACTGTGTAATTGTTATACAGTGTTATTTTATTTTTTACTTTTGGGACCATATGTATTGAAACATGAAATCGGAGAATCCTAGAAAGAAAGAAGGAAATTTGTTGTTGTCTTTTAGTACTGTATCCATCTCCTGATTCATAATTATCCATTATTTAGAAAAATCCTTTTATATACCCTCAGGTTCCCCTGGATGATTTTCCTACTTTTGTTCATTACCACTATGTGGCTGAATCTGTGTAGTCTCACTCAGGAAACAATGATCCAGTGCAAATGATATACTGTGGAATCATTTTTATTCATGGAGGTCAATGTTCGCTGGTAGCCAAAATTTTTCTGGTTCGTGAGGACATAATTTCGTTGTTAGTGTAATCGGGATAATTTTAATAAGTATTAAACAAAGATTGTATATAGGTTCGTGGGGATGTAAATTTGTGGGCAAGGGTTACCCACGAAAGCCACGAACATTGGTCCCCCACGAACAATGATGATTCCACAGTACTTATCTTGTGTAGAAATAAGGACCAAAGTGTAAAACAAAGCTAATCTGGCTAGGGAGAAGTGAGCTCTATTGAAACAGAAAGCTAAAGCTATACAGCTGACTGTCATGACATTTTTTTTGTACGGTATCCCAGAATTCTTTTGCTCCCATCAGTACCTTGCCTGACCAATCATATTAATTACCTGATCAATCAGTGTAAAGTACAGAGATTCCTATTTTGTATTTTTTGAAGCCAAGAAAATTTGGTTTTTGGGTCCCTGATGGGAGTATGTTAGGTATAATTTTTTTTTCACTTGACACAAAGAACAAGATGGCATCATGTAGACTGATGACCATCAAAGATGATTTTATGATAAATTTGGTTTTGATAATGACAAGCTTCCTTCGATCTGTCCCTTTAGACAAGTAGAGTTGTAGAGAAGTAAGGCCTGTCTATTCTGACTAAGTACTGTCAATTGTAATTGTACTTAACAGTTGTTTACACTATCCTATGAAAGTGAAACTATGCCAATATTACAAGGACGTGTTCTTGCCAATGAATTAGATGTTTTAGTAGCTGTAATAAAATGCATAAGATAACGGAACAATTCATTATTATAACCATGAAATATAGTTGTTCACTGTATTCATGAAGTTGTGATTTCAACTGTCCTCACATATGTATAAATATGTGCATCACATGATAGGTTTTATTGTCATGTCGGTTCAGACAGGTTTTCTTTTCATTAGAGGCACCCATTCTTCCCTGTATCTTAAAACTCACTAAGAAAACACTGTTATTGATTGATGTTACTTTAATGGAGAGACTATCAAGATTTTAAAATTTGTTAGAGTTTCAAGTTTCCCCAACCGATGATATAAGAGAAACTTTTACTTTCATTCTTGGAAAGTTTTACTTTTTGTATGTTTCTTACTACTTGTCAGTCAAATATTGTAATCTGTAAATGCCTCTATGTAAAATCCATGTCCATCAAAAGTCATAGATTTTTAAGTTTATTTATCACCTTGACTCATTGACTCATTGATTTTCGAGTTATTATTTCAATAGTATCAAACTGCTTTTAGTTAAAGTAAATGACATTTTTTTGTATGTTTGAGCCTGGATAAATTATGATAATAAATTATACGAAACACTTCAACAAATTGCTAATATTTCTGATAATGTCATTGCGTTTATTATTTTATTTCACTGTCTATATGAAGTTTAAAAACAAATTGGATTTAAAAAAACAAAAACAGAACTATTTATAATCCACATTTAGTTAAACATTTTGAGCTGTTAGGTATTTCATATATTGAGATATAATCAAAGCAAATTTAAAACTTTTGAACTTTAAACATTTTTCTTTCGACTTTGCTACAATTTGAGTTTTTTCTATTTTTTCTCTATTGAACAGCAAACTATGATAAGAACCGAATGACACAATAAACATATTGTCAATAGTTTACAATTTTGTATTTGTATTATATTTTTTGGATAGGTTTTCTTTGAATATCCTTTTTGAACATTGTTGTCTTGATGTTTTGCATGCAGATATTGGTGATGGTGTATATAATGAGAAGATTAGATTTAAAATGTACTTTAAATTGTGCCTTTCATGTGCATTTCAAGTAAAATTTAGAGGGAAACGCATGTAAGGAAAAGTTGGCCATGAAATAATTGATAACATCTGTAAAAATTGGTTGGGGGAGGGGGTAATTTTAGAAACAGGGCTTGGGTCTTTTTACATGTTCAATTCTGCTCATATGCAAAAAAAATGATATTTGGGGTTTAAAAAATTGATAAATATTCATAAAGAATTGTGACAAATAATTTATTAACAACCACTTTGCAATGGTCTGCTTCCATTTCAGGTACAAAACAGTTATTTTTTATTTGTAATTTAAAGTTTTACTTTAAATATAACACAAATGTACTAAAATAACATTAATATATAATTTATAGTTTTTATATAGATTTTTTATTTTAAAGAAATATGATAAAGATTTTTGATGAAATTATGTAATACCTTTTTTCTCTGATTTCCCTGTTTCTTTTTTTCATTTTTATCATCTTATTTTTAAGATTTTCTTTATTTTTTTCCAGACACACTTATGAAGATGGAATCAACAAGAGATACCAATCCATGATTGTCAAAGCCAGAAGAGCAGGACATGTTAGATTCTGTTAGTCTCTGTAGCCACGTGTAGACCTGGAACTGGGGGTCCAGTTATTCTCTATAACTAAACTCACACAATGCTAAATATAGGGAATACTTTAAATCATGATTTCTATGATCGTTTGGTCTGCAATGTCTTTTTTTAAATTTTTTTTTTTTTTGGAGACAGCTTTGCATTTTTTGTTTTATTGTGTGAAAGGTCCTACCGTCAAAAGTGGATAGGACAGTATCCCAAAGTCAAAGCTGAATCTCTCTGAAATATACAATTGCCGCTCCCTTAGTTATTGGCCATGTTTATTTTAAAGTGGTTTTAGTATCAACTCTGGTTTTTGTTCACATCCTCCTGCAGATAATTTTCATTCGATTTTCTTCTCAATTTTCCATTTAATGTTTTTCTTAACAAAGGTGTTTGTTCTTCTATGATGATAACTAACTATTAAATCCAGATCAGATATTTATATATCGTTCATTCATTCATTCATCGTTTAGAGTTTGAGAGAAAAAAAATTCTTATTTTGACTTCAAATACATATTACAATTAATTCTTTACATATTAGTATCATTGTTTAAGATATGTATGAGTGTGCAGTTTTATGTACATAACTATTCCTCTACATTTGTAATACAAATACATATATCGGCATTTGTTCAGATTGTCAATATATATTGACAAGAAAACTATCTGTTATAGATTGAGAAGTCATCAAAAACCCCTTCAGCACACTCCAAAATTGATGTTTCATCGTCTCCTGCGATGTTATATATATATATATATATATATATATATATATATATATATATATGCTACTACGTGCATCCTTTTAGAAAATTTGATCCTTATGCCTCGCTCCCATTATTTTTTTTCAATTAAGAAGTCTTTGTCATTTGATTTCTGCTTGGTTTTGCAATTTATTTGGACTCGTGAGAGAGCTGTTTTACAATGAAATGTATTCCATGAAACAGAATGACCTGGTCCGAGTCGTGTCCAGGCTAATATGGTATACACCTGTCACTCTTGAGAGGAAATAGTTTTAACATTCATTATTTCGAATTCATAAACTTTGAAGCTGTCCGATTCAACTATCTAGCCATTTAAATTCGACATTAAACTTTCTGTTCACTGTACACACATACCTCGCTTTTTTGGATCTATCTCCAGTATGTATAATGATGCGGTGTCAGCTCTCTAGGAATGGGACGCCCCCTTGGAAAAAAGATTCTACTTATAATGATTTTTTTTCCATACAGAATATAAGGCAATTCGATTTCATTGTGTATTTAAAAAACATGTCTCAGTTTCATTCAGTCAAAAAGATGTACATTGTATTTTTAGCCTTTCTATCTACATGTACCATCGTTTACAGGTGATAAGGAGGTATCCTCTTCTTTGTATGAAAAAGAAAGTGAATTAATTTCGTTTAAAGAATAATCATGATCATAACCAAAATCTATGTATATTTGCATCTAAGTAGCTCAAAGAATGAACAAGTTTTGTGTATAATTTATTTATATATACATTTATTGTTAAAGTCGACAACTTTCTGTTATATTGTATATGAAGTAGCTTTTCTTTGATAATGCTTGTCAGTTGGCAAATCCCATATGCAAGGCTATTATCCTTATGATATATATTTCCGTATTGTTTCAAAATAAATTCACGATTTAAATCTCTACAATGTCTCACTTCATTGTATATTCACTGCTGTGTGCACTAGTCTTGATAAGTATGATGACCGAATCTCTGTTTAAATTTGATGACAATTATAGATGTTCTGATGACTTACTTTAAACCAACTTTTATTCGCGTGGGAGAAATATTCGCGAGAGCCTCTTCGTTGCAAATATTTATCGCCGCGAACTAGTACTTGTATGGGTGTTATATCAAAACGAGTGTGGATAAAGCTTGGTCGCTGAAAATATTCGTCGTGAACCAGTTTATTGCCGGTAAATCGCGAAATAAAGTCGTCGCGAATAAAAGTTGGTTTACAGTACACTTATTAACACTACCTCATCATGTGTCAAACACAAATTGGATAGTAAATATAGTACATGTACCATGCTGTAAATTTTGGAAAACTTTCCCTCACAGTTTGTCGGACGACTGGGATCTACTGCCGCTTCAACATTCGCCACAAACTGGGCCAACCTCGTGATATCATTCTAGAAAATGAGTACTTGTTTATCGCAGTTTCGGAAATGTTATTTTTGTTAATCCGAATTTTTTTTTCAAATATATGATGTCTTACATTTTTATTTGCATGTTTTGCGAATGCATGGCCGGCAAATTGAAGTATGTTAAGTGTTGGTAAAATTGCAAAATGTTATGATCATTAGAACAAGCTTTGCATCAAAACCTCTGGGGATAGCCTAGGGTAGAATTAAAATAATATGCATAATGAGGTCTATTTTCGATTTGTATTTATTGTCTATTGTACTTCTCTTCAAATGCCCCCCCCCCCCCCCCCTCCTTTTAAGCGTTAAAAAACTCAGCTGTGTATAATAAGTAACTTCCACTGGCAATTCAGAAAGTAATGCATTTCTCTGAAGTGAAGGGATTTGTTTTTGTATCATGTGATGTATTAAATCTTAATCATGAATTAAATTGTTGATCTTAAACTGTGCTTTGCTTTTTTTTGCTTAAAAATAAGATGCCATTTATCATGTTGACATACACAGTACTTCATAAGGAATGATTTTTCAAGGCAGGAGGTTAAGGATCATCAAATTTTTAACCGTGTCAAATATTCTGAAAGACGCTTGCTAGATATAGCTTTAAATTATTTACAGACAGTTTTGGTCCTTCATTTTTTAAGAAAATTATTTCTTTTACCTAAAATGATATATTCTAATTGTCATAAGTTAGAAAGTGTTATTTGCCCACATATAAATAAAGCTGTGTACCTGTACAATGACATCTTTTTCAAAAACATTTTTCCACATCATTTCAAAATGTTCTCTTTTTCTTTTTTAAAAGTTTTATTAATAATATTAGCGTTCTTAAAATGATTTTATTTTATACTCTATTTAAAAAAAAATCATTTACTTTTCACCATATTTATTCACGCTAGCTTCTTACTGCGCAATTTAACCAAAAAATTAAACTTTTTCTGCAGAGGAAGTTTCCCTTTTTTTCAATATAAATTTTGACACAAATGTGAAAATCCAAAAATTCTTGTTTGGTAAAAAATCCTTTCTTGGAATCATTTGCAGCAATTCTATTGAAGGTATTGTTGCAAACTTGCCACAGGCATCGATGCGATTTGAGAAACTTAAAAAAAAAATGACAGCCACCCAAATATTTTCAGCAAGTATGCGGCAAGTATACAGCATATATGCAGCAAACATTTGACCTCTTTGAAGGTCTACAACAAATATTTAATTTTCCAAATATGGAAATTCTACTGCTAACTTGAATGTATAGCAAACATTTCACAATTGTTTGTGGCGTATTCTAGCTGCTGAAAGTTAGCAGAAACATGTTGTCTTGACCTCAGATTACAAAGAAAATACATGATGCATGTTGGAAACCACAATAATCTACAATGCAACTCTTTGAAGTGAAAAGTAATTATATCATTATTCCTGGGCAATAATTCCTTATTAGTAAAAATTAAAATGTAACATTAGTGAAGATAATAATTATTTTTTGATTTAATGTTATAAAGAATATCATCCTTCAAATTCTGAAATCACTGTAATTAAAATAAAAATTTCATTTTCATTGACCTCTTTATAAGAAAAGACATAATTATTTTAAATTGTAATAAATAAAAAATACTTATAAAATCAATGTGATCAGACGTTGAATGGTCTAAATTGAATGTTTTTTTTTTTTTACTTTTATAAATGCATACATTTACTTTTATGGAACAATTAGACTTTGAATGTTTTCAACTTGTTATATTTTCATGTGCTACATCAGACAACAATCTACAACTTCTACAATCAAACATTTCAAAATGGCAAAGTCTTTCTTGACAAAGCACAATCTAATTCATTGGCTGATTCCACTTGTTAAGTGTTCTTGTGAACTTTTTTGCAAATTTTACATTTGTTGAAATGTTTCTTACATGCAAACTTGATGCAAACAACAAATCGCAATGCTGTGGTTCTGGCAATGTTCCAAAGTTTACCGCAAGATCGCAGCTAGCGGCAATCATCCACAAACAGTTTCCGGCGAGGAGTAGACTTGTTGCAAATTCACAGCAAAATAACAGTTTGCAATTAGTAAGGGATAATATAATTTTCGTATCACCTGCATATTTCATTTATGGACACTTTCTGGTGTTTAGTATCGTGATATCAATATTGTGGGGGTTTATTTTCCATACTTGCCTACTTACAAAAATCCGATTTGGGTTTCCATTGCGCCTAATTCTAAACATTCTTGTCAAAGTGTTTTTACCTTTCAAGAAGAAAATGTTATATATAATTAAACGAGTTTTACTTTGATACAGTAATGTTTGTGTATGTTGCACATGATTTACAAAATGAACTTTTAAGTTTTCTATTTTAGGTTTTGCACAAAAACGCCTCAATGTTTGGTGTTTGATTTTAAATTGTTTTGTTTATTTTACGGAACAACTTTTAAAACAATTTAAAGAGGAGGAAAACTAAACTAGCCTTAGATAATGCATGTTAACCCCAATAACAACAGAAGTTAAGTACTGTTTCTTTTCAATTTAAATGTTTTTTGGAACAACATCGGCCAATAACAGTGTATCGGAACATGAATAAAGACTAAGAGACAGCTGTAGGGATTTAGTTATAATCGGCGTAAAATACGAGGGATCAGAAACAATTGCATACACATTAGATGGACAATGACGCTTTATGTCTAGAATCCTGTTTACTTATCCTATGTATCAGTTTTTATGTCGATAAGACGACCAAGCTCCCTATACGGTGAAGAGAGATCTGTTGTTTAATAATACAAATACTTGTTGTGGATTTTGTCACATGTTGTTTTTTAGTCCACTCTAGGTTTAACATTTAAACTATTTTTTTTTCAAAGTTGCTTTATTACAGTTTCTGTTTTCAATAATTGGCGTTAAAAAGCACAAAGAACAGTATTTCTTTATTTACTGACATTGTGGTTCATACTTTTAAAGGTATATATGCCGTTTTAACGGCATTTTTCCGGTGTTGAAAACCAGACCCAGATTTTGTCAGCATGACTAGACGTACGAAAAGGAAGTTTCTAGAAATTTTGCAATTTTTTGATAAATATTAACAAGGTAATAGCAAAAAATTAAAAATTAATAACGGCGATTTACCTATGCATATTCATGATCGATTAACGTTTGAGGTGGATTTGCGCATGCACGCGGGAATAGTTATTCAGAAAAGCAGCTTGCAGAACGAGGTATTACAACAGGTTTGTTTACAGTTGAACAGGTTTGTGTGCTTTTAACAGAAAAAATATCAGATATTGTCATCTGCATCTCACGAGGATAGTTGAGTATCGTTGTCGATGTCAGTCGATGAGAACTCTTTTGCAATTGACCATTATTTTCATATATTTGAAAACATATATAAATATAAAATAGAACGTCAAAATTATCCCTTCTGGGGCCCCTCGACTCAAAACTATACAATTTATAGATTTTAAGTAATCGAGTGATAGCTATACAAGTTTTATCATACTCAGACACTGAATATCGTACCATAGAGATAAGATTCTTTTCCTTTATAAGTAAATATCCTTTTAAACAAAGAAAACACACCGCTGTGTGACCCACTTGTCTTTAGCAAGAAGCCGGCAAGTTCATAGTTAAACGTGAAGTTTCTAACACGTGTCCACCGCTCAAAGTGGTATCCAATATCGATTCTCATTTTATAACGTTCTCAGTCAAACTGTTTTTTCCTTCTTTTCTCTCCATTATTCCACTGCCAACGGACCGACCACGTTTTCGCGTTGACATCTTGTGTACGTTCTAAAATTAATTAACTTGTCACATCACGTGCTTATGAATATTTCAAAGTTGGGCGTTTATTGACCGGCCCGGTCAGTAAATAAATTATTTAGAAATTATATTTAATACTTTAAAATGCGTTTGATTTAAACTGTATAATTTTCAGAAAGTATATAACTTTTGTAGCTTAATTGAAAAACGCAAACATTTCTTTCTTTTAAAATTTTCATTTCAAACGGCATATAAACCTTTAAAGTATATTTACGTCGGGCGTTCAATAAATAATGTCATCGTTGTTACAAAAATAACACAATAAGATAGTTTTTGTTATTCTTTTTTTTAATGGTTACCTTCAAAATACTTTCCTTTATATTCTCCCTCACTACGTTCGTCCGAATATAAAACAATAAAGTGCTAAATGAATAAAAACAACAAGTATTACATAGGTACGCTGCTCGCTAGCGTTTAGAGATTCAAAGAGATAGTAATATGACGTTTGGCTGACAGATATACAATCAATATAATTTTATAACACAATAAACGACATTGTACATGTATAAACACTTATTTTTATATATTTAAATTTTTTGTAACGTTTAATTGCTTTGAAACAGTATCTTTAACATAATTGTCCCTTGAAAAATCCTATTTCCATCGGCCATGTAGTTTTAATAACCTATCATTTACACCACTTGAAGCTGCAGATGTAGCACCGCCACTGCGCAAACTATGCAAACCAAAAAGCTATGAATTTAGACCAATAGACGATAAAGCCTCAAGCAGAATTTCTCGCGCCCTAGTATAAGACAAAGGTTTGTTAATGACACAAAGCTTATGACATTTGCGCGATTTCAAATAACGTATGAAACGAAAAATGAAATTGTCCGGCTTATCCGATAATTCTGCAAGCTGCAAATAAAGCTTTGTCCAATAAACAGGACAAGTAGAATTACCTATACTAGCAATAAGCACATCATTACCTCGTCTATTAACATCAGTTTTGCTACTTTCAATATGTACAGACATATACATTTCATGAAATGATATATTTCTAACACGTAAATTTGCTAACTCATTGTATCTAAAAAATCCTGCAAATCCAATCAAAAACATAGCGCACACTCTTACACATAACAAATCACGTTTACAATTGTCATTTCTATACTTCGCTATGATCTGCTCTAAAATTTGGGGAGTAATCGGTTCCCTCTTTTGGATCGGCTTGCAAAGAATTCTCTTTCCTCCTTCCATAACCATATGTAAAAGCTTCGAATCACACGGATTATTTACACATACATTTAGATCATGATACCACTTAATACTGTAGAAATATGCTTATAACATTGATTCAGACACTGACTCCTGCACTAAACTGCTAAGAAAAACGGCTGCTGTACTCACTGTAGCTGGCAAATGAGAAACGCAATGTTTTAAACACCAGTTTTGAAACTTCTTGAAGTAAGAATCATACATTTTATTCGAGAGTCGCTCTTTCCTCTTCTGATGATATAACGAATGTTCGAAGCTGCTGATGAAAATCTGCTGTCCTTTTCCAAATCCTGAATTTCCGTCCAAATATTGCGGACCTACATGTAAAATTTTTAAATCAATTTAAACTCAAAACCATATAAAACGATCAACAGTACTGTTTAAATTTCTTTCTTTTTGCACATGGTGCTTTATAAAAACACATGGTGTCACTATTGTGTACTTTCGCACATGGTGCCAAAATCCAACATTACAAAATGCACATGGTGCTTAAAGTTTTTCATTTCTCCTTGCAGTTTTTCATTAAATTTCAACACCTCTAAAATCCACTTTCAAAACCAGCACGTTACTGTTAAATTTTTCGGCAGCAAAAATGCTTTTAGTATCTGAACCAACCGTAAAAAACTGTTTTGAATTTTTATATTCAATAAACTTTAACACAAAATTGTGAAAGTTATTAGATTTAGCATTCCAAACCATAGGCCAAAACAAAGAAGATTTCCATTTTGGAATAATTAATGTACCAAATGCTTTGCAAATTTTCATATGCACAATTACTCGACAAATTACAACAGGAGGCGGAACAACCCATGGCCAACAATTTTCATCCGCCCAATTTTGTGCAAAAGCGTCAACTCCTGATGTCCCGGGAGTCCAAAATCTAGAGTAAATTTTTTTGACTTTTGTATTTTTGCTGTCTCCAAATAAATCACAAGTATATTCACCCCACATCTTATTAAAACATTCAAAAATTTTATCTGAAACTCCCTAATCATCATAGTCATATATCTTACTTAGCTCATCTGCAACTGTATTCATATTTCTAGGTATCCATTCTATTTCCAATTTTATCGAATGTGCCACACATAATCCAAACATTTCTAATGCAAGTTGATGCAGCTTATTGTTCATACTACCTTTACACGCAATTAATACAGAATTCTGATTATCTGTATACACCTTTACAAGTCTGCCCGACAGATCATTACGTAAACTTTCAATGATAACACATATAGCTTTCAATTCTCGCCACGTAGAAATTTTTGATTTTTCCCAGTCACTCCACATATAATGCACAATCTTTGTATCTTGTTCAATAGAATAGCCAGCGCCTGCAAACTCACTTGCATCAGAAAACAAAATTTTTGATGGTGTTTTATTAAACCATGTGATTTTTGAACTTGGCAAAGTACCCAAATTTTTATTCCAGAAAAACAGTTCTGTTACACAATCACCCGACAAATTCAATACACTATCCCAACCAGTCCTTTTGCACAAAGCCATGCCCAAACACCGTGTCATCAGCTGACAAATACTACCTAACGCAGGTTTCAATGAAATAACCTTACCAACAAAAGAAGCAACATCTCGCGCACTCACTCGTTCTATATTAGCCACTACCGATTCTACATTCTTACGAATAATTTCAATTTTTTCATTCGGTACTTCTAATATTCCATCTCTCAAATTCCACAAAAATCCTAACCAAATAATCTTATCCACCGGTACAAATTGTGACTTTTCTATATTTACTTGAAAACCTGAACATTCTAAATTTTTGCGCAAAAAACTAGCTGTCTCTATGCATGAATTATAGTCAGAACAAACCCAACCATCGTCTAGATATACAACAACCGGAATACAATGAGATCTCCAATACTTCACCAATTCTCTGACAATTTTTGTAGAAATGTAACCAGCTGAAGAAAGCCCGAAAGGCAAAACAGTGAATTCAAAATATCTATTTTTACCTTCAATTTCCCAACTAAAACCTAAATATTTCTGAAATTCATGATGTATATCTACATGGTGATAACCAGACTTTAAATCAAACTTGATCATAAACTTTTCCTTTCTTGCATAATACATAGCTTCTTTAATACCTTCAAATTTAACTTTTTGTGTTTCAATGAACTGATTTACATGCCGAAGATCTAACACCAAACGTTTTTTACCTGAGGTATTGACCGAAACTGTCAATGGATTAACAACAAAAGATGGCTTATCAACCTCTTTTATACACCCATTCTCAAGAAGTTCTAAAACAGCGCCATGAACAAAATCTGCATGAATAAATGATGACTTGTTGTTTTTTAAGATGATACTCGTTGGAAATTCTTTAAAAGGAATAGCATACCCACAGTTTATAACATTCAAAATGAAACTATTAGCATTAAGTTTAGCATTCCAAAAACAAATATTTTTCTTGAGCTTTGATTTAACGCTAACAACTTTAACATTTTGTTCAAATTCGTATTTCTCATGCAAATCAAACATATACTCAACTTCACTGTTTTCACTGTTTTGGGACTCCGCTAGTATTTGGTGTTGACAGGGTTGGGATTGGCTGTCCTTTAAGATAGGGGCATTCCCTGACCATGTGCCCGACTTGCCGACAGTAGAAACACCCGGCACGCTCTCTTGGGAATTGAAATCCTGTGGGTCCGACTTTGGAGGTTCCATTGCTGAATTTGTCGGTGAAGCTATACGACTGGCTAAAGCCACGAAAAAAGTCACTGGGCGCAAAACCGCCCCTGCGCCTGTCGAACGGTCTACTTAGGTGCGTTTCCTTGCAGCACGACCCATAGCGTAACGAAGCTTAGCAGCATCTTCAGTACCATCTTCAAGCGGGTCGTCCAGATATTCGTGTACTGTGTCCCAGACATGACGGTCGGCAATTTTAAGGATTTTGTTTCTTTGTTGTAGAGCGGCTTTCTCTTCGTTAATAACGAGCGCGGCCTTCGCTAAATTTCCCTCCTGAACCAGTCCTTCAATTTCAGCCAACTTTTGTGACCTCTCCTGGTTGAAAGTGAATTGAATTTTGTGCCCCTCGTGCTTAAATGCAAATGCTGGTCTGGTCTCTGCCACGAGCGCAGCACTGCTCACCGTGTTGTTTTTTGCAAGTTGCTCAGTAAGCCCCGTTATGGTATTCACAATTAAATTACTCTGCTTTTCTAGCGCTTTGTTTAGTGAGGAACTAAATAATGAAACCGCCTCTTCGTTTGATAGTCCTAAATCAACGCTTTCCATATCACCTGCCATTTTACATAAAATCACAACTAGCGAGCGAGCTTTGAGTGCCAAGCCACCACATGGTCCTACTATTTATATTACCTGATCACGTGACCTGAAACCTATTCGAGTACGTATGAAAACCCACCACGCACATAATTTTAATTAACAGACACACATAATTTCAACCGATTTATACAAGCTTTGAATGCATTCATATAATGTTTTTTGGGAATAGTATTCATGTACTGATAAATGGCAGAACCCAAAGCATTCCTTGAAGCATATCTTCTTCATGACAACTACTTTTTTAATCTAGGAAAAAGACAAAAGTCACAGGGAGACAAATCGGGTGAATAGGGAGGATGGGGCAAAACATGAACCTTTTCTTTTCTCAAAAATGATCTCACAATCTGGGATTTATGTGCTGGGGCGTAATCCTGAAGAAGTCGAATGTTGCGAATTCCAGAATTTGGTCTCTTTCTTTCGTAATGTTTCTTAACTTTCTTCAGCACATAGTTTTTTGTATAATCGGCCTTTTGGAATAGCAACTTGAACTACAGGACCTTTACTATTAAAGAAATTTGCGTATAATACTTTCTTTGTACTTTGTCATCATTTTGCTATAATAGGGCGTTTTGCCTTTTCAGTCAACCATATCTTGTTATCAATTTTCCTTTGAGGTTCAAAACAATGTATCCATGTTTTATCACATGTAACAATTCCGATAAATGTCGTCCATTGCAATTCTTGTAGATTTTAAGTAGTTTTCTACACATTTCAACCCGCAATCGTTTTTTGGTTTTTTTTTCTGTTAATAGATAAGGTATCCATCTTGCACTAACCTTTCGGAGGCCAAGGTGTTTCTTTAAAATTGTAAATACTGTCCCCGATGAAATGCCTACTAAATTTGCTATTTGTTTTTATGGCTAATCGATCATCATTAGTTCTGATATCGGTTATTTTTGCAAGTATTTCATCCGTTGAAGCCGTACGAGGTGCTACAGGACTTGCTTATCCTTAAGGTCTGTTTGGCCATTTGTGAATTTGCTGACCCACCTGTAAACTTGTCTCAATGACTTACAATTGTTTCCATACACACCACACAGTTCTTTGAAAATTTCTTTCGAGTATTTACCTAGTCTGACACATGCTTTTATGTAGCCTCTAATTTCAGCCTTATTGGATGATGGCTTACCATTCATATATTCATACAGTGTCTCGAGTAGGGGTTATATATCAGCTTCTCAAAGGAGTATTCGATGATGAAACGTGGTCGGTGAAACGGCCATAAATAGAATATGAATCAATCATGCGTGAAAAGAAATTCAAAGGTCAATTGAACCCTGTATTCTAAGGAATCATTACTGAGATTATTTATTGAACGCCCCTCATACATTCTATAAAATGTGTATACTTTGTATTCTACTACATGTAGTTGGAGGAAATGTGTATTGAATAGTATCATAAGAATTATTTACTATGGTTTATATGTGTATCGTTGTCTTTTGTACTCCTCTAGTGATCCTTTAAAGTGGAAATAACATAAACATTGGTTGTAACAGTACTGTCCCCTGTACCTTAGGAATTAATCATGTCTACGGACATCAGCAAGTACCAGGCCACGACCGTAAACTGACGAAAAGCTGGGGACGGACAAAATAAGGGGACATAAAAGATATCTGTACATGCATATAACAATTGCATGCTTTTAATTGTTTGATTTTAGTTGCGCTGATTCATATATATCCAATAATACACGGGTGGTTGTGTTCATGCTGAAATCACGGTCGAACTTCCAACAGATTTCAGGAGAGTACAGTGTTCCATTTTTTTTTGTAAAACAAACTTGTTATGGTTTACGTAACAAGGCTAACCCCGCCTTTTTATGAAGTTAAAACATTTAAATATTTTCGATGAAGCCATTGCAATTTTTTTTTTATAAAACTAAACCTCGACACTGTATTGATACAGTGGTTCGGTTCTTTGAAGGTATATAGCATACAATGAATAAAGTGTCTTAATTATGTCTATTTATGCAGATGTTATCTTAGAATTTTACATGAAATTGTGCTTTTCCACAATTCCAGCCCCTTGCCCTAAGCAACTGCGATGAATTGCCATGAAAAATGTATGTCTTGTACATAATTTGAGATAGGTTGTCACCCAACCATAATATGTTATGTTCTAAACCAACCCTCTTTTTAACAAGACTTCTAAAATGAAAAACAAATTGGTACTGTTTTGCATTTTCAATCAATATAACAATATGTATTAACATACCAAAAGAAGCTTTATCAGAAATATGGTAGTATGCCGTTTTACTCAGCAAACAAGTGCTATTACTTTTCTAACAGTTATGGTTCACTATACATATTCTAGCATGCAATGTATACCTCTTAAATCAATAGCCCACATCTTTCTCCTTACCTTAGTACACTGTATAAAACCACGAACAGATCATGCGTACTCTCCAACCAATCCTCCTTCTGAAATCTATTCCTTAATACACAATTTCAGGTAGTTACTAAATACTTTATCTAAGCTATGAAATTGTTAATGCACACTTGACAACAAACTTCTTAAAAGGGTCTTTAATTGATAACCTGAACATTGATTTAAATGTATGGCTCCTATTCTAAAAAATATATATATATATAATAAAAGGCATTTCATTCCCCTAAAACTAACTTATACTCTGATGGATAGTTAATATAAATTAGTAAATCAAATGTATGATATACACGCCTAGGTAGAATTGTTAGAAATACGGGTGTTTTTTTTTTAACAAAATAATAGCCCTAACATCCCCATCTACATTTTTTTTTTATCTCTATCTATGAAATAGACTCAAACGTTGAACGCTGCAAACTGCAACGTCACAAGCGAAAATCAAAGTTCACGCTTGTGACTGTTACAGTGGCTCTTCCATTAATATGAACTTACCCATAGGATAAGATAGGAATTTTAAGGTTTAAATCACATTTGCACACAAGGCAAGAAGTTAAAAAAAAATGTAAATATAAGTATTAAATCATGATTTTTTGAAAGATACAGTCTGTATTACAACCCCATTTAAAAAAACAAACAAACAAGTATTTAAAGCAAATTCAAAAACAGATGTTTCGCTCTCTGAATGTAATCAACTTCCTACTTATGAATCATAGAAACTTTCCGACCAGCGTGACATTTGAGAGTGTATTATGAGATAAACTTGTCTTATCGGAAGGGAGTAACCCATTAAGTGTTAAATTTGATATTATACACCACTATGAAAAGGTAAAAAAAACAATATTAGAACAATTTAAACATTGAAAAACGGAGCCTATGATTTTCTCAAGAATGGACTTTTCAAATGAAACAGTGCGTGAAAGAATTTTTTCAAATTCCACCGTTGCTATTACAGACGTTTATAAATATCCTGATTTTGTGGAACAATTTTTTGTGATAGTTGTGTCCATTTCAATATTGGGATTGATTGGAAACCTCGCTACGATTCTGAAAATAGCATTTGACAAAAAACTACATACGCCAACCTTTCTTGCAATCGGCAGCCTGGCTATTTCAGATTTTATATATATTATCTCATCAGTTTTGACTGAGTTGAACCTTTCCCAGACATATTCAATCCCCTTGTTTGGCATGTTTGCATTAACTGTTATAAATGGTTTGTCAGCAATCAGTTCGTCCTGTGATGTTGTGTTCCTGTTTTTCCTCCGTTACGCTCTGATTGTTCATCCACTGAAGTGTAGAAGGTACCTCACCAATTCCCTCGTCATCACTGTGTCACTGGCCTTATTGGGATACAGCATTATTTTCCTTATCGTGTTGGCATCTTCTATCCCGTTACTGCTGGTTTTCTTTAATTATGACTATTCTCAAGCATTACCTATTGTAATACTAATGTGGACAATTCTGATAGTTATTTTACCAGTCACTGTTATTACGATCCTTCACTGTTTAAAGATACGGAGACTTCGGTTATCAACTGTAAACCCGGCCATCACAAGAAAGATGTCATGGGTTATTTCCATTATATGTGTGTTATATGGATCCTTCAGCATTTGCTCTATTTTGGTCATATGGGAAACTACTTTTGCTTACGTAGCTAATGTATTACTTGTTTTTGTTCATTCATGTAATCCATATATTCTCTTTTTATTTCATGTGTCGCTTCGGAAATTTTGTAAACCTTCGAATAGGTCATCTTGACTTTATATCAAGGAAGAAAATTGATTAAATAATTTTGGGTTTTAAGCTCAGCAGACCTTATTGCAAAATTGACTTTTTTTGACCACCCTTTGTCTGTCGTCTGTCTGTCTGTCTTTCTGTCTGTTCGTCTGTCTTAAAAACTTTGAACTCTTAACAACCGCTGAGCTAATTTCAACTAAATTTGGCACATAGCACAGAGTATTCTTGGACGAAGGAGATTTCGTCCGTTATTATGAAGGGCCAAGCCCTCTTACAAGAGGAGATCATTCATAATTCAAAGGAAAGTGGCGATAATATATTGGTATTTGTCAGTTTGTGGGCACGTGATCAAATCTTTTAGAAGCCATTTCGAGCTTCATATGATTTCAATATGTAACAAACCAAAATCATATCGCGGTAAACTTTTAAGCACTACTATTTATTTCTTAAATGGAAATCAAATTAGGACTAAGCAAAACGATTCGAAAAAACGACCTTAAAATTTGACCTAGAATATATATATATATATATATTGGTAACTTATTGTACTAAGCATCCCCCCCCCCCGGAATAACAAGTACATTTTTGTGTACAGATATGGTTCAACAAAGGCAGGATTATATATAATGATAATTGCTCTGTTAAACATTGTTTGATATTAAGATTTTGTCCATAATCTATGAATAGGTATACTTGGGTATACTTATGAATATATGTCGAAAAAAGATAAAAAAAAAAAAAAAACTTAGTTAAATTGATTATGAAAAAGCTAGACACAAGTACAAGAGCAATATCTGGAGAAAAATTTCATATAACTCACACTTTATATGTTTTCATTCAGATACGACAATCATGTATTACCAGGGTTTATTATGTAACTTGGTTTTGTTTCCTGATAAGACGAGTAGGCTTCCTTTATGTTAGGAAAAACGTGTTTCGTTGAACAACAAGTTTGTTGTGTCTTGCATAGTCACGAAGATCTTGAGTGCAATCTCCTTCCCTTTTGACAAAGTTTAGAATAATGTTTTTCCTTCGAAAGTGGACTTCTTTCATAGTGCTGGCCAGCACCTGCTGGGCAAAGTTCAGAAGATACAATCTCTTGAATACTCACTGGTCCAAACGTTTGAACCATTTGTAACAGAGATAGATATATTGTCTGTACTGGGATTTTACCTGGGACCTCTGATATGCAAATCCGGCAAACTTTCGAGCGACCTAAATAGTTAACCACTAAACATAACTAGTAGACGTGGCATATATTTCACTCTACCGCGATATATTGCTTTTTTATCATAGTGAATCATAACACACAACTTATTTTCTGTAAAAAAAAAAGTTTCATTCAAAGTTTTCACAACAATTCCCGAATTATTTAAATTCAAATTTTAAATGATAATTAAACTCTTTCTATTAAATTCTGGAAAGTGATGCTGTTTCGTGTTCCCATGTTATAAAAAATGATTGGTATGCCCTTTTCATCAGATATTATGCGTTAAAATTTACGGTATGACGTCACATAGACAAGTGCATCGTGATCAATCAGTTGTTAATAGCGAGCGCATATTGGAATGAATGTTTTATAAATTCTGGTTCCTGGCGGGGGTTAAAGTATTCGAGAGGAAGCCAAAGATTTAGGCTGGGGCAAGTCCACTGGTTGCATTTAGATCTAACAATGATGAAAGATGTGTAGTTCCTTCTGCGCTCGCCCCAACGATCACACATATTATTTAACTTTTTTAATTTTTTTCTTTTTTACTATAGAGTTGCACGCAATAGTAATATTTAATGTTAAATATATTGGTACTAAATACATGTAAAATTCGCAAATTATTTTATCTTTTAGTATGTTTGATGACGTTTTGTTTTGTGTGATGTCATAGTTAACATTTCACGTACTTTCTAGTCGGCGCAGCTACATAGACGACCTTAATAGTGCTGCGTTCCATGAAATACTGGTAATAGTTGTGCATTGTAAATATGTGAATGTACACTTCTGTCAATCAGGTTTTTTTTTCTGGTCAGATCCATGATATGAAAAGATAGTTCGCTTTTGAATGCTCATGTTGTAGACTACTTCATTGCAAGATTTTTTTAATGCGGATTATTTGGATTTAGTCTGAGGATTGTTTTGGTAGATCTATTTTTGTGTTTGTTTTGATTACAGGCTTGAATTGTTTATCAAAGTTTATAAGAATTAATTAAAGTACCTTTTTAAAGTATAAAGTGTTTTACCTTATTTCGGTGTGAATCAAGTAAATGAATAACAATATACTTGCCTTTGTTACGTATAATAGGAGTTTTGCATAGTTTGGCATTGATAAAGACGATCTACATGTTGGTTGACGGTTTGTTATTGTCATTTTTTCATGTAAATAATGTAGTTTTTAAAGATCAATATAAATATTAATTTCATTTCTTAAATGAAAAATATAGCATTGAAAGAAGAAATTCACGTAGAATCTGACGTTTAATTTAACGAATAAAGAAACATTCTTTGATCGACATTTATGGGGTAATCATTACAATCGGGCACATGATCATTTCCACTATATATTTGAATATCTAATTTTATTACTGACAAAGACACTGCAAAATCTAAATATGAAATATAAAATACATAATTAACATGTTTGATACATTAATACCCGAATACACATGCTTGATCGGACAATGCGGTGATGGATAGTTATTATAAATTAGTAAATCAAAATGCGTGATATATACGCTTAGGTAGAATTGTTAGATATACGGGTGGTTTTTTTTTTAACAAAATAACAACCCTTACATCCCCAGCTACGGGGTTTTAATGTAAATAATATGAAAATCACAATCGAATAAAAACAGATATCTAAAAATGGTAGGATCGGGGTTTTTTTTTTTTTAGGTTAGGTCGGGTTACCCTAAACACACAATATTTTTTAGGCCTAATTATTCTACCAGCCACTATTATTACCATCCTTCACAGTGGCTGCTTAAAGGTACGGAGACTACGGTCATCAACTGTAAACCCTGCCACCACAAGAAAGATGTCGTGGGTTATTTCCATTATATGTGTGTTATATGGATCCTTCAGCATTTGCTCGATTTTGGTCATTAAGAAAAAATACCTTTGCTTACGTAGCTAATGTGTTACTTGTTTTTGTTCATTCATGTAATCCATATATTCTCTTTTTATTTCATGTATCGCTTCTGAAAATTTTGTAAGCCTTCGAATAGGTCATCTTGATTTTATTTCAAGGAAGAAACATTTCTTGCGTATTTCATTAATAGTATATGTCAATGATGCAATTATTTTTAGGGTTTTAGCTCAACCGAGCTAAAAAGCTTCACTGAGCTTTTCTGATCAATCCAAACTTGGCACAAAATATATTTGAATGAATGAATTTAGAAAAGGTGGATTTAAGAAAACTTGAAAGGTTGACCACGCCCTCATATAAAAGGAGATCATTTATAATTTTAAAAAAAGCGGTATTTTGTCAGGTTGGTTGGTATATACGAACTCAAATTTGCCAAGGTATACAGTGGTTTCCCTTACGTGGGTGTAAAGTGAGGAGAGGACTTCTAGCATTTTTTTTTTTTAGCTTTTGTATGATTTGTCAATGTTAACGCAGATTTCTTTCAAACCCATTCATTTATATGTAATTTGTTTTTTAAAGATAGATTTAATTTACAGCTATACTCGCGATAATGTGCGTCAATTCTGACTGATAGTGAAAACGCATAGTTGGCTTACTTATAAAAATTACACATATACTGTAAATTACAAACTTGAGTTAGATCGCATTTAAAGATATAAATTTTTTTTAATTATTTAGAATACCATTGAACGATAACAAATTCTTATGGAGATTTTAAATTGAAAAATCAGACATCTTTTTCCATTTGGAAGTCACTCGGAATACCTCACTCAACGTTATTATCGGGGCACTTACAGGCCTTTTGCTATTTTGCATTTTTGGTGGAATTCGGCTTCCGAAAAATAAGTTCATCGCTAATTATATAAATGCCTTGCATATGTCTAAATATAGAAACATTCAGGAAAACGCTAATTCAAATCCACGCTAACTTGTTCAAAAACTATTTCCGCCAAATATAATATTACAGTAATACAGTAATTATTTTTGGTCTCTTTTAATAGCTAACAACAGTTTACATAATCATATAAAACATAAATGATTTTTAAAGAAACAAAGAAAGAAAAAATTAATGATGATAGATAGATAGATAGATAGATAGATAGATAGATAGATAGATAGATAGATAGAGATGTAGACAGACGGACAGACAGATAGACAGATAGATATAGATAGAAATTACATTGTAGCACCACTGTTTTAAACATTAACATTTTGTCTTGCCCCCGGGAAGCATGTTATTGTTTTTACACCATGTCTCTATATACACAAACACAACATCTAAATAATGGCCATCTGGTAGACTCTGGTTCTCGTAGGCTAGCTGTGAATGTTCTATGTATCCTCCAACTTCTTTGAAAAAGGCCCTCAGATTTGCTAAATTTTCCTTTCCTTTCTGCCAATCAAATTTTTGCCCCGCCCATGCGCGATATTCAATGGTCCACACATCCACAATGATTTTTCTAGAAACCAAATCTTCTTTCATGCTGTTCAGCACGTGGATTTCCCCTCCCTCCACGTCCAAAGAAAAATAATTCACATGAAAAATCCCTACAAATTTTAAAACGTCACGCAAATTGAAACATGGAATCTGTACTCTTTGAAAATTGTTTAGATGAACCAAATGCGATTTCGGCATGTTTTTCTCAACACCTCCCACTTCCTTTCCCATTATAAACGATGCCTCTGTTTCATTCGACACGCATGCGCACAAACGCCAAACTTGTCTCTGCAGCTTATCGATGCTGCGACATGATTTTGGGTTTCCTTCTATAAGTAGCCCAGTCCAATTATGTTTCCTCTCCAACCATAAAGTGTTTGAGTGCACTTTTCCATCATAGGCGCCCATTTCTATGAAAAATCCATTCTTCTGTGGGAATATGTTGTACACGGTTTGATCCTGGTGAGACTGAGAATAATGGCGATCCGCGGAATCTCGGAAAGATTTTTTGGTCCGAGGTCTCAACAACTTTCGCCATATCTCTGATGTCACTTCCTGTACGGTCGTATTAGTAGTGATCCTCTCAGAGTTTGCTCTATTCTTCCTGTTGGGATACATCGCAACATTGTTTTCCAGTATCTTGTCATTACCAATGCCGTTGTATTGGAATTTGGCATCAGTCTTCAACGGCACAAAATTGTATACGTACATCAGAACGAAACAGACTGCGACCCATAGACAAACACCGAAAGCTGCCTTGCTATCACATCTCCAGCTCATCGCATCGGGTTTGTTATTCAAAATAGTGATCAGTTAGTGTCGTGCATTATTGGTGGAATGCGTCCTTAATTTAAAAAAAGGAATACGTTGAAAAAATGGAGTGATAAAAACCAACATAGCATTGATCTTATGATTTGTCTTTTTTTCACTTATATGGACTGGGTAGTTTTACTTTTGATAATCCTAATCTCCCAGATTATCCATGAACAAGCGAGCCCACTAACTGAATTATTAAAAATCCGAACTGTAATTCTTTTCTTAAGAAAACTTAAATATAACATCTCTTGCGAAACATTTATGGAACTGATACAGTATATGAAAGATATATTTTACGATGTTTTAAATTTTTTTATCGATATCATAATTAGGTGTACATAACTAATCTTGAATAACACTCTTTTGGAATTTACTCTCTCTCTCTCTCTCTCTCTCTCTCTCTCTCTCTCTCTCTCTCTGAGACAAGACTAAATGCAATTTATTGTTATCATGTTTTTTTTAATTAAGGATACTCAATTAAGAAATTAAATGTTGACATTTGACCACTTTGTAATTAGCCTTAATAATATAGACTTTAATATTTGCATTTTATTGATAATATTTGGAATAATTCTTTTTTCAATGAATTATTCACATCCCATTACTATTCCATCCACCTATCTCGAGTATTTGATAGAATTGTTTTGGCTAAATTGTTCATGCCACCGTCCAATGTTAGTTAATTATTTTTGTATGTAACTACAAGAAATAGGCAGTATAACTTGCCTATTTATAGTGTCCACTTAGGTCAACTTACTATGCAAAGTCCATGTCCAATGTCTTTAAAAAGCTAATTAAGTTGTCCAGACAACTATATTTGACTTATTAACTACATTTAACTACTCTCCAACGAAATCAGTCTGACTGACGAGTGGACTGTTTTAGCTATAAAAAGTCAATATGCAATCACATTCAACAACCGACTGTAACTATCACTACAGTTCAACCTACGTGCGCGGATCGAAAGGGGTGGGGGTAACTGAATCCGCCCCCCCCCCTTCCCGCACAATACAAATTTCTTAAATTAACATATTACCTAAATTACCTAAATTAGGCATCGGAACCCCTCTTGCAAACAACCCCTCGGAACTCTGACCCCACCCCTTCCCCCTTCGAAAAAAAATCTGAATCCGAGCGTGCAGCCTTATACACATATTGAAATCAAATGCAAGTCGAATACCTGATTGCCCAATTGTGCTCTAATAAGTCCACTGCGTTCTGTCAACTCTGCCAGCAACCTCCGAGTAACGTGTCTGATGTCTACTGTCTGTCCTTTCTGTTGGCGCTACAGTAACTTATTTGGTTGTTGACAGCTGCGCTTTTCTCTTTCTATTTTCCTCGGTATACATCTCATTACCAAAGTCTAAAGAATATACAGTTCATTTAGGTTATATTTGCAATTTGTAAGAAAAAATAACCGAACTGAACAGCTGTTCGCAATATATATAGATATATATTATGTGTGTCTACATTTGTGGGTTTCAATTTCAAAGCCTTTATTCCCCGAGCTCTATAGACTGAGTATAACCTTGTAGATGAAATCCATAAAAACAAGATATTACCGGTCCAGTGCTATCGATTTCTGTCTCCCTTTTTTGTTGTTCTATTAACTCTGACATTCTTAGAATCAAGTCAAATAAGGATCGGTTTCGGTCAATTCTTTTACTGATCGTTAATTTAAGGGTATTGAGTGAAACTTTGGTCGTACATTCACTGTACCTCCCAAGGATTTCTTTCAGAACTTTCTCACGATTGTCACATTCATTATCCGCATAGCTAAACCAAGAATTAGCATTAAAAGTTTTCTTTTGGTTTTTTAATTTTTTTTCTTTTTTGTTTTATTAACCCATAAAATGATTGTTAGATATTTTACATACTTTTAGTTATTTTTCCATATTTATCATTATACCTATAGGTTTGCTCAAGTCTCTATGTTGTTTTGATGTTTTTACATTTCTTGCAAATTGTCTTGATAATTAAACTACATACATATAAATTAAAAAAAAATAAACACCAAAAAACAGCTGAAATCGATATTGTGGGGAAAAGTCCAATTTTGTTTTTCGTTTGATATGTCCCCCTTTTTAGTTTAGAAAAATTAAGCAAGAATGAAACTAAATCTCTTCTGAAGGATTCATAATAGAAAGCTATGATCTTGTAATCATTCGGAAGTCCTCGGAACGCTACACACAATTTTTCACCATTATCGTACAGGCACTTTCACGTCGCCAAGCCATGCCTGCTAAATCCCGTATACATTTTTAAATTTTCAGCCGTGTCTTTAAACCAGACACAGATTAAAAGAGGATAGAGGTTGGAATATTTGAAGCAGAAATTTGGGACTCTTTTCATTTTAACGAATGCATGTAGTTTTGGCACATGTGTATCTATGAATATCGAGTGTTGAATAAAACGTAAAGAAACGTGTATTTAGAGTACGAGTTTCCTACTGTATGAGAGATACAGGACGGGGCTTTAATGGGCATGGTCACGATTTTGGTCAAAAATTATATTTCTGTTTTTAATGTTTACAATGCTTCAGTAAGACATTTCTAATTGTCAACCAAATTTGAATGCCATTCGTCGTGTTGTAAGCGAGATAGAGATCTCACAATTATCTGTCATGTAAACAATTGAAAGCTTTTATTTACATTTTGAATATTAAAGTAAAAATTACAGTTTTAGACTTAAAATGAATATGATAAACGCTAGAAACTAATTATTTATGCTTAAAATAAATAAGGAGAGAGAGAGAGAGAGAGAGAGAGAGAGAGAGAGAGAGAGAGAGTTTAATGAACCAATGTAAACAAAAACAGGGCACGAGCCTTGTTTACATGACAAAGAATTGTGAGCTCTAGTATCTGTAGCTTGCTTATAACTCTACGACAAATACTAGTACTCAAACTTGTTCATTAGAAATACATTTCTAAAGCATTGTAAACAATAAAATAATATAGAAAAATAAGATTTTACCAAAATCGTGCCCATGCCCCTTTAATCTTAAGGTTATATAAATTTATTTGGACTGTTACAGTAAGTAACGTACATATAGACTTTTATCTTATCGTATGATAAACACATTTTAAATTTATGTAATGATACTTTTGTCTTTAAATAAAAAAAACATCAACGCGATTTTTTTTAAGTAGAATAATTATTTTAAAAAACCCACAAACCTTTTAAAAGATTGGATATCCAGTGCAACGTGCTGAGTCGGTTTCATATGTTATATATGCACTTCCCCAAGAGAGCATTCAGTGTTATACACCTGTTAGTGTGTTACAACACCGTTGTTCAAATGCGTAACTTACTTTTCATATTTTATTTAATCTGGACACTCAGTCTATATTCTGTCTTTTAAATGGATGCCGAAGGATCGATGTGCTTTTGTATCAGATTATATAGATCCCAAACATGTTTGAAATGAATGAAATAAGGGATTTAATTTCCTCCGGACTGAGTGTCTCCATACAATGTGTCCAGTGTGGTCAAAATTTTATAGAAACAGCCAGACTGAAATCTACATGCCCCGTTTATCGATTGGTCGAAACCTACAGAGACCTAAGAAAAATCACAGACAGCACGAAATAATCATGATAATGTCAGACTCAAATTCCCATAGAAGACGATTTGGCTGTTTCTTTTAGCTAACGTACTGATAAACATTAGCAGTAATTTAGTGAATTCTACTTACTTTTTACAATCAATCTATTAATTTGTTAAAAGAAAGATGTAAACATAAACAATAAAATGCTTTCTTTATCGATTCGTGCGGGTTATGAAGGTAGCGATCATTGCAGGAAAAAATCTAAATCACCCGCTAACGCGGGTTGTGTATTTTTTCTGCAATGTCGCCACCTTCATATCCCTAAGACCAAAGAAAGCATTTTATTCTTTTAATACATTCATTTTTCAATATGTCAAATATAAACATGATGCAAATGTATCTACAGAAATATCGCACCGTGTATGATGCCATAAATGTACTAATATATATTAATTTTGATTTATAAGTGACTTAAAAATCCAATGGGCCATGTTTACCCTACTTTAAATGTATCAATGATTGATATATACAGCTAGTGTATATGCATATTCAAACAAGGAATTTGTACCCAGGTTACTTTAAAAATTTAATTCCTTACTTGCATACTGTATAGTTCAGAGGTCATCCGCAGATCTAGAGGGTGAAGGCGGTCTAGGGTCCGGGACCCCCCCCCCCCCCCATCCACCCCCGGAAAATTCAAATTTATTTAATTTACATTTTTAAAAAATCAGAAAATATACTCCCCCCGGGAAAAATTTTCCGAATCAGCGCATGGTGGGGGGGTGGGGTGGGGCCTATAAAACAGGTTTTGTGTGTTGTATGCAGAGACTCGTTCTTCAGCTGCATCAGTGTAATGTGAAGCTGTTTTATAGGGGAGATAACTACAGGTCGTTTTGGAAAGATTTTATATTCTTGCTATTCAACCGTATTTTCTACAAATTTTCTCGTCGAAATGCTCGTCATAGTTAAAAATATGCGAAAATATAAAAAGAAAACTGCATTTCAATACGTCCGTCCTGCATTAGCTATAAATTATTTGGTGTTTAAATTAATGATACATTGATTTCTTTGTTAAGCGTTTGCAAGGATTATTTTAAAGAATAATTGATAATATTGAACAGACTGTTGAATCTTAAGGGTTTGATCAAAAAGTATTTTTGATCCTGCTGAAATATTTTGATCCGCGTTACGAAATTTAAATAATTATAAACAATGTATCTATTAATAATATTAATATCACCGTCTCTAACCCAGAAGAAACGAGAGAGAGAGAGAGAGAGAGAGAGAGAGAGAGAGAGAGAGAGAGAGAGAGAGAGAGAGAGAGAGTGAGAGAGAGAGATCTCGACTCTCTATAGTCCATGGAGCTCTCTCTCTCTCTCTCTCTCTCTCTCTCTCTCTCTCTCTCTCTCTCTCTCTCTCTCTCTCTCTCTCTCTCTCTCTCGTTTCTTCTGGGTTAGAGACGGTGATATTAATATTATTAAGAGAGAGAGAGAGAGAGAGAGAGAGAGAGAGAGAGAGAGAGAGAGAGCTCCATGGACTATAGAGAGGTTTTGGGGTCAAGACATCTACTGGATTGAATTTAACCACCCCCCCCCCCCATTTTTTTTCCTGTTTTATTTTTAAACGCCGGGAAAATGGATATACGTCTGAGCCCCCCCCCACCCCCCTCTCCCCCTCAAAAATTCAAACTTGTTAATTCAAATAGTAAAGTTAGCAAAAATACGCATTGAACCCACTGGGAAACAAAATTAATACTCGGATATATTATGGATCCGCGCATGGAGAGTCGATACATCACCCTGGGACATCCTTCCCCCCAAACGACATAGTTCATTCGGATTTCTTACCTTCATAGATAAATATGAAATTCTACAACTCTATTTATAATAATACAGCAGAAAAGATTATTAGCCTTTTTTGTAGTCTTTGATAGAAAAAGAACGCCCAGTCATGTTTTTTCTGCAATTAGCCCGAGTCGGGTGAATTTAAATCGGGTTCGGTATTCCAATCGTTGACCTTGGTAGAGGAAAAAGAATCAAGATGGTGGTGGGTCTGGTCACACGAACTGCTTCACAAGCTGGGAGAACGGCGTCTCGCCAAATCGCTCGCAGAAAGGCGTCCACTCAGGTGTACAAGGAGCCAGAGAAATACAATCTACCAGACGTCGACGAAACCTTCTTGAACCCACACAAAGTAAGTTCGTCTTTAGGACAAGTTAGGTATCACAAACTAACCGGGTGTTTTTGAAACCATGGATTTAAGTTAGCATTACAGTTATAGACACTTACTTTGTTAACAGTGAATCAAAACAACAAAATATGGTTATTCCTACATATCACGACGATATACCTTAGTGTTACTGTAGATCTTGTATTCATGTTGAAAACTCTACCAGGACTGAGGTACACTACAGTCACTATAGTCTGTCCCAAGTTATTGCTTCCATCACTTTTTGATGATTTTTAATAAAAATACACATACATGTGAAAGAAATACATTTAAAATCGATAAAAGGGAAAATAACCAAGATTCTTCACTGACACATTTTAATTTTTCACTGATATAAATTTACAGGAACGAAAAACGAATTTCTTACGGAGATTTATAATGGGACATGTTTACATCTTTTCTCCATTCGGAATTACTCAGAATACCTTGCACAATTTTTCAACGTTATCATCGGGGCTATTTCATAGTAGATGCAATAAAAATCCCCATAGACTTTCTATTTTGGGTTGTGTATTAAACCTGAAGCGATAGAGGGGGTGTTTCAAAACAGATAATCTGGACATTTTTCATGTTAGTGGATGAACATACTTTGAGCAAGATGACCTTAATAATTGTTTAATGGGGTCCATGATCCAGAGGAGTGAAATATTTTGAATTCCTTTGTTGTTTTTTTTTTCAGTTCTGGCCCTTCGCATGGGATAAGCAGGCACCATTCACCCTGAAGTACGCCCTGTTTTGCTGTACAGGATTCAGTTGGCCATACTTTGTTGTATACTACCACATGGTCTTAAAAGGTAAAGTCATGCTTACATGCTATGAAAATGACTTGTTAAATATTTTGATCTTCATATAAACAAGAGGCAGGATTCTTAATTTTATACTAAATAACAACTTCAATGCATGTTTTATTTTAATCCTAATGCCAAGAAAGTGACACTGTTTGATTGGATACAAAAACTGCACGGACTGTCATACTAATTTACATGTGCAAATAGTTGAACTTCAATCATTATAGCAATTTTTGTGTCCGAGATGTACATCGTCCGAGGTGTGTTAAGACTGAGTAAACATGATATAAATAAAAGAATCGACTGCTGTTCCTTCTAGGCAACATACTGATTGACAATTACAAAATATTTACATATTTTCACTCTCAGAACTACATTTGTACAAATTAATAATGTTAAAGATGTATAAAGCCTTTTCCTAGGTATTGATGTAAGGACATGTAAATGACAGGGATGGTTTCAAAAATTAAGTTTTTAATGAATGAAAATTCATGATACTAGTCCAGTCAAACTTTATGCAGACAAATATCAGGCGAATTTTTAGCCTTGAACATTCTGTATATTGTATGCAAATGGTTTATTTCAATTTCGAGTAATAATGGACAAAGACAATATGAATAATGGATAATATCGTATCAATATTTGTTTTTTTTTACAGAGTAATATAATGCAGACTGGCCAGCTGAGGTAGAGAAGGGAAGAGGACACAGTTCTTTTTATCACATCTTGTTAATATGACTCTGTAATGTATGAAAGTTGATACAAATTAAAAAACAAACTTTATGATTGATCACAAACTGTCTCTTTTTTACATTTAAAGAATAAAGATCGAATCATTCTTTGGGTATTATGAGGTGATCAAATCTAATGAAGCTTGAAGGGACTATATACATTACAAAATCGGTTTGTAGTTTTATCTCAAAGATACTGGAAAATGTAAATATACATGAAATGCAGCACTGTACATGCATGTATATCAGAGGTACATGTTTAATGACATTTCAATTCACTTTGCTTATTTTATTTATTTGGTAATTAAAAAAAGGGGGAGGGGAGAATGTGATGTGATGATACAAAATAATCTTTGTTCTAAATATTAAAACACAGAATTGAAAATTTTAGAAGAATGCTCAAAGGTGCCCCAATGACTGATAGTAGTTGATTCAAAGGGATCATGTTGATGTTGCTATCATTTTGACAGATGGTAACACACTTCCATTGTCTTTAAAATTGCAGAGCACAAGTGTGATCTTAGTATGTGGAAAACATGAAATAAAGTGGTTCAAATATCTTTATTTGGAAAAATTCAACAAATACAAAAATATGATCAATATCTGGCATCTGCAGATATATAACTAAAGAGTAATGAGAAATATGAAGTGATTATGACAACATGCCAACGAGGTTCCTGAATTTTGAATGGCTAATAAAATCGTTTATAAAAAATGTAACTTTTATTTTTTATGAAATGAATGCTTTGAAAATAAAAATTACAAAGTACTTGCATTTGCATAAGTTCATGACAAACAAAATCATTTGTATATATCAGAATTGCAAGTAATGAATGAATTCTGATTTGACATACAAAATAATGTCAAATATTTTTAAAGGAATAAATTAAGTGTGAAAGCTCCAGGAGTAAAGATTGAAATTTTAAATTAAATGTCATGGGTTGTTCAATGGTGTTTAAAAAGAACGAGAGAACCATTGGACAAAAAAACCTTAAAACAACAACATTTGAATAATAACACTATTACACTAAAGTATAAAGCTAAAATAAGCACCATAGAAACACACAACAGTTCCTGTTGCAAACATTGATAAGAAATGATACAAAAAAAGGTTTAACAGCAACAAAATATCAAATCTTTTTAGCTGGCCGCTTTCCCAGCACTGTAAGAGTCAACAGTGCTTTAACGATTTCCTTTCTGTCGTCTTGCAGCAGGTAGTTGTAAGGCTTACTGTAATACAGAACAGGTCTTTCTTCTTCCTTGAGTTTGACTGATCCGTGAGAAGTTGAACTTTGAATCTTTTCCATTGTTTCGTCCCGAATCGATAACCTTGTAAAAGTGACCTGTAAAGAAACAAATTTTTTTTTACATTTTCCAAAGTCTTTGTCTGTGATAACACTATGAATCGATTTTGTACTATACAGCCCATTGAATTCAAATGACGTATTGTTGGGGCCGCAAGCGGGTTTGCATTAGTAATATCAAAATATTTAATCTTAAAACTGCTGAAAATTATATAAATATAAGTAATAAGGAATCATTCTTTGAAATTATGAGGTGATAATTTTGGTCTGGGCATGATCAAATCTATCACAAAGCCCTTTGGGCTTTATTGGATTTGATCACGCCCCAACCAAAATTATCACCTCATAATACTCAAAGAATGATTCCTTATTCCGTAAGTTCTTCAAAATAAAAATGTAGTGGGCCATAACAATGTTTCCACTTGAAGTCAACACATTGGACAGAAGGCAAAATATTGGGGCTGCAGCATGTGCTTCCCTCTGGGTAAACACAGTCAATTAAAGCATGCACAACTATATCATGTCAATGCAAGTCGGCACCATGAAAGATTTTCAAATCTTTTGGAAATGTGTGTGTGTATATATATATATAGAGAGAGAGAGAGAGAGAGAGATAATATTACATTGCGAGGGTAGAACTGTGCTGGTAAAATAATTCCATGGTGCAAATGAAAATGAAGTGTAGCATAAGTCAGTTTGATCCACCTAATATTCCAATTAAGGTGTAAATTATAAAATGGATGTTGTCAAAACGTTTTCTATGACTAATGTATAGTTTGGGTTTCAACTTTTCTATAGATATTGCAATGGTAGCTGATGCTTTGTGCCAGGAAGCTATGCTATTAAATTAAATACATATCACTATAACATCTGATAACATCTGTAAATTTGAGTTTTCGCAAATAATTTGGCACCTACCTCGACTTCTACATTCCATCTGACGATAGGATTTAAAACTCTAATCAATAGTTTATGCTTCAATTTTGCCAGATTGTGGCAAATGCTGTCACATTCATTTATTTTGTTGCAATATGAAAAGGACAATAACTCAATTTTTTAAAAATTGTTAGTAAAAAAAAGTTTTCAAATGCTTTCAGAAACTGAAATTTTTTGGGCTGCGATATCAAATATATATATTGTATACTTAATTGCTTATAAAAAATATACTCTTTTCCGTCATGTGCGATGTAAACAAATAATTTGCCTACCCATGTTTAATTAAACGTAGGGGTGAGTAATAAAAATTTTAATACTTTCATGTCAAATAATGAAATCTGATTGGTTTAGAAGCAGTTTATAATCCTTTCTATTACCCTCAGCATTAGCAACCCTCTTGGCTACAGGTAACACAACGAATTATAACCTGCGCGTGAATTATGAGTGTACGGTGTGACGCAGAATTCACATCAACGAGTAAAGTTTTTTTTAAAAATTAAGACATTCAGTATAATAAAATAAATCGCCTGTTTTGAAGGGCAACAGTTGAAATTGACACCCCTCTACTAAGTCGGTTGCTTTGGGTCGGTTGACAATGGTTTTCTCAGGGGTGTCAATTTAACTGTTACAGGCACTATTTGTATATTATCACCTATTACCTTTCCCGCAATCTTTGGTTGTTAGCTCGCGCAAATTGACAGGAAAGTTTATAAGAGACAAGTACAGTCGTATATAGATGCCAAGGAATTTGTTGACAATAATAATTCATTATGGTTTTTTTTATTGTTTCTTTGAAGTTTTCTATAAGTATATAATATAAATATCATGACATGGCATATTTTATACTGCATCCCTTATAAACTTAATTGCTGTATATCAATACAAAATGAATGGCTCCCGGGCCGATATACAGGGACCTTGGGCTAATATACGATGCAAAAAAAATAAAAATGCATGTAATAATCTAGATATAATATATTATATATTTATAAATATAAATAAAGTTACCAGATTTTGATCAACATTAAAAAAAAAATGTCTAAACATACTACTGTTTTTTCCACCGTCATTCCCAGAAGTGCCTCTTTGCAAATAGACTTGTCAAGGTAGGCCAGGAGATCACCCACGTGTTGTGCAGGTAATCCATCAGGTAATCTTAGATCGTCTCTTCCCGCGGCATCTACGGTCCTTCTTAGTTTTGCTGCTGTGGGTTCTGTGTCACTTTCACTAATACAACACTCATTGGTCACCTAAAGTGAGAGTGTATGTTGTTTTAAGGTAATTCGTCCACTACTGTGGAATCATATAAATTCATGGGGGCCAATTTTCGTGGATCGTGGGTTTTTCACTTATTCGTGGAGACATACTTTCGTGGATGCGTCGGTTTTCAGTTTTAGTAACAAAGATAACTCTTTCTAAATTTGTTTTCATTGAGGATGTAAATTTGTGGGGGAGGGCTACCCACAAATACCCAGAAAATTGAGCCACCACAAATTCTAATGATTCCACAGTATTTCTCTGCTCGCCTGCTAGTTGAAGTAGAATCTTTTGATTACTTGTTTTAACCCCTTTTGTTTTTGTTAAATCCCTTTCTGATAGCCTTTTGGATCCAAAAGATCTAAATGTCATTTCAACAGTATATAAATGAGTAAAAATCCATTGTGACATCATCACAGTGTAATGTAAATTTTTTTTTTTTACATACATTGTATGTGAAATCGGAATATCCATTGCATTTATTACCTCACAGACTGCCAGAATACATTTCTCAACGTCTCGGGGACTTATGCACACAATGTCTGCTCTTGCTGAAACTTTCTTTCGGAATATCTCTGTTGATTCTGTATCTATTACAGGCTTTGCCCTGCAACAAAGAGGATTTCTACATGTTAAAACACAAAGATACTTCTAAATAACTCGCATTTATTTGAATAAAACAAGAATCATGTGGGCAACAATGCTCATCTGAATCATCTCGACATACAGTTCTACTGCTGCAAAAGGTCTTTATAATAATATGACTAAAACAAGCTTTACTGCACTGGTATAGTAGATTTTCAGATTTTAGATTTTTTTTAAGAATGATGTAAAGCTGGATCCCATTTCATCCAGCCGACATCCTAATATCTTCGCTAGCCACGTGGTTTTTGATCTGTTGGGGAGCGGAGAGGACCGAAAACCCATGGCTATGGGGAGTGGAGTGGATCGTGAAAAACCTTGGTTATGGGGAGCGGATCATGAAAACCCTTGGCAAACTTTAATCAATTCAATATTATAAACATGATTAACTTGGGATGACAATTGTGGGGAGCAGAGTGGACCCTTTTTTTGGATCAGATAAATTCAGTACGTTTTAAGAGTATAAACTTTGCATAAAAAGTCATAATATTGGATAGTCATCATTTAATTTAAACAAGTACCAGTCAGTGAAATATGAATGCTCTGGGTAACAGTTGACAACCACACAATTAACTTTAATTCATCATCTATCAAACCCCAAACACATATTGATAATCATATTCTTAATACAACAAAATTCCTAAAATCTTGTTGATTTTCTAAATGTGTACTTACATGACCTCTAACCCAAACATCTCCAGAAATTGTTCAAACAGGCAGCGGTACATTGCCTTAGGAATCACAGACTGTTTCTCTTTTAATATGTACCAGAGACTCACTCCAAATTTTTTCACAAATGTTGAGTACTTTGATCTAGAAAAAAAAGTCTAAACTATAAGTATACTTAAGAAAAAAACAGCAAATTAAAATGTTCACCAGGATATATGAACTTGGTTGCATGGTCACATGAACAAATCCTGTGAAGCCTGAAGGGCTTCTCAGAAGATTTGATCACATACACACCAAGTTCATATCCCAGTGAACTTTTTAACATTGCTGTTTATTACTTATATTTACATTTGAAAAAGGCAAATTGTTCAGAATTATTTAATAACCATTTTTTATGTTAATTATGCAACCATAAGAATTAGCACGATAAGCACGTGAGGTAATCATTGTGACATCATTAAAAAGTTCACACAGAATTGAACGTTGTTGCTATTCGATAGGTTCATATAAGGAAGATATTTGCAAATGTAAATATTGACCAATTCTCGCCAAGTGCCATTTCTCACTATATCAACACTTAAAATTACATATAAAAAAAAGATGTAACAAACACTGGCAAAAATTGGTACTCGGCGAGAATTGGTCCCCGGCCAGCAGTGCTCATCTATTAATTCTAAATTAAAAGAACACTATAGGTTAAGCTGCATGAAGTTGGAAGGAGGCAACTTTTTAAAATGCCCTATAATTTGCATGGTTACCCCTTTCATTGATCTTTGTTTGAGCCACAGTATACTTTTAATTGATGTGAACCCTAAATATAGTGTAATATATATCTTATCAAAGACACTGAAGAATTCTGCCGAAAACTAAGACTGAGGGAATTTTTTCAGGACTCTGATAGCACGGATGTATCTCCAGTGAAAAATAGAAGTAAGTTTAAACCAAGTATTAAGGCCTAAGAAAAAAAATTTTGTGTTTAGGGTAACACTGATGAGAAAATTAGGTTAGGTAGGTAGTGATTTTTTTTAATTTTATCATATTGTTTTTTGCATGACAAATACAAATATAAAATCCTAAGAATGTTTGTTTGACCATGCCTTCTACATGGTTAGGTACACGAGTTATATTATCAAAAATTTTTCCCAGACAATTTGACAGGACAAAAACAATATTCCGTTTATCTTTGGTAACTAAAAGATCTCACACATACTTCCATATATGAGCCTATGATGCTGCACTTACATATCGATATCTTTTATTGTAACTTCGTCTCTCAGTTTCTCCTCATTTGGCGTGAAGAAATTTTGACTTCTGTAATTAATATCAAACAAACTGCCATGGTTGAAGGTGTACAAACATCCTAAGATATCTGACAGCTCCTCAAGATTATTAACTTCTTGGGGGAAAAGGTTATAAGACACCGCAGACATGTGTTCTGTGACGATGTCTGTGGGAGCTTTACGTTCGTAACGTATTCCAAACTTATCAATGAATCTTCTTGTCCAATCACATGTGCATGACGGCACGGCATTTTCACTCGAATTCGTGGAACTGATATTTGGCGAAATAGATGGTGTTGCTGAAGATCCCCTTATCATCTTAAATTCAGTAACTCTTGATTGAGAATCACTTTCGCAGGGTCTTGAGTCTTTCCGCCATCTTTTAAAACATACGCATGTGCACTTGTAGGTCAAACTCTATTCGCCATTATGATTGCTCGGCCTAGGTCTATTTGTCCCCACGATGACCGAAACATGGGGGTCTGTATATATATATATATGCGAATCTAGGTAAGGGGGGGTATGGATACCCTCCCAATGGAAAATTCATTTTTTAAATTCGCACACACTGTAGTTAAATTATAGAAAATAGACCTCGGACTCCCTCTTGCAAACAACCCCCCCCCCCCGGGTCATACTAAAACACGCCTGCCGACGCCTGCCGGGGAAAACACGCCTGCCGAGAAAATCTAGACGCCTGCCGTTTACCTGATGGATTATTTTAATTTTTTCTTTGATATTTTATTTTACTTAACTAAATTAATGATCATAGAAATAAAAAGTTGACTTTATATTAATTATTTAGCTCAAAATTAGCAAACATGTTCAATGTTGGTAAAGATAGATAACTCTTACGTAGAATTTATACGCCCGCCGAGGAAATCCATACGCCTGCCGTTAAATTGATGGATTATTTTAATATTTTCTTTGAAATTTTATTTCACTTATCTAAATAAATGATTATAGAAATACAAAGTTGACTTTATCTTCATTAATTAACACAAAATTAATAAAAATCGGGTAAGAAGATAACTCTTACGCAGAACTCATACGCCCGCCGAGAAAATCTATACGCCTGCCGTTTATCTGATGGATTATTTTAATTTTTTCTTTGATATTTCATTTCACCTAACTAATAAAATGATAATAGAAATAAAAAGTTGACTCTATATTCATTTGTTAACACAAAATTAGTGAAAATCGGGTAAGTAGATAACTCGTACGCAGAATTCATACGCCCGCCGAGAAAAGTATACGCCTGCTGCTTACCTGATGGATAATTTTAATTTTTTCTTTTATATTTTCTATTTAGATATATGATCATATTTATAAAAAAAATTTACCATATTTATTGATTGACAAAAATTGGTAAAATTCGTGTAAGTAAATAACTCCTAAGCAGAATCCATATGCCTGCCTAAAAAATCTATACTCCTGCCGTTTACCTGATGGATAAAGGGAAAAACTCAAACGCAGAATTCTTACGGCAGTCGATTTAAAATGCACGCCGGCCATTTTATGTATGTCATTTTTATTTGTATGAACTAATGTATGAATTACATTTCAGATGGCTATAGAGTTAACAATTTGTCTTATAATTTTGTTCAGAACTTTCTTATTGCTGCGATTAATTATTATATTACATGAATTCGGGTGTGACTAGTTTGATATAATCCGTATATATCATCCCTTTTAAGTTTGACCCAGTTTTGTTTTTTATTTAATAAAACATAATAATTTCATTATTATGCCTGCAGGTCAATGAAGTTTTTATGATAAATTATAATTCAGGGAAAGATTTATGAACTGTCTATACGAAACACCCAATTAATATATATGTGTACACTTTTACGCTTCTCGAATACCTATATTAATGGATTATAAATTTTTTCGCTTTAAGCAAAAATGGATGATCGTGGTTTTTCCAACAATATTTCATTTAACTCAACCAAGTAAACGATTTAAGAAATAACAATTAGATTTTTAATAATATTAAAACGTAATAAGAATCATGAGTGCACCCAGAATATTTTTTATGGGGTGGGGGGGGGGGATATTCAGGTTTGTCCGGGGGAGGGGTTCAAAGCATATTTTTGGTAATTTTACTACGTAAATTTAAGAAATCAGATTTTTTTCCAGTGGTGGGGGACGGAACCCCCCTCCCCCCGGTCTAGATCAGCTCATTTTTCTTGAATGTCCAAGATACACTCAACTAAGAAATGAACTTTCTAAGCAACCTCATGACATTAGTGTGCCCTTTCATATCAACTATATTCTTTATGGTAGTTCTGACTTTTCATAAAACTTAAATTGAAAAAAAATTTCTTATGTTTACAGTTTATATTAGAGCTTCTAAGCATTTTTGACTCTCTAAAGAAACACTGTTTAAAATGTTGCCCAATCCTTAAATTAGATCAGCTCATGAAAAGTATGCGAGTGAAAATCATCTACAAAGCCAAAGAAAATTTCTTACATCTACCCCAAAAAATTAATGAATGGTGACTGAAATAGATATTTGATGGAAGTTCATGAGTTATACTAACATATATTTGTTATTAAATTGTTATTGTCAACAAGAACATTGATATTGTATCCTAGTCTACGACAGCTTACCGATCACGAGAGTCGATCTATAAAACTGTTCCACAATCTTTTGGTCTATAGACCAATCCTGTTTTAATTAATGTTTTTCTGAATACTGGATGAAAAATCGTGCTTCAAAAAGTGGAAACCAACAGGAATCGTGATATCAGTGGTTTCCTATATTTGGAAACCCTTAAAATAAAAGAGAGGGCTTTGTACATATATAGTTGTTTGCTTGTCAATTCTCAGCAAGGAATCAAATGAAGCCGTTTTCTTGAGATTTCCAATATATTCCCCCAATTAATTCGGAAACTATGGAAAAATATATTTGTAAAAAGTAACGTTTTACTTAAATGTTTTCGACTTATTTTATCGAATTTTTGATAACTGCTAGAATCATACAAGCGTATATGTATACAAATATGTATATCTATAAACATGCATCTCTTTCTCTCTCTCTCTCTTTCTTTGTCTCCCTCCTTCGTTCACTTCCTCTCTCTTTCTCCGTCTTTTCCATCCACTGCCTTCTTTCTTTCTCTCTTCATGAACGGGAAAACAATACAAACATCGAGAGAAAAAAAATACTTATATGTAGTTGAACTTTGTTTAACTGTTCTAGTACATGTATCTTTCAATTAAAATATATAGAAATCTATCAAGCAAACGGGATTGAATGTGCAGGAAAAATAAGTTGATAGGACATGCACAACACATATGTGCCAATAAATCAATTGCAAACAGATAGACAGATTTTGTTATTTTTTTTAGCGAATCGGTAATTCACATTCTATATGTTCGACATCTGAACGTGGTTTTTTTCGGTTTTAATTGATTTCATATTAAAGTCAAAATTTTCCAATTAAAAAATGAATACAATAATCTATGCATATCGGTATCTTTGAACATGTTGAATGCAAAATGTCATTCCGACATATACAATTTTAATGAATCACACTGAACAGAATTAATCGTAGGTCGAGAAACTTTTTGATAAAAAAGTAAATAATATTGCATGCATTCATATTGACATGTGCATTGCCACAATCTGAACATGTAGATTAATGTATTTTTATCTCATTTTATTACATGTACAAATAATGTACTAATTACAAAACTTACTCATTATTTTCTTTACTATAATATTTGGGGCGAATGGGGCTGGGACTACAAGTCCAAAGATAACTAGTGATCGTTGCTCTACCTATACACGTGTATTCCCGTGTTAGTTTCTTGTATATTCTGTGTGAATTAAACGGTTTTTTGTCTCTAAAGAAACAATAGACCTTTACCTACCTGTATATTGGAAGACGACCGTGAAGCACACCTTGTACACAAGCCTCCTCTCTCTCTCTCTCTCTCTCTCTCTCTCTCTCTCTCTCTCTCTCTCTCTCAAATGTTTTAGGTGACTAGGAAAAATAGTTATGAACGAGTCGATATACGAAACACAAAATGTTAATATGTTTTAAGATATTATGTATAGTGTATGAACTTACACCTAATTATTAACCCAAAAGAACTATTAAAAACTTTCAGTACACTTTTATTATACCCATGATTGATAGAGCAGGGTCGCTACAACAGGATTATCAGGGTTTCTAACACTTATATATAATTTATATGTAATCTATATGAAATTGAAGACGAATACCACTTTATCCTTATATATCTCATGTACAAACACTTAATCAAAAACTATTTCTGGTTTATAAGCCATTGTTATCTTCTTACCCGATTTTTATTAATTTTGTGTTAATTAATGAAGATAACGTCAACTTTTTATTTCTGTTATCATTTATTTAGATAAGTGAAATAAAATATCAAAGAAAATATTAAAATAATCCATCAATTAAACGGCAGGCGTATGGATTTCCTCGGCGGGCGTATAAATTCTACGTAAGAGTTATCTATCTTTACCAACATTGAACATTTTTGCTAATTTTGAGCTAAATAATTAATATAAAGTCAACTTTTTATTTCTATGATAATAAATTTACTTAAGTTAAATAAAATATCAAAGAAAATATTAAAATAATCCATCAGGTAAACGGCAGGCGTCTAGATTTCCTCGGCAGGCGTGTTTTCCCCGGCAGGCGTCGGCAGGCGTGTTTTAGTATGACCGCCCCCCCCCCCCCCCCCCCCACCACGGAAAAAAAATTCTGGATCCGGGAATGGTAAATTCTGTAAACGTTTCGAACACATAAGATATTGAAACAGGGACGTATACGTCACGGGCTTTAAATGATAAGCACAATTTAAAACTCATTTGGATTGTAAACTGCTACGAAAAGCATTCGAAAAGCAATGCAGAAGTGCAAAGCTATCTAATTAATTAGGAGATAAAATATTCTTTTCCATGCTGAAAAAAAGATATTAGATTTAAAAGATATTTACACATTAATTTAGTGATAGCTGCAAGTGTAGTTTTACGAAAACCTTTTGGTTGTATGGGGTGTGCCTCAGGGGACAGTACTTAAGCCACTGTTACACCTCATCTTTATAAATGATCTGCCGGAGATATGTGAATCATATGATGCCCCTTTCATAGGCTATATGATTCTCATTTGTAAATGACTTGAAAACCACATAAAATTTTCATATATGAATCATATGAAGCTATTCACATATGATAATCATATATGGATCATATGAATTGTCACATACATATGATTCACATGTGATGCCCTTTTTATTATCTCGTGTGAAACAAATCACATGATTCACATATGTGGATCATATTTGGCGAAGTTGCCTTAGGTATATATAGAGAGGTCAAGGACATAAAGGACGCGGAGCTGCTACAGAAAGACGTTGACAGAGTAGAATTAGATAGTGGGAAGAAACATTGGGCATGTCATTCCATCCGGGCAAGTGTAACTTCATGTGTTCAACAAGATCAAAGAACCCCATCGTTTCCATTACCAGCTTAGAGGACACACACTAGATGCAGCTGATACCATCAACTACTTAGGAATAGACCTGTTTGGAGATCTTCAGTGGAAACATCATTTAGATAGAATTGTAAAGAAAGCAAACAGCGTGGTATTGTATTTTTAAAGAGAAATTTAGAGATTTCGAGCCAGGATACCAATATAACTGCATATTAAGCAGAAATTGGATTAAACCTGAAGTATTGTGCACCAGTTTGGAATCCACACCAAACACAGTTAGCCCAACAAAGTTAGCCCAGGAGCTCGAGATGATCCAAAGACGAGCGGCGAGATCACAACCAGAAGATATCGTAATACATACAGCAGCGTGACAGAAATGTACAAAAATGAATCAACTGGGAACCGTTACAGTCAAGGCGAACAAAGATCCAGCTCCCCATGTTTTCCAAGATCGTCAACAACAGGTATAAGATAGATATACCATCCACTAACTACAAATTACACCATCGAGCACCAGGGGCTAGAGCAGACACCCCAAAAAAATACTACAGTACCAAACCAGGACGGACACATTCAAGTTTAGTTTCATACCGAGGACTATTCTTGTATGGAACCATCCAGCATCCGGTGCTGAGGCCGATGTTTTATATACTTAAATTGCTTAAATATTCTGATTATTTTAATAATACTATCAAGATCACCATTTTCGCCTTTGTCAAATAAAACACTTAGCCACTATCCGACAAAGCTGGGAAATTTCTGGGCATACAAAAGAAACTTTGATAAGACCCCTGGAATAAACCAGGAGGTAAAAGGTGTTTTTTTTTTTTTAAATCATTTGATGCCTTTTAGCAATAGCTTTCATATGTAGAACAGAAAAAAATCCTTAGGGCAGAAGTTTAAAAATAAATTTAAAAAATGTGCAAAATTGATACGTTTCAAGCAAAATCCCATTGGGTCATATGTCAAAAATTATCAAACTTTAAGATGACCACCTAAACAAACGATGTGGTAAATGTCTGATTTTTTGTTTAAAAATAATAATCTTACCGGTAGAAATTCATGTAAAAAATTTCATTAAAAAGTGTAGGGCGGAAAAAATTAGACCCGGCCTCGCTAATTTCAAGAATTAATAATTGTCCACAGCAATTCGTTTCATTAGAATGGGTAACGTTTTGATTTTGTGAAATTATTCTTCATACAAGGCAGGTTGTGTCGTTTTATTTTCTTATCTCCAGTGCAGGTATAAAGGATCAAAGGGCTTTGCAATATGGAACTACACAAAGTTCTTTTGGAGACGTAATCAAAATTCTGACTCCACATGTATAGTACTGGATATAATTATACGGTGCTAATTGATAGAAAGGTGTGCTGATTTTTATTTTGCCGCGAAGATAAGTATTAATTTAAACAAAAACCAAAAACGTTTACCAAACTACATCTGAAAATAAGAATACCATGTATAAAAATCATTTATCTGAAAGGATATTCATGTATACATGCATGTGCATGTATTGTCTATATTTTTATTGTATTTAGATGACTAGTATTATTTTACTTTGATAATGAAGTATATATATATATATATATATATATATATATATATATATATATATATATATATATATATATATTAATTTCCTTTCTCAGAATTGCCAGAGGAGATGGACAATTTATTTGCAGTAAAAATTGCATGCATATTCTGTCAAAATTGTCTTTAATTGAAGTCCAATTAATCCATTTAAGTTACCATGAGACGAAAACTTTTAAAAGCGAGATGTTTCTGACCGGAATTCGCCCGGCGTTTGTCTTTGCCCTTGATTTTGAGAATTTTTTTTCTTTTTTTATATTTGCAGCATCTTCTCCAGATATAGAACTAATGGACCAATTTGACGCACTTTGACAATTTGTCACACTTGACACAGAGTATCTTTGAATAAAGGGGATTCAAGTTTGTCCTCGCGAAGGTAAGCACTCTCTTGAAGGGAAAGATACGGTAATCAAACAAACGTTTACCTTGAAATACATGCATGTAAGTGTGCACGCTTTTTTTCTTCGATTATATATTAATGTTATGTTAAATAAAGGAACTGATCCACAATAACAGGAAAGCTAACATCTATATTCAAATCTGTTCAAACCACGACACACACCCCACCCCCAAACAAATAGCTATTCCCTTTTTTTTTTTGCATTTTCCAGGACCAACTATTTAATCCGAATTAATGAAGCTGAACTCCAATATCAAGGCTGCCTTCAGCGTATGTCTATGGATAATCGGTTGTTTCTTTCTTACATACAAGTTTGTGTTTGTGAAAACAGATTTAAGAGTCCGACACGATGTTGATAAAATTTTATTAGAGAACAACACAGCAATAAAATCGTGGATGTACATGAACCGGATACACAATAGAACAAGAAGTGCAAACACTGAAGAGTCCTCATCGAAAAAGTTTGAATATAACGTGACGTCGGAAATATGGCGGAAGTTGAGGAGACCTCGAACCAAAAAATCTTTCCGAGATTCCGTTGATAGCCATTATTCTCAGTCTAACCAGGATCAAACCGTGTACGACATCTTTCCACAGAAGAATGGATTTTTCATAGAAATAGGCGCCTATGATGGAAAAGTGCACTCAAACACTTTATGGTTGGAGAGGAAACATAACTGGACTGGGCTACTTATAGAAGGAAACCCCAAATTATGTCGCAGCATCGATAGGCTACATAGACAAGTTTGGCGTTTGTGCGCATGCGTGTCGAAAGAAAAGGAGGCTACGTTCATAGAGGGAAATGAAGTCGGGGGTGTTGAGAAAAACATGCCAAAATTCCATTTGGCACAGCTAGATAACTATCAAAGGGTTCAGATTCCATGTTTCAATTTGCGTGACGTTTTAGAAATTGTAGGCTTTCATGTAGATTTTCATGTGAACTATTTCTCTTTGGATGTGGAGGGAGGGGAAATGCACGTGCTGAACAGCATGAAGGAAGATTTGATATCTAGAAAAATCGTTGTAGATGTGTGGACAATCGAATATCGCGCATGGGCGGGGCAAAAATTTAATTGGCAGAAGGGAAAGGAAAATCTAGCCAATCTGCGGGCTTTTTTCAAAGAAGTGGGAGGATATGCAGAACATTCACAGCTAGCAGAAGAAACACCGAGTCTTTCAGACGGCCATTATTTAGATGTTGTGTTTGTGTACATAGAGACATGGTGTAAGAGCCATGAGTTGCTTCCGGCCGGCGGGTTAATGAAATGTTAAATTTAAGTAATAAAAGTTGTCGTTTATACCCTTTTATATCTTTGTTGTCTTGTTCTCTCTCTCTCTCTCTCTCTCTCTCTCTCTCTCTCTGTATATAAACCCAAGAGATAAAAAATATACGGTTTAGACAATAGAACCATTTTAACAAGAGCTTGGACTTTGGTTAGTTGTGTCAAACAGCAATGTGACGTAGGCGTGTCTATTTCATTGCTGGCCATTCAGCCATGGCACTTTGAAATTAACAAGAAATGTCTGGATTTTGAGCTAAGACTACGCAATCTGTGTATATTTCACTTGAAACTGCGTCATTTTTAACTTGTTTTGACGCAAGAAATAGATAGCTACGTCCTACTGAAAGTCCAAGGTCTTGTTAAAATGGTTCTAAATGCCCGGATTTTAGAAAACATTGTTAGCTACAAAGCTACTAGGTTAACCGTTCTTTTGAATTCTTACAAAAAAATTGTTATGATACCTTACTAGTATACCATAAAGAACGTACGCACTTAACATCAGTTCTAAACGTTCGACCAGTATCAACCCACTGAACCGTTCAGTAACAACGGAGAAGACGCGAATTCCACAAGCAAACTCACTTATGGAGATTCATTGGTTCAATGATACAGAATTATTGATTTCAAGTCCTTTTTCTTGGCCCCTTCGCAAAAGAGAAGTCAGGTAGTTGCTTAATTTGAGTCGTAAACAAAGTCCATAAAAATAGCTCAAGTGCATCAAAAGAACGTAAAAATATGTCTATGCGTTACAGAAAAATCTGAATTAATGTTGTTTCTTCTTTGAAACGAAACAAAATGTTGGATACAAATGCTCATGTAACAGAGAGCTTTTTACTGTTCCTGTGATGTATGTTCAATATCGTGTGATGTATATTATTCTTGTGATGTATGTTAAATAAGATGTGATGTACATTCTATATAATCTTGTGATGTATGTTCATAATCTTAAGTTTATAGAACATACATCAACAGATTTTTAATATACATCACAAGATATTGAACATACATCACAAGATTACAGAATAATATACATCACAAGATTTGAACATACATGTACAACAATTGGACTGGAATATTTGCATCTAAGGCTTGTTGTATATTTTGCTGAAAGTAGTCCCAATAGTCTACCCTAGAATTATGCCGATTATATATGTGGATTTGTTTTATTATCTAATACAACCTCAGCCCAGGGGATCTCCATATACTTCGAGTCAAGATCATTTCTGACTGTAAAATGAATATTTTCAGATATATACAATGCAACACTCCCTCCCAATCGATTTCTGTCTTTGAGAATAGGAGTATGATACCCCGTAATTGAAAGATCATCATCCTTCACTTCATATAATATTATAAATGTACTTGTTTCATAAACTATATATTCTATAAAATCTGTAAATCAAATAGTAAAGTACTTATTTTAACTTTTTTCAGCATTTATTTTCGGTGAAATATGCCGATGTTTGATGAGCCATGAATCACATAATCAGTAGTACATCGTATATTTGTCATGTTGTAAATTTTGTATTTACACCCACCCAGTAAATTCAAAACTTTTAAACCTACTTGGATACAATTTTCACTGTTCATTTTTATATCAAGTCGTGTATTTTAAACATTTTATTAGTATTAGTATCATATATCAATATTATAATCATTTTCTAGCAAGAAGTATACGTTTTATTTTATAGAATTCGAGCTCGGTATAAAATGATGTTTTTTTATTAGATTACCTAGTTAATTTAACTACATTCATTATGCAAGAAATATCTTACACGTAGGAATGTACTAAAGAAAAATAAATAAACATCATTTTATACCGAGCTCGAATTCTATAAAATAAAAGGTATACTTCTTGCTAGAAAATGATTATAATATTGATATATGATACTAATACTAATAAAATGTTTAAAATACACGACTTGATATAAAAATGAACAGTGAAAATTGTATCCAAGTAGGTTTAAAAGTTTTGAATTTACTGGGTGGGTGTTATTGTTGTCATGTTGTAAATTTTGTATTTACACCCACCCAGTAAATTCAAAATTTACATGACATATTACTCACTAATATACATTTATTATTGTACGTCTTATGTACATTGTATTTATTTAACTGTTACCTGTATATTTCTCACTATCTGATTAAATTACAGAGCCACGCTGTATAGTCATTAGATCACGGACAACTGTACCCCCAGTTATATTTTATCATCAAAAATTAACAAAGTCACAACTCCACGCAAATGTATCTTATCATGAAAGCACCACATCCCCTATTCGAGGATTATCATAGACCCTTTAATTTATAAATTGTTGTCTCTAAAATAAAGTTGAAAAAAATCTTTTAAATACGTTTACTCTTTACAATTGATGATAGTTTATCTTGATGATTTTAAAAAAAAATATGATTGACACCTGTTCTGTCTTTAATGCATTGGCTCCATGCGTGGTCAAAACATGTAGTTGATTGTTTAACAAGTGTGTCCATGATGATCGCTCACTGCACGGTCGATCTCACTGCCCACGTGACCAAGAGCAAGGACCACGCATTGTACTGAGCAGTCTTCGAGCGCAGCGGACATTTTTCATCATGCACGGTCTACAAGAACGGGTTCCCGCCTAGAAAATCCTAGTAAAATTCAAAAGGTACGTAGAAATTTAGATGCAAGTGTACACACGATATACTTTGATGTATACTTTGATGATTTCTTAAACGTTTAACAGCAGCCTGTTCAACAATCTTTTTAAGCCCTATTCTTAAATAATAAAGATATTCTTGGAATTGGTATTTTCCCTGGCATTTATAAAACAGATTTGGAAGTGATACAGCAAAAGTATACTTGCAACAGACCAAGCGCTGATCGAAAAACTTTTTCCGGGGGAAAGGGGGGGGGGGCAGGGTCCGATGGATAATTTTGTTTGCCAGAGAGATCAAATGCCTCTTTGGTAACTACATGTATTTTTAGAATATAACATTAAGTTTAAATTCCTCTCCTTCCAAGGGGTATCCTGATCCCTTTGACTAGCTATCCTGACTGTGAATGCGCTCTAAAACGTTACTTTAAAAAAGAAAAACCTTCTTTTATTCACATTGCCTTTCTTCCATTATATGTAGAAGAAACCCCTAGCATTATTTCCCCGGCCCAGCTGTGCTGAAACTGACAATGGCGGAACGAAGCTGGGAAATCGTAGCAGTTTAACCAATACTCCATTGAGGGAAGACAATATCAATGCTGCTCGGAGGTCTTCCATGGTAAGTAACATTGCTTTAGTTATAATCAGACACGTAGCATCAAGTAGGAAAGGAGGGGCATGGGCAATCCCCTAAATTTTTCGAAGCAGAATTTTTCTCTTGACTAAATTTATTCATATATTCAATCACATATACATGCATAAGGATTTTTATTTCAAATCGGGGAGTGAGTATGAGGGAGATGGCATAGTGCGTCGTATATCTTTTCTAAATTATGGGGTTTTTTTTTTTACATTGTCCCTAATATGAATTTCAGATAAAAGCATGTTTTGAAAAAAAGATGGGGGGGGGGGGGGATAGCACCCCTCCTGAAGCAACATATCCGTTTTTCCATGCATCATTTAGTCCAATTTATACAGGCAGAGAGTTTTTATATAATACAATCTGTTCATAGCTCCCAAAATTAAAATTTTCAGGTTTACTGCTAATCTGTCAGTGGTATAAAAAAATGCATGTAATCAAAAACAACGAAACCGATATCGGCCTTCAATTGCTTTACATGAATTTTTTTTGTATATTTTTTATTAAAACTGGAAACATCGTTTTGGCTGCGAACAGGATTATTTAGAGCAAAAACTTTATCAATTTATGCACAATACAATTATCTATACATACATATCAAAAACTGCCAAATAAACTTTATATTTTTGAAAATGAAAATGAAGAATTGTAGATATCTTTTAAATATGTGCATAAAAACTACAAATCAACTGTCACTCACATTAAACAATTGGTATACAATCATATTTTAACAAGAAATTGAAACGAAATAGCGAAATTCAAGAAAAATTGGAAAATTTTAAATTCGAACCGATCCTGAATGTAATTAAACTGTTCCCGAACAAAACCATATGAAGTTGGAATATATCACAATATATATTATATATTTTGCAAAAATTCTAAGGTTATTTAGCTGTAAAATGGTTTGTTAATCGACGGATCTAAAAATGCATATCAATGACTTGTAAAATTTCAATTTTAATTCTGATCGGGATAATTTTTTTTTTCAATCGGGATCGATTCAAATTTGATAAATTGCAATTATTTTCTAAAATTTTGCATTTTCGTTTCAATTTCTTTGTAAAATATTTTTGTTTGATAAGTGATTTATGTGACTTTATTGTTATTCTTTAGATTTTATCCATAGACTTAAAAAGATTTAATGAATAAATATTTTCATTTTCAAAAATATTTTTTTAAATTTAAAACTTGACCAAGCCATCTTCGGCATGTGTTTATTCATAATTATATTACACATCAAGTGAGACTAAATTTTAAGCTTTAAAGTGCTCTGTTTGCAGTCAAAACAATTTTTCTTTTCCATAAAAAAAAAAAAAATACAAATAAATTCGTATAAAACAATTGAAAGCAGATATTGGTCCCTGTTTTGTAGAATCGTATTTCAAAAAAAAGATTCTTTATTGATCCATCAAATAAAATGTTGGTGTGTCTAGGAACTTGAATGGCAAAATGTCTTTTATAAGTATTATTATTAGATTAAGGACCCTCAATCTACAATAAAGGATTTTAAAAAGACTAAGAAATTTAAATCGCGTCCATGTGTGAATTCTATTTTATTCAGATTTGTTTCACGTTATAGGTGTGTCATTTTAACCATGATGTTATTAAAAATAAAAATTTCTTTATGTACTATGGTGGAAGATATGCCGGTGCAGATCTTAATTTGGGGGAAGGGGGTGGTGTTAGGTCCGACCCCCTCCCCCCTGAAAAATTCTAATTTATTAAATTCACTTAGTAAATTTTCCGAAAAAAAGTGGCATCACAATTATGCCTCGGCAAAATTTTCTAAATGCATACAAATTAAGTTTTCAAATATTTTATCTTAATTTAAATCATAGTACAAAAAGTTTTAGAGCTCGTTTCAAAATACCGTCGATTTTCCCACTTAGTGATAGTCTTGTTTTCGTCAGAAGTTCGCTAAAGCCAGACGCCCGTCGTTTCACCGGCATCAAAGAGATGCCGCCGAAACACCGACGCAATACGACCTCATTAGAGCTGGCCGGGTCGCTTTGCCAGCATCAAAGAAGTGCCGCCATCTGTGCAATTACTCTGCACGTTAAATTATTTAGTATTTATACACATACGTACATGCATGCATATATAGATGCGTTTACTGACAAATTCTGTATATATATTGTTTTCCTGAAGGCTGTATTTACATGTTTGAATCGTATCGATACATTTATTTCCTCAGCTCTCTCTCTCTCTCTCTCCTCTCTCGTCACGATGAATGTCTTTACTTCGCCTATTACAATCACAGTATTCTCTTTTGAGAAGTGGACAGGCATAGCCTACATGTAGGCTATGCCTGTCGACTTCTCAAAAGAGAATACAATCACAGGGGCATCCTATCCGCTCTGCTCTCTATGACATACATAATATGTAAACGGTATGACCGTTGGACCGAGAGCAGATTTAACACAGTGCAGTTTGATTTTTTTGTAGAACAAAATTTATTTGAAACGCACACTGTAGGATCCGCCTATCTATCAAATCAAAAGCCCAAGGTAAACTAAACGTCACGTGCTCAGTCTTCATTATGACGTCATGTTTCATACGTAAAACGTAAAAGTTATGTCTTCGGAAATAGCCGAGGAAAAGTTCTTGATTCCGAGAATTTTTTATTTCTTTTTTTAATGCTTATAATTTTCCCAAATTGATGAATTTAATTTTTTCTACTTTATTCAGTCTCTAAAAGATCGGTTCCTTGATGTTAATAATTTTATTTTCCATCTGATAATTTGATAAGACATACGTGAAACTAGTCGTATTTCTTGATTAAACCGCTGTTAAAAGTTGTATAGTTTGCACAGTCAATTATTTTTATCTTAATTACTTTCAATTAAACATTGGAAAGTTTTTGATCAAGTTTCGGGGCGAAAAACATCGACAAGCGGCAGTCATAAATGATCGAGTTAACTTTTATTTAACAAAATGGCGGCCAATATGGCGGTGCCCAGGGCTGGAAGAAAATTTTTTGGCCCTTAGTACCCCTGAGTCAACTTCTATTTTTCACTGATTTTCTTATATATACGTGTTATCATTAAGCCTCGCTTCGCGAGGCGGGCTCTCTGCCCGCCTCGCGAAGCGAGGCTTAATGATAACACGTATATATAAGAAAATCAGTGAAAAATAGAAGTTGACTCAGGGGTACTAAGGGCTACTAGTACCCTCGCTGCGCTCAGTATAAATAATACATTATTTGTATTATTTGTATATATTTACATTTTCCAGTTCTTTGTCTGTGATAACACTACGAATCGGTTTTGTACTATACAGCCCAATAACTTCAAATGACGTATTGTTGGGGGCGCAAGCGGGTTTGCATAATTATTCTTTGAATATTATGCGGTGATAATTTCGGTTGGGGCGTGATCAAACATATCATAAAGCCCGAAGGGCTTTATTGGATTTGATAGCGCCCAAACGAAATTATCACCTCATAATACTCAAGGAATGATTCCTTATTCCTTAAGTATGTCCATAGAGAGCAGAGTGGATAAGATGCCCCTGTGCTATATACAATCTGATTGGACAAGAGTCAGTTAAAATTTTTCATCAGCTTAGATGTTACAGCTTGTACACTGACATGGGTCAACCCAGAAACATGTCGATACTAAATAAGTGCACTTTAATTAGCATAATCGGCGAAACTATAACGACATCAATTATTCAGTGTGCTAAAAATTAAAAAAAAAACAAGGAACCTCATTTTCTTAGCACGCTAAATATAGTTGAAGACGATTGTGCTATTAAGAATGCACTTATGTAATTCGTATCTACATCTTTCTGGGTTGACCCCTGAACTTCATACGTACAAGTTATGCTGTAACAAGTAGGCGAAGTTAAGACATTCACCGCTCGTGACTTCCATGAGAGAGAGAGAGAGAGAGTGAGAGAGAGTTGAAAATCGACGGTATTTTGAAACGAGCTCTAATTGTTTTTATTTTGGTCATTGTTGATTTGGCCAGTTCATCTGGCAAATTTTCCTGAATAAACACTGTTCTGCAGCTAGATTTCTGTGTTCGGGGATATTTATTTCCTAAAGTACATATGCAATTTTTTCACATTTGAATTGTGAAAGGGATTTCAATATCTTAAGGTATAATATCACTCTGCTATTAATTAATTTTACCATATATTTTAAAAAAAAAAAATTTCGTATTGATTTTCATCAAAGTCAATACCAAGAGATTCAAATGAAACAAAGTTGAAGTGATAAAGCGCTGCTAGATTTCTCAAAAATTGATGTTGTGTGTAATCATGATATGAAGAAAATTAGACACAGTGATTATAAAAACCCAAAATTTTACCATCGCAGCATAAAATTAAAAATATTAAATGTATATGAAAATAATATATAGTTATATACAATGTCAAATCATGTTCATAACATAGTGAAGCGCTGCTTTTTAGTTCAGAATAGCACTTTGTTGTATAGGTTTGTAACAAAAACTGCTTCAATCAGCAAGAGTTATCTTTATCATAAAATATTGAAGGTTTTACATACAGGTTTTACATGGAGTATGTGATAAATTACCGTAGTTTCTAATTATTCAGAAAAGGTTTTCTGTTTTTAAATTTGGATAAGATAATAGTAAATGGATCCATATGTTTTAGAATGCTAAAAATGCAAACCAGAGCATTTTGTTATAACACAAAAAGGGGATCAAATGAATGATCTTCCAGTAATTGGTAAAATCTCAATATAGGGATATATTAATTAATCTAATCTTGAATAAAATGTGATATTGGTTTTTTTTTTAATTTTGTTTCCCCCATATCTGCTCTCTCATAATAGAAAACCCTTATTCAATCGTAGACATTTGATTCAGAAATGTTATAAGTTTCAAATGATGATGACAAAGTCTAGAGTTTAATTGCAATTGTCTTAGTTATGTTTTTCGGATCCCAATTATAATTCATTTACCTTTGTGAACGAGCTATTAAGAGAGAAATAAAAATTTCCATCTAAAGATTCTCTGGCCTAAAACATCAAACATGTAATGTTCATGTACTGTACTAGTACATATAATTTAGTTATATTTAAAAAAAATGAGAAGGAGAAGGGAGAGGGGTATAGATATTACCTTATAAAAATTTGATCAATATGATTAGTTTCTTGTAATTTTTTGTAAAAGTTTTCTAACTTTTTTGCCCTCTGCTAAAAGTTGGGGTTCAGTTCGTTCCTTTCAAATTTTCTCTTTCTATATTTGAATTTAAATGAATGTTGCCTTCCAGCATTAAATGGAGCCTAGCACCGCCTCCCTTTTTGCTACAAGCCTTCATAATTGTGAGTTAACAGAAACAAAATGATAATATTTTCTGCAGAGGTTATCTCTCTTATCAGAGGGACAGTCCACCTTAATTAAGCTGTTTGATATTAAACGTTTAATAATTTGTTAGTCCTGTCTACTGTAAACATTTAGATGATAAAATTATTGCCTTTTCTGGTGTTTCATGTGGGTATGGAGGCCAGTACATGTACCAGTTGACACGGGTCACGTACATTGTATATTCATTTTTACAATAATTGGTACCTTCATAAGCCGTTTAAAAAAACAAAACAAAAGTAAGCTTTTTACTGTTTAGGCGTTGTATTTTTTATATTTAAGATTTTGTGAAATTATTATATTAATTATGCTATGATTTTTATTTTCAAGGAGAACCATCTTTTTACAGCAAAGGAAGATGTTGAATGAAGGAAGACAATCAACAGTTTCATCATCATCATCATCATCATCATCATCATCATCAGCAGTTTCAACATCAAAGTCATCCAACATATACTTTTCTCTTTTGTAAGTATTATTTATGAATTTTCATACTATACCCTATCCCTGACTACTATATGTTCCAATCACTTTCTGCCAATTTTTTTTTTAATTAACAAAAAAGCATACCAGTGAAAAAATCCTGAAATCATGATAACGCAAAAAGTCCAAAATTTTTTGTTTGACATGTCCTTTTTTTACACGGGAGAAATTGAAATGAAACCATTTATATGGAAGTTCGTTTCGACTCTTTCTGAATACTTTGCTTAATTTCCTATTTTTTCCCCCCAATAATCATATGGGTACTTTCATATCGGTTGCATATTCTGAGATGGTATTTCAAAACAGAAAACTTGGACTTTTTAGCTCACCGAGACAAAGTCGGGGGGAGCTTATGCTATACCCCGGCGTCGGCGTCCGGATCTGGTTAAAGTTTTTGGTGCAGGTCCTGTATCTAAGTTATAATTAATTGTCCTATCTTCACCAAACTTGCAAGGATGATGCATCTGGATCTACTAATGAACTTGAAAGACTTGGATGCTGAATCTGGGCCATAAATTTCAGATGCTGGAGGAGGTTAAGGTTTTTGGAGCTGGTTAAAGTTTTTGGAGCAGGTGTCCTCTGCTGATTATATCTTATTTATTACTGGTCATAATTTCACCAAACTTGATTGAGTAGTGCGTCTTATGATACTGATGCACCTGACAGGCTTGAATGCTGAATCTGAGCCATAGGTTTTAGATGCTGGATGAGGTTAAGGTTTTAGAGCATGTGCTCTTCGATAGACAAATCTTAGTTATTATTGAGTCTTTATCAAATTTGAATAGATGATGCATCTTGTGATTCTGATGCACTCCACAGGCCTGGATGCTGAATCAGAGTCATAGGTTTCAGATGCTGGAGAAAGTTTAGCTTTTTGGGACAGGTCTATTTATAATATTGTATATTATGATGCAGTATTGTATAATATGATATTGTATTATAAAATATACTATTCTATCACATGATATTGTATCATATAATAGTATAATATATAATATTGTATTATATCATATGATATTGTATAATATAATATTGTATTAAATATATATTATTGTATCACATGATATTGTATCATATATTGTTATCTTCAGTGGTATATTCTCACTATATAACTCTATGCAGATGAAAAGTCAATAATTGTAATATTAGCTCGTCCGAAAAATATTGACCAGTCAATATTTTTTAAAAATTGACCAGCTAGGAATAATATCTAGAGAGTATTCCCTCTATTTCAATTAATCGCTTCTGATTCGTGGATTCGTAAATGGTGACGTAAATAAGTCTTTGCGACTCCAAAACAAGGTGACGTCATAATAGGCAATTAGTCAAGGCAAGTAAACAACAGACGCGCAATGCAACGGTTTGCTATCATGACGGATATAAGGATTTACAAATTACTGTGAAGTAAAATCAGGTAGAACATCTGTAACTTAATTTCTACGGGCGCCGGAATATCAACAGTGACCGTTTGATGCCGACGATATTTTGGAAATGAACCTTACGCAAAATTTAATTCGTGAATTCTATGTTGAGCTGAGAAAATTACTGCGATCTGTTTTCAAACCCTTTCTCGAATTTTGGTTTGTTTCTTCATATAACAAAACAAATGTTGACTGTATTTTCGGGCAACATTGATTCTATGAGCCCCGTTGGGACGAATATATTGCCCTCCGCTTCGCGTGGGCTTACATAATCAATATTGCCCTCAACCTCAGTCAACATTTGTATAATATTATATCATATGATATGATACAATGTTGTATCAAATTATATTTTATCATATGATACAATATCATTATTTTAAAACAATATCATACTAAATCATATAATATGATATCATATGTTACATTATTGTGATGTATTATGTGATATGATATTGTATCATATGAATCTATATTTCATTATATATTATTATTTTGATATTGTATTATGTGATTAAATACAGTACAATACCAATCATATTATGTGATACAATATCAAATCTGATATGATGTCTTATCATATGTTACAATATCATATTGTATCATTATATATTACTTTTACTTATCAGGTTTGTTACTGACTGAGTACAGAAATATATTAGGTTGATCAATCTCATAGACTGCCAGCTTCGCTGAGCCGTCTATGAGATTGATCAACCCAATATATTTCTGTACTCAGTCAGTAACAAACCTAATAAGTGTTTTGTTTTCCTGAGGACTATCAAGTGACACATTTATTCACAAAAAGCGATGGTCAAACCGATGTACAAGTTGTCTAACATCTCGTCCAATGTAACTCATTGAAACTCTTCAAAATTATCAATCTCACCTTTCATATACTCTTTAAAATTCTTCGCTTCACCCATGTTTACTTACAATATTTTGTTGCCATTCAATTTTAAATGTTTTCCCCCTTCCCTCTGCAGAGATTGAAGCAAATCTCGACACTGTCATTTTGTTCTGCTCCAGACACAAAAATGTGACGTCAATTCAAAGGGCAAGTACTCTAATTTAAAGATAATTCCAAAGGGCAACTACTCTAAATATTTTAAGAACTTACGGAACACGGTTTCTGTGTTAAATAATATGAAATATCGAGATGAGTATGCGAAGCGGCGGCCAGTGACAGCCATATTGCCTAATATTAATTCTCAACGAACCTACATAGATATATATGAGGCAGTCACGTGCCATGTTTAAACCAATGAAATGTGACATTTCAGAGGGAAAACAAAGTATTATATTGTATCATATAATATTACATACGACACAATATTGTATAGTATGATAGGATGCAATATCATATTCTTTAGTAGTCTTTTGATAAACATTGTATCCTACAATACTTTATGAAATTAACTAACGATTATCAAACAATTTCTTAACATATGATATATGATATTGTGTCAAACCATACTACAGTATTCATGAATATCCAAGATCATTAATTATGATTTTCATATAATATGATAAAGGTGGTCTCATAAAGGTGATGCCTCATAAAGGTGATGCCTCGTCTCGGTCAGCTTTGTAATCTGTGATGACCTATGTTTATTTTATCATATGAATAAAGTTTTGACACCAAGATAATTTTGCTACACGAATATTATCAATGAGAATGAAAGGAAAATATTGGGACCGACTTTATTTACTTGTAAACTGAAGTAAGCTTCTCCGATCAAGACTTGTTGTCATTCTCTGCTTGAAATCTTTACGCTTATTATTTCATTTCAAAGCTTTGAATCAATTTCAATTAAAATACTTATATACATTACAGTGAGATTAATGTAGTTTAAAAATGGCTACGATCATCTAGCCTTCTTAAATTCATGGGGACCGGTTTTCGTGAATATACATATTTTGCAGACCCAGGGGGGGAGGGGGGTTGCAATTGTAAGATAAAATGATTTTTATTTTGTATTTCATAATTGATTAAGGATGACATTTGTCTTATGTATTAATATTTTTTCATGACTAGAAATATTTACACTCGGTTTATATTTCCCCTTATGTTTGTAAGTAAACGTCACCATGCGTTTTGAATAGATAACTAGTACATGTATATAAATATAAGTAATAAGAAATCATTCTTGGAATATTATGAGGTGATCAAATACGGTCGAGCGTCATAAAATCTATTATAAAGCACTTCGGGCTTTATTAGATTTGATCACCCTGGCTGTATTTTATTCCTCAAATAATACATTTATGAGTAATTATATATAAATTAAGAGAAATATAGATAAGACATACTAGTATAGTCCTTGCCTTACAGAAATCTTAGACACATGATCTTTCATTTTTCAATTCCCCCAAATTAAAATAAACTGAAAGGTAAACTTCATTATAGTTTTCCTTTGAGTCATATTGAATGACAGAATGTACGTTCGGTAACAGTGACCAATGAATTTAATTTTCTCAATTAATTATCATTTAACACAGAAACTCTAGATATTTGATTACTTATGTTCATTACAGTTATAGCTACCAAAGAGAACCGGACACCAGAACCTATGTTGGAGCATCAAGATAAACCAGTTCAAAGGATTCATCAGTAAGAAGTCAGTTCATGAAACTCGAAACGCAATAGCTTGTATTGGAATTGTGCGATGCATTAAGAGACGTCTCTACTGTGTGCGTGTGAATTCTGAAAAAGATATGGACCCACCGTGGAAGAGAAATTCATCGTTTACATGGACAAAATCTGCACATAGGCAGTATCGTTTATATTAAAATAATGACAATAGAACCTCTAAAATAATTCATGGTTGGCCCAAAAATCTTTATATAATGTGTGTTGGATTTACATATTAACATATTACGTTTGAAGTTATATGAATAAAGTTTTTTTGGTTTGTTGTTATCTTTGAGAGAGGAAGTGTTTTTGAGAAAGGGAATAGGGGGAGATTAAGTCCTATCCTCCTCTCACTCTCTCTTTCACTCACTTTCTCACCCCACTCTCCCCTCTCAGAGAGAGAGAGAGAGAGAGAGAGAGAGGGAGTGAAAGTGGGGCAAGAGAAAGAAAGATAGTGAGAGTGGGGCAAAAGAGAGAGAGAGTGGGGCAAAAGAGAGAGAGTGGGGTGAGAGTGAGAGTGGGGCAAGAGAGAGAGAGAGGGAGTGAGAGTGGGGCGAGAGAGTGGGACAAGAGAGAGAGGGAGTGAGAGTGGGGCGAGAGGGAGTGAGAGTGGGGCAAGAGAGTGGGGAGAGAGTGAGAGTGGGGTGAGAGAGTGAGAGTGGGGCAAGAGAGAGTGGGGTGAGAGAAAGAGTGGGGAGAGAGAGAGAGGGAGGGAGAGTGGGGCAAGAGGGAGTGAGAGTGGGGCGAGGGAGAGTCAGAGTGGGGCGAGAGAATGGGGTGAGAGAGAGAAAGAGTGAGTGGGGTGAGAGAGAGAGGGAGTGAGTGGGGTGAGAGAGTGGAACAAGAGAGAGAGGGAGTGAGAGTGGGGTGAGAGGGAGTGAGAGTGGGGAGAGAGGGTGAGAGTGGGGCGAAAGAGAGAGTGAGAGTGGGGTGAGAAAGAGTGGGTGAGAATGGGGCGAGAGAGAGTGAGAGTGAAGCAAGAGAGAGAGAGTGGGGTGAGAGTGGGGTGAGAGAGAGAAAGAGAGTGGGGCAAGAGTGAGAGTGGGGAGAGAGAGAGAGTGAGAGTGGGGCAAGAGAGAGTGGGGTGAGAGAAAGAGAGTGGGGAGAGAGAGAGAGGGAGGGAGAGTGGGGCGAGAGGGAGTCAGAGTGGGGCGAGAGGGAGAGTCAGAGTGGGGCGAGAGAGTGGGGTGAGAGAGAGAAAGAGTGAGTGGGGTGAGAGAGAGAGGGAGTGAGTGGGGTGAGAGAGTGGGGCAAGAGAGAGAGGGAGTGAGAGTGGGGCGAGAGGGAGAGTGAGAGTGGGGTGAGAGAGTGAGAGTGAAGCAAGAGAGAGAGTGAGAGTGGGGTGAGAGAGAGAAAGAGAGTGGGGCGAGAGTGAGAGTGGGGAGAGAGAGTGAGAGTGGGGCGAGAGAGAGAGTGAGAGTGGGGTGAAAGAGTGAGAGTGGGGTGAGAAAGAGTGGGTGAGAATGGGGCGAGAGAGAGTGAGAGTGAAGCAAGAGAGAGAGAGTGAGAGTGGGGTGAGAGAGAGAGAAAGAGTGGGGCGAGAGTGAGAGTGGGGAGAGAGAGAGTGAAAGTGGGGCAAGAGAGAGAGAGAGAGTGTGGCAAGAGATAGTTGGGTGAGAAAGAGAGGGAGGGAGAGTGGGGCGAGAGGGAGTGAGAGTGGGGCGAGAGGGAGAGTCAGAGTGGGGTGAGAGAGAGAAAGAGTGAGTGGGACAAGAGAGAGGGAGTGAGAGTGGGGCGAGAGAGTGGGGCAAGAGAGAGAGGGAGTGAGAGTGGGGCGAGAGGGAGTGAGAGTGGGGCAAAAGAGAGTGGGATGAGAGTGGGGAGAGAGAGAGAGTGAGATCGGGGTGAGAGAGAGAGAGTGGGGCAAGAGAGAGAGAGAGTGGGGTGAGAGAAAGAGAGTGGGGAGAGAGAGAGAGGGAGTGAGAGTGGGGCGAGAGGGAGAGTCAGAGTGGGGCGAGAGAGTGAGGTGAGAGTGGGGTGAGAGAGAGAAAGAGTGAGTGGGGCAAGAGTGAGAGTGGGGCGAGAGAGAGAGAGTGAGAGTGGGGCGAGAGAGAGAGTGAGAGTGGGGCGTGAGAGTGGGGTGAGAAAGAGAGGGAGTGAGTGGGGTGAGAGTGGGGCAAGAGAGAGTGAGAGTGAAGCAAGAGAGAGAGAGTGAGAGTGGGGTGAGAGAGAGAAAGAGAGTGGGCGAAAGTGAGAGTGGGGCGAGAGAGAGAGAGTGAGAGTGGGACGAGAGAGAGAGTAAGAGTATGATGAAAGAGTAGGGCGAGAGATAGTGAGAGTGGGGCAAGAGAGAGAGTGAGACTGGGGCGAGAGAAAGTGGAGTCAGAGAGTGAGAGTGGGGCAAGAGAGAGAGTAAGAATGGGGTGAGAGAGAGAGAGAGAGAGTAGGGCAAGAGAGAGTGAGAATGGGACGAGAGAGAGTGGTGAGTTGGGCGAGATAATTGCCTTCCAATGCATTCCAAGATTTGACTATACATTAAACAATGCATAAAGAAACCTATTCTTTATATTTACAATATTTTTAAAGAATTTCAGAAAGAAAATGATACAAGAACTGTTGTTCAAATGAGCGATGTGGCCCATGGGCCTCTTGTTTAAATGTGTATTTTGATTGTATGTAGTTCACTAAACACAAAAAGAACAAAAACACTTTTCAACAAAGTGTATAATAAACGAAATACGTCCAGTCTGTGAGAAAAAGAACCAACGAATGGTGGCCCTATAGAACAGGGTATGGGAGTTTTGGTGTGATTTGAGGGTACAAATACATTTCTCAAAAATGATTCAAATTTGACATTTGATAATCAAAAATTGAAGAAAATAAATATAGGTTGTACATGTACTAATATGATATATTAAGTTTCAACTAGCAAGTTTTGTATTCACGTTCGGCATCGAGGTGTCACGCTAAATACACTAAAGAAAATTAATTTTACACACAAATCAATAATTATCAGCTTTTGAACATGGATGGCGTATTCTTTTTTATCAAACGAGCTGCTGTCTCCATAAGTCAAGAGGAGATAACATTTTAATGATGAACTACTTGTACAAGAAATCAATGAATAACACATCCCAGAAAGATAATCAGTAGACCAGAACTGTGAGTGAGAAGTGCCCCAAAATCACTGAACCGTATATATGTTCATTCTTGGACAATTGATAGTAAATTTTAGTCTGAAATAAGACCTTCATACGGGAGATTTATCTCATCACATACATAAAATAAAGACTTGCATAACATGCGTGTTCTTCTAAGGCATGAATATTTATAAGATTTGATGCAGCGGATGTGTGCAACGATCCATTCATCTGAATTCACGGTCGTTTGGAAGGCTTGCGCTTTAATTCTTCTGGTTTATCATTACTGGCGATTTTAACTTTATATGGATGAAGGAGACCTGAACTTATTCTGCCTCTGCATAACACAGTACAGATATGATCAAGTGTAGTCAAAGAGGTGTTCTCGGCCTAGCCGTCGGTATCATTCTGGTTTATATGTTTGCGTTTTTGAAAAATAACAGTTACTTTAAATTGCCTTTCAATATTATCTCTGGAAATGAAAATGTTTCACGGACTAAAGTGGCGATGGATCTTACAGGAGCAAGCAATGTCAAGAAGGTGACATCAGAAGTATGGCGAAATTTGATGAAACCTCAGACCAAAAAATCTTTTTCAGAGTCCGTGGATCAGCATTATTCTCAGTCTCACCAAGACCAAACCGTGTACAACATTTTCCCACAGAAGAATGGATTTTTCATAGAAATGGGCGCCTATGATGGAAAAGTGCACTCAAACACTTTATGGTTGGAGAGGAAACATAACTGGACTGGGCTACTTATAGAAGGAAACCCAAAATCATGTCGCAGCATCGATAAGCTGCAGAGACAAGTTTGGCGTTTGTGCGCATGCGTGTCGAATGAAAAGGAGGCTTTGTTTATAATAGGAAACGAAGTGGGAGGTGTTGAGAAAAACATGCCAAAATCGCATTTGGTTCATCTAAACTATTTTCAAAGAGTACAGATTCCATGTTTCAATTTGCGTGACGTCTTAGAAATTGTAGGCGTTTTTAATGTGAACTATTTATCTTTGGATGTGGAGGGAGGGGAAATTCACGTGCTGAACAGCATGAAAGAAGATTTGGTTTTTAGAAAAATTATTGTGGATGTGTGGACCATTGAATATCGCGCATGGGCGGGGCAAAAATTTGATTGGCAGAAAGGAAAGGAAAATCTAGCCAATCTGCGGGCTTTTTTCAAAGAAGTGGGAGGATATGCAGAACATTCACAGCTAGCCTACGAGAACCAGAGTCTACCAGATGGCCATTATTTAGATGTTGTTTTTGTGTATATAGAGACATGGTGTAAAATCAATAGCATGCTTCCCGGGGGGAAAATAAAATGTTAAATGTTCTGAGAGGGTGTGTTCCCGTTTTGCATACATTTAAAAATCTAGTTTTCTTCGATATATTAGTGTGCAAAACAGGAATTTGTCCAGATAAGATAATTACCTAATTGATATAGCCTGTATCATAATCAACGCTTAGATTTTAGTTCAATATCTCGCTCTTTCAGTAATGATTTACTTTAAATTTGTGTGATTTCGTTTGATAATTATTTTGGATTTTATTTGAATGCACACAAATTAGAATACCTAAACCTATTCGCATATTGAAAGTCATTTCAATATCGTGTTAAAACAAATTAACTAAAGGTTCTCCGATTCTCAGCCTCAAAGTATTCTTTTCATAATAAAAATGTTATTTATCCTTTAAACTTTATAAATGAAATGAAATAAAAAGAAATTTGCTAATGGTATCCATGCATTTCACGAAGTTATCGCAATTTTGGCCGCGATGGATATAATGTAATATATATACAAGTTGAGATCAAATTAGAAAAAAAAACCCGGTTGTACCGGTGCATGTATCGGTGGCTTGAATCCCTTTACCTTTATATAGTGGGTCTCCGCGGATCCACTAAGCCAAGCAATTCGTTGAATTACTGTTTGCAATATTTACAATACAAGACTTATTAAATTTGTCTATACAAAAGGCATATTTATGGTACGAATAAAAAAATTCCGGATATTTAGGGTTATCGAACATTGCTGAGGATCGGAGATCGTTAAAGTCAAAAGATTACCCTATTGCTGTGGTTGTGTCATTTCTAACTTCTATAATTTACATGTATAGAGAAATCGATAAGTGCGTAATACATATCCTACATACTCAGTGGACCAGAACATACGAGATTTAGAAGTGCCTCAAAATCAGTGAATAAGCTAATAATTTCTATCAAAATATATTTACATTCCACATATTTTTGCATGTAAAGTGTGTGGAAAGCTACTGCAGTTGTAATACTGTAACACACACAGGGTACTGAAAGGTTAAATTGACGAGCTTTATTATGACGTCAAAAACGTTGAACGCTGTATAATGCAACGTCACAAGCGAAAATCAAAGTTCACGCTTGTGGCTGTTACAGTGGCTATTCCATTTATATGAACTTACCCTTAGGTTAAAATAGGATTTTTAAGGTATAAATCAGATTTGCAGACAAGGACAGAAGTTAAAAAAATGTTAATTTAAGCATTAAATCATTATTTTTTGAAAGATATAGTCTCATAACTGCAGCGGTGTGGGCACACACATTTTACCCAATTTGTATGCACACACTGCTGCAGTTATGAGAATATATCTTTCAAAAAACAACGATTCAATGCTTTTAAAAGTATATCATTACATGTACATACTCGGCGGTGAACAAATTAACAAACAGATCTACCTTAAATTTTTAGATATGATTTATTATAAGCTATAAACTATTATCTAAAAAAAAAAATCCAAAAAGTTTAGCTTTCACATCTTGAGTATTTTCCTTTATCTTTATACAGAGTTCTTCTTCTAAAGGAGATCTATACAGTCTAAAAATGGCCACAACCATCTAGACCTCTTAAGTTGTAAACAATGTAAGAGTTTCCTCACACGTATATGTATAAACAAAACCTTCTGTAATATTGTACATCTTCAATTTTTAATAGTTCAATGTTTTTCTTTCTATCTCGAATTAAAAAACCCAAAAACCAACAAACAAACTTACACCCCAGCCTCGTTCTTGGTTTTAAAATCACCAATAATTCCCGACACCAAAATGATCCAATAAATTATATCCTACATGTATATACATGTACATCACCAGGCACTATGTCAACACACTTTTTCAAGTTTTCAAAGTGCATTAAATTTGCGACGAAGTCAACGCACTTTGAAATTTTTTAAAGAGTGTCTTATGAAGCTACATCGACGTCTTTCTTAACGCACTTAGCGATGCTATATCCCCTTCGCAACAACTTGCGCGAGGGGATAAAAAACAAGAGTTATTTTGTAAAAACATTAAAATACTGTAGGTATCTAAATTAAACGGGAGGAATTAATATCCGCTTAAATCGCGAGAAGCAACTCTCGCAGATTTAAAAAAAAACGCTTTTATTTTTCAAACAGTTTTACACTACAGTATATAAAATTATTACAAATAATTGGTGCTCGATTCTCTCGATTTAATACGAAAGAGTGGAATTGCGGAATAAAGTATTTGCGTTAAATAAGGAATTTACAGCATTATCAACTAAAAACTAAGCATTCTTGCACTGATATTCTATAAAAACATATCGTGTTTGATATATATATATATATATATATATATATATATATATATATATATATATATATATATTTTTTTTTTTTTTTTTTTTTTTCTCATCATCATGTTTGTTCATAAGCACATGTTTAAGCCATTTGATACATGTTTTACGCTGATCTCCATATTATAAATCATTTTCGTTTCTGGCATTCTCCAATGTTTTGTACTAAATAAGAAATACTTTTTAAAGAAATGAATTAGCCGTATATATTCACAAGGAAAAGGAAGAAAGGAAGGACAGTGGCTAAATGTCACGAGATGTTCATCACATGTAAATAATTGAACTACGTGAGTATACGAGAAAACTTTCTAATCGAGAAACTGTTTATCAAATAAGCGGATAATCCCTTGTGTTCTCTTTTTGAAATATCACATACATTGAACTAAGCAATTATTCATTGTATTTAAAAGTATCAAGTTTTTCAACCAAACTCTACATTTTTTTTAAAATTTACTTCAATTAAAGTTTAAGATACACTCTTGTAGTACATATATTCAAATGTTGTATTGATAAATGTGAAGTTACTGTAGCGCAAAAATCGTTTATCAAAGAATAGAATAGGGGCAGATCTACCTTAAACCTTCGTATTTCTAATCTGGTCCGCGCGTGCTTATGTAGGAAGGGGTAAGGTATGTTAAGGAATGGTTTTCCGTACGGGCAACTCTCACCTCCTTTAGGGCGAAGATGCGAGAGTGCGAAGTTGCGAAAGCGAAGTAATGAAAATGCAATGATGCGATGGCGTAGCGCATAGATGCAAAGGTGAATGTGCGAAGTAGCGAAGGCAAAGGAGCGAAACTACTATCGCTCCTTCGCCTTCGCATCTTCGCCCTCAAGGCGAAAGTGCGAAGGTTGGCCGGGAGTGGCCCGACGGAACACAATAGTATGGCTCTAATCTTATAAGATGATTTCAATTGGGTATCCATTTTTTCACTTTTTAAAGGCTTTTCAAAGAAGTACTACGTCCCTGGTCATCTTCATCTGTTGATACACCGAATAAAAGTTATCTGACAATGAATCCATTTATAATTTATAATAAGCATCGTTTTATTTACTGTATTTCGGAGTGAAAGAAAAAGACAGAAATAAAGAAGAACTAGTTTTTAGAATCTAGAATCTTTATTTAATTCAGTGCATGACAATAAATAACAATGTCAAATAATTTAATGATGATGCAACTGTCTTTATGCGTGTAGAATACGTGAATCCGTAGATATAATAGCGTTCGATTCACGTATACAGGATAATTAAGGAAGCAATTCATTCGCAGACAACACATATGATCATTGATATAATCAAAACTGGAATGAATACGGCCCGCTAAAATTGAATGATCAGAGAACGTCACGAGCGATATACGTCACCATTTTGTGTACATCATGACGTGTACACACTGGTCTTAAGGTACACATCTCTTTAATAATGAGAGCAAACTCCCACTTGAAGATATACAGTAATTATTCATCCATCATAATTTTTATCTCAAGTTACAGAGAGGGCGTTCGCAGGTGTTGATTAGCAAGGTATACTACAGAAATTATTACTTACCGGTATATCGTGTATTCTATTCATAATTCAAGTTTCTAAATACAAAGTTCTTATAAAAATAGCAAGGGCGTCTTAATAAAATAAACAAATAAATAAAAACAATTGCTTGGCAACAAGTAATTATTGCAGGAAGCCAATAGTAAAAAGTACAAATGTTTTGTAAAAAAAAATACATGTAAATATAAAACATCACATATAAATCAGGAGACGTGTTAATGATTATACGTGGTACAGTGTATAAACACATGTTCTAACCAGCATGGTCCATATAGAGGTTATATCTATATAAACAGTGGATTATTTTCCCTATAAATGAAGCCTTCTCCTATCAATGTCTGTGTGTAAATCTAAACTGATAAACAAGAAGGGTCACTTCGAACAATATATATCGTGAAATATATATATAAAAAAAACCATACAATGAGGGTACATATGAAAATTATCACAGCATGCATAAACCTCAGTTTGGTGCAAATATTGGCATTAATTTCTAATGGAGTTATTCTAACCGACTCCAACCCCAATTTTAGTGCGACTGTCTTCAATGCCGTTTAAACGCCTCGTCTTTGATGCGGACTTGCTCTGCCAAATCAGGTCTGCCATTCTTCATAAATGCATTGGTCAAAACTGTAACCTAGATTGTCAAAAGAAAATGTAGTAAAAATTGCATCCCAATTCATAATTTTATTATAACGAAAGGTTTACATTCTTAGTTGAATGTTTTGATGGCAATACATACATATACAAGGGTTGTCCAAAAAGTTCGTGGACAATCGCTTTTTTGTCATTTTAAATGGGTTTATATATACATATTGTATATCAAAATATTTGTCATAAAATATCAAATGAAACTAAAGTGGTTTTGAATGTTTTCCATAGAAATAAACTAAAGTTTTAATGTATCAAAGGGTCGCGGAAAGTACGCACGGCCCAGCGTAAAATTTTTCCAAACATTGTAATTGAGTTTTTAGATATGAATATTTGCAGTTTTTATAAAGCATTTCAAAACTTCTTAATCTTCTATCATGATGTAGTCTGTATGGTGTACGTCATTTTCATACGTCGTATGAAGCTATTTTCAAACTAGCAGCGGACTTTTAAAAGTTATTACGGCAAGAATATGTCTTTAAAAACGCCAGAAAAAGTGACGTTATCTGACCGTACGGAACAGCGTGCCATCATAAAATTGTGTCGACTGAGGTAAAGAAACAAAACAAACGATGGAGGAAACAGGAAAAACTTCGAAATAGTTCTAGTTTACTTATCCACAAGTGGCACAGGCGATATTTTGATGGATTGTGTGATTGTACCCTCTGGCCAGACGGTGAATGCAGCATATTACTCTCAGGTAAATCAAGGACTACGACGTTATAGAAACGTCGTTTTAACTCAACGTCGGACTGGACCGTGCTGCCTGTATAGGCAATGTATATATAATGATAATTCCAATACAAAAACGTACATTGCTCTGATTTTTATGCATTTACATTATTATACTCTATATTAAAATATCATAATACTTATAAGATAATGGCGCCGTTATTTTGAATAAAATTACATGTGTCCACGAACTTTTTTGACAACCCTCGTATGTTTTCATATTGGATAACACAAACTTTGACCACTTCCGGCAAAATGATAAACACCTATTCTCCATTAATCCGTCCAAGAAAAAAAATCTTAAATTTATAGTTATGGTCAAAATAAATCAAACATTTTCTAATATTTAGTTTAAATATCCAGTACATCATTTTCGACAAAATTACGATTCAGTCTCAATCCGTCTTTATTTCATAGAGGTATGCAAAAGGAGCCCAATAGGACGGATGTAAGCTACGTGAAAACTATGCTACAAGGGAAACTTTAAATCTGGAATGAAAATCTATATCAATATTAATTGTGTAAGTCAGTTTTTTTTATCCGCTTTTGCTCATCGATGTGTGCTGAAAAAATTTTGTAACGTTGTCTTTTAAATGAAGTTTTATGCATCACATGCACTGAATGCTTGATCTTTCTCGTTTGACTTGCGTGAGTCAAATAACATACTTGACTGTTAAATAGAATACAAAAGATTCGACCTAGCGGATGTTCATAGTGTATTGTAAAATGTACTCCCGACTACCATTCTAGAAATAATCTTGCCTTTCCTTTGAGTCATAGATTTTCTGTACGGATTTCTCTGAAGGTGACGTAGATTGCAAAATGATAAACACGAGAGCACAGTAGATTATATGCAGCTATATGATATAAAGTTATATTGTATATTATGGTTCATTTATATATATACATATAACATTATTTAGACAGACTAGAATGATAACTTTAATTGTGTACAACAGCCAAAAGGGTAATGCATGCATGTATATATTTGACAGGAATACATGTATACTTCAAATACAGATACTTTTTTTTTTTTTATTTGAGCAATGTATCGTCATGAATACCGTTATACATGGGTATATCTAATCTAATAATCTAATCTATGAGCTACGAGCAATATCAAAATGAATGTTATTCACATACGTATTACATTTAGTGATTTACATTCACGATTACGTCAAAAAGTTCCGCTAAAGATTAACAAAGATATTCGATAGAGGTGTGAAAGTAACGATTCCTTACTTCCTTATTTGCGTCTAACTATCAAACTTTTTTCAAATGGAAACAGTATGTTGTTTAATAAATATAGGTTTTATCATAATTATATCAATCAATTACCGTAACCTTATCAATATAGAAGAATGTTATAAATCGGTACGGTAATAATTTTTTTCCATGTATTAATCACCAATGATTTAATAATTTCAATTTAATTGAATTTAGTTAAAATTCGTAGATAGTTTTTGGAAAGTATTTATTTATTTTTTTGTTTTGTTTCAGTTTTGTTGCAAAAATATTATTAAAAAGACATGTCATATGAGATTTTTTAACACTGCCTATAGCTAGTAGAAAATTTATATTTGAATGCAAGAACAGTAATATTGTCACTTACTGATTAATCTATCTTCTTATATTATCAATGTCAAAACCATTGTTTTTACTCAAAATTTCTACAGAAGTTAATATTTACTTTTTAGTAGCAATTTTTATTCACCACAATATTTTATTCTTCATAAGAATGTGACATCATTCAACCATGCGCGTTGAATGACGTCATTTATCACAAGGAACTCCTATACGGTCATTAACATCCAAACCGGTAACAGAAGTTTAAGAAACTCCGGTATTTCATGAAGTATTATGAAAAATATTATTTGAAATAGTACTACTGTTGAATTATTGATGATATATAAGAGACTAAATAGCCGTCACGTAGATTACAGAACGTAGCTTACAGACAACGATAAAAGAATTGAATAACCAACTACGCATTACCAAAATAACAATCTGTAACATCAATTGTTCTCTACTTGATCTATATTTTAGCAATTACTAAAACCAATAAACAAACTGAACCTCATGAAATTTTATAGCAAGCGGAACGTAAATTACACCTTAAAAAAAAACCTATTACACTCGGTGTGTATCTATAAAGGCACCTGTCTTCTCTTGTTACGTGTTACACATTTTAATCTTTATAAGATGAAGAAATTGGTGGTTCAAGACTATTTTAAACGTAAAGCTATGAGTTTATTGTAAACATTTCGTCTTTTGTTGGTAATAAAGAGTGACGTAACGTAGCTTACTTAATTTCGGCGACATATTTCAATAGTTTGTACCTTATCTATCAATCATTTGAACGTTAACAGATTTTTAGAACCAAGAGTGTAAATTAAATAAAATGATATAAAAAGTAAAATAATTGATAGAATATATCCCTTTTTAAAAAAATCAAACCCTTTTAGTCAACATGTCACTGAGCGACACGCTGATTTGGCCGATTTTTGCCGTATTCTTTGCTGTAATTTCAAAAAGATATATTTATCAGTCATTATCTTTTGTGTATTTCATTATGTGTTGATATTTGTTTTTCAAAATGAATGCAACTGAAAAATATTCTCCCTGCAAAACAAGAAATAGGCTTGCGACAAAGAAAATATGTTTTGGACGAGTTAATGGAGAATAGGTCTAAAGCAGGCCAAAATAGCCAAAGTTGAAGGCCTTACTGATTTTACAGTAAGGGGAATCTTTAAGAGGAGGGGTGCGTATATATAACACAATTTATTTAGTTTATTATGTTTGTCCCACCTTATCAATAGATTTAGGCATTTTCTTCAACCACGTGATCAACATCTGATAGCGTGCGTCTTCCTCTGTTGACTCGCCTATCTGCGTGTTTCTGAGAATAGCCTGGATCCGCGCCCTGCTGATGTTCAGAGTCATCGCCACTTTCCGCCATTCGTCGCCCATGTCTGCCGCTAGGTGGCGCATAAGGTCTTCGTCAACGCCGTCCGATTCGTTCCGAATAACAACAGGCGCTTGGACGGGCAAAGGTGCGGGTTCCACGTGGTACTGCAAATATATTTGCTAATGAAATAAGGAGGGACATATACACTGTATCTCTCTCTCTCTCTCTCTCTCTCTCTCTCTCTCTCTCTCTCTCTCTCTCTCTCTCTCTCTCTCACTGAATCTAGAGTAATAAATTAAAAAGTACAATCTCCATATATGAGAAAAAAATATCAAATCCCCATCGCAAGCCAGTAATTATTATGATATCAAAATAGAAAATTATAAACATTAGCTATCTTTCTGCAGTACCATTTATGCCATGTGCGGTTAACTTTTCCCATTGCATGTAAAATTACTACAAATAGAGACATCACGATACCCATCCCTTCCCACAAACATACCACCCCAAAACGACACACAGATTAGCAATCGTACTCCTTATAATAATATATGACAAGTCCTGAATGAAGTTAAGAATACCTTGGGTATAGTGAGAGGAATTTCACATATCAGAATCTTCTTTTTCTCCTTACGCACACAAAAAGAGTTCTCATCGAGCACGGACTCTTTCCGAGCCACCGTCTTTTTGTCCGGAACCATGAAATGGACCCTGTAAATTTCCACTACTCCACGGAACACGTGGAAATTCCGCTGAAGGTACTGATCCACCTCCGAAAGGAAAAACTCAGTGGACGAAGGAAGATTAGAATTGTACACAAATTTCGGACATTTCACGCTAGAGTTATTTTGAATATTGCCCCGGAAGTTGATTTCGATGATGTCCCCTTCGCAAACGCCTACTATCTGACTCGAATCCGGTCCGTCTTCAAAGCCGTCTTCGTTCAACTGCTTGATAACTTTGTTGATTCGGCTGACGGGAGCTACTTCGAGCCGTGTGTCAAACGGATTATCAGATCTTAAAAAAAGATTAAACAAAATTCATAATGCTTGAGGGGGAAAACAATTTTACATAGTTGAAATTTATTTGAATTAGATGCGACTTCTTTCATTTTAAGGTTTTCTTGAAATACATGTTCATTCATATGTGGCATTATATTAAAACCGCGATTTTTTATTGACAAATTGAATGTGTTTTACAATAGCATTAATTTCATTTCAACAATTAGCAAATCAAGGATATAACTGATATAGCATGCGAGAAATGTTATATCTTATAGAATACCTCTGTTTGATTACAACTTGAACATATCGTTTTTGTAGCAATTCAGAGATGGCGGACGACATTAACGGAAGCAGTTCCTCCTCTGTGTTGGTTCGAACACGCAGGACCATGAATCTGGAAAGAAAATGAATCCAGTCAGACGATTGTTTTACATACTAATCGACGTTTAATAAATTTTCATTCTGAATAAAAAAACTCTAGCATTAAAGATTAAAGTACTTTTTCAATAATAAAGTTTTCTTGTGGCGTATTTGATTCCTTTTAGGAAAACATTTGCAAGTAACTAACGGGATTGGGGTGGGGGGCGGGGGGGGGGGGGATATGTAATATATATAGGATCTCTCATGATTTGCGATGGTATATGATTTTTATCCAACGAGTTGTGTGTTTTCTATCCCCGAGCCTTGGCGAGGGGATAGAAAACACTCAACGAGTTGGATAAAAATCATATACCATCGCAAATCATGAGAGATTCTTTTTATCACATGTTTTACCACGTATTTTGTTAAACCTCAATCTTTTCTATAAAATTTATAATTGTGAACCGCACAACACATATACTACAAGACGTCAACAACTTTACGCACGGAAAAAAGTTCCTTAAAGATTAACAAACAAACAGATCATTTTCGAGCATATTTTTATCAATTCATGAAAGAAAAAAATTATAACAGCATTAAATGCTTCACATAGACAACTCTACCCTTTTCAACTGAATTGTTTTGTTACTTTTCCATTCTACGTCAATCATCCGCCTGAAGCTACGTAATGTTTAATTATGACGTCATGTGGCGTAAGAACACACAGTGGAATATCAAAAATTTATCCCATGAGTGATATCCACCGCATATTGAGATAAACATGTGATAAATATAAGGAATATGCGTCCGTCCTTGCAAAGAGAATGAATGAAAGTAAAACAACTTGAGTATCTTACTATAGGAAAGAAATCAACATTTAATCATTTTTTTCTTTGGGGGGGGGGGGGGGGGGGGGGGGGGGGGCATGCATACATGTTTGTGTATCACTGTATAACACAGAAAATAGTGCTCATACTAAGAACGAATAAGGAACATATAGTGTTCTGTTTTGAATTAGAGGGTGACAGCATACTGCAATGTATGCATGGTGGTACCGGGTATGATACGGGTACTCAGCGGCCAGTTACTTACTGCTCTAAAGGTTTATCGATAGTAAACTGCAGCAGATCCAACTTGACTTGCGCGATGTCCACTTCCGGCACGACAAACCATTTTCCTGTTCCTGTCCGCGCCACCAAATACAGATTATCGTTTTCGTCATCTGTTAAATATTGTTTTATAATAAAATAGCTATTTTCTGCGTTTAATGTCGTCGAATTTACCAAGCAATGTTAACTATATTTATTGAACTATTCAAAATATGTCTCTAAGAACATGTGCTTTGTAAGACAACAATACACATCCCAGTAAAAAATGAAAATCAAATATCAATAGTCATATCTCAAGAAGATAAGTATTTAACGCAATAGCGATATATAGAATCATGGATTGTATAACGCATACTTGTCTATGTTCATTATTGATTTCGTGAACCCACTCCTCAACTCCCTAACCTAGTCCCTTCCCACTACAACATACTGCTGTTGTGAGCGTTGCTCCCCCCACCCCCCAAATGTATCGCTTGGTTGCTTTAACATCCACTAACACCCCCTCAATATCCCCTAACCAAATAACATACTGTCATTATCAGCATTATCACCAACGTACAATGAACTATGCCTAAGTTTGTCTCTATCACACAATACCTCCCCCATTCATCCCCCCCCCCCCCCCACAAAAAAAGAAAGAAAAGAAAACGACATGTACCGTCGTTGTGAGCATAGTCTCCCATGTACCACTTCGTCGGTTTCGGTTTCTCTTCTTCCGGTGGCGCATTGATTTCCGCCAGCTGTTCTTGAAGCGTCTTCTTCTTAGGTTTGGCTTTGTTCTGCTTTCCCTGGTTTTCCTCTTTTTCTCTAACGTCCAGTGGTAGGGGGTTGATCTTCTGCGGATTCTTCATCTTCTCCTCTTTCAGTTTCCTCATCTGAGCGATTTTTCGCGCCTTTGCAGGGTTCGGGGGACAGGGTAACGTTATCTGGAAAGAAAATGAAATTTGAGTAACACGAAGGAGGACATAGAGGTGTTGAAGATAATGTTTTCCGTGCATTGATTGACCAAAATCAAAATCTTATACACGTAAGTCCTCAAAATACTACAAAATACAACTTCAAAACATGAATTGAAAACGTTCAACTTGTATTTGATTTTTTTAGCCATGTACCTAATAATACTTTTTTATCACAGAGAGAGAGAAAGAGAGAGAGAGAGAGAGAGAGAGAGTGAGAGAGAGAGAGAGTAAGAGAGTGAATCGAAAGAAAGACAAACAGAAAGATCTAACAGATAGACACACATGGATATAGATATACAGATATCACAAGACAAAGCAGAGAGAGATAGAGAGATAGAAGAAAAGAGAATTAGCTTCAGATATGTACCACTATGGGTTTGTGGAACTCATGTGACTCCCACTGCGTCTGAAGGATTGGACTTGAGGTCAGCAGGTGTTTACAGTTCCCGTTCTTGGACTGGAGATCGTGTACTGTCGCCGAGTCCACCGGCTGTACCTAAAGACCGACTTACATAAGATCATGTTGGTCGTAAACTTCAAACAATATTCTGAGTGATTAATTAATTGCATGATCCAGAAATTTTTCCCGGGAGGCTTGGGGTGGTACCGAAGGATAATTTTGTTTGCCTGGAAGGGGGGGGGGGGTTCGAGGATCATATTTGGTAATTTTACTTTTTTGAATTTATTAATAATTATTTTCAAGGGGTTTCGGACCCCCCCCCCCCCCTTCCGAATACCTCTAGATCCGCGCTGGTAACATATCCTATAAACATTATGCAATATGTGTTTATGGGTTTCATGTATATAAATATTTGATATATGTATAGAACTAATGGAAAGGCTGTCATTTCTAGAAAGATCATCCTTCTGTTAGAGATCACTAGAATATTTTATAACATACAGATCAATAGAAAACAAAATCATAGTTGCAGCAATGATTTTTTTTTTTATAAGGAAAACTCTTTCATAGATATCAAAATACATTCAATTAATAATTGATTGGTGTATTCTGTTTCTCTAAAGCATCCAGCTGGCAGTTCAGCATTGAATTCTTCTTTAAAAGAAAACAATGACAATAATATCGACTTGTTTAAAAATGCAAGCCATATATTCACTAGTAACAATAGGAATCATTCGGGGGTTTGCAGTTATGCAATTTTCTATGGTTCAAGAATTGCTTGTTGTTCATTATCTATTTTTATAAATCTTGTTTTTTCAGTTCTTTGAAAGTATATAGTTTAGTTTTGTCTTTTCAGATGAAGAAAGGCGGGTTGTGAAGGGGGTGAGTGGGGAGGGGGGGGGGGGGAGGGGTCAGACCGGCCACAAAAAAACCCTAAAAACTAAAACACTCTAAACTGGTAGAGGTGGGAGGATATTTTTCTAATACTTTCTTAGAAAAAGAGTGGGGTGCGGGGGGGGGGGGGGGGGCGTAATATCATATTTTACTATATTTAAGATATATTTAAGGAATGAATAAAATGGTTTGGGGCAGTTTTATAAACGCTTTATAAACCACGAAGCGGTTAATAAAAAAGCGTAAACTGTCTCAAACCATTTTATATCGTATAAAACTAATAAATATTGAATTCATTGCTTATAATTTAATTTATTTTGCTATTAATTGTAGATAAAAACAGTCATTTAACCTTTAAAATGACATCAAATTGTACAAAATTCAAACGTAACGTCAGGCGGATTGATACGTTTTTTGACGTTAGTGTTACTATGACGTAGGCAACATTCTTTATACGATATAAAATAATTATTTTGCCAATCAGAAAGCGCATCACACCCAGAATTAAATTATTAAAATATAATTGAATTTTGTTTGGAACGCGCTTTCTGATTGGATGAAAAAATTGTTTAAGAAATTTATGCATTTTATTACCCCATCAACACTTCCTTTTCAAGTTTACCAGATAAGTGGTCTCTTACCTGAAGCAAGATGTGTTCTCTTCTGTAGAATGTATCCCTGGCAACCGTTACTGTGATGCGGTGATCACATGATGACGTCAGTTTGGACGAGCGCTTGGAAAACGTGACGTAATCTCTCTTCAGTCGTGTCATCACTGCTAGTGTCAGAAAATCTTTGATTTCCACTTGGACGAATTTCAAATCCTATAAAAATACATGAACTGTTAATGCAAGTAATGGAAAAAAAATAATGATAGAAACATAAATAGATAAATTATAACAATTACAAATTGCGTCTGCTTAAAGGATGATGTCAAAAGATCTATATGTCTGATGAAGACAAAAGTGCATTGTTACGTCATTTTTTGTACATAATTTTATGTGTTGATAAAATGACGTAACAATGCACTCGGCGAGAACTGGTCGCACGCCAGTATAATTAGGGGCATTAGGACGGGTAATTCTTATCATCTTGCATATCATCAATAACATTGAAATTGAATATTTTCCAAGGGTCTTTACAAAATTGGTAATGATGTAATCATTTTTAATTTGACCCTTGTCCTCTCCAAATCTACCCCCCCCCCAAAAAAAAATGGAAATAATTGTGTAAGAAGGCATTTTCAATGCACTAAAAATATCCGTTTTTCTCTCGTTACGATGTTGTTGAAGGGGGTGGGGGGGGGGGGTGGGGTGGGGGTGGATAAAAAACTAGTTGATGTCATTTTTTTTTTATTGAAACAGAACTCACGACTTCAAATACTATATAGAGTATTACCCCTTTGCACGTACATTGCGACCCATTTTAACAAGTTGAAGAGTTTAAGAAGACTCTTAAGCAGTAAATCTAAACTGAAATAACAGAGCATTCCGACAAAAAGACCTGTTCTTGCTATGAACTTTTTAAAAAAAACTATAATTGCCATCTACCTGAATTTTTTCTCTGCATTTAGGTTTATAACATTGAAACAATTTTCTGTAAATTATGCAAACTGCACAGAAAGCACGAAATTTTAATCCCGCAATTGACCATAAACAGCCAAAGACTTTTGGTTCAAGATATTAAAATCTGAATTAAATATGATACTGAATTTTTTGTTTTTCATTTTATGCAACCCCCCCCCCCCCCCCAAAAAAAAAAAAAAAACAAAAAACAAAAAACAAAAACAAAACAGGGGCGGGGGTATTTTATCAAATAATGAAAAAAATATATCTAAAACAACCCATTCTCAATGAAAATAAATCCAAGGTAAAGTTTACAATATATATACAGCAGACCGTGAAACTTTAGATAACAATTGGAAACGTTAAATATGCACCTTATGGTTGTCATACGTCACTTCCGTACTCGAAATCTCTCGCCACTCCCCTTTAATGTCCGCCTTCACAAAGGCCTCTCTGGAATGACCGCTCGCTCGGGAAATTGTAAAAGGAATAGCTAAGTAAATGGGACTCTAAAATATACCACAGAAATAAATGATGAACTTTAATTGTGAAAAATGGAAAGGCGCGTAAAATACGAGCGCATTATATATATATATATATATATATATATATATATATATATATATATATATATATATATATATATATATATATATATATATATTACGTACATGTACATCGTAAACATTGTATTTTAACATACTCTGAAAATCAGGACAAATCCCTGTTATTTCGGTATTCTTGAAATTCTGAATGTGGTTAATATATTTAATTGTAACATTCTATAGAAAGATATTTTTGTTAGTCTTAAATTGAATTAAAATTTAAGTTTGAATTAAAATTTAGATAGAGCAGAAACGATGGAACCAAAAATGGGTGCAAATACTAAAAAAAAATATTAACCGTTTGAATTGAACTAATTTGTTTCGCTTACAAAACGTACTAATAATTAACAAAGCCAAATTACATCCAACTGCATTGGAACTATCGACATCGTTTGGAAAGATAAGGATGGAGTCTCCGTATATAGCATTAAACCACTCTATGTTGAAATTTCGGAGAGCGTTCTAAATACTGCCACTTAAAAGGGGTAAATTCGTTTTATAAAGATTTACAGCAAACTCAAGTGAGGGGTTCTCTAATGACATTTTAACAATACAAATATATGTCCCTGCTCAAGAGAGTCAGAAATAACACAGAGTGGTCGCATATGACCCGTTTCTAGCAGTAGGGGATAAAAAAACAAAAGATTTGAAGAGCCCCATAAACTATCTCAAGGGGCTACAGTCCCTGTGTAGATAACTCTGTACAAGTCTTGTTTTAATCCTGCAGGAAATACTCGAAAAAAATAATCTCTGATGGGGTAAAAAAAAAAACCCGTGATAACGATTAGAATAGAGTTTGTTTTATGCCGGATGTTGGTTTTTTATGAGTCACTGCTTCTGCTAAATGCTAATGATGAGGCGGAATAATCATTCCTGGACAATATAAGCTGACATTTATTAGTTTGTTTAATGTACACAAGATTTTGTGTACTTAAGAGAAAATATTCAAGTAGAATCAATGAAAAGATTATTTAAAAAAAACCTTATAAATGCTTTCACACGTTCTTTACTGCTACATGCAATTTTTTTCTTATAAGAACTCTTTATTTATGTTACTTCAGATACGTAAAATTTTGATCTTTAATTAAGTTCTTAATTAAGTTGCCAAATTATGGGATGCATGGAAAGTCTTTAATTTTACATTAGTATTTTAAAAATTTCTCTTTTTATGAGTGTTTGAATAAGATTTCAAATTGATATTGCTGAAATTGAAATTTTTCTAACTTTAAAATTTGAATCTCTTTATGTTTTGATGTTTACAAGGGGGTCACGTTAAATTACAAACTTTAATCTTTTAAAAGAAGCGCATGATAAGCTTTAAGCGAAACAAGCGGGTCGTGACCATTTTGAATATTTTACAAACATCTGAACACAGAGGAGTTTGGTAAATAAATATAATTTCTTTAGTCTATGTCAGAATGCAAGTGGAAATATAAATCTTATTCGACTAGTTATTGATCCCCCAGCCATCTTCAAGAAAATTTCTAGATAATATTAACCTGTAACTTAATATTCTCTGACGTAGGAACCAATTGAATGATGCTGCCCATCAGTTCTTCTTGAGGCCCGTATGTCAGGTCGATATCTAATTGGTCAATTTCTTTGCACGTGACTGATGACTCATCAAAGCTGTTAGGTTTACCGCGAATAATGCAAGCAAGATCGCCGCTACCTGAAAGCTGCATTCTGAAATGATATTTAGATAAAATTTAAAAAAATCAGCTGACATTAAGAACATTTTATAAATCAAATATATCTTTTACACACACTGAAATCATATGAACTTATAAAAATCCTGTTGTGTTTTTCAATCTTGTAAATTGCTGACATGTATTGTATTACAATGTATAAACATTAATTAAAACTACAATTTAAAACAATCGAAATATATATTAAAGGACCTCATTTCATATTAGGACACAACTTATTTTAATATATATTATCAAAAAAATCCGATGTAAATACTAGTATCCTAATATCATATGTATGTGTTCAGTATCATCGTTAAATCTCTCTCTCTCTCTCTCTCTCTCTCTCTCTCTCTCTCTCTCTCTCTCTCTCTCTCTCTTAAGTAATATTAAGTGTAAGTATTGCATGTTTCAATCCGCGTCAACAGATTATAACTGAGTTTTTTTAGTGTTTTATTTGATAAAAAAATCAATTTCTAAATGCATCCCATGCTTATCTTAAGTTTCATGAGGATTGCAGACCTAAGGTACAGAAGATCAAGAGTACATGTATATAACATCCCCTGCAAATCATTTAACGAGGATTCCTTACTCATGTGCCGGCCAGTTTTCCCAAACTGCGGCTTTCTCCGTCCCAGCTGTTTCCCGCCGCTTCCATTCGGCTTCTTTCGCTCTTTTCTCTTCTTCTTGTTTACGAGCTTCCTCTTCTTGTTGCTTTCGCAACTCCTCCATCTTTTTCGCCTCTTCGCGTTTTCTCCTCTCTTCCTGCTGCGCGCGCAACTCTACCTCTTCCTCTATTCGTTTCGCCTCTTCTTTTGCCCTTTCCGCAGCTATCTGAGCCCGGACGGCTGTGCTTTCGGTTTCAGCGGATAATCTCAGTGCCTCGGACAGATCAGAGTTGGCTTTCGCAATTTCCGCATTGAGTTTAGCTAGTTTTTCGGTCAACTCTCTTTCTTCGACGCTTTGCAAGTCATCATCTGAAAATAAATTTTAAAAAATATAATTATATAACAATAAAATATTTCGCTACATTTTTGAATGTTTTTTTCATTCATATATATCTATATATATACTAGTGTTGAAATCTAAAGAGATTTCAGGGCGGATCCAGAAACGTTTTCCCAGTCCGATTTCTAGTTTTGGTATCCTACTAGTATGGAAATTTAATACAATGTAAATTTGAATTTTCCAGGGGGGGGGGGGGGGGGGTCCCCTTACTTCCCTCTGCATCTGCGCATGGGCTTGGTATTGGTTAGAGAAATAAGTCACATCATGGGTTCAACATAACGTGACTTTAAGCCAGATTGCGCAAGATCTTGAAAATACCTGGAACGCCATCTAACTGTACCCTTTCATCTAAAGAAAAATTCATATTGATTAAAATTTCATAAATATATATGGTATGTTTATTGAAACCTTGCTGTTTTCTTATGTTCATTTTAGTTTCGGCTAACGATCTTAAGCGACAAATGATTAAAAACTCAAGTTTCGAAACAATCATAAAGATAAGTAAAAAATCTAATCTTGAATATACATCAAATAATCTTTCATTTATTTCAAATAAATACTTTGTTTAGAAAATGAGATTTTCTCGTAAATCTTTTTATCTGTTTAATGTGTGGATACGATAAAAATGTTTCCTACTGAATAATGATGACCAAAAGGCAATAAACGTAAATCGAGGGTGTCAGGGTATCAATTTGCAAAAAGAATAAATATTAGATAATAAGACTATTTCCTGTCTGCATTAAATTGGTGAAAAATATAGTTTATTCTTCTATGAGGTTTTTTGTCAGTATCACAATGACTTGCTACAAAATCATCATATCATCAATCGGCATTACGTTATGTTTAAATTTTACACAATTGTTTGGCATTTATACAAATATAGAATGAAGGAATGAAAAGAATGAAATAATTACAGATTCAGGACTTGTATAAACTTTTCACAAATGCATCAGTATACCTTTAAGCAAAGAAAAAAAAATAATCCCGAAAACAAAAACAAAAACAATTCAAAATTATTTCAATTAATTTTTCATACTTTTCCGAAGAAAAAAATGGTACTTTATATACTGATCCTTGTAACTTTGCAAAATTAAGATAAAAAAAAATAAATAATGACTACTTACAACTACAAGAATTTTTTTTATAAACCAATACTCTTTTTTTTTTGTTTTTAAATCCACAGAAAGGCGTGTATTGAATGCAGGACGGGTCTATAAAATTAGAGTATGTCCTATCAAACGTTAGAGCTGAACGTCGAACAAATATTTAGCAAAGGCCAACTGACCGACATTAAATTATCCCTCACTCGCGTAACAACAAACGTTAACTGGGACAAATACATCTATGATCATTTAGATTGTGAGAGGGAACACTTGAAATATTTAAATATGCTGGTGCTTGTTTAAAACCCTAAATTGACTGTTTTTCTTAAGTTAATGGATGAGTTGAAATCATTACGCCATCACTCTGAAGTTTCCTGATCTTTGAACGCGAATGTTTCCGCACGTCTCCTCAAAACAAATCAACTTTGGGGTTTATGGGGTGGAACCTTTGATAATATACATCAAAAACTCTATTCTTGTTCAAGTGAAAATGGATGGCTTATTATTTTCCTGTGTCGTTCCAGAACAGAAATCACTTATTGCTCATAAATAAAGTTAAAATGTCAATTGATATATAAAAGTTTAAATGTGAATTGATACACTCTATTGATTTGATAGAATTACAAACCAAAAATAACATTTGAGTAATTTTATGTTTCTCAGTGACTTTTAAAGAAATGTATACTTTAAAATAAGAGCATCATATTTTATTTAACATTCATCCGTCTGTTTTATACAGGATTCATAATAGTACAATGTTTCTTCATTAGCCCAAATAAAACAGAACTCGCCCGAATTGAAAAAAATAAAAAAAACTTATCTACATTCACTTTAAGGGGAAAATTTTTTCATGAAAGATAATCATATTTCTGCTTAACTGCGTCCTTTTGTGTTTCTTCGAGTCTAATTTTGACATGTTTACAAAACAAATCTTGATTTCCCGCCAAGGACCACGCCCCAAACTTTCCCTCAACAATTTACCTGTATACAGGTGAACATACTAAGCCTATTTATACCGATACGTATTTTCGGCAAAAAGGGCTACGTTTATCTCTATTGTCTAATGACTTAAACGGCGTTTGTTTTTATTATGCAGTATATTATATGAAGTTGTTGACGTCATCGCAAGTACAGAAGAAGAAGAAGAAGAAGAAGAAGAAGAAGAAGAAGAAGAAGAAGAAAATGTGATGATGATGATGATGATGATGATGACGATGACGACGATGATGATGATGATGCAACCATAACAATAACAATTATCACAATTAACTTGGGGGCGATTATTATAATTATATCGAATACGAATTCTGTTTATTGAACTGAACTTGTTTGTCAATCGTTGTAAAATAAATAAAGTTCAGTTTAGTTCTATTTATTTATTTTTTGTTTTGTTTTCGGGGAGCGGGGCGTTTGCTAATAGAGCTATCTACTATTAGTTAGGCACTTTTTTATTCAAGACTGGCAATCAACTGTTCGGCATTCCTGTTATCTTCCATTAAAGCGACCTTCAAACAAACACTCTAGCTCTGGTGAACGATTTTCAATATCTTTGTCAACATTACTAAAGGCCTCTAAGACTACCAGAGGACGCGATCTCCCCTATCATGTTATGTTGAGATAGGTAAACAGCCCGTGATCTTCTGGTAATAAGGACCACGATTTTCTGACCCGATTTAGCAGCAGGACACAGCAGGAATATGTAGAACAGATCTGTCGCTGGGTAGTCGTCTCCATATAACGTGCTAGTAAACGAGCGATCGGTGAAAAAGGACCGACATGAAGAGTCGTTTCTATGACGGTTTTTTTAAGAGGGCTCGATGGTCATGGCTATTTTTAAGGCCGTATATATCTCCTTAAGAAAGAGTTCTGTATAAATATATAGTAAAATACTGAAATTTTAGATCTGAAGTATTTGGGTTTTTTCTTTACTAAATACATGAAATAGTTTATGGTCAAAAATATCATAATTATGTCAAAGTTTAAGGCAGATCCGATGGTTCCTTTGTTGTTCAGCTGACCTCATTAATGACGTTAAGGGGGGTGGGGGGAGAGCGGAGGGGGAGGGGGTGGAAAGGGTGAGAGGGCAGAGGAATCGTCAACTTAAGAGGACATATTGTCTACACATCTTAGAATGAGGAAATAAAGATTTATATACCTAGAACTTAAAATACAGAAGTAGTAATAAGACTATTTCGAATGTTCAACCGACAGAAACTTGTATCTTTGTTTCTAAAATTGGAAAGAAATTAAATTAAAAACTAGACATATTTCATATTAAAAAAAATTGAAATAAACAATTATAGTTGAAAGCCAAGCTCGAGAGTAAGTATAGAATATTCAATGGCGAACTCAAATTACGGGCACTCTGATATCAAAATGCTTATTCTCAAACAAGTTGAATTGGTTATTAGTAAACAAAATCAAACCACATGGAAAGAGCTGAGCTTTTTTATAGGGTACTGCTCAAACAAACAAAGCAAAAATTAAATCATCGAATTTGTTTGCCAACATGTCAAATTTCACGAATATTTGTTCAGCTATTGTTGTAAGCTGGTTGGAACGTATACGTTCAATTAGAGAGAATTAAAGAGACTGTTCTCTACGAGTGGGTAAAGTACTCAAATATTTGTGCTGAGAACAGTGTCAATATTTGCACAATATTTATTTGGGGGTAATTTAATGAATGGGACCACTCGGGCCACAAGACAAAAATATCACCTCCAAAAATGACCAAACACACGACAAAATCTGGCGTGCTAAAATAATAAATTAAAAAAAAACCTCGAACAAGAATATTGTTCAATATTGTTTAAGTCATGTGGTCACTGAGAGAGATTATAAGTATAGTATCATCCGAACTAGAAATAGAATTGACCTAAACTAATCATCGTCGTCGCGTCGCATCATCATCATCATCATCATCATCAACAAAGATATAGATACCACTGCCATTATCGTTATTAATTTTCATATCGTCGATACATCTGTAACACCAACATGGTACTAAGTTCTAGCATTACAAATTCTAGCATTATAAACTTCATCTTAATTTGCATATATACAATGCACCATAATACCGTCCCCATGGGTTATGTTTATCGTCAGACAACACCAATATGGTATTGTATACTGTGGTTCATTAATATTCGTGGGTATCAATTTCCGTGGATAAAGTAAAAATCACAGTTTCAAGGATACTTAAATTCGTGGCGAATGATCCTATCAATAAAAATGTTAGTAGAAATTGTAATTCAATGAACATTTAGATTCGTGGATCATTTTACAAACGAAATCCACGAAAATTTGTATTCAACGAATATCGATGAAACACCAATATGGCATACTCTTCATTATCACAATCATCATAAAATTAATGTTATATTTGCTCAGTTAAACATATTTCTTAGAAGCGCCACTGAATTCTGCCTTTAAATGTTGCGTTTGATGTAACGGAACGCGTTATGTAATTCATGTTTTTAGATTTGAGGTTGATAGCATTTAAGATTTCTTACCTGTTCTGATATCGAAGGCCTTTCGTGATACACTGAATTGGATGTTTTCCTTGACTTGCTTCATTTTCATTCGTAACCCCTCGAGTTGCTGCTGGCTGTTCTGCGTCTGTTGTTTGAATTCCTCGATGGTGTTGGAGATCTGCGCAACCACACCTATCAGATCCTCCACAGGGTAATCCTCGTCCACATTTTTGTAGCGATCGGAATCAAAGATTTCCGTAAACTCCAGAATGTTGTCGTTAAAGGAGCGGATGTTAAATCCGTCATCTTCTCTCGATTTCTCCGCCCAGAATTCCTTGTTGTCATCATTTGCCTTGTCTTCCGGTTCTGTTATCGTCACTTCCGGTTTTGCATAGTCGTCGTCTCTTTTTGCCGTGTCTTCTGCTTCTGTATTACCTTCTTCCTTTTTGAGTCCATTTGTCACTTCTTCCTCCTCTGTGATGTCATTTCCATCACTCTCGCGAGAATTACCGTTAATCTCGTTTACTGACTGTACGGATGCTATTACTTCCTCCTCTTTATCTTCCGGAGTTACTGTTCGTTTTTTAGCAGAGGAAGATGGCCGTTTACCTGTTTTCGTTGAACCGTGACCTCCGCCGTGATCATGGCGACCGTGACCCCCGTGGCCCCCATGACCCCCGTGCTTCCGTTCGCTGGGCATCGTCCGGTCTTATTTTCCTTCCCTGAATAAAATAAGAACAAATCAACACTAAACGAAAACGTTCTTTTTTCCTGTTAATAAATTCAGACCAAATATGTTGGGTTTTTCTCCTTATTCAAAAACACGCGAAGTGTTGTTAAATATGACGAATTGCACAGAACAAAATGATATACAACTTTTTTTGTTTTTTTTTTTACGATAGCAGAAGTATTCTTAGTAATCTTCTATAAATTTCTCTTCAAAATTACGTTTGAAGTAAATGTACATGTATAATGTCCAATGAAATAACGTTGAATTTTTGATTTTGCGTTTGGAATGCTGTAAATCAATAAAACGAAATGGAAAATGTTGAAATTGCTTATTTATGTGTAGGGGTGACTTATTCTTCAGGAAGAAAATACCCTTATTTTGTTCATGTGATAGGGTTCAAATCTGTGAAACCCGGTACGTTTACTGAAGAAAGAGTTTGAATCAAAATTATCTGGGTGTCGTGTAGATCTCTAACTGCAGTCGAAATAGATGGGGAAGCGGAGTATTAAATGTGTCGGTATATGTTACTTTTTATTGTACTGTAATGAATTGTGTTGAAATATTACACTCAGATCTCCTTGCATTCATCGATCTTCCCATAGACCAATTTTCATTCTACACAAAAACGATTATGTTGTAAAGCCAAAAGGCATTGAATGAAATCGAAGATAATGTTAGAATTCTTCCAATAAAATATTTAAATGAAATTGGAAAAACGCGATCCTGTGAAAAACATCTGCAGATGCGAAACATAGATTGTTACAATCTATTTGCATAAAATGAGTTGGTTTTGAGATCTATATTGAATTTTTCCAGCACTGTCTGACATCTCGCGGCTGTTTGATTCCTCGCGGGGACAGAACGGGATGATGAGGACCATATTCTGTTATGGTGAGGTACGAACGGGTGAACATGGTTCGTGATCGATTAAAACTGTAACGTTAGTCAATAAATAAAAATCAACAGCAACTGGATTATCGTTGTTATTTTTTTAGGGTAAAGGATAGAGCTTACAGGAAATTAAGGTGAAGTTTAGCGCCGTGTTCTTATTCTTTTGCGACGAGCAAAAATGTCCCACGTAGGAATCATGTAGAATGACACCAAAAATATTAAAATTAGTACTGATCATCAACTTGTACATGAATTAATGTTATATGGCAGTCCTTAACATATGTTCAAATATTTAAAAGCAGCACATGCTTTTATTGAAAATGCTTTTTGTAAATATCTATAAACAAAATTGTTAAGTCTTATCTTTTTTTTTTTTCAAACCGGTGTCTTTTTTCTTTTCTTTCTATTTTCATTTGTATTTTTTCTGTAATCTAAGTTGTATTATTAATATTGAACATTTCAGTATTTCAATGTGTTCATTTTGACCTTGGTGTAGGGAGAGGACAAAAATAGACTGTGCCTCTTGCCTTATCTCATTCAATATACAGGTATTATATTGAATAAAATATTGTATAAATAAAAAATAAAGAACAAGAGTTAGGTCCCCAGAAGTAGTGTTCATAAGAGTACGTACATGTATATAATGCTTGGCTCTGGTACCTATATACTTGGACTAGCTCATTTTTAAACTCGGTCTCACTTTTCTACTTTAATTATACCCAGTATGACTGAAATCAAAAAGTGAGCTCGTCTTAGTTCTATTGAGCTTGGGTTGGTTATGGAATATGACTGAAATATATATTTGGGGATAAAAACTTTTATCAAGAAAGTTATAAAAGATGAATTTTAGGAATGTGTTTAATTATGGTAAAGTATTTCGAGTTAAACTTTGATTCTGTATAATTGTGTTTTGAGCCCTTTATCTCTCGTCCTTCAATTAGTAATTCAAACTTAAAACACCATCGAAAAGAAAAAAAAGTATAAAATCTATGAAAAACATCTAAAATGCGACATATTAATGCTATCAATGTGTGAATTTCCCGTGGTAATATAAAACAAATATAAAATCAGGTTGATACAGGCACTAAACTCGTCAAATCTACCTATTGTTTACCTCTACCTAGCAACCGCAAACTGATGGCTGATAGGGACCCAATTGCGATTGACTTTCTCCCTGTTACCTCCACTACAGGTACACAGATTACTGCCTCACTGCGAGAAATGTATGATATATTTGGGAGATGATTACACGAGCCATTGGATATGGAAAATGGCAATTTGTTCGGGAAATTGAAACTATGAAAGCATTTTGAACGGCCCTTTTATCGATGGCTTGTTACCTGTGAACATTAAAAGTTTCATCGCCAATAACAATTTCTTCACTTCGCAAGTGATGCGCGCATGTTTAAAGAATTCGTTTTACAATGAAAGCTTTTTCTCGTTTATGCTTGTTAAAGATGTTTATCGTTATATTGAATTCTCTCTCTCTCTCTCTCTCTCTCTCTCTCTCTCTCTCTCTCTCTCTCTCTCTCTCACATAACCAGTAGGACAATAGGATCAATGCTAACTACTGTATGATGTCATATAATGACTGGGCCTATTCAAGCACAAACTCTTGAACCTGTTTACACAAAATGGAGCTATTTTGATTAATACCGATAATAGTTATTTGATTTTCATTTCATAATTAGATTTTTTCAAAAAGCCTAGCTCAATATGATTAACTTGATAATATGGTAAGCAAATACAGCGGCATTGATGTTTATATTTGATTCCTTCCTGTTAAACTTTAAACATTAATTATAGAAAAAGACTTTGATTTTCATTTTGTTGATGCTAAAAAGCTGTAAGATATATTATTATGACGCAAGAGAGAGAGAGAGAGAGAGAGAGAGAGAGAGAGAGAGAGAGAGAGAGAGAGAGAGAGAGAGAGAATTTGTAAAAAGGAAAATGAAGCGAAATTACACAAAAAAAATATTAAAGAGAAAATCATAACAGACCTTCAAAGTTCAGTCCAAATTTGATTTTTTTAAAGAATCCAATCAAAACACATATAATGCAATCATTAAGTGAGGACCTCAGAAGACATTAGAAACAAGTCCCTTTACCGATCGATAAATGAATCTGGCTGATGGGTCTCGTTATCTGGCCGTTAGTAGATGCATGCACTCTCAAAGCCTATCTATAAAAGAAAAAGAGAGAGATTTAAAGGCCGACATAGCCAGTGTCGTGCTACGAAAAGGGAGGGGGCGCTTCAATGAAATTTGATCTGTATATCTAATATATATTTCCATACATACATACATGTACTGACAAAAACAGAAAGACTATAGGTAAACAATTCAACATCGGACAATTATTTTCCTTTACAGCGACGCCCAAAAGAAGCCCGATTTCTTTATTTTATCTCAAAATTCTACCCTCGTTGTATTTTCTCCTCCACCAACTCCCAATAGTCTCTGTCTCTCTGTCTCTGTCTCTCTCTCTCTCTCTCTCTCTCTCTCTCTGGAAAACATCAAACTATCGGACTTAGAATAAGCGAAAGAATAATTCAACGTGCAGTTTAAAATCCGATTAGTGTATTGTGTTACTTAATAACAAAACACATCGAAACTTTTCAAAACTCTTGGATAGAAATCTTTAACCACCGATAATGGATATCGACATTGAAATGAAAAATTGGTCAATTTCATCAACATACCTTTCAGCGGAATTTATGATAATCGAATCATTCGATTAGTGGAGGAAATAATCCGTGTCCCGGGTTAAGTGAACGTGCAGGATGTTATGACCGAGGAATCTCTCTATTATTGGTCTGTGCTCGCTCGATCCGCGATATATGTTCAATCATTTTAAATGGATTTTCAATACCTCTTCTGAATTAGAAAAGTTCTGAATGAAAATACGTATTTTCACGGACGGGGTTTAAATGAAAAGCGCGCCTATTTTTAGAAGATAAATAAATACATTAATTGTTAAGGTACGAAGAAACCAACTTTATTAATTTACTGAGCAATGTTAATTTATCAGCATTGTTGATTGTCCTTTTTTACCTGGGACAAATTCACCTGTCCAGGTTACCACGAGACTTTGTTATGGGGATAAAAAAAATCATTATTCGTGGTGGATTAAGAGACAAGGGTTACAGGGGAATGTCGGCCAGCACCTGTCATATAATTATGTAATTATAACGAATGGGGATTTAAATAAAGTCGGTCGTAAGCATTCATGGATCAAAGCGAGATAACTCTAGTATGATGTAGAGATTATTGAGTTACTTGCGAGTCCAGTGAGCAACAAGATTACATCAGTTATTAATTTATACACATATGTGAATAAGGATTAACCCTTTTCTCTACGAAAATATACATTTATACACAGGCAAAAGTGGCTCGCATGAATCTCATATGAAATTCGCATGAATTTCATGCCAATTCTTCGCATGAGAAAGAGACGAAAAGTAACACGCATGAATTTTATGCGAAAACTTCATGTGATTTTGACATGATTTTCATGCGAATATCATACGATTAAAATTTCGCACGATATTCATGCGAAAATGTATATCCAATTTTCATTGTTGTTTCATGCGAATATCATGCGAATATCATAAAATTTTCATACAAATTATTGCGGAGGTTAATTTAATAATTTTGAAATCTTCTATGATCTCTTTTTATTTAAATTTAGTAATATGATCTGTTATTGAAAATAAAACTAAAATCCTTATTGATCTGCTTATTACAGAATTAAAAGACAACAATGATGATAATCTTCTTAGGATAATCTTCTTTATTTTGGAGGAGATCAAAATTCAAATTTCTTCTTATTCCTCTTCTCAAAAAGGCTTGTTGCTTCATGAATCTACAAGAAAATTTACATAATGCAGTGTACATAAAATTTTCATATTCCTGAATGGCACATCTATTTTGAATGCATATAACTAATATTGGTTTAGTACTTTGATTTATCCTCACCTTTTATTCACACCTCCATCCAAATAGTTCCAACCCCATATCCGTGTAGGGATGTTTTTGTCATGCTTCAATGAAAAAGATATCAGATATTTTATTACATAAGCCTATAATTTATAAAATTACGCTAAAATGAAGGTTATGGCTATAATGTGTCTCTGATCATCATCAAGGTAAACTTCATCTTCATCAAAAGGAATTCTTATAGGCCTATATATGTTATAATCTGCAATAATTTCGAATGATGTTTTTTTTTATCTTTGATCTTCCGATGAAACGTTTACCCCCCCCCCCAAAAAAAAAACAAACAAAAACCCCGTTTGTTGTAGTTCAGGCAATTGTGTCCGTTGTTCTGTTTTTGAATATCTCTCTTAAAATTCATTATAATATAATGTGAGCAAAGTACATGAACTATCTTATTATCGATCACAAGATTACATAGATAGAAGAACCAAGGAAAACTAGCTGACCTTATTAAAAAGGAGGGTGGATGGTCAACAAATTACCGTTTTGATTTACCTCAAAAGGATGACTGCACTTAACGCCGTGTTTTGGGGCCTTTTTCGGTCACTATTGTTACGTTTATTCCTCTCTCAATTTTACTTCAAATCATTTGTCATATAGTTTTATTAGTCATTTTCCAGTAGATATTTAATGTCATAATGGTTTTAAACTGCGTTGCAGTAAAATAATTCGTTGTTTTCTTACCCTTACTGCTCTGCATATATCTTGAATTTAGACTTGTCTGCCCTTGATTGAAGATAAGACTCATAGATATGCAAGGAGGGTTGATCTAATATTGTAATGAGTAGTCTAAATTTAGATTAGCGGCACTATAATTGAACACCCCCCCTCTCTCTCTCTCTCTCTCTCTCTCTCTCTCTCTCTCTCTCTCTCTCTCTCTCTCTCTCTCTCTGCATGTTGCCATTTAATTTGAAATGTTTCAAAAGAAAATATATAGCATATAATATCGGCCAGTATAAGTAGCCATTGATCACTTGATGTCTGATGATAGCTGATGTCAACAGTTTACGTGTTCGAAAAGAATTTACAAATATATTAACCAGTAACGTACAGAACCGATAATCTCTTAAAGATATCTCTGTGGAATGAAGATACCATCACTCGATTGGAATGAATTGAAATATGCATGGATAAATAATATCGCCTAACAGTATGCATGCTACCTAACACGTCAAGTGACGAGGTCTTGTATTCACAAAAGTTACCTTACAAAAACCCATTCAAAATTTGATCTAGCAAGTGACTATTAGCAATGCTTTGAACAACGTTTCAAAATAAAAAATCAATTATCATTTATATATCAAACGAATTATATATATTATATAGCAGGGGCTGAGCCATAGATATGCAATAAGGTTTTAGAAATATAAATTTGATTCTGAGGGTCAATACTATCTGCAAAATGATGTTCCGTCCCATAAAAAAAACCTTACCACATATCTCTCTGGGTGGGCATAATTTAATTTTGTTTGTAATAATTATATAGACCATACTTTCTATGACATGAAACATTTAGATTATTGATTAATTTAAAATTCACATGCAAACAGTTCAACCCCAAATTGTACATAAAAGGCAACATGTGTATTATGGGATGTGAACTAAGCATTTATGAAAATTATAATTTTTAAAAAGTACCGGAAATTGCATGTGGCCTTCTTTTTACTAAAACTGGTACAAGAGAGTGTTATTTAGAGGCAAACACTTGGTGCGGGTATTACTGTCTAATGACAGCATCTAGTTTTTTTTTTATAATGATTTATATGAAAATGATTTGAAAAGAGGGTTTATGTTGAAACATTTACAGATTCTTTAACATACCATTTGAGAAATTATTGTTTGGCCATGCAGCTCATTTTTTTTAATATCACTTTACTTAATTTTCAATACAGCGTATTTCTTTTTCCGCTCTTATAAGTTAACCCAAAGTTGATGAACATCATGGTTTGAAAGAAAAGATGAGGGGAGGGGGACCTTCTTCATGTAATCAATTAAATGATGTACTAGTAATTGACCTGTATCAGTGGTTAACCCCCACCCCCGCCCCCCTTCACAAAGACGGTAAATGAGATTCACTTGTGTTAACAAATCACTATACTATCAATAAATAAGAAATTCAATTCCAGAATATGTGAGTTTTACATATTTTTTCAAAGTGCGTTTAGTGTCTCGATAATAAAAAATGTTGATGTACCTTCATAACTCACTTTGAAATTTTTTTTTTCAAAGTGCGTTAACTTGGTCCCAAATTTAAGGCACTTTGAATTTTTTTTTCAAAGTGCGTTGCCACATCGCTATAATAAATAAAGGTCATGATGTTTTGGTAAATCAAAAATAAACCTGTGTACATTTTGCACACATATTTCTGAAGTTTGTTATGTTTTGTTTACAATCGATGCATAATATGCAGGTTGCATACATCCAATCATTCCGGGGTCGAAACCAAACGGTTCCCTTTACTAAACATGCCCATGATGAGTTTGGTTTGATTTTTTGTGTTCCCATACATCGCTCAGCTAAGCAACAATAGCCATAATGAAATCAGATTTATGGAGTCATATACAAAATATCTGGACAATGTATAAGAATTTAGATATAAAAAAAAATTCAAATTTTTCTTCAGATATTATTTTGTTGAACATTGAACCACTTTTGAACAGGATGATTTCAAAGTCTTATCACATAATGAGAATTACAGTTCTCAAGAAGATCTAAAACAAATATCTATAAACCTACATCAAACTTTGACCACATAATGGGGCCCAAAATTTGTCCAGGATCTAAGCAATTGAGAATCAAAAATATGTCAAGATGCTCGCATTTTAGTAAAACCATTTATTATAACATTTAAGTTTACAAGAAAAATTTAATTTTTTCCTATGTAAATTCTGCCCCTTCCCACATTGTGGCCCCACCTTACCCCTGGGGATCATTATTTGAACAAACGTGAATCTATCATACCTGAGAATACTTCCACAGAAGTTTCAGCTTTTCTTGTGAAATTGTTTTTTAAGAGGAAAATAAAAGAAAATTTACTCTATATATTCCAATGTAAAAATTCGACCACCAATTGTGGCCCCACCCTACAATCGGAGATCTTTATGATAATTTGAACAAACTTGAATCTACCCTACTTGAGCATGCCTCCACACAAGTTTCATCTTTTCTTGTGAAATGGTTTTTGAGAAGATTTATAAAGATTTTTCTCTATATATTCCTACGTAAAATTCGACCCTCTATTTGGGTCCCACCCTATCCTGGGGATCATACTTTGAACAAACTTGAATATACCCTACCTGAGGATTCTTCCACGCAAGTTTCAGCTTTTCGGCCAATTGACTTTTGAAAACAAGATTTCATAAAAAATAATTCTCTATATATTCCTATGTAAAATTCGACCCCCCCCCCCCCCCTCATTGTGGTCCCACCTTACCATAATTTGAACAAACTTGAATATACTCTACCTGAGGATGCTGCCACACAAGTTTCAGCTTTCCTGGAAAAATGGTTCTTGAGAAGAGGATTTTTGAAGATGTCCTCAATATATAACTATGTAAAATTTGACCCCACATTGTGGCCCCACCCCTTCCCCTTGATTTTTGAGAAGTTTTTTGAAAATTTCTCAAATTTTTCACAATTATTCCTAATTATCTCCCCTTGAAAAAGGGTGTGGTTCTTAATTTTCACGACTTTGAACCCCCTTTGCCGAAGGGTGCTTTGTGTCAAGTTTGGTTGAAATTGGCCCAGTGGTTCAGAAGAAGATGTTGAAAACGTGAAAAGCTTATGCACAGACGGACAGACGGACAGACGGACGGACGGACGACAGACAAAATATGATCAAAATACTAGTACAATGTACCTCACTTGAGCTAAAAAAAGTGCTTCCAGAAAGGAAGTAACGAAACTGGTAGAGAGAGAGAGAGAGAGAGAGAGAGAGAGAGAGAGAGAGAGAGAGAGAGAGAGAGAGAGAGAGAGAGAGAGAGAGAGAGAGAATGTGAGACGCAAAGTCAGCCTGATTGGACAGGAGTGAATTGCACATATAATCATGTTCTCAGATTATACCCTTCTTATTAAAAATGGTGTAATCTTGTCATTAAAATGCATGCAGTTTTCATTTTTGGGAGTTGATTTTAATCAACTCTCCTATGCAGTTACTCTGGCAAACCGGAAGTGAAACAGTGTTTAGACCTAAGTACAAATCATCACCGCTGACAAGACTTAGTTCTTGAAATTAATTGATAAATTCGATGTGATGTATGCTGAAGCATTGCTTCTCAAGAAAACTTATTTTTAAATACCTTGAAAATAGTCAGATTTTAAATGGTACGAACAATTTAGATATTTTTTGTAGTCATATGTATTCCTACGCCAGGGTTCAATATAGTCTCGTTCAACCCGACGCTTGGCTGTCTCCGTAAATTTCCGAGAAGCAGAGAGTCTCTATTGCTGGTTGAACGAGACTAAAGTTCAATATTGCTTGGATCCATACAATTTTCCAGAAATATTTCGATAACTGATACATGATTTGATGGAATTAATTAATAATTAATTAATTAAAATAAATCTTTAAATATCACACAACATAATTCATATGGGGTTTTCTCTTGTCAGAAAAGTTCGAGAATTCATGTTATAAAAATGCGCGTAATTTAAATAAAGATTAAAAACTACTTGCCATGCAAAATAACATGTCGTTGATTTTAAAATAAATAATAATCGATAAAATCAACTCCCGTCAGTACTTCAGTACTTTGATTGGGTTTGGAATTAGAGTTGTCTATAGTGTTTCTGTACTGATCAATAAAACTACGTTAGAACTAAGCTAGAACTTTCACAGAGACCGAGCATTAAGATTTTAAGCAGCATTCAATTTTGAGACACATTCCTTTTGTTTTGTCATTAGATCCCTTGAAAATTGCAATGTATGTTTATGAACCAAAAGATAAAAGTCAAAAGTAAAACTTTAATTTATTCCACTGTAAACAACCCAGAGTAAAAATTTTGAAAATCAATGTAAAACCTGTTTTGATTTGTACAGTCAGATTTGTTGTTGCAACTGATACATAGTTATTCAAGAAACCCGAGTGTGCTGAGCTCTGCAGAACAAGCTGACGAACTGACTTTCTTGGTTGTCATGCATACTGTGAAAACATCATTGCTCGTGGGGGACTAATGTTAATGGCTTTCGTGTTTACCCTTGCCCACGAATTTACATCCCCACGAACGTATATACATTAAATATTAATTAAATTAATCCCGAACTTAACTTACTACCAACGAAATTACGTCCACAAATCAGGAAAACTTTTACTATCACCGAACATTGACCCCCATGAATAAAATTGATTCCACAGTATTGCTGAGTTTATTTTTTTATATAATGACAAACATTGCCTAAATACACGTTACATTAGATATAACTCTGTAACCTTAACAATGTATATATATATATATATATATATATATATATATATATATATATATATATATATATATATATATATATATATATGCATTAAACTGTCAAGTCATACATGTATACACTAAGAATGACACTTAATAAGCATACTGCCAAACTATGACAGCCCAATCAATAGAATAGAGTGTTGTAGAAAGTAAAAACAAAATACGTAGGCTTGTAAGAGAAACACTTGGGTTATTTTCTTTTTGGAGTAGATGCATCAAACTGTGACGTTCAACTGGCAGGTAGCAACATAGGGGAGGGAGGGGTGGAGCCCCTGACCTTCCCAGCAAACTTTTTTTTTTTATGTCAAGCCATCTTTTTTTCTTATACTACTAGATGATATCCCGTGCAAGCGCGGGAATTGACACTTTACACATTAATAGCACAATGCTAAACTGTTAAACCATTTTTTTTTTCATTTTCGTATACACTGTGTCCGAATTTTTTTCTTAATTGCTTTCTTAACCTATTCTTTAAAATTGAAATAAAAACCAACTGCATGGCTGGATATTTAGATGACGGATGAAAGATCTAAACTGAATTGGATTATATACATGTACGTGGCCTAAATTCCTTTTGTTGCAGCTGAGTAGAAAATGGTACCAATGATTTTTTTTTAAACCAGTGAGTGGGTATTTAGGACGTCTCTAAATTTTATTTTTTAGATCAAATTTCATAATCACTTTTATTATAACTGTCCCAAACGAGAATTTCAGAAATAAGGACTGTTTTGAAAAAAAAATCGATTTGGGGAAGGTGGTCACCGCTCTCCCCCCCCCCCCCCCCCCAGTTTAATTTCCCCGTTTAATGCATACATCATTTATTCATATAGACATACTTATTTATTTGCATATTTTAAACTAAAGTTGTCAGATCCAAAGTATCTGCCCGATTGTTAACTCGCCCTACACTTTCCACCATGATGTAAATTAGTCAAACCGCGTTTCTGAGCACCCCGTTCTGGAAAAAACATATTTCCATTACAACTAAAATTGCATCAAATTGTTCCATTTTATTTATGAACTTTTTTATATTAACCAAAGAGTCCCATCCAAGGTATGACTATCAGCCTGCGATGCATGATGAACCCGTCCTACACTTTTCGCCATAACGTTAATTAGACAAACCGCGTTCTTGGTTATCCCCTTCTGGAAAGTTCTATTCCATTCTCTCGCGAGAGGTCGCGCTTCGCTAGCTTCTCTCTAACATAACTAAAATCGTGCGTTCAAGAAACGAATTGCTTATTTCATTTATTTAACATTTGTCAAATCTTAACTTCTATGTATAATTCAAGTAAGTTCCTTATAACTGTATTCATTGTTTACGTAGTCATTCAATATTATATCATTGCAAGTATATATTTTAATGCTAATTCCCACTGACTTGGATCCACCAAAGCGTGTCCACCACCTTACTCTCATTTTTGCTATTTGGAGCTTGTTTATCGAAAATGAAAGTAGGTTTTTAATTTATTGTACATTAATTACTTATCAGGTAAAATTCAACTATTGCTTACGGACTTCATATAACACTTGTTGAAATACCAAAGGTGTAAGCAAGTACTCTTGTGCAGGCATTTTTTAGTTCATTTGCAAAATGTCTTAATGTATAAGTATAAATATTTAACCTGTAGACACAAAGGATGTTCTAGTTAGACGAACATAATAATATCTGCCAAACAATGCCCTTTCTACCACATTTCTCTCCAAAAGATTTTTCCATTAGCGTCTATGGGCAACGGCAATGGAAGAGAGTGCCCCACCCCTGGGTTGGATGGTCTTTACACACCCAGATCATTTCCGCTATTTTTGTTAACCGAGTTTTCCGATAGAAAAATCCGGTTATTGAAATGGTGAAAATGGTGGGGGGGGGGGGGGGGGGGGGGTGTGGCTGCCAAAGGGTACCCTTATTGTACGGATAACTCCTCCTACAGTTTTCAAGATAGGACGTTAAGTTATTCTTTTGCAGATCGATTGTACATATATCAGAGGTGTGCATATTGCTATGATTTTGATTTCTGATAATTTATTAAAAAAAATACCAGCTGTTGAACTTTGTCATTTTGGGGCAAAATATTGCATATAGAGTACCCCTATTTTACGGATAAATCCTTCTACAGTTTTCAAGTTAGGAGGTTGTTATTTTGCAGATTAATTGTACATATATCGGAGTTGTGCATATTGCTAGGATTTTGATTTCTGATTATTTATGAAAAATACCAGCTGTTGAACTTTTTTTGGCAAAAATATTGCATATGGAGTACCCCATTTATCTGGATAGGTAGTGTTCATCAATTCAGGGTTGACAAATGGATTATGGGTACTGTTCACAGAAAAGAAAATCCGGTTTGCTGTCACACTGACAGCTTTTCTCTTGTTTAATGATTATGCCTATATGGAATATTTTCCTCTTTTTGACCGCTTTTCGCCACAGTTCAAGACGCGGTTTTTCATGTTTGACACTGCGCTATTGCAAAAGTACTTTAGAAGAAGAATTGGATTTGAAGAAATTGACTTTTTGTTTGTAATTTACTATTTGTTTTAAATAAAATGAAAAAAAAAATGTTCTCTGGACAGCATGATCTTTTGCATTTTATAATTCATAATTTAAACTGTGGATCCGCTATATTTACTAAACTATATACATGTAATAAACTGAGCGATTACAAAATTCAAATTCATTTCGGTTCAAATTCCGGATTTTTTTGGACATTTTTTTGCTGATGATTAATTAAATAATTAATCAACGCTAATAGAATATTAATAATTCCCGATCGGCATAAATAAGTTTGGTACAATGTTATAATATCTTAAACAATTGACAATTCTCAGCCTATTTACCGGTATTAAAGTACAAAAAAATCGGGTCCATTATTTCAGTAGTACATGTATAGATTTACGCATTGAAATTTACCTTACCCTTTTAATTTGTGGACACTGTTAAAGAATGATATTGGAACTTGATATTATTTAATTTAAAATACGAGGCATGAAATTTAAATTCCCTGTTTGCAGTAAAAAAAATCCCATTTCACTGAAAAAATAGATAAAAAAAAATATAAAATAATTGAAAGACGATATCGGTCGCGGTTTTGTGAAATCATATTTGAAAAATAAGATTTTTTATTAATTAATCAAATAAAATGTTGGTTTGTCGAGGAACCTTAATTGCAGCAGATCGCCTCTGACGTGAGAGGAGGTAACATGATACCTATTGTTTACAGTATATGTTAACAGGATTCACAATAAGTGTTTACAGTACTGTAACAGTTTAATTTAACGACATAATAGACAATTACAGTATATGTTTACCGCACGATTTTTGTTAACATCATGATATATTGACTGTATATATTTACAGCATAATTTGTGTTAAAGGTCATAGGAGACGGATTTTAACAGTAGTTTTTTTCCTAATAAATATCAACTTTGTACCATAGAGTATTCATAAAAAATATTGGACAAATTTTTTTTGAGCAGTTACTGTAAGAAATAAAAGACCAAAGTTGCCCGCTGAAGAAAATCGCATCGTGATTATCGTTCTTGAATTTCCGAATTTGTGACGTCACAAGAGACCACTTTCAATTTGTGAAACACAGAACCAAAACAAAAGGTATATAAACGGCGAAAATAAATTGATGAATGAAGCGTTTTCGGACGAGGGCCCAGAATTTGTTGTCCAGGGATATAAGTTTGAACCTGTTTTTAATGCAAATGCGATTCAGACGGGAGAAATTTCATTGGAAGAAGACAGCGTTGAGGAACAGGATCATGAAGATGCACCGGTTCCATTTCGGCCTATAACACTGACTGGTAAACAATCACAATGCCTCTTTTGTTAACATTTTAGGGAATTTCTATTTCCTATGACGTAAGAACAAAGCACGAAATGTTTATATATGCACAGGCTTAGCCATTATGTCTCATACTCAATATTTTTTACCACAAGGTTAGAATTTCCTCGTCACACATTGGAAAACATAAAGACGTTATATAATTCTTTCTTCTGAGTCTATCACGTGATTTTTCAGTTATACACTACGTATGATGACAAATAAAGTATGTACAACATGCGCGGATCTAGACATATAGAAAAAGGGGGGGTGGGTCAGGGCCATTCTGGAAATCCACATGATAAAATTTGGCCTCGAACCTCCCCTGGGATACAAATTTTCGAACATGAGTGTGCAGTAATACTGTATTTCATAAAAATATAAACATTCCTTTCTTTTCTGCCAAAACTTAAGTATAATTTAAATAAATTTATTTATGAAAAAGATTTTACCTTTATAATCAACTATAATTTTATTTTAATGTGTGACTTGTTATATTATTTAGGTGTAGCTATAGCTGTGACATTATGGAAAAATCCAGAGAGTTCAAATGCTGTCTGGGAATACCCGATGTTGCTAGGAAAGTACATCAGGAGAAATTACAGTGCATCACCCAGCATGAAAGTTTTAATGTAAACTGCCTGAACCATCATGTCGTGGCATTGTCTTATTATGAGTACACTCTTTTATGATGATGAACCAGTTCATGAGTAAGTTCTTGTAACATGCACAAAGAAAGTAAATAAACACAAAATAATGTTACAAATTTCTGAGGGAAATAACCTCCCTCATCAATAATTTATTTTAACATTGGATTTAAAGCTGTCTATTTATTATCAGGCTGTATTGACACTTTGCAGTGTGTCAGGTTTATTTGGAGACGTCTTTGACTGCACAACAGGAGGATCCTGCAGGCATGTGTTGTGACGGCCATCAGGAAACAGTTTCCCAGCCAACAGTATTGTGGGTTTCACTACCCTGGGGAAAAACATTGATAAATAACACATTAAAACTAAGTCTAGCTGAAATATGGCATCTTGTTATTATTCAAATTAATAAACCGAGTGATTTTGACACATATAAAGAGTGTATTGCATAATATTCAGAATTTTTTCTTCAGATTACAAATAATTAACACACCAATGAATGTCAATTATCATTGAAATGGGTAATGTGCTTTTGGATGGTCACATGTTTAGGTAGCCTCGTTCCCTGGCTTTCACGTAACTGTCATTTATAGAATGCAGACTCTCTACAGCATCCATCAGATCAGACATGTAATCTGTATTGTAGAGAACCAAAAAATTTACAATATATACTTTTACATGTATATATTGAAGAATTTTTCTTAAGATATTTATATACAAACATGAAACTCGCTAAAAGTTCCTTTGCGACTCCCTCTCCATGTCGACCTTTAGGATACAAGACACAATACTGCTTCTCTCCGTGGCCTGGTAACATTTTCATTAAAATGGAGAGCTGCAAGGTATGTCCTATGAAGAAAAAAGTATTGGTAATCACAATAAATTGGGTTTAAAATGTTATCATAACCTATTGAAACATAATGCCGAATCTTTGTCAAATACAATTTTATGATTACCGGTAAATAGACAAATGCAATGTGCTATGTGCAATCTAAATTTTTACCTGGCTTGTATCTGATGTAGAACGGGTTCAGTTGCCATCATGGCCATTCCTGTCATTAGACTCATCTCCTATATCTGCCATATCGCCTAAATTTAATAAATAGGGCATTGAAAAACTACTAATTTCATCTCAAAATTAAAATTATTTTCAATGAATTCATATTTTAGAATTAGATTAACGAATATTTGTCCTACGACGCATATAATAATTTATGTGAGACATAGTCCGTGTTTTATTGACATCGTACCTCTATCGTCCTCCGCTTGAAGTAGCTGTTGAGGTTCTCGGGTTTTTCTCGGATTTACGGGTACATGTATGTCAAACAGAGTTGGTATGGCATCTAGTCGAAGATCCAGCTTCTTATAACCACACTTTTTAGCTAAAGCGGGATGTATTTTAAACTGATCAGGCGTGAAATGTTTTGCACACAGCTTCGAATAATCGGTAGCCGCGAAGCCGTCTCTGCGTAGATTTCGCACCCAAATTATTGGATCCTTTGGGAATAAGTACATCGAAACACCCTCTGACTTCTAACATTGCAGTTGTAATCCACACACGGAACCATTTTGATGTACATATCAAACAAACTAGATAGAGAAAACTACGGTCGTTTGTATAAACAATCCACTATATCGCGTCAAAGTGGTCTCTTCTGACGTCATCAACGAAGGGAGATAAGTCATCATACTCTTATGGTTCTTTTGCACGAAGCCAACTTTCGATGGGCTGTAGTGCCAGTTACCTTGCGAATTTTATTATAATATTTATATAATAATTTTCAGTTATAGAAAACAAATTTATTTTTGGCCATAACAAAATTTATTAAAATATTGTCTCCTATGACCTTTAACATCATGATATATTGACTGTATATATGATTTGTGTTAACATCATGATATATTGACTGTATATGTTTACAGTACGATTTTTATTAACAACATGGTATATGTTTATGTTGTATGTTTACAACATGAGTTGGATTAACATGATGATAAATATTTACAGTCAATGTTTACAGTACGATTTATATTTATGACAGAATAGAAACAATTACAGTATATGTTTACAGTTTAATTGGTAATAACAACATGAAAGATATTTTACAGTAAATGTTTTCAGTACAGTACGATTTGTGTTACATGTAACATGATATATATAGAGGATATCTATATTGTGTGATTTTATATTTGCTTTATCCAACGAGTTGAAATGGTGTATATATTCGCGAGGCTTGCCGAGCGAATATAACCATTTCAACGAGTTGGATAAAGCAAATATAAAATCACACAATTATAGATGTTCTATTTATCTCATACAATTTGATTTATATCATGAAGCTTTTGAGACAGCCCCTAATATGACCCGAATTGATTTTTTTTCAAAGATTAAACGATGATGCAACGTTGTGTATTGTGGTTATTGTGACCTTCCGCAATACAATTTAGTACGTCATTTCGGAGATAAATATAAATGTTTTAATGTAAAGTTTCACTGAAATATACCTTGAAATAATTGTTTATCTGTAAATATTTTTTCTTAGAGCTTAATCACTTAATTAAATGGAAATACTGATCAGAATACTTGAATAATCAAGTTTGTTGACATACACAAAGTTGCGAATGCTCGTTAGTTTGAATTGACTCGAACGAGGAACAGTTGTTATGTTTTATAAAACGAACACTAGCCTAATGATTCGAAGTTGAAAATATTGAATTAGGATGCTTACTGCTGGTGAAATAAAAGTCTTTGGAGACATTATTTCGGTGAGTTCTTGTATAGAAACACAACCAAAGCGTTCTGTTTGCATTGCGTCGTCAGAATGAGCTCCTTGATAGCTAACGTGATTTGCAGTTTTATAAACTTCAGTTACCGGTATGTGTTTTCCTTTATATTTGTAATTTAAATCTTCGACAAAATCCATTTTAAATCAATTTTTGGTAGTATATATAGTTATATGGAAAATACTAGAAAGTCTTCGAAAATAGGTCACTGAAGCGTTGAAGCGAGGGGCTGTGTCAAAAATAGTTCGGACCGGAAGTATTTGATAAAGCATCACCCGTTTGATAAAGCAAAGGTTTATCACACGGGTAGTATACACCACACGTATGAGATAAATAATTATATATTTACAGTATGATTGATGACATAAAGGTTTATCAGTTTACGGTTAAGTTGAGACAATCTACATTCAAGATCTGAACAATAATAAAATGATGGGATCTTCATAGAAAAGAAGCAATATGCTACTCCTGATAAATAAGTGAAGGCCATGCAAAAGAAAGTGAGAGCAGCACTTGAACTTACTTAAAATCTCAATATATTATACCCCCGACTGCATAATACCGGTATATTTCATTCATAAGTGTGGACAAAATTTTACATGAACATTAAAATTTCTCATTGAATTTACATCCCGAGTCAAAAGTTTTCTCATTCAATCTTTTAAGTTCATAATTGATTTCTTCCATAAATGTTGTGATTTTATATTTTCCTTTCCATATTCAATAAACATCAGCTAAATCATAATTCGAACCACATATTAATTAGGTTTTATTTACAAAAGAATTTTCTACATTTCACTAAAGGAATGAGTTTATGTATGAATGAAATACAAAGATAAGAAATGAACTATTTTCCAAGTGCTACCCTGCCTCAATCATTACCTGTATTAGGGTAACCCGTCTTTGGCCGAGAGAATATTACAACAGTGATAATCAGAGCAGTGTGTTATTTCACACCAAATGACAATTTACCGTATTCCTGCGAGTAGTCAAACCCCTGTGTAGTACCATAAATATCATAGAGGCCACATATAATACATGTAAACCGGTAGATATAACGAAAACCTGTACATGCTGAATGCATGGTTCATCTGATCTGTGATCAATATGAAATGAGTCAAAATGATCAATTGGAAAGTCTTTTTTGTGAGTTATTATTTCTAAGCTTATATAATAATTATATACAATATTGAACATCATCAGAACCCATGGAATATGTTCTGATAAACTCCATTACATAATCTTTCCATATGAGTGTAACAGTAATAAAACCAATTGGTAAATTCTGGCAATGAAAAAATAGTGTCAACTTAAGCAATTAGTTTTTATGTTATGACACTGAATCATACAGACACACATACATTCACATACGTAGGTAGATTCATAAAAGGGATTTTTCAAAGAAGGATAAATCAACTGTATAAAACCCGGGTACAACAGATTTTAAAGTAGTTAAAAGAAGCTGTAGATTCGTAATTTGCGTGATTTATGGAATATGGAACTTATTTCGGCATTTCCTATTACCATTGAATAATGGTTCAATCACAGTTCATCGCCGGTCATGGTTTTTATATTATCAGAACAAAAAATTCGTATTTGGCCATCCGTAGATCTCAGTCTGCACTTAAAGATCGGAGTGCCGTATCAAAGGTCGGTTTAAAAAAAACTACCCATCATCTTCATTACCTGGGTTGTATATAAATAGGATTTAGGAAGAAACGCTGAGGTGTATTATTGCCCAGACTCGGATCAAACCATGAAGGCACTTCTACGTCTGTCCGTGCTCCTGGCCCTGGCAGTTTATTTCGCAGAGGCAAAGGCACGTCCACCGCCACCGACAGAAGGTAAAAAAAAACCCACAAACATTATGGGCTTAAAATATATAATTGACAATTGCATCTTTTTCATTATCCGGAAAAAGGGTGGGGTGGGGGGGGGGGGGGGCAAATAATTCTACGGTTAAAAATCTATTATCACACATGTTATGAATGCTTATTCAAGATTAAAATAAATTCTGTACTTCTGTATTTAACATTAAATTAATCATTAAATTTTGTACAAATATTTTTAACTGTTTGATAACTTTAATTACATTATTCATGTAATTAGATTCCTGCACAGTTCAGTTTCATCTAAATTTTCAATACATAGAATTGTATAATGATTTAATATTCTACTAAAAAGACAATGATACATAGATAGATTACTACTAGTTTGCTAATATTTTTAGGTTTTCTACTTAACCAACATGTTCTATAGGTTTGTTGGTTTGTTAAGACACTCAGAATCTCTCTTTTTTACCAAGCGCCGTGATTTCAACCAAAGCATTTCTACATATTTTTTACAATAAAAGAATGAGGGCACATGTCTCATTCTGAAATATCTACAACCGAGAGGTTGATATTTCTGACTTATGAATTAAGAGACGAGAATAAATGACAATGTGCGATAATCGCAGAAGGGAAACTATTTTTCAAGACATTTGATGTTTGTCTGTCTGAAAAAAACCCCCAGAACTTCAGGTGGAACCGGTTTTTAAATTATTACCTGTTTTAGTTTTTTGATTATCATTCCTTATTTTTCTAATTATTTATTGCATGTTTTACATGTATACATGTATATCGCGGCCTCTGTTTCCTAACAAGGTACATGTAAGTGCGGACAAAACAAAATAAAGAAAAAAACCCAACCCTATAATTGCCAACTATCCATTTGCAAATTAGGTTGAAACTGATAATTATTTTTTTGATTGAACAATATATGTCTAATAATAGACAAACAATCTCTCTTATAAGAAGTAAAATACATGTGTATCATTATGATAATAAAATTATTGTGCAAAAATGACTGTTAAAATACATGTGTATCATTATGATAATAAAATTATTGTGCAAAAATGACTGTTAAAATATCAATTCCAAATATATACATTTATAACTAAATACATTGTCTAAATAGATACATGTATGTATATTGTTGATATGTGAATGACATAATATATATGTACACAGGATTTTCCCAAACTGCTGTAAGTTCATAAACGTGTATGGACTATTCTTTCATTTAGGACTTTTTTTCTAATAATTGTAAACTTGTATGCCCTCTGAGCCTAAAATTGGAAAATAAAATTATCTGACCTTCTCTTATATAAGGCAATGGATGATCGCCGTACATAACACATGAAAAATGGACCACCCCCACCCCCCACCCCCCACCCCCCCCCCCCCCCAAAAAAAAAAAAAAACCCGCTTCTTTGGTGGTTCACATTAGATATGAAGGTAGCAGACATTGCAAGAGAAATACGTACAATATGTAACCCAAAATATCACAATTTTCTTTTTGGATGCAATTTACCTACCTTCGAAGCACGTGCACTTATTTGTGCCACTAAAAATTGCATTTTAATTTTCACATAATTATAAACTGTTTTAATCTGTGTTAATTTTTCAGTTAAGGAGAGACAATGTTCTAAAACGTGCTAAAATAAAATACTGTATTTATAATTCAGAAAGTTTACAGACCCAATAGCTAACCTTTCGGAAGTTTATACAGACGTATCAAAAAACACATGTATATATATTAACCGACGACAATCCATGTATGCTCATAGCCCACGAAGATTAAACTTCAAATAAAAGTATTAATGCGGCATATCTCAACAGTATCAAAAGTTTAAACGATATTCAACAACAGAAAGAAAAAATATTTAGATTTCTACTTTGAAACAGTCCTTCTAACTTGGTAGCTTCAATTTAAACAAAACAAAATGCTACGGGTATTTAGCTGTGCAAACGATAGGAAACTCTTAACATATGATGATAATGTTAAAACATTGAGCGATGTGTTCCGAGAACATCCGAATTGAAATTAGATGTCAGAATATTTCATTGTAAATCCCCGAAAGAAATTAAAATTTTGTTCTTTTTAAAATTTCCGGGGTACGAAAAAATGACAAGTCGGTGAAGAAGATTGCATTAAATTGATTCGAATTGTACTTCATAATCTTGTTTGTGTGTTTCCTTTTTCAAACGTTTAAAAAGTGACGAAAAAGAGTACTTGGGACAGAGTATTGTGAGGAGGGTGGGGGGGGGGTGAAACATGTACATATATATATATATATATATATATATATATATATATATATATATATATATATATATATATATATATATATGTATACTATACAAGTCACCCTGGCCCCACCATCATTAGCTTTCCTCAAGTCTGAGTTTTTACCTCAAATGTATGCATTTTTCTTTTAAGGATTTGAGTTGAGGACTAAGTCGAGTGATTGGAAAGTTTTGGTGACGGTGCGGCCTGTGCGACAAACCTTATCAGTTTTCAATTTATATTAAAAAAATATCTGCATGATCGCGTCTTGATCCATAGTAAATGGAAATAATGGAATTCGACGCCTGACTTGCGTTCTTTAATCCTCTGCTTGTTAAAAATATTTGGGTACACTGCTGTGTTACCTGCGCCAACCTTTCCATGTCATCTCTGTAACTTAATAAACAAGTCTCCATTTCTTTGATTGCCGAAGCGCAGACATTATGACACACCGTTATTGAACAATAGTTTTCGCATTAGTTTTGAATCTAAATACAGAACATAGGTGCTACCCTTCTAAATCTCATCATAAGAAAAATCCTCCCTATACTTTACATGATTTTATGGCATAGGGATAAAAATTTTATTAGTACATCGATTTAGTACCTATGGTACGGATCTAGAGCTTGACATGAAGTCGGACATAAATGGGATTTAGAGGCTTACTCTAAGTAAAGGGATGACTTTTTGAACTTAAACGTTTAATTTTTTTACCTAAAAGCACTTACATGAGAGAGAGAGAGAGAGAGAGAGAGAGAGAGAGAGAGAGAGAGAGAAGGAAGGTTTTGAACCCAAACATTCTACTTTATTATCTAAAAACAAGCACTTACATGAGAGAGAGAGAGAGAGAGAGAGAGAGAGAGAGAGAGAGAGAGAGAGAGAGAGAGAGAGAGAGACGGGCGACGAATTGACAGACGGACATACAGAGAGGTTTATTTTGGTTGTACTCAAAATTATGAGTATCTACATGTAATATTTAATTGTTCATTGTTGACCATGTTATCGTGTTTTGTTTTTTTGGTGTTTTTTAATGAGAAAGGTCTTAGATAGGCAAAGTAAGGTTCAATAGATCAAAAAACATTGTTTAAATCAAATATATTTTATTAAGGGCATAAAACAAAATACACATACATGTACCATGGTTTTGCATTCTCCTTTATCAACCTCATTTTTTTCAATTTAGTTTGTATATAAACATACGCCGATCTGTAAATATCGGCGTAATTAGTAAATGTAAAAATATATAAATTAATATACATGTATATCGATTTTTCGGTCGATCAAATGATTCATGCATTCCTCATATCATGATATATGCATATTCCTTTATTTCAGATTTACAACTGCGCAGCCTTTTACGCGCACTTCAAGATTACGTCAGCAAAAAGAGCGTTAATACAGGTGATCAAGTGAGGTCAAATGGAGTGCAAGACGATTCCCTAGAACAGGTAATTCAGCTATTGCTTCAAAATTTAGTATTGCTCTGAAGGATTTCAACACTCTATTAAGCTATCCTAAGTGGGTTCAGTTATGTGAGATATTTAAAAAATAAATGATGAAAAATATAACTTGTTATACTCTGTTCTACCTGGCATAACTCTAGCTATTTTAGACCGCAGCAAAAACGTCATTTGCATTCATCAGAAAAGCTTTTTTTTATTTCAAAGAAATGTCCGTAATTTTCAAATTGTATTTTTCAATGAATGGAAAGTAATGGAAAAGATAGGAACTACTCAAGCTTCTTTTATATAATTGCTTCAGGATGAATTGAACCCGAGTGACGAGGGTGAGGCGGAGAGCCAGACCGTGCTTATCGGGGACAAAGAGGTCAAGGTAAGAGGTCAAGATAAGAAGTCAAGGTCAATGTCCGAGACGTCATCTTTTTTTTTTTTTTTTTTACATATTAATAGTATTACATGTATAGGTTTTGCGTATCCCTGACGTACGTTATGTCACAGTTTAAGAGTAAACTTTCTAATTTACTTATTAATAAGTTATTAGTAAATCAACTTTGAAGAAACTACCATTTTACATAAACATCGATGCATTTTTTAAAAATCTGACCATATACACTTCCTACTGTGATAATGAGACCGTGATCACATTATCTCACTATGATTATCTGACCGTGATTACATTATGTCACTGTGATTGAGTAACCGTGATTACATTATGTCACTGTGATAATGAGACCGTGATTACATTATGTCACTGTGATTATCTGACCGTGATTACATTATGTCACTGTGATTAAGTGACCGTGATCACATTATGCCACTATGATTATCTGACCGTGATTAAATTATGTCACTGTCATTAAGTGACCGTGATTACATTATGTCACTGTGATTATCTGACCGTGATTACATTATGTCACTGTGATTAAGTGACCGTGATTACATTATGTCACCGTGATTATCTGACCGTGATTACATTATGTCACTGCTCGTTATTTGACCGTGATTACATTATGTCACTGCTCGTTATTTGACCGTGATTAGATTATGTCACTGATTTTTGACCATGATTACATGTATGACACTGTGATTATTTGACCGTGGTTACATTATGTCACTGCTCATTATTTGACCGTGATTACATTATGAAACGGACTATTTGACCGTGATTACAATATATTATATTACTGTGGTTATATGACCGTGATTACTTTATGTCACTGTGATTATTTGACCGTGATTACATTATACTATGTCACTGTGATTATGTGACCGTGATTAAATTATGTCCCATTGGTTATGTCAAAATTTACTCACAATTTAAGGACTGACTGACTATAGTACCGATCAGATCCAACAGAAAGTAAACCCCAACTAAACTCTGTATTTACTTCCGGGGTTTACTGTCGGTTTACTACAACAGACCCAGAGTAAACCCCAAGTAAACCAAGATTAAACCAAAAGTAAACCCACGGAGTAAACCCCGATCAGAAGTAGACCCCTGAGGCAGGCGCTACATGTGTATTTGGAATATACAAGGGGCGGGAATTACAGGTAGTAGGATAATTAGACAAAAGACGGATCTGCTTCAAATTCACCGCGAGTAAACCCAAAGTAAAACCCGAGTGGACCCAAAGTAAACCCCAACTGGACACAAAATTTCACAAAAGGTAAACCCGGAATAAACCCAAAGTAAACTCCGAAAGTAATCCCGGGGTTAAGTTGGTGTATACTTTGGTGTTAGGTTGGGTCTGATTGGTAAATGACGGACGGAAGGACTTACGGAAGGGTCAAATATATTATACCCACAGCAACTCGATGTGTGGGGCATAATAAATGTACTCCATGGTGGCTAATATGGGATGTAAAATGTGCGAGCATTGCACAAAAATACGTAAATATGATATGTAATTCTTGTATTGCGATGATTGCTATCGTGATAACCCGGTAAAGTCACTCTTCACATCATATCGTGAAATTCGAGCCAAAGTCTTTTCGTCCTATTGCGGGGTTCGAACAAGAGTCAACGAATCAAAACAGGAATTCAGACCCAAAGTGATTTTATCCAATCTTTCAATTTAAACTTAAGATTTCAGTTCTTTGTATTCCAACCCAAATTTATCCATCCTACTCTGGGATTCGAACCCGATTTTTTATGTATCTACCTGGTTTTCTGCACTTGAAAATTTTCTGTGAGTCAAATGTGAGGGCCTCTGTCGGACTGAGAGCGGGGTAGTCCTATAGATAAGAATCATTTGAATTCAATAAGTATATATTTGTGACTGCGTAGATTAAGGCGTAACTAGGGTATTTGTCTGGAACTGCATCAGTCGTTGAGGCACGCTGTAGGCCGTAAGGTAAAAACAAAGGTAAAAGCATGCCCTACAACCGAAGGTCCAACAAAATGCTATTCTATAGAAATATCAAAAGCCAAGTGATGGAGGCTTCCGTATTTGTTGGACGAGTCTTAACTATGGCAACATTTTAAATTCTATGAATTTTAAAACTTTAATGTAACATATTGAATACATAGGTACCTGCTAGATTAAAAAAAATATAGGACAACAAAATATACGGTTTTAATTACTTTAATTTTTTTTAATCACAGCCAAAAAACCTCCACTTAAACGAAGGTCAAGAGAAGGATGACAGCAAGGACCGACACCCCTTACCCCCAGTCGTCGGAATCAAAAAGGTGAGGACAGCTATAGAGAAGCGGGCGCACGAACCCGCCTAGGCTTCTTAAGGTACATTGTCGCTTTCAAAAGAGCGACAACTCTGATATAGATAAACAATGTCCGTTACCATTTTATGTCGATATTGTCAAGTTAAAGAGAAATTTCCGTCACAATGTGCTCATAAGATATGGTCCAATGTTCGGTGTGTGTATTTCAGTTTTAGTTTCGTATTTGTTCTGAAAAATCAAGCTCATGCTGAAAGAATAAAAGTATATATTTTTCTTTCTCTGTTAATATTCTGTTATTTCAAGACCACAGAAACTCGGAACTTCGGTATATCAAGAAGCATCTTGTGGCCAGATGGTGTCATTCCTTATGAGATATCCGCGGATACGTTTGGTAGGTTCAGAATATATTTTACGTATTTCATAGGTTCAGCACGTATTTTACGCACCATGTTCACAGATTTGGCACGTATATGTGTAATTTTACGTCTTTCACTGGTACGGCACGTATTCACGTACATGTATTTCAATGGTTCAACACGTATTCGCATATTTTATAGGTTCCGAATATAGCAAAGCTCTCGACCTTGTACAGAACACAGCAGCAAACATCTCCAGGACAACGTGTGTAAAATGGCGACCAAAAACTAGTGTAGACCAGTATTTTGTCAAAATCACAGGGAACCAATACGGGTAAATAGTATTAAATACTCAAACATCTTTTATGTCGTATAACTTTTAGTTTTTACTCTTTAATATGTTTATAAGGCAATCAATGATTTTGATTACATTTCCCACCACAGTTGGAGATGGGCTTCTTTCTCTTATTTCGTCGTTCTGTCTAACGCCATATAATGATAGTTCAACGTACTATATATAGGGGGGGGGGGGGTAGGGGGCCATTTACATAAAGAAAATTAAATTATCATGGAGTTGCCCCCCCCCCCCCCCAATCTTTTTTGGTAGATGTAAAAAAAAAATCGTAATGGAAATAAGGAGGAAATTAAATTTAAAAATGAATTTATAGGTATACGTCTCCCCCCCCCCCCCTCCAACACCTTCTCCATTCCCCCCGCCCGCCCACTTTCAAAAAAGATGCTAAGTGCCTTTCCTTCACTAAAGAAAATAGCAATATGATAGGTTGGTGAAGCGAACGAGTCCTTATGTCGAAAACCGCAAGGATATAATATTCATTCAGCCCAGATTAAACAAATATAAAGAAACCGTGGCACACCTTTACACTCCAATGCCATGTATGAAGTGTTGCTTTGAGGACCACAAGCGAATAGATTATTGCTTTATTTACGTGTATATACATGTATAACCGTGTTCTCCACCCATTAAAAGGCAACTTAATTCTATTTTTTTTTAATAGGTGTTATTCATATGTTGGCAACATTAAACAAAATAACGGCCAGGATCTCAACTTAGGAGATGGTTGCCTGGATGTAAGTATGACATGCGTTGATAACGAACAGTATTCAAATTCAAAAGTCCAAAGGAAAATTACAAAACAGGAGCAGAGCAAACACGGATCTCTTAAAAAAAATAGAGGTAGGATCAGGTGCCATGGAGGAGTAAGCATCCTCTTCCGACCGGTCACACCCGCTGTGCACCCAATGGCATATCGGTAAAAATGTCATTATCGGGGTGATTGTCGTTATTTGGGAAACATATCATCATCGGGAAATATGGAGAAAAATCCGTCGCTATTTACGGTTACCGTAGTCTAATTCATTGTGATGATCTAATGTAAATAAAATTCTTAAAAAATAAAAGGAGGATGGGATAAATGGTCGTAAATCAACAAGAATATTAGACCAATCATCACACTGCAAAAAGTGAATTGTGTTATTTCCCTTTGCGGGGTCAACCCAAGTGTCAAAATGGAAAAAAAAACCCAACCCAACATTCCCCTTCTTAATGCTATACCAAGCATTGGGCTTCCTGTGATGAAATCTCCTTGGATTTAAATTATTATTATTCCTTAATTGTCCGGGTAGCCCCATCTCGGGACAATTAAGATACAAAGATGTAAAACGGATGTCAAACGACAAAGTTACATACATCTGAACTACAAAGGCTAATAAGAGAAATCTTAAATCCCCCCCACCCCCCATGTGCATGTGGCGACTAAGGAACTTTTGGAAAGTGAAGATTAAACTATTTAATGGCTTTGTTTGTAGTTTTTCTTTCTAAAAATTTAAGGCTAATTCCATTACTTCTACATATAAATCATAAAAAAACATTTTTGAAACTGAAGTCCATCCATAAGCTAGTTACATTAATATTCAGCCTGTTGTTTTGATAATTTCTGACCATTTCTGTTAATTAAAGTTAGTTTATTTGAAGTTTTTTTTTTACGGAACCTTCCACTTCAAGATAAATTTCTGTTTTAATATAATTCTTAATCTTGCAATTTCATCGTAGCAATATTAATTTTTTTAATGATCTTTATAAATGAAATATGCATTCGCGCACTCTGCCTAAAATTTGTAGTTATCTTATAACAATACTGCTTTATTCCTTGAATATGCATACAATGGGAATAATTTCTAAATTTGACGATCTCTCTTTTCCACTTGAAGGAATATGTAGTCCTACACGAAATGCACCATGCGATGGGCGGACTTCATGAGCAGCAGAGAAACAGGAGGAAATACTTCGTGAAGATCAACTGGGAGAACGTACAGAGTGAATACAATGACCAGTACGCACTCAGTGCCCAGACAAAGAACAATGAGGTCTACGACTACGCCTCCATCCTGCAGTACCACTTGACGGTAGATTATTTCTCCCTTGTAGTAGCTGCATACAATCGAAACTTCACGGAAAAAAACATCTCAAATGTCAATCGCAACTTCTATGGCATTTCCGGAAGAGCGGGTTATTCCGATCTCTGTCGGAAAGATCTGAAAAGTTGCAATTTCTCAAATGTATTTATTTACATGGGCGTTCATGATAATCCCCTTTTACCAAAACTTTGATGCAATAACGGCAATTGTAGTTGCACAATAACTTGTGTTTTGGTAAACGTCTAGTAAGGATACGAATTGTTTCGTGAACAAGATGTCTTTAACAAACATAGAATTGCTGGTCGTGCAGTTGCAACTTCTCCAATGGCAACTTCTCCAGTGGCAACTTCTCGGGCCTTTCCGGCAAGTTCAGAAAAACACCTCGAATGTATTACACAGTGTCCATGACAACCCCCTTTTTATAAAACTTGATATAAATACAACATATTGTACGATCTGTTGAGATGTGAGATTAACTTTATTAAAGTTAATGATATACTCTAAAAATACCATAGAAGCGACATACAAGGCTGTCTGGCTGATACCTATTTTCAATAAAATTTCAAACATCCGGTAATGTTAATACATTCGAGGTATTTTTCCGAGCTTGCCGGAAAGGCCCGAGAAGTTGCGATCGGCAACTTCCATGTCAATCGCTACTTCTCGGGCCTTTCCGGCAGGCTCGGAAAAACACCTCGAATGTAATAACCTTACCGGATGTTACATGTAGAATTTCATTCAAAATGGAGTCGTTTCCCTTAAAATAACTATCGGCCAGACAGCCTTGTATGTCGCTTCTATGGTATTTTTTTTTGTATAATATTAACTTTAATGAAGTCTAGCTCACATCTCAACAGATCGTACAGTATGTTGTATTTATATGAAGTTTTATAAAAAAAAAAGGGGTTGTCATAGACCCCTATGTAATACATTCGATGTGTCTATCTGACGCTGCCGGAAAGGCGCGAGAAGTTGCGATTGATTTTCGGGTCTCTGGACAAGTAGAAAATGAAGTGTTCATGCCTTTCATATAAACGGAATATAATTTTGAATGTATTATCTAGTTGCCCACGACAGCATTATTACTTTCATAAACCTAAAACTATTTGAAGTTGAGATGGGGTCTAAATTTCAGTAAAGCCAACCGTAATTTATAAATGATGATACATTCTTCTTCTAACCAATTGAATAAATCAAATATAACGGGAACAACCCCTTTTTGTACCAAATTTTAACATCTGGTGATGTTAATGCATTTAGAGTTTTTTTTCCGAGCTCTGCCGGAAGTTCCCGATATATCCTCATTTGCATAATGCCTCTAGGTGAGGAAATGGGTAGATGAAAGGGTTAGGGGCCTACCGAGAAGATGGTTTCGTTGGACTTTATTTTTATCTCAAAACTCATTGATGTTATATTTATCAAAAGATTAGTAATTCATATAAAAACATAAGACTTGCTTATAATCAAGAAATCGAAGAAATCACCGTGCAAATACTAGTTAGTGGGTCTGGTAAACAAAAAAAATAGTTTGAATAAAAGTGGATGTTCATAAGGGCAATAAAATGCTACTTTTTGCTGCTGAATACAAGTATAATAAACAAATGCAAATATTAGATATAAATATCTCATCACCAAGTTCTGCAATGAACACATTTATAAGTCGTATGAGTCATTATAAATATCATATTTACAACAGTTACAACAGTTATTTTATGCCATATTGCAGGCATTTACTTCAAATGGAAAAGCAACGATGACCATTCCCGATCAAAACCTCGAGTTTCTGATCTCGGAGAGTAAATACGACCTGTCTTTCTATGATATGGCGGAAGTAAACAAGGAGTATGGCTGCCCATCCGGTGAGTTATTAAATATACATAAAATGAACGCAACATCCAATTAAATTGGATAAAAGAGAGAGAGAGAGAGAGAGAGAGAGAGATAGAGAGAGAGAGAGAGAGAGAGAGAGAGAGAATATATAATTAACATCATCAAATAACCAATAACTAACAGAGGTTGAGAATGGAGAATAAAAGGAGTATGGTTCATGACTTTGTATTTTTTCAAACATCTATGCGTCTTATCTACAGTGTAGTATATTATTTCGTCATTATAGAAGAAGACCTATTGTTTTTACATTTTCACTTATACAATAATCAGACTAGCCGAACGCACTTTAAACATCTACCTGTAACGGCTTTGGTTTTGTTTTTATAGCTTCTTGCACTGTTTCCTGTGCAAACGGGGGTTTCCGAATGCAGGCGTTGGACCAAACCACGTGTCACTGCCATTGTCCTTCAGGACTTAAGGGCGCAACATGTGATGAACTCGATACAGACGCAGGTCAGAGAATGATCTTTTATATAATCAAAGTACTGAAGGTAATTGGTGGAGCTGACTTTTGTAGCTCAAACTCATTCAATAGAGAAATTGTAGAAAATTTAATACAGGCCTTAAGGTTCACTGTAAATCTGTGTTATCACATCCTATATAATCCATTGAAAATTATTGTTTAATCATATCGTAATTAAAATTATGATATTCACTCCAGGAAATTATTTAATTCTTGGAGAAAATACATCATATCTTTTAAGAAACTAATATCCCTCGATTATCATTGTTTTCACTGGAGGATTTTGTCTGAAAGTAAAGAAAATAAACTGCTCTTCTATCCGTCCTGCTACATCAATAATTAAATCGTTTTATAAACTTAAAAACACTGCAAGCAATGACCAATATATATGTATATGTATATGTTTAAGTAGTTGAATCTAAGACGAGTTCAACATGATTATTCTGCACTTTTGTTTTAATTAATGATAACTTTATCTATGAATTCTACTGTACTTTTTATAGGATGTGGCAAGATCATAGTTCTTTCAAATGGAGGTTCTGAAGATATAACTATGGCGTCATACTCTTCAGGCAAATCATGTACTTGGCTTGTCAAGGTACGGGAGTGTGACGTAATGTTTTTAAAAAGATTTATATATTCACCTTAACCTTGTTAGTCGCCGTTAATTTTTACCGTCACACTTTAATATGTTTAAACTGTTCGATAGTTTGAATGATAACGCAATTTAAGAGATTTCTGGCAATCCTGTGTCTAATTAATTGTTAAGGGATGTAAATAAGTATGATTCTATGATCCTGAAAGTTTATGAGTTTTGGTTACAATATTAAGAAATCCAAGTGTTGAAATGTTTAAAAGATGTTTTCCGTCAAATTAATTACTATCAAATGCAGTCTGCTGATACATTTTAAATTACTTAAATTATTGATTGTGTATCTTGTCTTTTGTCCAAGAATTGTCAAAAATAATTTTTGGTTGAAAAAAATAGAACTATTGCAAGTGCAAGATCACTCAACTTTAGCTGGTATAGACTCTTCTGGCCACGACTTATCTAATTATCGACAGACGGATTATATTTTATAAGTCCTAGTAAGAAGATTTTGGTGGTTTCCGTTTCTAGGCAGAGTCCGACTCCCTGATCAAGGCCACCGTGACCTCTGTTGACCTTCCCTTCAGTAGTCAAGACGACTGCTACCATTGGATAGAACTACGATACTATCTGATAGGGGATAAAGGGAAAGAGTAAGACAGTTGGAACACTTTTATATGAAAAAAAAATGTTGTTTCCTATACATGTTGTTTTTTTCTACAAGACTATACTTTGAACTTGATACAATGTGTTTGATTAACAAAACTTTACACCATCTTGACAAAGAAAAAACACTTGATCACAAATACTTGGCAAATTTTTCATACAATAAATTTATGTTTGATATTTGATTTAGAAAATATACGTTAATTAATCCTTTGGCATGTAAAGCTCAATATGATTTTTTTTATACATCGTATATTAAGTACATGTATATACGTGTTTTAATATGTTTGTTATCTTAGAATATGCGGTAAATCTACTACACCAAGAACCTACAGTCAGACAAACATAGGAGAGGCGTCCCCATTCCTGATCCGATTCAACAGTCAAAAATCTCACACACCCGGGTCTGGCTTCACCGTGAAAGTGGAAGCCGTGAAATCAGGTACCTTGTCAATTCATGTCCCATCGTTTCGAATCTTGAAACTGTAAGTGTGACCTCATGGCATGCATGCATCCTCGTAAATTTTTTTTCTTCAATATTATAGACAGGTAAAAGGTAAAATAAAATCAATAAATTTTAAATTATCATATACGGTTATCTAGATATTAATTTGCAGTGTCTAGAGCTACATTTTAGACAATTTTGAAACTTTCATGCACTTTATCTTTATACCAAAACTGTTTTCCTGTTATAGACCTTCCCTGTTTCTGGGGATCTGTATTGGATAAGCATTGAACACAGTTCTTTATGTAAAAAATATCGGACAGTTAAATCTACAGGAATTACATTTCTTTGCTTCCAGGATGAGCGAGTTCTCCCTGTAAAAGAGGCACTTTAAATACATCTATTATAATGTTGCGTTTACAGTTATTATTTTCTCTGTTAACAGAATGTTTCAGTTATCTAGGCCTATAAAAGAGGCTTCTCTGTACTGCTGGTTAGTTTACAGGAATCAAATTTCTCTGTTTACAGGTTGCATGAGTTCTCCCTGTAAAACAGGTTCTCTCTGTACCGAGGGGAGCGGTGACGGATCTTACACCTGCTCCTGTCAAAATGGCCTCTCAGGCAAAAACTGTGACGAGTTCAGAGGTAAATGAGTTTAAACCATAAAAAGATTTCTTTTGTGGTTCATGTGGGTATGAAGGAAAAATAAAACATAGCCCGTTTCAGTGTTGTTTGACAGAATGATGTTTCAAGTAAAGTTTTTTTTATCACTGTACTTTCGGACATAATATTGTTTAGCACAAATTTATATAAATATAATACAATAATAATAATGATAATGATAATAATAATATCTTGCATTTTTCTTTTCATTTAGCGCCATCCTATAACTTTTGCAACCTTGAACAGGACTTTGGGACATGTTTATTTGATCAGGACACATCATCTGACATTTGGTGGAGTTTTAACACGGTAAACCTATAACACTCCTTTAAAGTTAAATCATGTACATGTATGTAAGGGCGTGCTTCAGTTTTTACTAAATTCATAGTGATAATCTTACTGTGCTTATGAAAATGTTTTTAAATGATATTTCATACATGTAACTGTTTGTTTAAAAACAATACAGAAAAAAGCGAAAGCGTTAAGGTAATGTAAAAAGAAAATCAGACGAATCAATTGGAGTTTCTATTGCAAACTCATTTTTCGTTCGATCTTAATCAGCCAGCTCACAGTTATATATATATATATAGGTAACAACGACAAAGATATAGCGAATCATATAACAGTTTTTCCACTCAAATAGTGTATATCCGGTATATTTTTCTCGAATGTCATTTTAAAACGATAAGTTGAATCTCATAGATAAATAACCTCGCAGAAATAATAACGGTCATCAAGTTCTTAAAAAAAATAATAAAATAGCAAAACATGGTCGTCGCAAGTATAAAAGTAACACTATTTTATTTTGACAGAATATGCGACGCGAGAAAAAAAAACCCTACACATTTCGGTATTAACTTTGTAGCTGGAATGGCTTGACATCTAAATAATTATACTGTTTGAAATCTTTGTTATCAATAATTGTTTGTTTTCTGTAGTTACTTTATTCTGTAGCTTGACTGACTGCCGATCATAATATACAGCATTGATTACTGTAAACCAACCTTTATTCGCGTGCGAGAAATTATCGCCAGGTTCGTGAGAGATTCATCGTTAGGAAGTCCTCAGATGTCTTTGTCATATAATTTTCCAGATAATCTACAACTTCACCGCGAAAATTAGTCGCTATAAGACAGTTTATCTCCGGTTAATCGCAAAAATAAAGTCGTCGCAAATAAAAGTTGGTTTAGAATATTTTCTTACAGTACATTCTTTACTTATTAAACTCTGCCTTTCTTTAGAGACTTTGTAGCATGAACGGATGTTCCGCAGGAAAGATAACTCGTGGCAGTGGGTATCAGTTCCTTACGATGACTCCATACTACGACAGCGACCAATGGCAGTACGGATACAAGGCTGTCCTCAAAACCACCGCTAGATTTACAGGTATACAGTCAGTTTACTGTATACAGCTGCTGTATTTTTTCGATATTTTTGTTTAATATCTTCGGAATAAACATCGTAGTAAGAACCACGATAATGTACAGGTTGGGTTTACTGTATAACGCTGTGTAATTTTCCTCTGAAGGTTTATTCCTCAAATACCCTGATAATAAACACTTTAATAAGAATTTATGATTTATTAATCATGAATTCAAGACTCAGAAAAAGAGGAAGGGAACTAGGAACTCAATAATGACTGAAAAAGTCTTATTTTTTAAGAATTGTAAAGTTAAGTTTGAATGGAATCAAATTTGTGTAATATGCATAAACTCAACGGTATGTGGTCAGTACAAACAAACTAAAGTCCATTAGTGTCCTGCAGTTGCTTTGCTTTTGTTTTGTCTATAATACTTTTTCGACACAAACCTAGAGAATCAAACGAGAATCAAAGGTTCGAATTTTGCAACTTTGTCATGCTATATGCAGAAATTCAGGGTCATGTATGTATTATTTAGAAAACAAATGCATACACAAGCTTGCACTTTAAAAATGTACCAATTTCGATTATGTCATCTAGTTGAATAAAGAATTGCATTAATTTTGACTGCTCTAATTGATCTGTATATATATTCCTATGTTTAAAGTAAGAAGGTTAATTTAGAATTATTTTTCGTGTTAATACATGTATATGTCGTGTGCATAAGTCGTGTGCATTCATTTGTCACAGTGAATTTATATTTTGTGCCAAATTTTTTGTACTTAAAGATTCTGAACGTTTTATTCATTTAGATTTTCTTTATATTCCTAATAAAGAGTTGCATAAAAAAACCATGTGCGTGCTGACAATCTTAACAGATCATTAGGATATTTTTTCATTAATTTGGATAAAAAAGTACAAATCTAAGTTTTAAACACATGTTTTAAATAAATAATATTGTGCCATATTATGTATTTTATGTATGACATAAACAAATTGAATGCATATTAGATTCTTAATGTAGTAAAAAGATGTTGATGGGGGGGGGGGGGGGGGGTATATGCGAAGATTACTAAATGATGATTTGACTAAATTGGCATTGCTGTTGGCCAATGAACGTTGGCAGACAGAAAATTCATAATTAATTTCAGTGCTTTCATTTTAACATGTATTAACGTGAGCTTCGATTTAAACATGTTGAATAAAAATGTTGAACATTTCTAAAGCATATACATTGTAACTCCCAATGAAAACAAAAAACAACCCAAAAACTCGCATACACTTTGCACATAAAGCTCGTTTATTTTACTTCCACTTCAAATAAAATACTTGCAAAATTACACGTTTAGTCAACTGAAGGCGTAAATATAGACTATAGACATGCGCGAATCCAAATTGTTTTATTCAGAGGAGAGTGGGGAGGGAAGAGGGATATCTACGTTTGCCGGGGATGGGGGCGAGGTATTTTAAATGGTAGTTTGATTATGTAAAATATTCTTGAGAGGATGGGTCCAGATTTCCCCGGTCTCTGTATTCGCGCATGATTCTCTATACCACTGTTTTGAAACTCTTGATGGACGTGATTTGAATTTCAGCTGTTGCCCGCTGCTTGTCGTTCGTTTACTCTCTTGGGAGTTCCGAAGATAGAGGCTTTCAAACTGAACTCAACGTGTACGTGGAAGGAACCGGAAAGACAAAGACTAAAGTCAAGAACCTGAAGACGACCACGGATTATGCCTGGAAGACGGAGTCCGTGTCTGTTGAAGCTGTTGAGAACTTAGCGGTAAGGATAAGTATTCATTGCATTTAACAAAATTTTAGTGATTAACATGGCATGATACCAATGTGAAACATGTGAAACAAATGTCTTGGTAAATGTCATTGTCCATGCATTCCTGGTGTTGAAATAGACGACTTTTATATTCTGAAAAAAGTTTTCTCCTTCTGTCGTTTTAATTAATATTTTCACAAAGCTCTCTGTAAATACTTCGAAATTACAAACTTTTTTTTGACTGCTTTGTGCCATTTTTTATTTTGACATCATTTGCATGGTGCAACACCGTTTGACATAGATTGACCCCGCAAAGGGAAAAAATCAAATATAAATGTCATCTATGATATTCGATATACAAAGATAGAAACTTGGGACATATCCTCCACACGACTTCGTTGCAAACCGAAATCAAGTCAGTCAAGTTAGGGGTCATGATATGTATGGATATGCAGTAAATTTTGTTAACGGAAACCACCGATTCCATGCGTGGATCAAGAATTTTTCCTGGAGGTGGGGGGTTCCAAGGCCTTTCCCACAATTTTTTCTATGTGAATTTAATTAGTTTGAATTTTCCAGGGGGGGGGGGGGGTGTCTTGACCCCTTAATCCCCCCTCTCCGATCCGCGCATGGGCTCAATGCAGTTTAATGCTTTTACTTTGATGTCAACTATAGATTATCAATTACTATTGACAAATAGTTTCTCAATTGCATGCAATAAGTTTATTATTGGTTTTGTATGTTTTCCATGTAAATATTCATTTGTTTTTGCTTCAGCAAATTCGCTGACCTGTATTATCAGACATCATCGCACATGCTAAAATGCTGATATTTTTAAATTTACAGATTATGCAGCATTATTTTCTATATTCGTACTTCTATTATTTTTTTGCTTAATCTTAAATCTTCTAAAAAAGTGTGTGAATTATTTACAGATCAGCCTAGAAGGAGTCATGGGACCTCAGCTGTTAGGAGTGGACAACATCTCCCTCCGTCCCGGCCTCTGTAAGTAAAGTACTGTTACCAGTAAAATTTTCGCTCTTGTTTTTTTTTTGCCTCGTCAAGCTTATTTCAAGTGGATGTAAATGTATGTAAAACTGGGCTAATTGTGAAATGTTAAGTTATCGTAAGAGGGATTGATGGTCGTGGCCTTTTTTAATCTCCTAAAAAAGAAGAGCTCTGTATAAAGAAAAGGGGAAATGATCAAATTTTAAAGCGAAGTTATTTGGATCTTATCATTAATAAATGTTAGTTTAAGGCCAAAAATATTATTTGTCAATCTATAAACGAATCCTTAAAAAAATTGGTGGATAAACCAGGAACGTTGTCAATGCCCTTAAGGTAGATCTGATGGTTAATTGTTTTACCATCCAGCCTCCTTAATTCTTGTGTGTGGTATTCTGTTGTTGCTGTTGCTACATATAATTAAGAATGCTGGATGGCGGAGGTAATTTTGTTGAGCACTCGGCCTCTTTAACTCAGATAGGGTAATATGCATTTTTTGGCAACATGTACTTATACAGAATCGAACTAACTTTATATGTGGTGTTTCAATGAAGAATCCAAACGTTGCAGTTGTTTAAGATTGTGCCATCTCAATTGTCATTAACAATATTGATTCAGAAAAGTATGGTACCTACTACAGAAATTTTATTCAGCCTGTACATGTACAGCATTATTATGTCGTAAGTTAAGGCACCTGTGCATTAAAATATTGAATCCACGTGCACGCGAGATTCTACTGATTTCACCTCGTGCTACGTGATTCGGTGAAGAAAGGGGGTGGGTGGGGGTATATTACTAACTGTTTTGGCGGGATGTTGTCTGTAAATGGGTGTACTAAAGTACAAAAAACAAACCCCCACTGCGGGCAGGATTGAAGACTCAAATCCCTTCCTTAAAATGCAGATTCTTTTAAGCTAATTATTGATTTTGATAATTCTGAATTCATTTTCAATAAATTTACTTAATTAAGATTTTATACTCTTTAAATTTATGTTAGGTATTCATTTTACTCACATATTGAGCTTTATGATAATTAATAATACATGGTTCATAATTTAAATACACGACTTCAAACTTAAGTCTTTCAAGAATTATTCCTCAAGTTGTGTAGTTTTATAATCAAGTATAAATAACGCAGTATAAACGTAGGCATTAGCTTGATGTTTCGACATTGTTGAAAAAAGTATATCTAGCGAAAAGTGAGCGAACCCAGATGTGTGCGTATTTATTGAAATGAGTTCAGAAGCAAGTTTGTCTTCTGCCCGTGTTTATTTATTTTTTTTTTTTTGCCTAATATGGAGAGATTTCCGAACATTCCAGGCACAAACACCCCCTGCAATCCAAACCCGTGTATAAATGGTGGAACATGTGACGGATCTAGTCCGCCGTCCGGATCCAAGTACGTGTGCACTTGTCCAACAGGATTCTCTGGAGATCGTTGCGAAAGTAAGTCCGAATCTTTTTGTCCTGGAAAGAAGGCACTTTCTCACCATGCCCATTCAATTCATAGAAATTTTGGTGTTAATGTTGAACAAAGTTTGTGACTAATTCTGGAATGTCTGGAATGCACACCTATTCATAAATTAAATAAATGTTATCTGCATTGTATGTTATTTCTTTGATTCATACTGAGTTTTTAATATTTTTGATAAATTGTAGTCTTAAGAATATTTTGCATTCCGTGAATTAAAGAAGATTTATTTAGTAGAACAGTTGAAGCTTCCACTGAATAACTAAAAATAGACAATGCAATGTTTTTGCTAAGGAACATTTTTGTTATTCATATAAGAAATAAACAGCAATTTAAAAAGTTCACCGAAGTTGGTTGGTCACGTGATCAAATCCTGTGAAGCCCGAAGGGCTTCTCAGTAGATTTGATCACGTACAAACCAACTTCATATCCCGGAGAACTTGTTAACATTGCTGTTTATTACTTATATTTACGTTTGAGAGAGACAAATCGTTCAGAACTGTTAAAATTGCCGAGATTTTATGTTTACAATAATCCAAGCGACAAGCGATAAGCGCGTGCGGTTCTCATTGTGACGTCACGGAAACGTTCACACAGAATTGAACGTTTTCGCTATTCTATAGGTTCATAAAAGGAAGCATGTTTGCAAATGTAAATATTTAAGAAATAAACAGCAATTTAAAAAGTTCACCGGGATATGAAGTTGGTTGGTTACGTGATCAAATCCTGTGAAGCCCGAAGGGCTTCTCAGTAGATTTGATCACGTACCAACCAACTTCATATCCCGGTGAACATTTTAACATTGCTGTTTATTACTTATATTTACGTTTGAAAAAGGAAACCCGTTCAGAATCATTAAAATAGCCGCGTTTTTACGTTTGATATAATGCAACCGTCAAGCGATACGCGCGTGCTATAATCATTGTGACGTAATGAAAAAGTTCATATAGAATTGAACGTTTTCGCTATTTTGTAGGTTCATATAAGGAAGCATATTTGCAAATGTAAATATATGAATTTTAAGAACAATTTCAATGTTGTGTTTTCTTGGTTTGGGGTGGTATGAATAAATCCATCTGTAAAAAAGCAATGGTTATTGGAAAATATAAAAGGTGGAACATTAATGGGATTAAAACTAGCTTGAAAATTTATGCCAATGATCTGAATGCAAAACAGTTAGCAAAATAATCAATATAGAAATATCAAATCAATTTTTGTAAATCTTGGCATTAGGAAAAACGTTTTCAAGTTTAGAACTACTTGTTTACCTATATTAAACACGTTTCTAAATTACAAATCTGATTGGTTTATTTTCGTGCAAGTAGACTCCCAAACTACCAACCCCTGTGACAGCAACACTTGTCTGAACGATGCAAACTGTGTTGCGGACGAAACTAAAACGGACGGGTACAGGTGTGACTGTACAACAGGATTCAATGGAGATAAATGTGAAAGTTGGTATTTAATTGAAACTGTAAACAAGATTAAAGGATATTCAAGCAAGTTAATGCAATACTACTTAGTATGCATATTTTTGTGGTTTTTTAATCATTTTTATCTTAAAGCCTCAGTGCCCACCAACCCTTGTGAGGGTAACACTTGTCGAAATGGTGCAAACTGTGTTGCGGACTCATCCAAAGCTATCAAATACAGATGCGATTGTGCAGACGGATTTACAGGCGATAAATGTGAAAGTTAGTAAACAAAATCGAAAGTGAAAGTAAGCAGTGCACATTGTCAATCGCTAAATCACAATATATGTATCTGGCTACATTATGAAACACGGACAAGACATTTACGTGGAGTTTATCGCCCATATCTGAAATAGGAACACGATTAAGAATAATTGTTTCATTGGGATATCCCTTGATCAACTTTTACTTTAATTTTCAATCTTTCTAACAATTTTCAAGCACCTGCTTGTAACTATTTATGTCGAAAATATTCCCTCCGTGATTCATGACTTAACTTGGTCTTTATGAATGAAAGGGTACTTTTCGATTATTTCAAAAAATATATTTCTATATTATGGCACTTCCATGTTTATGACGTGTACCCCATTTGCAAGCCAATGCTTTATGACCCTTGTTGTTTGGAATGTGGACCCATACCCAAATCTAGACGTGCATTGCGTGGACCTTGAAGCCCATGCAGAAATTGCTTTCAGAAAATGTCAACTTTCGCAAGGACGAAAATGATAAACAAATCGGTTGCAGACGCAATTTTTAAACATTTATATGAAATTTTGATTTATCTACCTTTTATAAGATAAAAGTAATCCACATGTTTTTAACAATACATATTTCCAGCATGAGTCTTATCTGTATTTCTATAAAAATACATGCTTTTAATTTTCGAATTGCAATCCTTTTTATTTTGTTTACATATAGACACAGTGACTACAAACCCTTGTGGCAGCAACACTTGTCGAAACGATGCAACATGTGTTGCGGACGCAAGCAAAACTGACGGGTACAGGTGTGATTGTGCAACAGGATTCACGGGAGATAAATGTGAAAGTTAGTACTCTGTCAAAACTGAAAATTAATTTAAAATAAAATTATGTTTGTATGAAACAAAATGCTTACTGTTAATGCATTTTTGTGATCAAAATGTGCATTTGGTTTGTAGTCCCAGTGACTAGTGACCCCTGTGAGAGCAACACTTGTCAGAACATTGCAACCTGTGTTGCAGACGTAACCAAAACTGCTGGCTACAGATGTGACTGTGTGACAGGATATACGGGAGACAAATGTGAAAGTAAGACATTAAACAAAATGAAAGTAAAATGTAAAGTTTATAAAGTAATAAAACCAAATCTTCACGCAATTCCTTTTGTATGAGGCAATGCTTTGCGATATCCGTGTCACAAAGCGATCACGTATGTATGGTTAATACATGCTCTTAAAATCACTAGAAATGAATATCTATTTAAAGTAGAAATGAATTACGGACTCAGGGGGCCTGTGTGCATTATTTATTTTCAACACATTTTTTTCAGGTTATAGGGAAAAAATGCTATAAATATAATATGATGTTTTTATTAATCTGGTTGAATTAAATTGGGATAAAACTTCAAATGCGCTTGTGTAAATTGGAATTCCGGGAAGGAATTAGATAGGGTTAGAGAAATTCCGAAGAAGTTCTGGAATTGATCAGTTTCTAGGTTAAATTGCGCATCGTCGTTATGGAAGACTGCGAAAGGGTATCGTCTGCAGTCAGGGTCCGGAATCTACATACAAATCTCCTCGAATCTCTTACAGAGATTGGAGAGGAAATATATTGGAAGTGGTTTGCAAAGTGGGACCACGACATCCAGAGAGCAATCTTTGCATAGTTAACAGTTTAAGACAGTATGTACAGTACTGTAGATTACTTCATAAAAATAAGTGGATAAGCAGTCTTATATTGTATGTACACCGGTACACGCTTGTGTCCCCACCTACAAACACACAATAAATGCGTATTAAATGTACATCCGCATATTATGATTGTTCTGAAATATATATATATATATATCTTGTATTTTAATAGATTGTGTATTTACTTTTGACATAAAATTAGTATTCTACTTGCTGACTTTCTTAGCTTTTTAAAAAGCTAACCTTGCGGAAAATATATGTTACACGTTACACTTGGGGGAAAAACACTTCTAAGTATTATCCGTCCTAAGTTACCATTTCTGTCATTTTTTTGGCGATTTCCGTAATACAATGTAAGTATCCTGTACATACCTGTCAGAGAAGAAAAAGTGAAGCTCATTCTGTTGACAAAAGATTAGATAAAAGAACTTTAACTTTCATAACATAACTTTCATAACATACACATGGTTTTTTTCGTCATGTGTATTCACCTTTATGGCTATTTGTTGGTCGATGGTCATGCACTTATTTATACAGTGCATTCGAACAGTGCATTTGTACATTTTACAAATTGTTTCACTTTCTCTTTCATGAAATGGCTTTATCAGACTAAATAGACACATTGGATCATTATTAATAAATAAACTGAGTTTAAAAGCGTAGAATATACATGTACATACGTTATATTGATAAATATACATGTAACAAATCGTGGGAGGGTAAGATATTTACCACCCCAACTAAGATTAAATGTTGTACACGTTCTAAAAACAATCCCCGCAACAACTTGTACTTTCAGTTTGATAATGAGATTTTTAAATTTAGAATGACCCACAGGTGCTTGAGGACAGGACCGAACGCCCTCCACCCCCACCCCCACCCCCACCCCCGATTTAAACTTTTTTAGTTGACTTTTTGAAAGAAATTCCTTTAAAGTCATGCACACAATATGTTCCATTTTAAATATCCAAAAAATAACGGAAAATAAACGATTAATGTAACCCCCCCCCCCTTCTTGCATATAAAAATAGGAAAGGTATGCCACTCCGGCTTGTTTACATTACTACCCCTTCGTCATTTTGGGACTATAAAACATGTATCCGCTTTATATATCCAACAAGCACGGGATGATATTATCGCAGTAAATATATCTCTTCCTCATTATGCTTTTAAAATGAATGTACGTTTTTCTATAAACCTACTATATCACGTTAAACGAGTTTTTCGAAGACAAGCTAGGTAACTGTGACGGAAGTCATCATTTTTCAGTGACGTAACGTACACTAATCCGAGTCTTTTTGCGCGCCAATAGAATTAAATCGATTTTCTCGGTTGTTATCCTACCAAAGTGACTGAGAGTTGTTTACTTCCGTCACAGTTACCTAGCGGAGTGGTATACCTTTCCTCTTTTTAAATGGCAGGGGTAGTTTTAAATAAATCGTTTATTTTCCATTAATTTTCAGATATTTGATATGTAACATGTTGTGTACATGACTTTAAAAGAATTTCTATCAAAAAAGCGACAACTACCCCGGGGGTCCTGTCCTCAAGCACCTGTGGAATGACCAAGGCTCTTAGCGTAAAAAATATATTCCGCCGCTCAGCAACTTTACATTGCAAACTCAAAGTATTTAGAATATTACAAAGAACAAGTTTACAATGTCACACATTGGTGTTGAAATATAAACTTGCACTGACTAACTGACATGCTATACAATCCACGTTCTCTTTACGTTGGAACTACTTTTTTGTGCGAAGAACGATTCAAACTGTTGTTCAGTTAACATCCGGTAAACGGTGCACCGTAGCGAAAGCCAAACCATTGCTTACGCAACGAGCCCAACTAAAAATGGCATCGGAAAGTTGTTTTCTACCTCTTTCTGTTATATTATAGGTACGTAAAACGTTGATTTTGAAATATCCGGGTTTTTTTGTAGTTCAGGATTACTGTGTAGATTTCCCATGCAATAATGGTGGAACGTGTACTTCCGGGACAGCCAGATTTTTCTGTCAATGCACGAGCGATTACACGGGAACAACATGTGATACCTCCGTGACCACGGACTATTGTAACCCGTTTCCATGTCTGAATGGCGGCTCCTGTATATCATATGACTTCGACTATTTCTGCGATTGTCCATCAGGCTTTTCAGGAGAAGAATGTGAGATCCCCATTCCATATGATCACTGTTCGTCTTCCCCGTGTCAAAACGGCGGAAGTTGCATCGAAACACCTAACGAACAAAACCCGTACAGATGTGACTGTCTAGAAGGTTTTCTCGGCCGGAATTGTGAAGGTTAGTTCACCTTTCAAACACCTTTAAAACTTTATTTATTTTGTATCATATTAATTTGATGTTAAAATAATAATCCCTTTTTTTGCTAAAAATAATCGGCCAATTTCCCGGAAATAATTTGTGATGTGTCTCGCGCAAGGGTGGTAAATCGTATCTAACCTTTATGTACATTTATTTTACAGTGGTGTTATTGCACTTTCATTATTTAGGTGATTAATGATTTTAGTCAAACAATAAAAAAAAGAATAATATTACTATGTTTGTTTAGAATATTAAAAGATACTATTCCATTGTTGAACCTCATGGACTTTTCATTTGTATAAAAAACTTAATAAATTGTTAACCAGACATTTCAAATGCTATTCATTCATTAGAAATCGGTTGGGACAAATTATTTTAATTACCAGTATTTTACAGGTGCATGGGCTTTTAACTGTGGATTTGCTTTTGTGAATATTGTATGAAGATACAGATTCACGAATATTATTGATTCTAAAGTTTCCAAAAAAAAAACCAAAACGATTTATATGGTTTTCAGTATCTTGTTATAGATCGAGATCAAAACAGTATAATCGTAGTTTGAGCTACTACATGTAAGACTCCCATACAATATTACTAATAATCATCGAATATAAATGTTAAACTGATAAATATTAGATTTGATGAACGCTTAAGCAAAGTGGTTCGAGTCAATATGGCCAAAAAATATATATATATTGATTTTCAGGCCAAAAATTTCAAAAAATTAATGATATTCTGAAGGCAAGTGTTATTTTCATTTTTGCTGCAAGATTTGCTAGGGGGAAAGCCTCTACATCAATTTTAAGTACTTAAGTTACCTCAGTGCACGAAGACTTCTACTTTGTCAGACACTACGTCACAAGATGGCGTTTTAAATGTTTTGTTAAATTGTTTGTATCAATCGATTTGGATGAATGTCATTCATAGGTCAGTGGTTAAAGTATCGGACTTGTGAATCGCAGATCATGAGTTCTAATCCGCATGGGGCTTTTGTTAAGACTTACTGGATTAAATTTTTGAAAAATGAAAACTGATTTTTATCCAAAATAGCACGGTTTTTTTTAGCCCATTTGACTTATATATACTTCTTATCAATTATGCTATCTATCATAATCAAGTATTTTTTGATTTGATGAACTATTTCACGGTGAATTGAGCCACCTTAACCTACAAATGTTTCCGTGTGTCAGAGTGCGATTAAGCAAAGTGTTATGAGTTTAATGAGTTTTTGATGAATATTTCAAATTCGACCCTTACAAGGTTTTTTTTTTACTATATTATACTATATAGTAATACTGATTATACTTATCTTTATTCTAACTAGGTAATGTGTGCGAGTTTGAAGAGGATTACGACCCAGCGTGTTTCCTGGATACCGACCAGTCGGCCTGGTATAGAAGTTCGGTTCGTGTTTTCGCTTTTTTTTTACCTTTTGAAAAAAAAAAAATTTTAATATTACCTGCAATTGAAATTTATTTTACACTTAAATCATAATGCGACTTAAGTTTGTGATGAAATGATGATTTTTGTTGAAGAACTGTTTGGATTTTTAACCATAATCGAGGTTGTTTGTATTCTATTCATTCCAATGTGAACTAGTGATGTAATTTACCTTTGGGTGCTGGAATTGATTTAGGAAAAACTTAGGTCATAAAACGTTATTAACGCCAGTCATAAATTGATAAGTTATCCAATCGGAACCTACGTTACATCTGAGTCTTTGTTTGCAGGAAGGAGGCTCAGTCACAACATTCGAAGGACATCACTACTTGTATCTTGACACATCTTGGCTATCTTACTGGGATAACACTTATTTCTTTGACAAAAATATTGCCTTTGAAGGTATCGCCGTTTTCGTATATCATGAATTAGACATGTAATCGACAGAACATGCAAAATGATATTTTACATATCTTAAAACTTATAAATAGAGAATAAAAAAACCAACTTGCGACACAATAAAGCTGACAAGAATATTAAATGAATTTGTTCATAGAGCAAAAATTTGTCATTTTTTCTTTACTATAATTGCTGACTTTGAAGGGTCTTTATTTGTTGTAGATAGAGACTACTGCTTGACCTTCGCCTACTACATGGATGGAGAGAACGTGGGTGATCTAATGATGTTTACGTACAAGGATGGCTACCAAGTGCATTTCAAGAAACAAGGAACGCAAGGAGACCAATGGCACAGTGCCCGTCGGAACATCCATCTTGACCAGCTTACCTTTGTAAGAGAGAGAGAGAGAGAGAGAGAGAGAGAGAGAGAGAGAGATCATTGAAATATACACTTCAATGTAAGTGATATGTCTACATCTTACATAAATTTTGCACGTGTGTATTTGGTTTTTACATCGGCACTTGTTACTAACACAATGTTCTGGAGATAATGAAATGTAAGTGATCATCAGAAGAAGTGAATTTCGTGTTTATTGCATATGCGAGTTTGTGAAATCTAACAGAAAAAAAATTATATAAATGCTCATGGTACGCGAGCTCACTCACATAATAATTGACATCAACGTACTTACCATTCATTTACATGACTTGAAGGTTTTTGAAAAGATTTTATGAATTATACACAAGAAATTTGTTATAAGGAGTAGACAAGTTTAAACATTATGAATTCATTCATCTAAATGTCAAATGCGCGTTTTTTTTTATCACATGTAATAATATTAGTTTTGTTCTTTTAATATATAGATTGGGTTTATGGGCACCAAGGGAACCTCCGGAAGTTATTTCAGTTGGAGTAACAGTTTAATAGCAATAGATGACGTTAAACTGATGCCTAATCGATGTCCTTGAACTTCATGAATAGGTCAGAGGTCAGACAAAGCCGTTAAGATGACCCTGAATATTATGATATATATATATATATATATGAACATTTATTCTACATTTGCTTTTATATTATATAAATGGATACAAAGCTTCGATAACATAAATTGAATGAGCATTTCATTGGTGTCCTTGTTGTTTTTTTTTTTTATATATATAATTTTTGTGCGAGTTTGATTTTATATCATATCCTTCACTTCCGGTCCGTCACGATGAAAAGGCGGAAGTCGATAATTCTCGTTTGGCAGTCTCCGTAAGTTTGGTGATAGGATTTGACTGGCTTAGGGGTGACACCGTATCGTTTATATACATGTCAAGATATTTATATCGATATGCATATAAATTGAATCCATATTTTTTTTTATCAGTGGGGACGGGATTCCAGTCAATATTAATGTTTGTTTTTAAATAAGTATGAAATTTTAAAGGGGGGGGGTACCGGACCCTCTGACCTCTCTGAATGGACATGGTTTCTTATTGTATTGTATGTAGCTATTAAAAATATGCATAAACTGAGCTGGAAGATGTACACTTTATCAAATGCGAAGCAGTTTACATGATTAAAGCTGACATGAATCCATAAAAGCATTTGGTCGCCATATTACTTTCGATCATTCCTCAACTGCCACTGGGGTATATATACCGGTCGAGAAAGTTACGGTCGGTTGCTTTCCGATCGAGGCATTCAGGTTGCACGGATTTCTAATTGCATGAATACGCATTGTAGTAAAATATTTGTAAAAAAGAATAAAGAAAAATACAATCATTAAAACACAGAACATAATTATTCTTTGAAAGAATTTTCAAAGTATCCGTATTATTTTGCACAAATAGTGCTGTCTTACTTCGCATGCACATCGAACACGTGTGTCGTTCATACAGAGTGCATAACGTCTGCATCTTTTTGAAGACCCCCGCGGCATTACATCCAACAGTATATAAATGATAGTAAATCCAAGAAAGTAACAACGCAACATCGAATTCATCAGTTTTTACAAAAGCATTTCGTTTCGAAAATCCATGCGGTCATTGACATTGCTCGATCTGCCACAGTGTGTGGTTTGCACATGTGCGATGTTGTAACATACATAGGAAAACGTTCTTCAATTATCGAAGATTTTTGAATTATGTGTGTCTGGATTTCAGTCTGTCTTGATTTGTCGTTCATTAGATATTACTTACTAGTGCAGTGGTTGTAATATTTTTATTCAAAACGCGTCTCTACAAGTCTTTTCGTCCAAAGTAACGTGTTCGGGTGAATGAAATACCTGAATGCGGTGAAGCATGAATAGTGCTATCGGCCTTATATATAGGGGGTGTGTAGCGATGAGCAGAACAATAGAAATCGACAACTAATATGGCGGTAGTCGGAGATAAAAGGGAAATAATGCGTATTTATGAATTCATGTCAGCTTTGATGTGTATGGATTTTACTCAGCTTTATTAAGGAAGGGATCAGAATTTAGGTGTGATTTAGGAAAATTTGCATAAGCCCCACCCCTTATTCACAAGATGTGTTTTGAGATATTGTATTTCGGTAATTAACAAACAAAATTAATATGATTAATTATTGGGTTTGATTGTATCAAGAAATGTGTACTGAAATAAAAATACAAACTTTTCTTTATATCTCGCGAAATTATGAAGTTCCTAAGTCGTCTGATGACGTGTTGAGGTTGACTGAGTCACATCGGCGCTTGCAGCTGTGATCAGAATAAACATGTGGACTTCAGTGAATTTAACTCATTTACAACCAGCGTTGACGGGAATCGGTAGAGGAATGAATTGAACATTTATTTGTACTTTCCCTAGATATTGTTTTATATTATTTAATATTGTGGAATGAAACAGAAACGAAACGAAATTTCCCGGCATTAACGTCATGGCGAAAAGTGTAGGACGCATCGCAGGCAGATAGTCTTACCTTGGATGGGACTCTTTGGTTAATATAAAAAAGTTAATAAATAAAATGGAACAATTTGATGCGATTTTATCTTTAATGGAAAGATTTTTTTTAAAAACGGGATGCTCAGGAACGCGGTTTGACTAATTTACATCATGGCGGGAAGTGTAGTGCGAGTTAACCATCGGGCAGATACTTTGGATCTGACAACTTTGGTTTAAAATATTAAAAAAATAAGCATGTCTATATGAATGAATGATGTACATGTAATATGCATTAAACAGGGAAATTAATTTTTTTTTGGGGGGGGGGGGGTGGGGGGACGTGACCACCTTCGCCAAATTGCTTTTTTTTCAAAACAGTCTTTATCTGAAATTCTCATTTGGGACAGTTATGATAAAAATTATTGTGAAACTTGATCTAAAGAACACAATTTAGAGACGTCCTAAATACCCCCTCACTGATTTTAAAAAAAATCATTGTTATCATTTTCCACTCAACTGCAACAAGGCCACGTACATGTATATCATCCAGTTCAGTTTAGATTTTTCATCCGTCATCTAAATATCCAGCCATGCAATTGGTTTTTATTTCAATTTTAAAGAATAGGTTTAGAAAACAATTATGAAAAAAAATCAGACACAGTGTATACGAATATTATGGTTCAGCAGTTTAGCACTGTGCCATTAATGTGTAAAATGTTAATTCCCGAGCTTGCGCGGGATTTCATCTATTGAATAATAAAGAAAGTGAAAGTAACTTGTTAAGTAATGATAGCAAAGGGTTTCGAGAACCCGTGATCACGTGATCATCGCCCAATGCCCTTTATAAGTACACATAACTTATCGAATTATCGTGCGTCATACGATTGCGGGACTGTGTATATTTATTCATACTGTAAAGAGATAACATATCTACAAAAGTGGACTTTAACTTGAAAACCTTTGATTTTAAATTTTTACCTATTGCATATAACATACACGTATATAGATGATATAATCTCAACACTCTAACACTAGTTGTCACAATCCATTGGCATTGTTAGAACAAACAAGGAGGTAAGTTTTTTTTAATCCTTCCTCTATAATAATATTTAAAAGTCAATTTTTATAGACGGGAAAAGTCTGGTAAAAAGAATAAATGACGTAATAAGATGTTCAAAAATATGTTAACAAATGGGCAACACTGTGAAAAGGTTCACTAACCCCATTGCGGGTCGCAATTACATGTATAAAATATCGGGTAATACATCTTGTCGCAGACGCAATTGTATCTATCTCATCAGCTGTAAGGTTTGCTCAGAACAATACGTTGGGAAAACAGGTGATCGCTGCAGAGGAAGCAACAACAACCGTTCAACTATTAAGACCCCAAAATCAAAGAGTTATTTGAAGAACATTTCAAGTCCTTAGTTGTTAGAACTGGTAAAATAATACAGCAATGGATATTGGCCATAACCCACATTGGACGGAAAGGAAAGCAAGAAAAAGTCTTGCATTTAAATATTGAATCAGCTAGACCCGATGGCATGATCAAATTGACTTCATTAAAATAATAGTCTACATCGTCAATCATATATCAACTCAAGCAGTACTTTTACTGATTTTGACAAGTCTAGATTTCATTAATTTAATTAACCAAACAGGTGTAAGTAAACACATGACTTATTACACCTGAGTGATCGGTCGCGTGACCAAGAACTGTTATAATACCAACCCCATTAGAACACATTTGGGACCAAATCTATGACGCACATGAAGAGCTTGAATCTGGATTATGCTGGAGGTGGATCCAAGGCTTTTGTAAAAAAAGATTTCTTTTAAATAATTTGGGAGATCCGCGCATGAGGTCATAAATGAGAGAGATAGAGAGAGAGGAGAGAGAGAGAGAGAGAGAGAGAGAGCTCTAACAATATGACTTAGAAAAAGTTCCAATGTTTTATGAATACCAGAATTGTAGACAACGAGAACAATTTAACACTGTAGATCTCTTCAAAATCTCATTTTTACCTTGTAATTATACTTTGAAAAGTTTCGCTGCACCCTTGCTCTTTTATATTGTTTTGTTGCTCTTTAATTTTAAAGGTTTTCTCCCTTTTATCCACAGAGGTTTGAACAAATATCGACTCTGCCATTTATTTTTGCTCCAGACACAAAAATGTGACATCAATTCAAAGGGCAGCTACTCTAATTTTAAAGTAATTTTAAAGGGTAACTACTCCAAATATTTCAAAAACTTACGGAACGCAATTTTTGAATAAATATTTTAAAATACCAAAATGAGTAGACGAAGCGTCTGCCATATTGCCGAATATTAATTCTCGTCGAACGGACATAAAGATATATCCGGCAGTCATATATGTCATGTTTACAATGAAAGTGTGACATTTCAGTTCTAGGGAAAACAATACTGTGTAGAACGTTTTTTTTTTGCCATTCTACACTTGGAAACGATTTCACCCCGTCTTGAATTCGCCCAATACAAAGATGTGTTGAATGAGAGATAATTCGAGAGACATTGAAATTCGCCCTGTCCTAAATTCACCCCCTGACAACAAGGGCAAAAGGGGCGAAAATAATAAGGGGGTAAATATATTCCTGTATACAGTATTCAAATTCATTTTTTTGGTTACTTAAATTGTATTAAGGAAATACCTTGGTGTTTATGTAGTTTTTTTCCTGATCAGCATCAATCTATTTTAAATAGATAAGAGTTTTGATTGTAGAACTTCATCAGTTAAAATGGCAATGGCAGGATGTGGAAATGACGAAGGTATGTAATTTTATTTATCAAACAGTTTGCCGATAATTTTAAAGTATATCTTAAGGTACTGTGGAATCATCATTGTACGTGGGGGACCAATGTTCGTGCCTTCGCGGGGTTACCCTTACCCACGAATTTACATCCCCACGAACCTTTACACAATCATTTGTTTGATATTTATTAAATTTATCCCGATTACACTAACAACGAAATATATCCCCACGAATTAGGACAATTTTGGCTACCCACAAACAAGTTAAAAAAAGGCAATTGCAATCAATATAAGTATGAACTCAAAACTTAGTTTAAAAATTTAATAGGAATATTTGTGTTCCAAAAATTGTTAAGGATTTTTTTTTACCAATAAACGATAAATCGGCTAAAAAGGGCATTCAAAATACCGATGTGTTTTTGCAAGTTTAAGAATTGGTCGCTGCCCTTTTTCGTGTGTAATTTATGTGATTTTATTGTTTAAAACTTTATATGCCGCATTTAACGCCGTTTTTGTTAGTTTGTTAGAAACCAGATCCAAAGTTTGTCAGCGTCACTCAATGAGCTGTATTAAAGAAAATATTGAGACAAACGCGCTAGGTTATTCATTGGTATTAATTGAATACTACATGTATAAGGATATACTAATATATTTTATGCAAAACAAACCATTCACCAATGTAAATATCTGCGCATGTACGCGGGAAAAGTAATCGAGAGAAACAGCATGGGGAAGAGACATGAAAGCAATTTTGTTAACAAAGTAAATGGTTAAAATACTTGGTCGACGTTGAAAATTTTCCTACATTACATTTTTTTTTACGAAAGAATAAATGTTAACAATACTAGTATAACAAAATAAACATACATGTCCACCATTTTCATACCTCATCAGACAAACAACCATGCCGACCACGTTTTCGTGTCGACTTCTTGCTTACATACCAAATAAGTTTGCGACATCTCGTAATCAAGTGATAATGAATATTTTAAAAATTAAATCTATTTGATTTGACTTAAGAATACATGTTTTTGATTACGCGTATTCACATCACGCATTAGTGTTATGTATTGTATCAAAATTATTTATTTTACAGATATTTATTGATAGTTATCTTTTTTAACAGCATGTCTTTATTTAATCCAGTTGCAAAACGTCCAAAGATAACTCATATGTATGAAACAGTTCTCAACCACACGTACAATGGGCATTTGAAGAAAAAAACAAGTGATGCTGCCGTAAAGAATCCCAATGACTATGGGAAATGGGGAAAAGTCAAAACAACTCATTTGGTTTGCAAAATCGATGGTGACGACCCTATAATAATAACAAACACACCCGGGAAAGCTCCAGGTAATCACGCAGAGGAAAAACTGATACAGGAATTGATTAAAAAAAGCAAAGTGAAGAAATCCAACGACTCTTCAGTTCCCGGGTTCTATATCATGATCACCGACAAGTTTCATGAAATGTTAATAGAAGAACGGAAAAAAGAAAGCAAAACAGAGGAAACCAAGAAATTGACCATATATATAAACAATTCCCCTTGCTCTAATTCTGTTAATAATTGCACAGGCGAATTGATCAAAATGTTGGACGGCAACGTAAATGTTAGCTTGATGTTGTACGTCACCAGTTTGTACAATATTCGTCGGGAATCTTGCAAAGAAGAATACCACAATGAAATTATATATCCCGAAAAACACAGGGCTAACTATAAAGGTTTGAGAAATCTTATGCAACACGAACGCTGTGAGATCAATGGGTTCACTGAGGATGTCTGGAAAGAGCTATTTAAAATGACGACTGGATCAGACCAACTTCCTGATGACTACGACAAGAAAACGGACGGAAATGAGAGGAGTAGAAAGGATGAAGATAAACTTATTCAGGCAGATTTGGATCATATAAAAAAAAATCAATTATGAATAAAATATAAATTTACGCACAAATGTGTATTCGAATATGATGTAAATTTACTGTAAGCAATCTATTCACTCACTTTATATACAATAAGCACAAGGAAATTACTATACTGGAACTTCGCCTTTTATTATTATAGGAGGAGGATAAACGTATTTTAAAAGAAAGATCTAAAACATATCAGACGTAATTCATTATAAATATTACATTTTGATTAACGCAAAACTTATATTCAAATGATGTAAATTTACTGTAAGCAAATCTATTTACTCACTTTGTATGCAATAAGCACATGGAATTTACTTTACAAATGGGCTTCTTTATATAGATATTTACATTCAATTTTAATAATTCCAATAATTGAGATAACGTAATTATTGATTGTACATGCTAATTGTTTCGAATCCATACTCTTTCTTTCCATCACATATATATTAATATGCGTAAACAAACTTGTTTATGTTTATTAAATAAAAATTATAAACTATTACAATGAGATAAAACTATTTACTTTGATTATTTCTGATGACTATTTTTTGCTTTATTGGTTAGACAGTTTTTCTATTTTCAGAATTCATATTTTTTTTAATTTCTCACAATGGCATAAAAGGGACATTTCCAAGGGTAACAGTTGTTTATCGGTTAACTTTAGGGTTAGGAATTTTCAAATTTAAATATCAAGTTAAATTTTGTATGCAATGGTCACTACATTACAAGTACGAAACACCATAGAATACATTTTACTGTTTAGATATGTACATCCATCTATGAATCTTTCCTCAATTACTATAACATATAAAATGTGAGTAAAATTACGAAAATGATCTTTATTGTCAACCAGTACGTTACATAGACTGAACAGCAAATCCTTCCATTTCTGTGAAGGTTATCACTAATAATACAATTTCTTTAAGGTCTAAGGTAAGTCCGTGCGAGTTCGTGGATTGTATTTTTCTCAATCAAGCAAATGTTTTGATCGATTTAGAAATGATCAATGCAAAATCATCGTATTTAAATAACATAACAAAACATACATCAATTACTTTTTGTTGCACGTTTCTTTTCTGATATGAAGTTGAAATTTCATAAGCTAAACAATGTGTTTGAATGCATTTATCTTAAGATAGAGAAATGCATTTATTTCATTATTAGCAGACTGATCGGTTTTTAGCTGCTAAAAATTGACAATGAGTTGTGGATCGTGTATATTTCAGTTTTTTCAGCTTTATCAGTTTCTATAAGACTGACTATTATTTTTTTTGTAAGAGATAGAGGAAAACATTCAAAATTGATATAAACATCAATAGTTTTGATCTGATTTTAAATGACGCAGCATACGTTTAAATGAACAAATTAACACATTCTGAGATTTTATACGTGAATGATTTGTTTCAAAAATGGTTTAAAATTTATTACACTGTTTGATTTACAATCATAATAATATTTAAAGGGAGTCACAATGGATGTAAATATATACTATAATGCAGTGTCATTGTTACTTAAGAATTAAACAATAAGAAAAGTTTACCGGGAAATGAAGTTGGTTAGTCACGTGATCAAATCCTGTGAGGCACGAAGGGCTTCTCCGAAGATTTGATTACGTACCAACCAACTTTAATATAGGTGAACTTTTACACATTGCTGCTTATTACTTCTATTTACGTTTGAGAGAGAGAGAGAGAGAGAGAGAGAGAGAGAGAGAGAGAGAGAGAGAGAGAGAGATTGTTTAATATTATGACACAAACTTTCAGCCATATAAAATTGAAGTTCCGAAGGTTTTGAGTAAAATTTTATGGTCAGTAGGAGCTTTATCACTGATGAGGCTTCCTTTAAAGTTCTTCTGCTGCGTTTCATGTTGAAGAACAACATATTCTTTATCATCCTAATCAAGCAGAAAATTTAAAGAATTTATACGGAGTTGGTGATGAAATTCCAGCCCACGAAATACAAGATGAACAGATAGATTGAACCACACACACTGCTGAAGCACAAGGGGAGAGAATGGAGCATCTTGAAAGTAGGAGGAGTTTGATTTTTTTCTCCAAATCATCTTAAGTAATAACCGATTTGTGTTGGGTAGCACGCGATGATTCACTTTTGGTCACCACTTTCATCATTCCATCAAGAGTATGTTTAGCGGATTTAAACTCATTATCCCTGACAATATCTATGTTTCGACGCAGGTCCTGCATGTGACGATTTAATACTGATCGCAAGTTTTTAAAAGTGTTCTTGTGATAATGTTCCGCTTGAACAGGTAAAAGTTTCTCCTTTCGGCTTGGCCTCACGGTAAAACTTGCGCAAGTGAATTGCAAAAAACATCAGAAGAGACGGTTTCAACACTTAAAATAAAAAGGTATATGGGGATTTTGCACTGAAGCAAGATTAAAGTACCCTTATAACTTAAAGAATTGTGCGAAAGATTCCGGGTGAATTTCGAATAGAGAAAATATTTCAACATTTCTCATTATCAATCTCCGTAAGAAATCTGTTTTCCTTCCTGTATATTTTTTGAGTGGAAAGCGATAATGTGTTTATGAAGACATCTTGGACATTTTCCCTTGCATCGATTTTAACTCCTTTATTCTTAGGTATGGTCTATTTTTATTAAAAACCGTCCAAATATACTGCATAAATATCTTCGGACAGACTATCAGACTATAGATACGTGTTTTATTAAAAAAGAAATTCGTCCTGACTAGATACAGTATGCAGTAATTCGTAGATAAACTCTATATCGATATGACTTTTCGAGTTATCATAAAAAAAAACGAAGACATGGGTTGCAATAATTGTAAATACTTACACCTTGACGGACTAAAGTAGTGCGGCATTACAAAACTAGACTAGTAACTGGCGTGAAGCAGAAGGAAGTTAAACAAAAGCCCCTCAACATTAATCACAATTTCGATAGACCTCGACCGGAAAGGCTCGAAAAGTTGCGATTGGTCTAAACAACCTTACTCGTGATTATTTCTTACGTAAAATGATTCGTACAAAACAAGTTACAGAACATGCTCTATTAAGTTATTCATCAGAAATTGTATAAAAACATATATGTTCAATCAATTTAAGAATTAAAGGAAAACATTTTAGTTCTATATAAAATTTGATCGAAAACGACTCTCTTTTGACAACTGACCGAGACAGAGATTTTCAGTCCTTGAGGGCTAGGCAGTCCTAAGTCAAACATTATATCAATAAATGTGGGCATGTAACAGGGCATTAATTGTACCAATGCTCTGTAAACCCAAATATAATATACACTGTATGTCTGGGTTGTTTTTTTATTTGAAAATGACTGCTTGGAAACTTTTTTGCGAGGAAGTATTTGGGTTTTTTTTATACAAAAATGAAAAAAACCCAAGAAAAACAAGTTCGCGATTATAAATATTCTTTAAAGGTTGATCTCATGAATCCCTCTAATAAATTCTGACATGTATAAAGCGATGTTTATAATAATGATTATGTAAATGATTTGTTGTATCATTTAGATTACGAAACAATCGAATCTGAATTTTATATTTTGCATAAGAGTTCTGTGGTTTATTATTGGAAAAAATCAATACACATTAGTTTTATACATATAAAGAGATACATATGGAGAAATAAGTCCGATTTTTTCTCATTAATATTCATTAATCACACTAACGTAAATTCTGACGTCACAATGCATATAGTTCAAAGGGCGCCACAATGCAAACATTGATTTTAGAAAGTTATCGCAGGGAAATTTTCCAACTGAAGAGAAGAAGAAAACATTTAAGTGTTTTGTCTGTGAAAAAATTTCAAAGTAGACAGGCTTCATTTTAAACTGAGACTGATTCCAGTTCACTTAAATTTCGTAAGAATAATCTAAACGCCCTTTTGGCGCCCGTTTACCTACAAGCAGCCCCCCCCCCCCCCCCCCGAAAAAAAGACAATTTTTAAAACTTATTGGCCCATTCATCTTAATAAGAAATAAATAAAAATGTAGATTAATTTAAAGTTTAAAATATCAAATACTAGGGAGCACCATGGCAACTCGCTTATATCAATTAAAAAATTAGAAATTCTGTGTTGAAATTGGTAATAATCCCCAAAATTCACTGTTTTACTATGAAAATGGTTCATCTCTCGCTTCAAATTTTCATATTTAAATGGCACAATAAAAAATAAACCAATTTTAAATCAAATAGCGTCATTTTTTTTTCTACCGGTGTGTAGGTGAAAATCATACCATGGCAAAAAGTTCCGGCGTAAAAGTTTCCAAGTTATTTGAGCATTTTTAAATGTTCCTTATACATTACTTTGAAATATTTGCAGCCTCAAATCCAAGATGGCGGCCGTATGCAAATTAGACAAATCGGGCTTATTTCTCCATATGAGCAGTGTAAAAATTTTAAAATAAAACGTATTTACACGTGTTTTGATATAATATATTGTATCAAATATTTTTATTTTACAGAGATTCATAAGTATTTACCTTTTTTATAATAGGTTCATTTTACAGCCGGACTCATTGCGTAAGCAATAGTCAGGCTATAGATACGGTGCACAGTAAGTTATATATATGCATATTAACTGATCGGGTTCGGGATCCCGAGACATGCGTTGATTAATAAAAGTCTTGTTGTCATGAACTAATACATAACATGTTGTCAAAATGAGGACTAAGCCACTTCCGTCTGTAAGAAACGTCTAGAACGAGTCAGAAAGTATCAGTCTGTTAAGTCGTCATGTCCTTTTCATTCGATCAACCCTCCATAGACTGGACCCACCCTGAAATCTATAGCGAGTTTTTTCGGTTCAGACAACACGTGAACTTTGTTTTCAAAGGACCTTTACGTAAAGCAGATAAAAAGGACAAGGCCGGATGGTTAGGTATTTGGATAGGAAGGCATGGTCGTGGCATTCGATTGGGAAGAAGGTAAGGAAGATGATCCCAAGAAAATATTGGACAATTTCGATGTGCATGTCAGACCGAGAAAAAACAAGAGGGCCGCGCGATTCAAAGTCACGCAGCAAAAACAGAAAGAAGGCGAATCCTTTGAAAACTTTGTCAAACACTTACGTTTAACCCTCATGGACAGTGAGTATGCTGACACTGACGACATTTTAATTGATGCAAGTATCGCAGGAGAAAGTACAAGAACGACTACTTGGTCAAGGATAAGGCTTAAATCTTGCCAAAACTCTAGATATAGAGCGCCAGTATGAAATGCCCCAATCACAACTGAAATTAATCCGAGGATCTTAAGAAATACCAATTTCCGAACTTGAGTAAAACAGAAGAAGTCTGAAACAAGGAAACATGACAGTAAAATGAAGCAGAAGACCGAACAAGTAAGAAACACTTGTACACGTTGTGGATTTGATGCCAACAACAGCAAATGTCCAGCAGTCGGTACCACTTGTAACTATTGTAAGAAACCAGACCATTGGAGATCAGTCTGTATGAAGCGCAATCGGGCTAAGATGTACTCATTGGAACCAGAGGGATCATCTAATGCTGATGACTGTGATAAAGATGAAGATGCCATGATAGATATTCTTTCTAGCAGTGATGACAGATCGGACACTCTTAGTCAGATAATTGGCTCATTACACTGTATGTTCTGACAGACCTCTAGAATTCCGTATAGACACTGGAACTAAATGTAACGTAATTGTCAAGTCACAGTACATGAAAACAGACTTACACGGCAATGAACAGAAATCACAGAAGATACTGCGTTTATTCACAAACCACACAATTCGTCCTGAATTCTGTGTCGACTTACCACTCATTAGACATTTTGGTGGTACACCTATTACAGCCTATTACAAGTTTGAAGTAGTAACGTTTCGCAGGAAAACATCATAACTGGTCCTACAGCTGAAAAACTTAATCTCATTATGCGTGTGGACACTGTTAAGTGTGATTCGGTGGTGCAGTTAGGAAAGTTTAGTGACTTCCCAGATCTAATTTGTACCACTGGAACTCTCCCAGGAGAACACAGCATTAAAATTGATCAACATGCAAAAGGTGTGATTCACCCAGTGCGCCGTCAGCCGGCATCTTTAAAGCCACGAATCATTGAAAAGCTGAGAGAAATGGAATCGGATGGATACATTGTACCTGTTGAAGAACCTACCGAATTGGTAGGCTCGATGGTTGTGAGACTTAGGAACAACAAAGTGAAAATTTGTATTGACCCTAAAGATACATATTATCAGTTCCGAAGCCATCAGTCCCGATCCTGAAAAAAAATCGAGCAGTGTGCAACATGCCAGCACCCACGAATAAGGATGCTGTGCGGAGATTCTTAAGATTAATGCAATACCTTTGTAAATTGGTTCCGAACACGAGTCAAATAGACGTGTCTCTCATAGTTGAGTGACAAAGATAGAAAAAGTAGCTTATTTTTTTCGAGTTTAATGGACCGGCATACCTCACGGCTGAAAATTATTTTTTCTTAAATATACCGCCCTCTTCAAACATTTTTGTCCGGTCGTAGAATTTTCTCTAGTCAATATTTATTTTAAAATGCGAAAAAATTTAAGATTTGAGCGATTTTTTTTTTTATATTTTCTTTACTTTCTTGTCAACCATTCTTGTTATTTATGATAAGAATTAAAATTACGATATTTTGTTGATATAATAGCAATAGTAATGATTCATATATTTTTGACAATATACATAGTGAAGTAATGACATATCTATAAAAAAATACCTTTAGTTTGTCTTGGTGATAGTTAGTATTTTTCCTTACTTGCACGCTCCTCTTTGAACAGTTTTGTCCGATTTTATAGATTTTTCGTAATATCAGTTTATAAGACAATTAAAGTGACGAAATGAGCATATTTCGTATTCTAGATTATCTGTCAATTTTTTTTCTAAAATTAGAGCATTACCCACTTTTTCATCCAATCGGCAGTCGCTATATATTCTATTAAGTGATGTTTTTAATCGTTAAGAATTTCTCTAAGTTCACATTGACGTCACATTTCGATTGACAGCTAAGAGAGCCGTAAACAAGAGAGAGATAATGTCTGATTGGCGCAGAACATTTGATCAGCCAATGAAAAAGTGGGTTACGTTCTAAGTAAAATTTACGCGATTAAGAAGGGGCTCCGTCGCTTCGCTCCCTCCGCCCCCTTTTTAATCGCGTAAAGTGTACTTAATATGATCTAACTATTGCTTTTATTAACTTGATTTATAGTTGTTTCACAAAATAGTTGAAGATTTTTAAATTACAATTCAACAAAATCTTAATATTATTCCTGAAATCGGTGTGTCTAATATATATTTTTTTTTTTACCAAAAACGAAGATGAAAAGCGAACAATACTGCATTTTTGGTTCCTGACTACATTTTATAAATAGAAAATGATGAAAATATAATTAGTTTGATATATGATTTTGATTTGTTCCATCATGATGAAGTTCCTCTTAAACATTCAGAATATTTGAATCTCTGCTAATATTGATCTGTTGTTATGGATACTGCACGGCCACCAAGCTAATTGTTCTAGAGTATGATTCACAAATATGAGGAAGGAAATCTCAGATGCGGAAATCATGTTTGTTCCAGTGGAGAAAACTTATAGTTGTTGTTAGAATTAATCTTTGTATATAACAGACGTGCGATTAAATTACAGTTTGAGATCCATTACGTAGAACAATATGCAGATAAGATACTGTTTCAAAATGGCATAACTAATTGAAAATATTAATTTTAATAATATTTGTTTATTTTGTACATATTTACATGTGCATACAAATGTCTTTCGGGGTTTTCAATATCATAATAATGAAAAAAAATGCATCAAAAAAGGCTTTTACATTTCAATGTTACAAATATTATTAAATTTCTAGCATACTTCAAAATCAGGAATTGCAGGGTCTAAATAATACATTGCATATTAAAATTTTATACATTTATTACTTATTATTGCATGGGATATCCTGCTTGTTCAAAGCTTTGTTCTGTGTCCCATCGGTTAAACGTGAAGAAAACTGATAAATTGTATATTTTTATTGACCTCTGAAGTCCTATTAATTCCATACATGTAGATGTCATACGAAGAGATGAACAGATGAAACAATATATTTCATGTCATCTCTTTTATCAGATATAAACTATTCTTATGTACCTGGATCATTTTTTTTAAAAATAAAATGTCGATTAATTTGATATAACAATTAAAAATCACTATATATACACGTAAAGTTATTTAACTTTATTGTTCTTTATCTTGTTAGTTTTAATTGTATGACATTTCTAATTTTTGTGTGATTGTTATGAAATATACATATAAAATTACATTTAAACTTTCAAAAGTATAATTATTTGAAGAAAAACGCTTGTTTATACAAACAGGCAGACAGACATTATAGGTTAATAGTTTTGTTTTATATCAATATATACAACTTACAAAAATAAAAAAAAATACACCTTTCAAAATGTTTAAAATTACTAAATAATTCGCGAATTTTTACAAATTATTACAGTTTATAAATTTTTGGTCATATTTCAGCCATTGTTCTTTAATCGTTAATTATTTTAAATATTTACCATAGAAATTTCTACGGCCGAGTAAAAAGTATTACTTGATATTACATCTTCCCAAAAAAGAACAAGTCAGCCGTGAGGTAGGGTGGTACATTACAATCCAATTTTTTATGGTATTGTTATTCCACTATCAGACAACTTCTCAAAGCCAACATTCCATTCCAATGGGATAAAACACACCAAGAGAGTTTCGACAGACTCAAAACCGCTTGTACGACTGCTCCAGTCCTTGGACTCTTCGATGTAAGCAAGCGAACAGAAATACAATGTGATGCCTCAAAAGATGGACTAGGGGCAATTCTCGTGCAGGAAGGCCGTGTCATTGCGTACTCGTCTCGGGCGCTTACAGATACAAAAAAAACCGATACGCTCAAATTGAAATAGAAATGCTCTCAGTTGTACATGGAGCATCCAAGTTTCATTGCTACATATTTGGTAAGATAGTCACTGTCTACAATGACCACAAACCACTAGAGCATATTTTCAAAATGCCCATTTTGTCTGTGCCTATGAGACTTCAGAAAATGCTACTCAAGCTACAGTGGTATGATCTTACCTTTAGATATCGGAAAGGCAAGGATATGGCAGCAGCCTATGCGTTGACCAGAGCTTACTTACCGAACAATGGACCAGATCTTGAGATAGCTGATGTAGAAGCTTTCGACTTATTATCCGTCTGCAGGAAGAGACAAGAATATATTAGAGAGCGCACCCTTAATGAGCTACAAGGTTTATACACTGTTATCATAAATGGTTGGCCTGACACAAAGAATGAAACTCCAGTCAGTGTGAGGGACTACTGGACATCTCGCAGTGAACTTTCTGTAATGGATGGGGTAATATTTAAAGGCATGCGCGTAGTGATTCCACCTACTCTTCGATCACAATATGCTCAGACTAATACATAAGTCTCACCTGCTTACAATTGTAAAATGTAAGCAGCGTGCCAGCGTGGTGATGTACTGGCCTGGAATGAACTTACAGATTGAGCAGCTTGTTAAAGACTGTGAGAAGTTTGCCACATTCCAGAACACACAACCACCAGAATACTGAAAAATAACACCAGTTCCAGACCAACCGTATGCTGTAGTGGGGTGTGACTTATTTGACTTTGAATCAAAGAAGTACCTAGTGGTAGTGGAGTATTTTTCTAAGTATATTGGTTTTGTGGAGCTACAGCCTCAGTCATCATTTTCTACCTTTGAAACTTTGAAATGTTTGAAAACCCATGGAATTCCAAAGGAGATCTGATCTGATAACGGACCACAATTCAGTTCATATAAATTCCGAAATTTCTGCAAGGAATTGGACATCAAATCTGTTACTTTTAGTCCGCACTTTCAGAGGTCAAATGGTGCAGCGGAGCGCGCAGTCAAAAATGTAAAGCGTCGTCTATGGAGAAAGACAGTGGATAAACACCTTCCTCTTCTTGATTATAGGACGACACCACTAGAGGATGTGAATGCATCTCCTTCACAACTTCTCATGGGAAGGAGGCCACGCACTACATTACCTGCGGATATTCTGCGACCAAGAGCCAAAATCTTGATAGTATAAAGCAGAGTTTATAGTCAGTCCAAGACAAACAAAAAGCCAGTTTCGACAACAAATGCAAAAGCAAGGAGCTGCTGCCGCTCTATCCAACCGACCGTCACATCAGGGATAGAAGGAGTGGATCCCTGGAGTGATTGTACATCGTCATGAAGCACCGCGATCATATATAGTGCAACTTGGAAATCGACAGTAGCGTCGAAATCGTATAAACACCTTAGATCCTCGACACACAAGGCAAGATGGCCAACCAAATGATGGAAAGCTTCATGTCGAAAGTCCGCTCAAAGAAAGTTCACAAGAACCGAACAGTTTGACTCAAGCTACCACTAACAAAACTGAAAATTCGGACGCCACTTAATACCAAACACCAAAAGATCAGGAAGACGTGTTGTTCCACCCAAAAAGTTGGGACGTGAATGTGAAAGGACAATTTAAGTGAATATAATTGTCAATTTAATATATAATATCACACAAATATGTGCCATTGTAGTATGTACCTTTGTCATTTAATATGATTATGTTTTATTTGCATACAGGTGAGCAACCTTACTTTATGCATTCATTTCAAAGGTTATTGACTAGTTGAACGTTGTGGACATTACTGAGGGTCAGCTACTTAGTAAAAGTTAACTGATACTTTCTGTTCAAGTAATATGTTAACATACGTAAACAATAATTGGTTTTTCATTTTATAAGAGAAGGAAGATGTTATGTAAGTGCATATTAACTGATCGGTTTCGGGATCCCGAGACATGTGTTGATTAATAAAAGTCGCCATCTTTGTATCTTGTTATCATGAACTAATTCATAAAAGGTATACCGGATGTTGACCGAACAACAGTCGAAAATGTTCTTTGCACAAAATTGTAGTTCCATTTTAAAAAAGAGCGTATAATGTATCTAGTACCTAGGTATTGTGACAGGTACCTGTATCTAATTTTAGTAACAGGTACTTTCCGTTCAAACAATAGTAGGACTAGGAAAAGGCGCTATACCTCTTATGTGTTTTTCGCTGTTGTATTGCTATTTGTTGACTAGAATTTAAAACTGAATTCATTTTGATACATGTTTATTGTTGTATGACATTTATATAACACAGTAGTTATAACTAGATGCTGTCATTAGACAGTAATACCCGCACCAAGTGTATGCCTCTAAATAACACTCTCTTGTACCAGTTTTAGTCAAAAAAGGAGGTCACATGCAATTTCCAGTACTTATTAAAAATTATAATTTTCATAAATGATGAGTTCACATCCTATAATACAATTTGGGGTTGAAGTTTTTGCATGTGAATTTTAAATTAATCAATGTTCTAAACATTTCATGTCATAGAAAGTATGGTCTATATAATAATTACAAACAAAATTAAATTATGCCCACCCATCCCCCCGGCGGTTGCTTGCTTTATATATGCTTTTGTGTGCCAACATCATCGTGTGCGTGGATTTAAAGAAAGGGTGGGGGTGAGAAATCCAGACCCCCACCCCCCCCCCCCCAAAAAAAAATCATTTATGTAGTAAAATTACCAAAAGTAAACCTCAACCCCCGCCTCCCCCCCCCCCCTGCAAACACAATTATTACTCTGACCCCCCCCCCCCCCCCACCTACCCATGGATAAATAAAAAAATAATCAGAATATTTTGATAACAATGAAAGCCTGTACATGTAATTGCAATAAATAATATTGTAAACAGTGCAAAATAAATGTCATATTGCGCAATGATTTTCACTGCAGGACTGCTTTAACGATTTTAAAAGGTGGTATCAAACACATTTCGATATTTATGTAGATAAAAGTGTGTTATTTATATTATATATAGTTATATTCTTATTAAATTACTTTCACCGTTTTAGAATTAAAAAAATTTACAAGCGAATATTTGGCCAAAAAAATGAGTTTTTAAAATGTTTGAAAACTTAAGGTAAATATAAGCCCCAGCAGGATTCAAACTCTCTACGTACAGACACATTGTTAACGCTCTAACCCATTGCACTATGCTGTTAGGTAACATTATTTTGTGGGAAAACATTATATTTTATACTTTATTTGTTTCGTTCAATGAGGAGTACATCATTAACATTATTTAGTGGGAAAACATGATATTTTATACTTTATTTGTTTCGTTCAATAAGGAGTACATCACAATATGTGGGAGTCCCATACCACCTTTAAGCTGAAAATTGTGCTTTACATGGTTAATTACCTAATTACAATTTTGCAGGTGGTTTTAAAGAATAAAGTTATGAAAATACATGCAATATCTTACAATTAAATGATCTTTGTCTGAAGTTACGTACAAAACACAGGTGTACAGGTTGCATTACCGGGTACTAGTTTTACCCAGCTCTTTGGTTAGATGGGTTCCACGTGGTGTACATGCATATGGGTTTTTTATATGCAGAATAGGAATAAGTAACATGAATAAACGTTTCTTTTGTGGTAATCAGCTAAAGGAATTCATATTGTGCAAATTGGATTATCATTATGATGTTGACCAATATAGGTAAGTATAATACATGTAGTAGTGCAATATTATGAGACACCGGTATACAAAACAGTTAAGGTTTACTTTCACTTTCTAAAATATGATCTTCCTTTGCCAGCATACTGTATCATCATCTTTATTTAAATTGGCTTATCTACAGTTTCTGTCATTTTATTTGTTAAAGTTATTTTTTCATTTGTCAGACTTACACTATTGAGTTGATTCCATATTGACTCTGTAACATTTTGTATTGTTATATTCAGTAGTATATTCTCACTATATAACTCTATATAGACGAATAGTCAATAATTGTAATATTAGCTCGTCCGAAAAATATTGACCGGTCAATATGTTTTTTAATATTGACCGGGTAGGAATAATATCTAGAGAATATTCCCTCTATTTCAATTAATCGTTTCTGATTCGTGGATTCGTAAACGGTGACGTAAATAAGTCTTCGCGACTCCAAAACAAGGTGACGTCATAATATGCAATCAGTCAAGGCAAGTAAACAACGGACGCGCAATGCGACGGTTTGCTATCATGGCGGATATAAGGATTTACGAATTACTGTGAAGTAAAATCAGGTAGAACGTCTGTAACTTAATTCCTACGGGCGCCAGAATATCACCAGTGACCGTTTGATGCCGACGATATTTTGAATTGAACCTTGCGCAAAATTTAATTCGTGAATTCTATGTTGAGCTAAGAAAATTACTGTGATCTGTTTTCAGATCCTTTCTTGAATTTTGGTTTGTTTCTTCATATAACAAAACAAATGTTGACTGTATTTTCGGGCAACATTGATTATATGAGCCCCCTTGGGACGAATATTTCGTCCCTCGGGGGCTCATATAATCAATGTTGCCCTCAACCCCAGTCAACATTTGTATATTAAATTTGGGTATTAAATATCATGTTTATATGAGTTATAATAGGGAGGACGGGGAAGGGGCCTTAACCGTTCCCCATCCCCAGGATGTGTGGATTAGAGATATACATTTCTAGTGAGAATGGAGGCATGCTGCAGCTTTTTCCCCCATTATATCCCCTACCCCATCATCATAGAAAAAGAGATAATGACTGTAATTTTTTTTTTATTTTAAATTGCTTATTCTTTTTTGTCAAGAAATATGTGGTATGTCAAGATTTATGACTCATGAAAATCTGTCCATTTTAATCCTGATTGTTAAGATACATGTATAATTATATATAAAAAATACATGTGATATTATAATAGGGATCATGCAATCAATTGCAGAATTGCCAATCGTTTATTTATAACTCATTTTGACTGATTAATTTGTTAATCATTTTGAAAATAAAGACATTTCTAAATACATGTATAACATATTATCAATATTTTTTGTAGATTGATTTTGTAACTTTTTAGGGCTCCACTCTGCAGATGCCCTATAGTGATCATTTTGTCCAATTCTGCTGATCATGTCAAGATATATTTAAGACAAATTGGCCCCTGCCCCTTGGGTTATTTCCCCCCCCCCCCCCCCCGGAGTTGTTTTTAAACAACCACCCCTCCTCTGAAATAGGAAATGATAATACATTTTAATAACTGTTGAGATCCCCACCCCTAAACCATATTCATTCTTCCTCCTTGTGTCATTGCACATCAATTGGTACATGTATATAGGTTATGCCCACTTTGAGATGCCCAGTGACTTTCCAGAGTTGGAACTATCAAGTAATCTTATTCATATGTAGTGTAATTCCTAGCCCTAGCCCAATGTTGACCCTGCTTTCTTTTTTACAGCAAGGGTTTTGTTGACTTATTTTACAATTTCTACAATTACATATAACATTTTGTTTATCTTTAAGATTAAAAAGCAATTTCCAAAATCTCTTTATGTACATCTGACATCATACAGAAAAATACCAATCAAGAAATGATTTTGCTAGAGACTCTGAATCTCCCCACCCCCCCCCCCCCCCCCCCGAAAACATGAATAGTCGAATATTTTTAAAATATCTTGAAAATCACCGAAATCCCCACTCCTAAACCATATATATTTTTGTTTCTTGAACCATGACCATGTCAAGGCAAATCTTTTTGTGGTATTAGTAGGTCATGGCCTCTGGGGGTCACCTTAACCCCACCCCACCCTCCCAAAATCAGAAATGATCAAATAAAAAAAATCCTTGTGATCCCCACCCTTAAAGCATATATATTCTTCCTCCTTATGCATCTTATGGTACGTTATTTCAATCACAAGAGATAAGAGGAGGTCCAGGAATGAGGATTTTTTTATGGGACGGAACATCATTTTGCAGATAGTATTGACCCTCAGAATTAAATTTATATTTCTAAAACTTATTGCATATCTATGGCTCAGCCCCTGCTATATCCCTATAGATGATGTGGCTATTCATTTAATCATGAGAGGAGTTCTGGGAAGTAGGTGGGTTTTTTTTTAGGAGTGATAAACGTCAATTTTCAGCTACTATTTGACTCCCTGGATGAAATTTAAATTTTTTAAACCTTATTGCACAACTGAAGGACAGCCCCTATCATACCCCAAGATATGATGTGGCTATTCATTAAATCATGAGAGGAGTGCTGGGAATTTTTTTTTTTAGGAGTGATAAACGTCAATTTTCTGCTACTATTTGACTCCCTGAATGAAATTTAAATTTTTAAAACCTTATTGCACACCTATAGGACAGCTCCTTTCATATCTCAAGAGATGACATAGCTACTGCATAAATTCTAAGAAGAGTTCTGGGAACCATATTTTTTTTGCAAAAAACGTCTTTTTTTATGCCCACAGACCCACGTGATCAAAACAAAAATTCTGAAACATGATTACACATCACCATGACACCCCGAATCATATTCTAGAATATCATTTGGCTACTGCAAAAAAGAAATTGACGTTTTTTTGAAACCAGACTTTTTGTAAAAAAAAAAAATCGTCATTTTTCAGCCATTTAATGACCACCAGGACAAATTTGAAATTTCCGAAACCTTATTGCGCATCTATAAGACACCCCAAAACATATTCCAAGAGATGATTTGTCTACTGTTGAAAATGTAAAAGGAGTTCGAGGAAGAAGGTTTTTTGTGAAAAAACATTTTTTACCAATTATTTGACCCCCGGGACTACCAGAAAATTTTTGAAACCTTTTTACAAAACAACATGACACCCAAAATCACACTCCAAGAGTTCAGTTTGCTGCTTTATAAGATGTAAGAGCAGTTTGAGAAAGTAAAACGTGACAGACTGACGGACAGACGGAGCAGGGTAACAACAATATACCCGGACTTTCTTTAGAAAGTGCGGGTATAATTATTACGCATGTACACTGATTATTGTACATATGTACATGCATATATAAGTAGTATGTTTGTCAAATACTAGCATAAAATAACACATAACGTACACAGAAAACAATATTTACATAGTTTCATCTTTGTACATACTTGCTGTAATGGACTGCTATAAGTCAGAGTAGATGCATACACTAACTGTAAGTACTGTCTAAACAAACACGTATTGTAAATTTTTTTTCAAAAGAAACAGAACAATCTAAAACCTCTCTTCTAATATTTTTAGCAAGTCTAATAAACTTGATTTGTTGGAATTTTTAAGCAACTTTCTTTCGGATTCGTAATTTTCTATTTTGTCTGAAGGTAGCATAGAAATGTTTTCATCTAATAAAATCAAAAGCTGTGCTTTAGTCTTGTTCTCATCTATTGAAATTTCTATTTGCTCCGTTTTTGAAATTGGGAATTTTTGAAATTTTAAAGAGCTTTGGTACTTACAGTGCAACAAAAAATCTGTAAAAAATGTTCGCATATTTCCCAAAGAGGAAGTGGTAAATGTTAATTCATTTTGAGACATTTTGTCAGCAGATTGATTTAAACCAGATATACAACGTTTTAAATTGGGTTTTAAATACTAGTAGTTCGACCGTTACCTCTGAAGTTATCCCTTTCTTCGGTAAAATGTTTTTCTTGTTTTGGCTGCGTGTGGTGGTCGTGGATTCCGAACAAATTTTTAATCTTTTTGGATAATATTTCTAGATTATCAAAAATTTTAATAACAATTTCCGATTTTTTATTGTTTGCAACACCACTCACATGTATTTAATATTTCTGTTATATTCCTCGAGAATGTAGTCAAAACCCTGGTGTGCATCTTCACGGCCACTACAAGAAAAGGAAGTATTATTATTTAAGCAATCTCAAATTTCTTGGGGCATTAGGAGTCTGAAACAGTTATTTAAGCTATCAATTATCATATTCTTTGTGTGGTGTCTGCCGTACCATATTTGTCTATAAACATTTCTCGCGTTTTCTACTAGATGGTGGTGATTTTCCCTAACACCTTCTCGGAACATAAATATTAACTCAAGACATGGTAACATATGTGACAAATGAAATGCAATGATTGGTCTCCGCTTTCGTCAATCCACTTACAAAAGCTTTCAAAATTTTGTTCTACTTTGTTATGATTATAAATTCTAAAAGCATAAACCATTTCCATCCAAACCGATACTATACTATACTAGCGAAAAGTTATGTGGTGGTCAGAACAACATTTTCCAAATGTAAATGATTTTGGTGATTTTGGTGTGGAATAACCTTGAGTTTCGAAGAATTCCGACAAAATGAATTCAAGAAACATTTCTGTAAAGGACTTCACCATATTCATCTCTTCATGGCCTAAGCCTGTTATTGGGAAAACCCATGAGTAATTCTGAGGTTCTTCCATGATCAGTTGCCATAACAACGTCATTGGCGAACCATCGCAGACAACGTAAACGGAATGACGCGATCTTTTATTTATTTATGTATGTATTGTTTGATTTGGAAGTCGATTTGATTGAACACAAAGGGTGTTCAAGGGATGCATTGTGTGGTGTATGACATACTGAACTACTCTTGTAACCCACACCCTCATCTTTATTGCAAGATTCTACGTAATTTGTCGACTTAACCTTTTTTTTGTTTTTCTGTGAAACAATCCGTGTAGAAATCAGTTCGTTTAGCGAAGTACAATGCCTAAGGTTTGTTTTACACTCGGCACATTTGATTTTCTTTTTACTGTTTAAAGTGAATTGATTTAGCTTTTAATTCATTTTCTGTTGTTTTTGTGTTGAATTTGGTCGGTCTCATCAAAACACAAAACTATTTCAAAACTTTTTCTCAGAAACAGCGATTCTATATTCTCTTTCTTTGTCGAGAAAAATTTTTCCACAAAAGTTTTATTTTTTCAAAATTTCTGTAGGTTTGCGGATGAAAGTTTGGGTATTTTTTGAAAATAATAACCTTCTTATTCTAGCTTAATAATGTTTGTCATGACTTCTAGTGTTTGTTTCTGATTTCTGATGATGAATATCCAATTTGAAACAAAACCACTTTGGAATATATTTATACTTACAAAAAAGTTCACATGTGACATTTTACTAAAGTAGATTTTACATTTACATGTATGTTTATTCCAAGATAAAAGTCAATTTTAACTTTACATTTAGAGAGAATACGGGTTCTAAAAAATATTGTGATATATTTATTGTTAAATCACCATTACTTAGCTTCTTTATATTTTTTTACATTGAAAATATGATGATATGTAGAATATTTACAAAAAGTTGTTATTCGACAACAATAAGGTATATTAATACAATAACTTTGTAAGAAAAATACATTTGTATTTTAATAACTTACTTTGCGCAATGACCTGGCCAAAAACGAACAGCACCAGTGCAGATAAATATGCGTGCAACGCGCAGTCCGTGAGCTTTCGCTGCATTAATCATTGCAGCAGATATATGCTTCCTGTCCAGAAGACTGTTGATTCCATGTCCAACATAGTTGACAAAGGAGCATTGGCATTTAAATGGCATCAGAACCAGTGGATGTACATGGATTAATATCAAAAGTACGCACCAAACACGCATCTCGTAACCATTTACAGATTGGCTTTAAATGGCCACACGAGGTCTTTTGAATGCCTGACAATGTACGAACACCTCCGAGTCGAATGCTTAGGACCATGAAATTCACATGAAATCTGTATTCACTGAGAAATCAGCGCTGGAAGTAAGGCTTTTGTCAACAAATGGACTTATGCAATGCAGTTGATGAAACCAACATGGAATTAGTGATGATGTAAATTTTGTTTTAAGTGTGCAAAATGCTTGAAAAATTAATTATGCCTTTCCAGAAGCAATTAGAAAAACTAGCATTTTCTAAACGTAGTATGTTTTGTAGTAACTCATGATGAATTTCAACTCAGGAATGTCATTCAGCTGATTGGTCAGTTTATGAATTAATAATGACTTAAGGTGAATTAATAATGACTTAAGGTGTTTAATTAGTCTGTTATATTACTGTTTTATGAACGATAGATTTCAAAGTTTGATTTTTTAATTCACATACAGAAGATGAACGAATAAATCATATGAATGAAACAGTTCTGGATCACAATTACCCTGGTGGAAAATGGAAAGAAGCCATGACAGCTCATTTAGTCTGCAAGATCGATGCTCACGATGCCCAATATGATAAAAACAAATGATCGGAAGAGAAATAAACATAAAGATGTTGATGAATGAATAAAAATAAGAACTCCAAGGTGAGGGAACTGGTGGACCTGAGCAGTTGTGTATACTGGTATACATTAACAATTCCCCCTGCTCTAATTGCACAGATAATTGACATCCATTTTGGACAGAAACATACGAGTTCGCTTAAGACTGTATGTCACCAACTTGTACAAGATTCGAAATTCTTGCAGATCCAAAAAAAAAAATCATAATGATATGGTGGAAGAGAGTGATCACAAGGCTAACTCTCATGGGTTGAAGAATCGTAATCAGCACAAACGCTATGAAATCATGGCGTTCACTAAGGATGGTTTGGAAAGAGTTACTTGACACCGTGATTGTGTCAAAGAAATGTAAAAAGCAACTTCTGAATGGCTAAGGTGATATACTGAACAGCAATAATAGAAGCAGAAAAAACGAGGATGTACGTATCCAGGAAGATCTGGATCATATCAGAACCTTTCAATCAGAATAATTTATCATTATGGGTTTCGCAATTCTCTGTATTCTACTGATTTGTATTTGAACAATTCTGATATCGAGTGTTAAAAAATACGCAAAAAATGATCATAAATCAAACAATAGTAAATATATTAGAAAAAAAAACATAATGCCAAATAAATTAAGGTAAGTGCCGGCACCAATAGAATTTACAACTTCATTATATCGTATATCAAGTACATGTATCCTGTTTCATGAACCCTACGTTGGGCCATCCTTAAAAAATGTTTGTTTGGAATTGCCGCCTGGGGGTTTTCAGACCCAGGAGGAAGGGAGGCAAATTATTTTTTTTTTTCAAATTTGAAATTTATTTTAAAATTGATGAAGAATAAAAATCTCAATAGAAAACAGTGAAAATGTTTATTTCTTTTCTTTGTTCATGTCAAAAGAGAAAAACACATACAAAAGGGTGCTCAAAAATGACATATTCAGTGAACAAAAACTGATAGTCAAACTTTAAGATTTAATTTTAACAGTCTATTTCATAGGATTTCTTTTTGGAATTTCTAGCAATTCACACAAACTGGAAGAATCACGCGGAATTTCTTTAGAAGATTTTGCTCGTCCTTTTGAACATCAGCTGAAGCAGCAGCAAAGATCTTTTCTTGTACCCTTGGCTACTTCTGCATAGTATGCAAACTCCATGTGCATTGTGCAGTTTAACTGCAGACGAACAAACACTTTTCCATGAAGAACATCACATAGAACAAAGAAACAATACTTCAATGAATCACATGCAGCAAAGATTAATTTTATCGCATCAATTTCCTAAAAATTGCAATAATAAAATATTAATTTTTAATATTCTTGATTTATCTATTAATGCTTTACCTTCAGGTATTAGAAGAGCTCCACATGTGTAATCATACTTTTCTAGTGTTCTTGCCAAAGTCCTAGTGTCCCTAAGTGTCAGAGTTTTCTTTGAATAGATACATCTTATCTTTTCACATTCACAGCAAGTAACTGTTGACCTTACATTTTGGGCAACCAGAAGGCTGTTCTTTACTCCCTGAAATAAGATGTGATATTATTTAATTTTTCATAACTAAAAGTAATAGTTTAAGTGAGAGAAAATGCTAGCAGATATTTGCATATTAAATACCAAAGATTCAATATATACAAATTATCATTCATTCTATTAACGTACTTGCAATTCCTCTGCAACAGTAGTCGCTGTAGAATTCTTTGTAGTGGGTCGTTCACTGGCTGTTGTTGGTTGGCCCAACACCTCAGTCAAGGGCTTGTAGTGAATCTTGTCAGCCTTCTGGATAGGATCAGGTAGCCACGGCAGGTCTTGCATCTGCATTGGAGAACAGCAGTTAGGGTCTTTACATTTACGAATTTGGAAAGTGTTTTGCCTCTGACGACAATGGTTCTCTAGAAATCTTTGGTATTCTGAAAACAAAACAAAATACTGTTTTAATATTAAAATGGTCTGTACAACTTGATATTGCAGAAATACTTTTTTTATTACTTTATGAAATTACCTTGCTTGTTGGATAAATGTTTTTGCTGATACTGCCCAAGCTGAATGGTGTTGTCAATTAGCTGCCCTATCTATTCTTCCATTGACTTCACAGCCTCGTCAGAAGCAGCATTTGGGCACTTAAAAGGCTCTCCTTTAAGTGTAAGTCGACGTGTACGATTTTGTAGCATGTTGATGATTTCATTAAGAGAATCCTACCACTGTCCTTTCAAATCAGGTAATTTTTCTGATTTCTTTCTAATTTCTGCCATACTGTTAGCACTTTTCAGGATTTGCTCTGTGTTGCTATCACATTCATTTCTGGCAAGTGACATGTTCTGAATAGATAGATTCAGTACTGACATTATCCTTTCTCTTGGGTTTGCCCATGAATGTGCTGGTGCTTTTCTTCCAGCAATCAGCATGTCAAGGTTTAAATTCCTGAACAACACAATAAGTGAGAGTTTTACTGAGTGGTACGTTAATCTGTGGTCAGGTCCTCCATCGGAGTAAATCATCAGGATAGGCTTTACTGGTAGTTTACCCAATAACATCTTTTGTATCTCAACTGCATGTCTGAATGGACTGCTTGCCTTGAATATTGAATCCTTGTATATTACTGACACATGTCCTTGGTAAAATGATCCATCCTTGTCTTCTGGTAATGCCACATTAAGAAATACTTACGGAGTAATGGAACCTTTACTTGAGACATCATGATCCATAGCAGACAACTGAGAAGCAGCAGGAACCAAACTTTTCTTTCCCCGAACACCTGATGAAATGTACTGTCCAGGCTCTCCAATATCAATCTTTGATTTGTCATCAATGCTAAGGAAAGTCAAACTGTCTTTGAAAATATTTGCAAAATGTCTCATGAATTTATACTGTGAAGCACAGTAGTGTTCATCCTGATGAGAAAGTCGCAACTGTCGTGTCTGGACTTTTAATGCAGAGGAATGACAGATTTGTACAATCTTGCTGTTTTAATGTAAGCATTTTTTGGTGCGAATGAAAATAAGACTGTTGATTCACTTGGAATGGGGTTCCAGTTGGTAAGTCAGCACTTACATCCCTGATGAGATCGATATCACTGATTGAAATGTACTTTTGAGACATGCTCAATATTGTGTCTTCTCTCATCAGCTACACAGTGTTCTTCTACCTTTGCTCTAAGGAGATAAAAGAAAACCTGAAATGTATCTCCTGGCCTCCAAGTATTTAAGTGTTGTAGATCAATCACCAGGTCTGGATCTTCCGAAGATATAGCTTCTTGAATATTTATTCAATTGAAGGATTTTGATCAACAGAGGCATCATTGGTCAGTTCTTTGTATATAGATCTAAGAATATGTTTTAGTGTTTGACAAGCATGTAATCCATTGTATTTACGAGTGAAATCAGACTTCATATTTCTGGTATGGTATTCAAGAAGACGTGGTTTTAGATTCTCAATAGTTTTTGATCCTTCATTAACAATTTCCTGTACACTTCGGTCAGTTGGGACTCGCCATATGAAAACTGAGATACCAACAGATCCACCAGGGTTATACTTGAGCACATTAACTGGCATCGACAAAGCAATCTTCTGAATAAAGTCATATCTTTCAAAATTTGTCTTGAATGGTTCGTCTAAATGAATAGCTTCATCAAAAAATACATATTCATAATGGTTCATTTTTGCTAAACAAGTGTCAAGGATAGCATACTTGGGCCATACTTTTGTGTCTGTTGAACATAGTAGAGAAAAGCATCCTTGGCTATTTCTCGGACAGGATGAAGAAGGCTTTGTCTACACTGTTGTTCTTCATTTGCCTTATCTAACTGATCTGCGTAAATGTTGAAACACTTTGCCAGTTCAAGAATATCATCTTTGATTTCATTCCACTTACTCACAAAAGGCTGAGATATCAACTGAAATAGGGCAGTGCTATGAGACTTTAAGTCAATTGCTGACAATCTTGGTGCTTTCTTCTTTATTTTCTTGAAGTCATGGTAACCACAAAAACTCAAGAGTCTGCATGAAAAAAAAATCTCATACTATTAAAGAAAGTCAAAAATGTAGCATATGCAGGTTAATTGAAGGTGTTAAATAACTGTATTTTTAAGCTTGAATAATACCTCATTTCAGATTCCTGATTGTTGTTCTTAAGTGCAGCAATTTTCAGTTGAAGTTTATTCAAATTGTCTTTGTCAATGAGCCACAGTGCATTCACCAAGACATTTACATTCTTTGTAGACTTAGTGTCACTCATAGAATTAAGGAAAAAACAGTCTTTCTGCTTTAAAAGATCCACCAGGTCATTATACAACTGATCTTTGGCTGTTAAAAATGAAATCATTTTCATTGTTACAAAAATATTAGGTTTTTAGTGTTAAAACAATATGGCATATCTTGGCTTGTTAAAGATATGCAAACTTATCCAAGGACCTATAAATAGTGTTTATGTTTTTTCTGGAATTTTTCCGGTTGAATATACTCGCTTTAAAATTAGGCCTCTTTTTGCATCATTTCTGGATTCTTCTTGAAACTGGTAAGACATGTTTTAATTCTCTGTAATAAAGTATACTCTTTAGATTAATTTAATCGTTCAAATGCTTTTATCAATTTTATTAAGTCGAGAAAAGGCATATATGCCACCGATTTCCGCTCGATGGCCACTGAGGTCCTTTGATTGTATGGATTTAGATGCAACAATCTCTCGTGTGCAATCTTCAATGGCGCACATTATTTTAGCTTGATCTTAAATTTACTGCTTTTTTCGGCTTAGCTACCAATATACCAATAGAATTTTATGAAATTGATTAACATTAAGTTATTTACAAATTAATTAGGTAACAATTTTCGCTTTTGTTTTAAAATACCACGAGATCAACGGGGTCAATGCCAAGGCCGAAGAGACAACTTAAACGGGCGGCTGCCCGTGATACTCAAGACCCAGGACAAGCACGCAGGCCAGGCCGGCGCAGGGCTCAACGCCAACAGACCAACAATAACGAACAAGATGTCCAGGCTCAACTGGCACCCCCTCAGCCCCAGGCAGTCCAACTACCCCAGGCAGCCCCACAGCATCAGGCGGCACTGTTACAACAGGCAGCCCCACCACAGCAAGCCCAGGATCAGGCGGGTAATGTGATTTTTAATCCCCCTGTAGCAACATTACAACAAAACCCCACTCTAATGCCCGGCCTCATTTCGCCTGTCAATTCTAGTCTCACATCTACATGCACAGATACAGGCATAACTTCCATTATCACCTCAACCCATCAGCCTACTCCTGAACCAATCAACTCTATTACAGTTCCCATTGGGTATCATGTAAACCAACCAATTAAGCAAAAAATCATCACGGGCGAATTTGTCAATCTGGGAACATTCTTGGTAAGGGACCCCACTAATGCCCATGCAACATCTACTCTCACAATTGATGCGCAGGGTAACATCATATCACAACCAAAACCCACAACCAGAATAACATCTATCGAAAAATGGACAGATGCATTTCTCATTTATTTTAGCATTTACACTGCAGTGCACCCACTTAGATCGCAACAGCTTATTAAATATATGCATGACGTTCGCTTAGGGGCACAGAATTCTAATGGGTGGGTTTCGTACGATGAACAATTTAGGCTAAGGATTGCAAACAACCCGTCACAGAACTGGGGAATCATAGATAATGAGCTTTGGTTATTATACATGACTGCCAATTCAAATAAATCTTCTAGTACCCAACACCACAAGTGCTTCGATTACAATCTCAAAGCAAACTGTTACAAGCCCCATTGTCCGTACATACACCGATGCCTTAAATGCAATGGCACCCATCCATCTATGTTGTGCAACAGTGCTAACCCACCCCCGAGTCATGCAAATAACTCCTTTCGGGCATCCACTCCAGTCCGCAACAACTCTTATGCCACATTCAGGTATCAGACACCAGCACACCAAACACGCACCAACCAACATTGGGCGGGAAACCCTCGTCAACCCCAGAGACATTTGGGTCCTAGGGTATTCTCCCATAATCATTAGCGCAATTAGCAATTATTTGAGTCAATACCCAGATAGGGTCTCGGCAAGGTATTTAGAGGATGGTCTAAAACATGGCTTTAAATTGCAATACTCTGGACCACGCGTTTCAGTTTTCTCAAAAAACTTGAGTTCAGCTTCCGACAGTGAGGAGGTTCTCTTGGAAAAAATATATAGTGAAGTTACGGCAGGTCGAATGTCTGGCCCATACTTACTCCCACCCATGCCTAATTTACACGTATCTCCCAAAGGTGTTGTACCCAAAGCTGACGGAGGATGGCGTATGATAACACACTTATCCTACCCTCCCTCTTTCAGTATTAATGAACAAATAGACCCACAGTTCACTACAGTTACCTATACATCATTTGACACAGTGGTCCAAACCATAAGCACACTAGGTCCTATGGCTCTATTAGCTAAGGTGGACATTAAAAATGCTTTTCGTCTTCTGCCAATTTACCCAGGGGACTTTGAACTTCTAGGAATTTACATTAATGGGGCTTATTACATCGACAAATGCCTCCCCTTTGGGTGTTCAATATCATGCAAAATATTTGAAACTTTTTCCACTTTCTTAGAATGGGCTGTCAAATTTAAAACACAACTCGATACAGTTCACCACTACTTGGATGACTTTATTTTTATTGGCAAGTCCAATTCAGATAATTGTTCAGCTCTCATGCACACTTTTCAGGACATTTGTTCAGAAATAGGGGTCCCCCTGAACCAAGACAAAACTATTGAGCCAACCACTAAGCTTACATTTCTTGGTTTAGAAATCGACACTGTGAATATGCTGGTCCAAATTCCTGTTAGTAAGGTTCAAGAACTCAAACTTTTGTTGCAGCATTGGGTCACACAGAAAAAAATTCTTCTTTCCCAGTTAGAATCTTTAGTGGGCAAGCTCAATTTCGTTAGTAAAGCCATCCCAGGTAGCCGTGCATTTAATAGAAGATTTTACAATGTTATGTCCGGGGTGCCCTCTCCCTATCATCACATCAGAATTACGAACCCTATCCGTGAAGACATGTTCACATGGCTACAATTTTTAGACAACTTTAACGGCGTTGTATACTTCCCAGACACTGAATGGGTTACACTAGATACTTTGCAACTTTACACGGATAGTGCAGGTTCTGGCCACCTTGGTTGCGGCAGTTTCTTTCAGGGTCATTGGGTTCATTTTACCTGGCCATCTACATGGTTAAACAAGCCAATTTTGCGGGACATAACTTTTCTCGAATTAGTACCTATTGTATTAGCCTTCATGATATGGGGATTGCGTTTGCAAAACAAAAAAGTCATCCTCCATGTAGATAATATTTCCCTTGTACATATTCTCAACAAACAGTCAGCCAAGTCCCCAAGAGTAATGGTACTTGTCAGATCGTTAGTCTTAATGGCTTTAAAACACAACATACAATTTAAAGCACAACATATTCCGGGAAAATCAAACATTATTGCTGATTCTATATCTCGCAAACAGTGGGAAGTCTTTCGAGCAGCAGCACCTTATGCAGACCTTCATCCGCAGGCCATTCCAGCCCTATTCCAGACATTCCTCTCACAAGTCACATCCAATCATTGTTCAACGCTTCAGTTGCTGTAAACACTAGGCAAACACACACAGCAGGCATCAATTCATTTGAAACATTTCGCAGGTCTCATAACCTACCCAGTCTGTGGCCACCTCTCGACACTCACATTACAAGGTTTATCGCTTACCTGTCACTTTCAGGTTACAAATACTCCACAGCTCAGTCATACATTGCAGCCATCAGTTTTTACAGCAAAGCAATTTACAATGTAGATCCTACTAATCATTTTATTATAAGAAAGCTACTTCAGGGCATGCAAAGAACAACACTACACAAGGACACTCGTTTGCCTATTACATTACAGCTCTTAAACAAAATTATACCAACATTGCAAACTGTATGCAACACCATATACGAAACCAAACTATTCACTGCAGCTTTCACTTAAGCATTTCACGCCCTCTTGCGCATAGGGGAATTCACAGTGTCTAAAGGCAACACACCAGCAACTATCATCCAATTTCATGACATAACAATGCAGCAGACCAACATTCAATTGACAATTTCTCATTCAAAAACAGACCAATTAGGTGTGGGGGCAAACTTGCAGATTCCTGCTTCAAATGGTGTTGCTTGTCCTTTTGCCGCCATGCATGCCTACTTACACATGCGCACATCTCAAACTGGCCCATTGTTTATTCATTTTGAAGGTCAACCATTGACCCGTTATCAATTTATCACCATATTGAAGCGTTGTCTTAATGCAATAGGGGTTGATAGCTCCAATTATAATTCCCACTCATGTAGAATAGGTGCAGCTACAACCCTTGCTATTCAAGACGTTCACAGTGACGTCATCCAAGGGTCAGGACGATGGCGCTCTAATGCATTTCGTACATACATTCGGTAACCTTATCATTCCAACAGTATCTATCTTACTAACCATAAACAAGATAATTCTAGGTCCTGTTAGAGTTTGGATTGTCGGATCTTCTATCATCAAACGAGCAGCTATGAGTGCAGTATCAAGACAGGGGGGGCTTAATCTTAATCTCAAGAATACTTCAGTCTTATGGCAGGGATATAGTGGCATGAAGCTACAAGACCTTAATACTAGGCTATCAACGTTGCTAACGTTAGAAGATCGTCCTGAGTTTCTCATCATTCATTGCGGAGCAAACAATGTTGGCCAGAAAACCACTAAAGAGGTGCTGGAGCTCCTGTCCAGCACCTTGTCCCGAATTTGTGACATGTTCCCTACCACAACGATAGTTTGGTCCTCTGCCCTGCCTAGATTAGCTTGGCGCTTTTCAGAGAATGTTAAAGCAATGAATGAAATAAAGGGGTCGAATGAAAAGAGAAGCGATAAAATTTGTAACATCCAGGGGCGGTCATTACATCAAATACCCTCAGTTTTCCCAAAAACCACCTACGTTGTTTGACCCTGATGGAGTTCACCTGTCCCAGCTGGGTAATGATATCCTTTTAAATACCATTAAAGGTGCGTTGCAAGATTTATTAAATTGTGGCGGTGTTGGCCTTCCGGACTAACCACATCACAATTAACTACTACTGGCTCGTGGTGACCATTGGAGTTGCGGTCCTGCCGCCGTCACCAATGTTACTTTTGGAAAGTGGCGCACTCCATTGGTGGCGGTTGCAGTGTCATAAACAAACGTTCATGACCCTTGCAAGTGGCGCTATCGTCGCACCCCAACTCCAATGGAAGAGTGCAATCATTCAAATTATCATAGGATACAGTTTTTTACTGTCAATATAATGTGTTTATAATGCTGTTAATGTGTTTAAAATGCTGTGTATTCATGCTTGTGCATTCGCGCACATACTTGCTGCACAAGAACTTTGACAATTTTAATGTGTTTTGAACTTTGAAACTTGTGCATTTGCGTTTACCCATTCGCACAAACCTTGTGTATAACTTTGTCATTTGTATGTCTGTGCATTTGCACTTACCCACTGTACAGAATATTATATTTTGTGACGTTTGTGCATTTGCGCTCACCCACTGCGCAATGAGCCTATTGATGGGCCGTCACGTATTGTTGTATTGTTTGAATTGTTGTGAGGCAGCCCATTGGTAGCCTAAAGTCACTGCGGCCAGTAACGCCAAACCATAATAAAGTATTTAGTCCTAATCAATCTCTCTTAGTTTATTCATCAGGTATCTTGGATAATTAAAAATATATGTCTAAATGTTTCTACACTAAGTCAGAGACATAAATAACATTATTTATGTCTCTGACTAAGTGTATGTGTTGTCAAGATACACGAATTCAGTATGTCAATTATATCTAATATTGTGTTCATGTATAAAGCAATATACACACCTGAAAACTTCTTTTCATTTGTGTCTTTCTTTGGAGCTGATTTTGTACACAATATCTGAGTTTGCATGATGTAGTGGAGTGCGTTGGCACGCTGAGGAGGGGGTACCGGATCAACAGTATTGCTACTGATTTTATATGTTACGTATTTTAGGGACTTATCGAACTGACGGACAACGTTTATTTCTTCTTCTATATCAGGATAAAAAATCTCTGACCCATGTAGTTTTGATGACAACTGGACTGATATCTCCCCCCGCGTGTCCTTTTTCAATCTCGACATGTCAGACTTGTCAATCTCTGATGCAACCTCTGTCAGTATTTGCTTCCATGTGTCATCGCTACTAAAATTGTATATTCTGTTGCTTATCTTTAGTTCACCATGTAACTGTATAGAGACGCACAAGGGAATGATCGATGGCTAAGCAGGACTCGCACGTCTTCCACCAGCCTTCATGTTTAACATTTTTGCGCGTTTGCGAGGACCTTCGAATCTCTATATTTTAAATACTTCAAAGAAAACGCTTTAATGATCCAGTGTGTTTTTGAATTTTATGAGGAGATCGAGCCCGATTTAAAAAAAAAAAACATTTAACGAACGAACTATTTATTAACCTGTAAAGTAAACATGGTACAACAAAACAAAACAATAAAAAAAAGTTCTTTATATTTTGTCAATAAATTTTTTTTCAGCGGGGGGCGGCAATTCCAAACAAACAGTAATTTTATTATGGCGTGGGACACTTGTAAAAAAAACCCCGCACAAGTACGAAACTTTTTAACATGAAGGATATTAACCCCCCTCCCCCGAAACTCTCGATAAAAACATATAACTTTTAAACTGCAATAAAGCAATGAAAATTACGTACATGACTTCAAAAAGACTTTGTGAAATCAACAAAGAAAAATTAGTATAGAAAGTGATTATAAAGCCAAACCTAATCCATGTAATCCATATAAGATGCCACAGGGACACAGTGGAATTGGGTGAGGTCCAATTCAATAACGGATATTGACATTTGAAAAAGTCTCAAGAAAAGAAGGCTACACTTATAATCAAACCCATATTGAGGTCAAGAAATGTTTAAATAGAACAGAAGAGAAGAGAGGGCGAGTGTAAGCTTCGAGATCGATGTGAAACAATTTCGGCGTTTATATTTTATCTCTTCCTGATAAATTTTGAACTTACTATTTCAAGAGCTGGGACTAAGTAAAGTTGCTGCACTTAACAATAGGTTCTGTTCCAAAACAATCCTGAATGGCAACAAACTAAAATGTGTGAATATCTTTGACTGAGATTCTACCACAAAGAGCATTGAAGCAGTAAAGGATGATGTAAAATGGTTTTATTATTATAAACCTTAAATTATTACAGTTCCCGATTCATATAGCAAATAAAAATTTCATAGTGAATTTGTAGTGAATTGACCTTTATGTTGCAATTATTACGTTGTAATATTACAAATACAAAGCTTTACACGGAGTATGCAAAAGGAATTTAGTTGTAATAAACTAAGGTCGATATATATTTTTTTTATTTTGGTGAGGGTTATAACCAAATTTAATACAGGACTATGTACAGCAATCTACTTATAAAATAAGACAAAACAATTCTGACAATATGCCATTTAAGTTCAATATACACTTAATATCAACATCAAATATGGTAACTAAAATTTATTGATAAAAAAAATTAAAATTGGTGGCGACTGGTTGCCACAATCTGTTTATACATCAAAAGGAAATATCCCTTGTGGAACGCAGGGAAACGCTACCTGCCTACATGCATAATACCCCTTTTCGCGATATCCATAATAGGAGTTTATGATGTTCACAGTCAATAAAAGTTCATACAATGTATATGTACGTTATTTATAGCTATATTGTCTCATATGATAGTTTGTAATGTAAAGAGGACACACTTTACAAAAATAGATATGAAGGAATCTGCAGAATGTGATTGGTTTTTAATTGAAAAGAAAGCAATATTTGTGTGAGGAAGAGTAAAAAAAACCCAATGCCTTTAAGTTAATAATGATTTATATGAGCTATTGATATGTAAATGGATTTTTTAAACAATAAAACTAATAAAATATATACTTTTGTTTAGATATACTTATGTGAGCGAAAAGGCTTTTTAATCGTTTATCAAAATCATATCATTGAAAAATGCAATGTTCTTGTAAGTCGTCAGATGAGCTTTTGCAGAATAAAACCTTTTCCGAGATTGATACTATACCGCTTTGTTAGACAGTCTGAATACCAACGTGCTAAATAAGGAGAGAGAGAGAGAGAGAGAGAGAGAGAGAGAGAGAGAGAGAGAGAGAGAGAGAGAATTATTTGTAGGATTTCAGTTCTACAATGCATCGTGTTTATAAAGTATATTAAACATCAATAGGAGAAAACGTTATAATACAAGTTATTCACACAATTGTGTATAAACATCTATTTCTTTAAAGTCATCAAATGTACATTGTTTCTTTTCTCTAGAGATTTGTAAAACTCACGGTTTTGAGCCTGAATAACTTAAACAAATCGTTGTGATTAAACTAACACGTTTATTTCTTTATTTCACAAGTTATTGTAAAACAAAATAAATCTAGAATGGAGGGGGGATGTCTGGTGGTTCCTTACCCTCCCCCTCCTGGAAAATTCAAACTTATGAAATTCACCTATTAAAATAACAAAAAATAATTCTCTGAACCTGGCAACCCGGCAAACAAAATCTACATGATACATTGTTTTCATTTCTGTGTATTTGAAGAATATCTAGGATTTGAGAAAACGTTTTGTGATTCGCAAAAAAGTCATCATAGTTGTTTTAAGTTCGTGAATTCTGTATGTGTTGACGTGACTAAATGTAGTCAGTATAAACCATTTTCACTGTTTAATTGATATCTCATATAGAATAAATTAAGATCACGGCAACATTCTATTACCGTTGTTGAAGTAAATATACGCATCGTTTTTAATCAATTAGGTAAATAAGGCTGATTAGTACATATACCTGGAATTCTGATTTCCATGAACTAAGCCATGAACTTACGGTATTTATAACAAAATCGATTACATTTTATGATAAACGCATTTAAGGCATTGTACTCTGATCTGCTGACTTAACTGCATAAATAAACTACGAAATGCACATGATAGTAATACTTAGCAATCGTTTCAATTTTAGGAAAAGATAAATAAAGAATAATGGCAGACATTGTTTGTACATGGTTATACATACAAAACAAATGATTGTGTTGTGAGAAATAATATTTCAAAGTTGACATACAGCATTGCAAAGTTTGAATTTTGTTAACAAAAACTGATTAACTTGTATTTTTTTTCAATTTGATAAAGAAAGCTTCGTAGCTAAAATTCTTTTCAGTTTATCGTTACATGTTCAATACAACCAACAAATTCATTGTTTAAATGCTTTATACAATGTTTGAAAATATTCGATGATTGTTCTTAACATATATTAAATTCATTATTCAACATATACGTCAGACTATAAAAAAAAATGAGTAAAGTTGTAAAATTGCAATCGAAATTAATTAAACTTCATTTCAATAAAACTTCAATACTATTCAATAATGAAAATATATTGAAATAAGTTTTTAATTTAGTTTTTGTAGCAAAAACTATTACAAATATACCAGTTTTTTATTCCTGAAAATATGGCGTTATTTTTTATATGTCAACGAATACATCTCTAAAGTCCTTTTATCGTTAAACTAACATGTTTTGCATTCTTAAAAGATGAAATTATGTATATATATATATATATATATATATCTGTGTGTGTGTGTGTGTGTGTGTGGATATATATATTTGATTCGTAATTATAATAGTTTTCATTTTATTCGTCGTCAGTCTCGGAGTATTCAGACACAATTTTATTAGTTGTGTTTTGATATATGTGGCCAATGGTATACATAAATGTAGTTCAATGCCAATGAAAATTTTTTTTTTCATATATCACTCATGAAAGTGAGAACGTAAAATTCCACGTGATTCGTTGTGATGAATAAAGATAACATATCACACTATCTTCATTGGACTTTCATCGAAGGTCGGTTGATTTCGAGCCTTTATCTGTGTTCAATGCTGTATAAAAGCAAAACAGCATACCACTTCGAACAGACCGACTTTTCATATATAAATTAGGAAGTGCAAGGTAAGGCAAGGGAAGATAATCAATTTTTTTTAAATATAAATTTTAATTTCGGTGGAAAATACTTTAAAACACCAATTAAATATTTTTTGCAGCATTTAAACACAATTTTGATCCCATCTATATATTGTAATTTTTCCGGTTCCTAAAACACATAATTGATGTGATTGTTAACTTCAAATTGTGTGATCAATCCAGCTGGAAACAACTTTATAAATTTGTTGAATGAATAGATAATTGTAATTTTTGTTTCATGTCAGGAAAACTTGTAAAACGTATTTTAACATAAATACGTGTGATAGATAGTTCAATCAAATGCGCTTTAAAGTACGTTCTCGTTTCCTTATATATATTTTTTTAGGTTTATACTACTGGAAGACTTGAATTGCAGTATTCTAAAATTGCAAGTATGTTCATTTACAAACGAGACATTTTTCAGAATAGATATCAATTTAAAAATGTCAAAAGTCTTGTAGTGAACTTACATAAATCTATAAAATAAAGTATCGTTGGTTTTCACACTTATATTATTGACACTACATAACAAGTGAAAATTAAATAATGGGATATCTTAAAAATAATTTGTTTAAACATACTCATTTACACCTACATTTGCAAAGTTGTTATAACTTCTTTTTATGACAAATAGTGTTCTTTTTCAAATTACACAAAAATATTTCAGATGACTCTAGCTTCTTTGAAAACTTTTGATTTCAAGAAAAGGGATACTCTTGATTTTTTCAAATAGTGTCTAAAGATCTCGTTAGTTCAAAGTGTTATATTTTTATTTTTCGAAATTACAGCGAAGAGGTTAAATTATCTATATTTTATAACTTCATTGATTCGAAACGTTGTAAGTTTTTGAAATATATCAAATAGCCTGTTCAATTAAGACATTTAAATTGTTATTTTCTATTATTTGTGGAAATAACGAATTTAAGATAATAACAGACGTTCCATTTGAGGGAAAGAAATGCAGTTTATTCTGCATTAAGTCTGAAGATGACATTTTATAAAAATTAAGAGTAACTTGAACATTTCTGGAAATTGTTTGATGGTGATAATCATTAACATGAAAATTATACAAGAATTAATATTACACTTTATTAGATGTTTATATGATCATGTGAATTAGAGACAAATTGAATATCATGTTTTTCAAATTGACTATTGATTATATTGAGTATGACATCATTTTTTTTATCATATTTGTAGAGCCCTTAAAATTAAAAATAAATGGCTTCCGGTGGTAAGTATCTTTTTTCTCGTTGCAACAATTTTAAAAAAAGTGAAATAATACCGCAACAATTAAAAAAATAAAGATTATTTATTATTGAATAATCGTAAATGCATAACAGTTCCAGAACAGTAGCCTAAAACTTTTTCATTAAATCCAATATGTTATAAAATATAGTTTTCAATATAGTTGTATTTAATCGCATATTAATATTTTCACAGATGTAAAACGCCTCTCTGGTCAATTGGAAAAGTTGTCTCTCCAAGGTAGTTTCTGAAACATATATGTCTATCTATGCTGTTGTGAATTTGACTTTCAATTTCTAAACTTAAAATAACGCAATATGACAATAACATCATGGAAATCTTGTTTTTATTCAGTTTATAGCACCAATACCTCCAACTGTTCATTATTTATTAACTTTACACCGCACCTATAACAAAGAAAAAACATGTTAGGTAGCACGGGGCAGTTTCTTTTTATTCATTTCATTCTAGCCAGGGGATGTGTGTCTTCGTAACACTAACTAGAATTTCCTCAGTTCCCATTCAACACAAATACATTTAATTCACTCCTTATAAGGCCAATCACCAATTTCTGAGGATAATTACTAGTCAGAACCTGTAAAATTTTCTACATGCTGGTTTTTCTGAGATTTTGACCCCTTCATATTTCGCCCATTTTTCATGATTTTTCTGCTTTTTATAAATTAGACCTCCCCCAGCTTATTCCCTGCAGAGGGTTGACATTCCGTACCGTGTGCATGTTGCACCATCACATGTCAGAGACATAACAGTGTAAAGTTTACTATGTCCCATCCACCTACTCTTTGCGTTAATTTACCTCCCGTCTGTAACTTGCAATTTCACTGTGCAAAGTCAACACAACAGTCATAGCCGCAAGTTTCGCAATTTACTTCTGATTCCCATGTACTTAACATTAGGGACCTACATATTGCATACTAATTTCAACAAGAGACATCCCTCTAACTAATAATCATCATTAAAAATCATTTCATGAATTTTAGCAGCACTCATAACTCTTCAAGTACAGCAAATCTCAATTTTACAAAAATATTGACGGGTACTTTCTCCGAAACTGTCCCTTGCTACCTTAGACGAACAATTAATATAACTAAAAGGGGAACATATCGCCAATCCTGTAGCAAAAAAAACTTCTATTATGCATGTTTTCCTTGTTGGTCATAAACTTAAAGTCACCAAACAAATTCTTTTTTTTTTTTATAAAAAAGCTTTCAGCCATAACTGATGTATCAAAAAGATCCCGACAAACTAGTCTGTGTTTAGTTTCAGTCCAAAGATGAATATTTACTTCCTAAATATTGTTGAGTTGGCTTATGCATCTCCCTTTATCTGAACAATGTACTTTTGCTGTACAGCACTTGTTTAAAATTTCCCCTGGTTAAATTGAAGCGACATGTTCAATTTGTAATATGCTTACATATTTTAAGGTTTTAGTATCTTTAAAGAGACAGTACAGCGCATCTTATTAAAAACTGACTTGAAAAAAATTTCCGATCGGGTTCGGTATTTTTGTACTACTCTGAAAGTTTATAAAACTTTCAGAAATACAAATTTCTGCATGAAATCAATCTTATTATTTCATTAAAATTCATAATTATGTATAACTCATAAATATTAACATCGCAACGTGTTACGTGGTTCCGCCTTCTATACTATTACGCATGCGTATTTACTATAAACAAAACACATGCAGGGTTCGCGAAGATTCTCCAATTCAGGTTTGTTGATAGAAATATGTATTTTCTACTTCTCCCAGGTAATAATTGTTCAAAGTTTTCAAAATAATCAGAATTATTATTTTGTAAGCATGTATTTTGCGTTTTTATCATAAGTGTTGCTACAATCTAAATTCACTTTGTAAGAGAAACCCTTTGAGTGGTTATTTGACATATTTATGTCTGTTCATTTTAAAATGAACTGAAATTGGTAAACCGTTTATAAATTATCGAGAAAGTGATGATGTGTTCCGCTTAGACAGTCCCTTTAACATGATGACCGTAGTCGGGCGAAGATCTTGTAGTTTTCAGCAAATGCCAATTACTGTTAATTAAAATCCATATGGTAGAGATAAACGATAAGATTAATCCGGCTTGTACGACCCTTAAATGTCAAGCTCATAATTACATTAATTAGGTATGTGAAAGGAGTTTTTATGTACTTCAACTGTCACAATCAACGTTATTTCTTATTTCCTAAAGTTAAAGACAAATGTATTTTCAGCTGTACTGCCTCTTTAACTAAATTTGATTGGAACCTCGTATGTCTCTTTTACATGGACATGATATCAAATTGATGTAAAACAAAAAGGATACATGTTTGTACGGATATTCATTAATCATTTTCACATTTACTCACAAGTTTCTCTTTTTATTCATGTAGGTATTCTTGGGATGTCTCCAGAGAAAAGATTTGGTAAGTATATGTAATATCTCTGATATAATAACAGATTCCATATACTAATATATCAGATAATAAAGAATCACTTTTTTCATTTTCCGTTGTCTTTTGTTTTGAAAAGTGATGATCAAATACAAATACATTTCCATTGGCAAAGATCTCTCTATCTGATGTTATTTTAGTAAAAATAAATGTTTTAAAATTAAAACAATACTATATGCATTTCTTAATTTCCAAACCTCATAAATTATGCAGTTATAACAAAACACAAGAAAATGATACAGCAAATGTATGAAACAAATCTTGATCATCAAGACTGGGATAAGGCCAAATCAACATGCTTAATCTGCAAAATAGATGATAACAATACAGTCAACTTAGAGGACAAAACAATTGGTGAAGAGGATAAACATGCGGAGGAGTTCTTACTACAGGAGTTGGAGAAAAAGAGTGAAGTGAGGAATGTCACTGTATTTATGAACAATTCTCCTTGTTCTACACCAAATCACGCATGCGCAGATAAATTGCTGGAGTACCTGGATGCTAACGAAAATGTTCGTTTGACCTTGTATGTCACAAGCTTGTGCATGATTGCGCGGGAGTCTTGTAAAAATGATGGTCATTCAGAAGTCATCACAAACGAAACTGTTCACAGTGCTGGTTTGAAAAGACTGAAACAACATGCTCGCTGTGAGATCAATGCCTTCAATAAAAATGTTTGGGAAGATTTATTAAACATCACCAAAATGTCCCAGCAATTCAAAGAAGAGTTCATGAGTAAATACTGCAATGTAAGGAGTAGAAAAGAAGAAGATGATTGCATCAGATCGGATCTTGAAACCATCTGAACATTCTGAACATTGAGCTATTTATTTCATATTTGTTTATATGCTTTCAATGTATAGCTTTAAAATTAACGTAGAAGTAAATATGTAGTATCATATGCATGTAAAACTATATTTACCTTGTATTATCTTTATTTATTATAAGTAATGAATATATAATAAAATATACTAACAATCGCTAATGCGCGTTATTCAATTTGTCTGCTTACCTGAAGACAATTATTGACACGACGACGTCAAAAATAAATCATTTAATGATATAACAACCACTATTAAAATAGTGAATTAATTCAATAGTAGTTGGAAATGCATTCCTAACCAGTATTGAAATAGTTAATTTCAAAAGTAATATCTATAATGAAATTAATTCTCAACTTCTATTGAAATAGTTAATGTTATATTTCAAAAGTTGTTGCAAAAGGATTCTTATATTGAAATACATCTACAACCACTAATTGAACTAATTTATTCGAATGGTGGTAAGCGAACGTGTTACACACATACAATGATAGACGGTCAGAAAGTCAGACAAACTCAATATAATATCACTAAGTTTGAGTGAAAGCGGGAGACAATATTTATTTCAATTATGGCTGTGTTTCAATTGTGGTAACAATCTGATAAAATGTATTCTTAACTACTTTTGAATATCAATAGTTGGTGTATTTCAATAGAGGTTGCAAGTTAATTCTTATAATGAAATACATACATAACAACTATTGAAACAAGATATCTGTGAGCCATTGCTCACTAGTAATACCCCCGATCTGATGTGAATATGCAAAATATGCAAAGTCGACATGTAACAGGAAGTTGGCATCCGATTGGTACAAAAATAGATCCCAACGTATGGCATGCCTAAACAAATAGTGTGTTAAAATTTCAAGCAAGTTCAAAAACGTGTGATGATCATTGAGTGCTCTACGAGTCTAGTAATCTCAAACACTCAAAAATTATAAGACAGATCTTAAATTCACGGCAATCGAATGGTAACAATATGAAAATGCATAGATAAAAAATTTTCAAGTCACATTGATTTGATCATTAAAAAGGTACAAAGCAAGTTTGAAATGAAATCACAAAACAATAATCGATGAATGGCCTAGAAAACGAAATATGGACACAATGACTGATGACTGACAAATAAGAGAAACAGCAATATAAACTATTGTCTCAAGGTTTTATCGGTAGGGGACTTATAAATCAAGCATTTATTGCTTGATTGGATTTTTTGTAAACATAACCGCAAGTACAGTCAGGTATACAGCCATGTACATAACGTGCACCTACATGCACACTGAAAAGGACTGCTCATCACTAAGTGGGTATTTCTATATTGATCTGTATATATGAAACAAAATCAGACCATTTGAATTGATCGAGCAGTTTGTTTGAGATCTTCAGAAAAAAGGTGAACGAAAAAAGTAAGTTTGATTTTTTAGCACTTATGGAATTATCGTTGTTTCACATTTTCAACAATTGATTTCAACTACATGAATGTAAGAATGTTATTATTATTATTATTATTATTATTTTTTACAAACTATTACTCTGTAGATGTAACGAAAAATATCTTAAACGATTTGCCTCACATTATTACCACAAAAACTTTTGCATTCTTTTGAAGGCGTAATTGTTCCCCGAAATTCTCAGTTTTAATAATGGTTATTTTCGCCCCGTGTGATTTTCGCCCTTCTTCACTTGCAAACAGTTTAACTCCGTCTTGAATTCGCCCAGACACAGTTGTGTTTAAAGAGAAATAATTTTAGAAATTGGAATACGCCCGCTGACAACGAGGGCGAAAGGGGCGAAAATAGAACGGGGCGAATATTTTCCTGTATACAGAACATCACAATTTTAAGAATTTTCTACATTAGAGTGATAAACTAAAGTTAAAAGTGTTGAACAACCAAGCATGTGTAAAATTCAGACATGATATCGTCACTATCAAAACTAGTATTTTTAGAGTAATGTCTAGTAATGTATTTCCCGTACCGGCATTGTACCACCACCACCACCACTAACCAACCAACACCCCCCCCCCCCATTTTCATGCATTAAGGGCACGTTATTTATGCATAAACACTTCTTAGGATGGACTGCTACTATTTGATTTACATCGACAATCTATACAACCCACAACGTGACTGAGTCGTCATAAAAGTATGGGTTAGTCTTCTTTATGGAAATAGTTGATTTTCTCCGCTTCAGCCACGGAAAAAATTGTGTCACAGCTTTGTTGATATTTATGACAGTAAATCAATATGAACTATCAGACAGATCTTAAAATTATTATAGTAATCGATTGGTCAAATATGCATATGCATAGTTTAAAAAATCTTAAAGTCACATTGAGTTCATTATGAAACTGCAGAGCAAGTTTCAAATCAATTCAGCAAACCTTGATGGAAAAGGACCTACTTCGCCCGTCGTCGTGCGTAAACAATTTTACATTTTTAACTTCTTGAAAACTACAAGGTCAATTGTTACCATTTTTGGTGTGAAGCTTATCTAGAGTTAGTGTTAATGAAATTGTGAAATTCATGACTCTACGCCCCCCCCCCCCCCCCTCCCCGGTTGCCATAAGTGGGATCAAATATGGAAAAAGTCCAATTTTCAACAATCTTTTTCTCTACTCCCACACATGTGGTGAAAATATGAATGCATGGGGCCAAAATAAAATTATTGTTTGTTTGGAATTGCCTCCTGCCTCATTGAAATACCATAAAGAACTTGTTTATATGGAGATTTTTTTTTTATTTTTTACCAATTTGTAATTAGTTAAAGTTCAAGTTTAAGAAAAAAAAATCCCTCTCTCCTGGGTCTAGAAACCCACAGGCGACAATTCAAAAGATACATTTTTTTAAGTACGGCCTCGTTATGAAGTCTATGAAGCCCTTTACCAAAATTGTAAAATTCATGGCCTCAAGGTCAGGAGACATATAGCAAAAATGCATTAGATCTTAAAAAAATCTTATCTACTCCCATACATATTTGAGAAAAACTAAATGCATGATTCTGATGTCCACAAAGTCTTCCACCTAGGTTGTGTAATGCATGATCCCTAGGACAGGGGTTCAAGCCCTAGGGCGAGGGATAAATATGACCATATATTGAACATGTAGTTTTACTTAAGGTAATTGCTGTTTGTTATCCATAACAATTTTAACTCCATCTTGAAAACAACATGACAATTTTTTACGCAACAATATTGAATTAGATATGTGTTCTATTTCAGGAAATCTACTTTAAATTTAACTCTTGTACCCCCTCCCAACTCACAATTTCATGAATTAATGTTTTTAGCAACCTTCTTCGAAAGGGGGAACATAAAAATACAATGCGAAAAATTACTCTCGAAAATTTTCTGATATACGAGAAAAGCCCCGGATACACGATGACTTCGTTATTTAGGTCATGTTTGATGTATCATAAAGAATCCACTACTATATTATAAAGATCTACTAGTGTATCCAACATGCCTACACCTGGCGGGTGCCCTAGCCAAGGTGTTACCCTGGAGAGTCGCCTCCTCTATATGGGGAGTAGTCCGTGTCCAAATCTGTATAAAAAGAGGAGGTAGAAAGACAGCCTCCAGATGATTACTGGAGAGCTATGTTTCCCGCACCCCCCCCCCTTTCCGGACACTGCGCTACAACATTCTCTTCCTAAGTTCCTAATAAGAAAATGCGATCAAGTCCATACCAATTATCTGAAGAACCGTGGTCAGTAGTAGAATATTATTTATATTTCTGACCCAGCGTCGACAAGCTCATCACTGGACTTAATTAAACATTTCTCCTTGAACAAAAAAAATTACATCTGCATAACGCATGAACTTTAACCAATTTCTATAGAAATTCCGTTATGATAAATTTCCCCCTAAAAATGTCATTCGTATCTTCGCTGTGATTCAAGTGGCTCGTGCATGTACACATCTACAACGAGAAAAAGAGAATTAAAATCTGTAAATACATTTTTATAAAATCGTAACACACCAAAAAAAAATGAAATAATAAAGGATGACAACACACAATTAAAATATTTGAATTACATGTAAAAGGAACACACTATTGTAATATATTAACAACATTTATGCTTAGGCATTTTATCTGGATAGAGTCGCCAAGCTCTTTAGACTAGTGCTTCACAGTAATATATGATTATTGCCATATTCATCTGTACATGTACCTTATGTTCACATATAATTTGCATAAACACTTCGTTTACCATTTAAGGTTCACAAAATAAAAGTCCAACACTTATGTATCACTCCTTAGAAAAGAACACATCGTCAAAATAAATATTGTTTGTAAAAAATTATTCATTTATTGTCTCACAATATAAATTGCCATCAAGTAACATTACATGACTTGACAAAATACAATAAATATCAGCAGTAACCATAATTATTATTACATCACAATTTCAAGCTGCGAAGACAAAAGCACAAAGACAAACATATGCTTAAATGTTACAAAACATTCTGTGTACCAACAGTTCTATGTAACTGGTATACATTCATTTTATACATTTGTATTTGAATTCAACATATTATTAACTACTAATTTGTGTGTGTTACATAAGTATTGATAATTCATTCAAGATGATTTATCAAAAACCAAAGCATCGTGTGTTGCACCGATTAAAAAAAACTTGGAATGAAAAAAATTAAAAAAATAAATTCAAACTTTCCAAAACAAAATCAGCTAGAGTAAATTAAAAAAAAAAATATTGTTAAAAAAAAAATAAAATTTAATATAGAGTATGTTGTTACTTTTAAATTTTGATTAATTGATGATTTATATAGTTTCCAATAAATGTGCCCGATATTTGAAATGGCAATCCAAATGTTGTTAAGTAAATTATCTCAAACAATTCATAGAATACGTAAAAATATATCTGTTTCAAAAAAAGAGGTCCATGTTGCATAGACGCTAATCTCCTTTGAAACGGTAATCAGGGTTGTAAAAGTCAATACAATGTATATACAATATGATTCTTTTTATCATCTGTCTTGAATTATATATAAAGTTCATGAAGTCTTGTACCTTAATTATGAAATTCATGACCCCTGAGACAGGGGTTCAGACCCTAGGGCTGGGCAAATTTAGCCATAAAGTGAAAATATATTTAATCTTAGAAAAATGTTCTTCTTTACTAATACATAAGTGGGGGAAAAAGTGAATACATAGTCATCATGTCCTCGAACTCCTCTATCTAATTCAGGAAACTCATGGCCCCTGGGTCAGGGGTTCAGGCCTCAGTTCGGGCAATTATCGTCATATAGTGTTAATGGATATACTGTTTGAATATCTTCTTCTCTACTCCCACAAAAACAGCATACCACTCCGAACACTATTCGGAAGACCGACTCTTAATATATAAATTTTGAAGTGCAAGCAAGTAAGATAATCTATTTTTTTATATGAATTTTAATTTCGGTGGAAAATACTTTAAAACACCAATTACATATTTTTTGCAGCATTAAAACACAATTTTGATCCCATCTATATATTGTCATTTTTGCGGTGCCTAAACACATAATTGATGTTATTGTTAACCAAATTGAGTCGATCAATCCAGCTGGAAACAACTTTATAAATTTGTTGAATGAACTGTAATTGTTGAATGAATTGTAACTTATATGTTTCATGCAAGGAAAACTTGTACAACGCATTTTAACATAAATACGTGTGATAGATAGTTCAATCAAATGCGCTTTAAAGTACGCTCTCGTTTCCCTATATTTTTTTTTACGTCTTATACTACGGGAAGACTTGAATTGCAGTATTCTAAAATTGCAAGTATGTTCATTTGCAAACGAGACATTTTTCAGAATAGATATCAATTCAAACATGTCAAAAGTCTTGTAGTGAACTTACATAAATCTATAAAATAAAGTATCGTTGGTTTTCACACTTATATTATTGAGACTACATAACAAGTGAAAATTAAATAATAGGATATCTTAAAAAATAATTTGTTTAAACATGCTCATTTACACCTACATTTGCAAAGTTGTCATAACTTCTTTTTATGACAAATAGTGTTCTTTTTCAAATTACACAAAAATATTTCAGATGACTCGAGCTTCTTTGAAAACTTTTGATTTAAAGAAAAGGGATACTCTTGAATTTTTTAAATAGTGTCTAAAGATCTCGTTAGTTCAAAGTGTTATATTTTTATTTTTCGAAATTACAGCGAAGAGGTTAAATTATCTATATTTTATAACTTCCTTGATTCGAAACGTTGTACGTTTTTGAAATATATCAAATAGCCTGTTCAATTAAGACATTTAAATTGTTATTTTCTATTATTTGTGGAAATAACGAATTTAAGATAATAACAGACGTTCCATTTGAGGGAAAGAAATGCAGTTTATTCTGCATTAAGTCTGAAGATGACATTTTTAAAAAAGTGAAGAGTAACTTGAACATTTCTGGAAATTGTTTGATGGTGATAATCATTAACATGAAAATTATACAAGAATTATTATTACACTTTATTACATGTTTATATGATCGTGTGAATTAGAGACAAATTGAATATCATGTTTTTCAAATTGACTATTGATTATATTGAGTATGACATCATTTTTTTTTTTTTATCATATTTGTAGAGCTCTTAAAATTAAAGATAAATGGCTTCCGGTGGTAAGTATCTTTTTTCTCGTTGCAAAAAAAAAAAGTTGAATAATACCGCAACAATTAAAAAAATAAAGATTATTTATTATTGAATAATCGTAAATGCATAACAGTTCCAGAACAGTAGCCTAAAACTTTTTCATTAAATCCAATATGTTATAAAATATAGTTTTCAATATAGTTGTATTTAATCGCATATTAATATTTTCACAGATGTAAAACGCCTCTCTGGTCAATTGGAAAAGTTGTCTCTACCAGGTAGTTTCTGAAACATATATGTCTATCTATGCTGTTGTGAATTTGACTTTCAATTTATAAAGTTCAAATAACGCAATATGACAAAAACATCATGGAAATCTTGTTTTTATTCAGTTTATAGCACCAATACCTCCAACTGTTCATTATTTATGAACTTTACACCGGACCTATAACAAAGAAAAAAACATGTTAGGTAGCACGGGGCAGTTTCTTTTTATTCATTTCATTCTAGCCAGGGGATGTGTGTCTTCGTAACTCTAACTAGAATTTCCTCAGTTTCCATTCAACACAAATACCTTTAATTCACTCCTTATAAGGCCAATCACCAATTTCTGAGGAAAATTACTAGTCAGAACCTGTAAAATTTTCTACATGCTGGTTTTTCTGAGATTTTGACCCTTTCATATTTCGCCCATTTTTCATGATTTTTCTGCTTTTTATAAATTAGACCTCCCCCAGCTTATTCCTTGCAGAGGGTTGACATTCCGTACCGTGTGCATGTTGTACTATCACATGTCAGAGACATAACAGTGTAAAGTTTACTATGTCCCATCCACCTACTCTTTGCGTTAATTTACCTCCCGTCTGTAACTTGCAATTTCACTGTGCAAAGTCAACACAACAGTCATAGCCGCAAGTTTCGCATTTTACTTCTGATTCCCATGTACTTAACATTAGGGACCTACATATTGCATACTAATTTCAACAAGAGACATCCCTCTAACTAATAATAATCATTAAAAATCATTTCATGAATTTTAGCAGCACTCATAATTCTTCAAGTACAGCAAATCTCAATTTTACAAAAATATTGACGGGTACTTTCTCCGAAACTGTCCCTTGCTACCTTAGATGAACAATTAATATAAGTAAAAGGGGAACATATCGCCAGTCCTGTAACAAAAAAAAAACTTCTACTATGCATATTTTCCTTGTTGGTCATAAACTTAAAGTCACCAAACAAATTCTTTGTTTTTATAAAAAGCTTTCAGCCATAACTGATGTATCAAAAAGATCCCGACAAACTAGTCTGTGTTTAGTTTCAGTCCAAAGATGAATATTTACTTCCTAAATATTGTTGAGTTGTCTTATGCATCTCCCTTTATCTGAACAATGTACTTTTTGCTGTACAGCACTTGTTTAAAATTTCCCCTAGTTAAATTGAAGCGACATGTTCAATTTGTAATATGCTTACATATTTTAAGGTTTTAGTATCTTTAAAAAGACAGTACAGCGCATCTTATTAAAAACTGACTTGAAAAAAATTTCCGATCGGGTTCGGTATTTTTGTACTACTCTGAAAGTTTATAAAACTTTCAGAAATACAAATTTCTGCATGAAATCAATCTTATTATTTCATTAAAATTCATAATTATGTATAACTCATTAATATTTACATCGCAACGTGTTACGTGGTTCCGCCTTCTATACTATTACTCATGCGTATTTACTATAAACAAAACACATGCAGGGTTCGCGAAGATTCTCCAAGTCAGGTTTGTTGATAGAAATATGTATTTTCTACTTCTCCCAGGTAATAATTGTTCAAAGTTTTTAAAATAATCAGAATTATTATTTTGTAAGCATGTATTTTGCGTTTTTATCATAAGAGTTGCTACAATCTAAATTCACTTTGTAAGAGAAACCCTTTGAGCGGTTATTTGACATATTTATGTCTGTTCATTTTAAAATGAACTGAAACTGGTAAACCATTTATAAATTATCGAGAAAGTGATGATGTGTTCCGCTTAGACAGTCCCTTTAATATGATGACCGTAGTCGGGCGAAGATCTTGTAGTTTTCAGCAAATGCCAATTACTGTTAATCAAAATCCATATGGTACAGATAAACGATATAAGATTAATCCGGCTTGTACGACCCTTAAATGTCAAGCTCATAATTACATTAATTAGGTATGTGAAAGGGATTTTTATGTAATTCAACTGTCACAATCAACGTTATTTCTTATTTCCTAAAGTTAAAGACAAATGTATTTTCAGCTGTACTGCCTCTTTAACTAAATTTGATTGGAACTACGTATGTCTCTTTTACATGGACATGATATTAAATTGATGTAAAACAAAAAGGATACATGTTTGTACGGATATTCATTAATCATTTATTCACAAATTTCTCTTTTTATTCATGTAGGTATTCTTGGGATGTCTCCAGAGAAAAGAGTTGGTAAGTATATGTAATATCTCTGGTCTAACAGATTCCATATACTAATATATCAGATAAAAAAGAATCACTTTTTTCATTTTTCCGTTGTCTTTTGTTCTGAAAAGTGATGATCAAATACAAATACATTTCCATTGGCAAAGATCTCTCTATTTGATGTTATTTTAGTAAAAATAAATGTTTTAAAATTAAAACAATACTACATACATTTCTTAATTATCAAACCTCATAAATTATGCAGTTATAACAAAACACAAGAAAATGATACAGCAAATGTGTGAAACAAATCTTGATCATCAAGACTGGGATAAGGCCAAATCAACATGCTTAATCTGCAAAATAGATGATAACAATACAGTCAACTTAGAGGACAAAACAATTGGTGAAGAGGATAAACATGCGGAGGAGTTCTTACTACAGGAGTTGGAGAAAAAGAGTGAAGTGAGGAATGTCACTGTATTTATGAACAATTCTCCTTGTTCTACACCAAATCACGCATGCGCAGATAAATTGCTGAAGTACCTGGATGCTAACGAAAATGTTCGTTTGACCTTGTATGTCACAAGCTTGTACATGATTGCGCGGGAGTCTTCTAAAAAAGATGGTCATTCAGAAGTCATCACAAACGAAACTGTTCACAGAGCTGGTTTGAAAAGACTGAAACAACATACTCGCTGCGAGATCAATGCCTTCAATAAAAATGTATGGGAAGATTTATTAAACATTACCAAAATGTCCCAGCAATTCAAAGAAGATTTCATGAGTAAATACTGCAATGTAAGGAGCAGAAAAGAAGAAGATGATTGCATCAGATCGGATCTTGAAACCATCTGAAAATTGAGCTATTTAGTTGCAGTCATATTTGTTTGTATGCTTTCAATGTAGTTTTAAAAAGAACTTAGAAGTAAATATGTACTCAGTATCATATGCATGTAAAACTATATTTACCTTTGCTGTTGTAGAAATTCATGTATCTACATTACCCAGCATTGATTCAATGTTATACATACAGTGTTTAATTGAAAACACATTGTTATAAAACCTTATTTGCAGTGTAATGTCATTTATTCCACAGTTCGTTTTTAGATTTTTCATGTTTTTTTTTTGTTTTTGTTTTTTTGTTCTTTGTTTGCAAAATGTGCTTTTAGTTATAATGAAATCTAAGTACATGAACACGGTTATATTTTCTAAGTCATGATGAATACGAAGAAGAAAACGGGGAATGGCTGAATATGTTGATTAGTATTCTATAACGCTTTGTGCCAATTTTATTTATTTTTTTCTAGTGTAAATTGAGATAAGATAAAATGCATCAGTAAATTAAAGTGTGATGTCAAAACAACGTCCCATTTAACACATCCTTGATTCCTTATAACTAATAAAATATACTAACAATCGCTAATGTGCGTTATTCAATTTGTCTACTCACCTGACGACAGTTATTGACACGACGACGTCAAAAATAAATCATTTAATGATAAAACAACCACTTTTGAAGTAAATTATTTCAATAGTAGTTGGAAATGCATTTTATTATAAATATCACTTTGTAACAATTATTGAAATACAACCAATATTGAAATAAAAATGCCCCCCCCCCCCTTTTACTTAAATTAGATGATATTGATTTGGGTCTTACTGTCTGTTTATCATTCTGTCTGTGTGTAACACAGATGATATATTACCATGTTATGGGACATTTGGCGATATTCTTGCGAATAAAAGTACATAATAAATAAAATACTTTCACTGTTTTAGAATATTCAAATTCTACAATCTAAGACCCCCAAAACAATACGTTTCCAAAAAGCTCTTTCATGATTTCATGACTAAACAAATCGTAGCTAACTGATTTCTTTTAGGTACAAACTGTGATAATTAAATATATAAAATCATCCTTCATATTTAATGAATTATTTCGATAGGAAGTACGTCACAATATAGTATTATTCTCTACCACATTAAAAATTTTTTTTTTTTAAGATTTAGCAATGACTTTTTCATTTTATATCAACATTTGCTATAGTTTAAAAAGACACCTATTGATTTTCGGGTCAAAAGATCAAAGTTTAACCCTTAGGTCGATCAATGAAGCAAAGCAATACCCCCTCCATCCTTGCGAGCGATTAGTCCACACCAAGCAGGGTACAGAAACTCGTTGAATTTGGTTGTGTCAATAGTGGTTACAAAGTAATATGTATAATAAAATTCATTGTCAACTACTATTGAAAAAAAAAAAAATCAATAGTGGATGTATTTCAATGTGGTTGCAAACTGATATTTATAATAAAACACATCGCAAACCACTAATAAAAATAATTTATTTCAATAGTGGTTATAAACAAATACATACCGAACACCTATTGAAATAATTCATTTCAACAATGGTTGTATTTCAATAGTGGTTGCAAAGTGATTTTTGTAGTGAAAAACATTCCTAACAAATATTGAAATAGTTAATTTCAAAAGTAATATCTATAATGAAATTAATTCTCAACTTCTATTGAAATAGTTAATGTTATATTTCAAAAGTTGTTGCAAAAGGATTCTTATATTGAAATACATCTCCAACCACTAACTGAACTAATGTATTCGAATGGTGGTAAGCGAACGTGTTACACACATACAATGATAGACGGTCAGAAAGTCAGACAAATTCAATACAATATCACTAAATTTGAGTGAAAGCGGGAGACAATATTTATTTCAATTGTGGCTGTGTTTCAATAGTGGTAACAATCTGACAAAATGCATTCTTAACTACTTTTGAATATCAATAGTTGGTGTATTTCAATAGAGGTTGCAAGTTAATTCTTATAATGAAATACCTACATAACCATTATTGAAACAAAATATCTGTAAGCCATTGCTCACTAGTAATAACCCCGATCTGATATGAATATGCAAAATATGCAAAGTCGACATTTAACAGGAAGTTGGCATCCGATTGGTACAAAAATAAATTCCAACGTATGGCATGCCTAAACAAATAGTGTGTTAAAATTTCAAGCATCTGCAATTTATAGTTGCTGAGAAATCTTTGACGAAAATTTGTTTGAAAATTTAGGCTAAAAATCAAAGTAGTCATTTAACAGGAAGTTGGCGTCCGAAAATTTGTTTGTAAATTTATGCTAAAAATAAACAAAGTCGTCATTTAACAGGAAGTTGACGTCAGATTGGCATATTGTACAAAAATATATCCTACGTTATGGCGTGCCTAAACAAATAGTTCGTAGTTCTTGGAAGAGAAAAAATAATTTAAAAAAAATCTGCAATAGATTGTCTATCCACATTGAAATATGATACTTATATGATGATTTTGAATTAATATCATTTAAAAAATGACCATGTCATCGAATTTGTTTTTTCGAGGGCACATGTCAAAGTGCGATGTGATGTTAAATTTCTTCAATTTTTCATGAAAAGTACTGCGCAAACTCTAAGAAAAAGGCTTTGTACATCATTTCTAAGTTGATTTATAAAAGCAAAGAACTATAAGAGTTTGCTATACATTTTTTGACATAAAACACTTCAAAACTTAAGCACTAGGACGGTTTTACTATTTTTATCGATACGAGTATTGATGCGGATCGAAATGTAAATGATTTGTTCACTGGCTCAAACTCTGTTAAATAATCTTTTTAGATGCTTTTAAATATTGTGAGTTAATATAAAACTCACTACAGAACTTTGACATCCCCAAACAAATTTTGTGCATGTTAAATAATGTTGAAAAGCGTATTTCAGCATGTTTAATAAAAGCAAGATCGCCCACTACATGCAATATTGAAGTGTGTATGGGTGACGTTCAACGGCTATATATTGCGTCATAAGCGATTTTTTATTGCGTTTTAGTAATTGTGACGTAATATTGAGAATTCGATGTTCGTACAATCACTCCTTTTAGGTGCGCGATATATCTGCGCAAAGCGAATTAGGTCCGTCGTCCTTTAATAGTTTGCAACAATGTGACATTTTTGTCTAAATAAAGCATTTCGAACACAATCACGAGGTGAACACCTGTGCGTATTATATATCTAATACCTTCATTATCAGCTGATAGTTGCTATAGTTTGCGGTATAATGAATTGATTTGGTTAAATTATCCGGGGCTTAATTATGTATGTTCGTTTTTATGCCAAATGAATCTTTTTGATCATCTGATCATAGTTTTATAAATTTGCTTCTTTTTTAGCAGATACCAGAAAAAAAAATATAGGTATTACGTAGAACACAATTTTAACGGGTACGGATATAATTAATTGGAAGATCTTGCAGCAAAAAACATACTATGCACAATAGAGGATGAAAATGATCCTATAGTAACACAAAATGACGAAGGGGTACATGCAGAGAAAATAAAATATATTCAGGTAAAAAAAACCATTGCTACAGAAAATGTTACTGTTTATATAAACAACTCCCCTTGTGCTGATTGTGCCAAGATATTAAAAAATTACTTAGAAAAAAATAGGATATTCATCCCACTTTATATGTCACTCACCTGTACAAAAAAAGACGAAGGTCTTGTCAATTGGGAGCGGATGATGGGAAAAACGAAGGTCGTATGGGTTTTATAAAGGCGCACGAACACGTAGCTAAGTTAAAGTATTGTACAAGTATGGTTTGGTGGCTTCAGTACTAATATATCGCACACATTTTTCAAAAGGAGAAGGAAACCATTATATGTAAAAAACTTGGTGGAAAAATACTTTTAATATGTATAATACACTAATATTTGAGCATCTTTGATGAAAAGAACATGATTGTGTACAAAATGTATCATACTATATAAGCAAATAGAGATCTTGAAAAGTTGGCTATAGTTTGATTCTTGGAATGTTGTTTCTGTGCATGTGCAGTTTATTTTGAAAACTTATACGCGCATTTTTTATCAAACGTAGCAAGGGCCAACCAATTTTTATAAAAGAATACCTTTGCATATGTACACGGGGATCCTGAAAATTTTCCCCCGGGGTTCTGAGGAGTAATTTTGTTTTCTGGGGAGAGGGGGAGGACCGATGCTTTTTTCGGTCATTTTAATCATTTCATTAATTATTTTCAAAATTATCGGAATGACGATATTACCTTTTATTGCAGCTAAAGGTTTAAATACATGTACAACCACAAGTTTTGGACCTCGTCTCTTGCATACATCGCACTGAGAATGGCTTCCTCCAACTGATGGTATCGGTAAGGTAATGATTGGGGGTGACTTTGGTGCATTTTGGGCTACCTTGTTAGATTGTGCATAGTCAGGATCCTTCATTAGTACACACAGAAGACGGCCTGGGTGGGTGTTATTTGATTTAGCTATATCTATCTCCCGGGAACAGTGCAGTCTACATTTATTACAAATAGCACTTCCAGGGGAAAATAGATTTGCAGACTCAATGAAGAATTTCTGTAGAAATTTTCGGAGCTGCTTGTTATTTGGTCCATCTAATTTCCATCTGTCTCTGGTCTTTTGTCTTGAAGAACAAAGGACACAGCTGTAGAATCTTGGTAATGACATTTGGAGGATAGAAAAATGTCAATTTTTTATTTTACTTTTAAAAGAAAATTACATGTTTTATTCAACATGTATATTAATGGGTGAAGGTGAAATTATTGTTTTGTTCTAGTTATTTATTATATTATATATTAGCTTCAAAGACAAAGAAACGTGAATTATTCACGATAAGCCATTAAACAGTAAAAAATAAAATTTCTAATGTGCAGAAACAAACCAAAGGTGTTGCCAATAATTTGTTATTGCCTCCTCGTAGAGGGTGAACACTGTAAACAAATAATATCATTGTTACAATATGTAAACAATAGAAAACACACATGCAGTGACATTCTACATGTTACATTTTGCCATTTTATAAAATATTTACTGAATTTCAATGGTCGTGCTTCTTCACAACATAATTCACAAAGTGATATCTTCGATAGATGTATATAAATTGATAGCCTTCAGATTTGTTTCACACTATTATTTGTATAATTTCAATGTAAAAAAAAATAAAAATAAACCAATCTATGTTTTACAATAGGCCAGCCTAACACACAAACATGATAATATTCAAAGTATTAGACATTGAGCAATATCAATGCAGGAGAAACTGAAACAACTACAACACAATATGTTTTCTCAATGCATACATACATACTTATAATACAAAAAACTTATAATACAAGAAACTTACTTCTATAGTTTCCTATGGCTAGAAAAACGTAAGAGTTTTCTACTGCGAGCACGCGTGGAAGTAGAACTAACAAAACTAGTTTAGGAGACGTCAGATCCGGATTATTTCCGGCATAAATCACCGTATCTAAATATAAATGATCTTATAGGTAGAGTAAAAAGGTTTAATATCTGAGATTAAAAAAACATAGTTCACATCACAACGGATTCGAACCTTCTCAACAGTGCATCTGGTTTTAAGGTCTTACGCAAGGAAATAGCCAATCAAACTGAACTTAGTCAATTGTAGTTCCATATATATAGAGACAAATTCTTTTCTTTCTTCCTTTTTGGCACCTTTTATTACTTAAGTGGAATTGTCACACTGAATTAAATGGAACTTTTTTTAGATGCGCATGATGCAGCTTCCTAGATGGTGTTGAGTCTGTTTGTCAACATGTGAAACCCACGTGTATTTGGGGTTAGGTATGTTTACTATCAATTATCTCTCTTAGAAGCCGCATAAGGCGTTATTTTTCTGATCTCAAATATTTCTTGAATCATGTAACATTAATCTTTCTTACATTAATAATAAGCTTAGAGTATAGTTAATCAATTAACTTAACTAAAGCTATATAATAACATATAGTGAAATTAATCAATTGTGTGAGACCTTAAACGTCTTGGCCCGTTCGACTACACTGTACAATGAAAAGGAGAGAAAATGAATAGCAAGAATAGAAATCTACTGTTTAAGTGCAGAATTGTAACAATTTTTTAGCCTTCTTTTACATAAATATGAGAACTTCATTGACTTTAAACTAATTTTTTTTACCTCCATAAACAAACTCCCAAAAGATTTTTTACTTAATCACTTATTACATCGTAATCAATTATATAAATATATATAATATATATATATATATATATATATATATATATATATATATATATATATATATATATATAGATATAGATATATATATGAAATTAACATTGGCACATAACTGTGGATCATGTGAATATGTCATTTTTTGTCACATAATTTCATTTTTTGGGAATTTTGCAAAACATACCGTATCCATGGCAGTATGAAGTCATCACATAATTTTATTCCATGAAAAAATTAAACATTTTTAGAAATATTGACCAGTTTATAAATTATTATTACAGAAGTTTACACAATGTTTAAATTTATGCCTAAAATTGAGGCCAAAATAAGCCCTTACTGCCCTTTCTTTTTTGAAGCAGTGTAAATTTCTTAAAGGATACATTTGGTGTAATTGTTTTAAAACATACCACAATCATACATACGGAAGCGTATTAGTGCCACATATACACTTCACATTTTTTTATATTCTACACTTTAACGTGTAAATTTTACACTTTAAAGTGTAAATTTTACACTTTAATCTGTAAATGTTACACTTTAATCTGTATAATTTACACTTAAATCTGTAAAATTCACACTTTAAAGTGTAAAATTCACACTTTAATCTGTAAAATTCACACTTTAATCTGTAAAATTCACACTTTAAAGTGTAAAATTCGCACTTTAATCTGTACAATTTGCACTTTAATCTGTAAATTTTACACTTTAATCTGTAAAATTCACACTTTAAAGTGTAAAATAAACACTTTAAAGTGTAAAATTCACACTTAAATCTGTAAAATTCACACTTTAATCTGTAAAATTTACACTTTAATCTGTAAAACTCAAACTTTAAAGTGTAAAATTCACACTTTAATCTGTAAATTTTACACTTTAATCTGTAAAATTTACACTTTAATCTGTAAAATTCACACTTTAAAGTGTAAAATTCACAGTTTAATCTGTACAATTTACACTTTCATCTGTAAAATTCACACTTTAAAGTGTAAAATTCACACTTTAAAGTGTAAAATTCACACTTTAATCTGTAAAATTCACACTTTAATCTGTAAAATTTACACTTTCATCAGTAAATTTTACACTTTTATCTGTAAAATTCTCACTTTAAAGTGTAAAATTCACACTTTAATCGGTAAATTGTACACTTTAATCTGTAAAACTCACACTTTAAAGTGTAAAAATCACATTTTAATCTGTAAAATTCACACTTTAATCTGTAAATTTTACACTTTAATCTGTAAATTTTACACTTTAATTTGTAAAATTCACACTTTTATCTGTAAAATTTGCATATAATATACACATACATTTGAGAGTTTTTAATCATTGCGGTGATTTGATCGAAGGAATATGGACCGTGATTTTTTAATAAGTGAATATTTTAAGTTAGGTCTTAAATACAGTGACATCATTAAATGTATGGACGAATTACATGGGTATGTCTTGAGTATCCGCTCACTTAAAAGGATTACTAAGAAAATAGGACTTCATCGCCGGAAATATAAGACTGATATACTACAGGTAGCGTTGTTTGTGTTCGAACAGTGTGAAATGCATGGCCAAATGCACGGATACCGCTGGATGCATTTAAAGTGTCTTGAAACTGAACTCATTGTTGACCAAGAGACCGTTCGTGTTTTGCTGCATATTATTGATCCGGAAGGTATCGAGTTAAGAAGAAAGAGGCGACTCAGAAGACGAATTTATTCCATTAAAGGCCCAAACTCCGTCTGGCATATCGATGGTTATGATAAACTTTCTAGATACGGAATAAAGATACATGGCTGTATTGATGGATTCTCACGCCAAATTATTTGGTTAAAGGCAAGTGTTTCCAATAAAAATCCAAACATTATTGCTCATTATTATATAGAAAGCATAAAAAGATATGGAGTGTGTCCAAGACGTTTAAGAGCTGATATGGGTACCGAGAACGTTCATGTTGAAGCAATTCAAAAGTTCCTCAGACGACACCATCAAGACAAGCATGCCGGAGAACGGAGCTTCTTGTACGGAAAAAACATAAACAACCAAAGAATAGAAAGTTTGTGGGGTATGATCCGCCGTCAGGGAATTCAATTCTGGATGAATGTTTTCCAAGGACTTGCAGAAAGTGGCTTTCATAACGCAGATTACTTAGACCAAGAAATGACTTGCTTTTGTTTTCTTCAACTAGTACAGGTAAGAATTCCATGGTTGCATGGGTCTGCCACCACTTGTCAGATAATTATACTGACTTGTCAAATGATTATGTCGACTTGTCAGATATTTATGTCAACTTGTCAGATCTTTATGATGACTTTTCAGAAAATTATCATATTGACTAGAAACTCAATATTTTGTTTTTAAAGCGTGTTAGTGCCACTAACTGTCATTACCTTGTTATCATAATATCTGACAAGTCGACATAATCATCTGACAAGTCGACAAAATTATCTGACAAGTCGACATAATGATCTTACAAGTTAACATAATTATTTGACAGAAAAAATAAAATGAAGAATATGAGCATTCATATTATAAGTCGACTTGACAGATAATGATGTTGACTTGTCAGATATTATGTCTTCTTGTCAAATAAAGATGTCGACTTGTCAGATAATTATGTCGACTTGTCAGATGATTATGTCGACTTGTCAGATAATTTTGTCGACTTGTCAGAGCCTTATGTCGACTTGTCAGAAAATATGTCAACTTGATGGAACAAATTGGGCGTGGAAACGTTTTTAGTGTTGAATTTTTTCAACATGTGAATAAGTGACAAGTCGACATAAAGATCTGACAAGTCAACATAATTATCTGACACGTCAACATCAAGATCTGACAAGTCGACATGATTATCTGAGAAGTGATGGCAGTATTATGCCACCATAGAATTCAATTCAAAGTCATACATGTACTTTCTTTACAAACTGTTTCTTTCAGATAATACAAACTGTCTTTAGTTATAATTACGCAGATTTATCCATGGATCAAAATTGCGCATAAAAGACATTTTGAAAATCCAGCTGTACATGTATTAATGATTTCATGTGTTTGTTTTAGGACACGTTAGACGACATCAGTTCTATCTGGAACCGTCATAGAATTAGGCGATATAGACAAGGAGTTTCGCAATGTGGTCGACCCTTTCTTCTTCATCACATGCCCAGCGCATTTAATACTGTGGATTATGGCGTTGAAATAAACGAAAACGAATTGAATATTTGCGAAAGTGAATTAGAAATGCTACCGCATTTGCCATGCTCAAAATTAATCAAAGACCTGTGTGCATGTATAATGGAAGAAAACAATATCGCAATGCCTCAGGATCCAGAAAGCATGCAAACTTTGTACATGTTTTTAAGAGAGGAAATAAGAAACAACTTATGATTTGTCGCAGCATCTTGCTAGTTTAGCAGTTGTAGTTAAAATAAATAAACTAAAGCTCTTATTGGTATTTTTTGAAGTTGAAAATGTATATCATTATGGTATCAAATTTTTCAAGGAACACAAATAGTCTATTAGTTACTGTAATTTGTTCATACAATAAAATTTGTCATTACAATAAGTTGTTTTTTGTTTGTTTGTTTGTTTGTTTTTTTTAAGGAACGCGATTTGTTGATTGGTGTCATGTAATCCTGTGTGATCAAGCAATGGATTTTGTTATAGACTTTTAATCCATATTTGGCAAAAAAGTGGGTTTGGCATGCAGACATTGGACGACTCAATATCAAAATTAACACGCATATTCTTTCAATATCAAAAGTTTTGCAACAATTATAATTTTTTAGCACTTTAAAAGATAGACGCACTATAATACCTGTAATTATTATAATACAATTTATTGCATAGTGTCATGACGGCAGGCATATCTAAGGTTTAAAAGTTGCCTTTTCCGAAACAGTGCAGGCAACGGATACAAGCAATAATAAGGTTTTTCATTAAAAAAATTATCAATGCATGTTTAATGTGTCAACATTTACATTCACAATTGGTGTTTATATATTAGATGTAATAAGCAACATTGATCAAGATTTTTAAAGTAAAACTCTTCACCATGAACGTGTGTAATCCTGATTTAAAAAACGATTAGCCATATTTGAACGGTGAAAAAAAGGGGGAGGGGTATCGCAAGAAGTTGTTACATAGTGCCTATTACGGTACAATGTAAGTAATAGTTGGTGTTGGATTATCATCATAAACAAAGAATAATCCGTGTCTTCATATCAAAGCAACGTGCGCAGCATCTTGGTATCTTCAATTTCACGGATATATCTCTTGAGATATTTGAAGGACTCGGATTCTGGTTCATCGCATTTAAGAGTCGAAAGAAGTTTTTTTGATGTCGGGGTTATTTTCTGAAATTCACTGTCAACATCCAAAACAAGCTCGTAAGTTATCAACACCTCAAAAAGGCAATTCTCTAATGAATGCTGGTTCTTGTACCATTTCCAAATGGGCAATTTGGTCAATGACAGGCCCAATGTTATCTTTGGTAATTTTCACCTTACAATCATGAGTGGAGAGGATCTCAAGAAGTTCATCCATGTCTGCTTTCTCCATGTCCCCAATTGCATTGGAAAGAATTCCACTTTCACTTTTTGGGATAAATTGGAGAAATTCTTCTCTAAGTTTGTCACTACCAAATCCAAACAAGGAGGACTTTAGGAAGTTGGGGGCTAGTCGAATTGGCAGTATTTTTTGAAGGATCCAACCTAAGGCGATAATTTTCCCAACAGCCCTCCAATCGCCAGCCTCCATATCATGTCGGAGACATGGAATTTTCAAATCCGTACCAGTTGTGCACTGTTCATAAAAGTCTTCCCAGAATTCAGAAAGCATATCCCTCATGACTCCCCCGCTGTCATAAGCCTGTTCTCTTTCTCCGTTTGGAAGAATTATTGAGGCAAGTATAATGTCCTTTTTAAAATCGACATCAGAATTTTCTTTGAATATTTTGATAAGCTCTCGAAGAACTTGCCCTCGATGCACTACAATACTAAATTCCTTAGGCTCGCGAACTATTGGAATAATTGGAATAGTGGGTGTTCAAGTCGCCTCCCCCAAATTGTCTTCCCAAAGTAGAAGGATAGCAGGATGAGGTAGTGAGGAGCTGTCACTGTCATCTCCTACATCAGGATTCAATGGACGTTTACTTGAATCTTTTTTTAGAACATTATCTTCCGAACTTTCAACTCCAACACTTTTTCAGTTAGGTCTGTAAAATGTTGAATAGGATTGGTTGACTTGTTTTCAGTGCTCGAGGAAGGGTAGTTTTCGTCCTCCTTGACAACTTTAGAGGATTCTCCTGGCGTATTCTTTGATTCTTTAAGCTGCTGTCCAGCCTTACTTGGTGATGCGCTGATTTTGGTTTGGTCAGTTTGTTCTTGTGTTCCATCCAAACCTTCATCATCTGATAATTGTTTCTTTTGTCTTGTACGCAAATAGAAGTGCACAAACTGAAGTTTGGCTTTGTCAATTATGTCCCCCAATGTTGTTTCCTCATCTTCTAGAGGTTTCAGTTGGAAATCCGTTATTTCAAAATCCATGTCCTTCAGCTCTCCATGTTGACTTTCGCCATCAGGAAAGAAAAGATTTAGACACTCTTTTATGATGGATTGCTTGTTCAGTGATTTGTTAAGCATCACGGTTCTTTTCACTCCTCCTGCTTTTGCTCTTACATGCACATACATCTTTTTTCCTTCGTCGAAATGATACCAACCAAGATGTACTTTGTGTTCTTCTTTTTTGGCACTTAACTTGGGGATTTTTTTGGCAACTGATTCTGTTTCCTCGTTTGACGTATCTGTATAACTGGCCCTCCTGCTTCTTAACCTATCTCTAAGTCGATCCATAAGACTAGCCTTTCTTGTCTTTGGTTTCTCCAGTCCTTCTGTCAGGAAATCCCTCAAAGCAAATCGGTTCCCCTTTTTTTAAAGGTATTCCTTTAAATCAGCATCCGTCATACCTCTTGCGGCATCCTCATCAATCTAAAAATAGTGATAAGGTATTAATGAAAAATAATTATTAAAAATATTTTGAGTTAAACTATATTTTTAAACTACACTGCAAAACTGAGGGTTTTCGCAAAAAGTCAGTTTTAGAAGGCGATATCTGATATGTTTGGTTTGAAAACAGTTTTAAGTACTAGTTTTGTATTAAGGGACTATTTAGAACATACTATCATAAGATGAAAAAATCTTCAGTAGGGACTCAATGTTAAAATACTTAGTATTCATTAAAACGTTAATTAAGTATATCGCCTTTCTATTTTTACATATATTTTCGATTTATTAAAGCTGTTTGGGTCAGAGTTGTTGGCCATTGTTCATCAGGTGAGCGATATGGCCCCTGTGCCTGTTTATGGGTTTAACGGAAAACGGATGGTGCTAGGTATTAAAGATATTTTATCTAGCGGCTGCCAAATAATTCGTATAATTATCTAGCGGCCGCCACTTACATGTATCTATCTGGCGGCCGCCAACATAGTTATATAGCAGCCGCCAAATAAATAAGCGGCGGTCGCCACCTAATTATATGGCGGCCATCAGATAATAAACTTGTGATAATAAACAGATAAATAAGTTTCAGTCGCCAGATATTATGTGGTTGCTGCCAGATAACAATTTGTTGGCCGCCTGATGAAATATATTTGTTCCACCTGTCTCTTTCAACCTTCCATAGTTAACGCTCTTCTGTAATAGATATACATGTATGCCGAAACAGTTCTGTATGAAAAAAAAATATCAGACAGTTGAAAGACTCATAGTAAAATCTAAAAGCGTTTGTGAGAAAAGAATCGGACGCGTTTGACGAACGAAAGTCATCTTCTAACTATGGAGGGTAATCGTATTCAAAAATCCAGACATGTAAACTTGTAAATCCGAATATGTAATCGTGTTGGTGTGTGAGTCTGAGTATGAATATGTGTAATTCTGATCGTGTAACCTATAAAACTCAGGGATAAACACTTTAGAGTTGACCCCGCAGGGCTTCAATCTAATTTTTCCTACAGATGCTAATTGCAGCTGTAAAATGCTGTTTGTTATTTACATGTAACCTGCCACAATAATACAAACTTTCCATCTGTAGTCTCTGCATTTGTATTTCCGTTTTCTGAAATATCATGGCTGACATGTTGCAAATCAACAAATGTAAAGTCTACAAGTTTGTCGAATTTTGACATGACCATATATGGAAACAGTGACGTCACCGATAGAAAAAGGCTAGCTGCAGGTAAAGGCATGCCGTAATTGCCGGAATGGGGGTGGAATAATAAAAAAAAATAATAAGGTAGGTCTTTAATCATATTATCTCTGGATAACAACTTTTCTTAGAAAATATTATTTTTCGGAAAGTTATCGATAAGAAAATCAAAGAATCTAAAGACATTGGTTTTAAGATTTTGATTAATATGAGACATAAGAAGCGACACCCCCTTTAAAAATATATAAATATAAATTCCACAGATAAGGTTAACTGTCGTAAAATTAAAATGTGCATAAATATTTTTAAAAATGTTTCATTTTGTATTGTCGGCAATATATAGGGAAAAAAGCCTATTATGCAGGTGAAAATTGGCAAAAAAATTTCAAGCAATTATTACGGGATATGAGCATGACGTCCTGAATGTCGGTTCAATACAGACTCACTTTGTGAAATTGGTTGATGAAAAATTTCTGGAGAGCTATTATAATACAGCTTTACTGCCACTTATGAACATGTACTGCAACTACTTAATTTTGTAAAATTATCGTCAATACAGTATATACATGTATTTTAAAATCCAGTTCATATACGATCAAATTCATCCGACCCACCCCGTTCCTTACTTTCAGAAATCCAATTTACAAGGAAAAATCATAATTGCAAAAACATAAACATACTAGTATACCATTACTATTTCTTCAAAACCTTTCAATTTTTAACAAAACTTGTACTTTGATTAATAATTATAAAACTTCTTTTTATTTATAACAGTTTTAGATTGTTTTATTATTTATCTATCACTTGCACAACAAAATCATTTTGATATTTTAAAAAAGTATAAATACATGTATAGTTACATACATTTTTCCGCAAAAAATTACCAAATCTTTGCAGTTCGTTTATTCTAACTAATTCAGAAAAATAACAAAAAGAACAAGAGAAAAGCTGTCAGTGTGACAGCAAACCGGGTTTTCTTAAACAGTATCCATAATCCATTTGTCAATCCTGAATTGATAAATACTACCTATTCAAAGAAATGGGGTACTCTATATGCAATGTTTTTGCCAAAAATGACTAAGTTCAACAGCTGATATTGTTTTTTATAAATTATCAGAAATCAAAGTCTTAGCAATTTGCATACCTCTGATATATGTATAATTGATATGCAAAAGAACAATTTCCTATCTCGAAAACTGTACGAGGAGTTATCGGTACAATAAGGGTACCTTTTTGGCAGATACTCGCCCGCCCGCCATTTTCACTATTTCAATAATCGAAAAACCCGATTAAAAATTATCTCTAAAAAATCTTAGAATTCAGAAGCAATGGAGCTACATGGGACCTCACGGCGGTCTCCGAACCTCATGCCGCTCAAAATATATTTACCCCCTTAGGAAATTTCTTAATCCGTCTCATTTCTAGAAAAGAGTACGCATTAAAATATATTCCAGTTTAAATTACATGTCAAATTATTTAAGAGAAATAAGATATAAGGCATTTCTTTTTAACCCTTCTTGTATAATACCATGAGAATTATATTACAGAAATTTGCGCATTCGTCACATCGGCGACGATTTTTATATGCATGACCCTTTTCCTGTTAGGTCCAGTTTCAATCATGCCTCAAAATTTTTCTAAAAATAATACCGGTATTTTCGATAGAAAAAGTGTCGTTCATTAATATCTTATTGCAACAGTTAAGCTGAATATTATGTTTATTTTTCATCCATTCCGGCGATTACGGCATGCCGTTTCCCCGCAGCAAGGCAGTTGCCATATAAGGTCAGGTCCACTGGATGAAAAATCCAGTTTCAGCAAAACTAAAACTATATGGAAACCTTGCTGAAACTTGAAGTTGAAGTTTCCTGTATAGTTTCCGCAATGCGGAAACCAAAATTGAAATGTATGAAAAGTGGTGTAAATTATTATGGAATTATCAATCAGTTTCAGCACATTTCCGCTAGGTTTCAGGATGCTGAAACTTTAAGTTAAGATTCCAAATAGTTTACGCACAGCTGAAACCATTACTAAAAATTATTTGAGTTTTGATAGTTATATCAATAATTTTAACAGGTTTACGTTTAATTCTAGCCTCATGATCATGAATCCTTACATGCTTATATGTACAGTAGGTCTCAGCGTGACTGAAACTGTATGTATACATGTAACTATCTTTAAATGTGGAAAATAAGGTAACTAACAAATTTACTAAGTAATTGATTTTAAATTAAACGAACAACTGATGTCTCTCTTGTTAAATAATCAAATCATTAATCTTAGGTAGTGGGGCACGTGTATACATGTGTATACATTCTTTGTCCATGTGACCCCCTCTTTGTGATTTTCCTGTATATTCTGTGTGGATTGCAGGGTTTTTCTGTCAGGAGTGAACAAAAGACTCCTTATACCCGCACTTTGTAAAGAAAGTTCGGGTATATTGTTGTTACCCTGTTCCGTCTGTCCGTCCGTCCGTCCGTCCGTCTGTCACGTTTTACTTTCTCAAACTGCTCTTACATCTTATAAACCAGCAAACTGAATTCTTGGAGTATGATTTGGGGTGTCATGTTTTGTAAACAGGTTTCAAAAATTCAATGGTAGTCCTGGGGGTCAAATAATTGGTAAAAAATGACGTTTTTTGACAAAAAACCTTCTTCCTCGAACTCCTTTTACATTTTCAACAGAAGACAAATCATCTCTTGGAATATCTTTTGGGGTGTCCTATAGATGCGCAATAAGGTTTCGGAAATTTCAATTTTGTCCTGGGGGTCATTAAATGGCTGAAAAATGACGTTTTTTTTTAACAAAAAGTCTGGTTTCAAAAAACGTCAATTTCTTTTTGCAGTAGCCTAATGATCTTATAGGATATGCTTCGGGGTGTCATGTTGACGTGTAATCATGTTTCATGTTTTTGTTTTTATCACGGGGATCTGTGGGCATAAAAAAATGACGTTTTTTTTTGCCAAAAAATATGGTTCCCAGAACTCCTCTTACAATTTATGCAGTAGCTATGTCATCTCTTGACATATGATAGGGACTGTCCTATAGATGTGCAATAAGGTTTTAAAAATTTAAATTTCATCCAGGGAGTCAAACAGTAGCTGAAAATTGACGTTTATCACTCCTAAAAAAAACCTACTTCCCAGAACTCCTCTCATGATTTAATGAATAGCCACACCATATCTTGGGTTATGATAGGGGCTGTCATATAGTATGCAATAAGGTTTAAAAAATTTAAATTTCATCCAGGGAGTCAAATAGTAGCTGAAAATTGACGTTTATCACTCCTGAAAAAACCTACTTCCCAGAACTCCTCTCATGATTTAATGAATAGCCAAATCATTTATATGGATATAATAGGGGCTGATCTATAGATGTGCAATAAGGTTTTAGAAATATAAATTTGATTCTGAGGGTCGATGCTATCTGCAAAATGATGTTCCGTCCCATAAAAAACCTAATTCCTGGACCTCCTCTTATCTCTTGTGATTGAAATAACGTATCATAAGATGCATAAGGAGGAAGAATATATATGCTTTAGGGGTGGGGATCACAAGCATTTTTTCAAGTTATTTGATCATTTTTGATTTTGGGAGGGTGGGGTTAGGGTGACCCCCAGAGGCCATGACCTACTAATACCACAAAAAGATTTGCCTTGACATGGTCATGGTTCAAGAAACAAAAATATATATGGTTTAGGAGTGGGGATTTCGATGATTTTGAAGATATTTTAAAAATATTCAACTATTCATGTTTTCTATTTAAGAGGAGGGGGTGGGGTGGTGGAATGACCCAAGTGGCAGGGGCCATTTTGTCTTAAATGTATCTTGACATGATCAGCAGCAGAATTGGACATAATTATCACTAGAGGGCATCTGCAGAGTGGGGCCCTAAATAGTTACAAAATCAATCTACAAAACATATTGATAATATGTTATACATGTATTTAGAAATGTCTTTATTTTCAAAATGATTAACAAATCAATCATTCAAAATGAGTTATAAATAACCGATTGGCAATTCTGCAATTGATTGCAAGATCCCTAGTATAATATCACATGTATTTTTTTTTTTATATATAATTAAACATGTATGTTAACAATCAGGATTAAAATGCACAAATTTTCATGAGTCATAAATCTTGACATACCACATATCTCTTGACAAAAAAGAATAAGCAATTTAAAATAAAAGAAAATTAGTCATTAACTCCTTTTCTATTACTGGTGTATGATGATGGGGTAGGGGATATAATGGGGAAAAAAGCTGCAGCATGCCTTCATTCTCACTAAAAATGTATATCTAATCCACACATCCTGGGGATGGGGAACGGTTAAGGCCCCTTCCCCTTCCTCCCTATTATAACTCATATAAACATGGTATTTAATACCCAAATTTAATACAAAATAGGGTCAATATAGAGTCAACTCAATAGTGTAAGTCTGACAAATGAAAAAATAAAAAAAATTCTGCAATTAAAATGACAGAAACTGTAGATAAGCTTATTTAAATACAGATGATGATACAGTATGCTGGCAAATGGAGATCACATTTTAGAAAGTGAAAGTAAAACTTAACTGTTTTGTATACCGGTGTCTCATAATATTGCGCTACTACATGTATTATACTTACCTATATTGGTCAACATCATAATGATAATCCAATTAGCACCATACGAATTCCTTTAGCTGATCACCACAAAAGAAACGTTTATTCATGTTAATTAATCCTATTCTGCATATCAAGAAAACATATGCATGTACACCACGTGAAACCCATCTAACCAAAGAGCTGGGTAAAACTAGTACCCGATGCAACCTGTACACCTGTGTTGTATACATAACTTCAGACAAAGATCATTTAATTGTAACATATTGCATTTGGCCTTCTTTTCGACTAAAACTAGTACAAGAGAGTGTTATTTAGAGGCAAACACTTGGTGCGGGTATTACTGTCTAATGACAGCATCTAGTTCAATTTGTGTGTATCTCAGTTAGTAAAATTAATTAGTTACTCTAATTAATGATTAATTAGTAAAAAAAAAGACTCTAGGTGTATATGGCAAACATTGTATGATGAAATATGTACTTAGAATCATTTAATTATAAGAGCTAGCAATATACCTATTTTGTTAGACTCCTTCTTAAATCCTTTATCACTTTAATTAATAAATTAATGAATCTTGGTGTACTAATTAAGCAAACAAATTAACAAATTAAGGTAAAGTCATTGTAAATGCAACATTATTATAAACCATACCAAAAAATCGTACAACCTGAACTTTAGAGTTCATTTTTTAAAATCCCACGCCAATACATGTACACAGAAAAAACATTTTAAGTCTTCAGTTAATATATGATATTAAGTAAAAACCACTTGGGGTCTGAATCTGATATTGTTTATTTAGAATACATGCATTTTAGACTTTACTATGTGTGACTGTATCATGATTCGTGTATTTCTATACTTTGTATTTACATTATGTACTGTAAACACAAATATGGATCCATGTGTATGAAACATGTAAACTACATGTTTCTGTAATAAGATATAATAACTAAAGCATTAACTTCAGTTACACTTTATATTACAAAATCAGTTTAAAGTTGAATCCAGCACTAGTCATGTGGTGCAGGTGATTTCAATCCCAGTTTTTTTTTTAATTTGATGATACATTCGATTACATACGATGTAGAAAGTATACCAAATAATTAAGTAACTATTAGCACAAAACACCCCATGTCCACTACATGTAAATCATTTATTAGATTATACTTCTTAAAACTAAAACATGTAAAGTTATGTATTTAAAATGCTCATTTTATTCATATGTAGGTGGGTAAGGGTCAAGTTCGAATTAAATCGTCAAAATCCATTGCAATATATTCAGTTATTGACAAAATATTTTAAAGTTTATATATCAGTCACATATTGTGTGAAGTCACACACGTCTTACTTCCCGGCTTGTTCAATGTTAAATGCTTTTGTATTTTATGAATATTTTCTTTAACGTTCTGTTCATCCTGATCAAGCAATGGACATGTGTAACTGTAAAATAATTGTCATCAATTCATATCGTAGTTGTAAATTGACCGCACGGGACCCCGATAAACAGCCTACCGTCTAGACCACCGTTAATTGATGGGCATTTGATTAAACTTGTGATTCAAGTGGAAACTGCTCTGTGTTTAACATAAAATTTTCACTCCTCTATATTTTGAATAAGACAATGACTGTGCTCAGAATCGCGGTGAAAATTGGACAAGTTAAGATTACGTTGACAGTAAACTATATGGCTCTATCATTTAGTTTGGCAAAATCATGTGTACATATAATAAAGTTATAGACAAAATCTGAAACATATTTCTCAACCAAATTAGTTTAATTACAACGTTTAGCCATTTGTAAACAAACGGTCGGCCATTTTTTTTTGTTTATCACGTGTTACAATTGTAACAATAAAAACCAATAATTTTTCGTACTTAATCAGAAAATACTGACTCCAACAGTTCATATTTAAAATAAATAGATGTAAAAAATATTATATTCAGTAAAAATGATAATATTGATTAAAAATGATGTATTTTAAACTGTGGTGCACTTCGCGAAGATTTAGCGGGTTCTGATTGGTCAGTATTGGCGCACTTTATAATTCTGAGCGAAGGTTAAAATGGACAAGAAGGTGCTGTTGTAAAATGGAGAATTGGGAAACATGTATAGCCTCTACAACAAGGAGATAATGCATGCAGGAACGAAGAACTGATATCAAGGTAAGTTAGTTTACAATATAGATACTCCCGATAACATTTTCAAAGCTCTTAGTTATCTCTCATTTGCAAACGAGATCTCGCGCCTTCAAAATGGCGTCATTTTTTCAAACTTGGTTCGGCATTTTATTCCCACATCTCTTTAAAATATACGTTATGACCAAATCATTAACAAAGTTTATATGCATGATTCTCAAGATAGAGTTTGATAGAATATCCAGGAACGTATATTCGTCATAAAATGTATATGGATGCTTGGTACACAAGACGAACAAAGAATATTTTTTCCACATAACACAATTTACAAACTCTAAATGTAACATAAGTATTTAAAAAATAGTTTTTATTATTAAATCCGGAAAATGAAATCTTTCACGTTTTTCTTTTTTCAGCAGACACCATACAAAGTAAATCTCTTCGGTGAATGTTTTGACCAGCTGGACGATGTGAACGCAAGGTATTGCCTTTGGAATTTATTATTTTCACCCTTAACTTATACATGTGTTAGATTTTTATAATTTTAGTGTAGTAATTCGGGGGAAATTAAGGTCGAAGTTCTGGGAAAGGAGGTTGGGGGGAGGGGGGTGAAACACATTTTTCTTCCATTGTTTAACAAACAATTATTGAATCAAAATGAAAATAACCTAGTTTCAAACATAAAATGAAACATTTTAGACCAGATACTACTGAAGTCATTGCATCACATGATTTAATCAGCAACTGGCAACTGTAAAGTGGCTTCTTAGAGAACTATATTCAGAATGAATTTTGTGCTTTTACATCTACCTGTACATGTAACACTGAATGTTCGTTAATTAATCATTTAAATGAAACTTTATTAAACTTATTTAAGATAAAAAGAACAGACATAAAGTACAGCCCAGTGAAAGGAACGAGTTCATCACAAGAAGAAGAAATTTAATGCTACCACTGTCCAGAACTACCAAGTGTGATCTTACCTGAGTGCTTCACAAGCCTGGATAATGCTCGAAAATCCACCAGAAAGGCCTATTTCCATAAACTACAACTCGGGTTACATCAACAACATCCAAGAACACTCCATATTCATTCTAATGGACACATCTCTACGACCTGATTAAATCTCTGCAGAACAGACTTGGTAGCTGTAAAATATTCCTATTTCAAAGAACCTATAAACTATAAAAAGAACTTTTTATATAATCAAATACCAGTAAATTGCTATGTCTGTAAGCTAAAATCTAAGAAAATTACATGGTTTTGACTTATATTATCAAATGATTGATTAGACCTTGATATTAACTTTCATTTTCTTAAATAATTTGTTATATTTGCAAGTATTGCATAAAATATTAGACTCCTGGTAACATGTATACACCCATCTCCCAGTTGATAATATACATGCAGTGTTAATGATGTTGTTGATCCCTAGTAGTTGATTCAGATACATGTTCACAATCCAAACACAACCCCAAATGTTAATTTTTATTTTACCGGTATGATGTGTACTTTTTAAATAGAGAACTGAAAAGGCATATTTACTTATACTAACCAACCGTTGTCTGAAAAATCATAATATAAATCCTGAATCAGATATATATATATATATATATATATATATATATATATATATATATATATATATATATATATATATATATATATATCTAGATAATTAGTACATTGTGTGTTTTTTTTTATTTTTTGTGTTTACATTTATTGATTATTTAGTTTTTATTTGCAGCAGTATATGAACAATTTAGAAACCAATCTTAATACATGTAAAAACACTGCATTAGGATATGAATGTATGTATCAAAAATACACCAAATAATATTCAATTATGTTGAATATGAAAATATATAGAGATAACATGTACTCCATTTATTACAACTTTTATATAACAAAATTACTTGCACTGAAAGTTGTTTACAATAACATTTCCATGTGGGGTTTTTTTTTATCTGTGTTATGTAACTAATATTGGAATTAGCTTTTATATCATAAGTAAAATACTGGTATTGATGAGAAGCGTATAGTGAATGATCCGTGTGACAGTTTGTATTTTATATCTTCAGGCTACAATAAGCAAGTACATGTAGTAGCATTTGACATATATAAACAATGTATATATTACTTGGACTTAAAAATATCAATGTAGGTAAAATAGTGAATTATACAAATTGAGACAAGTGTATCATGTTCATGTAACGGTGAAGGGTTTTTTAATTCATGTAGTTTTTTTGTAAATTGCATTCATATTTTTTAAAAAGTAACATCTTTTGTATTATTAAGGGAGGTTTGGTATGCATTTGATCAAGAAGAAAACAAGTATGAGTACAAAAGTACAAATTTTTATGGGAAGTGTTTTTTTAGATGTGGAATTTTATCATTTTTTAAATAATAGTCCCTCATAAGGGAATTTCCATATGAATGTTTCTCCATTATTGTATTTTGGCTGCATTTTATTTATTATTGAAAACATTTTAAGTTTTGTGAACAAAATAAATTTGGAACTGTTTGAAATTGTGTTGTTTTTACATGTATTAGAAACCATGCTAAGTTTTTGTGGAAGCCAAAAAAATAAAGTTTCAGTAAGTTTCAGTTGCGGAAACCATTTGTAAACAATATATATCCAAACAGTTTATGGAGGTAAAAACTACGCAGAAACTTGAAGTTTCAGTAAGTTTGAGTTGCGGAAACCCTTAGTATACAATATGTATCCCAATCGTATATGGAGGTTGAAACTATGCAGAAACTTCAAGTTTCAGTAAGTTTCCGTTGCGGAAACCATTTGGATTCGTGGACAGCCTAAGTTTCAGTACTGCGGAAACTTAATGAAACTTGAAGTTTCCGTGCTGAAACCTGTCGGAAACTTAAAGTAACCTTAAGTTGCCGCAAAGTTTCCAAATGGTTTCTGCAGCGCTGAAACCAGATATTTCATCCAGTGATCAAAATTCGACAAACTTGTGAACTTTACATTTGTCAATTTGTATTATGTCAGATGTGCTATTGCCGAGCCTGAAGATACAAATGCAGAAACTACGGATTGAAAGTGTGCAAAGTTCAATGTTTAATTAACTGATGAAAGCAATAAAGCTGCAAATTGTGCATCGTACGAAGGAACTGAGTCAAATCTTACACGTGTTTATGCCCGAGTTTTATAGGTTACACGATCAGAATTACACATATTCATACTCAGACTCACACACCAACACGATTACATATTCGGATTTACAAGTTTACATTTCTGGATTTCTGAATTTCCCAAAATCCTAATCCGTGTGTGTGTGTGTGTGTGTGGGGGGGGGGGGGGGGGGGGGGGGGGGGGGGGGGGGGCTGGCGTAGTATAGTAGTATGACACTTCAATTTCAATCCTAATTTCTTTATTTCCATATTATTTTTTTACATGCTTCCAAAAAAGTGTGGGGGGGGGGGGGGGGGGGGGGGGGGGGGAGGGGCCAACTCCATGATAATTCAATTTTTCTATACATAAATTTTAAAATATTAGTTGCTGCAAGAAAAAGTGTGGGGGGGGGGGGGGGGCAGGTCCCCCCTGCCCCCCCCCCCCCCCCCCCCCCTGATGCTACGTGCCTGTCTAAACAGTGCAAATTTACAGCTATTATTATTCCCTATCAATGTTGCAAATTTGAAGAAAAACAAAGGAAGGCCTTTAAAAAATGCATCAAGATTTATATCATACATTTGAAATTCAGGGACAAATATTTTCTCGGCAGGGTGATTAAAGATTATAGTACATTCAAGCTCCAATCTTCTCAACTTATCGCTTCTTTTCAGTTTCTTTTCAAATTTCAACCTGATTAACAAGGACGAGTGAAACGGTTATATTATTTCTTATTCTAAAGGCGCTTGGCGTTGTACATTTTTTTTTTTCACATGACATTGAAACATTAAGTCTAAGAGTATTTCATTATTACTGTTTCACTTTCTGGAAAATTAAAATCTGTAATGTGAACTGAATTTATTGTCAATTGCAATGTTTGTAACTAATATTCAAGCATGATCAAAGAAATGCCGGGCATTTAATTAGGACAGTCATGCAGTGTTAACATCGCTATTCAACATTTTTAAAGCAATTTTTCCCTACAAAGGCAATCATTTCATATCAAGAGAACAATTTATAAACATTCACAGATTTGATGTTGATTTTTTTCTTAAAAAAAAAAATAAAAATAAAAAAAGAAATGTATTAAAAATATTTAATTCCGGCCGACTAACCGATTGCAGAATTTGCAGCCGGTTACCATCGTTCCGAGCGATTAATCGGTTAAGCGGTTAACTTTAAAAATTGCTGTCACTATTATAAAATATACCTGTCTGTTTAAGTATGACTAAGTTATATCTTTGTGAAAACATTTTTGTTAAACATTTTAGATGAAAAGAAAAGAGTTCTTTAATAATATTTTATGTAGGACAAGAACACCATTCAAGTTCATGCACATGCTGCTTTGATGACGTAATAAAATGTACACATTGTTTCGCTAAAAATATCAAACATTTTTTTTTTCAAACTGGTCAGTTAAATGCCCGATCCAGTATGAGTCTATGTGTTCTGTATATACTGGCACAATTGTACAGTATATTCAAGGGTTTTTTTTCGTCCGTCATACTATTAAATCAGCTAAAATACTTCAAGATAGGGCAAATCTCTATGCCTTTTTTAGGCCTAAAACAATTTCTAAGATTAAAAAATGACTTTTTCTGTCTGTCTGTTTCAACACTTAATGAATAAATTGAAAGTTTTGAATTATATACTTATCAAAATAACGTAACACATACGACTATGTTATTTGTATACCAGTATATCACAAATTTTTCTTTTAAATTTTGTTCTTATTATTTTTTAAATTTTTGTCTTTAACTTGCATCAAAATAAAATGATAAATATATGCTAGATCCCTGCACATATAACTCAATGTGTTAGGAGTATCGTTTTGTTTGACACGTTCTGTAATGGGGACGATGAAGCTCTAATTCCACCACTACGTACATTTTTCAAACAAACTTAAAATATATCGATATATCGTTGTTTTAATTCTACTGAACAAATTGTAGGATACAACAGTGTTGATGTAGATAAAAAACTTACCTTTTGATCTCTAAGAGCCTTCAATGTGTCTTCTTGTACCCCACGTTTCCGTAAAAATGGCTCCATGCTTATGAAAGAATTAGCCATTGCGCATGCCCATTGCCTGTCTTACATCCGATTCAAACAAAGTGTGAAATTCACAGATTAAAGAGTGAATTTTACACTTTAAAGTGTGAATTTTACAGATAAATGTGTGAAATTTACAGATTAAAGTGTAAATTTTATAGATAAAAGTTGTGAATTTTACACTTTAAAGTGTGAATTTTTACAGATTAAAGTGTAAAATTTACAGATTAAAGTGTGAATTGTACACTTTAAAGTGTGAATTTTACACTTTAAAGTGTGAATTTTACACTTTAAAGTGTGAAATTTTCAGATTAACGTGTAAATTTTACAGATTAAGGTCTGAATTTTACAGATAAAAGTGTGAATTTTAAACTTTAAAGTGTGAATTTTACAGATTAAAGTGTGAATTTTACACTTTAAAGTGTGAATATTACAGATTAAAGTGTGAATTTTACACTTTAAATTTTGAATTTTACAGATTAAAGTGTGAATTTTTACAGATTAAAGTGTAAAATTTACAGATTAAAGTGTGAATTTTACACTTTTAAGTGTGAATTTTACAGATTAAAGTGTAAAATTTGCAGATTAAAGTGTGAATTTTACAGATTAAAGTGTGAATTTTACAGATTAAAGTGTAAAATTTACAGATTAAAGTGTGAATTTTACACTTTTAAGTGTGAATTTTTCAGATTAAAGTGTAAAATTTACAGATTAAAGTGTGAATTTTACCCTTTTAAGTGTGAATTTTACAGATTAAAGTGTAAAATTTACAGATTAAAGTGTAAATTTTACAGATTAAGTATGAATTTTACACTTTAAAGTGTAAAATTTACAGATTAAAGTGTAAAATTTACAGATTAAAGTGTGAATTTTACACTTTAAAGTGTGAATTTTACAGATTAAAGTGTAAATTTTACAGATTAAAGTGTGAATTTTACACTTTAAAGTGTGAATTTTACAGATTAAAATGTGAATTTTTACAGATTAAAGTGTAAAATTTACAGATTAAAGTGTGAATTTTACAGATTAAAGTGTAAATTTTACATATTAAAGTGTGAATTTTACACTTTAAAGTGTGAATTTTACAGATTAAAATGTAAATTTTACAGATTAAAGTGTAAAATTTACAGATTAAAGAGTGAATTTTACACTTTAAAGTGTAGAAAATAAAAAAAATGTGAAGTGTATATGTGGCACTAATACGCTTCCGTACATACGAGATAAGTTGGTTGACAACAATTTCTTAATCAGGAATTTGATAAGGAGAGCAAATATAAGCAGGTATATAACATTTGATTAGATGTACGTTTTATAAAGGACCTTTTAATCGTGTCAGGTTTGTTTCTATATACTTGCTATTGATTTTTATGATAAATAAAACAAAGTAATGTCGGTTAGAAAATTGAAAATCTCACACTTATTTGGTAAGCTCTTTTCTTTCATTTAAATTATGTTCAAATGCGACCCTGTTGTCTGAAAAAAAGTTGAAAAAAAGACAGTATCTCACCAAATTTGTATATTGTTCCCCCCATGCATGCTCTTTGATGAATAAAGATAAAAGTTTTGCATTTAACATGTAGTAACATTTATGAATTACTTTAATTGTAGAAGGTTTCATACTATCTGAAATATAAAGTACAGTTTCCTCATCAAATGAATCAATGGCGTTCTGGAGAACAAGTATGTATTTTTTTGTATTTCAAGTATGTAACAAAAGTAGGAAGGAATTCGAATATTTTGATAAAAGTTGTTCCGGTTTCGTAAAGTATTTATTGTAAACCATTTTCGAAACCCATTGATGTTCTATCCATTGCATTAACAAATAGAAAACCCGGGGGTTCCGACGATGATTGTAAATTTAAAAAAAACATGAGTTGTATATTTTCTTGAAAATTTTATTTATATATATTGTCACATTTCTCTGTTCGGTAAAGAAGAAAGTAATTAACTGATAAAATCCAAATTTCCATCATCGTCTACAAACTGAGAGATGGTATTGAACATAACTCCTTTTCTTCATTGTTAAGGCCAAAATTAAAAATATAAATGTTTCCCCTAACGCGACCTACCCAATTAAATCCCGCCGACTGAATTGTTTTTTTTACCACATTAAATAGATATTTTTTTTTAAAGAAATCTAATTTCTAAAACAGCTTAATGTAATTAGCATCTCATATAGTCAAACATGTTATACGTTTCTAGAAATAGTGTTTGAATGTCATTAAGACTAATCCTTTTACAGAAAAATGGGCGTACATGTACAGAAAACATAAATCAAGCATATATGACGAGATGGACCTTTGCAATATGTTTGATTCAAGTGATGAGTCCGACTCAAGTGAGGAGTCTGACTCAAGTAAGGAATCAGACTTAAGTGCGGAATCAGACTCAAGTGAGGAGTCAGACTCAAGTAAGGAATCAGACTCAAGTGCGGAATCAGACTCAAGTGAGGAGTCAGACTCAGCTGATAAGTCAAAAACGGGATATAAAAGTAACAATCCAAGAAGCACTAATAATGTTGAAGGTATAAAAGAAATTACATGTATTTTATATACATTATATACATTACAGTTGTAATGATAATCTTGAAACTTGATAAACAATTTTAATTAGATAGTTTCTGCGAAAAAACAAGGAATTAATTTATTAAAACACTAAGGTTTATTATGCATAAATATGGCGTCGTCATTATATTCATTACTTTTTCTGGGTTTTTTGTTGTTGTATAGACAGGAAGAAAAACGGGACTATAATACAGCATATGTACAATACAGGTCTTGATCATGATGATTGGAGCGAAGCTATGGACACTTTTTTGGTATGCATAATAAATGGTGTTCACAATCCTAAAATTATACGGAACAACTCAGAAAATCATGCGGAACAACTGTTGATACGACATTTAGAACAGAAGTACAAAGGAAAGAAAATGCTGTTAAGATTAACTGTATATATTAACAATTCCCCTTGCTCAAGGTGCGCTAAGGCTTTAAAAAACTTTTTAAATAAAAACACAAATGTAAAGCTTACACTCTATTTTACAAATATGTATCACATTAAACGAAACTCTTGCTTCAAAGCAAGACATTTTGAACATTTAAATAGTATCCCAAAGAAGAGTCACAAAGCTAACTCTGAGGGTTTGAGAGATCTTCTGAGACATAGACGATGTAACATCAAAGCCTTCAACATGGGTGTCTGGAAGGAATTACTAAACACTGTGGATGTGCTACCAAAAGTAAAAACGAACCTGATTGGTGGATATCACAGAATTCAGTATGCAAACAAGAGAAGCAGAGGATATGAGGATGACCTTATCAAGAAAGATCTGATGTACATCACAAATCATTTCAGAAGAAAAAAATAGAATACTTGCGATGCTTTATGTAATGACAGATTTGCTTAGAAAGCATCTTTGTTTTGCTATGCACTATACGTTTCTTTTAACAGAAGATTCGCAAGAACATCATTTGAAAAAAAAGAAGAAAACTTTAGAATTTAATGGAGAACATTGTTATACGTAACACTTCGTCCTAAAATTTCATCATGCAACCTGCCTTTGCATTGATTAAATTTAATGCACAAAAGAAAACGAAGGTATATTCTGCAAATGAGGAACGTAGTGCATCGGAGATCCTTGGCTAGGGAAGATGGTGCTCCAGTATACCCTCGTGAATTTATCCAATATTCAAAAGCATTGTGACGTTATTTGGTTTCCGTTGTTTACACCTAGCGCAACGGTTTCAACGCAGATATGGACCAAAATGTTTCCAAAAGAAGTAAACCATTGTGTATTCGGTTGTGGTCGAAAACGCGAAGAGGGTTCAACATTGCGCCATCTAACTCCATATCTAAATATATATATCGTGTATTTCAAGAAAATTGTAAATCATATTTATTCGGAATTTTTTCGATTTGCATAAAGAATGGCTGTTTTTAATGCAGTAAAATTCTTTTCTATCTTGCGATGCAAATGGAATTGATAATACAGAATGTCTATACAAGTTATTGTTGACATTAATTGCATTCATTTCTACCGGTATACAACTTTTTGACATTTTAAACAATAATTTAAACAAATTTCTTATATATTCATATTAATGTATGCATTAAATATGGCTAGCAGAAAACTATATCCAGTTTTATCTGAATCTAGAAAATTCGATAATTTCACGAGGAACTTTTAATCTTTGCCTACAGTGAAACACGACTTACTTCATTTTATTCTAAAAATATTATATTTACTTCTACAAATCCCAACTTCTAATAGAAATATTTAACAAAACCTACAATGTTTAATGCAAAATGAACTATGCCTTTTCCCGCAAATCTTAACCATAATTAACACTTTTTGTTCAGCACCCAAGTCATCCTTTTTTTTCTTCCGAGCCATTGTACCAACTTTTCCCTCAGGTACCCTCAGGTATATCAATAAAATAAAACGGTACCCGAACTTTCATAACAATGTACTGCAATGCTAGAGAAAATCGTTTCTTATCTAAGATGATCGATTTAAAGATAAACAAACGAAAAAATCTGTACAGTGTTTGCACTATTAGTCAACGAAAGCCGGAGCATAAAGATATGTGCCATAAAATGAAGGTATATATCGTCGACATTTGACAACACAAGATAAATATCTCTTACACAGTCGTTTTATACGTCTCCTAGCTTGTATTTGTTTATTGAAAACAACATTAAACGGATTCATTCTTTGATGTTTATCATGTACACATTAAGTTCCTAGTGACAGTCATTAAATATACTTTACAAATTTAAATTTTAAAAAGTCCCACACTGTCAGTTTTGTCAACAACAGTTTCGTAATCATAAATCCTGATAAGGACCACTCATGTAACCTGTCAAATTGCATGTACATGTACCAACATGCAAACTGATAAGAACCGCCAATCAAACCAGGTAAATTGCGTGTAACTACCTGCAAACTGATAAGAATCGTCTATCTTCACAGGTATTGTACCTACATGAATTATAATTTTGATGTATGTTAAGGATTATCCAATTCGATTTTTGTTGGAAAACTGACGAAAAATGATGGATGATTCTGGTAGCTTCTTGCAACAATTCTGTTAGGTTATTAAAAAGGTCAGGGTCATAATTGCACAAATTTGAATGTATTTAATATCAGATTGTTGACATCGGTTATTGAGTAAAAAGTACTTGATATTTAGTCCCTTTGTCTTAATTCTAGTTAATCAATCAGTGCAAAAAGAAGCTCTTTATGCCTTGCCATCGTATAGTTCTTTTGGAACACTAATGAAACTTGATCAAAAGTTAGTTACAATAAATAGCTAAACTAGATCTCGTTACGAGTAACGAATAGGTCTTCCGTTCGATTTTTTTAAAACGATTCGATGAATTATCGATAAAACTTAAAATACAAATGATTGAATATTTTTGGGGCTAGCCCTGTAGAACTTTAATGGGGACATACATTTGTGTTTCGATTAGTGGAATCGATAAAAATCATCAAAGAATACATTTTGTCTTCTACAATGCTTAACAAAATATATCTCCTTTTCTAGATATATTACGTCAGAGTTTAAAGACTTTGGCCCCTAAAATCCCTAGTTACGTCATAAATGGGTGTGGCGATGAATTTTTCAAACAGATATTGTTACGGTTAATAACTTTGCTTCTATAATACATTACAAAATCTTTATCGTTTTTTAGTTATTTGTACTAGAGTTTACGAGTCTATTGGCCCCTAATCAAAGGGGCTAGCCCCTTTTTGTTGATTGCATACAAAAGATCTCTCAAATACTAACATTTTTTGTTCTTACACCCACCTTAAATTGTTGTTCATTTTTGAGATACAAATGATTGAATATTTTACGGGTCAGCCCTGTAGATCCTTAATAGGGACAGACATTGGTGTTTTGATTAGTGGTTTAAATCATCAATACACACATTTTCTCTTCTACAATGCTTAACAAAACATGTCTCTTTCTCTAGATATTTTGTATCAAAGTTTGAGAACTTTGGCCCTTAAAAATCCCTAATTGCGTAATAAATGGGTGTGGCATTAGGGTTTTCAGATAGATATTGTTACAATCAACAACTTTGCTTTTATAATGCATTACAAAATCTTAATCGCTTTAAAGTTATTTGTAATATACTTTACGAGTCTCTTGGCCCCTAATTCAAGGAGCTAGCCCCTTTTCCTTGGAACTTTTAATATTCTAACTCTTTTATTATATAATTATGTCTTACATGTAACAAAATATCAACTGATAAAAAGATACAGATCAAAAGGTGTGAAAATTTTGATTAAAAATCCGTACCCAATTTGCGGGGGAAAAAAAATCTTGTCGTATTTTATAACTTCTCTTTTTACTCGAAAGCGAGTTATTTTTTCCGGCACATATTTTTTCCAAATTATTAACCATACTTAGTAAATATTTTGCCAGATCGATCGAGTTCTATTACCAGTTATTCAAGATTAGCCAAATATAGTCTGTTCCAAGTTATTGCTTCCATCACTTTTTGATGATTTTTAATAAAAATACACATACCTGTGAAAGAAATACAGTTGAAATTGATATATTCAGGGATAATATCCAAGATATCTTCATTGACACATTTTCATTTTTCACTCATAAAAATTCACAGGAACGAAAACAAATTTTTTACGGAGATTTATAATGGGAAATGTTTACATCTTTTCTTCATTCGGAATTACTCGGAATACCTCGCACAATTTTTTAACATTATCATCCGGGCTATTTCATGGCTGATGCAATGCAAAATCCCCGTAGACTTTCTATTTTTGGTTGTGTATTGAAACCTGAAGCGGTAGAGGGGGCGTTTCAAAACAGATAATCTGGACATTTTTCATATTAGTGGATAAACTTTGAGCGCAAAGGTATTTATGATTATCGAAATATCAAGCGAAAAGTGGTGGAAGCAAAAACTCGGGACAGAGTATAGTTTTGTTTCTTGGACTGTCACAAACGATGGCATAATCTAATAATGAGTCTTCATAACAAATAATTTATTCTTGTTTAAAATAGTTACAATGTGGTTTAAGTAAGAAAGAAGTCCATAAATATTTATAAAATCATTTAGTATATTTACAAAAAATATGTACTGTAAATACCCTCAGGCATATCAATATATTATGTAATATTACATCATATTTAACCCTTTTATGTTCAAACCAAAATGTCATGAAGTACTCAATAGCTGTTTGACAATTGATTTTATTAAAATTTGTGTTAACAAATCCAATGTGTTGTTTCATTTTTCAGTATGTATGCATGATTTTGAAATGTAAAGCATCGTCATTTGGAATCATTTGGAATCAGACCTTTGGTGCAGATCCATCCTAAGTTCAATCATGCCTAATCTGAAAGCTGTAAAGCGTGTTAGTTTATTAGAGGTTTCATGAATAAGGGTCTACAAATCTAACAAATATAACAACAAGTCGAAATGACAACTCCAGATTATCGCAATGAACGGAGGAGGGCGTTTCGTAATACTGGTACTTCAATGACATTTACGTTTTTCAACGCCATTCTTTGGATGAGGACATAGCTGCATATGGAAAATGAAGTAATTCAGACATTATTTTAACAATGTTTGTACATGTATTAATTATTGTTGCCTCCAAACAAGGCGAGTTTACCGTGATAGGGCCGATACTTTGGATCTGAAAACTTTGGTTTACAATAGGCAAACACTAGCGTTTTTTAATTTCCTAATTTTTTATACCAAGACAGATTGATAGTAAACCTTATATATTATCTTAATTTGAAGATAATGTATATGAATAACTATGATGTATTGATGTATGCATAGCACGGGGAAGTTGAATGAAAAATATCAAATCACGCAGTATACATATCCTCCATACACGAAAAATTAATTGCAAAGCAAAGTAAATAATTATACAAAAAAAAACCCACGTAACTGTTTTATAAGTATTTTATGTATTACATGGTTTTTTTTTATAAATATGTAACACATTTTCAACCACAAATGATGATAACAAGATTTGAATAAACAACAAGTTTTATAGATTGCATTACAAAAATCCTGATTGCTAAAAGATATCAATTTGATATATAAGTTTTATAAATTGTTGATTCGAGCATTTTCCTGGATACAAATCACCTAGACAAGTGTGCTTGCAATCTATTTCAAAAATATAAACATCTACAATACATCTAGTTTCCGGTTTTGAAGTTCACGCGTTTGAAAACCACACGTGGCCAGCCATCTGAATTTATCCAACTCTGCGTCTACAAACACGCTGGCACTGTCCCCAAGATTCAAAGTTGTTTTCATTTCCTTGGCAGCCACCGTACAGAAATCGTTCGCATCTTCTAAAGCGGGCATTATAATGCCACCTTGGAATGGCCGCCATGCAAGGCCCAGAATCCTCGGGCAGGATACAAATCTGGTTTCCATTTCCTATAATTTTTTTTAAAAAAATATGTATATGGAAAATAATTAGCCTTAAGGGTACTGGTAAGTGGTAATCATTTCCATACATTAGTTATTATAAAAGTTATCTATAGAATATATCTATTTATTGGCTATGAAGACGAAAACACTTCTTATTGTTCAAAAAGTCAAATAATATATGTTTTATTATACCAAGAAAAATTAATTCGGCGGCGATGCAGACGTTAAACAAATTCGAGTTATTGGACTTTGATAACACTGATATTTTCTGAGATTAAAAACGAAGGAAATAAAATGCTGCCGGTGATTAATTTCGAAGACTATTCAGATAGTAGAACTATTTCACGGCAAGATAAAATAGCATGTTTAATCGTCGTAATTTTACATAGAAAAAAGACACCGACAAATAATAAGAATATAAACGTATACCTCCTCCGGCGTTTGAACACATGTCCTCACACTGCTGACGTGTTTGGAAGTTGTTTCCGTTTCCGGCGCAACCGCCATAAATAAACCTTTCACACTGCCCACTTGTCATGCTGTAGCTCCAGCGCGGGAAAAAGGCACGGCAGGGACCGGAAGTACTGGGTAACCGGCACACGCCTTAAAAAAGAGGCACCAAGAGGGTTACTCAAAATCACATACACATATCAAGTCATACACATTGAAATTTGAAACTGTTATCTCTTTAATGGAAAATCTTTTTTTTTCGCTCACTAAAGTATAATGATATATTCAACAGGCCATATTTAGTGGTAGTTACACACATTGAGCTTTTAAAACAGTTGCATTTTAAAGGACAAACAAATTATAGCCGTTGCTTATAAATACAAAATTAAACATAGTCTTTAAGATTTAAATTTTAAAACCGTTTCTAGAAAGAATAACAAGAGTATATATTTCCTGCTTATGTATACATTAAAAGCTAATGAAGTCTGCATTGATGTTGCTTACATATAAGTATAAAACAAATGGTATATTACTCTGTAAATATTAGTTTATGATATTGTATTAATGAATTGAATTGTATGATGTCTGCCTCGATGGCGTTCATTCTAACGATTCGTCATACAATCTCTCTCTATTATCATGCACTCACTTCCTGTTCTTGTTATGTTGCTCTCTCTCTCTCTCTCTCTCTCTCTCTCTCTCTCTCTCTCTCTCTCTCTCTCTCTCTGTACTCTTACATTGAATATAAATTGAAAGAAAATAATGTTTATTAAAATAAATATATATATTTTCAGTAACTCTCATGCCATGTGTTAGACTGTGTACCATACTGTCGTACAATTTTTGACCGAAAAGTTTAAAAAAAAAACCAAAAAAGACAAGGAAATTTAATACAATCAGCAGTAGAATATAATAAATATGAGTACAAGTCATTGTTTTTTTTGTTTTGGATTACCTAACATTTATTTAACGGATCATAAGAAATGATACTGGTCAAGATGTTTTCTAAAGAATGGACTCACCTGGCGTGATGTCCCCTCCCCCGTTTACACATATCCGCCGGCAGTCCATCAGTGAGTTGAACCGGTTCCGGTTTCCTCCACATCCGCCGTACACAAACTCCTGACAACGTCTGGTGACGGGGTTATAGGTCCAAGACGGGAAGAAAGCTTGACAATTACCGGACTGCGCATGTGGTAAATTACAAGGACTTCCTGTAGTTAGAGATCATTTTACATGAATATGTATTTCGAGTCAGCGTTTAAATTTATTTGTTTTCAACTTTACCATTTAATCTATTAACATAGAATGCAAACACTACTCTTTTCTTTCCCTCCTTAACTTTTATTTTTCTGTCTTTCAGTTCAAGTGTCGTTTTTCTGACAATCTTTCTTTTTTTTCTTTCTTTCCTCCCTCTTGCACTCTATATTTCTCTCTCTCTCTCTCTTGCACTCATTTCTCTCTCTCTCTCTCTCTCTCTCTCTCTCTCTCTCTCTCTCTCTCTCTCTCTCTCTCTCTCTCTCTCTCTCTCTCTCTCTCTAGTTGTTGCTTTCCGTGAATATATATCTAATGACCATGAACATGATATTTACTGAAATATCAGACTACAATCAGTTTCAATATATTCTACTGACAATTTGAAAATCTTTTCGATAAGAGGTTTGGGGGTACATGAATGTTTAGTGATGTGATCAGCTTTCAATTGAAATTCTATAGACTGTTGTGGTTTTTGGAGCACTAAGATTTACCTGGTGGAAAAATACCACCATCGCCTCCACACCTCTGCTGACAGGCTTGTAGAGAGGGGAAGTTGTTTCTGTTTCCTTGACAACCACCATATCGGAAAAGCTCGCACTGACCGGAAACAGAATTGTAGTAAAAGCGACGCCTATTGGCGCGACAGGGTCCAGTGACGGCGGGAAGAGTACAGACGTCCTCACCTGAGAGAAAAAAAAGAAAGATATTATCTTGAAGTATGATATTATTTTGAGGCATCATTGCTTGCATGAAGAAGATACAACCGAAATGATTTATGCGGTGTCATCTTTAAAATCATATTTCATTAAACAAAAATCTACTGCTTTTAACAGATGTTTTCCGCTTAAAATTTATTTACCCCTACAAAATATTTATGCCGAAATAGATGCATTAAATCTTTTGGATTGATATCTTTATATGAAGCATGGTTAATTTAATGTTCAAGGAAGTATAACGGCATAACACAGATTTGTACTTAAAGAGGTTCGTTCCTCTGTTTATGGGTAGCTATTTTGGGTCACCTCTGGTCTGAAAATTCTGCATCATATATTAATTCTACTTGTAAATTCATATTTCACAATGCCAAATAAACTATACTGAATAAAATAGTTAGGGGGAAAATTACATATTTACAGAGTTAAGTAAAGGACTATACTTTATGGCGGAAGGTTTTGATGGGGAAAAAAACCGAACATTTTTCATAACTCAGTAGAGTAAGAGTCCTGTAAGTTTAGCTTCCTAAATTTCAATGCAGACCAAATTTCCAGAGAGTTTGTGCATATGTATATCTTCATGTTGTTTTAAAAAAACATATTTGAACAGCTTTTTTATATTTCTATCCACAAATATTGTCATATTTAGCTTTTATTTCAAAAAAGTCAAGAAAAAAGAACTCCAAATTTTGCCTATAAATAGCTTATTTCATGCCATATCTCAATATTGTTATGATAGACCCATATGTTTGGTTTTATTTTCTTAATTTATAAGAGTTTTCTGACTAGTCTATTATAATTTGAGAAAAAGTTTGAGACTTTTAAATAATTATATTGATATATAAATATATGTTGAATCATTCATGACTACAAATAGCGTTTTATTAGTGCAAACAGGTCAAAACATTGATTAGTTGAAGAAATTGTGACCTTTTTCTTTATGATGTTTTTATTTTATTTATTTCAAATAGAATGAATTTGTGTTTGATGCCATGGTCCATTCCGATAAAAAATTATAGAAGGAAAAGCGATTTATCTGAAAGGTCATATTAAATACACCATACCGCCAACAAAGGGAATAGACCCCAAATTTTGTTTTGAATTTTGGTCAAGTTGTGTGTGTAAATTAAAAAAAAATACTATAGAAAAAAAACCATTCAGACTTTTGATCGCAGGATCCAACGTCCTTAATTGCATTCCGATTTATTGTTTTAGTTTTTGTTGTTTTTTGGGTTTTTTTTTTTCTTATAGCCTTAAAAAGTCATCCTGAGTTTTAATCCGATTTAACGTATAACAGCTTCATGAAGCTTAAAAGAGTCCGCTTTACAAATAATCCACAGAATTTAAATGTATTCGAATGAAACAATCAGGCAGAAAGTGATGTTCCTTATTTTATTAGCCTTAGCACATTAGTTTAATAATCGATTTAATTTTTCAAATATTTAAATACCAGATTATAGTTTCATACGTTGTGTAGTAGTTATCCAACATATTTTACTGACTGGATTAATCGGTACTATTCTGACCAGGTACTAAAATTTTGTCTACTCTTCTTTTACATCAATATCATGCATCACAGCTTCAAGGATACTTAAACTCGTGTCCAATTTTATCAATACGATATGTAATGAAATTTTGCTTTTCAGTGAAAATTTAATTTCGTGGGTCAACTCAAAAACGGAAAGTGGGCCCTCAACGAACATTACTGAAGCCACAGTTTTACATCAGATTCACTGCAAAAATGACGTCGCACAATTTGTTTGTCCTTGACATATCTAAAAACAAACCTGCGCCGCCATTTCCACAGACTCGTTGGCACTCCTGTCTGTTTTGGAACCTGTTTTCGTTTCCTTGGCAACCGGAGTAAAAGAACACTCGGCACTGCCGGGTGACGCCATCGTAGTAGTAACTGAGGAACCTGCCCCGACAATTTCCGGTTAAACGTGGAAGGTAGCAAAATCCAGGTGTATCTAAATAACGTAATGCATAAAGACACTGTTGTAGGAGTGTGTTGATTTAGTTCAATGATACATGTACAATGTAAGTCGGCATCATACATGACTGTATACATGAATATCAATATTGTGGTCGTTAAGGTACATATATATATGCACCTCACTACACCAAGACATACTTTTTATGACACTACGTCACAAAATGGCGATTTGAATGTTTTGATAAATTGTTTCTATCAATCGGTTTGGTTGACTATCATCATTATACTGTTAGCTCATTATAGTTCAGTGGTTAAAGTATCGGGCTTGTGAACCGCGAATCCCGAACTCAATCCACTATGGGATTTTGTTTAAATTTACTGAATCGTTTTTTGGAAATCATTATTTTTTTAATCAAAAATTGAATATTTTTCGCCTTTTCGACTTATGTAATACTTTATACATTATTCTTTCTTTCATAAACAAGTAATTTTCTGCTGAATTGAGAAACTATTTCAAGGTGTATTCAGCCACCTTACATGTAAATTGCGTTTAATTTAGGGATTACAATCGACATTACCAAATACGTAACAACTAAACACTGTGATTTAAGGACTTGAATGACAACAAAAAGTTTACAAATGAGCTGTCAGAATTCTGATACGCTGTATTCCAAAAAAGTGAAAAATGAATCTGCATTAACATATCTAAATTTCTGCGAAATTCGACGAAACAAGGTAATCACGGCATTTTTAAAGATAATAATTCGTTTTATATAGTGCTTATAAAACCTTTGTGACAAAAGACTACACTATTATAATTCCTTTTCAAGGTAACTCACAAAAAGACAAATCGGCAAATGCTTACATATTTGTATTCGATGCGCATAATTATACATGGTATACGAATTTCAATATTAACTGATCAGCAAATTAATAGTCTGGCTGGGACCTTGACGAAACATTTACAGTTACATGTTACAATCAAATATTCCTACCCTGGGGTCCTCCGCCTTGAAGTTGAGGTGTCGTGTCAACAAAAAACGTATTGTCGTTTCCTACATCTGGAAAAGTAGTTCCAACTGGTATTCCACCGCCACCATTTCCTCCTAATCCCCCATTTCCGCCCAAACCTCCATTACCGCCAAATCCCCCATTACCACCAAATCCTGCATTTCCGCCAACTCCAGCATTTCCGCCAAACCTTCCATTTTGAAGTTGGTTTCCTCCGCCACCAAAGTCTTGTAATAAAACTGGATTATAAATGATCTGCAATCAAATTAGAAAATTCAAAAATTTTATATGAAAAAAAAATGTAAAATAAAATAAATGATAATGCACAAAGTAAAAAAAAAACCTGTTATTATCTTTTTTTTTACTATACATGTAATCATTTACATTGTAAATAACATTCAAAATATCTGACAATATACATATTCTTCGCTTCGTCCAAAAATAGAACAACCGTGGATTTTATTATCAAATTACGAATAATTTATTAGTTTTTCGGACTCGGTGGACATTGATCGCATTTTTTGTAACACATGTGTCATTATCTATCAGTCTAGAGCTATTTGGTGAATGGGTTCGATTGTTTCCAAACTGGCATCAAAGATTCTTCAAACAAACAACCCAGGAGCCAACGTAGAACTAAAAACGACGTCGCCGCTTCTACGACACATGTATGGCGATCTCGTTGAATGAAAAATCGCAATTAATGAGGCCAAGTCTAATGTGTTCTGTCCTAGATTTTTTAATGTAATTTTTTACATGTATTTCTACTGATATAGTTATTGTTTCAAAAAAATAAAATCAGACATTTACCAGATCATTTCATTAGGGGGTCATCTCAAAGTTTGTTAGCTTTTACATAATATGTAACATAGGACCCTATGGGATTTTGCTCAAAATGTATCAATTTTGCACATTTTCCCCATTATTTTTAACTTCTGTCCAATGGATTTTTTCTTCCGTTCTACATATGAAAGATATTGCTAAAAGACATCAAAAAGGCATCAAATGATCAAATGAAAAAACCCCCAAAATGTTTACCTCCTGGATTAGTTCAGGGGTTTTATCAACGGGTTTTTGAATGCCCAATTTTCCAGATTTGTTCGAAAATGGCAATTTTTTATTTGAAAAAGGCGGAAATGGACATCTTTATAGTAATATTAAAACATTCCGACATATTTTAGTAATAAAGATATATATATAACATTACATATTAAGGGTCATAAAATTTAATAAATAAAATACATGATTACTGTCTTGAAATACATGTATTAAGCTATATTTAGGCGGGACAAGAAAACATGACAGAGGGCTTGGCTTGCTGAACCCTCTTCACGTTTTGGACCGAGCTTAAATATAGCTTTTACTTCAGGATATTTATGTTTATTGTACAATGTAATATCGATTTTACGCCTTGAACGAGCTATTTTCGACAAATTTTGCTGAATATTTGCAGTTGAAACCATAACGCCATGGCATCAAGCAAGCAAATATATGACGTCACAATGCAAACGAAAGCTGCGCGAAAGCATGCGTATTCGAACTGCATTCGGCCTCGTTTCAAGTACTTGATCCGATTGTTAGGCTATTACAGTATCCAAAAAAATCATACAAAACAGTTTGTCTTAGAAAATTATTGACTTTTACTTATTTACACAAGCAGAATCAGTCTCCTTTTAAAGATAGACATATTCAAAGTATAAATAAAAATAGTTTGTGTATGGGAATATATCTCGGGATTACCTGTAAATGATTATTGTGCATCCGTACAAAATCTAGGGCCGCGCGAAATGCTATGCACTATGGCATACTACTCCTAAATTATTCTCTATGTGTATAGAACTAATACCATCGATTTTCAACCAACATGAGAGTTGTTGACATCCATACAAGAAGGCCAACCACATTAATGATCGCCGTGACTTGCCCTTCAAAAATCGGCGCGTGAAAACTTCACGGTCGGTTCGATTTACAATCATGCACGCCGCCCTTTTTTATCACTAATTGACAGTGCGCAAGATTTGATGGCGTGGCGTTCGAATGTTTTGTGGAATGCCACTTATGTTCTATATAATCATGTGAACACCCCCCACCCCCCCTTCCACCTACTATCAGGCTACCGGAATACAAAAAGGTTTTTGTTTCCTCAGTATACCATTGTCATACATTTATTTGTATGTTCATGTATGTTCAACCTGTTTATCTTGAAAAGAAGGGATTACCTCGCAAAGCATCATCAGACAGCGTATTGTGGTGTTGTACTATGTATTACATTAATTCAAATATTGAAAATATGATAATCTGTGGCAAACACAACATCGTTTCGCAAGCTGTTTATGATTTCAGGTCTCAAGACTATGTTTGTATATTTCGAATTCGTTTGGTAATCATATTAGGATTTAGGACAAGCCTGTTACATTGTCTTCACAAAGACTTCAAATTAAGAACTCTTCAATTGTGAAGTAGTTAGTATTGTGTATGTCAAATTTATACTTCATCTAAAGCTGTTTATTTTCAACGAGCAAAGGATTTTTAAAAGATATTACGACAAGAACATGTTTTTAAAAACGCCACAAAAAGCGACATTGACTGACCGCACGGAGCACCGCACTATCATAAAATTCTGTGTCGACTTCGGTAAAACATCGATAGAAACGAAATAAATAATAGAAGGAACAGTAAAACATCGAAATATTTTGAGATAACTTGTCTACAAATGGCACAAGTGATTTTATGATGATGTGTGCGATTGTACCCTTCTGGCCAGACGGTGACTGCGGCATAGTACTCTCAGATAAACCAAGGACTACGATATTATAAAAATATCGATCTTACTCAACGTCAGACTGGGCCGTGCAGCCTGTATAGGCAATGTTTATTATAATATAATGATGAATCCAACGTAAGAAGTTACATTGCTCTAATTTTTAAATAAATACTTTATTGAAGTCAATATTAAAATATTATAATAATTTCCTGAAAATGGCGTCGTTATTTAAGTGGAATTACATGTGTCCATGAACTGTTTGGACAACCCTCGTACGATATGAATACACAATTTAAAAATTTTTTAAGTGTACTTAAAAACCTTTTAACACAAAACCCGTTCATCGGTTTGGATCCGAGAGTCTTTTAGTTTGTGAGTTTGTGAAGGAGGACATCTTTACAACCTGTCAGTAAAATATACTGACATTTACACTGACAGGGCCTAATTAAACTGATAAGAAACATTGGTACACGGTAATCGGAATGCTCACTGGACCAAGGGGGTACAGTTCCAAATTTGGAGAATAATATATTTTTTGGTCCCTCCACCTTTTTCTCATTTTATTATTTTTATCGGTTTTTTTTCGGGGGGGGGGGGGGGGGGCACAAAAAAGATTTACATGCGTTGTCAGTTCTAGGATGTGAATTTATGTAATTTTTGTAAAATTATATAACAAAATCTCAAATCATAAATTTAACACTCTTAAAGAATTGATGGTATCATATGTTTCATTTTTTGAATTCTGTATCATCATTTCATACAAAAGTATGTTATGAAATGTAGACGGAAAAAAATCTCATGATGCACAACATACAAACAGTTTACTGTATGATATAATTTCGTCCATCAAGAAATACTTAATACTTGAACTTAAAACCCATTTTCACATATAAGCTAGTTCTACTGATAAAATCTTATTATCCTTGCAATTACAAATCACCCAAAACTACAAGAGAGCGCACCTTGCTCTTTTTGTCATAAAACACCTACATTTATTTTTAAAAAATCCATTTTTAAAAGTCTTTTACTAGAAATATGGGGGGGGGGGGGGGGGGGGGGGGGAATTACCATTATGTTTTGATAACAAAAAACGAGAGAATATAAAATGTTTAACTAAGATGATTCAATATAATGAGTAAAATCGGCACATTTTTTGGCAGATACATAATGTAATAGATAAAAGAGATTTTAATTTGAATCATGTTCCAAACTAATTGAACGGCTACACATGCAAGATTACAGGATAAGGCTATATACTCCACAAAAAAACCCCAAAAAACAAAAAAAAAAGAAATGAAAGAAAGAAACTCATATTTTAAGATAGCTGTATATTCCATCTGATTACCATGCGCTTCTTTAATCTTAATTCGGTGCCATTATTGAAATAAAAGACATATTAATCAAAAAAAAAATATGAAACAAATATACAAACATAAAAAATAAAATAGACTCAAAATATGTACTTACATGAAGAATAAATAACAAAACCGGTCCCGGTATCCCAAAATGCATGTTTTCCCGCTGTGAATAATACGGCCATATACTGCAGTCTCGCACTTATCGTTCGCCTGTCGTCACGTGACACCGTTATTGCGCTTTGACGAATGTTTATTTGTGTTTTATCGCCTCGCCACCATCTTTACCGTTTACGCTCCCAATAGAGAGGTAATTAATACGCGTTTATACGTGTGGCATATATATATATACATATAAACAAAACGGCGCATTTCATTGATCATTACTCGCTCTCTCTCTCTCTCTCTCTCTCTCTCTCTCTCTCTCTCTCTCTCTCTCTCTCTCTCTCTCTCTCCAAAAATTGAAATTACTGTAAGTTATAGTTCTGGAGATGCATTATTAACACGTTCGTTCTTTACGTGTATGATGTTTTTATTTTGGAAGTCTTAAAGAAGATTTATTTTCAAAGCATTAAGTTTGAGCGAAAATATGCTAATTTTTTTTTTATCAAGAGTAAACAGGAATAGGAAAAACATGCGTAAAATTAATGAACATGAATCAGTGACAATGCCCGCGTCTTAACTAATTTAACCGAAAAAGCATAATCAACACTGGCTTGTGAACTTACAAATGTATGTCATTCGAAATTATCATGACATTTATTAAATTTTATCGGGAGGCGTATCACCTACTGTATATCGTCCAATCGCAACATCTTGGGCCTTTCCGACAGTGTTCGGAAAAAACCCCCACTTTCCCGCATGTCGGAAAGGCCCGAGAAGTCGATCACTTTGCCTTTTTCTATAAATAATTATGGCGTAAAAATATTGGAGCTTAAGGTGGTATGGGACACCTGCCAGAATAGTGCACAATAAACAAAATACTTTCATCGGTTTAGAATTTTCAAATTTCACAATATTTGAGCAAAAAAAATATTTAATTTTTTTTTAGGAAAGGTAAAAATTACAGAATTATTATTAACTTCGATAGGAAGTACGTCATACATGTAACATGGAGGTGTCCCATATCACATTAGTCTGAAAAATGGACGCAGGGTTATCTCTCTTGTTATTTAGGGTGAAAGAGAAAACGCTCCGATCTAGCGATTGTAGTGCGTGTGTATCAGGCGCGGATCCAGAATTTTTTTCCAGGGGGGGTCGAACCTTTTCAGAAAACCAAACCCAATATATAAAATGTTCACCCTTTTATTTTTCAACTCAAGAACGAAACGCCCTAGATGACCACTCCATCACGTACGGAACTTTTTTTTTGGTTGTAAGCGTCATTTAGCTAAAAAGACTTGACTGAAATAATCTTCGTTTCCCTTGCCTGATAAATGATTGTACTATTTCCTTTTGGTCAATCTCTAATGAATGATGAAGATGCATTAGTGCTAGCCCAGTTAATCTGTCCTCTTGCATAGTACTGCGCATATAACTTTTGATGCGTCTTAATCCAGAAAAGGATCTTTCAGCCTCACATGTTGTGATAGGTAACACATTGGATGTGTGCAGAAGAATTTTTACGTTCGGAAAAACGTCCCCATCGACAAAGTTGAAAAGAAAGATCAAATTACAGAGCTTTTCTGAGGTTTCTTTCCTCATGTTAACACAATATCTTTTCCAATCTGCAAGTTCCTTCTCCAAGTCCTTTACAGAAAGACAAGGTAGGTCGCTCTCCCAAAATGTAAGTTCTGAGGCAAGTTTGGACAATTCCTCTTGTGAGAGATTTGTCATATTGATAGGCAACAAAGTGCATATTGAATATGCCACCAGATCTTCTTTCTGAAACCTTGAATTTAATTCACTGAGAAGAAAGTCCAGAAATGGAATGGCCACGACAGATCTATAATAATCTTTGGGATTAGTTGTGGAGACATTTTCCCTGTGTTGTTGCTTTGAGCAAACCCTTGGAATTTTAATCACTATATCAAGGTCATCTGCAATTTGTTTGGCGTCTTCAAAGCAAGACTCAAATTCCGTATCTACCGCTGTACGAATTTCTTTGATTCTATCAACGTGTTCCTCGATTAGCTTACTTGCAGTGAAAATGTCAATATCTCTCTTCTGAAGTTTGAGAGTTAAAGGTTTTATTGTGTCTAGGACGTACCTTACAAACACAAATGTTATCAACACAGAGAAGGACGTCAACGAAGCCAAAAGTCCCTGTGCTGTCACTTTAGTTTGTCTATCCCAAGACCAGTCTTCACTGGTACTTTCATCAAGGTTTTGATTGATAATGTGCTGAAGACATTTGATGACGAACTTGTACATAGTGTAAAACACATCAAAGCAGATATGACGTTCAACCCACCTAGTCTTACAGAGTCCTACTAGTTTCTTTTTGGAAAAATCTACTGACCCGTCATTTTCTATAATATTCTCAAAAAACCCTTGTCTTTTGGGGGAACTGTCATAGAAAATAAACACTGAATTAAGGACATCTATCATATTCCTTACAAGAGGTAATTTGCAGGCTGAAGCAACGCTCAGATTCAACACATGACTCCGACAATGTGTAAACAAAGCTAATTGGTTTAGAGACTTCATTCGTCCCTGACACCCCCGTTTTTCCGATGCCATTGCTGCTGCACCATCGTATGCTTGCCCTCGCATGTTCTCAATTGGAATTGCAAGCGAGCGGAGGATTTCAATGAGTTTATCAGCAATTGCTTCCCCTGTAGTTCTGCCTATATTTGAAAAGTCAAGGAATTCCTCCTTAATGGTGGCAGGGTTTTCTCTAGTATCTAGAAATCTGAGACACAAGACTAAAACTTCTTTGTTAGCATATTTGTCTGTTACCTCATCGGCTATGATGGAATAAAAACCCCTCCCTTGTTGACCCTTCAAAATTTTACCTGTGATGTGATTTCCTATGAGTTGGATAACCTCATTTTGAATGGTTTTGCTGGTGTATAAGGCATTCTTTTTTGCTGTTTGTAGATGAGACATGAGCTGCTCATCATGCTTTGCCAACAGCTGTAATATTGCCAGGAAATTACCTTTATTTGAAGAATCACTTGTACTATCATCTCTGTGTCCTCGCAGAGGAATATTTTGTTTCCCACACAGAATGACCGCATCTACTATTTTCTCAAGCAACCTAATGTTGTGCTGATACTGTGTCTGATTTTGCTGATTTAGTTTATACGGAAGAGACGAAGATGGCACTTCGGATGTCATCTTGGTTGTGTGATAAACAGATTTGGCATTCTTGTGGTGTTCTGAATTTTGATGCTTTAAAAGGGCAGATGTTTTTCCAAGGGCTTTTTTATACGCAGTAAAAGGTTGCGTAACAAACGCATTTTGATGTTGGACATCTGATTGAGGGAACATGACACAAAACTTGCATAGACCGCCATTTAACAGTTTGCTAAAGGTCAACCATGGAAACTGATTCATCCAAGAAGATTGAAATGATAAAGTCTTCTTTAGTTCACCTGTATTCGTTGTTTGAGCACGACCTGTTTTTAACTTGGCGATATCGTCTGGCAAGGGCTGATTCTGAATATAACTTATCTTTTCAGCTGAGGACATTGTGTTCAACTTTATTGCACCTGTGACAATTTTACCAAGATCAGAAAAACCTGAATCGTCAATAGATGTTTTATCTTTATCAATTTCATCTTCTGTTGTCTGAATAAATTCATTGTCATCAGATTTTTTATTTGCTTTATCATTTTGTGAGCCCAAGGTGATCTCCGGGGTATCATCTAAGTCAATACAAAGTTTTGACTTTTTAGGAGCAGGCTCCTTCATTTCATTGGTTTGGACATCTGTAGGTAAAACTGAGAAACAAACAACAAAATGATTTGGTGACCAATTGATTGGATTGCTATTTTCAGTGTGTGACCACATGATGTAGATGGGGGAACCTTGACGTACCTTTTCATCTGATAATGGCCTTATTTCTTGATGAAAATAATGTCTGTTTACAGCAACATTTTGTATTGTTGGGTAGATGCTATATATTGGATGATTCAGAGCATTTGCCACTGCGAAGAAATGAATTAAAGAACAATATTCCCCTGATTTGATTGAACTTAGAGTTTCATTCTGAATAGACTTGAGAAAATTCCCCGGAACAAGTGATCTGTCCGATACTGACGTCTCCACAACATATTGCACACTTGGAGGATTAGAACACATCTTGTCGTAAGTTGCCTGTGACGCATATTTTCTCGTATTTTTTACCAGTTCTAATACAGTCATGACTCGAAGTTCAGTATGTCTCCCTTCATAACCAAAAATGGCTTTAGAGAGGGCCCTATAGAAGCAATTGCCATCCCCATACACTTTCAAAGGACAAATATTTTCTGGGCCATCTGCTGGATAAATCGCTTCGGCAATGTTGTCCACATTACCGTCTCTGGGCAATACATCGGACCTCATTTTACTCAGATCATAGGTGTAGTCTTTCTTCAAACTTGTGTATCTCAAAGATACATCGAACTGCAAGGCTTGCCAGCCTTTTGCTGCTGCTTTCAGCAAGGTGGCTTGCAAAAGATCAAAATCCCTTTCACCCATGATATATTTTCATCTATAACTAAACTACAAGCAAGCGTTAAACATGGAAGGAAATGATAATCAAGATTATTTTGAGAGAACTATTATTCAAATAATTGGAATCAGTTACCGAATAACAGAATTCGAGAGACAGCCTGTCACACTGAGTCTGAAGCAGGGCTATAATACAGCCGATGACTTAGTTAATGACGATGCATTAGCATTATGACAAGATTGTGACGTCAATGACTCGTAATAGGACATTAAACAAATCGTACCTTTTTAAATTCGTTTCGAAACCCGAATAACATTTGTGATTTTGATTCTAATCACGCAATAATAAGATTTGATTACAATACAAAAAAAAGTTAATTCAGAAATATCTATAACATAACAGTCGAGTCATTTTTCTTATAAATTGTTTTATTGTATTTTTTTCTTTGAAAATTCCAGGGGGGGGGGGTCCGGACCCCCCCGACCCCCCCTCTAGATCCGCGCATGTGTATACAGACGTTTTCCTTGATTTACTTATAATTATTATATTATTACAATAAAGTAACACAAAGTGGACATCAATATCTGCCCGTACATGAAATACAAATGAGTTGATAAAAATAAATTATCATAACAGTAACTTGCTCAAGATGAAACTGTGCCATTCTGTCAGCGGAATATTGACTGAAAGGACTGGAATTGTAACTGAATAACAAAGCTTTGTCATTCCGTTAACAGTTAACCACCATTCAGTTGACTTGAATGGCATAGTTTCCTCCTTTGTTGATCCAAGGGTCGGATCACGTCGAGTTGCCAGGTGCTGGCAACGAGACGCGAGGTCTGGCTCTTTGCATCAAGTTACTGTTATGGTGATAAATTTATTATACCCCTCCATCAACAAGTTAAAATAACAAAACTCTCTTTTTTAAGCTAATTGTACATCTTCAAAAAAAACCGCACACGTTATTTATTGCGTACAACTTCATCAGATTTAGAGAAGGGGTGATATGGATTCGAAAAACCACAGTGTGGTGATCCAAAAATTAGATATCACTGTAAAAAAAAAATTAGTATCAAGAAAGGGAAATTGAAAGGTATATATAATAAAAAAGGTTATATGATAGTTGGAAATTGTTTCTCGTTCTTCCCCGATTTAACCATGTGATGAGCAAAATATTTACCCTCCCATCTCAGTATTTACTTTCATTTCAATTTGACATTGATTTTATGAGATTCGATGCATTTTTTAATAAACTGAAATGAATTTAATCAAACTCATTATTACACAAGAGCTCCCCGACTTCAACTAGTGATGCGCAGGTTTTGGCACATCCTAAGATATAATTAGAAAATTGTGAAATATTTCCCAGATACTTAAAACACTTTTGTTTAGAAAAAAAAATTTATGGATGAAACGCTACACTCTATGCTACTGTTTTCGTTGTCAGAAACAAGGAATGAAATTGGTACAATAAGTTATAGAAAAATTGAGTAAAAAAAAATGTTTCTCACCTTTACTTTATTTTTATTTCTCATTATTTTGGGATGGGGGGGTGGGGGGGGGGGGGGAGTTGCCACCCTGCAACCCACTGCTTTACCTTTCTGATCACTTTTTAAAAAATATTGAGTTGTAATATCATATATCGGCTTATTAACACCATATTAATTATACATGTAATGTTCATGCTCTCAACTTTCTTTTATTAGTATCTTTAATGAAATAACATATTTAATAATTTTGGGTTATTTTTTAACTTGACGGTGTTTTAAATTCTTGTTTGCTATTTAGGAATTCTGACTTCTTATTTTAATTGAAACCAATATTCCCACACATGCATTAAAATGCCACTTTCTACGCGGACAGATTTTTAATTACACAAAGAAAATCAATAAAACTTAATCTCCTTTCCCTTGCTGAGTAAGGATACAACAATAACAACTAAAGACTTCTTGGCGATTAGTTGTTCTATCTTTGATTGCCAAGTCAACAGTTTAGAGGTCATTGAGTGTACATGTATAACATACCTGTACTTCGGTGTGCAAAATGAAACTAGATACTGTAAACTTAAGGTATCTGCCTAAGAATTATTTAAGTATTGAATTAATTCATGGTTGTATCAGTTTCGTCCTTATTGTCAACATCATCATGTGACATCACATCATCATCATCATCTTGTTGTCCTCCTCCACCTCCTCCTCCTCCTCCTAAGAAATATTTCTAAAATTCTAAATAAACTTCAGTATCAAAAGGCTTTTGAACTGGTGACTAAGAAGGATGGGAGACGGGAGTTCTCTGCTGTCGGCTTCTTATCGGCCTTTTCAATGGTTCTCTTTCAATCCACAGCTATGCTCTGTCCCAAGTTTCTGCTTCCGCCACTTTTTGATTAATATTTCGATTATCATAAATACCTTTGTGACAAAACTACGTTCATCCACTAGATTGAAAACACTTGAATGAAAACAAAATTCCAGATTTTCTGTTTTGAAACGCCCGGCCCTCTATCGCTTAAGGTTTCAATACACAATCAAAACTAGAAAGTTTATGGAGATTTTGCATTGCAGAAGACATTAAAGTACCCGGATGATAACTTTGAAACATTGTGCAAATGGAGAAAAAATGTAAACAAATCCCATTATGAATATCCGTAAGAAATTTGTTTTCGTTCAATATGTTAATCTCTCCGGGTAAAAATAGATGAAGTGTCAATGAAGAAATCTTGGATTTTTTTCCTTTGTATCTATTTTAATTGTTCTTCTTTGACAGGTATGTGTGTTCTTAATATAATTCGTCAAATAGTGAAGGAATCAGAATCCTGGGACAGATTACAGTTTCACATGTAGATATAAATATTTGTCTTTGAAATTTGCGCAACCTTTCTCTCATAATCCTAATATATATCGCCTCTCATAAACCACCAGCAACCTTTCTATTGCTGGGGGTTTAGATTAATACACATCCCTACTATTATTAAAGTTACTCAAGTGATATACACGTTTTTTTTTATAAAACATGTTTACCCTTATTTTTTATCAATACCTAATCATGACACCATAGAATTCCACATTTCTCCTCGTTATTGTAATCTTTAAGGAGGCTGGGTGGTCAACAAATTAGCCATCAGATCTGCCACAATATTTAGATAATGATAAGCTATATTCTATCATTTTAGTAAAGAAAAAATTACAGGTGCTTGAGGACAGGACCCAAATATAGGAGGAAAATAAAGTAAAAGTAAAACCACCCCCCCCCCCTTCTTGCATATAAAAAGAGGAAAGGTGTGCCAATCCAGTTTGTTTACATTACTACCCCTTTCGTCATTTTGGGACTATAAAACATGTATCCGCTTTATATATCCAACAAGCAAGGGATGATATTATCGCAGTAAATATATCTCTTCCTCATTATGCTTTTAAAATGAATGTACGTTTTTCTGTAAACCTACTATATCATGTTAAACGAGTTTTTCGAAGACAAGCTTGGTAACTGTGACGGAAGTCAATATGTTTCAGTGACGTAATACACACTCATGAAGGATAAAATCCGAGGAGTCTTTTTGCGCGCCAATAGATTAAATTCACGATTACACCAGAAACGTCATCAATGCGTTTGAAAATAAATGATTTATTTAAAACAACCCCTGCCTGCATATAAAAAGAGGAAAGGTATGCCATTGCGCTAGGTAACTGTGACGGAAGTAAACAACTCTCAGTCACTTTGGTACGATAACATCCGAGAAAATCGATTTAATTCTAATCAAACGCATTGATGACGTTTCTGGTGTAATCGTAGATCATTCCTTTACAATCGATGGCTCTCTTTACACCGTCCAGGTTCACTTTATGTGGCCAGATGATATTTTCAGGACATAACACACCGGACAGATGTCACTATACAACCAACAAGACACGGAGTCAGAATGTACATACGATATCATTGTATGAATGACTATACTCGAGATTTTCGATGCCAAACTTGGAAATGTCTTCTATATATGTGTGAAATTTGATAAGTATGATCTCAAAGTTTCTTTTTATAAACTGGGGGTGATTTTAGATTTTAGTCGTATTCCGGCCATTATTGATAAATTATTACTAAAACACGGAATCAACAGTCATGGCAAACCTTTAGTTAGAAAATCGGCGCGACACCTCCCATCCCTCCTTTAAGTCACTTTCTGGTATAACAACCTTACTTGTGATAGGAAACCTCTAAATGATAGTGCTGGGAGAGCAAGGTTTGTAATGCAATTTACCACTTTAAGTTTAAGGGGGTTGGATGTTCGTGCCAATTTTTAAAGACAAATTTATCTTCTTGAGACGAAGAGCTCTGCAAAAAGATGTAAAAAATGTACAATATTCTAAAAATCATAATATAGAATTTCAAGGTAGATAAATGATGGGCAATTTGTTGAGAATTCAGCCTCCGTAATGAGTCATAACGCTTTTCATGTATTTCAATGCTAACGGTAGATTTAACTGTAATAAACAATTTTAAAACAATTTCTATTCAATAATATTCACACAAACACAATTCCTTAGAGTATGTTCTTTTCTTTTTGATATTTGGTTTGTGGAGTTTTTTTTTTATTATGGGGGGGGGGGGTGCAATAATTATAATTTGAATTAATTATGAAGATGTATATGAATAAAAGGTTATTAGAAAAAAAAACGTCCAATAAATCAATAAAGTAATAAGGAAACGAGTAATATATGTCAATTCAACATATTTTTATCAAATCGTTTGTGTGTTATGGGACATAATGTCTTGATTGTGTTTTAGCCCTTTGAACATGAATTTATTTAAAGAAAACAACTGATTTTATGTGAAGATACACTTATCTTCCCTTTTCACTCATTTTACAGCATTTAAAACTTGTTTTGATTTCTATTTCACTAAATGTACTACAATTGTTATAAATGTTAACTGTATGGCATTGTAATATATTATTTATACAACAAGGAGAGGACTATCCAAGTTTTTAGAACTTTTGGCATTTAATAGTCAATAAAATACGTTCAACTCAATTCACTCGTTAATTTCTCTTCCCTTTTCTTCGAAATCTTTGCGATAATAATGTACCCTCAACAGCGCGTATCCTGTTTGCTTTCTTCTATTTGAATTTCATCCTTAATTATACATATATGTACGAAGGAGTTTACACTGTTTTAAACATTGTTGAAATTACACTTTTTAAATATGAAGTAATGTTTTGTTTCAACGGGCAATAAAATTACTGGGCTATGGAAAATTGCTGATTATTTGCATATTTTAGTTTGATGATATGATAAGCCGCCTTACTGGAAAACAATAAAGTTTACTGTCATTATTGAATATAACCAAATCTAGAATTAAAAATTAAATCCCTAGAAAAAAAATGTTTTAATATATTGGGTACATCTTTAACTTCATTGGTATTTGTTTTATTGAATAGTGAATTTGTTTTATATTGAAAAAAGAGACAGAATGAGAATAGGAGAGATTTCATTATATCTTTTATCAACATTTTTCTTATCAGACGTGCATACATTTAGGTTGTCATGTCGTAAATTTTGTATTTACTGCCACCCAGTAAATTCAAAGTTTACATGACACCTAGGTCAAAATGTCTCCGGCAGCTTTTCCATTAAGAGGACGTTCAATACTCTGTTTGACAATTATATATTTGTAAACCCTTGCTGTCTTTCAAATTGCTAATCAATGAATGACTTAACAAGTGTTCGTACCAAACATCGAATTGTTCCCGTTGTTGCAACATCATTTATTATGAATGAGTTAATTTTGTATCTAGTGATTCGTTCCTGAGAAATTATAACTGAGAGGTGTGTTGCGCTCAACTGATTTAGTCTGCCTGCTTTTCATCTAAAACGAAGAGTGTCTGATTTATGGATAAAGAAGAGGACTTCTGGGAATTATTCGGGATCTTTGCTGCCAGCTGAGGTATAGGTTTATAATGAATTACATTTTAGGCCATTTTTTTATATTACTATTAAATTAATATATTTTTCAAAGCAAAATCAATTCAATGGTAATTGATAACAATTTATATTAAAAATTATATCAGATTTAATTTAAACTGCTCCTGACTGAACCTAACAAATGGCTAGAAAAAGGATTTGAATTTACGCGTTTTCTAGAGACTTTTGGGATAAAATCAAGAGAGAGAGAGAGAGAGAGAGAGAGAGAGAGAGAGAGAGAGAGAGAGATGTACAACTATGTAATCCGTTTTAAAACTCGCCATAAATAAATGTCAATTTTATTTCTTCGTCAACGTTTGGAAACTTAATATTATATTTTTTGAGAAAAATGCCGTAATATTTTTTTTTATTGCTGATAAACTTTGCATAGAAGAATTTTTTCTCTGTTTTATCTTTAAAGAAGTTTTAGGTATCTAATTTGACACATAGATAATGAGTACACGGCGGATGCGACCCGGTCAACAGGGGATGCCTACTCTTCCTAGGCACCTGATCCCACCTCTATCTTTTTTAGAGGTCGATCCGTGTTGCTCTGCTTTGAATTTGTATTTCGTTTTATGGATTTTTGAGATGGTTGACAGTTTGTTATTGCCATTTTTCATCGAACTTTACACATTGTTAACAATGAAATTTACAGCTTTTATTAAAGATTAAGGACAATACAAGAGCGGTAAACTACATGTATTTTCACGATCCTAGCAATATTCGTGGTTCATAATTCAAAGAGAAACATATCATATCAAAATAATGTGTTTCCTTTTTCAATCTTGGAAAAAATAACAAATTTAATTTTTTTTTTATCTTTGAACTCACGGAACATACTGTAATACCTAATTAAACCCGAGGAATTAATATCCGCGTAAACTCGCGAGAAGCAACTCTAGCGGTTTTTAAAATCTCGCTTTTATTGTAACAGTTCGGACAGATGTAAACTAAAAAAAACTATTATAAAAAGTCAACGTTCGCGGTTTTATATTCTTGCGATTTGATGCAAAACGGTTAAATCGCAGAATTAGGCATTCGCGTAAAATTAGGAATCTACAGTATATTCATTGAGTCTGATCTTTAATCATTTAGTGTTTGAAATTACGCAAAGAAAATAGGATATATTATCATGAATGGTATTTTCAATGTTGTCTTAAATTTATAGTATTCTAACAAGTAGGTAACAGGAACGGTCCATTGAGACGATCAATCTATATAAATGTACCTGTATATATAAGATGTGATTCATCCGAAACGATTCATGTGCAAATTAATGATAGTTAATTTATTTCAACTAATTGCGATTTTTATCTTTTAGTGCAAGTTTAATGAGAATCAAAGTAAGCTAATGAACAATAAATTCTTACAGTGTAACTACGTCGGTATTCATTGAGAAAACACGGAATTAACTGAGTTAATTTCATTAAAGATATCTCTGTCAATAATCCCCACCGTACGTCATTGGATTAATTTTGGACGCACTCAAAGAAAAGAGAAAGGAATGTTTCAATTTAAGTATTCTAATCTCCTATATTCCTACTGGGAGTGGGCCACAAACCATCAATGATTCGATTGCAATATCCGGAAACTGCTGTAATAAGGAAATCGTTATACTTCTATCATTTTGTCAAGTCAACTAAATTGCAACATTGACATCCATTCAGAGAAATATGATTCCAATTTTCAAACAAAATTCGGACATGTTTATGCCATGCAATAATCTTTAAATATGATTAAAAAAAATACTTGAAAAATTAGTAAAACTTTAACCTGTCACCAAATTTAAAATTAGCAAACGAATGATAAAGTAAAAAAAAAAATAATTTATCATAAATTAATGTTCTATTTTTAGCAATAATTGGCAAAAGAAAACTGCACTTTTTTCATTCTGCTTACGAAATGCTTTAGGTATAAATTTTGGTCTTTGTACAAACAAATCGTTAGTCATTCGATGTAATCGATAATCTTAACAAAATTACATGTAAATATATTATTTAATTATTGAATACACGAGTGAAAAGTAATCCAATGTTCCCTCTTCTGACTACTGACCTCAGTTAAACACGTAATAATTGCGTTATCTGCAGACAACTCGTTTCATTTATTAACTCAAAGGATAACGACATATTAATCATAATATGGCGTTGGCTATACATGTAATACTTCCTCATTAATGAATGACTCAGCAAAATAAATCTCAATATAAACATAATGCTGGGTGTATTTTTCATGTTAACGTCTTAATGATGATTTTTGTATCATCATCTTTGCCGTTTTATGATAAATATCTGCATAAAATATTGCTTAAAGCAATAAAAGGTGTAAATGCCATACGCTTTCGATTCGAAAATTTCGAGATCGATTTCATACCTTCTTTTAAAAAGTTAAGTTTCTGTATGCCATTACATGTATACCATTTTGAGATGTTTTCTTTTTTTAAATCCAATCATATACTTCAGATTTTACATAAATGTTAGAGGTATGTTTCTACTGGCTTAACTTTGCGCATAACGACATTTTGTACTGAAAATTTTTACTCATGTGTACTATCAAATTCTAGGGAACAGACAACTATCATAAAGCAGGAGCACTGTAGCTTGGACAGCATCGGCGGGAAGTTTGGAGCCATGTATTGGGGTAATCGTGATTTGGTGGTGGTAAATACTATATTCTTTCTGTATAAGATCGGCGAATCAATGTTGGACACCACGACAAAACCGTACCTGGTGACCGCTGTGTGTTATGATACATATATGTACGGCAAGGATAGAAACAACACGCTGTGTATAGACCTAGATAAACACCCGGAACTAGAGAACCACATACAGAGCTTGTCGGGAAATTATCTCATATACTACAGATTGCTTTTGAATATCCCTGCCATTCCCCTGGCACTTCTATGTGGATCGTACAGTGACCGCTATGGAAGAAAGATTCCGATTTTCCTGCCAAGCCTTGGAAGTGTTTTCGCCGTCTTATTTTATATTTTGAGTGATTTGGTGCCGTTGTACAGGATTCCTTTGATATTTTGTGGTCTAGCTCTTCAGGGACTCTTTGGAAAAAGCTCCGTCATAACCATGGCAGTCAATAGCATCGTGTGTGATGTATCTTTGTCTGTGGATCGCACTAAAAACCTCGGTATTCTTTTAGCCATGAATTTTCTCGGTGTCTGCATTGGTTCGTTTTTCTCTGGAATTTTCCAAGACGTTCTCGATCTTAGCATGACGCTCTTTTGTGTTACATTACTTCACGGCATCTCTATAATTTTCACCATAGTCCTTCTTGACGAAACGGTTGAACGAAGAACAATCGAAGACGATTCGCAAACAATGAAGCGATGTGAATTATGCGAAGTGTTTAGACCTTCTAACCTTAAAGATGCGCTGAGTATTGTTACAAAGCCTAGAATTCTGAACAATCAAAAAATAATCATAGTTCTATTGATCATTTCTCTTGCAACTCAGATTTGCAGAGCAGGTGAAGCAGACATCAATCTCCTATTCATCACCAGGACACCTCTAAATTGGCCAAAATCTTGGTACGGTTACCTGATGTCCATCGAATACGCCGTTAAAGGGCTGTGTCTTTTTCTGTTTCTTCCTATTTTTTCTATCCACCTACATATGTCTGATATCTCATTAGTCATTCTGGGAATCATATTCAAATTAACCCGATTGTTGTGGGCGGGGTTTTGCAATACTTCATGGATGGTGTTTCTGTCAGTTTCCATTGGCGCGATGTCGGGCTTAATCACATCCGCTTTACGCTCATTGGTTAGCAAAGCTGTTGACGTAGACGAGTCGGGAAAAATGTTTGCATTGCTATCTGCTGCAGAAACTTCGTCGAAATTCTTGGGATCCATCATTTTCTTGAATATCTATAGCCTAAGTGCACACATATTTCCAGGAGTTGCCTACCTTGTTGAGGCCTTTGTCTATGTATGTATACTGGGGATCCTAACGACAGTGTTCCGGCCCCTTCAGAAAATGCAGCACAAGAGATTGGTAGAAGCTAGCGTTCTAGACCTATCATGTGGATCTAATTAACAGCATAGAAAAAATATGTCAAACGAACTGAAAGACAAAAAGTAATTCAAACCAGCATAATCTATACATTTATAAAATCATACAGTGGTAACAACGTTATTGTTGACAAGCCAATCGTGTTAAATAGTTCGTGTACCGTGGGTGATCGTTCATGTAACGTGCGGGATCGTGCGTGTATCAGGAAAATTGGTTTGCGTTTTTTACCGTGCGTGATCGTTCGTGATCGTGCGGTTTTTTCGTTTTGTAACTTTTTTTACGGAATGCCAGGATTTATTCTTAAACAATCACGAGTAGTTTTTAAAACAACACAACAATGTGAATTTAAAACTTTTTTTTAGAAGAATATTGACAATTGTTTACATTTATGTATAATGTCAGCGCTATTTTTAAAAACAATATTCTCTCTTTCGTCGTTAAATAGTAAGTATTTCAACAACTGATTTAATCCTTTGATCGGTCGAGTTAGCGTCACATGATTTTGTAATCAGTCTATATCAAGAATCTATCGTATCTTAACACAAGTCTAATCATATTAGCAAAAGAGACACGTTGAATAAAAGCGGCAATGCTTACCCATTTCCCTTTCAAAACTAAACAATTAATCACTGAGTTTTCTCTCAAATGAAATTACGATATGCATTCCTCTCTGTTACATTGTATAAACATTCATTAGAATCAAAATTTATTTAGACGCTTTAAAATTTAGAATAAATATAATTCAATCAATTATGTACCTTAAATTATGGAAATATGGGATGTGTAAAGTCGAAATACTTTGGAACAAGGTAACAAATTTATTTGTATATCGCACAATTAATTCGTACCCAATGGAATCGGATTAAATAAACATCAACTCGTATGTAAATAATTTCGCGTGGTCTATGCATTATCTTCATTTATTTTTAACTTAAATTTCTTTAACTTATGATATAAGTTAATATTCGTTGTGGAAAAAAAACCTATATTATCGGTGTATTGATCCTATCATATCGTTTACTCGTAAAAATATAACAGTGCATGGCTACTGTTCATGTCACTTTTCAATAGAACACAAGCTTCTTGTAATACAAATTAAAGCAATACGTTTTCTTAATTCTAATCTTAAAGATTAATTTTGATTTTGCGTGTTAAATGGTGTAGAATCGTTTGTTTGCGTGTTTTATCGTTATCGTTCGAGTATCGTGAACATTCAGTAAGTTAGTGATCGTCCGTGTATCGTGCGTAATCGTTCGTGTATCGTGCGTGATCGTTCGTGTATCAGAATCATGCGTGTCGTTTGTCAACAATAACGTTGCTAACACTGTAATCTTTATTTCCCAAAAGGTAATGTTAGACTGTATAATTTTTTTTCTCATGTAGTATACATTTCTGGTAAAAAAGCAGACTTTTCCTAAATATCTTTTTGATATGCCATGAAATGAAAATCAATAGAGGTTTTGTAATAGATGTATTAATGGTTTCACCTGAGATCTCTTTTGCTTCATTCTTTCTTACTTGGAACGGAAATGCCAACGTTTGATTGCATGCATTTTTCTGTCAAGTTACTCTTGTAAAAATTATGAGTGAGCGTGTCCTTGAAAATGCAACATGCAATTGAACATGCAATAAATGACAATAGCAAAACAGTAAAATGATTTCATCAACTTTATGAAATATCATTTTTATTATTCATCTCATATTACATAAAACACTAGAAATCTGATATTAATCATTTTTTTTGGTATCATTTTAGGTATCATTTTTATTATTCATCTTATATATCACATAAAACACTAGAAATCTTATATTTGAAAAGAAAATTTGTACATTAGTGTATCGAATACACAGCGTTTTGATTACATTGTGACAAGAGTACCCCCCCCCCCCCCCCCCAAAAAAAAAAATAAAAATAAAAAAAAACATAAAACAAAACAAAACAAAAACACTATAGACTTCTACATGCTCAAGTTCTCAAGCACACACTAAATGTGTACCTTAATAGTTTCTCCTGACATGTTTCCGTGTAACAAAATAGACACAGAGATACTTATATGATCATTGTCTGAAATATTAACTTCCATGAAAGTTTTGACCGGATTAGTGTTTTGCTTGAAAATTGAGAAGAAAGGGTCGATACTTACTTGCCGATATTTGTATATTCAAGAAAATTACTTCCATAGATTATTTTTCACTTTGGAAAACTTCTCAGTGTTTACTTTGATAAGAAGAAGAATTTAACAATCATGAAATAGATTTATATTATTTAAAAAAAAAAAAGATATGCCTTCTCAAAAAGGCACAAATAAAAAAAAACACTGATTGAAATGAATTACCAATGACAACTACTAATAAAAGAAGAAATTGGTGTTTTTATCACGTGTTCCATATTGTGATTTAGTAAGTTTAGAACAAAAAAAGCACTTAAAAGTGTAGAATGACCATGCAAGGAAAACCCAGAGCTGTTGAAATGCTGGTGTCTGATGTTGTTCTTACGACAGATTGTACTCACTTTAAATGTACTGTTCATTTTAATCTTTATATTGCTCTAAATACTGTAGATTTCTTATTTTACGCCAGTACTTAAATCTGCAATTCAACCGATTCTCATCAAATCGCGAGAACATACAATCGTGGATGCCGAATTTTTTTCATAGTTTCATGTAGTTAATATATGTCCGAAAAATAAAAGCGAGATTTTAATATTTGCGCGATGTGCTTCTCGTAATTATACGCGGATAGTAATTCGTCGCGTTTAATTAGGAATCTACAGTGGTTGTTAATCTGTATAAAGCGTTATTTAAACAAAATTTTTCAACGCTATAATTGTATCGCAATTTCCATCGACAAACAATTCGTCAGCTCTGGGGTAACTGAACAAAACAGAAAGTGTTCATGATATCTAGCAGAGGTCAAGGTCTCGGATCGTAACCAGAGGTCACGATGGCAACATCGTTCCAAACTACTCGAGAGTTAGATGGAAATCGGCCAACCCAAAGACAAGACCAAAGAATGTGTTTATTTGATATCATTATTACACTATATTGTGTAAACACTTTAGTGTTTAGTGGTATCGATGAACCATTGTTGATTGTTATTGGTATCATTATTATTATAAAATTTATATAGCGATATATTTAATAAATTTACTCTAAAGCAGTGATAAGAATTACATTACTTTAAAATATAGAATCATGAGTCCTGTAAAGAGATATCAATAAAATGGATTATAGTGTCATATATGAAAAGCTAATTTGAACAGATGAGCCTTGAATGATTTTTTAAAACCCCACAAATGTCGTTCGTGTCTTAGATCTGCCGTGAGACCGTTCCACAGTACAACAGCACGAACATCAAACAGCCATTCACCATATTGTATTGTGCGGGCACGGGGTTGGACAAGAAATCTTCAATTTTCAATGTCCACATAGGAACATATAATTTTGCAAGGTCCTGTGTGTATTATATGACGTTCCGCGAAGCGCATTAAGGCTGTTGTATAAATGCATACACAAAGTGAGTCAAATTTTTAGACATAGATATTCATACCTGTTGATGGCAATTTAGATAAGGTTAGTCTGCGCTTATCTCAGTTTAAATCACGAGGTCAGGTGTCACCAATCATGAGAAGTCCTTATCACAGTCCTAAAACGACATGGATACAAGTTAGTTATTATGATTTCATTTCAAATATCAATTAGCAAGAGGAGAAAATTTGATTAGATTGAAATTATTAATTACATTATCGACGACTGTTATACATCGAAATATTGTTTATGAACAGAATTGTATTTGTATCAAAGGGGAGATAATATGTCCATTACATAATAGTCCATTTTGGTATCGATGGGAACTGCTTGAAAAAAAAATTAATTCATTCTTTTATCACAGCGTAAACCAGTGTCAATAATTAACAAAAATATGACAGACAGGAAACAAAGATGTGAATGAATGGCATAACACTATCAGTCAGTTAACATTCAGCCTAAAACTAAAAGAATTGTTGATATATAATAACATCATTTGCCATATGATATCAAAAGAATGACTCTTCATCTTTTGTAGTTACTGTTGTTCAGTTTGTTGTACTGACTCTCTTTGGTTTGTCATATGCAGGTATGCTGGGTTTTCTTAACTATTGTCATATCATAAATAGTGTCTTTTCATGACAAGTGTAATGAGATGAAGGATTTTATTTACACAAACAAAATTGAGTTTTATATATTTCTACAAAAAAGGACCCCTGCAGATTGTTTTCACTGATCAACCATCGCAAATAACGGTTGGATCAGAGGTTCATTTGACATGCGTAATAAGCGGCGGAAGTAGTCCCCACACGACATGGATTTCGGTACGTACAGTGTAATGGATTCAATTTTCAAATCCCTCTTACCACTTATATAAATCAATCCGAGTCTTCTTTGACAATTTCTAGTGTTTTGCATAAAAAAGTAGCATGACCGAGAAAAATGAAAAAAATTCATGTTAGATGTACATGTATCACAAGAATTTCATTATCAATGTACAAATTGAATGTTTCAGATTAACACTATTACTTAAATATAAACATAACAAATTACTACAAATATTATAAAAGTATACCTGTATCAAAAATATATCAAATAACTTACATTTCTTACAAAGACAATGACACATGTACAAAAAGAGTTTTATATATACCGGTACTTGTACATGTAGAGTGGAGCCTCAGCTATACGGAAGCTTTCGTTCACAAGTCCATTGAAGCGTAACTAATACTGTCTGGCCAGCACTGTCGGTAATTTGAAAGTGAGTGTGTGTTAAAACAAGCTACCCTTGAGGGTCTAGCACGTGAAAAAAGGCGTGAAACTCAACTGACAGACATAATCTTTCTAGCGTATAAAGTGAAATATCATTAAATTTTACTGTTGGAATAAATGAATTAAGATTTTATAGTTAAAGAGTGTTTTGTGGTAAAAACAGACCGTCCAGATCCGGATCACGGAATTCTGGATAAATATAACAAAGTAACATATAAAAAACTGTTCCCGATAAAATCGTCCGTAAATTGAAGTGTCCGGATATCTGGCTTTCAGATACCTGAAGCCCCACTGTATATAAAGTAGTGTATATTAAAAAACATCTCAGTTTAGCCTAGTAATATTTGGGAATTAAATAACTTCAAATTTACTCAACACTTCTAGTTTTTATCAACTTTTCTATGAAGAGTTATCTTCATTTTCTAAAGGTATCCCATCACAAAGCAGTAAGTGATTGCTAGCATTCGGTTGAAACTTATAATTAAGGCTTTGTTTTCATTAGTTTTTTTTTTAAATAAGAAAATATACCAATTCTAAAATTCGTAATATTCAACATCATCGGTTGAAATTGGAACCAAAGTAAAGCTTGAAACCATGGCCATGTACAGTAGTATCCAATAATACACTGTTATTAATTATTGTAATTTTTACACCAAACATAGATAAAACCCCTACTTTTTCACAATAATTGATGATTGCATGTCATTATTGGTAACTCTTTAATGCTATCAATAGGGAGGTCCCCACACGAACCCAACGCAGACACATTCTATTTTAAGTAACTATTAATATTTAATTGTAGCCAACAGGACTTCTCCCGCCGAACTCCCACATTACCAATGAAGGTAAAACACTCGTGATCACAAACTTTGACGTTACGAATAACGGGCAGTACATCTGTGTGACGTCAGACGGATTCCAATTCGCACACCACGTGTTTACTGTAAGTGTATATTCTGGAACGACCACAGCAACGACACCGTCTACTATGCATGCCCATAAAACAACAACCCACACAGGTAAGATAGACAAAATGACCTCCCAAATTTTTTTTGAAATACTATTTTTTTTTCGAACAGATAAATTGTGTTCAAAGTTTGTTGTTTCACGCTACAGAGTAAATGAAATTATAGGACAAGGAAGTGTGTAGCTTCATATAATTCTTTATTTACACATTACATATCTTTCATTCAGCTTAATTTGTGTAATATATGTTACATGTAATTAATCATATGTAATAAAAAAAATTACAAAATATACGTAATATGTGATATTTCGGAAACAATGAAAATAGAAATGTAAGAAACAAACTATCAGGGGAAACTCCATAATTCTTGAACAAGTACAGGTCGGTACGCGTTCATTTCCGAAACCTCTTTTTTTTAGTTAATTGCTGCATTATTCCTACTTTTTCACTCAACATCACCTCCATTTCCATTGCAAAATTGAGTTAAATTTGAAAGGTGTACAATTTTTACTCTTTCTTTTAACTTATTGCTTACTCCTAAAAACCTTCATTTTATCATAACGTCGTAAAAAAACAATGACAACGCCCTCCTACCAAACAACGAAGAAATCATTTTAAAAATAAAATTTTCATTATAAAATCTAAATATTCTTATCTCTATTTTGTTTATTGTGTTCACTTTAATAAATGGTATCGAGAAAAAGAATCATCAAACGTATAAATATACTGTATTTTACTAGAATGCGCAAAAAACATGCGCAATGTAAACTAAAGTCGGCCTCCCTAAATTCGTAGGTGGCAAACTGAGGTCGTTCAAAAATTATGAATTGTCATCCACTGCATTTTTTGTCGAACATAGGGACCTTGTATAAAATGAACATTAATTTAGGTTTGTAAATCGATAATTAAGATCTGAAAGAGCGGATTGAAGTGTTAATCTCCATATTTTAACAACGAATCTGGAGTAACAATAAAGTTATGAACTTCATGATATGCGAGTTTTCTTTTATTCTAGATCTAAGACCTCCAACAATTTTATCCATGGAAGTACAGCCAACTAATTACCGTTATGGTGATGATGTACAGCTCATCTGTAGAGTGGAGAGCAACCCTCCATATGACCAGCTAGGATGGAATATGATGGTTTTGATATGATACATTCTGAGAATACATTTTATTTGAAAAAGAAAATGTGTCCACTGCCAATGCACTCAATAGCTCACATGCAAAATTAAACAACGTATGTGGACACATTTCTTCCTGAAAAAGTCAAAGAGAAAACGTATCACCCTTTTAAATATCTCATTAAAACTTACAACTATGGCATACATGAAAATTCATTTTTAGTGTATGACAACGGAATAGGAGTTCCCACCATGTTATATCAACACACACTGATTTAAGATACAAAGTGCGGTGTATGTTTTGGACTTTAAAACAGGTTCCGAATACAAGCCACGCATGTGATCATTAATACGAGATATTTTATGAAGAATAATGCCTTTAATAAGATAAACCCTTGCATTAGATGTGTTTGATATACGCATATACCCTGTGTAAAATAAAGTACAAACCATGTCTTCATTACTTGATAGCACATTTACCTTAGGCTATAAATATAAATAAGAAAGCTTTGATATAAATGGCCAGCAAAATCTATATTAAGGACTCACGTCTAATAATGAAACAAACTAAAATAGATATAAAGTATTTAATTTGAATACCAATATGCAAGTACCACTTTTTTTTAACCGTTAAACAAAATACTTTAAATATACAACATTGATAAACAAGAATTTTGTTTCAATTGATGCAGCTACAAAGTGATAAAATATCATTTAACTGATATTTTTCACATTTCTTTCTTTTTTGTTTTGCAGACTGATCCCAGCATAATTCCATCAAATATCAACTTGGTATATGGTACAAACTTGGTTAAAATACACATTAAACATCTAACCGCCGAGAACATAGCACAGTATCAATGTTTTGTACACAACTCTGTTGGTCGGGACTTCCAAACGTTATCACTTCTTCCACCGAAATAGTGTATCTTTTACTCGTCGGGAATAAATAAATTATAACTGTTGAATTTATATTTTTTTTTCTAGTTCATAAATTTCTGTTACATAAAACATGTAGTCCGATGGACTTGCAAAGCAAGGATGACATTAACCCAGAATAAAAATAAAAAAGACACTAATGATAATGAAAAAGTAATGAAACTGACAGTAGTATTTGTTTTTACTGTCCCAAAACTAGGTCAATTGCCATGTTTTGAGGTATGTGGCCTTTGAATATATTTTGTTGTTGATTTGACAAATATTTCTTTAAAATTTCACACTGTAATAAAAATGCTTTTAAGACGGCTGGTGAAGCTGAAAAACAGAGAAACTAAGGTTGAGCTGCCACAAATTTGATTATTAATAATAGTTTCAAACCAAAAAAAAAAACTAATTTAAAAGTAAAAAAAATGACATTTCAAGATAAACAAGAGCTGTTGGAAAGTTGGGGCTGAATTGTGCTAAGAAATGTTGTACTTACTTTAAATATACTGTTTATTTTGGCCTAAATAACATAATTTTTAAACTCTTTTAGTGTATCACATTTCCGTTGACAACCGACAACAACCCGAAAGCGCTCTGGGGGAAATTCGACGAAATCGCAAATGTTCATGATATCTAGCAAAGGTCCATGTTTCTGGTCGCAACCACTTTACCACTTGCGAGTAAGATTGTAGTCAGCCAACCCAAAGGCAAAACAAACGAATGTCCTTATTTCATATAAATACTAAACTGTATGACCCTATCGAATAACCATTGCTGGCTGTCGTATAAATGCAAACACATAGTGTGTCAATTTTCAGAAATAGATATATGATTTACATTCATACCTGTTGATGACAATTAAGATAAGGTAAGTCTGGCTCCTTGGGTCCTGAAACGACATGGATACAAACTAGTTTTTTTTCTTTATTTATTAAAACAAGGTGAGACAATTTCATTTGATTGAAAGTATGGGAAAAGCTTGATAAAAATCTGTTTACTTCAAGGTTCTGTCCACAGGATGAACTAGTGAACATATCATTTAGTTAACTAAAGAAAAAAAGATGTAAGTGAATGGCATACATGTACATGTAACTATATCAGCAGGTTTACATCAAGTTTAAAACAGAAATAATTGTTGTTATATAATAACGTTAACATCATTTGCAATTGGATATTTCAAAAATGACGTTTACTATTTTGCAGTAACTGCTGTTTAATTTCTTGTACTGATTATCTTTGATTTGTCATTTGCAGGTATGTTCTTTTTTGATAATTGCCATTCTGCACATTTTGTATTTTTAGGGCCATTGATTATGTAAAAAAAAAAATTCTACAACCATCGCACACGGTTGGGTCAGAAGTTCATTTGACATGTGTAATAAGCGGCGGAAATAGTCCCAACACGACATGAAAATCGAAAAAACCCCAAAGAAATACAATAAAAGATGAATTCATGTTAGATGTACATGTAGCACGTTCATGTATTTCACTATCAATACATGGAGTGAATGATTTTAGAAAAACAACATAACTCGAATATCAACAAACAAATAACCCTAAATATTGCGAAAGTATATCCAAAAAAAAATATTGAACTTACATTTTTTTTTTAAAACCAAAGATACAAAAATATGTTATACACATGTCCATATATGTGAAATAACGTACTGGGACCCATCTTAATTTAATGTATTGATATTGGAGAATCAAATGACATCAAATTAACTCACCCCTTTTGAAATTTATCATACTTTTCATGAAGAGTTATCTCTGATTTTGATAGTATTCCTCCAACCGGCAGAATATGAATGCAAGCAATGGGGGTTTAACGTAACGTTGTTTGAGACTTGATCTCAGGAATTGATTTTCATTTGTTTTGGATTTAAATTTGGTTGAAATTCAATAATAAATATTTCATGTCAATATTAACCAAGCAAAGCAAATATAAAAAAATACTTTATTTTTCATTTTTGTTCACGTTCATTGATGATCGCACGTGACTCTTAATTGCTAAGGTCTTACTCTCACGTATTCAGCGCGTGCATGCTTTTTAGAAGTAATTCTTTATATTTATATGTAGCCGACAGGACTCTCACGTAACCAATGACGGGAAAACACTTGTGATCACGAACTTTGACGTTACGAATAACGGGCAGTACATCTGTGTGGACGGATTCCAATTCGCACACCACGTGTTTACTGTGAATTTAACTCTGGAACGGACCACAACAATGACATCCCTAATATATGTCAAAATAAGAGTTTGTCTTTTTAATTTAAACTAGGTAGAGCTGGATCGTGGATATATTAGATTTGAAATGCAATAATTTTTATTCAGAAAAATTTTGTGGATGTAAATATCTAGTAATGTTACCTATGAATAACAAGGTTTGGTACATGTATCATTAATATTGAATTTGACCATAATTTTTTATTTCATAGTTTTAGATCAAGGTAGGGTCAATGCTATTATGTTTTCAGTATGAGGGTGAAATGTGCCCAATCACCTGGGAATTAATTAATTTATTTTTAAGTATTATGGTTTTTATAAAAAGATAAATAAATACCACAAAATGTCTATAATATAACACTACCAAATTATATACAATCAATAAAAAAATAATTATTGCTTGATCAGAATTTCTTCTAATTTTCGTACACTTCTAATATTTGGTTTTCTTCTTAACTTCTAGCATTGAATTTAAAAAAAAAAGTTTTTACACAATAGGAACATTTTGTATAGGGTTATAATTTGACAAAAAAGTAAATATATTATTCATTTCAGAAACAAATGTCCACACACTATATAAATGTTTTACTCATATATTTTATAGAGATTAATAAAAATGTTTTTATCAAGAATTGGTTGAAAATATTATGTTTAAAGACAATACGTATTTTTACTAATTAAAAAATTCACGTTTGATTTTCATTTTTAAGAATATGACTTGAAACCGTTGCTCTACTGTTAAATTAGTTTTAAAAAAAACGTAATAATTTCCACCACCACTCCCACATTCAATCCCCAACCCGCAATCAAGCGACAAATGACTTTGGCATTCACGTTTTAATGTCTGAAATTTGAGGTAAAGATTTATTAAATGAAAGAAGCCTTTAGATTTTTTAGACTTGCGATATAAATTCTTTCAATGATGTTTCATAACAAAAACTTGGCTCTATGAGATATTCTAGGGTCTTATTTTAAGATAAACAAGTCGATAATGTCGTGTTTTTGAATATCATTGTCAATAAAATAGGAAGGATACCAGCTACAAATGCCAGAGTCTTTTTCTGTTTTGACGAATTAATAGATTCCAGAATGCCTTCAGCCTCTCTAAAATCGGCATATACAATGCTCTTGACCTCTTGTTAAAATGATATGAAATTGAACAGAGGTATCATAATTACTTTTTGTAGAATTTTAAATGGAATGTCAAGAAATGTTTTATTTTCTACATAATATCATTATATTCATAAGGCAAGGGAACCGAATATTAATCACATCAATCATGGCGCCATATTGAATCTAACACTAAAACAAAATCAGTTTGAAATCACTTACAATGTTTTGCAATGCTTGATTAATCTTCATTATCCTTACAACGCAAATCTGGTTTACAGGATTTTGCAAAATCCAATTTTAAATCGTAAGTGATATTGATTGTAAAATATGATAATAATCTGGCCCTTTTATATTCCTGTCACAGTGGTTTAAAACAATTTTGCTTACAAGGGATTTGGGTTACGTTGTGCAAGCCATGGTTGTTGCAAATCTTTGTAACATTTCATAAGGAGAAAACAAGTACAACACCATACTTTATATTTATGACATTTGCGTATTCTTTTTCTTGGGATGTAAATATTTATGCTTACTGTATAATTTTATTCGTGTGATTCCAATTTTCTCTTAATTTCTTTGTTACATGTACCCCTACCCACAGAATAACAAAATACATGAATATGTCTTAATGTATTAAATATGTACATAGAAACAAATTCAAGACATAACATTAGAATCAACCGTAAAGTCAAAAAAGAAAAAAACCCCGAAAGTTAGCCTTTACGAATTTAAATGATTCAACGTTACATGAAATACTTAATTTTCTACAAACGCAGTTTTTGGACCTCCATCCATTGTGTCCATTGTGATTCGTCCTACCTGCTACCGGTACGGAGATGATGTGGAGCTGATCTGTGCAGTAGAAAGTAACCCTGATTATGATCAAGTGGGTTGAAATATGAAGGTAACTATTTAACAACTATTAGTTAAGATAAAATACAAAATGAATATCTTGGGGTTTTTTGGGGGGATGGCAATCATCCTTATTTTAAACTAAAGTTTGGGATGTAAATGACTTTTTCACAAGACATAATAAATGATTAAATGACCGTTTTTGCTATGCCGTTTTATGTCATGTATTTATGTTTTAATGTATTCCCTTATCGATTTTTTAATTTAATAATTTAATTTGTTATTGCCTCTCTTAAATTGAATTGTTTTAATGATTAATTGATTTCTTTTATTCATGAATTCATCAATGTGATTTGCAGACCAATCCCAATCATCTTCCTTCAAATATGCAGTCAAAGTACAATGGAAACACAGTTACACTATACATAACAAGTCTGCGAAGCGAAAACATAGGAGACTTTCAGTGTTTTGTTCACAATAGTCAAGGCATGGTGCAGAAGAGTATTTATCTACTACATCCACATTGAACTGGTTTTGCTTGAATGAAAACATTACTTTTAACTTCTGCAGTTTTCCTATCTACACAAAAATATAGCAACTTAAACCAAGGGAAACTAATCAAATATTATTACTGCATAGCTGACTTTCTTTGTTTATTTTGTACAAAAGAGAATGCATTATTTTTCAGACATTCTGACAGACTTTCAGAAGATTGACATGATTAAAGATACAGTAAAATGATTTCTTTTGTTTTTTAATTTTTTTTTAGACTTTTAAAAGTACATGTATAATGCTTAATGCTTAAGACTAACATACTGAACAAAACCACCCGTTAACCATTCGATACTTTATTGATGGCAAAGTAAATCGTGGGGTTTCATACACGCCGCACCATTATAAACCCATACTAGAAATGACTTAAATCTGTCTCAAGTTTCTACTTCTACCACTTTTGCTTTGCTTAATATTTCGATACTAAGACCTTTGTCTCCAAGCTAAATTCATTCACTTGATGAAAAAAATATGATAGTATCCTCTACACACAATAACTAAAAGAAAAGATCTTCAAGGGCTTTACATTGCAAATGACATAAAACGTGTATGGATGATTATGTTAAAAAATGTGTGAGGGGTTCTGAAAAATATCGAATGAAAAAAATAATGTCAGATATTTAATAACCTCCATGATTAAGAAATAGAGAGAAATATAAGCAATCGAAAAAAAAATTATCAAGTTAAAGTTATGGTTTCAAAAGTAAATACACCTCACCTGTATAGTATATTTTTACTTCTAGATCAAGCAAATCAACTTTAGAAAAGAAAACTTTTTTTCGATGAACCGAGCTCAGTTTATACAAACAGTGATGAATATAGAACATTTGTATTTAGACTTTCTTTCTTTCTTTCAATAGTTACACATCCACTTACTATCAAATCTAGCTACGTTAAATATAACTGAGCAATTATTGATCGAGTAGATAAAATATGAATTTTATGAATGCTAAAAGCATTTATTCAATTGTAAATAAAACACGATATAATTCAGTACAAAGATCAATTTAAGGATGTTGTCAAATTTGGATAATTATAAAGTTCAATATATCAATAGTGTTTTTTTTCTTCAAAATAAATGTTATCAATAGAATGAATTGTCTTTAATATAACATTCGATATTTTTACTACATCATTACCAACCAAAAATAGACTTTAAACAAATCAGAGAAAATTCTTTCTATTTTTTTTTTTCGAATCGATTTTCCTCTAAAATGTTTTCGGCAGCATTAGGATCATTAACGTTGTTTTTTTTTATTTGTTAGTCAATAAATAACTTTGCATATTTTATGTTGGTTTTATCTCACTTATATTTTACTATAATCGTATGTCATGCAATGCCAAAAAATTGAAAAAATAAAGTCAATATAACTAGTTGTAGACTATAAATGTTTTGGTATTAAATTTAATATTTTGACAAACTTCGTTATTGAAATATAATTGTTTATACAGTTCATGTAACACACATCCAATCATAGGGTTGTACATGTATTCTAGTATCTAAACCCATTATTTTTTTTTATAGATTCTTAATCTATGGGTATTCTTGTGTAAATAATTGTTACATTTCAATTTTTCGTGACATTGTTAAAAATCACATAAAACAGGACGAAATATGGCTGAAACTGTACCTAGTACTCTACAGCATAGATACTAAAAACTACAACTGTTTTTTTTTTTTTACTGCAAACCTTCTATACCTAAAAATCCATACTAGATTTGGCTAGTATTTTACTCTATATCAAAAGAAAAAAAAAATTAAAAACAAATTCATTGTAATATCGTCAGCTTAATATGTATTTAGTATTTTTTTTAATTGAATGTTCGGATTTTAATTTTTTGGTAGGTATTAATCTTGTTTGTGCATCAAACACATGTTGAATGGTGTGAGGGAAGTATCAAAATATTATATTCAAAGCTCGGGTCAAGCATTTATATTTTTGAATAAATTTATTAAATTTACATGATAAGATTCACTCAAATATTCTAGTCAATTGAGAAAACTAATGTGTAAACAGTAGCTTTGGTCATATTCAGAAATACTCTCTGATTTTGATAAACCAACAACTTTTACTGTTATTCTACTGATATTCATAAAACAGTTCATAAAATAAATATTTTCTTTGGTCAAATGCTGACTGACCTTTTTCATTTTTATTGTTAGGCCATTATTAATCACCGAATTGTCTACGGATTTTTTCCGTTTTCTCGATTACAACAAAGAACACACGGTGGGTGTGACCGGTCAGCAGAGGATGCTCACTCATGCATAGCACCTGATCCAACCTCTAATTCTTTAGAGACGTGTTTTCTCTGCTCCTGATTTTATGTTTTTCCTTTGGACTTTTGATGTTTTTAATGTTATCATGATATTTCACTTTTAAATTCTGCTGACCGGTGTTACATGTTTTGCTATAAACCCCTTCGCGGTAACTGTGATACTTTTCTTTTGCAGGGCAAAATGACGTAGTTTGATGGAGAATGACCTAACGCTATTTTTTTTTTATATTTTTACTTGCCGAATGGAGAGTATTATTCCGAAGCAAAATACAAATGTAAACACAGTAAACGTCTTGAGTGAAAGAGGAAATATCCTACAGTAACAAGACGCACAGGCGACAAAATCTTTATATGTGATATTGTTACCACTAAATTTAAGAAATAATGTAAAATATGTTTTTTTTAAATTATACTCACCAGTGTTGTTAATTGTTAATTGCAAGTGCAAGTCTTTTCATTTGATATCAAAGAATAAAGAAGAATTCAAGTGATTTGTTTGGCTATATGTAAAAAAAAACTAAAGCGTCACTCGCTATTATAACATACGTGTTGTTATCCAAAATATTTGGTTCTATCTATTCTTACAAGCAAAATGTCGAGAAACTTTTAAGAAAATAAACGTTTGCTTTTTTCTTTGCATTTTATCATTTAATACATTGAGCAACAACTTTTAAATTTTAATTATATAAGCTTAAGTTGTAGGTCCTCCGAAATTTCAAAAACGTGAGGACTAAATAAAAACAAAATGAATTCACAATAATTTAAACAGATAAAATTTATTCCCAACATGTAAAAAAAGCCACTATTTCGGTGGAGAAAGTGAAAACGCTTGGACGTCCTGGCCAAGAGAGTTGTGTACGAAACATTGATACTGCGCTATGTTCTGGGCTGTAAGGTGTTTAATGTATATCTTAACCAAGTTTGTACCATACACCAAGTTGATATTGGATGGAATTTTGCTGGGATCAGTCTGAAAAGCAAAAAGAGAGAAAATTAGAAAAAAAATTATATCACGGAGTAGCTACATCAAAATTGCACGAAATTTGCGTATAAATGTAGTATATTTTATTGTATTTCACGGTTGAAAAAAATAGTTAATTGCGTATTTTGGCGTGTAAATGTAGTATATTTTAAGGTATTTCACGGTTGAAAAAATAGTTAATTGCGTATTTGGATACAATGTATATGCATTTATGTATTTTAGTCCGTGTCATTATCAAACGGGAGTTCTTAATTTAGATTTTGCTGGCCAGTTAGAAACATCTTAAAGCTTTCAAATCTATATTATTTATTTATGTTATCAAGCAATGTCTAAATGTTTTGCACTCTTTTGTTACACATTGGATATATCAAATACATCTGAATCAATGTTTCGTCTGATTTCAATAATAAATCTCAATATAAATTCTTGTGAAGATAATCATATGTGAAAAAAGGTAATTTCTTTGATTACATATCTGTCTTCACATGTACTCATAAAATGTTATGAAGTTGTGAACATACAACTATTGCGTCTCAAATCAGTGTATGTAAATATACCTATTGTTTACTTCTATTCCATTATCATATGCGAGAATGATACGTTTTCTATTCGATTTCTCATAAAGGAACGTGTCCACAAACATTGTCAAGAACGGTATTATATTTTTCATGTGAAATTTAATGAAAGAGATATTGAATACAATGGTAGTTGATACATTTACTAGTTCGAATAAAAATTGTTTAATGAAAAGGTATTTTCATAATGTATCATTTCAATACCATCATATTCCATCCTAGTTGGTCAGATGGAGGGTTGCTCTCCACTCTACAGATAAGCTGTACATCATCACCATAATGATAATTAGTAGGCTGTACTTCTGTGGATAAAATAGTCGGTGGTCCTGAAGCTACAGAATGAGAAAAAACTCGCATACCATGATGTTCTGAACAGTATAAGGTTTTTCTGTCTGTTTTGTTCTTTGGGAACGTTAACGATATTTGATCATACTTTATACTCCTTTGTTTGGGAATGACATTTTAAACTTGATTCTGAATAATATTGTGAGTAAATGATCTTTTTCCGACAATGAAATTCATTGAATACAAGCCAATTTTTATTTTGACAAACAGGTCTATAGTCTTTCTGGCACTGAAATTCATTGTATATAAGCTAATTTTTATTTTGACAAACATGTCTATAGTATTTTTATACATGCCAAATGTGTAGTTATTCACTCAAATTCAACAACATAACAAAATAATTTTTATACATTATTTACTTTTTGACTATCCCTCATTGAACCAGAACCAGCGTCTTATGTTTCATAAAAACTTAAAATTTCAGTAGAATGATTTAGGTGTTTCTATGTATGCAATATTCATTGTCAGCATAAGTAAAGAACATATTTTCAATTATTATATATATAGATATATTATATGAGTATTTTTGCTTGCAATAAGAAACCTACGCCAAAGGTCATGATTTGTTTTTTTTTTTAATTTTGCCAGCTTTCGCCTTGCTTCGAGGGCACTGTTGAGCAAAAGTCATGGAATTAACAATTATGTTCCTTTACTCCAACAATGTCTTATATCACATTCAAAAGAAAGAGCCACGTAGTTTAAAGAAAGTAAACAGAAATCAAATGTGTTTACTGGTTAACGCACAACGAATAACGCACGTTGACGAAAGACGACGGACAGATAAAATGCGACAAAAAATCCTAAAAAGAGTTAAAAAAAAATGATTGAAAAAACTCATGGACACATACACCACCAAAATCTATGTACCTTGAGTAGTTGGTGGTGGTGTTGTAGTTGTCGTTGGAGTTGTTGTTGTTGGGGTAGTTGTTGTTGTCGGAGTTGTTGTTGTTGTTGGCGTTGGCGTTGTCGTCGTAGTTGAGGTCGTCGTGGTGATATGATGCTGAGGTTTTTGAATGGTGCACTGGTTGTTACACAAATTATCTTGACAACAATTACTACATATGTTGCCAATGGGCTGCGTGCAGTTCTATATAGAATAATAGAAACAAATCTTTATCACATATGTATGATGGAATCAAAATTTATTTTGGTTTTCAGAATTATTGGAAATAATTGATCATAAATTAATTTAATTGTAAACTATATCTTTGAATAAGTAAAGCAATTATATCTTAATCTCAAATTGGGGCATAATATTCCTTCCAAAACTTATATCAGATTATTAAGCTCATGATTTTTGATATTTTCTCAACCATAAATCAATGAATCAGCAACCATTATTCAAATTTACAAAAGTATGAAAGAATAAAACAAGTATTCCTTTTAAAGGAATGATCGGCATGTGATATCATTGGTCAGCTTCATGTTAATGTAATGCGTAAGCATTACATTACATGCAATAAACAAGGTAAATAGGACATAACGCAGTTTTGTTGATTTCCGAAATAACAAGGAATGAATTAACTTTACTCTTAGTAGGCGAAGCGTACTTCCGATTAAAATTCTTATGCATGTAAAGAAAAACGTTATTTGAATCATTGTGTAACTGTAAAAATGTTTTAATCTCAAGTAAAATGCATTATAAGAATGTTTTAGTAACCTAAATGTAATTAAAGATTTACATGAAGCTGTCTCTGCATAGTAAACAAAGAAGTGCGAGGCGCAATGCGTGCGCAAATAGTGAAATTTGCCGAATGCCTCATATGGACACAACTGTGATCGACCAAATCCGATCACAAAAATCCTTTAAGGTTAAATAGAGCCTAAAAATTATGATCATTCTTTTCGTTGAAGGGAAACTATATTTAAAGATTATATCATTGGCATAGCATGAAAATATTCAATTAATATTTGATTCTAAATTTTGAATCCATTTTATTAATTTAATTGTTGATATTTAATTTCTTTTTTAAGCTTGAGATTTTCGTAAAACAGGTTTTATTCATAATTCATATAATATATTTAATCACTCATAATTCAAAATGCAAGGCATAGAATGTATTGTAGAAAGAAAACAGAGAGGAAAGACAAAGTTATACAGCGTATAAAGTGTGCTCACAGTTTTACACTTACCTGTATAGTTTTAGAACACCCAGATTGATATATTCGAATAGACCCGATTGCTGATATCATTTGGTGTATATAACAAAACTACAAAAAAACAAAACAAAACAAAAACATGAATGATGTGAATATTTTTTTTTTTCAAAATCATACCAAAGAAACGATTAGGGGGTTTTCTCATTATCATCATGACAGATGATGTGGCCAAATAGATTATTCCTATCAACTGAATCTTTTTTGACTTTTTTTTTTATCTTTATTGTAAAGTTTCAAATACTTAGTATGTTCGATCCGCAAATAGCACCACCTAAGGAGGAAGTATCTGATTCCTTCTTGCAAAAGCTAGTGTGGAATTATTAAAATTCGTGAGGGCCAGCTTTCGTGGTTTGGATAAATTTTACAGGTTTGGGGACGTAATTTCGTGTATTATCTTATACCTTCATAAGAAAATATGACATTATAACTAGCCTTGGGGCTATTATATTATAAATAATGCATTACATTACAATTACTTCATTCATTTTTGCATTAAATTACCATTACCATTACTTAATTTTCTTGAAGTAATGCATTACATTACCATTACATGAGAAAAATAATGCATTAGCATTACCATTACCTTGTGAAAAGTCAATAATAAGTTTTAAAAACGTAACGTTGAATAAAGAGTTGTTTCAAATATAAAACACATTTTAACATATCTACAGGTTCATGTTCACTATTAGGTTCAAATTTATAACCCTAATTTATTAATTCCTGGAGGATGTTAACTCGTGGATGAGAGGTACCCACGAATTCCACGAAAATTGAGCCACCACGAAATCCAATGATTCCACAGTATTGTGGAAATTAAGCAGAGCGATAACTTTCAAACATAATAGAAGTCTTGATGACGAAACTCTAGATTTAAGAGAACAATCGATTGTAACGCATTATTGGGGTGTGCGATATAATCATTACCCAATCAAATGAGCTGGTTTTATTGCTTAACAATGACATATATAGACCATGGATAATTAGGGCCCTTTAAAAAAAAGTCTACTCCTTCAACCCCTTTTTGTGTTGATAGACTATCATTATGTATATTGTATATATTAATTTATATCAATCGCACAATGACCTTGAATCGCACATTATGCTGTTCTCTGCAAAAATATTTTGTTGCTGTAAGAATTTATTTATATAAAACGAAATCATAATAAAACCAAAAAAAAAAAAAAACCAAAAAAAACAAAAACAAAAACAAAACAAAACAAAAACAAAACAAATTAAGTATGCTTTGTCTTGAAAAGATAACTTCTATATATAATGGTTAGGTGATGGAGTACCTACATTACGAGTCTGACTTAATATAATATGATTTTGTGTGGCCACTGACATTTGTTGCTCATTTGAACTTACTCTGTCTTGATCACACAACGTGACTTGATCACAGTTATCTGGACTTAACTGCTGATCGCACTCAAAGCACAGATGTCCATTGCGATAGTCAAAATCTGTAACACAACTGATATTTATCATAATAATTGATATATATCATTAAAATGATAAAAAATGTTATGTGTTGATCGCTGCATACATTATTATATTAAAAAATAAAAATCATAGATAGGGGACTTTAGTGCTTTTAAACATCCATATTAATGCAAATGTATATTCTAATAAAGATTTAGACAAATGTTTGTTTCAGGTGAGTTATAGCTATATTGAGGTGATATTATGCTAAATAGCTCACAAAAATGCACATGCAGAGCAAACAACCAATTCGTTGATACAAAATGTTTCATCTATGCATAATGTTTTTGCTTATTAACATTTAGTAAACTATAAAAATTATTTGAAAATCACCATTGTTTTTACAACTGGAAGAAGTAGATGCCAACAAATAAAGCATGGTATATGACACATGCTATTAAGTACGAACTTTTTTTTAAACATAAGATTATAATATGAATACAAGAATGTAAATGAATTATTCGAAACACAATGTTCCAACCGTTGATGATAAAAATTAATATATGTAGGCAAATCAGATTTTAAGCTATTGTTTTAGTTAGTGTTACTATGAGAAATGAAAGAAAAAGGCTTGGTTCATGTTTGTAAGACTTATAAACACTGAGATAAAGGATATTTTAAATTTAATATTTGATTTTTTTTTTATATTATAGTGTGCCTCATAATGATCGTTGCCTAGATTCAGTTGTGTTTCTTGTTTGTGAATCGAATTTGATCCGTTCAAAAGGCGTCTAAAATAACACAAACAATAATTGTATTTTATGTTATGAACCTGCAACTCCACAGGCTCCTCCATTGTTGCAAGTTGTGGCGTTACAGCAGGATTCACATACTGGAATTCTACCATCGTCCTCTAGGTCAAAGTCTAGGTCGAATGAATCGGGAGCACTTTCCCTAACCTTGATCTGTCTTCTACCGATTACTGGTACTGGGGGTCCACTTAAACCGTTTATTGCATTGCAAATCTATAAAAAAAATCTTCAAAGTTTAAACCTGAAATGCTTCCATGTCTTGATACTTTTCTTTTGGGTAAGCTTGGCATTTTTTCGTACATTATTCGTATTGGTATATTTAATATACTCCATATTTTAAATACAAACATATTTTGCTCATTGTTACATGTAAAAACACGTGAAAGTTTATTTCGACAATAGGGAATCTTTGTATTATATAACTAGTGAATTACGAAACTGCATGTGCAAAAAGCTGTACATGTATTGATATGAAAACAATACTGAATAGAGAACAATATGAAATCGGTTGATGTCCTTTATCATAAATATCTAAGTTGATAACCTGTTACATATATAGTGTTATATATTTATCAACTCCTAGAAATAAAATCTATACAGTAAATTACAGAAAAAAGAGAACAGAACCAATTGAATATAAAAAAAAAAGATTTTGTAATAAAGAAATTTACTGTGTTTGATTTGCATCCCAAGTCGTACCAGATAATGTTGTGACGGATATACTGTTCCATGTAGCATTGCTGTAGACAAAACAAATGCAAATCATATATCGCAAAATTAGGAATCAAAGTTCAAGAGACATCGAGATCGTGTGAAAAATATTTGATATAGCATTGACAAGGTAAAAGTATCATCGCTCAGTAAAAGTTTTGTGGTGTAAACATGAAGATTATTTTATGTCTCTTTCTCCAGGCAACATTTAAACAAGAAAAAGATTTCTTTGGCGATTCATTCAGGATATGAAGGTGGCGACATTGCAGAAAAAATACATAACCTGCCTTTTTTCTGCAATGATCAATACGTTCATAATCCACATGAATCTTCAAAGAAAACATTTTATTGTTATATTTACATCTTTCTTCTAACAGATTAATAAATGGATTGTAAAAAGTAAGTAAAATTAAATAAATTACTGTTAATGTACATTATGTACATCAGTACGTTAGCTAAAAGAAACAGCCAGATCGTCTCCGACGTTTTTATGATAATTTCGTGCAGTCCGTGATTTTTCTGAGGTCGCTGTAGGTTTCGACCAATCGATAAATGGGTCGTGTAGATTTCAGTCCTGTCAGTTTCAGTCACCGTAGGTTTCGAACAATCGATAAACGGGGCGTGTAGATTTCAGTCTGCCTGTTTCTATAGAGCTATGAATTAACTATAGGTTTCCGTAAGAAAAAGAGGGAATCATACTCGGTAGATGTAAATTTAAAACAATCACGCTTGTAGGGTCACTTAGTTCCGTTCTACGTATAAATCATTGTTTTGAATCATTGAAACACAAACAATTATAACGTCAATATTCAATGTTTGATTTTGCATGTAACACACGTTATAACACCGTTTCTTTCTATAAACCTAATTTGGATTTAAAACAGTATTTAAAAATAGTAACTTGAGATTGGTGCAAATCTATGAAATCAAATTTGATTAAAAAAATTCTTCATTTAGTATAAGTGTTTTTTTTTCTTCAAAGTATCTAATTGAGATTTGCAAAAACACTGGGCTATCCAGATTCTTGAATTTGAATATAAAACTAGCCCAGAACTACATAAACACACTATAAGAAGAAAATTAAATTTCACTGTCAATAAGTGTTTACATCTGATGCTAAAATGTTAATATTCTAATAATTGTGTAGCATAACCAAACATATGCATTGTATATCTGTACATGTAAAGCAAAAATCTAATTGCACAAGCACACATCACATTATTGTTAGATGCGTTTGTGTATCAAAATTGCTAAAATTTTAAATAATGTGTCGGGAAACCAAACACATGCATGACATATCTGTACATGTAAATCAGTAATTTGATTGTACAAGCACACATTTCATTTATTGGTAGATGCGTTTGTGAATAACGAAAAAAAAAAATGATAAAAAAACCCATTTTAGGGGAAACTGCACCGTCATCGTATAGATGAATTCATACCTCATGGTCGCCACACTTGGTCACCAAATTACATTCGTGAGGGTTGATCAAATTTTGACAGTTCATGCAAAGCTGCCCTGCCGCTGAAAGTAGAAAAAATGAAAAAAAAAAATGAAAAAAAAATGAAACAATAAATTTTATAATATGTTACTTTAGAGAAAATAACAGAAACAATATCGATAACATAATTTGACTATTAGCAATGTTTTGTGTAAGTTTCTTTAACACTGCACCGATATTGACATCAGCTTTCAACTGTACAAATCTATTTCAAATCATATATAATTCTTATATATTACGCAAATTAAAAATAAAATTTCAAACTTGAACAGAAGTCATAAAATGCTTGAACAAAATATCTGAAATTCTAAGAAAAATATCGTCTGAAAATGTCTAAATGTTTAAACATTTTTTTCATATGTTTGCGATGCACAAATGACATTTAAAAAAAATTAGAATTTACTAATATCTCTTTAAAGATGTTTTCAAAATATATATGTGCCATCCTTAAGAAAAAGTTAAGGACATAATATATTAAATAGAATCAAATTATTATGTAAATGGCTAGTCTTATAATTCATTTAAACATGTATCCATCAAATACCAGCATTTCTTTTAGTTCCAACTCGATATCATTATGTAACTTGACGAAGAAATAATATTTCACATATTAAACCTCATTTTCGTAAAATTCATATTATATAATAAGATTTGTTATACCAGTTTCTAGAAATCGCGCCAATAAGATAATTTGGTTGGCTGACTAAGATGTGAATACACCTTGCTTACCTGCAATTTTGATTAATCCAAGTAAAACTACGAAATACATGGTATAACTCTGAAATTTAAAGAATATGCCGTCAGTCATATACAATAAAAATAACCCAAAGGGCAAGTGTTGTACAATGTAAGTTTAGTAGTTTAAATCAGTGTTTACTCATTGCAATGGCTACAATGTAACATCAACATTTTAGGATTAAGAATAATTAAGATGAACGCAATCGATGACAATGGATTATCAGAAATTATTCTAATATGAATATACGATATCAACATAACATTTTAAGATATAAAATATTTCAAAAACCGTTTCAAATTTGACGGCATTGCTTGATCAATCTATCGTTATAAATAACGTCACATTCAATTGAAGTTTGCATTGAAAAAGTGATGAGTACGTACTGGTATATTGTATTTCTAAATTTTCGGGTGGGGGGTATTAATCATGTTTTAGACACCTTTTTAATTTACACAATCAACACAATACACAATCAAACACACAAATGTAAAAGTACGTCGTAATAAGGGTTTGATAATATTCATTTAAACATGAATTTTAAACCTGAAAGATATATTTTTTCCGTATGAATGTTTGAAAATAACATAGTCATTTAGTAAAAACATATCAGTACAGGAAATCAAACCGACTAGTACGACTAATGTTAAGTATTATCTCTGCAGCTGTTCCCTTTGAAGATGGCGTACATTTATTTTTCTCATAGGGCTGTCATATGTATCAATTTTTTTTATCCAAATAAAAACAAAGAAAAACATCTCTTACATAATACAGATGCAAATTATCCATTTTAGATAAATATGGCAGCAGTGTACTTACAATTATGATTAGGAATACTCTGTTGGTGAAAGCGGCATTGGCAGAAAGGACTGAGATAAGAAAAAGTTCCGTAACAAGATAGAGATTCTAACATGTGATAACTAACGCACTCGCATGAACCAATGGGCACACAGTTCTTTTGCTCTAAGTAAGAGTAAAGATATATGTGTCTTTATTTGTTTTCCCTAATTTTAATGTTTGTTCAATTTAGGTGTTTCCGTTTTCTAATGATCACGAATACAACCTTGAGTTGACATTTAGTGTATAATGAATTAGATTAGTTTTAAATTCAACACGTTTCCTCCCTTGATAAGAAATGTATTACTGTTCGCATACAATTTATGTTAAGGTCAAATAAAGCAATATAACCGCTCTTTATGTTTCGACCAACAGGCGTAATATTCAATGATGCACATGATTTAATTTTGTATAAACGCTTACACTTATTTTAGTTATTTGCAAAATAGCTTTGCCATTATTTAAACATGCTCTACAAAATATCAACCTTTCCACATGTATGTGAAATAGCATTTAAATAGTTTTAATGATATTAAACAATAGCGTTTAATCATGTATGTGAAATTGCTTTTGAGAACATTTTAGGTACATAGATAGTTTAACAAAATTTCGAAAAAGTAAAAATAAATGGTATTAGGTGTTTAATTCTCACAAGCAGTCAAACGTGTACAATGCATATTAAAAAAACCTCAATATTGTTAATGTACAGTATGTGAAAGAAAATAAAATCACACGTTCCAATCTATATTCTACTTTGCTTTGCAAACATTTTACATTATGTTTCATGATTTACATTGCTAATGTTAACACCCATATACAAAAATGACGCAAGAAGATACGTGAAGTAATAGTTTACAAGAAAATGTAAACTTGTCGCAAAATATCTAAAGTGCAAATAAAAAAAGATTTGATACACCTTCACATTATCTTGCGTTTTGACCTTGTTTTGGTGATTTGAATGTCTCCCATGTCTTAATTTGAAACTATCTTAAAATTATTTCATGCCTTCTCGAAACCATTTAGCATGCTGTTAATCAAAACAAAACATGAAGATTTTTTTTTCAAAATATCTAATCTTAAAGATTATACGTTTTAACTCCATTTAAGAAAAATATTTTGCCCAAAAGTCAGATTAAGGGAAATAAGAGAGGAGTGATATATCATTTGATGCGATGAAAAGAAATAAAACTATATAAAAAAAAATATTTTTCATAAATACTCTCTAGGACAAAATAAAGAATAATATATCGGCGAAATCTTGATAGGCATACTAAAATAGATACAAATATTTCACAAGCATACTGATGAAAAAAACCATGCACCGAATGTTACGATCTTAACAAGATTTTTATATTAACACATTACACATTGTTCATAAAATATTCAAGTGCATGAGTCAATTATATATAAGTTAATTTAGCATGAAAATGTCCAAAATCCACCATTACTGATATACATGTATAAACAGAATAATCTTTGTTTTGTTGATTTCCAGTGTTATCTTGTCTTCAAAACGGTCACAATATTAAATTTTAATCAAGGGCATGTACACATACCGTTGTCGCGGAAAAAAGAGCATGTACCCATGAAAAGCTACACTGCCGCCTATTCTGTTGAAGAAAAATTGTACTCTGCACATTTTGTTGCCGAGCGGCAATATTACATGTTTGTGTTTGTGCAGTAAAGCTACATGTACTATATCACTATTGATGATATTTTCAAATAAAGTATATATATATATATATATATATATATATATATATATATATATATATATATATATATATTATCATGAGTGGTTCTCACATTACTTGAACATTAAAAAAACAAACAAACAAACACCTCGAACGTTTGTTTTCGAATGTCATTAAACCCTTTTTCTATTAAAAAGAAAAACATATTTTTAAACTAACTCAATATTAGTTAGTCTCAACAATTAATAAAAATAAACATAATTTTGATAAAATACGCCGCGTCTAGCGTTTCTTCTCATTATCTATTATACAATACACGTGTTTAGTTACATGTGTATTTTTGCCATGCAGCTTAGTGATGAAAAACGATTAAAACAAAACACTAAGAAATTTAAGAAATATAATAAAATGTTTTTTTTTTAACAGACCATATTTGGTAGCTGCAAAAGAAATTCTTTTCCAAGCTGAAAGAGACAATTGTTCCTCAAAATTTAATATTCCTGTTAAGATTGAATACTTACAGTAGCGTTATTAAAACCAAAAATATTCCCATTTAACTAACATCATTACTGTATTGTTATTGTATGAAATATTTAAAACAGCTTTGTGACAGTTTATACATGCATCTTTAAATCAGCTGCATGCACATGCTACAGACATAATTCTGCTATCATTTTAGACAAAAAAAACATATTTCTTTAAAATATCCCAAATCGTATATTTATTTAAATGTAACTGAAAAATTAGGCTGGGCTAATTGATTCGTGTTGTTATCCATATTGTTATTATGCCGCTTGCCGTATCATTTCTTAAAAACAGAGTACATTTCCATTATAGCAGGTCTGTTTCGAAGATCACAAATCCGTTTTCTGAAATTCCTGAAAGGCAATATTCATCATTTTATTAAGTGTACAGTTAGAAGAATACAAATGTAGCTTACGGCCACGAAAAATAAGCTTGCTCTAATGAGGGATTCATCTAAATATATTGATTTACTATAAGACTATTAATTTACAGTAATATGCTTTGCAGCATCTCCAAAATGAACCTGATCGAAATACATGTCTTATTGTAGAAAGAAAACGTACCAAACGATGTATATAATGTTGAGTAGCAAAAGAAGGCAAAACAGAACAATAAAGGCATAGAGAGCGGCCGCTTGTTGGTTGTATGACGAGGATTCACCCGCTGAAACAAAACAAAACCCACGATGATGAGTGTTATTCAAAGTGACACCACCTGTTTAGAACCCTGCTTTTTTATTTATTGCAACTATGTATGTAATTTTACTTTTTTAATTCAAATTAGGTAGCAATATTTTGTTCTGAAAAATAAATTTTTTTTATAAAACAAAGATGGCACTTTAATGCAGTAACTACTTTAGCATTATTGATTAGATATTGCAGTGACATTGACTCGAATATGATGTCTAAATCTATTTTAGATGATATATCTTGGTTTCAAATCAAACGATTCTGTGACCATAATAAGACATTTTTAGTCGATGTAGTTCCCCGACAACTACAGCTCTAAACTGATATTAACATCAAGCACTTTTAGTTTACTTTCCTTTTAGTTATTCCAAAGGTTTGAGTTACATAATTTGTCAAACTCTTTAATAGAACACTTCAAAGAGGCTACAACCGATTTTTGTCATAACCGTCTCTACTCCTTTATCAATATCAAATATGGATATGAAATACAGTTTTGTTCTGTGTTTAAAAAAACTATAGTTAAATGCATTGGATTTTTATATAGAAACATATATCGTATCGTACTCTTAGGGCCGTCAAAGGGTCCCTTTAGTTTGTACGTCAATCTTTTTGAGTGAGTTTTTTTTCGAAAGATATTCCAGTTTGGATACATACTAAGATTATATAGTAAGTGTTATGTCATACTGATGTTTAGTTAATTAATTTTTGAAATCCCGATAGGTAAATCTTAAAAAAAAAAAGAAATTAGAAATAACATCGCAGCTGCGATTTACATGTAACGTGACGTAATTTAAATTCTTATTTGATTTTTGACTTTGGCTATCTAAAATATTAATTCGATTAAAACTGTCATGTTCAACAGCTTGATTACAATATGGGGATTTAAATGCCTTTCTAATGTTTTGTATATTTTTTCTACCTAAATGGTTAGAATTAGTAACATCAGTTATCTTACCAACTTTGCACATGTCTCCCTTGAACCCTTCAGGACATCCCCGTGGGCAATGTCCGGTCACGTGATTACATTGTTCTCCAATAAGATAGAGACAGTTTCCACAAGTCCTCGAACATGCTGGTCCATACGTGTTGTTACGACAAGCTCAAATGATGAAAACAAAATTCGAATGAAATGAATGAAACTCAAGATGAATGTTATCTAAATAGATCTACAGATCCGTTTCAAAATGTTTACGAAGACCAATGGATAAATATTTTACAAGTACTATCATACAACCGTTTAAGCAGTTAAAATAACAGTCCTATCATAAATTTTGCAATGTAAATTAATCAAGTGTATTGGCATCATCATCGTTGCCTTGAAAATCGTCCAAAAAACTGTCAAATGTCCAAACTCTAAAAGAAAATTAAAATATAAAGAGAAAGATGCTTTAATTTTAGCAACTCTATTGTGCATCATTTGCATTAACAAGTCCATTATCAATTATGGTAATGAATAACAGTAATACGGATTAAAAGCATTTTTTCTGTTTTAAAAATTAACCCAATGTTATAATTTTTATAAATGGGTAAGTGTTCATTTTGAGATCGGTTCAACAAAATATTCGAACGTAACCTTCGGAAATGGTGTAGGTAAACTAATGCTTATGTTTATAAATCATAGATTAATTGAATTAAAAAAAAATCGCTTGCCTTGAGTACAACGTGTCCCTTCGTACCCACTGTCGCATTCTCCTGGACACGCTCCATCTTTGAAATGGCATTGACTCCCCTGAAGACAATGGCCGCATGTAAGAGTACAATTTGGTCCATATTTGCCGCCATCACATTCTTTGTTACGGAATAGAAAATTAAAAGATAATAATTTCTATAGAAGAGTTAGACTTTATAGTAAAAGCAAGAGGCCAAGGTGCCACATCTCTCACCTGAGCAACAATAGACATAACTCTGATCAAATCAGCATAACAGTATCAAAATCAAAATATCTTGACAACTTAGTACAGTAGATCTTGTTAAAAAAAATTAGAACATCTGCCGATTTTTATCCACATATTTTTATGGTTAATACCAAACCCCTTTTGTTGTTTTAGTATTTGTAAGAAGATTTTTCTCTATCCCTATATACCCCCCCCCCCCAAAAAAAAAAAACTTTGTGGCCCCACTTTTCGCTAAGAAATCATGGTTTGATCAAACTTAAGTCTGCACAACCTGTGCTTCCACATAAGTTACTGCTTTTTAGGCTTAATGCTTTTCAAGAAAATTTTTAAAGATTTTTCTGTATTTCTTCCTATGTAGAAGTTTGACACACAGATGTTGTGTAATTCACCTATAATCTTACGACAATCAACCTATCGCTTACGTTTATCACATGTTACACCCTTCCATCCTGCCTGACAACCGTCATCACATTCCCCTGTTACCCTGTCACATCTTTCTGACACTGCACAGTCGATGCTACATTTTTCCTGACAGTCATATCCAAAGTTACCAACAGAGCAAGCTGAGGAAGATACATACGCATAAAAGTGAAAAATTGCATACACGGTTTCCATAATATCGTTTCCTTAACTTATTGTCATCTTATTGATGAATATTCATCTCTGATATTTCAATTCTGAGGTTTCGTAAAACAAACAAGTATTTTTTTTTTACAGAGGAAATGTGTAAATGATGTATTATAGCTGTTGTTATAGCATATTTTACTTTAATCTTTATAGGGTATAGCTATTTTTAAATTGTAAAGAACAGAAAAAAGAAAAAAAAACCGAAAAGGATAAGCTGTTGTACACAGATAAATGTAAACAAAATTTTTTCGTAAATATTTCATCTAGTATTTGGTGGTCATAAATAGAAAACTTCTTTAACAAATGCAGTCATTTTTAACATAATTCTTATTTTTTTTAAAACACACTTTAACGTCGCATTCACAACAGATTAAACCCTACCTGTAGAACAGTAGATGCCATGCGATCCTCTGTCACATCCGTTTGGACAACTTCCGTTCACGTGATGACATTGATCCCTGTTTCTACAGTTTCCACAGATTCGTTTACATTCGAGGCCGTGTGTATGGTCTTTACATTCTGTATTAAAAATTTAAATGATAGATTTTATAGTTGATAAATCAAATTATGTTCAAATATTTTCTAAATAATAGCATTTTTCCGTATCATTATCTTTGTAGTAATAATGGTAGTACTAGAAGAAGTAGTAGTAGTAAAATTAACCTATATTTTTTTAAGGACCTGTTGTGTGTTTCAGTGTTTTCGGTTGCGTTTACCATTGAAAAACAATTTTTATGGCCCCGAGCGGTCAGCGTGCTAACTTTCCACTGCTATGAAAGTGGGCTTCGCTGATTTCAAGTTCAAACCTCTGATTTAAAGTTCCAACTGCCGTTGTGTAATGAAGCTCTGATATCATAATTTCCTAGTAGTGTATCAGATCGACGTTAACACACTTCTTACGTTCATTGCAGGTTGGTCCCTTGTAACCCGCAATACAGCCTAAGCAAGTTCCCTCAACAATGTGACAGTGACCTTCCTGACAGTTCTGTGGACACCGTTGATAACAGTCCGCTCCATAGAAACCAGCCCTGGAACATCCTTACAACCCGAAAAAAAGTGAAAATTTATCTTTTAAATGAAAATGTATCAAACTCATGACATAAAATTGACTTAGAAAAATCTACCCGAGAATACAAATGGCAATATATACATTAAAATAGTTCTCGTTGTTAAAGTTTTAAAACAAACCCTTTGAATTATTTCAAATGCGTTGTATGTTTTTTTTATGTTAAAAGGTAATGTTTCTCCTTTTAATATTTACAATTCTCCAGTAAGGCATTTCCAATGGTCAATCAAAACGAGTCAAGATAAAGAGCTCACAATTTTTGTTATATAAACAAAGCCCAGGCCATGATTTTGTCTACATTTTCAATGTTGAAAAGAAAATTCCACATTTAGACCTAAAATGAATGTGACAAACGGTAGAATTTTTTTTTTGGTTCAAAACGAATTAGCAGGTAAAAAAAACAGCTTGAAAAAAACTTTTACCGGTATATCAAACAAAACCTTTTATTACATAATAAAAAACTGTAATTTCTTTATCTTGTTTTTAACTCTACGGCTGGCACTCAAATTTTGGTTGATCATTAGAAATGCATAACTAAATCTTTGTAAACAATAAAAATAGAAAAATAAGATTTGCTCAAAATCGTGACCATGCCCCTTAATGGTATATGGCTAAATACGTAAAAAAGTATATTGGATTACTAATGATTTTAACATTTCTAGAGCTTTATAAATTCTTTCCGACATAACAGCGGAGACGTTTACCATATCGGATTCGTTATACACATTAAATCAAGTCTTATAGTTGTGCAATTGACATTCTAGTTTTTTAAATTCAATATTTGTTAAGTTTAAACATTTGACTACGCTCTTCTCCAGAGGTACATATGATGTGCGCGGTACCTATTTGTTGAAATAAACTTTTGGGTTTTTTTAAATAGAATACTTAGATATATGTTTTAATTTACTTATCGGCTCATGAATGTAAATATTAGCATTTCTCCCCAAGCGATCTCCAGGGTGTATTCAATGTAAATTTCTGAATCCTGCATTTATGCATGCAATACGCTAGTACCAGAAGTTGATATCTTTAATTTTAGGTCAACTTCCACAGGTACACAATTCATAATTCAAACATAAAGGAAAACTAATTATGTTGTAATTAGTAACGTTTTATCAATTGTGTGATTTAATTCATATTGAAAACAAAAGAAACACTAGGTTTTTTTTTTTTATTATACTTCGTGCATAATGTTGTCTTGTTTTCCTTTAACACTTTGTTGTTATTATTATGTCCTTTAGAAGTTTGTTACTCTTCTCTGCAACGTTTTATTTACATATCAACACATGCATTCCTTCAGATTCCAATTCAATATATAAGTTTAACATTCATCGAAGATATTAATAACCGTACTCTGCTAACAGTGAAGTTAATGTATAAGTAAATAAATATGACATGGAAATAAAAGAAAACTAATTTTTATGTAAACAAAAACTACTATGAAATAATACATTTATTTAAGTCGAATGATGGTTATTTTTTTTATAAACGTTTCTTTATGGCATAGCCCTTGCAACAATAGAAATACATGTGTAGTTATTAATTATTGAATATGATTTGAAATGGTTAACGCATGGTGTCTAGCTAGAATGATTAACTTATTACGAAATATTCCATTAATTCACACCAGGAAAAATCTGCCGAATCGATCATTCAATTTGAATCAATAATGTTAATGATGTAAAATAAAAATGCATTTCATACAATGCGTTTTACTAATCAGATACTAGAGTGGGACATTCTTTTTCTCCTTTCTTGAAGAATAAACAACCATCCATCTAATTTGAGCATATTCCTATTATTAACTCTTGAATGACTATAATGCACTGAAATTGTAATGAAACAGTCAGAAATCTACTCACCGTAAACTTCGACCTCACATAGCTCACTAAAGGCATATCTATCGTAACCAGCAGGGATAGATGACTGGGTTCTCTTGTTGTAGTAGATAACATATCTCCCATACCTAGGACAAGTTATATTAATAGGATTCGGTATTGTGGCTCTAGAAAAGTTTGTATCCTTAAAGCACATAATTCCCTCTTCTCGGTCAGTTGAATTGGATATATATAATGTAAATCCAAGAAACCTTGCTGTATGGGCATAAGACGCGTCTGAAAAATAAAGGATTTTTTTTATTTATGTAGGCAACTTACTAAATAATATACTGAATTGTTACATTTGTGAAGCAATTTTGTTTGTTTGAAGCATTCCTTTCGCTTAAATGTTGTGGTCATTGTACCAATCGTTCAGATTGTATAAAATATTATATGAGAACATGTACTCCAAAAAATGTTTTCCGTCCTGTATTGTATTATCACATGATGAATACTTGAAACATTTTTCAAGTCAACTCTCCACTCTGCTGTTAGTTTACTGTTGGCTGATATTGAACATTGTCCTCCATTGGCAGAAAGATCTGTCTTCCGACCGTCCACCGCTAGGTTTGATCCCCAGTTACGTATTGTAGACTGTTGCCAGGTAGGCTTGGAGAGCGCAATGTTGTCTGTAAAAATTGAAAGTTCATAATGAATTTGTTTACAGTTGAGCGTTTTTCTACGTACTTAAAAAAATCAAATGCATGCACATTACTGAAGATATTTTGTGCCCTGTACGCCTTTAGGAACACTTCCTAAATTTGTCCTGCTACCCGAAATAAAAAACCTTGATTAAAAGTTGAGTTTTTCCCACATGTACATAAATTACCAATCAGATAGTTTGATTAAGTCCATGTTTTGAAGTCTTACTCAGAAACGATTTGTATGGTGAAAATCCAGTCAATAGAAAAACTAAGTGCAACACAGAGAGGAAGATACCTGTATATACATGTATAGACAAAAATAATTTAAGTGTTTGTGTATAAAAAATAAAAAGACAAATACAAATTTCTATAATTAGAAAAAGACAGCAGTGTTTACATACGGATCAAATGTTGATTGACTAAATTACCGTATCCGACAGCCAGTAAGGGTAATACACTGTATAATGGTAGGATCCAGAGTCTGCATACGTACATTTTCGGTTCTCCTCAAAATCAAAAGGAGGGTAGGATAAACAAGTGCAAGACGAATGTCGACTTGCTTGTTTGTGCAATTTGATGCTTTCAAAAGGGTATAAGAAAAGTAATTGTGCGCATTACACATGCGTGTGGTCTTCAAGATATCTGATTGTATTACCTATCAACGCAAACAATCCGATGTATATTGAAAGTAATCTATCTATGAATAGTTCAGTTATTTAATGACATCAACTTCTATTGAAGTTTATGTGGTGTGGGGAACATAAACCTGAAAGAAAACAAAAAGTGAAGATTAGTACATTTATCATTCTTAGATCTTCTTTTAACATGTATATGTGAATTTTAAAGGAGATCCATAACAGCAAAACTGTATAAGCGCAATTTTGTGGACTTCAATTTTTAGAACATTTGGTTGGGCTATTCTATACAATATGTAAAGTTAAAACGTTTTATTCAAGAGCAAAACGAAAAGTTAAACGTTTGATTTGTTTTAAACGTATTTCGACATTATTTCGACATGGTAGGAACGTATAGAAGACATAACCATGTCTGCATATACATGTAACTGTATATCTAAATGTTGCCAACAATTTTGTTCGATTTGAATTTCCCATGGGATTCAATATGTATCAAAACTGTTTATTTTAATTATCCATTTTATTTCTAAAAGACATATTTTAATGTAGCCAGTGGTAGAATAAAGCCAAGCTTGGGTCGTTGTTATAAATATTTATTATACAGAAGAAACCTGAAATTGTGTAATTATACGAGTAACACAGAATAGACACAAATTACAAGACAATTAGGCACAGACAAACATACACATTAGACAATGAAATGAAACAGTAATATTACAATTTAGAATGAACTTTAATTTATTACATTAATTCTTACCGGGACAAACAATCCTAATGCTTAAGTATATTGCTACACTGTATGTCGTTCTGACCCGTTCAAGGGCTAGGCGGAGAGTGTCAGTCCGGTATAAGATTTTGGCGGGGAAGAGTGCATGCAAAATTAGTCATGTGACCCTATTGTCCAGTCTTGTCATTGTCCATGTTACAGATTTTAAACTCTCATACATAAACACTCACTCTACTTAAGTATACCAATCAAACACGTACGCTAGCGCTGTAATTTAATATACAAATAATATAACTGGTTACATTAAGATAAAAAAAAAACAATTGATTTGCGATTGTTCTTTTGACATTTGTGTCATTTTGTTCTTGTATATGTTTGTTTAAAAAATAATCACAAAACAAACATGTTGATTGAAGATAACTACAATGTAGACAGTTTGATTCTTTCACCAAAACAATTTGATATGCAAACATTGTAATAATTAAGGCTGTCAATAATGTCCTTTATTCCCAAAGTTCGGGAGATGTGCATTATGATGTCAAAAATATCACTATTGGCTTCGAAAACCCATGTCCGTATGAAAATCCCCTGTCTTTCCCTGTCACCCCCTGTCACCCCCTGTGCACCCCCTGTCAGCCCCTGTACACATTCCCTGTACACCCTGCATCTCCTGTAAGCCCCTGTCACCCCCTGTACGCCCCTTTCACCCACTGTAAGCCACTGTATTTCCCTGTGCATGCCCCTGACATCCCCTATACGGTCTTTAACTGCTTGCAAAAGTAAAAACTTCAAAACGATTCCGCCTGTCAATCAAGTTTAAAACAATAGCACCGAGTTTGATTGACGTGATCGTCCGAGCGTGATCTGGTCAGGTCCGTTGTACATTTGTGCTATACACACGTGTGTTTAGAGAAAATTCGGACGACACAGACATCGATGTAGAACGTACAATCCAACTGTTAGATTGGATTCATATTCGTATTAAATCGCTTCATATGGACATTTAGAACAATAAGATATTCCAACTAAGATCAATTCTGACTAATTATTTACTTCCTGTGTATTAATTTTCCTGTGTTTAGAGATTAGCAGCGTTCACGACCGCAGGTAGACTGCAAGCTCCGGAGGCTCTCACACCTTTAAAAATTAAGCCCCGCCCTCACCTGAGATTTATCACCCGGTAAAAATTTTCGGCCTTTAATAACACACCATGATTAGCACGTGCAGATAATCACACACCGATCGAAATGATCACCTATATTTTGACTGTTTTGCCTTGTGTAATGATGCATAGAATAACATCGTCCCAATGAAATGCATGTTTTCTATTTAGCAGAAAGTTAATTAGTCAATATCTAGGTCATGTAAATCGCAATCGATTATATTTACATTCAGCAGAGAGAGAGAGAGAGAGAGAGAGAGAGAGAGAGAGAGAGAGAGAGAGAGAGAGAGTTGATATTTTAGAGGGGGAATTAGTCCGGCCCTTTGATACTTTTAACTTTTATGAGGGTGCATTGTCCAGTTTAGTAATTCATATGCATTATTGTATAAAATTGTCCTCATACATATAAATCAATCATGATATAGTTCATGAATGATTTAATACATGTATACAAATACCAGTAATGGCACACATGCATGATCTTAAAACAATGTTCTGGGCTTCGGGTCTTAGATTAGAAAAATATTATACATTTATTTAAATTCTGAATTTGAAAAATGAAAAATATGAGAGCAATACGGTTTAATTCATATAACTGTGTCAAATGATGTTCCGAATATTGATTCCACAGTATCTAAATACAGATGACCTGACCTTTCATGTCGCATTGTATGACGTCACACTAGCAAAGAACAAATGATACATGTTACAAACAGCTGGCTCCGATTTCTGGAAAAAAACTGAGTTTTTACTCGGATATTTTACTTTTCCCCTCTCAAATTTAATTTAAAAAAAATTATTCGTGTTAATTGCTCCGAGATTTAAAAATTAACCCCATAAGTTACCTCCGTAATAGACTTAAATTAAAAAATCTCAACTTTGGCCGTCAACACCAGACGTCAGTGTCGTCGTCATAGACATCGACATAGAATTTGCCACATTAGTTTTGTAGACCAGAAGAATCCTTCAGAAGAACATACTCAAGTCGGAAATATTCTTATTATCCAGCACCTTAAACACTAAGTTAAACTCAGACACATCCTTGTCAAGATCTTGGAAATCTTTATTTTGTTGATGAATGCCTTTGAATTTTAGAAAGCTATTATGTGCTTCGCGAGTACAAATGGCAGTTGCGCACTTGTTTTTTGTGTGAAAAAATACAGAGCATTAATCTTTATCGAATTTTGTCATTGTTATTTGATTATTGTTTAACCCGGCCGTCGCTCGATCCATATATTTGAGTTGGATTGTCAAAAAATCAGTCATTGCTTTCCTGAGGTCATAATTCAATCTATAAATCTCCTTTATGCTCTGTTCGGCAATTTAAAAATTAGAGTTTTTCTCTTTGAATATTTGCTTGTGTTATCTGACGGCAAGATTTTTATTTTTTTCCATCAAATTGATATAATGACATGTAATTTGGTTTTCCAAGTCCTTCATTTTCTGTGTGTCCGAGTCTGACATATTGAACGAAGTAAACATGTTCTGCATCTTTATGAGTTTCCAAATTTCAACTTTTGGCAAGTCTTAATCTACATCTAAGCTCTGTACGCTCTTTTCCACGTAGCAAACGATTGACAAATCACCTCTTTTTTCTTAGGATTTTTCTTCTTTTCTGTGGTAATGTACTTTTCTCTTCTTTCTCCTCATATTCGTTTCTTTTGGCTTCAAATTCAAGTAATCGATCCCGTGTAGGCATTTTGTTTCAATATTCTTGAAAATGTGCGAACACTTGCAATGAAGTTATTTCACTTAGTACATGACTATAATCCTAAGTTAAACGGAAACTGATTCAGTCTCTTGATCTCTGTATCATAATAGTTCTATTAGTCTTGATCACACGGCTCAAGTGAGCCTTTCTGATTAAAATTTGTCCGTTGTAAACTTGTCACATCGCTATCTTCTTCTACAAAACTGTTTGGCCAATTTCAACCAAACTCAACATAAAACATTATTGGGTGATTGGGATTCAAATGAAAGTCCAAATCCTCTTTGAAGGGGCGATAATTTTGAATTATTGAAAATTTGTCGGTAATTTTGAAAAATCTTTTCAAAAACCATTTGGTAAGCAAAGCTGGAATTTGTGTGGAAGCAGCCTCGGCATTCCCTGTGAGGGGGAGTCAAATGTTTACTAGAATTATATTGAGGAATATCTTTAAAACATTCTTCTCAAAAACATGTGGTCAGAAAAACTGTGTGGAAGCATCCCCAGGTAGAGTAGATTAACTTTGTTCAAATCAAGATCCAGGGATAGGATGTGACCACGGGGGGGGGGGGGGTGTCGAATTTCTACTGAAGAATATGTATGATAAAAATCTTTTAAAATCTTCTCAAAAAAAATTCCCAGAAAAACTGTAACTTGTATGGAAGCCTCATCGGAAAATGTTTATTCTAGTTTGAACAAATCCTTATCCCTGGGGGTAGAATGGGGCCACAATTTGGGTTCGACTGGACATTTTTACATAGAAATATATAGAACAAAATCTTATTCTCAAAAACTGACACAAGGAGAGAAGATGAACGTTTAACTTAAGAATATGTTCAAACATCTTTGAAAATGAATTTGTTTAGATGTTATGTATTTAATACACTTAATACACTTAATACACTTAAAATGATATAAAGCTTTTGTTGACTATTGTTAATCAGGTTAGCGAAGATGTGGCCCTAGGGCCTCTTGTTTATTCTACATCCATTTACCCTTACCACTACATGTATCTCTATGGATTCATTTCGATATAAGAAGTCCTTTAAATTTTTTAACAGTCTGCAGATAAATGGTTGTGATATCGTTGAAGGTTGCTTTACTGATATATGTATTACGATATGAAGGCCCCTATATCTGATTCACAAAAAAAGATTGTCGAGCAAACAACTACTCAAAATATGCAAGTTTTTTCAATGCATTTATGAATTCAAAAGTACAGTTGATGAAATAAAATTTGGATCTTAAGGTGTTTGGATAATAAAGGGTTTAATATTTGAATGGTAATCTGGACAAAAGTTCCTAACAAATTCACATTCTATGTCATACTTTTTGCTCAGTTCATGTGTGTTATTTGATGCGTTACCTCTCATAAAATATGTCTACTATCAAAGATAAATCTGTCACCCGTTTCATATACAACACTGTATTATGTATAAGTATTCTTCTTGTCTTCCCTTGAAATCCCTTTATAATTCGATTGCAATTAGACAAAATTTTTCCTCTACCTATCATTGTTTTATTTTTAATTTAAAAGATATCTTTATAAGACTAGCAAAATTATTCATAACTGTACGCAGATTTTTGTTTTCTTTTCATGTGTTACATAATATTCACAGTCTAATAATTGTTTTTCGCGTAAATGAAAATTACATTTTACACCATTTAAGCTTTTATTAGTATCATTGAGTCATTTGTTTATTTAATGAGTGGTGAGTGTCAGGTAATATATTAATAAGTACAATTCTAGGCCAGTTTTTTATCTTATTTCTTTTGCATATATTCTATGATATCAAACAATGACCTTTTTATTACAATTAATTTAAGGATACGATCCTGGTTAATAATCTAAAGTAAGTAGAAGCTTCACAGATGATCAGTTATTGAGCAAAGTCACAATTTTGTCGAAGTCCTAGACATGAAGGACAAACAATTAAACATTGTTGTTTTAAAAGACTACATAAATGTAAACGTTTTTGGCATATTTGAATGCTGTCCTTTCTAAAATACTATCATTGATTCAATAACCTCATCAACAGCTAAAACAGGCAATTGTTAGAAGGGAAAATCAAACTATTTTTATAATTAAAAAGTATAAGGGAGTTCTTCACTGTGATAAAAGTTCATTTTTAAGTGTTTGTTCTACTCGACATATTTTTCTTCAATACATTGAATATTTCCATGTCCGTGTCTATTGCGTTCTATTGATAATACACCTATTTTGTTTTTACTTAACGTTTACTTAAATATAACAACAATTACTCGTTTTCATTGTTTGAAAAGAATTAAACTAATGCACATATAGATATACCACATAGATTCAAAATATATATAATTATTTTTTTTCTTTGTAAGCATACAGAGCGAATACCCACATTCTATTTTTTAAACCTTCTCTTTTGACACCACATATCTTTGGCATCAATAACACACTCTGATTTATCTTTATGCTGGAATATATATCATATATGGTATGATAGTTTTAGGTAGTAATGCGTTTTTGCAAAGCTTTTATAAACAAGACTCATTCAACATGTACTTGTGTCAATGGAATGCTTTGAAGGTATTAAGAATCGGGATGCTTAAATATATTAGAATGCCAATTATAGAATGGTCTTTATAGATAACAATAAATTTGAATATGTTTATCCCTAATTCCTATATAGATTATTAACATATGCTGAGACCCATTATAAATTTTGAGGGGTATGATACTATTTCAAACGGATTTTGAACATAATTTTTATATTAAACATTGAACATGTTCTTTAGGTCCTTGTCTAAAGGTCACAATTTAGAATATACATTTTATCAGCTATGATGTTTGCATGGATAGATATCACATTGTTTAGCTTTGAAGATGTGAAAAAAAAAATTCAATTTATATATTCTTACATAGATACATGTATATTCTCATAAAAAAAACTTTTATACCCTTCTGGATCCCGAAAATTGACTAGCAATCACAGTTAGGCTACTAAAGAATAAACACTGCAGCAGATAATTGCAACGTCATGTGACTTTCGCATATCTCGTTTTAAATATGTCTGATCATTTTGATATTGTTGGAAATGGTGTTGTTCAAAAGAATCAATGTATGTTATACGTATAGTCTTATTTTAATTTTGCCAACCGTCAAAGCTACTTATACATGTATTAGGAGATAACGGTGTCCTCTTTTGAATTTAACACATATAACCAGTTAATGAAGAATAAAAATTAAGTTTAATAAATGATCATTTGTAACCTTGGTAAAAAAAAAATCATTTTGTTACATTACAGTTGATGAAAAGATAATATAATGCACGTATATTTTCGTTGAAATTATTTCCACTTCCAATTTTGAACCGCTATTTCAAACAATGAAGTAAAACCAAAAGGTGTTAGTGTTACTTTTTTTTACTTACAACCTGTAAAAAAGCTACCATCCTTTTACTGATGATGACTCAAAAATACACTTTATTTATTGTATGCATGTATCTTTTATTTATGATATTCATTATTAACTTACCAAATAAGAAATTCTTACACTGTACTTCAACAAGTGTAACGTGAGCAAAAAAAATAGATTGATTTTAATTAGTTGTAATTGACCATGTTGTAACTTTTTCTCTCAACATTATCTTCTCTTTTATATATTATATTCATTATTAACTTACCAAATATGAAATTCTTACACGGTACTTCAACAAGTGTACCGTTAGCCAAAGAATAGATTGATTTTAACAAGTTGTAATTGATCATGATGTAACCTTTTCTCTCAAATAAACTAAAAGGAGTAAGGTGGCATAACTCTGTAAGAAGTAAGAAAGTTGTTGATTGGTTCTGATCAGCTGCAATAAACATGCTTTACCTATTGATATATTCATTTAAAAAATATAATTTAAAAAAACCCAAAACACCAAAACAATCATATTTTACAATATTATGCCTTGTTTCCTCACCCCTTCCCCCATTTGCCCCCCCCCCCCCCCCCGAAATATGACTGCTTTCTGTAAACCAAACGGTATAGTATTTGAACCATCATACATGTACCTACTTCAGCGTACCCACACATTTTAGCCCTTCAGCTCTTCAGAAGAAGTGTCTCTAAAACAGAAACTAATTCAGAGTTTTTTCAACAAATCTGAGGCTTTTTATGTTAATTAAACAAAGTTATATGTTTTGTTTAAAAATATGAATGGTTTAGGTCTTGTTTTGGGCACTAACATCAATTTATGTCATGTGAATGTACTTTAATTTCAAAATTGTGTTGTTTGTAATTTTTTCTAAAAGTTTTATTCTGACCATAGCAGCACTGGTTATAATTTTTGTTGCAACTCACATCTGTATTATTATATGGTATTTTATGTCTAGCAACCAAAATTTATCAAAAACATTGCAAGAATTTATGTAAAAATCGTTGTATACCTTTCTTAAATAGATGAGCTAGGTATCTTAATTATTAAAATGGAAAGTAAAGCCATTTGTGTCCATGCTTTGCACTTTCATCTCCACACCAGTTGCCATTCGGCTTTAGCAGCTTGATAAGCTGCGCATATTTATCTCCTGTGATAGACACTACAATTAAATCACTTCTACCAGTTTCACAAACTAAATAATATTAAACATGTGTTCCTATGTAGATTAACAACGATACAATTAATTAAAAAAATCAATTCGCCACTGATATTTTGTAAAAATAAACTCGTCAAGCATTTTTATTTGCTCTTTATGTTGTGATATGAATGCTCTGAGCAATGTGCTATAATAAAATAATAAGCATGGTAATACAATATGATACTTATTTTACGCGAGTGCTTATTTCCGCGAAACCGCGGTTTGGTATCATATCACTAGCACCAATTCTTATAATTTCCTATAGTTCAAAACTGTCTGAAATGTAAAAGCGAGTTTTAAAATTCGCGAGGATTGCGAATGATAAATATTATGATAAAGTGTAAGTCTTATTTTTCTTGCTATATAGCATTCGAATTGAACGTTTATTTAATTATTGAAGAACTGTTACATGTAACTTGTGCCAAGATTTAAAATAAAGACATATAAAACAACAATAAACAGTAAACTAATTTATCAAAATGCAAATTAATGAATAATTACGGTTGACTGAGTGTTATTGTTTGGATGTCTTGTCCAAAAGTATTTTGTACATAACATTGATATTGCCGTAAGTTATCCCTTGTAAGGTGTTTGATGGATAACATTGCTTTGTTAAGGCTGTTCTCTGCACGGATATTAGATGGAATGTGGTTTTGTGTGGCCTGCAAAAAACAAGAACTATCACTAGCTATAGTGTTATCATACTATAATGTAAATATCTGTCGTTGCTTCTATCTTTTATACATACCTCTGTTACCTTTTCCTTAATGATAACGACTAGAAGAACTGTTACATGTAACTTGTGCCAAGATTCATGTAATCAGTACCATATCATTTCTTTTAAGGTATCTAACTCCTCACGTTTTGATTTCATTGCGCACATGGGCATTATATTTAAAATGAATTTGATTTTATTTATCTTATCATCACAAAAACACATAATTACACAATATTCATAAAGAAAATCAATTTGAATTCAATACACAAAGAAGTTTTTGGGGGAACTATTTTTTCGCGCGGAATGTTTTTTAGACTAAAATGACAGAAACAAGCAATTTTATGAATTTTCAATATATATATATATATATATATATATATATATATATATATATATATATATATATATATATATATATATATATATACTTTTCTTTTTATTATACTTTATTCATTACGCAGAATTTCACAATTTTAACAATTTATAGAATTTATAGGTTGTTAACATATTCTATAGGTTCTGAGTGACTTGTACAAAATTAAATCTTGAGAGTGTAATAGATGTTTAGCATAAAATCATTCAAATATATAGAAAATTTCTGGATGTTTTAAAGCCCAATTTTGCGAGAATTGTACCTTTAAAGGCCTATATTTAAAATGGCCCCCGTGTTATATTATGTCAAAATGATACTGAATACATATCTACGTAAACTGGATTAATCTTTAAAGAATCTTTATATTCAAAATGTTTTTATTTCAAATCAAATTGTAACTATTAGAAATTGTATATTTAAAGTGCATAAAGGTCACAAAAAATTATGCAGCTTCATACAATTGTTTCCCATAATTCATAATGACAAGACTGCAACTTTGATAGCAATATAGTTTTTTTTCTAAAGTCCTCCCTTCTTATACTTACTGTACATGTATGCGAAATTAGCTAAAATTAGATCGATATGTCAGTAAAGTATGGTTTTTACTTGTATATTAATAATCTCTCTATCTAAGCCAGAATCAATTAAAAACTATCATTAGGTATCGCAGTTTATACTGAAATATCAAGTACATGCATTACAGATGTTTGATCCACCTCTACTTTTATTGCAGGAAAAATAGCGAGATCAATGTGACGTCATACGTTAAAATCTATAATCATTTGTTTACGTATCTCGACTCTATACGAAGGAATGGAAGCATGTAAAAATCTCTTGGGTTTTACCAAAGCTTGTGCCATACTCAAAATGTGTCTTCAAACCTTCAAACCGTACATTACGAATTAAATGTCAGCCAATTTTGGCATAGCACTACGGGAGAAAGCATTAGAGAGCAAAATGGGTTGCTGCAAAAAAATTGTTGAAGAATTTGTAGGTTTAGCTCGTTCTTTTCCTCGTGCCCTGGTTCTTACAACTCGCTTCGCTCGCTATAAACAACTTTATCATTTCAAGTTTTTTGTTATCTGATATGAACGTGTTTTAATTAAAAATTCTTAGAGTGGAAAACTTCTTCCAAACAAATATAGCATCGGGGGCAATTATAATGTAACTGTGTCTTTCTTCTATACTTTCTTATATAAAACCATAGTTGAACAAGATTTATTGTAGTAAGCTACTAGCTAAACACATGTTTCCTACATAAATGGGACAAAAATAAGCTGTATCAGCTGCATTAAATGTCAATTTTTTGCTCACACAAGGGACATACGAAAACAAGAAAAGGGAAACAAACTTATATATGTCAAACTAAAACTTAGAAGATTACTGAAGTATGATATAGTCTTTTGCCACAGCTTCTGTAAAATTATTTCGAAAAGTGCAGAAAGAAAAGTTGTCCTTCAAATACAAACAACATGATATTTATCTGGGGGGTTTTCCTACCATCATATTCCATCCAAGTGAGAAATACATAGGATCGCTCTTTACGTTACAAGTCAGCTGTACATCGTCGCCATAGTGATAATTGGGAGGCTGTATTTTTATGGAAATGATGGATGGTGGTCCTAGACCTATATATTGAGTAATAGTGGTTTTTTGAATATATTTGTATTTTTTTAATATCAGTTACTAAAAACTTATAAAAACAAAACAAAAAAATGCAAACCTCGAGTTGTTGTTGTTGTTGGAGTTGTTGTTGTAGTTGGCGTTGTAGTTGTTGGTGGTGTGGTAGTAGTTGTTGTTGCTGTTGTCGTCGTCGTCGATGTTGTTGTTGTCGTTGACGATTTTATTGTAGGAATAGGAATAGGGACGAATTGAGAGTGTTGATTGCTGATCTGATTGTTACACAAATTTGTGTGACAACAGTTATACTTAAAATTCTCATCGTTGTACGCACACATCTATAAGCAATAGTTTATGCGTTTCAGAATTGATTTTGATTTATCCATTATTCTTACATATCGAAATATATGCTAAAGAAGCTGGAAGTATTATTTCGGACATTGGCCTTAATTTTTTTAAGTTGTTTGGTAGTGAAATTCTTTTGTTAGGCCAAAGTATGTAAATAAGTGATCAATGATGATCACATGTCAGCATTTGACAATTGGGACTTGAAATTTGAATTGTAGTAGCATACAAAATGAATTTTTAACACAATATCGACCAGGCATCTTCGTTTCACAGCATTGGGATTTTTTCTCCACCCACAAACTTGGAGTCATATATAAACACTAGTGAAAAAGTATTTTATTTTTCGTTTAATGTTCTTAGCCTCGGTCACAAACATTATTCACTGAGTCACACGTTCAAACATGTCTATTAGAAGAGTTATTTGAAACGATTTTCTTAAGATAAAGACACATTTAAATCATACGTAGATTTAAACACTCACTTTACATGTATGCACAAAACCAATCTTTTAAACCCTTATCATACCAAAGACGATATTAATTATACCAAATCCTCCAATTTTTTTTTCAAGAGTTGGAAAACAAACTGTTTGAAATCTTTTGAAAAGTTGCAGTAATAAAACATTATATTATAGTAAAGAACACATATCATAAAGAGTTAATCCATCTTCACGGTATAACTTTTACTGTATATCCGGGTCCCTGACCTTCGCTATAGTTTGATTACCTTCCTGTTCATCCTCACCATGTATCTAATTTGATGACTTTGGTGTCAAAAAGTGGGGAAAAAGTCCAAAATATAATTAAGGATAATCGCACATTTACATGTACCATATTCTATACGAGCAATACTCTAACAATATAACCCCTGTGCATGGGACCTTTATTTGCACAATTTTACGAGGGTTGTTTGGAAATTATTGAGACAACACAGATATCTCCCTTTCTAAGTGACGAATTTTAGTGAAAATTGGCATAAATATTGAAGAAACCTAAATAAATCATTGAGCAAAGTAATATTACAAAACAATGAATTAATTTGTTTACGACGGTAAACAAACAAGTCGGTGGTCGGGGTAAACGGCGCAAGCCCAAACGTGGAGTTTAAAATATTTAAACATCTACATTTTAAGTGTTGGTAGACCTACAATTAATGATGAAAGAAATCAAATTATATATGCTCATTTTGCTATTTATTGTGACTAACTTTTGAACACGTTTCACTAGTGTTCGATTTGAAATATAGAAATAGTTACAAAAATATGAACCGAGCAAAATAAATCTGACTGCGACGGTTTATTGAATTTTGACGTTAAGGTGGCGCAGTAAAAATACATTAAATTGGTGGAAATCTCAGAAGAAGACCTTTTCTGGCCAAGAAATTGCCTAAACAAAAATTATACGATGGAATGGGGTCAAAAGCTTCAGTTAATCGGGGATTATTTACTGATTGCTTAACTAGAATTAAAACAAAGAGGCTAAATATCAAGTATTTTTTTTACACACAAACTGTTTTCAACAGGTCTAATATATATATACAGAATGAATGTCAGTGACGTTTCACAGTAGAAAAATAACTTTATTTTTGTCACAAAAAATTAAGAATGGGGAGAAAATGTAACTGTTGCAATTTTGAAATAAAACGAAAAGATGAAAAATGAAGAATAGTTTATGTTTTCCGTTCGTATATAAGGTGCTTCAAACATAAGGGCAAGGAGAAACGTTAAAATGACGTTGCAATGAGTTTGTGGTTGCTCCAGGTCAATGCATATAGGCAATTTTGTTAGCTTTCCAGAAATGAACAAATGATGTCATTACTTCAAAATTTTCATGTTAATAAAAGGTATCCTGATTTACTTTCTGGTGAAATTTCAATGATTTATTTTTTTCCCAAGAGAGTACAAGTAGATGTCTCAATAATTTCCTAACAACCCTCGTTGATGAAATTGCTTATCATATGTGCTTAGTTTCTCTGTTGAAGGCCAAGTACTAGAGAGGACGATTTGTAAATAAGTAAAGCATATTCCCACACTGACACCGAGTTACGTTTTAGCACCTGAGCCAAAAAACACTAAGTCGTTAATTTCACAATTTTGTAGAAACATCCTTGTTCATTCTTTAAGTGTTATTTATATGTTTTAGTAATAGTAAAAAGAAATCAGAATATATCATCACTATTTTCTATATCTTGATAAACACCCTTCCTAAAATCATAAAAGACTCATGGCCTTATTTTTGTTTTTACAATGGTATGCTTTCCTGCTCACCATAACTACATACATGTGCTTAGTTTGTCTGTTGAACATCCAGTTCGAGAGAAAAAAAAGGAGATGCTGAAAACGGTCAAGTTTAACGCACGACACATGATGATGGACGAATGCATATAACAATAGGTTATATACCTGAATGAGTCACTTAAATACCTTACAATCTTCATAATTAAAGTTGTGTATATTACATTAAACCAGTATGGATATAGTTACCCTTGTTTCTCCTGTACATCCAGAATGATATATTTTATGTTTGTTTGTTGTTCCAGTACCAGACAAGATTTCGCTCGTGTAACAGTGCTTAAAAAAAGTTTTATGTGCTTCAGATATGCTGTTAAATCATCTTAAATGTGTTTAAAGAAGGGTAAACCATTGATCGAGATAGATTATTTCTTTTTTTCTGATCTTGAACTTACACTATCTTGATCGCACCATATGACTTGGTCGCAGTCATTGGGATTTGGTAAATCGTTGCAGTTGAAACACATATGTCCGTTGTGATAGTCATAATCTAAAATGTAATTTTATCAATTAATGGAAAGTTATGTTATATGTTGAATTGGTTTCAGTGTTACGCATATTTGACCAAGTAAATATTTACAAGCCTAAGTGTCGGAAGTTATACTTTCTGATATGATGGGCTAAATTGGTTTCATCTTGTGTGCAATTTACACTGTAAACGATTCTATTGTTCTTTTAACACATATACATGTAGTATGCTTGCATCTTATTAACATTGAATAGGTATCTTAAAACCATGCAAATGAATTGAATTTAAATTAAAAACCTGCAACTCCACAAGCGCCCCCATTGTTGCAAGCAGTAGTGTTACAGCAAGATTCACAAACTGGAAATCTACCATCGTCCTCGTTATCAAAGTCAACTTCAAACGAATCAGGAGCACCTTCTATGACCATGACCTCCCTTCTTCCGAATATTCCTGCTGGAGGTGTATTGTTTGAACTGCCTATGTTGTTACAGACCTAGAGAAAAATAACTATGTACAACGAGCAAAAAGCTTTATAATTTTGAAAAACATTCTCGTTCATGAATGCTAGGATATAATTTATTTACGCATTATCACCGGTGTGAGATCGGTTTGTCCAGTGTGAGACAGCAGTGTGAATATTTTCTGTCTTACACTGTGTATTAATACGCCGGTTTAAAACGTTAACAAACGTCGTCTGCTGTAGGGAAATGCAAAATGATGGATTGAGATTGTCCACTAATTAATTATTTTGTTTAATTTATGATAATTTATCATATTTTTATTGAAAAAACTTTAGTATGCACTATTCGAAGCACGTGGGAGGTAATCTTCTGAACGTCATAAAAGAAAGTTGTCATACATCGCTTTTTATTGTAAAATAATGCGAAAATATTATTCATTCATTATATACTTGTGTGGGTTAGTGAAATTCCACCTCGGGGCCACGATTCGCGGTCTAGGACGAGGCTCTGACGAGTCCTAGACAGTGAATCTTCACTCGGGGCCAATATTCACGGTTTAGGACTCGACAGAGCCTCGTCGTAGACCGTGAATATTGTCCCCTCGGTGGAATTTCACTATCCCACACTCGTAAGAATGAATGATTCTATTAATCTTCTATTGAGCTGGAAACACTTTAGATATGATTTAAAACACGAATCAATGTTACATGAATACATGTTTAAATTTTACATTTTAGGTTGTCAGAAATATCAACTATAAAGATTTCGATATAAGCAATTCACTATTAATTGTATTCAATAAAATAATCTGAAGTTAAATCAAAACATTTTTTATCAAAACAATACTTGGTAACTCACAATATTACTTTGACATCCCAAGTCGTACAAAATGACATTGTGCCGAACATACTTTTCCATGTAGCATTGCTATAATGAAAACAATAGCTTCAAATATGCATTACCGGTACACTCAGAAAATGAATTATTGTTTTTTGAACGTTAATCTTTAATAAAGCACCACATTTTGGAGTACAAAAGTGGCATGAAACACACCTCGTCTGTTATATGACGTAAGTAAAGCTTAAATATATAATAGCTTATGACTTAACTTTTACCAAATGCATTTTATTTGCCACATATACAAGACTAACAATCATATTGTAAGCAGTCTTCCATGAAAATTGACAATGGTAAATACATGTATGCAAAAATGTATAACATACATGTATTTCGACCAGATAAGCAACACATGATAAATGTTCACGTTTTCCATTTATATTTTATATATTAACAGTATTTTGGAATTGAAATTTGCGCTTTAGACTGATTAAAATTTAAGATGAGAACAGGCTGTTGCTTAGTGCTAGTTCAAACACTTAATTTCCTTATTATCATTGTAACAAGTTTGCAGAAAAATATTTCCCTTTCTCAGCCCTGACAATTAATTTGCGTATAGGTGTTTCGATATCTGGAAAGATCAATCGATTCAAAAGGATTTTATAAATGTAATTGACACTTCATAATTTCATTTTGTCATTATATATGGAAAAAGAATACATATTGCCAAGAAAAAAATATACTATTAATATGTACACATCTTTTATGAAGGTTGGGTGGTTAACAAAGCGCCAAGTACGTCTACCCTAAAATTTTCAAATATGATGTTTAGCCAAAAACTATTAATAGGTTTAGAAACATCTTTTATATGTTTGCTGTTAAATTATGTAACATATCATTATATATCTGTTAACAGAGCTCTTCTTCTCTAAAAAGAATTAAATGGTAAAAAAAATAACCACCAACTACTCTTATAAAATTCTTACCTGATGATTACCACATCTGGTCACCATGTAACATTCATGGGGGTTGGTTAAATCCTTACAGTTCATACACAACTGACCCGCCACTTAAAAGTCAAATATAAATTTTGCATATATTTCGTACCATAACTGTATATAAAGTCAAAGAATATCCATCAATAAACGGGATATTCAGTGCAAATCATATTGCCGTGCGATATTCATGACATCTTAAATATTGCTACAAATGCACAAAAATTAAATGTAAAATTCGTTTCTGAATGTATGTTTACTTCAGAAAGCAAATCATATAAATGTTAATTTTGTTTTATCAAATTGATGTATAGTGTTTTGTTTCATCTCATAACTTTGTTTTTAAAATTAGAATATCTATACATACATATATTGTTTTATTTCGTTGTCTTATAAAATATTATTAGGACTTTACAGCATTATGTGTGCATTGGATAATTTAAAAATTTTAGTTATTGAAGAGAATAATAGAAATCCAAATAGTATTTTCAAAAAATAAATAATTTTACAAGTTAAACGTTGTTTAAGTAAATCCCATGTTAACCTTTATTAAAGATAAGAAACGAAATCAGATCTACACAAGTTTTATTTCCTATGGAGACTACTTCGATTACCTGCTATTTCGATCAATCCAAATATCAAAGTCAAATGCATGATCTAACTGTTTCAACTGAAATCAGAATGAATATTAATAAGTCTAATAGATAATTCAAACACTGGCAAGTAAAAAAAAATAACTCTTTTAACTTATTAAATAAGAAAGACATAAAGAACTAAAAAGTATGTTGATTTTCTTTTGTTGTGTGAATTTAAATAACCTTTTTTTAACGCACTGGTTATGCAATCTCTGATTTTTAATTTTTTAATTACAACGAATATAATCACTCGTTGAAAGACAAGTTCAGATATGATCAAACTGTTTATTTAAAGTGATTAACTGTGGCCATTGAATTTTGACTGAGCAGTTGGTTCGTTGCACTTTTTCCGACATTAAACATTGAAGGCATTTTACAAAACAATCTTTGAAAAGTGATAAAAAAGAAGAAAAACCTGAATTAATTAGAATTGTTTCATTACATAGGTTTAAATACCTCAGGTGTTACGTCTTTTCTCTTTTAGGGGGGATTTAAAAAGAACAGCCATATTATGTTTTAACAGTGCAGATCTTTTTTTTAAAACCATCAATTTTCTCTAAATCAAAAAAGCAATAAAAACAAAGTGTTTTTTTTATCACAATTATGGTGGTAAATTCATGCAAAGTTTACCTTGTCTTGGAAATGTTTCAAAGACATCTATATTCTACATGTTTATAAGTGTATGTTATCAATTCTGAAAAGCCGTCCAGTTTGACTTTTTGCGATCTCTTACATAATGCTTAAGAGCAAATGGATTACACAATGCACTTGATAAAATCTTTAGAATTGCATATTAATAGAATTGGCACTGTGACCTTCCCAACACGAGCAGTCAATGCAGAGAGAGAGAGAGAGAGAGAGAGAGAGAGAGAGAGAGAGAGAGAGAGAGAGAGAGAGAGAGAGAGAGGTCTCGTTTTATTGGACTATAGACGATAAATCAGTACAACACTATAAATAATATACATAAATGATGACGTAGCAGGTTCACGTATTATTTTTCTAATATTTTTAAGGAAAGTCTTTTGTAGCGCGTATGGAAACTGACAAAAAACGAATTCTACGCTATATTCTACATGTTTATAAGTGTATGTTATCAATTCTGAAAAGCCATCCAGTTTGACTTTTTGCGATCTTTTACATAATGCTTAAGAGCAAATGGATTACACAATGCACTTGATAAAATCTTTAGAATTGCATATTAATAGAATTGGCACTGTGACCTTCCCAACACGAACAGTCAATGCAGAGAGAGAGAGAGAGAGAGAGAGAGAGAGAGAGAGAGAGAGAGAGAGAGAGAGAGAGAGGTCTCGTTTTATTGGACTATAGACGATAAATCAGTACAACACTATAAATAATATACATAAATGATGACGTAGCAGGTTCACGTATTATTTTTCTAATATTTTTAAGGAAAGTCTTTTGTAGCGCGTATGGAAACTGACAAAAAACGAATTCTACGCTATATTCTACATGTTTATAAGTGTATGTTATCAATTCTGAAAAGCCGTCCAGTTTGACTTTTTGCGATCTCTTACATAATGCTTAAGAGTAAATGGATTACATAATGCACTTGATAAAATCTTTAGAATTGCATATTAATAGAATTGGCACTGTGACCTTCCTAACACGAACAGTCAATGCCTAGAGAGAGAGAGAGAGAGAGAGAGAGAGAGAGAGAGAGAGAGAGAGAGAGAGAGAGAGAGAGAGAGGGGTCTCGTTTTATTGGACTATAGACGATAAATCAGTACAACACTATAAATAATATACATAAATGATGACGTAGCAGGTTCACGTATTATTTTTCTAATATTTTTAAGGAAAGTCTTTTGTAGCGCGTATGGAAACTGACAAAAAACGAATTCTATGCTTTCCAATAACATGACCTGTCCAATTATGAATATATGAATTCCGTTTAACTATAAATTATGAATAGCTTTAAATTTTGTTGTTAAGTTCATTATGTGCCATCGTTTAAGTAGCTGTGATAAATAGTGATTTCATCGTTTAGGGATTTTCATTTTAACCTGTGGTGTTCATTTTGCATAAATTACTTTTTTATCGATAGAAAACGGAAAACAAACGCCAAACATATAAAATGCCAAAATGTATGAAAACAATGTACGTGACATAATACTTACATTTGCAGAATACAGCGTTAGTTGAAGCTACAACACCGTAAAAAAACAGACAAATGAAAGTTCAGAATAATTAATCCGTTGAACGTATTATCTGATTGGCACATGATAAAAGATCAAAGCGTAATGCTGTCGTTCACAAATTTCATTTTATTTCCCTAACTCGGTTTTTATTAATATTTCCACCTATTTAGTTATTTACCTTTTTCAGAAGAAAAAAACATCTGCAACAAACATCGTATTGGTATTTTTGTGTGATTTGACGCTAATTAATTGTGAAGTTTCACATTTAATGTTGTTTATAGAGATATTAGAGCAAACGCACAGTTTAAGAGAGGTTTCTTCTTGACTCATTCATCTGGATTTCGGTCTACCATAGAATTCATAAATAAACAATTAATTGATTAGCTGCCAATTACAGGTCATCTTAGTTAGTTTAGCATTTCCCTATAGCATCCAAATTTTTTTAAGGAAGGACATTTTTCCATCGCAAAGTATTTTAAACAATATCTTTTCAAAATAAAAACCAAGTTTTTCAACCGCTGAACTATTTGGTTTTCTTTTCCAATTTTTTTTTTTTTTGGGGGGGGGGGGTACGTTGTGTGTGAGTGTGTGTGGGGTGTGTGTGTGGGGGGGGGGAGGGTAAATGTTTGTTTCTCTGTTTTTCTTTTTTGATTGTTTTGTTGCTTTTGTTTTTGGTTTTTAATTAGACCAAGAACTGTATTCACGTAGAAAATATCCGCATATCCGCTTGGTTTGTGTTTGTTTCTTTGGGGTTTTATTTGACGGGGGAGGGGGGGGGTATTTCACCACTACACGCTTTTCGTTAACTATTTTCACTTGGATTCACCCAAAATGAATATTATATGCCCAACTATATCTTATTAAGGTTGATAAGAAGTAAATGCAAATGGATACCATTTTATTATACATTAACATATCTCTCATCGTAAAAGTTGACTCAAACATATGTTTTACAGTACAACTCTAAGTAACCAAACCTAGTATCAAAACCCTAGTATATCATATTGATTTCTAAAAAAAAACTCATTTATATATAAGGGATACTGCTTTTAATTTGCAATTGATCATTAATGTTTTTGTTCATGATGAGCTCTCTTTTTGCTATTTCTCTTCTCTATATACATGTATATTTGGAAGTAGATAAGCTAAAATTAACACCGAATAACAATTGCAGACCTGTATAGAATATGACATTGAAATATGAGTTTTACATTAATAGTCTGTAATCTATAAAATACAAACAACATTTATTCATCAATGAAAAAAGATCCATGAATATTAACAATACGTGGACTTTAGATATGATACTGAACTTTATTTATTTTACCATGATTGTTAAACAAGTTCTACAATTTATATTACTATCTTTCGTTGGCACGGATGTTAGCGCGATGGTGTCATTAATGTGGGAGGGCATTGTCCACTACGCTACGTGGACACCCAGATATCAGTCACATCTTTTGGGTAGGATATGCCTGTCCATTTGTGTTATGAACAAACAATAAACAAACAATTATGTTATAAAATAAACCTGAACGAAAATGAAAGGTTAAAAGCTACAAAAAAGTTAAAGAATGATTAATATGATTATATGATAACATACTCATTTAAACGTGTTAAACTCCGATTTCACAAAAAAGCAAATGAAGCAGTTTAATTCTTTATAACAAATAACGGGATGGTGTTTCTTGTTAAACATATGTAGCAGAACCAAGTACATGTATACCAAAACGTTCATTTCACAAGTGAAAATAAGATATTTTTTTTAAACAGCTTGCACAATTGTCATTTCATCAAATGAATTCGAATTTTCACATAATTTATTTTCTTACAAACACTTTGCCTTCATAAAAACAACATAGATCCTTTATTATTCGGGTTTTATTCTAAAGAAGTATATATATTGTTGTCAAACTTCTCGAGTTCTTGGTAAACAGCAAATCCGTTTTCTTGAACATAAATACTGTTGACAAAAGTACTCGATTTTTCGACAGATTCCTTCACCTTTTCTTCTCGAATACGACATCTCAAAAGTGCGTGTCTAGATCTGAAAGTTAAGTATATGGAAATGAGGTATGTCCAAATGTTACAAATAAACAGGAACACTTTTAAGTGAAACATGATCCGATAACTAGTAAACAACTTACATAAAAATTAGGTTGAGAATAGCACTGACTGAAAACAAAACAACAACGGTGATGATGGAATAAAAAGGAACTTGTATAACAGGTGGATCATAAGCTGCAAAAAAGTACGATACATAAGCTTCTCTAATCAATACAGTTACATATGAAACGGTTCAATAATATTTTCTTTTTTTTTTTCTTAATATTTTTTTTTACCTTAATTTATTTGTTTTTGTTGATTTGTTTGTTAATTTGTGTGGGTTTTTTAAAGGGTTGCTTTCTTTTTTTTAATTAAGTAATGAATTACATCACATTTTGAAATTTAAATTGATTTGATTAATTCCGGGCTGAGCTACAAGGAACCAGGACACAATTGCTATCGTCCATTCTTCCTTCTTTTTATTCAATATTGTGTTATGTAATATTTTACTATGTATGCATTTTTTTTTATCAAAATAAGTGAAAATTTACTTTATATGAATTTCCTCATATTCTTTCATATTCGTTTTTATTCTATTACATGTTTGTTTTGTGGTTTTTTTGTTTTTGTTTTTGTTTTTTAAATTTTGTCAAAATAATTTGTCTTATGTAATTTCAGCTGTCACTAACATGTATTGAAGCTTCCACTTTCATCTGATGTGTTTAGATTCTACTTTTTTCTTTATATACAAACGTAGTTTTGGGAAATATGAACATACATTGTTTGTTATTTCTCCGGTTTTCATTCGAATTTGATGTCATTTATTTAAAATAATTTCAGACTTTGGAACGAGCAAAAGTTAATTAACTTATGACGTAACATTTCTGATTTTATTTCAATTGAACTTAAATTAGATAAGCGAATCAATTTATATGAAGATCTTAAACACAATCTGAAAATAGTGAAATGTAAGAATTTGATTGAGAACTGAAAATAATTGAAAACATTTTAAATTACATGTATGTTGTTAATTGAACAAACCATTATACATCAATCTTACAACCGTTGTCTTGTTTTTGAATTTATTTCTTGCTGAATAAAAAAAAATGGCCAAACATTTAAATTAGGTATTTTTGCAGGTTTCGAATGGCCCGTGGAAAATATGCTACGCATGCACAAAGGTTACTAAATAAGTTAATGTAAATCGAATATATGAAATATATGTACATTCGATACAAAGGTCTCCTTTAAAGCCGGAAGCACATCCACGAGGGCACTGACCAGTCACGTGATTACATTTTTCCCCGTACAGGTAGAGACAATTTCCACATGTCATAGAACAATTAGGTCCATACGTGTTGTCGTTGCAAACTGACATCATATGTAATAAAATAAACCAATCTCATACCTCGTTAATAACTTTAAAAAGGCAGAATAATGTCTGAAAATGTTGTCAAAACTTCAAAACTACCTAAACATTAAGGAGGCAGTAATGCAAAATCGACACAGTCTTCAACTGCCATATCGTATCATATTTTGTTAGCAAAGTCGGATAAAGGCAATTGTATTTTAACTGAGCGCAATGAACAAAATATAGAAGTTACAAAGTATGTGATCATTTTATTTCAAAATCATATTGGTCTTTATGTCTGCTTTACATGAAAGAACACAATCTTTTTATCAAATAATGCTCAAAAATTATAATGTATAGGACTAGTCAGAATTTCATGCAACAAACCTCTGTTTGTTTTATAATGAATCTTATATTAATATTTTTTCTCATTTTTTTAAATGTTTTTTTTAATAAAAAAAACATAGACATATAATATTTAGATAAAGAAAAAAAACCCACTAAAGCTCAAAGGATGGACGATTTGCGTGTTTATCAGAGCGGGTGTCCGCGAGCGATCTTCAATACTTTCCATACCTGTGACAGAAACTTTGGTGAGCTCTCACGAGCACCCACTCTGCGGAAAACGCATCAGAATCATGGAAAATAGATCAAACTGTCTAAGCTAGGCATACATACCATCTATCCTACATTGCAAGATCTATGTTCTTTTATTCATGTGTATATTTAATGTTTCATTCAGTTTACTTCATTCATAAAAAATAAAGAGTAATAGCCATTACAAATACTTGTCAATGAAGTACAATGTCACTGGATAATCCTTCATATATTAGCATGCATTTCTATTTGGCTTTTAAATCGGAGTACTTAATTCACAAAAGGTTAACACAATTTGAACTTTAGTAAGAATTTACTGAAATCTTTTTGAATAATATCTACACCCGTCATGTTTATGTTCATTCTACATATGCATGACTGTACTATTTTAATGTTACCAGTTGTGCATTGTCTCCCTTTATACCCATCCTCACATCCATTTGGACAAGTACCATTTTCGTAGTCACATTGTTCTTTTTCGTAGCAAGCGCCACAGACTCTATTGCAATTCACCCCATATTCGCCTTCACATACTGTTAAAAGCAATGCATATAGGCCTCTATCAAAACAATTTAAAACCACAAGTGATGAAATCGTTATAAAATTTGTTGTTATTCATTGGATTACAATTAAGAAGTTTAGAAGTGAAATTTAGATAAATAAAGATACAGTCGCACCTGTTTTAAGAGGCCACTTGTGGGACAATGACAAACTGGCAGCTTAAGACAGGTTTCAAATTAATGAAGAAAAAGCACAAATTGTATTCATTTTGGCTCTATTGCACAGATCTATTAATAACAACTGTAATGGCGGCGTACACGGAGATGGTGAATGTACAGCTCGGGTTGCTGAATAAACACTTTATATTAATTTTAAATGGCCATTTTAGTTCAACTTATCTATCAACGGATTTAAAGCAAAACATCTTCTGCTAAACACGCTCAAACAATTATTTTCAATTGTTTAAATGCGGTAAAGAAACAAAAGTAGCGTTTCTGTACAAAGGCTATGTACATGTACTACTCAACGATAGCCAATGTTATACCTGTTAAAAAAGTGCCAATTTTACTCGGCAAATTGCGGTACATGTTAAGCTGTTAAGCGCAAGACAAGCCATTTACCCGGTAATAACTTTGTAATGAATGGAGTATATAAATAGATGTATAAACAACACCAAACAGGTGTTATAATCAATTATCTCATTAATTCTTAGCAGAATTCAAATTACACACACAATTATTTGTCATTAACTCATTATCAGCTGTCTAAGTTTGGCTTCTTTCGCTATGGGGGCACATATCAGAGTCAGAAGTCATGTGACAAAACAGACAAAATGATCGTTGAAAACAGGCATGTTGAAAGCCCGGAACCTAAAAACATTAGCCGCTGGCCGCGTTAGACAGGTGGCCGCTTAAATGAGTTAAAATATAGTGAAAAACTAAACGGGAGGAATTGAAAGTGACCGCTTATGGCGAGTGACCGCTGATTAAAGGTGGCCGTAACAGCAGGTGCAACTGTACATTAAATTTCTTGACCAATGAATAGATACCTATGCATATGCTAGCTTGTCAATGCCATAAATACATATAAAACTTACCTTTATCAGTAAAAAATATCATATTGTATTATATTTTCATGTAAATTACTGAAATCTGATTGGTTTATACGCAATTTATAATCTTTTTTATAACCATCAGCGTTAGCAACACACTTGGCAATGGGTAACACAACGAATTGTTACATGTGCGTAAATTATGCGCGTACGGTTCGCCGTAGAATTCACCTTTTTTTTCTTTAAAATTAAGACATTCAGTAAATAAAAATAAAAAGTGCCTGTTTTGGAGGGCAACAGTTGAAATTGACACCCCTCGAAAACCATTGTCAACCTCTGAACTATTTATATAATGGTATCTACCTTTATTACACATAGATCCTTTATATCCCGGGACACAGCTAATACAAGTCCCATCCACAATGTCACAGTCATCATCCTTACAGTTATCTGGACAATGAGTGGAACAGTTCTCTCCGTAATATCCTAATGTCAGACAACCTTTGAAAAAAAAAACCAAACATAGAACTCAACATATTAAAACTATTTAATGGTTGTGATTGTTTTACTACTTTACTTTTCGAACTCAAATTGACAGTCTGGAAAAATAAAAGCTCTTAATAGAACAATTATTATATGATATTATATAATATTATATTATATCATTTTATTATATTATATTATATCATATTAATATATATTATGTTAACATAAAGATTTTTTTAAAGGAGCCAAAGCTTTGTGTGTTTTATCTGAACTAAATTTGAAGCATCTCTTAGATAAGTACAATTTTATCTAAGAGATGCTTCAAATTTAGTTCAGATAAAATACACAAAGCTTTGGCTCCTTTAAAAAAATCTTTATGTTAACATAATATATATTAATATGATATAATATAATATAATAATAATAAATATAATATAATATAATATAATTTCTCTGTACATGGACTTCAAAATACATGACAATGAACGTAGATGATGATATTGTTCTCAATATTTGTATCAAGAAAACAATTTAATTAGAAATATAGGTTATGCTGTGTTTAGATAGAGAACGTCCTGAAAACGTTATGTATCAGCAAGGATTTGTTGATGATTTATGTTTGAAACGCTTAGGCCTTAAAATATGGATTTTGATACATTATTTTAGACAATTAAATTCTTTTTTTAAAGAGACTGAAGTAGTAACAAATTACCAAGTATCATATCTACTTTAGAATTCCAGACCTGTATGATTTTTAGCCGTAAACTCCTACTGAGGAAAGGAAACTTCCAAATTTAAACTTTTAAAATTGAAAATTGATTGGCCTCCTACATCTTTATACAGCGTTCTTCTTTTCATTGAAATTAGTACCACAACCATCCAGCCCTCTTAGGGTTGGTTGTTAACGATGATTTTATAAAGTTCTATCTATTCAGAGTCACATCTAACTCTAAGTATGTTGATAATTGTTGAAATTAGATTGTATGAATAAATATAACTCGTATATAGAATCAAAATCCATGTTTCAAAATAATAATAAACATATCTGGAAGAAAATATTTGACAGCTGCCTAAATATGTACGTGATGTAGTGCTATTGTGTCATAAAGTAAAAGAAGTTATGAATTATTCTTAAAAAAAAAATTAAAAAATGATACATACATAAAAAAACATTATCGTATTACAACGCTAACGTTGACACTAATCATATATTTCACTCTCCAATTAATTATGGAATGAAAACATACATATAATGTACACTTTTTTAAAAATTCAAAGTCTGCTTGAGATTTTTTTTCTTGTGATTCTTTAAATCTTACCATAAACTTCAACCTCACACAATTCGTTAAAGGCGTAAGGGGAATATTCAGCAGGGAACGGACGATGAGTCCTGTTGTTGTAGTATATGACATATCTCCCACGTATAAGGCATTTTATATTGATAGGGTTGGGTATTGTGACTCTGGTATAGTTGTTGTCCTTAAAACACAGTATCCAGTCCTTTTGGTCGGTCGTATTCGATACGTAGATTGAAAATCCCATGAATCTACTCTTAAAGTTGTTGTTTTCATCTGTTAGTTCAAGAACACCGAAAAAGAACTTATTTTAGTGTAGGATAGTAACAGGTATAGCAAAGTTGTAAAACTATGTCTTTAACAAAATACAAACTCAAAAATCTGAACAAAAGAAGTTTATGTCTGTGTAAACTCGTTAGGGGAGCACATTTTTAGTATAGAATCGACTCTATACACTGATATACACTAGTGTAGTTTGAAGATTTTCTTGACATTGACGTCATTAGGCCTTATTTAGTGAGAAAAATATTGTTTGTAATCATCTTTAGGATTTTTTTACCGTTGTTTTTATACTTTGTTCTGTTTCACAGTAAATGTCTAAAATATTTTCCACAAACTTTAGATGAAAACATATTAAGATCAAAACAGCTCAACTGTCATTATTTTTTTTATCTTAACTATGACATCATTATACTTTCTTAAGTGATTAGTTTAGTAAAGTATAAGTTAGTTTAGAAGATATTGATTTTTTTGGGTTAAACCTCAAAAAAAAGAAAAGAAAAAAAGAAAAAGAAAAAAGCAACCTTACTATAATTTTTTTATCATGATTTTTTCCTATTACCTTAATTAACGTTATTATTCCTATTTTTTATTTATTATTTATTTTTTTTTTTTTTGGTTTTCCCTTTGACCTTCTTTGTCTTTTGATCTATTTACTTATCATCATTTATGTCTAATTCTAAAAACAAAACTACAAGATATATTCATCAATTGCCATGTAATGATGCAAGTGTTATAAAAGAGTACCTGTTTCAGCACATTAATTTTTCTCACCGCAGTGTTACCGTTTCTCTGTAAGCATTTTGATAAAATGTAAAATTTGATTGTTCAAACTGTGGCCATACATTGACTTGACATAACAAATACCTTTGAATCTTTCAGAAACTAACTGAAGTAGTGTGAACTTTAAATCGTTCAAACCGCGACTTATGATAAAACGTCAGGCCAAGAGAATATATTTCTTTCGAACATCACATCACTCCTGGGACAAACTCACTACTGCTGCGAATTCGATTGATCAATATACTTAAAAATCCATTGTAAAATGTGGCATATTTGGTGCTGTAAGTGTTAAAGACGTTACTTTATTCCATATACAGGTGAAAATCGGTATCTCAAACATGGGATATCTCAAATACCCCGCTTATGTCGAAGACTACCGCCGGTCCCGACCGTTTTCTCTATACAAATGATTTGAAAAACTCCTGATATCTCGAATACGGCAATCTTGAATACCCCGCTAATGTCGAAATAATTTGAAGGGCTGAAGCCCTTATCCTACCTAGTGTATCTCGAAGTTGATTCATTTTTCCAGTGAGCTAAACATAATTGGTGTCATTAGTTCACACATTTCATGGATTTCCAATGTAGCTGAGAGCGTACCGATATGTTATTGTCACATACACAAATAATAAAAATATAATGTTTGTCTTGAAATGCTTCATAATTAACATGTGAGATTTGTTATTTTTTTAAAATCCGTATTTTCGTTTCCTACGTGATAAATTCCAGAACTAAATGGCAAACGGTACGGTACATCCTAATCAAAATTTTAATCAGTAAATAGAAAAGAGGATGTTAAGTCGTTTCTTGAATGAAATATCAATTTAATAATTCAATTGATTTCAAACTTTAACATGTGTTTCACAAGTAATAACAAAACAAACAAATATTTCATCGAAGTTAAATTCTCGTTTATTAGAGTAGAAAAACTAGTATATACCGGTACTAAAACACATATAGATTTACAGAGGCTTCATGGAACTAAAATTGGAAAACCACTTCGGATATATCGAACCCCTGGATATCTCGAAGATTTGTTGAAGTCCCCCCAAGTTCGAGATACCGATGTTTACCTGTATTTCCTGTTGAATATTAATGAGACCAATTATATGTAATTCAGCAATTTAGTATAACGGTCACCGGCCAATAATGCTTAATAAAAGAGTAAGTTGGAATTGGTCTCGAGTTCTAAAGGTGAAAGTTTGAATCCTGAAAAGTTTACAGAACAGAATAAACGACAAGAATTTAAGGCAAACGCCACTCAACTCGTGTGGTTACAATTCGTGGGTTATTAACAAACGCAGTTTTCCACATTGCGCATATCAATAATTTTGTGACTAGCTTTTGTAAGAATCATGCAATTTCCGCTTATATTGCACATGATTTGCTGTGAGTTTTAGTCAATTGAAAGGTATTTTATAGGTCTGAAAAAGATCACTGATTGGAAGAATTATGTCATTTTTTCATCTTTAAAATATATTGCAGTCACTTTTTAGATGACTAAATGACCAAGCTTCAAACTGTATCACATGTATTCAAACTAAACAAAAAGTTATGCTAAACATGAATATATCCAGATAAATAATATACAATATACAGCCTTTACTTTCCCATCGTTAGTCGATAAATACCCCAAGCGGCATTGTTCGTCCTGTATTGAATAAAAACGTGATGCATGTTTTGCAGTTCTCCCAGATCTACCCGCCATTCTGCTATTGATTGTTCGTTTGCTGATATCGCACACTGTCCTCCTGTGGCGGACAGATCTGACTGACGTCCGTCAACAGCCAAGGTTGCTGCCCATGGTGTGCCGGAATAAGGATGACGTTGCCAGGCAGGTCTACTCAGAGCAATGTTTTCTGTAAAATATGTAAAAAAAAAAAAAAAAAAAAAAAAAAAAACCCGACTCTCATAAATAGTATTTATGTCTTCAAATAAACGCTGGTCAGTGTTAAAAGTTCCCAAAGAGATATAACCAATGCGATATGAAATGTCTCGACATTCTAATACATATGTCATTGACACGAATTAACAAAACCAGTATGATTAAAACAAGTAATTGTACCAGAAAGGTTCTACTTCTCTTTAAAATATAAAAAAGTGGAAAATGAAATGTCAGTGATTATACAGCTGTCTTTCATTTTGCAACATGAATAAACTAAAGTAAAAGGTGACTCAGAACATCTAATGCCATTTGAAATTGGTATAAATAAAATAATGTTTGGCGAAAACTTGTAAATTGTGACTCAAAGAAAAAGTTAAATCTTTTACTTTTTTCCACCAAAAAAAAGCTTGGGAGAAAAACGTGTTTTTATTTGAATTATGGTGTCACAAAGTTGCATTTTCTGGGATATCCTGAATTATGTGATGATGACGAAGTCTGGCGTTTAAATTTACAATTTAAACAGACTAACGTTCACTGTTTTAAACTTGCATCTTCCTATGTGCATTCTTTGGATTTTGTTTAGAATAGTCACTGGCCTGTACAGGTGAATTTAAGACTTCTTAAATATTCATGAGCTTTTATTTTAAGAAATTGCTTCTGCTTAAACATGAATGTATTTCCTGGTAAACAAAAATACCAAGTTATTTATATGAGTGCTTTTTTTAAAATTAGTTTCCTTATTTCATAGATTATGTCATTAATATAATGTTTCATGATTTGATGGGGTATTAATACATTTGTCGTAACAGCATTATAAGGAAATGCATATCATGTTTTCCGGGAAATTTTCTAATATATCTGATTATAGAGTTTGCATGCAAATCACATTGAACTTTTCCATGCCAAGTTTAATTTCTCCATCTTAATATTTAGTGGCATTCATTTCGTGTCAGTAAATCAGCGCATCTGAAATGTATTTGTTAAATTATTTTTGAATATTGTTAATAAAATTACTGTGTTTGATTAAAAAAAAATAGTATGAGTTTGCATCATGTTTCAGCCCATTTCTCATATTATCAGATTAATGGTTTTTTCGCTGTTATACACTAAAACTAATGAAATATTTTCAATGAGAGCCAAATACATGTAGTTCTGAAATCGGAGCACATTCAACTTCAAATGACAATTGTTCACCATGGGATATATGCGACTTATACTTAAAAGGCCCAGATTGAGTGCACTTGGTAGGTTTAAATTGCCAAAAAATCTAAGCAATGCCGAATAAATATAAACATTTTGGAGGCTGGATGGTCAACAAATTATCCTTCAGATTTTCTTTAAAATTTTCAATATTATTTATTTTAGCTATAAAATATTCTTTAGAAAAGATACAAACCATAAAGTTAAACTTTGAGATTTCACCGTTTTAATGTATTGTTATCAAAAACTCTTCTTTGCAAGGAGATTAATAAATAAAGCATAAAAATAGCCACGGCAGTACAGCCCTTTTTAAAGAAAGGAACAAATATTTTTTTGATTTTTTGAAATTATTGTTGAAAACGTCACACAATTCAAAATTATGTTTTAAAAATTTCATTTAATGGAAATTTTAATATATATAAGATTACTGATTCCTATTTAATGATCGTTTCTTAAAATGTAAAAATGTGAATTAAAAATGAAATGTTTTACATATATATTGTAACGTAGGACTTTGTATTTATTAACACATTGTACTGTTTTTATACCCGCACTTTCTAAAGAAAGTTCGGGTATATTGTTGTTACCCTGTTCCGTCTGTCCGTCCGTCCGTCCGTCCGTCCGTCCGTCTGTCACGTTTTACTTTCTCAAACTGCTCTTACATCTTATAAATCGGCAAACTGAACTCTTGGAGTATGATTTGGGGTGTCATGTTGTTTTGTAAAAAGGTTTCAAAAATTCTCTGGTAGTCCTGGGGGTCAAATAATTGGTAAAAAATGACGTTTTTTGACAAAAAACCTTCTTCCTCGAACTCCTTTTACATTTTCAACAGTAGACAAATCATCTCCTGGAATATGTTTTAAGGTGTCCTATAGATGCGCAATAAGGTTTCGGAAATTTCAATTTTGTCCTGGGGGTCATTAAATAGCTGAAAAATGACGTTTTTTTTTTTTTTACAAAAAATCTGGTTTCAAAAAACGTCAATTTCTTTTTGCAGTAGCCTAATGATCTAATAAGATATGCTTCGGGGTGTCATGTTGACCTGTAATCATGTTTCAGAATTTTTGTTTTTATCATGGGGGTCTGTGGGCATCAAAAAATGACGTTTTTTTGCAAAAAAAAATATGGTTCCCAGAACTCCTCTTACAATTTATGCAGTAGCTATGTCATCTCTTGAGATATGATAGGGACTGTCCTATAGATGTGCAATAAAGGTTTTAAAAATCTAAATTTCATCCAGGGAGTCAAATAGTAGCTGGAAATTGACGTTTATCACTCCTAAAAAAACCTACTTCCCAGAACTCCTCTCATGATTTAATGAATAGCCACATCATATCTTGGGGTATGATAGGGGCTGTCATAAAGTCATGCAATAAGGTTTTAAAAATTTAAATGTCATCTAGGGAGTCAAATAGAAACTGAAAATTGACGTTTATCACTCCTGAAAAAACCTACTTCCCAGAACTCTCTCATGATTTAATGAATAGCCACATCATTTATAGGGATATAACAGAGGCTGAGCTATAGATTTGCAATAAGGTTTTAGAAATATAAATTTGATTCTGAGGGTCAATGCTATCTGCAAAATGATGTTCCGTCCCATAAAAAACCTAATTCCTGGACCTCCTCTTATCTCTTGTGATTGAAATAACGTACCATAAGATGCATAAGGAGGAAGAATATATATGCTTTAGGGATGGGGATCACAAGCATTTTTTTCAAGTTATTTGATCATTTATGATTTTGGTAGGGTGGGGTGGGGTTAGGGTGACCCACAGATGCCATGACCTACTAATACCACAAAAAGATTTACCTTGACATGGTCATGGTTCAAGAAACAAAAATATATATGGTTTAGGAGTGGGGATTTCGATGATTTTGAGGATATTTTAAAAATATTTAACTATTCATGTTTTCTATTTAAGAGGAGGGGGGTGGTTGTTTAAAAACAACTCCGGGGGGGTGGGGGAATGACCCAAGGGGCAGGGACCAATTTGTCTTAAATGTATCTTGACATGATCAGCAGAATTGGACAGAATTATCACTATAGGGCATCTGCAGTGGGGCCCTAAATAGTTACAAAATCAATCTACAAAAAATATTGATAATATGTTATATATGTATTTAGAAATGTCTTTATTTTCAAAATGATTAACAAATTAATCATTCAAAATGAGTTATAAATAATCGATTGGCAATTCTGCAATTGATTGCAAGATCCCTAGTATAATATCACATGTATATTTTTATATATAATTATACATGTATGTTAACAATCAGTATTAAAATGCACAAATTTTCATGAGTCATAAATCTTGACATACCACATATCTCTTGATAAAAAAGAATAAGCAATTTAAAATAAAAGAAAATTAGTCATTAACTCTTTTTCTATTACTGGTGTATGATGATGGGGTAGGGGGTATAATGGGAAAAAAAGCTGCAGCATGCCTTCATTCTCACTAAAAATGTATATCTAATCCACACATCCTGGGGATGGGGAACGGTTAAGGCCCTTCCCTTTCCTTCCTATTATAACTCATATAAACATGATATTTAATACCCAAATTTAATACAAAATAGGGTCAATATAGAGTCAACTCAATAGTGTAAGTCTGACAAATGAAAAAATAAAAAAATTCTGCGATTAAAATGACAGAAACTGTAGATAAGCTTATATGAATACAGATGATGATACAGTATGCTGGCAAATGGAGATCCCATTTTAGAAAGTGAAAGTAAAACTTAACTGTTTTGTATACCGGTGTCTCATAATATTGCGCTACTACATGTATTATACTTACCTATATTGGTCAACATCATAATGATAATCCAATTAGCACAATACGAATTCCTTTAGCTGATCACCACAAAAGAAACGTTTATTCATGTTAATTAATCCTATTCTGCATATCAAGAAAACATATGCATGTACACCACGTGAAACCCATCTAACCAAAGAGCTGGGTAAAACTAGTACCCAATGCAACCTGTACACCTGTGTTGTGTACGTAACTTCAGACAAAGATCATTTAATTGTAATATATTGCATGTGGCCTTCTTTTTTACTAAAACTAGTACAAGAGAGTGTTATTTAGAGGCAAACACTTGGTGCGGGTATTACTGTCTAATGACAGCATCTAGTTATTTTTAATCTTAAAAGTGTTTATTTTCTTTAATATTACTTTCTAGTTTTTTGGGTTTTTTGTTTTGTTTTTGTTTTTTTTTCTGTTCATCTGCTTTTAGTTCTGTGTTTGTTTGGGTTTTTTTTGTTTGTTTGTTTGTTTGTTTGTTTGTTTTTTGTTTTTTGTTTTTTTTGTTTTGTTTTTGTTTGTTTTTTTTTAAAATGTAATTTGCATCTCTCTTATTTCTCTTACTTAAGAGTTGGTTTAATATAAACCTTTTGTTGTCTTGTTTTCCAATCTTATTGTACATGTTATCAATTGTTTGCACCTGTCGTTGAAAAACTCAATAAACTAATGATCATTGCAAGAATATTGGTTCAAATGTTAGTAGATGAATACAAAGAATTAATTATTTTGAATCCATTCACTTACCATATGTATTCACAGTCCAAAAATGTTCGACGAGTAGGATTATCCAGATCATATCATCATACTATCGAAAGTCAATGTAGTTGGACCTAGAGTGGTATATCGACCATTAAAGAGAAAACAAAAACAAACAAAAAAGCTTTAAAAAGTATATCAAACATATAACTCATTAAGCTAATGAAATATGAAATATATATATCTTACATGCATCTAAAACTATGTATGGTTTAATTGCGTTCACTAACTTATAGTGATTACATACCGCTTTTAATGCCATGATATCAAAAAAAAGCTTTGATTAAATTTGCGATTAATAAAATTCGTACTTATACATCAGCTTAGCTTGTAACCATGAAGAGGAAAAGTTGTATATTACAATGTTGTTACAGCACAACTATAATCTAAGTAAAATTTCATGGTGTAAATTTAAATTCTGATTCATTGATTGAAATTTGTTTTTATTTCGAATTAAAATTTAACGAGAAGAGAATCTTACCAATGTTTCCACAAAGTTATACAACCCAATAAACCTTTCAAAAAGAGAATATATATACACAAATATATCCGTGTCCAATGATATATCGTGACTAGTCTTCCTTCTGTACATAAGTGGTGCTTTAGAGTGGTTATTTCAGTCATGATGTGTAATTTTGTGCCTACGTACTTTAGCAGTTATTTGGAGTATAGATTAATTACATTCGTTTATAATCTCTCAAAACTTTGAAAATGACACAAAAAAGTACACTAACATTAACAAATAATTCGGAAATGCGATGAATATTAACGCAAGCAGGCTGTCTTAAATTTTGGTAAAAAATATACCAAGTTTTCATTATAATTATCAAATTACGGAAGTTTTTGACGTTTGGTTTTGAATAAAAAAAATCTGTTAAAATAGAAAATAAAATAACCAAAATGTAAATAAAGCTTTACATTGTACATTCCAAAAAGTTATAAAAAGCTCACCATTAATTTCATTTTAAATGACACACTCTTATGTCCTTTAGCTTTTGTTTATCTACATGTGCTTACCTCTCTTGAAAGACGAAGGTAACGTAAACCCGTTCTAAAATAAAATAAATTCTAAACTTGGTATACATCTTAATATTCTTCATCACATTCAAACTTCGATATATAATAATTATGTATTTGAACCTTAACTGCAGTTATAAATCTTATAATGATTTTATAATTATAATGTTTAATAAGGATTCTAGTGTATAAATAATTGCCACCCAGCACCATCTGTGCCGACGGTTCATCGTCTCAATATTTTTAGAACAACTTTATAAACCACTTACACCCTGCCAGCTGAGGAATGATTGATAGGCTTCAATTTTCTTTTTTGGAACCAAGCCACTCATAGATATACAATATTTTCACTGCAACACGGACATTATTCGTATATTTGTGACCCTTTAACTTTTAAAAGTGGAGTTATTTTGGAAGTAAACATCTGAAGGACCTATAATATAAGATAAAGTTTTATCTTTATATTGTATGCATATGCAGAAGCTTAGTCTTGGAATAACTACATTAACAGCAAACTTTGTCTTGTGTAACTGTAACATGCAATGACTCAAGAGTATTGTTATAATCTGTTACACTTGAAACAAAAAGCAACATTGAAATATGTTGCATATACATATCTTTATTGACAGTTTTATCAGGGTTTTTTTTAATTGATCTACCATTTCAACTAAAAAAACTCAATCTTAAAATGCAATTGTCATTTCATTTTACATAACTTAAAATGTATTAAAACACAACATTGAATCAAGAAGTATTGGCAAAACCGTGAACCATTTTACACTCACAATAAGCCAATAACTATCTAAAATTCCAAAATGTTCCTGATAAGGTCAAGCAACAATTGAAAGACATTTATTCAAACTATGTTTTTTACTAGCATATTGCCTTTGATGAATAAGTAGTACTAAATCGTTGGTTTACCATATAACTTGGACAGTTGAAAGACATATGTCTATTATGATAATCATAATCTAATATGTAATTTTATCAATTAATGAAAAAATATGTTCTATGTTGAATTGGTTTCAAAGTTACGCATATTTGACAAAGTAATGTTTTGCCAAGTGCATACTTTTTGATATGATATTATATGGGCGTAATTTGTGTGTATTTTACACAGTAAACGATTTTACTTTATACATATACATGTACACTACATTTCAGAAACATGTAATACGTTTTATATACATGTACACTAAATGTATATCTAAAAACCATGCAAATGAATTGAATTTAACATTAAAAACCTGCAACTCCAAAAGCGGCTCCATTGTTGCAAGCAGTCATGTTGCAGCAAGATTCACAAACTGGAAATCTACCGTCGTCCTCGTCATTAAAACCAACTTCAAACGAATCAGGAGCAACTTCCTTGACCATGATCTCCCTTCTTCCAACTATTGATGGTTGAGATCCACTGTTTGAACCACCTGTGCTATTACAGACCTAGAGAAAAATAATTCTATATACATTGTATAACGAGCAAATACCTATACAATTTTGAAACGAGTTCTCGTTCATAAATGCTAAGATATAATTTTATCTTCCATTGAACTGTAGATATTTTTAGATATGATTTAAAACACGCATCAATGTTACATGAATACATGTTCAAATTTTACATTTTAAATTGTCAGAAACGTCAACTATAACCATTTTGAAATGCAATTCACTATCAATTATTTACAATAAAATAGTCTGAAGTTAAAATGAAACATTTATTTCATCAAAACTACACTTGGTGATTCACAATATTAGTTTGACATCCCAAGTCGTAAAAATGACGTTGTGCCGAACATAATTTTCCATGTAGCATTGCTGTAATGAGAACAACAGCACATCAGACATGCATCACCTGTAAAATCAGAAATTAAATTAATGTTTGTTGTACACATTTCGGAGTAAAAGTTGCATGAAACACACTTCGTCCGTTCTATAACACCAGTGATATTTAAATATGAGACAAAGGTTCAAGTGAGCTTTTCTGCTCAAAATTTGTTCGTTGCCGTCGTCGTTTGCGTCGTTTTTGTCAGAAACTTTTTTTCATATTTTAATAGTGGGACCATCATGGGGGATGCTTTTTTGTAAGAGTATATTCTAAATTGGAATTAATAGAAAATAAAACCAATTTTTGATTTTTTTTTAATTGAAACATCAAAAGGAGCTTAAAGTTTAATTTAAAAGAAAATTTGGAAATTGATTTGAAAATCGTTATAAAAAAGATGTATTTTAAGTTGTCTAGATATTTAGCAGTTGATACTTTTATGTTGGTCTTAAGCTTTTCTATCAGAAAAGGTTTTTGTTGCTTTTGTTGCGGTCCACGGACCTCTTGTTATATATTAACGGTATTTATGGTATTAATATTGACATAAGTTTTAAGATAAAAACTAAATGTTGCGCAGTGCTAGTTTTCAGAACTCAAGCACCTAATATCCTGATTTGATTGTAACAAATCTGCAGAAAAAAATATTTCTCTCATCCCTGCAAACGATTTGCTGACCCGCTACTAAAACGATAGATTATAAAATTTTGCATATTTTCTAACCACAATCATATATGCAGTCAAAGAATAACCAGCAAAGAAGCGGATGTTCAGTGCAAATGATATTGGGTGTGAAATTCATGACAACTTATATATTCCAATAAATGCCCGAAATTTAAACGTAAAATTTGTGTTTTGTATGTATATACGTAAACTTGAAAAAAGCGAATAATATAAATGTATATTTAAATTAATTTCATGTGTATTTTTTTTTTACTCTCATACAATGTAGTTTGGTTAATTAGAATTATATCACTACTGTAGATTCGTAATTAAACGAGAGGAATCAATTTCCGCGTAAAATAGCGAGAAGCAGCTCTCGCGGATTTTAAAATCACGCTTTCATTTTTCATACAGTTTTGAACTATAGGAAATTCAAAAAAAATATTGATGGTCGCGATTTTATATTCTCGCGTTTTGATACAATAAAGCGGAATCGCGGAATTAAGTACTCGCGTACAATAAGGAATTTACAGTATATACATGCATATATTTTTGATTTCGTTATCTTTTTTTTCATTAGAAAGCATTATTAGGAAGTTTGTATTAACTTATACCATTATATATGCATTGGATCATTTATGAAAAATTGTTTTGGGGGAGAATGATAAGAAACTGAACAAATATATTTAAAGTAATTCATTTTACAAGTTAATCAAATGTTAACCTTTTTTTAAAAGATAGGAAACAAAACAGATCTACAGACAATTTTTCTTTCTATACATTTTTTGAAGACTATTCGATTACCTGCTATTTCGATCAATTCAAATATCAAAGTATATTGCATGATCCAACTGTTTTACTTAATTGATATCAATTAATCAATAAGAAAATTAAAACATTTTGATGCGAAAAAACCCCTCGTTCAATTTATTGAATAAAAGAACATGCAAAACTAAGAAAAAAAAAATAATATCCCTATCTTGTACATGTATGACTTAAAATAACTTTTTAAAACTAACTTGCTTTTTGATTAATGAAATCTGCTATTATTTTAGTATATATCAGGGGGGGGGGGGTATGAAATACGATATGATGCTAAATATTTTGGTGTTAAATTTTGAAGTTCTTTTCCAATTCGGTCATACATTAGTTAAAACGCATTAAAATAAAGATATACTAAAAGCATTTCAATTCAGAAGATAAATATGTTCTCTATTAAAAGATACATTTTAGTTAAACATAAAGCAGTAATAATAATAATAACGCATTTTTTAAAACAAATTATAATCACCCCTTGGAAGACCAGTTTATATCTGACCAAGCTACTAATTCAAAGTGATCAACTGTGGTCATTATCAATTGAATTCGAAAAGTAAATAAAAATGATAAAATTCATTTTGATATCGCAAATTACAAGCTGATATAAGCATTGCTGTCTGTTTGCGGTTAAGAAAAAATCAATGCTACTGGTAGCAGTAATCCCATTGTACTTCATCAGACATTAAACATTGATAATTTACAAACAATCTTTAAAAAATAACAAAGGAGAAAAAAGCTGTATTCATTGGAATTGTTTTCTTAAATATGTTTAAATATCTAAAGTTTTACTTTTTTTGGGGGGGGGGGGGGGGGGGGGGGAGAAGGGACTGCAACATAAAAAAAATGACAAATGTTGTATAACTAGTGCAGAACTTTATTTTTTCAAAACAATCGTTTTTTTTTCCTAAGACAAGAAAGAAATAAAAACAAAGTTTTCTATCACACCTATTGCTGGTAAATTTTAAAGTTTACCTTGCCTTAGGAAAGTTTCAAAGACATCTATATTCTAGTTAGGTTCATTATATTAATCTTTAACAGCCGTGCAGCTTGACGTTTGGCGAACTTTAACATAATGGATACGTGCGAATGGATTACACAATTCACTTGATAAAATCTGAAGAATTGCATATAAATAGAAATGGTGCTGTGGCCTTTCCAACACGATCAGGCAATGTCTGGTCATTCGAAATGAACACGTGCTCCTTTTGACCAGAGAGAGAGAGAGAGAGAGAGAGAGAGAGAGAGAGAGAGAGAGAGAGAGAGAGAGAGAGAGAGAGAGTTTGTGCGAGAAAGGCGCTTGTAGCTCAAATGAAATTGTACGATATCCAGGGTCACGACCTGCTCGAGTATGAATATACGGTGTCCATTAACTATAGTTATGAATACTGTTTGCAGGGTTATTTTCGCCCCATTTATTGTTCACCCTTCTACACATTTTTTTTAAAAGAGAGATAATTTTAAACATTTGAATTCGCAAAGTCTAAAATTTGTCCGCTGACAACAAGGGCGAAAGGGGCAAAAATAAATCGGGGGCGAATATTTCCCTGTATACAGTAGCTTTAAATTTGTATTTTAGCTCATTATGTTTTATTGTTCTAGTATCTCTTATAAATAATAATTTTATCGTTTAGGGATTTCTTTTTTTTATTTTCATTTGTGTTGTTCATCTTGCATGAATTACTTTCTTACCGATAGAAAATAAACGCCAATCCTGTATGTAGTAATATACCAGTATGTATGAAAAAATGTACGTAGTATATTACTTACAATTGAAGAATGCGACTTTAGTTGAAGAGGCACTACCGTAGAGAGACAGAATAATGCAAAGTTCAAGAAATTTTTCTGTTGAACGTGTTATCTGATTGGTTCTAAAAGTCATATGACAAAAAGTGTTGTTTGTAGATATATTAGAGCAAATAAACAACTTAAGAGATGATTCGCCTTGCCTATGTTATTTTTCTCCCATTCCTCCGAATATCGGACTACCATAAAATAATATTATCAACCAACAAGAGAAAGCATCATTTAATTGAAACGTATACCAATACAATACATATTTAAACAATAACAAAACTTGAGCTATGCTTACAAAACAAAGAATTTCAAATTCTGTATATTGCTTGAAACTTGATATTTGACTTTCAAATTTTGAGGAAGCATAAACTACACCCATCATAACTAATCAAGACATTAAAAACAGAAAAATAAAATTTGAAAATTTGGAGCTTAAATTGTGCCCAAAGCCCTTTAAGGATTACGGTAATTCATTTGTTTGGTAGGAGAGCTAAAATGACCACCCATGTTTAGACTGAAAAAAATGAGAATCTTGTATTGGAACATAGCATTCAAACCATTTTTACATTTGAATTCCATAAAATAGAAAAAACAAACATTTAATCAACAATCAATAAAGATCTATGAGTATTAACAATGATTTGATTCACAGCTTTTTGGTAGGATTGTGTGGTCATTTGTATTATGAACAGATATTTTATAAACCTGAACAATGTCTATTTGTGTCCATTTTTGTTATATATGAAGAGAAATAAACATAACGTGTATTTTATAAACCTGAACGAAAGTAAGTGGTTTAAAACTACTAAAAAGTTAAAGAATGACTAACATGATTATATCATTACAGAGTCATTTAAGTCTGATTTCTCAAAAATACAAAACAACAAACAAACAAAAAAAAAAAAAAAAAAAAAAGAAACTCACAAAAATACCACACAAACGAAACAAACAAAAGACAAGAGAACATATTGACGCCAAAAATATAATTGTTGTATGAATCATCATTGGTTGTTTACATAAAGAACACACCTTAAAGAAGAAAACAACGAGTTGGTTGTAAATTTTTATGGTAAATTTAAATATATTATCAACAAAACGTTTTGAAGTTTAACATTTTTCTATCATTATTAAGAATCGAGTTGGTTACTGTAAGCATTTCTAACGGTACTAGTAATTATATGACCATTGCCATAGTATTAAGTAATGGGGAACACATTGATTTGTACATTATTCTAATACAAAGTTCAACTCATCATTATTATCTAGGAGATTGTGGATTTCAACCCATTTTGATTTTTTCGTTGCATTGTATTGAATTAAAACTTATTGCATTAGTTTATATGATTTCAAGGGACCACATTATACAATAGAAATTAATTGTTTTAAAGGAACATGTAAGATCATGCTCACCCGGTAGAAACTGCACAATTTTATAGGTAAAAAATAAGCCGAATATTGTTTTATAAATCTTATCTAAACTTCAGTTTATGAAGATAATCATGGTTATTTAATTGCATGAGGTTCTCAAAAGAATTAAAAATAAACACAAATTTTCAACAAACAAAATTTATTGTAGATGACAAGATGTAACAACTCAGGAAAAAATGGTGAAAAAATAGTGTATACCGATCCCGATACATTGTTTTGAAAAGAATGAAAAAACTCCGAAATTTTCCGAATAGATTATACTCTCGATAAAAACGCGCCTATCATGACAGTCTATGACCTTCTTTGCATTTACGAGTAGAACAAAAAATATGTCATATTTCTAAAGGCATTAAACATATTTCTACATGCATATTTACATTAAATTCATAAAAATAAGCATAATATTAATTCTTTAAAAGAAACGCAGTTGCAAAATCTAAATGTATATCAAAACACGGACCGCCTTCTGGCGGCCCGTAATAACAAAAACAAAAACAATAGACATATAAAGCATTCTAATGCTTTAAAAAAATGGGATGCTGTTTCTTTTTTAACATTTTAACAGAACCAGGTATACCAATATGTTAATTGGTCGTGTCAAAGTAAGAGTAAGATTATTTTAAAATATTTCGTCTTTCTAACAAATACATTCGAATTTTCACATAGAATATATTCTTAAAAACACTTTGTTTTCATAAAAGCAACATATACACCTTCTTATTTGGGTTCTATTCTAATGAAGTATATGCATCGTGGTTTACTTTTTGGTCAGCATGGTCGAGTTCTTGGTAAGCAGAAAATCCGGTTTCTTGCACATGAATACTGTTGACAACAGTACTCGATTTTTCGACTGATTTCGACTTTTCGTCCAGCTTTTCTTCTCGATTGCGACATCTTACAAGTACTTGTTTAGATCTGAAAGTTAAGTATGCTGACATGATGTATTTGCAAATGTTACAAATAAAAAGAAACACTATCAAGTGAAACATGATCCGATTACTAGTAAGTAACGTACATGAAAATCAGGTTGAGAAGAGCGCTGACTGAAAACAATACGACAACGGTTATGATGGCATGAAAAGGAACTTGAACTGTAGTTTGCGAAACAGGTTCATCATAAGCTGCACAAAAATATCATATATAAGTTTTTCTAATCAATACAGTTACATATGAAATTGTGCAACGATATTTTCCAAAAAAAAAAATTTTACTTAAATCCATTTGTTTTTGTTTATTTGTTTGTTAATTTGTGGTTTTTTTTTAAGATTTAAATTGTTTTGATTAATTCCTGTCTGAGCTACAAGGAACCAGGACACAATTGCTATTGTCCATTCGTCCTTCTTTGTTTATTCAATATCGGGTTATGTTATATATTACTATATATACATTTTTTTTCAGATAAAAAAGGAAGGGAAATTTTACGATACATTGATTTCATCATATTTTTCATTTTTTTTTTATTCTAATACTGAACATGTTTGGGTTTTGTTTTTTGTTTGTTTTTTGGTCAACATAATTTATTCTTATGAAATTTCAGCTGTCACTTACATGCAATTAATCTATCACTTTTATCTGATGTGTTTAGATTCTATTCCTTTTTTTATATTTTCAAATGTAGTTTTGAAAAATACCAACAACAATTATTATTTGTCCGGATTTGTTCGAATTTGATATCATCTATTTAAAATACTTTAAGAATTTGGAGCGATCGAAATTCAATTAACGCTATGATTTAACATTTCTGATATATTTCAATTGAACTAAATTAAAACAAACCGATTAAATGTATATACTTGAAAAACAATCAGATAATATGAAAATTAAAAAAGATTAAGAACTGGAATATTGTTATCACATTTTACATTACATGTATGCTGTTAAATAATCAAACCATTATACGTTGACCATGCAACCGTTGTCTTGTTCTTGAATTCATCTCTTGCTAAATAAAAAAAAAGAACAAAGCCAATAATATTTACATGTAGGTATTCATACAGTTTTTCTCATGGTTTGCATAACAAATGCTATGAATGCACAAAGGGTACTGAATAAGTTGAAATAAATCGAATATATGAAATGTATGTACATTCAATACAAAGGTCTCCTTGAAAGCCGGAAGCACATCCACGAGGGCACTGACCACTCACGTGGTTACATTTTTCTCCGTACAGATAGAGACAATGTCCACATGTCATAGAGCAATTAGGTCCATACGTGTTGTCGTTGCAAACTGACATTATATGTAAAAAAAAGTAATTTCAAACTTCGTTAATAACTTCAAAAAAGTCCGAGCCCTACTGGACACAATTACTCATTGAATCATTTCTGGAATCGTTGACAAAAAATTGAAACTACATGAACACTAAGGAGGCAGTAATGAGAATTCTAGACAGTTTTTTATCAATCAAAATTACAATATCACATCGTATCATAGTTTGTTAGCAAGGTCAGATAACGGTTACATGTAAGGATAATTGACAAAATATAGATGTTACAAAGTATGTGATTATTTTTTTTAAATATTATATCGGTCTTTCTTTCTGCTTTAAATGAATGAACACGAACTATTCATCAAATAATGCTCAAAGTTAATGATGTTTAGCTTAAAGTGAGAAAATTGTAAATAGATATGGGCAAGTCAGAATTTCATTTAACTTCCTTAAATCAACCTTTTTTTAGTTTATTTTACTATGAATTTTATATCAATATATTTTTCCATATTTTTGCACGTTTATTTAAGATAATAAAAAAAGAATAGACAAGTAAAATTTAGATTAGGAAACAAAATAAAGGTCAATAAACAAGCTCAATGAAAAAAAACATTAAAGGAGGCCGATTATCGTATTGAGCAGAGCGGGCGCTCGCAAGCGTTCTTCAAAACTCACTATACCTGTGTCGCAGGGTCTTGTGAATAAATAACGCTGAATCCCTGGTACTGATTTCAGCTACACTGGTTCTTTTATTTTGAGGATTATATTAATAAATGAAACCTATAAGTATAAACACACTCACACCCACAAACAGTTACACAATTCATACGCAACATCGCACGGTAATTTAGAACATTTAAATAAAATGAATTAAAAGTAATTTACAATAAATACAATTAGATATTTCAATTACAATGTAAACTGGTATCCAGAACTGTACGTTTACAAAATATACGATATCTTGAACAGGTAAAGGTAAATTTACACTTCACTGTATCTGCCATGAAGGTAAAAGTCGTTGGGTAGGGGAATTCGCTATTTATAGTGAATTAGTAAATCATGCATATTAATGAATTCAATCGTAAATTTCTTTTGGTCAGCTTTAATATAGTAGTAAAAAGTATACACGTAGTCAACACACACCCGTAAACAACTTGCTCACGTGACTAACCAAAACTCATTCATACATTCACTTATTCACTTATTCAACTCTCACACAAGCTCGATTGGCAATGCACACCAGATGTAAATACGCAAAATATAAATCGTTTATGCATGTGTATATTTACTATGTTTTCTGAAATTCCATTCATTTTTTTACACAAGATATACTAGCCATTGAAAATTGTACTTGTCAATGAAGCATAGTATTACTGCACAATCCTTTATATAATATGAAAACGGTGTGACCGTTGGGCCGAGCGCAGAATTAGTTTGTTTGAAGGCAGTACTTAGGATCCGCCTGCCTTCTCAAATTATAAGCCAAAGTTAAACTAAACGTCGCGTGCTCAGTCTCAATGATGACGTCATGTTTCATATGTAAAACGTAAAAGTTGTGTCTTCGGAAATAGCCGAAGAATAGTACGTGATTCCGTATTTCTTCTTTCAATGCTTATCTATTTCATAAGTTGATAAATTTTCTGTTTATTCTTTATTCAGTATCTTAAAGATCTGTTACTTGATGAAATGTTTTAATTTTTTTTTTCATCTATTAATTTGATAAGACATACGTGAAACTAGTATTATCTCCTGATAAAAGCACTGTTTTGATAACTTATCTGGTTTGCATAGTCAATTATTTTCATCTAAGTTACTTTCCATCGAAAACTTGGAAAGTTTTTAAAAGAGTTGATGGACAATAAACGTAGAAAATCGTCACTCATTTAATGAATGAGTTTACCTTGTCAAACAAAATGGCGGCCAATATGGCGGCGCCCATGAGCTGGAAGAAAATTTTTCAGCCCTTAGTACCCCTGATTCAACTTCATTTTTCACTGATTTTCTTACATGTATATATACGTGTTAACATTTAGCCTCGCTTCGCGAGGCGGGATTCGCCCGCCTTCCGCTGCGCTAGGTATTAGCATGCATTTCTATTTGGTTTTTAAATCGGTATACTTAATTTACAAAGATTAGTATCATGTGAATTTTAATGAGAATTTGATGAAATTAATTTGAATTATATCTACACCCGTCATGTTTATGTTCATTCTACATAACCATGACTGTACTATATCATTGTTACCAGTTGTGCATTGTCTCCCTTTATACCCGTCTTCGCATCCATTTGGACAAGTACCACTTTCGTAGTCACATTGTTCCTTTTCGTAGCAAGCGCCACAGACGTTACTGCAATTCACCCCATATCTGCCTTCACATGCTGTTTAAATCAATGCAAATAAGATTTTACCAAAACAATTTAAAACCACCAATGACTAAATCGTTATACAATTGCCAGTTATTTCCGAGATGACATTTAAGAAGTTTTGAAGTAAAGTTTTGATAAACAAAGATATATTAAATACCTTGAGCAATGAAACAAAACATGATTAGGCATATGCTAGCTTGTCTATGCCATAAACACATCTAAGGCTTACATGTACATGTACCTCTATCAGTAAAAAGAAATATTATGTAATGTTAGCTACTTTTATTACAAATATTCTCGAGCCTTGGCGAGAAGATCAGAAGATCAGTAAAAATAAATATTATGTAATGTTAGTTACTTTTATTACACATTGATCCACTATATCCCGGAACACAGCTAATACAAGTCCCATCCACAATGTCACAGTGTCCATCCTTACAGTTATCTGGGCAGGGAGTGGCGCAGTTCTCTCCGTAATATCCTAAGGTCAGACAACCTATGAAAATAATGAAACAAAGAACTCAACAAATTAAACCAACTTCATGGTTATGGTTATATTTTTCGACTTTTCAAACTAAAAATTGATGGTTCCGAAAAATATATGCTCTTAATAGAACAACTATTTTAATAACATTATATTACATAATATTATATTATCTTATATAAGACAATAATTTTCATCATTTTCATTGGCTGAAAGTACATCACGTGACATTCGTCCTTTTCCGATATCGACGCGAAAGCGCGTCCGCGGAATGTGATATCGCACGACTCAGCAGTATCAACAAAAATAGGTATTGTAAAGACATTGTACCAACAGGAATTTTTAAATACAGAATATTAAAAATAATATTTTGCGAAATATTGTTCTATCTTTTCCCCTTTATATATAATCTCTAGATAACGTTCGTTGTAAAACTAATATTGATAGCCTACTCTCCGTTCACTTACTGCATCATCAAGAGGCAGATGACGTCATAGTAAGCTATGCCTTTCGCTTTTATATAGTATGTACAGTAGGCTTAATGATGACGGCGTTGTGAAAAATATCATATTTCAGTAGTGATTATTAAAATAAGGAGAGCTTTAATTGGCAATCGATGCGTTTATTTTTTTAAATGATAGCAGATTATTTTCACGTCACCATGTACAATGCCCTGATTTTTTAGTCTTAATGAAATTCTTGACAGCCATAACTGTTCTGCGAGTGATTATATAATATAACACTTATGGACTTCATTGCACGGTCAATATGTGATTATATGGACTCATGTCAAGTGATATCGACCTCAGACATATAAAGTGATATCGACCTCGCAAGCTCGGTCGATATCACTTTCTGTGTCTTCGGTCGATATCACTTGACATGGGTCCATATAACCACATATCGACCTACAATGAAGTCCATAATTGTATAATATTATACTATATTTTATCACATGTTTATCTCAATATAGTATGGATATCACTCATGTAATACATTTTTGATATTACACTGTGTATTCTTTTGCCATGTGACGTCATATTTAAACACGTACATGTTTAGCCTATACTTGTGTAGTTTGTATCAAAAAAAATATACGTTATGTCGGTGAGCAGAATTCCTAAAAATACAGTCGTGAACGGGTACGGATGTGGTGAAATCTTGAAAATGTGAAAATGATGAAACCATTGATGATGTTGAAATCAAAGGGATCGATATTTGTTTGTCATTCACTCAATATCGGCTTGAAATTGTACCGGCGAAAAAGCAGACGATGGCAAGTACATCTTTCCGTGCCCAATCAACTGGAGGTTCAGATATAGATAAGTTTGTTAATGAACAAGAAAACAAAAACAATCTAAAAAATACATGTGATATGAATTTGTTGAACATGTTCCTTGAAGAATCTCCAAATGAAAAGCAAGCGATTGAAACCATTCATCACCCAAATTAAGGATTTGTTATGCAAATTCTTCCTTGGCGTTCGGAAATCCGATGGTTCCAATTACGAACCGAAAGCATTAAGAACATTTATGAGAAGCTTTGACAAACATTTACGGAGAATGAAATATGGCAAAGGGGAAAGACGATTGCAGATGAAGACCAATGGTTTAAAAGACAGCCCGTAGTTGTCAATAAAATAGGATTGATCATGAAAAAATGTTTTGCATACTTTCTTTCATAGATTATTAAAACTGTGATCAAAAATGATATCTTTGTTTGTTGGCTTGAAACTTTTCCTCCATGCGTAATAGTGTTACCATCACAAAAATGTGTTGTGCTGCTTGATAACACGAATTTCTATTATGTAGAAATAACGAAGTTTAACTAGTTAACTTGGTTAAAATGTGTGACAAAAAGAATCACTCTTGATTTGTGATGGTATATGATTTTTATTAAACGAGTTGTGTGTTTTCTATCCCCGAGCCTTGGCGAGAAGATCAGAAGATCAGTAAAAATAAATATTATGTAATGTTAGTTACTTTTATTACACATTGATCCACTATATCCCGGAACACAGCTAATACAAGTCCCATCCACAATGTCACAGTGTCCACCCTTACAGTTATCTGGGCAGGGAGTGGAGCAGTTCTCTCCGTAATATCCTAAGGTCAGACAACCTTTGAAAAAAATGAAACAAAGAACTCAACATATTAAACCAACTTAATGGTTTTGGTTATATTTTTTCGACTTTTCAAAACTATAAATTGATGGTTCCGAAAAATATATGCTCTTCATAGAACAACTATTTTATGATATTATATTATATTATATTATATTATATTATATTATATTATATTATATTATATTATATTATATTAGATTATATTATATGATAGCGAGCGGGGCGAGGCGGCGCGAAGCTTACATGCAATTAATCTATCACTTTTATCTGATGTGTTTAGATTCTATTCCTTTTTTTATATTTTCAAATGTAGTTTTGAAAAATACCAACAACAATTATTATTTGTCCGGATTTGTTCGAATTTGATATCATCTATTTAAAATACTTTAAGAATTTGGAGCGATCGAAATTCAATTAACGCTATGATTTAATATTTCTGATATATTTCAATTGAACTAAATTAAAACAAACCGATTAAATGTATATACTTGAAAAACAATCAGATAATATGAAAATTAAAAAAAGATTAAGAACTGGAATATTGTTATCACATTTTACATTACATGTATGCTGTTAAATAATCAAACCATTATACGTTGACCATGCAACCGTTGTCTTGTTCTTGAATTCATCTCTTGCTAAATAAAAAAAAAGAACAAAGCCAATAATATTTACATGTAGGTATTCATACAGTTTTTCTCATGGTTTGCATAACAAATGCTATGAATGCACAAAGGGTACTGAATAAGTTGAAATAAATCGAATATATGAAATGTATGTACATTCAATACAAAGGTCTCCTTGAAAGCCGGAAGCACATCCACGAGGGCACTGACCACTCACGTGGTTACATTTTTCTCCGTACAGATAGAGACAATGTCCACATGTCATAGAGCAATTAGGTCCATACGTGTTGTCGTTGCAAACTGACATTATATGTAAAAAAAAAAGTAATTTCAAACTTCGTTAATAACTTCAAAAAAGTCCGAGCCCTACTGGACACAATTACTCATTGAATCATTTCTGGAATCGTTGACAAAAAATTGAAACTACATGAACACTAAGGAGGCAGTAATGAGAATTCTAGACAGTTTTTTATCAATCAAAATTACAATATCACATCATATCATAGTTTGTTAGCAAGGTCAGATAACGGTTACATGTAAGGATAATTGACAAAATATAGATGTTACAAAGTATGTGATTATTTTTTTTAAATATTATATCGGTCTTTCTTTCTGCTTTAAATGAATGAACACGAACTATTTATCAAATAATGCTCAAAGTTAATGATGTTTAGCTTAAAGTGAGAAAATTGTAAATGGATATGGGCAAGTCAGAATTTCATTTAACTTCCTTAAATCAACCTTTTTTTAGTTTATTTTACTATGAATTTTATATCAATATATTTTTCCATATTTTTGCACGTTTATTTAAGATAATAAAAAAAGAATAGACAAGTAAAATTTAGATTAGGAAACAAAATAAAGGTCGACAAACAAGCTCAATGAAAAAAAAAACATTAAAGGAGGCCGATTAGCGTATTGAGCAGAGCGGGCGCTCGCAAGCGTTCTTCAAAACTCACTATACCTGTGTCGCAGGGTCTTGTGAATAAATAACGCTGAATCCCTGGTACTGATTTCAGCTACACTGGTTCTTTTATTTTGAGGATTATATTGATAAATAAAACCTATAAGTATAAACACACTCACACCCACAAACAGTTACACAATTCATACGCAACATTGCACGGTAATTTAGAACATTTAAATAAAATGAATTAAAAGTAATTTACAATAAATACAATTAGATATTTCAATTACAAGGTAAACTGGTATCCAGAACTGTACGTTTACAAAATATATGATATCTTGAACAGGTAAAGGTAAATTTACACTTCACTGTATCTGCCATGAAGGTAAAAGTCGTTGGGTAGGGGAATTCGCTATTTATAGTGAATTAGTAAATCATGCATATTAATGAATTCAATCGTAAATTTCTATTGGTCAGCTTTAATATAGTAGTAAAAAGTATACACGTAGTCAACACACACCCGTAAACAACTTGCTCACGTGACTAACCAAAACTCATTCATACATTCACTTATTCACTTATTCAACTCTCACACAAGCTCGATTGGCAATGCACACCAGATGTAAATACGCAAAATATAAATCGTTTATGCATGTGTATATTTACTATGTTTTCTGAAATTCCATTCATTTTTTTACACAAGATATACTAGCCATTGAAAATTGTACTTGTCAATGAAGCATAGTATTACTGCACAATCCTTTATATAATATGAAAACGGTGTGACCATTGTGCCGAGCGCAGAATTAGTTTGTTTGAAGGCAGTACTTAGGATCCGCCTGCCTTCTCAAATTATAAGCCAAAGTTAAACTAAACGTCGCGTGCTCAGTCTCAATGATGACGACATGTTTCATATGTAAAACGTAAAAGTTGTGTCTTCGGAAATAGCACGTGATTCTGAGAGTTTTTTTATTTCTTCTTTCAATGCTTATCTATTTCATAAGTTGATAAATTTTCTGTTTATTCTTTATTCAGTATCTTAAAGATCTGTTACTTGATGAAATGTTTTAATTTTTTTTTTCATCTATTAATTTGATAAGACATACGTGAAACTAGTATGATCTCCTGATAAAAGCACTGTTTTGATAACTTATCTGGTTTGCATAGTCAATTATTTTCATCTAAGTTACTTTCCATCGAAAACTTGGAAAGTTTTTAAAAGAGTTGATGGACAATAAACGTAGAAAATCGTCACTCATTTAATGAATGAGTTTACCTTGTCAAACAAAATGGCGGCCAATATGGCGGCGCCCATGAGCTGGAAGAAAATTTTTCAGCCCTTAGTACCCCTGATTCAACTTCAATTTTCACTGATTTTCTTACATGTATATATAGGTGTTAACATTTAGCCTCGCTTCGGAGGCGGGATTCGCCCGCCTTCCGCTGCGCTAGGTATTAGCATGCATTTCTATTTGGTTTTTAAATCGGTATACTTAATTTACAAAGATTAGTATCATGTGAATTTTAATGAGAATTTGATGAAATTAATTTGAATTATATCTACACCCGTCATATGTATGTTCATTCTACATAACCATGACTGTACTATATCATTGTTACCAGTTGTGCATTGTCTCCCTTTATACCCGTCTTCGCATCCATTTGGACAAGTACCACTTTCGTAGTCACATTGTTCCTTTTCGTAGCAAGCGCCACAGACGTTACTGCAATTCACCCCATATCTGCCTTCACATGCTGTTTAAATCAATGCAAATAAGATTTTACCAAAACAATTTAAAACCACCAATGACTAAATCGTTATACAATTGCCAGTTATTTCCGAGATGACATTTAAGAAGTTTTGAAGTAAAGTTTTGATAAACAAAGATATATTAAATACCTTGAGCAATGAAACAAAACATGATTAGGCATATGCTAGCTTGTCTATGCCATAAACACATCTAAGGCTTACATGTACATGTACCTCTATCAGTAAAAAGAAATATTATGTAATGTTAGCTACTTTTATTACAAATAGATCCTCTATATCCCGGAACACAGCTAATACAAGTCCCATCAACAATGTCACAGTGTCCATCCTTACAGTTATCTGGGCAGGGAGTGGCGCAGTTCTCTCCGTAATATCCTAAGGTCAGACAACCTATGAAAATAATGAAACAAAGAACTCAACAAATTAAACCAACTTCATGGTTATGGTTATATTTTTCGACTTTTCAAACTAAAAATTGATGGTTCCGAAAAATATATGCTCTTAATAGAACAATTATTTTAAGAACATTATATTACATAATATTATATTATCTTATATAAGACAATAATTTTCGTCATTTTCATTGGCTGAAAGTACATCACGTGACATTCGTCCTTTTCCGATATCGACGCGAAAGCGCGTCCGCAGAATGTGATATCGCACGACTCAGCAGTATCAACAAAAATAGGTATTGTAAAGACATTGTACCAACAGGAATTTTTAAATACAGAATATTAAAAATAATATTTTGCGAAATATTGTTCTATCTTTTTCCCTTTATATATAATCTCTAGATAACGTTCGTTGTAAAACTAATATTGATAGCCTACTCTCCGTTCACTTACTGCGTCATCAAGAGGCAGATGACGTCATAGTAAGCTATGCATTTCGCTTCTATATAGTATGTACAGTAGGCTTAATGATGACGGCGTTGTAAATAAGATCATATTTCAGTAGTGATTATTAAAATAAGGAGAGCTTTAATTGGCAATTGATGCGTTTATTTTTTTAAATGATAGCAGATTATTTTCACGTCACCATGTACAATGCCCTGATTTTTTAGTCTTAATGAAATTCTTGACAGCCATAACTGTTCTGCGAGTGATTATATAATATAACACTTATGGACTTCATTGCACGGTCAATATGTGATTATATGGACTCATGTCAAGTGATATCGACCTCAGACATATAAAGTGATATCGACCTCGCAAGCTCGGTCGATATCACTTTCTGTGTCTTCGGTCGATATCACTTGACATGGGTCCATATAACCACATATCGACCTACAATGAAGTCCATAATTGTATAATATTATACTATATTTTATCACATGTTTATCTCAATATAGTATGGATATCACTCATGTAATACATTTTTGATATTACACTGTGTATTCTTTTGCCATGTGACGTCATATTTAAACACGTACATGTTTGGCCTATACTTGTGTAGTTTGTATAAAAAAAATATACGTTATGTCGGTGAGCAGAATTCCTAAAAATACAGTCGTGAACGGGTACGGATGTGGTGAAATCTTGAAAATGTGAAAATGATGAAACCATTGATGATGTTGAAATCAAAGGGATCTATATTTGTTTGTCATTCACTCAATATCGGCTTGAAATTGTACCGGCGAAAAAGCAGACGATGGCAAGTACATCTTTCCGTGCCCAATCAACTGGAGGTTCAGATATAGATAAGTTTGTTAATGAACAAGAAAACAAAAACAATCTAAAAAATACATGTGATATGAATTTGTTGAACATGTTCCTTGAAGAATCTCCAAATGAAAAGCAAGCGATTGAAACCATTCATCACCCAAATTAAGGATTTGTTATGCAAATTCTTCCTTGGCGTTCGGAAATCCGATGGTTCCAATTACGAACCGAAAGCGTTAAGAACATTTATGAGAAGCTTTGACAAACATTTACGGAGAGTGAAATATGGCAAAGGTGAAAGACGATTGCAGATGAAGACCAATGGTTTAAAAGACAGCCCGTAGTTGTCAATAAAATAGGATTGATCATGAAAAAATGTTTTGCATACTTTCTTTCATAGATTATTAAAACTGTGATCAAAAATGATATCTTTGTTTGTTGGCTTGAAACTTTTCCTCCATGCGTAATAGTGTTACCATCACAAAAATGTGTTGTGCTGCTTGATAACACGAATTTCTATTATGTAGAAATAACGAAGTTTAACTAGTTAACTTGGTTAAAATGTGTGACAAAAAGAATCACTCTTGATTTGTGATGGTATATGATTTTTATTAAACGAGTTGTGTGTTTTCTATCCCCGAGCCTTGGCGAGAAGATCAGAAGATCAGTAAAAATAAATATTATGTAATGTTAGTTACTTTTATTACACATTGATCCACTATATCCCGGAACACAGCTAATACAAGTCCCATCCACAATGTCACAGTGTCCACCCTTACAGTTATCTGGGCAGGGAGTGGAGCAGTTCTCTCCGTAATATCCTAAGGTCAGACAACCTATGAAAAAAATGAAACAAAGAACTCAACATATTAAACCAACTTAATGGTTATGGTTATATTTTTCGACTTTTCAAAACTATAAATTGATGGTTCCGAAAAATATATGCTCTTCATAGAACAACTATTTTATGATATGATATTATATTATATTATATTATATTATATTATATTATATTATATTATATTATATGATAGCGAGCGGGACGAGGCGGCCCGAAGCGCCGCTCGCGTAGCGAGCTCCATAGACAACGTGTACGAACGGAGGAAATTCGAGTTGAGATCTGCACATTGTTCAAAGAATTTTTTATTAGGCCAAGTGAAAAGGTTCTACATATCCCAATAATCCTTTGCGGTGCATAGCAACATGGTGGAACAGGAAGCGTTTCTACGGAATATGCTTACCTGTAAATCGCATACATCTTTTTCATTTTACAATAAAATATCCTTTAAAAACACTTAAGTAAGCAACACATATGCTGACGTAAAAAACTGTACCTATCTGAACTTTTGTTGACATATGACGTCATTTCCTTCTCCGAATTTATCCGACAATTTACGAGAACTGTCGAGAGCAAAAGAAGTTAAGTATGACGTCACAATTATCTCGCACTATTTTCCCGTGATAAATTTAGAGGTGGATCAAGCATTGTACTGGGTGTAACGTGTAGTAAGTACTCGACATTTCAGTGTTAACGGCGACTCTTCGGCTGATTAGTTTTGTTTTGATACTTATATTTTTTTATTTAGTGAAGAGGATATACATGCAAGTGAACACATGCAAGTTCCGTGTTTAATTAACTGTCATATCGATCAAATGCATACGTTAGGTAGGGACGAAAAATATTTCATTAGAACTACATGCAGCCACGTCATTTTGTAAAACATAAATTGAATAAAAAGAGAAAAATTAAACGGTAGAAATATCTAAATTGCATTTGGTCAAACCTTTAAATAATATTGGAATATCACACACATAAAAGGGGAGATGGCACATGTCTACAACGCATATATAGCATACAAAAATAAAAAGATTAAAAACAAAAATGATGTAACAGAGGAAAATAATTAAAAATCAGATAACAACAAGGAACAAAAAGAGAAATAACACTGACACGCAATTTATTGTTTACTGATTTTATTTTGCAATTCTCCCCAAGCATTATTAAAAAGTAAAAGAAAGATGATACATGATTGTATTTGCATAAAAAAAACCCAAACGACTTTGTATTTATCAAAATATTTTGATATGTCTGCTTTACATTTAAGTAATGCTCAGTGGTAGTTGGTTTATATATATTAGCCTAGCTAGGGCTGAATAATTCGAATAAATGTTTTATAACTTCGGGTTCCTGGCGGGGGTCAAAGTATTCGAGAAAAAGCCAAAGTTTTAGTTTGGGGTAAGTCCATGGGTTGCATTTTACAATGATGAGAAATGTGTAGTTCCTTCTGCGCTCGCGCCAACGGTCACACAGTAAAACATATTATGATATTGTACTATGTTTTATCACATGTTTATCACATGTTTATCTCAATATAAAATGAATATCACTCATGAAATACATTTTTCATATAATACTGTGTATTCTTTCGCTGTGTGGACGTCATATTAAAAACACGTACATACTAGGCCTATACTTGTGTATTTTGTTTTAAAAAATACGTTATGTCGGTGAGCAGAATTCCTAACAATACAGTCGTGAAAGGGTACAGGTGTGGTGAAATCTTGATAATGTGAAAATGATGAAACCATTTATGATGTTGAAATCGAAGGGATCGATATTTGTTTATAATTCTCTCAATATCGGCTTGAAATTGTACCGGCGAAAAAGCAGACGGTGGCAAGTACATCTTCTCATGTCCAATCAACTAGAGGTTCAGATATAGATAATTTTGTTAATGAACAAAAAACAAAAACAATCTAAAAAAATATATATATATATGTGATATGAATTTGCTGAAATGTTTGAAGAAACTCAGAATGAAAAGCAAGCGATTGAAACCATTCCTCCCCCAAATTTAGCGATTTTTGCTTGGCATTCGGAAATCCGGTGGTTTCAATTATGAACCGAATGCATTAAGAACATTTATGAGTAGCTTTGTCAGGCATTTACGGAGAATGAAATATGGCAAAGGGGAAGGGCAATATATCCCAAAAATCAGACGCAATAACGGACACAGAAATAAATCACTTATGGGAAAAAGAACTGTTGGGTGTAAATAATCCCGAGAGTGTGATCAATTCCTGTGGCTTTTTAACACTATATTTTTTGGCCCAAAGGGCTCCGACGAACACAGATCAATGTCATTGGGGGTTGGAAATCTTTTGAAAAAGGTAGCAGCGGTTGTTTTCAATTTTCAATGAACGACAATCCAAAACCCGACAAGGGGTTAATCCTCAAGACGTTGTCAAACCAAAAATGTGGGAATATTAGGAAGTACATGTACCTGATCGTTGTCCAATAAAAATATAAAAAGAATTAACAAAGAAAAAAGACCCTCTAATTTCTGCAATTCCAATGACTCGTTTTATTTGGCAACTCACACTCAACAATGCGCGATTGCGCATGAAGACCAATGGTTTAAAAGACAGCTCGTAGGTGTCAATAAATTTGGACTGATCATGGAAAGGTGTTTTGCATAAAACTGTGATCAAAAATGATATCTTTGTATGTTTGGCTTGGATATTTTTCTTGATACGTAATATCGTTACCATCACAAAAATGTGTTGTGCTGCTTGATAACACGAACTTCTATTATGTAGAAATAACGAAGTTTAACTAGTTAACTTCGTAAAAATGTGTGACAAAAAGAATACCTCTTGATTTGTGATGGTATATAATTTTTATCCAACTCGCCAAGGCTCGGGGATAGAAAACACACACAACTCGTTCGATAAAAATCATATACCATCATAAACCATGAGAGATCCGATATATATATATATATATATATATATATATATATATATATATATATATATATATATATATATATATATATATATATAAGGGTTGGAAATAAAGGCCCATCCGACTGCCCGAGACGGCCTGTTTCTCAGGCGGGCGGGGGCGAAACTTCAAAGGACAGCCCGGCGGCTTGGCTAATTTTAAAAGCTAGTTCCTATTTTCAAACCGACTTTTTCTATTTTAATAGTTATTTACCTTATTCACAAAAATTGAATTTAACATGACCCCCAAATCAATCTCCAAGAGTTCAGGTTGCTGGTTTATAAGATGTCAGAGCAGTTTGAGATAGTAAAACGTGACAGACGGACGGACGGACGGATGGACGGAACAGGATAACAACAATATACCCGAACTTTCTTTAGAAAGTGCGGGTATAAGCAATGAAAGTATGACATTTCAGTCCAAGGGAAAACAAATTTTTATAGAGAGCTCTTCTTTTCATTGAAGTAAGTACCACGACCATCCAGCCCTCTTATGGTTGGTTGATAACCATGATGATTTAACGAAATTGTATATATTCAGAGTCACATATAACCATAAATGTGTTGATAATTGTTGATGTTTTGATCGTATAAATAAACAAAATGTGTATATTGATTCAAAATCCATGTTTAAAGATGATAATAAACATATCGGGAAGTAAATTATTGACAGCTGCCTACGTGATGCGGTTCAGGTCTGTTATAAAGTAGAAGAAGAAGTTATAAATTATTCTTTAAAAAATAATTAAAAACGATACATATATAAATAATTTTCTTATATGAATTACTGAGTTTGATTAAATTTCACGCTTGAATTACCTAAAAACTAAAAACTATAATGTACACTTTTTAAAAATGCTCTATATATTCCGTGTGATTCTTTAAATCTTACCATAAACTTCAACCTCACAAAGATCGTTAAAGGCGTAAGTGGAATATCCAGCAGGAAGCGGACGATGAGTCCTGTTGTTGTAGTATATGACATATCTCCCATGTTTAAGGCATTCTATATTGATAGGGTTGGGTATTGTTGCTCTGGTATAGCTGTTGTCCTTGAAACACAGTATCCAGTCCTTTTGGTAGATAGTGTTCGATACGTAGATTGAAAATCCGATGAATCTACTCGTAAAGTAGTTGTTTTTATCTGTTAATTCAAGAACACCGACATAAAACTCATTTTAGTGTAGGATAGCCACAGGTTCAGCAAATTTGTAGAAAGTACGAGGGTTGTCCAAAACGTTCGTGGACAATCGCGTTTTTGTCATTTTAAATGGGTTTATATATACATATTGTGTATCGAAATATTTGTCATAAAATTTCAAAATCAAACTAAAGTGGTGTTAAATGTTTTCCATAAAATTAAGCTAAAATTATTATGTATCAAAGGGTCGCAGAGAGAACGCACGGTCCAGTGTAAAAATTGTCCAAACATTGTAATTGAGTTTTTAGATATGAATATTTACAGTTTTTATAAAACATGTCAAAACTTCATAAGCTTCTATTGTGATGTTGTCTGTATGGTCTACGCCATTTTCATACGTCATTTGAAGCCGTTTTCAAACTAACAGAGGACTTTTAAAAGATATTACGGCAGGAACATGTCTTTAAAAACGCCAAAGAAAGCAACGTCGGCATACCGCACGGAACAGCGCGCCATCATAAAATTCTATGTAGACTGAGGTAAAACATCGATAGAAACGAAACAAATGATGAAGGAAACAGGAAAAACATCAAAGAAGTTCGAGTTTACTTATGTACAAGTGATACGAGCGATTTTTTGATGAAACGTGCGATTGTACCCTCAGGCCAGTCGATGAATGCAGCATATCACTCTCGGATAAACCCAGGACTACGACGTTATAGAAACGGTGTTATAAATCAACGTCGGACTGGGCCGTGCAGCCTGTATAGGCAATGTATATATAATGATAACTTTAGTATAAAAATGTACATTGCTCTGATTTTTATACATATACATTATTATACTCTATATTAAAATTTTATAATACTTTCCTGAAAATGGCGACATTATTTTGAATAAAATTATATGTGTCCATGAACTTTATGGATAACCCTCGTATGTCTTAAGAAAAATACAAACTCATTACTCTGAACCAAAGAATTGTGCATGTTTTTGTATACTCGATGGGGGGAGGGGGGCACATTGTTCTTATAAAATAAATTCTATAAATTGAGGTATAATTTGAAGATTTTCTTGCATCGCAATTGACGTCACCAGGCCTTATTTAGTGACAACACGTATTGTTTGTAATCATCTTTAAGACTTGTTTGTCGTCGTTTTTATACGTGGTTCTCTTTCATAAAAAAAATGTCTAGTTTTTTTTCAACAAACTTAAGATAAAAACATATTAAGATGAAAACATTTTGACCATACATTGACTTAAATAACAAATATCTTTGAAACTTAAAAAAAGGCAAGAATATGAGGCAAAAGCAACTCAACTCGTATGGTTACAGTTCGTGGGTTATTAACAAACGGATTTTTACACATTACGGATATCAATAATTATGTGACTAGTGTTTGAAAGCATCATACTATATCCGATAAATCGCACAGGATGAAGCTGTGAATACTCGTCAACTGAAAAGTATGTTATAGGTCCAAAAAAGAATGCCATTTTTTAAACTTTAAGTTATTTTTCAATTACTTTGTAGATGACGAAATGAAACAGATCGATACTGTTTCGCATGTATTGAAACTGAACAAATACGTATGCTTAACATAAATATATCCAGATAAAAAATCTCATATGAACATCCTTTACTTTCACTTCGTTAGTCGATAAATACCCCAAATGTCATTGTCTGTCCTGTATTGTATAAAAACATGATGCAAGTTCCGCACTCCTCCCAGATCTACCCGCCATTCTGCTATTGATTGAAGATTTGCTGATATTGCACACTGTCCTCCACTTGGGGACAGATCTGACTGACGTCCGTCAACAGCCAAGGTTGCTGCCCATGGTGTGTCATGAAAAGGATAACGCTGCCAGGCAAGTCTATTCAGAGCAATGTTTTCTGTAGAATGTCAAAAATTAAACTTTCAGAAATGTATATCCGGGAATATGTTTTCTTGTGTATCACAAAATTTGCGAAAATGGGATAAATGGGTGGCGTTTTGAATTTGTGTCAGTCTTTTATTGCGTTTTAAAAAAAAGTATCTTATAGAAAGTGATTTAGATTTAATTTCTGCATATTAAATAATTTGCGATTTAAAAGAGATCGCAAAAAATCAAAAATTGGATGATCGCTAAAATTACCAGATATTCGGTACAGTTACACTTCGGTATTTCGAACATGAGATCTGGAGTACCACGGATATCTCGAGATAATCTGTGGTCCATGCTATTTTTACTATATAAGTGATTTAAAAAACCGGTCCATGCCATTTTTACTAGATAAGTGATTTAAAAAACCTGTATGTCGAACACTAAAATCTCGTATACCTCGCTTATCTCAAAGTATATTTACGACCGCAGTCACTCTAAAACTTGCGTTATTCCAAAGTTAAGTCAATTAACCTCCACAGTGATTTCATACAACAATTTCATAGGTGTATTCACACCTTCAGTACACTGTCGCTCTGTAATGCCGTTTCCACGGTCTATTGAACAGATCCGTAAGTATATCACGGGATCCGTGCTATTTGGATGCCACCTGTGATTTTCACGCCTTAATAGCCCCAAGCTGTTAAAAACTGTTTCTATGTAATTACGCAAGCCAGGTTATCGTCTATATTTGAATAGTGACATCGAAAGACACGATGATTAAATATAGCTTTTGGTGATTATTGCGTTGGGAAAAATGTATCAATGATAATGATAAGCGCTTCTAAGCACATCAATTAAATAAATACTATTTGGAGTATATAAATCTGTGCTAGAAATTCAATCTTCAGTACACATCATGTCTGATAAGCAATCTATCAAAGTGCCCGGTCTCAATTCCGGGGGATGGTTAAATTATTCGGCAATGGTGTTAAAAGAAAACTTATGTATTTATGACTTAATGTAAGATGGTGTTGTGATTAAATAAACTGAAATAGAAATGTTAAGTTGCGTTTTCCGTGTTTGTTCTTTTTACCCTTATCGGTTTATCAATTTATATAGTGTTTTGTATATCCCGTTATCAAAATTGCTGACAAACAAAGACGAACACAAGTCTTCTTTTAAAAAGTATTGCTTTACCAGATAATTGAAGAACATTTATTTTTTTTTAAATATTTATTTTAGATATGAAATAAAAACATGAAATCTTTTAGTGTTTTATTAAGCAATAATAATTACGATAACAGAATTGGCTATATACATGTGTGTATACGCATATATAGAAACATAATGTGCATACGCATGTCTAGAAACACAATAATAGACCAACTGTCATTAACTTCGATATCTTGAACCCACAGATAACTCAAAGTGTTTACTTGGTCTCGCCAAATTCAAGATAGCAAATTTGACACAATCTAACGGTATTTATTTTTCACAAATGAACGCTGGTCCTTGTATTCACAGAGATATAATTAATGCAGTAGGAACAATTTCGACATTCTATTAGATACATATGTCATTACCACGAATTAACAAAACCATTATATATCTAAAATTCATTGTACCAGAAAGCTTATAAATCCATTAAAAATATCAAAAGTAGAAAATAAAATGTCGATGATCATATAGCTGCCTTCCATTTTGAAGCAAAGATAAACTGAAGTATTATAAATATTATTTGATGTCGAAAAAGCCCAGCGTTTAAATTTACAATTGAAAAAGATTGAAGTAAACTGTTTTAAACGTGCATGTGACTATGTGTACACTTTGGGGTTTGTTAAGTATAGTCACTGGCTTGTACTGACGAATTAACACTTTTTAATACTATTTCATTTTTATCAGGTTTAGAAAATTGCTTCTCAGCTTGAACAGGAAGATATTTCCTGGTTTACAAAAAATACCTAGTAAATAATATGAGTACTTGAATTTATATAAGTTTCCTTGTTTCAGTGTTATTACGATAATGTTTCATATAATCTGATGGGGTATTAATACATAATTTGCAATAACATAATTTTAAGTAAATGCCTACATGTATCATGATTTTCGGGATATTTATTTGCACATATGGTTTGCATGCATATCGCATTGAAATGACATGCCAAGTTTTATATCTACATATGAATAGTGGTATTCACTTCGTGTCAGTAACTCAGAGCATCTGAAGTGTATTTGTTACATTGTTTAGAAATATTGTTCGTAAAACACTGTGTTTGTTGATCATAATAATTTTTTTTTAAAATATAGTCTTAGTTTGCACAGTGTGTCGACCAATTCTTCGTATTCACAGTTCGATGAAGTCATTGTTACGTGTATAAACTAATAGTAATGATATATTTTATTTTTGAAATGAGGGCCAAATAGTTCTGAAATCAAAACACATTCAATTTCATATAACAATTATTCACAAAGGGAGTTATGTGACCTTTACATATAGGGCCCAGATTGAATGCAATTGGTACGTTCAGATTGCCAAAATCTGTAAGCGATGCTGAATAAATACAGTAAAACTCGTTTATACTCTGTCCCGAGTTTTTGCTTCCACCACTTGTCGCTTGATATTTCGAAAATCATAAATACCTTAGTGCCCAAAGTACGTTCATCCACTAATATGAAAAATGTCCAGATTATCTGTTTTGAAACGCCCCCTCTACCTCTTCAGGTTTCAATACACAAGCCAAAATAGTAAATCTACGGGGATTTTGCATTGCATCAGCCATGAAATAGCCCGAATGTTAACGTTGAAAAATTGTGCATGGTATTCCGAGTAATTCCGAATGGAGAAAAGATGTCAACATTTCCCATTATAAATCTCCGTAAGAAATTTGTTTTCGTTCATGTGAATTTTTATGAGTGAAAAATGAAAATGTGTCAATGAAGATATCCTGGATATTTTCCCTTTTAACTATTTCAACTGTATTTCTTTCACAGGTATGTGTATTTTTATTAAAAATCATCAAAAAGCGATGGAAGCAATAACTTGGGACAGACTATAGTACGAACAGGGATAGAGCGAAATCTCGGATTTAGCGAAGGTTTGGGGAGTCCCCGGCAGAAATTTTAATAAATCTTTGCAAACTTTAACGGTTATAACGAACTCGGTTATCACAAATTTACGGATATAAGCATCTTTTATAACAAAATGGTATATCGTTTTAAAACCTAGAAATTGCAATAGACATACATGTAATTTTTTATATGACTTTAAATTCCAAAAAAAAAAAATCCCTGCATTTTCCAGCCAGTTATTTGAGGTTTCTAGAGAAGGTATTTTATTTCAGGTCTCATTAAGCACAAATCAGAAAGAAAACACATATATAGCAAATCGCTAAACCTATTACATTTGTATAACGAATTTCTAATACAGATATCATAAATTACGGATATAACGAAGTAAATACAGGACTTTACTATAACCGAGTTTTACTGTATCATCATTATGAAGGGTGAAAGGTCAATAAATTTCCCTGTAGATGTACTTTAAAGTTTGTATATTTTTTATTTTAGCCATAAAATATCTTTAGAAAAGATACAAACAATGAAGTTTAGCTTTAAAATTTCACCTTTTTAAATATTTTCATTTAAAACTGTTCTCCACAAGGAGATTAATAAAAATATAGCATAAAAATTGACACAACAATCCTGCCTTTTTTAAAAAACAATAGAAAGAAATATAATTGTTTCTTTGAAAATTTAAGAATTATGTATTGTAAAGTTTCATTTCAACGAAATTTTGGGATGTAAAAGATTTTGATTTCTACTTAATGGTCCTTTCTTAAAATGTAAAAATGTGTATTGTTTTCTTTAGTATTACATGTAAATATACACTCGAGTGATTATCTTAGTAAATATTGCTTATGTAATTCAAACTCTCTGTATTTTATTTTACCATTTATTTTTATAATCTTTGATCTGTTTTTTCTCTTTTTTTCTTTTTGCTATTTTTGTTTGTTTGTTTGTTTGGTTTTTTTTTTGCAAATTTAATTTGAACCTCTCTCTTTTCTCTTACCTAAGAGAGGAATTATATTAAAGCTTTTGGCTTGTTTCCCAATCTCATTGTACACCTTGACAATTATTTGTTCCTGCCAATAACATAAACTCACCACACATTGTTAAAATGAAATAATACTGCATAGATATTGGTAAATGTTAGTAGATGAATACAAAAAATTAATCATTTTAAATCCATTCACTCACCATATGTATTCACAGTCCAAAAATATTCGATGAATAGGGCAAGCCAAATCATTTCATTCCACTATCGAATGTTACTCTAATTGGACCTAAAGTGGTATATCGACCCTAAGATGAGAAAACAAAAACAAACATGCTTTATAAAGTATATTAAACATGAAGCTTATTAAAGGGTACCTGCAACGCCAGCCAATTTTTTATATGTTAAAGATCGCGATTTAAAATAATGATCCTGAAAGTTTTACTGCTATCGTACCATTACCTTTCGAGATATTTGGCAAAAACCCGAATTCACACCTGAACAACTATTGAATCAAGCCGTTTCGGTGCGAGATGAGCCGTGACGTCACGGGGTCAACGCCGCCATTTTGGATGAAAGAAAACAGTGTGATTTCTCTCCACTTTGAACGATGATTTCTCAGTGAATATGAGCGTTGAGCGTTTTGATTACCTACATTGTGTGTTTAGAACGATGACTGAGGACACTCCACCAACCCAGTCAAGAGGGGGTAAAAGATGTGTTGCCTGGGGATGTTTAAAGACTTACAAGGACGGTGATGTGAGCCCTCATAGCCTTCCTTTTGATCGTCCAGAGATTTTGCGTCAGTGGATAAATTTTGTGAAAACATCGCGTAAGAACTGGAATGGTCCTTCAAAGTACTCTGTTTTGTGTTCCGATCATTTTGAAGCTGATGCATACCCTGCAAAATACCGGATAATGGAGACCATGGGACGGATTATTCGATCCAAAACACTTATTAAAGACGCAGTGCCGACAAAACAATCCAAGAACCTCCAACAACATGATATTGAGGATATGGAAACGGAATCAAGTGGTAAACGCCCTGCAGGCTCCCAAGGAACCCCTAGGGCCATGAAGATAGTCAGGAGAGGAGGATATCACAAGCGGCAGGCTCTACGGGTAAGTTATGTTGTTTTAAACATGGAAAGTAAGTTTAATGTATTACATATATCCATATACATATATCCAAAGTATAAAACAAAACTCCTATCCAACAATGACAACTCAAATCAGTTGTATAGGCAAAGGTAATTGCTTGATTTCTAGTTTTATAAAGATACAGATTTGTTCAAACTGTATTATACTCTCCTATATTTGTGCAATATACAAATTGTAAAATATAGAAACATTTTAACAAGACCTTGGACTTTCGTTAGGATGTAACTATCTTTTTCTTGCGTCAAAATAAGTTAAAATGACGCTGATTTCAAGTGAAATATATACAGATTGCGTAGTCTTAACTCAAAATCGAAACAAATCTTGTTGATTACAAAGAGTAATGGCTGAGTGGCCAACAATGAAATAGACAGGCCTACGTCACAGTGCTGTTTGACACAACTACCCAAACTCTAAGCTCCTGTTAAAATGGTTCTATATTGCCCAGTGGCAAATTTTTCACCAGACTGAACGCATTGTACATGTAGATTCTATCAGAATTTGATGAGAGACTAAATTCAGTCCAATGTCTGGATGAAGAGGAGGCACAACCAGCTGATGAGGACATCCGGTCTGAAGTGTTGGTAGTTCCAATACTTGAAGAAACCAATGTACCATAAAATAGTTCCATAATATTGTTCAATAAATTTGTGTGCACGGTTCACAAAAAAAAAAGAAAACTTTATTTTTACTTATATTTGGTCATTTTGCACAAGTGTAATAAAATATACGAATATCACTTTAGGTTGTGGAGACATCAGAGAAGACTGTTTCCGTGGGCACGCAGCTGTCCATGATGAAGCCTGCACATAAATCCCACTCCACCCAGACAAAATATCAGGTCAAAGACCAAGGTAATATGTGTTGACTGTTTGTTGATGTTCATTTTTTAAATGTAAAAGATTTTTAGTACTAAAAAAGAGAAAATTAAATGAAAACTTGTTTATTAATTTTGTTCCAGTTGTACAAGTTGGTATATCAGTGAGGATGAAGGATATTGCTGTGATTTGCAACTTATTGCATGCACTCCCCCCCCCCCCCACCTTGTGAGACTTGGACAGGAAAAAGTCCCGGCACAGTCGTCATCTTTTGAACCCACACTTTATTCAGACGATACCCTAACGGAAGATGCTGAGGAGGATGATGATGATGGTGAATATTCTATGGGTGATTCCTACGACTCTGATGATTCTGACGAAAGTGGACAGGGGTTAGCTTTAAAAATATTTGTTTGATTACAATGACATTACACTGGTTATTTAATTAATAGAGTGTTAAAACATCATTGAAAAACAAAGGACTCTTATCACAGAATAAACTTTTAATGTTGTTTAGATCAATTTTTCTTTTCTTTTCAAGTTTTTATGTACAAGTAAAATTCTATCTTTCTTTTATTTAGGAATCAACATCCTGAGAAATCTATTGTGTATGAAACAAAACTTTTGGACTTGTTAAGTAGTTGTCCGTCATGTATTAGCCAAACACTAGGGGAGATTGACCACTGCAGGGGGACATTCATATCAGTCTTCCAGGAATGTGGTGTCTGTGGATATCAGCGAACATGGCGAAGCCAACCAATGATTGGAGCCATCCCTGCTGGAAACTTTGAGCTCTCCTATGCAATATTATACTCAGGTATGATTTTAAGCAAAATAATAAAAAAAGAAAAAAAAGAAAAGAAATAGGATCTATAAAAACTTAGTCAATGACTGGCACTAAAATGTCTCTGTAATTTGTCATATTTTTATTCTCATTAAATTTGTTATTTTAGGTTCACTGCCATCAAAGAGTATCAGAATGTTCAAGTTTCTGAATATGGCAGCTATATCCATCAGGACATTTATGTATCATCAGCAGTACTACCTCCACCTAGCCATATTACAGGTGTGGAAAAACCATCAAGCGGCCTACATTGAGGATTTTCAGGAGTTAGGGGGAGATGGCCGTGCAGACACACCCGGACATTGTGCCATGTTTGGTAGCCACGCACTGATGGATTTAGAAGAAAACAAGGTTGTGGATATGCAACTTGTCCAGGTATTTATGATTTGCTTCTTTCCAAGTAATGTGGTTACTAATTAGGTTAAATTTTGGAAAAAAATATTGCAAAAAATTGTCTTTAAATGGTTCTTGTAAATTTTTGAATCTGCATATGAATTTTTTTTATGTTTTCTATGCAATGAAGTAAGGGGCAGCTGCCACATGGAGAAAGAAGGCTTGGTGACAGCTGTTCGTTACTTGGAGGACAATGGTGTTGCCATCAGTCATTTGATAATTGACCGCCATCTTCAAGTTGCCAAGTGGGTCAGAGAAAATATGTCTGAAACAACTATATAGATGTATGGCACGTTGCGAAAGGTAAATACACTAGCCAATTTCAATTTGTTATCTGAACATTACTAAAGGCAATGTATTAACTGAACATAAAAATAAAATGATTATTTATTGTTAGTATTCAAAAATACAATAGTACATATCACTTTGTAATACTATAACTGAATGCTATGTATTAATTGAACATAAACATGAAATTATAATTATTTATTTTTAGGACTGAAGAAGAAACTGGTAGCACTAAGCAAAGAGAAAGATTGTGGATCAGAAGTATCACCAATCACCTCTACTGGGTGCCCTCAACAACACTGGAGGGAGAGGATGAGGACGTCAGGTGGGAGAAATGGCTCAGCGTCTTCAGACATGTACAAAATATACATGTTGGCCATGGGGACCACTTCTGTCAATGTGAGCATGGAGAGCGACAGAAGAGATCGCTCAGGCCAGGTAAGAACAGATCATATTTTAATCTTGATGTGTATAAATATTATATTTTTGTCTTATTTTTCTATAACTTTTTTATTATTATACATATATATATATATTTTACTTCATTTAGTATTTAGTTATTTATATTTTCGTTAGGATCAAAGGTGGTTGAAAAGTTGGAGGGCATTATCAACTCTTGTAAAAACAAAGCTTGAGTGCTTACTTAAAATGAACCAAAAAGTATTCACAGTTAATTCACTCGTTACAAAAGTTTTTGTCTTAGTTTATATACTTATATACTCCTCTTATATTCAGGATATGTAGACTCCTTGCTGGATGAAGTGACATCTCGAGTGGAGGTTGGAGAAATGCCACATCATGAGGATGTTGAGGATGTGCCACCTCCACTGTGTCACCAGTTTATTCATCCTGAGAAAGATGTTGCCGTTCAGTCACTACTGACACGTTTCACACGAAATTGAAACCCCTGTACTGGTCATCCTCTGCAGGTAAGGTATAACGAATCAAATGGACTGCACAGGCGGGCAGTGGAACTCGAACAGTTCTGCCAAGCCATCCCCAGCACCATCTAACTAGTTGACGATAATTGATGTATCGGAATCGCCTGAAATTAGAGGAGAAAGTTTTAAGAATGGGCCAGAAACTCTTTGTTATTATTGTTTTTAATATATTTTATCACTGTTACTATGATACTCTCATAATTTATCGCTGTTACTATGACACTCTAATAATTCACATGTATGATGTTCCTCTAAGGTTTTATTATGAATGTGAATAAAGCTTATTACCCATTGCTCTCTGGAATTTCTTATACTGTTGTCTGTAAGCAAAATATGCTATCCGCAGGACAGTTCGTTGAAGACATGCAGGTGCAAAATCAGTAAGCTCTGTAATACAGCACTTTCCTGGTTCTCCGTTAATGACAGCAGAGACTTGTTGTATTTCTCTGCAGCACACTGACTCCGCGTTGGTTGGCATAGAAGGGCAGTGTCCACAAGTGCACCTGTTGAATAGAATGGATATGAGAATAAACCACATTTAATTTGGTGCATAAAATATCATATACTTAGAAATGTGTTTTAATGGGAGTAACAAATCATTTTTTTTTTCAGAAGGGGTTTAAAAAATGTAGTGGAATATGTTCCCAACTTTACAGTATGTTACTTCATAAACGTGCAAACTCAAAACTACCAACTCTGATGTGACTTTATAAGTTAAATATTCATAATCAATAAGTGATAAATGAAGTAAAAATAAAAATAACAAATTAGTTTTATAATTAATGCTTATTTTCTTTAACTCTTTTCCGCGTTCTAAATTCTCAAAACATCCCTTACCAGTCATTGTTTCCAACCCGCTCGACATGGCGATCAGGTGAATTTGGTGGGGGAATTTCTTCATCTGTATCGACCTCTGGGTCAAACTGATAGGGTCTGACACCAAGTCCAATGTCCCCTTCATGGGAATCATCGAACGAAGATGATCAACCAGACGTATTAATAACGCAATCGTCACTAAAACTCCCCATATCTGCACTTCTCTCCATATTACCCGCTTGTTTGGTTAACCCCGTGACGTCACTTCCGCCCAAAGCCTCGATATCGCCTAATTCTATTTTTTGCTAATTGGATCTTGAAAACAGGTAAAAATAGCAACTTTTGAAGCGGCGTACCTCTTTTATTTTTGCCCTGATTTCGATGCGGTTTTTTGCAATGTGTTTTAATTAATAGACATTTTAACATATGTTTAACTGCGGATGGACTGCAGGTACCCTTTAAGCTAATGAATTATAAAATGCATCTTAAATGCATCTAAAACTATGTATGGTTTAACTGCGTTTACCAACTTATAGAGAATACATACCGCTTTTAAAGTCATGATAAAAAATAATTACCTTTAATTAAATTTGTGATAAATAAAATTCGAACTTATACCATAGCAGCATTTGTTTAGCTTGTAACCAGTAAGTAAAAAAGATGTGCATGACAGTGTAGTTACAACACAACAACTATAACCTACGTTCAATTTTGTAATGAACTGAAGGACTGATTCATCGATTGAAATTTGTTTTAAATCATTTTGATTCAAGTTAGAATTTTATAAGAAGAGCATCTTACCAATGTTGCCAACAAGTTATCTCTCTCAATGGACACTTCAAAAAGAGACTATGTTATGCACACATATCCGTTCATAAGAATATAACGTAAACTTTGTCTTCTTCCTGTATAAATATCTAAGTGGTGTTTAAATATATAGTGGCTATTTTCGTCATGGTTTGTCGTTTTGTGAATATGTACTTTGCAGCTGTTCGGTATATAAATCAATTAAATTCATTTATATTCTTTCAAAACTTTAAAAATGACACATAAAGTACATTTGTACAGTAAGATATAAAATAAAATGCTTGAGTTTCTGATTGACAACATCTATGTTCTTTTTGGAAGTCTGACCTTAGGATAATGAAGCAATTTAACAATGTTATATCAAGACACTTTGAATAGCATTTCAATTTTGACAGTGGGTTCAATGAAGAATCATTAAGAATGTGTACAATTTTTGACTTAAGTCTTAGATTGTTTCATGATCCTGAGGCCAGGTCTTCCGAGAATACATTGGATTTCCCATTGGTACTGATTGCGCATCATTGTTAGCATACCTATTTCTATATTCATATGAAGCATAATTTAATCAAAGACTTACACAGGAAAAAGGAAAACACTCGCTGTGGCCTTCAACTCGACATTTAGGTATATCAACGACATATTATCAATTAACTATTGTTACTTCCATACTTACGTCGACTCGATATATTCCAGTGAACTTGAAATAAAGGATACCACAAAGTCAAAGTCATCTGTTTTATATTTAGATATTTTACTAGAAAAAGAAACCAATGGTAATCTAACAACAAAACTTAATGATAACGGAAAATAAACACTAATCATACATGTAGTAAAATACCAATATGTATGAAAAAAATGTACGTGGTATATTACTTGCACTTGAAGAATGTTACGCTAGTTGAAGAGGCACCACCGTAAAGAGACAGAGTAATTCAAAGTTCAATATTTTTTTTCTATTGAACGTGTTATCTGATTGATTCTAAAAGTCATGTGACAAAAGATTAAACCGTTATGCAGTCGGTGACAAATTTCATTTTACTTTACCTCTCTGTTGCTTATTTTTTTCAGCTATTTAGTTATCTAGCTTTTTTCCAGAAAAAAAAATCTGCAACAAACATTGTTTTAGTATTCGAGTTTGGTTTTACGTTAAGGTGGTATGGGACACCTATCTATATTAATGTGGATAAAAGTACATAATTATCAAAATACTTTCACCGGTTTAGAACTTTCAAATTTTACAATATTTGACCCCCAAAAATGTTTTAAAAATTTTTGAAAAGATATAAATTAGAAAAGACCCTGCATGATTCGAACTCATGATTTACAGATTCGTAGTTAACGTTCTAAACCATTGAGCTACGCTGTTAGTTAACAATTTCGTAAAAGAAAACATTTATAAAATTATATTTTATTTCATTTTTTATTTCGATTGGAAATACATCACAATATGGAGGTGTCCCATCACTACTAAGTCATAAAAGTACTGACATTCCCATTTTTTACTGATAAACTTAGACATTTACTGACAATGTACTGATATTAATGATAAACTTAGAAAAGTACTGAAGTTTTTACTGACGGTACTAAAAAACGTACTGACAAACTTAGACAGTACTGATAAACTTAGAGGAGTACTGACACTTTTTACTGACGGTACTGAAAAACTTAGAGAAGTACCGACAAGTACTGATAAGTACTGACACCCTTGTTCTTACGAGAGCTTAAAAGGTGTGAAATTGTATTAAATAATGCAGTTTAAATTAAAATAAAGAATTAAACGATTATTAAACTTATTAATAACATTTTCCTTGTATGAAAAAAAAAAAATTTTCATAAGTGAAGAAGAAATTGTGCCTTGTGTTTTAAAATTGGCGGATTTTATAATATCTATGTTGTGAGCATGAGTTTTGATAATTATTTAGAAACGAAAGTCAGTAAAAAATCAAAGGCCGGAACGGCCACAAAGGCGTCGAGCTGACATTTTTTTCTTTTATATAGAATGATACCAATAATTTGAATTTCTGTACTAATAGTCATATCAAATGATATTAGACTTAGAATAGAAAGTATATGAATTATGTTTTCTGCTGCTTTAAAAACAAAAATCAGTATATTTTCTTATAAAATAGGTAGTGGTGCTTTTTTAATACAATAACTCATCATAAAATCGAAGAAATTCCAAAGTTCAAAAATAATTTGTTTCTTTCTGCTTCAAACAGTCTTTGAACAACTTTCACAGGTTCATAATTTGAATACATTAACAGTGTGTCCCTAATTATAATAATAAAACATACATTTATTTATTTCAATTCCCGTTTGAAACAAGATTTCCTATGGTATGGTTGTTTACAAACAAATCCACAACACGTGCTATCTAAAATGCTCGACCAAACTAACTGCATTATCGAGTTTATTTTTTGCAACGAAATTACTAGATACGTTTATCGCTTACATTTATTTTGGAGACCGTGCCCGATAAGAAATAAATTTACATCTAAAATGTTATTTCTATCGGGCACTGTCTCCAATTAAAATGTAAGCGATAAACTAAAATAATATCTAGTGAATCTTTACACTTAGGCCTGATTGTATTCATCCGCCATTTCTTGATTAAGCAAATTTATTCTTATGCAATGAGTCGTCAATCACCAGGGAGGCAAAGTTGGGTTTTTTGTACACAATTTAGTTGAATAAATGGAAAAACATCTTGTAATACGTTTAATACTTTTAGGAACTTATTTCTTAATAATGCGCATTTAAAAGGCGGTGCAGCGCGTGAATTTTGGACGATTGCCAATCCAGACGATCGCTAGAAGGCTGCCGAGCATTAGCTCGACGCCTTAAAAAATGACACTCTTGAGCTAAACATCAATAAACTTGATCGCCCATAACAACACCTAGTCATTAGCATTCAATCTACCCGTATTACCCATGCGCGCGGATTTAGAGAGAGTCGGGGGATCTAGGCACCCCCCCCCCCCCTCCTTGCACCCTTCATGGACAAATGTAAATTCTTAAATTTGCATAAATATGGCTCAGAACCCACCGATCGAAATGATCACCTATATTTTGACTGTTTTGCCTGGTGTAATGATGCATAGAATAACATAGTCTCAATGAAATGTCTCAATGAAAAATTAGTTAATATTTAAATCATGTAAATCGCAATTGTTGAGATTTGCTGTCAGCCATTGTTTTTTTTTCCTGATAAATAATGAGAGCGAGAGAGAGATAGAGAGAGATAGAGAGTTGATTTTTTCGGAAGGGGTGATTAGTCCGGTCCTTTGACACTTTTTTTTTTTTTATATTTTATCAGTGTGCATTATCCAGTTAAGTAATTCATATGCATTATTGTATAGAATTGTCCTCATACATATAAAGCAATGATACAGTTCATCAATGATTTAATGCATGTATACAAATGCCGGTAACGAGTAAAGTAAATACACACATGCATGATTTTAAATCAATGTTTCAGGTTTAAGATCAGAAAAAATATCATACATTTATTTAAATTTGATTTGAAAAATGAAAAATATAAGAGAGCAATTAAGTTTGAATTCATGTCACTAAGTCAAATGATGTTCCGAGTTTAGAACTCTTCCTTTTCATGTTTAAAATTCTTAGAATTGATAAATCAAAATTTTCGCTTTCTGTTTTCTTTACTTGACAGACTGGAAAAAAAGTATCAAGTGGTGTTAAAACAACTTATTGCATTATTGTTAAGCAATACCGAGCATTGAGATCTTAGGACGTGTGTGTATACACTTGTGTCTGTCACCTCATTGTTCCCAATCTCGCTACTGTGCACTGCAAATTATCAAGAAGGGCTGTGTACAGTAGCTATTATAAAATCACTTACTGACTATTCAGATCTTAAGAAGTGTGTGTATATATAGTGTGTATACATACATGTACACGTGTATCTATCATCTCTTATTCCCTATATATCTCGCTACCGTGCACTGCAAATTGTCAAGAAGGATTGTGTACAGTAGCTATTATATAACCACTGACCGAGTGTAAAAAAGGTCAACATCCTCTCCTTTGAAAACTGTAACTTCAATCAACCAGTTCTTAAACATGTGTTTTCAAGATTTTTGATCGATTGATCTGGTGTAAAATAAAACATTGATGGATTAAAGATTAATTTGACCGCTCCAAGTTAATCTAAATAATTATAAGTTATGAAAATTAAGTAGGACAGCTTATTAACTTATTGTGAAATCAATTTCTGGGTAAACTATTAATAGCTTGTAATTCAAAATCAATGCAAACTCTCTCTCTCTCTCTCTCTCTCTCTCTCTCTCTCTCTCTCTCTCTCTCTCTCTCTCTCTCTCTCTCTCTCTCTCTCTCTCTCTCTCTCTCTCTCCAACAAACCGTACCAATGTTGGTATAAAGTTAACACGAATTTACCATGTCACCATGCAGCTTGCAATAGTTGATTTTTTTTTTCGCGGTAGGTCTAACTATGGTTAGCCTTACGTTGTATCCCGCATCAAATCTTATATAGAAATGATCTTTTTTTTTTACATGCGATTTGCTGCATATGGCAAAACATATTGAATTAAAACATTCAGATGTTTTACATCTACAGTTCTGATTCATCGATTGAAATTTGTTTTAAATCATTTTGATTCAAGTTAGAATTTTATAGGAAGAGAATCTTACCAATGTTGCCAACAAGTTATCTCTCTCAATGAACCCTTGAAAAAGAGACCGTTCATAAGAATATTACGTGAACATTGTCTTCTTCCTGTATAAATATCTAAGTGGTGTTTTAATTTGTAGTGGCTATTTTCGTCATGGTGTGTCGTTTTGTGAATGTGTACTTAGCAGCTATTCGGTGTATAAATCAATTAAATTCATTTATATTCTTTCAAAACTTTAAAAATGACACATAAAGTACATTTGTACAGTAAGATATCAAAAAAAGATGCTTAAGTTTCTGATTGACAACATCTATGTTCTTTTTGGAAGTCTGACCCCAGGATAATGAAGCAATTTAACAATGTTATATCAAGACACTTTGAATAGCATTTCAATTTTGACAGTGGGTTCAATGAAGAATCATTAAGAATGTGTACAATTTTTGACTTAAATCTTAGATTGTTTCATGATCCTGAGGCCAGGTCTTCCGAAAATACATTGGATTTCCCATTGTTACTAATTGCGCGTCATTGTTAGCAAACCTATTTCTATATTCATATGAAGCATAATTTAATCACAGACTTACACAGGAAACAGGAAAACACTCGCTGTGGCCTTCAACTCGACATTTAGGTATATCAACGACATATTATCAATTAACTATTGTTACTTCCATTCTTACGTCGACTCGATATATTCCAGTAAACTTGAAATAAAGGATACCACAAAGTCAAAGTCATCTGTTTTATATTTAAATATTTTACTAGAAAAAGACATCAATGGTAATCTAACAACAAAACTTAATGATAACGGAAAATAAACACTAATCATACATGTAGTAAAATACCAATATGTATGAAAAAAATGTGGAATATTACTTACAATTGAAGAATGCTACCTTAGCTGAAGAGGCACCACCGTAAAGAGACAAAGTAATTCAAAGTTCAATATTTTTTTCTAATGAACGTGTTATCTGATTGATTCTAAAAGTCATGTGACAAAAGATTAAACCGTTATGCAGCCGTTGACAAATTTTATTTTACTTTACCTCTCTGCTGCTTATTAATTTTAAAGCTATTTAGTTATCTAGCTTTTTATCAGAAAAAAAATCTGCAACAAACATTGTTTTAGTATTCGAGTTTGATTTTACGTTAAGGTGGTATGGGACACCTATCTATATTAATGTAGATAAAAGTACATTATTATCAAAATACTTTCACCGGGTTAGAATTTTCAAATTTTACAATATTTGACCCCCAGAAATGTTTTAAAATTTTTTGAAAAGATATAAATTAGAAAAGACCCTGCAGGATTCGAACTCATGACTTACAGATTCGTAGTTAATGTTCTAAACCATTGCGCTACGCTGTTAGTTAACAATTTCGTGAAAGGGAACATTTATAAAATTATAATTTATTTCATCGTGTATTTTAGATTGGAAATACGTGGCAATACGGGGGTGTTCCATACCACCTTAAATGGTCTTAAAATTTCACGTTTAGTGTTGTTTGTATATCAGAGAAAATAAACAGTTTAAGCGATGTTTCGTCTTGACTATCTTTTTTCTCTCCCATTCCTCTGTATATCGGTCTACCATAAAATAATATTAACAACAAACGAAATCGTTTAATTGAAACGTATACCAATACAACACATATTTAAACAATAACAAGACTTGAGCTATGCTTGCAAAACAAAGAATTTCAAATTATGTGTATTGCTTGAAACTCGATATTTGACTTTCAAATTTTGAGGAAGCATAAACAAAACTCATAATAACTAATCAAGACATTAAAAATAGAGAACTAAAGTTTTGAAATATGGAGCTTAAATTGTGTCCAAGTCCTTTTAAGGATTAAAATTCATTTAATTGATGAGATAAGCTTAAGTTACCAATCATGTTTAGAATGAATAAATGAGAGTTTTGTATTGAACATAGCATTCAAACCATTTTTACATTTGTAATCCATAAAATATAATCATTTTATCAACAATCAATAAAGATCTATCAATATTAACAATACGTGCACTTAAGATTTAATTCACAGCTTTTGGATTTTTGTGTCAATTCATGATCAAGAAATAAACGTAACACTTATGTAATAAACCTGAATGAAAGTAATTCGTTTAAAACTACTTAAAAGTAAAAGAATGACTAACATAATTATATCATAATAGAGTCATTAATGTCCCCCCAAAAAAACCCAAAATTAAAAAAAAAGCAGAAAAACATCACACAAACAAAACAAAACAAAACAAAACAAATAACAAAAACAAAAACAAAAGGCGAATAAAGCATTCGAGTCGAGTTCTTGGTAAGCAGAAAATCCCTTTTCTTGAACATAAATACTGTTAACAACAGTACACGATTTTTCGACTGATTCGTCCACCTTTTCTTCTCGATTGCGACATCTTACAAGTACTTGTTTAGATCTGAAAGTTAAGTATACTGACATGATGTATTTGCAAATGTTACAAATAGAAAGGAACACTATCAAGTGAAACATGATCCGATTACTAGTAAGTAACGTACATGAAAATCAGGTTGAGAATAGCACTGACTGAAAACAATACGACAACGGTTATGATGGCATGAAAAGGAACTTGAACTGTAGTTTGCGAAACAGGTTCACCATAAGCTGCAATCAAGTACCATATATAAGTTTCTCTAATCAATACTTACAGTAACATATGCAATTGTGCAACGATATTTTTTTTTTTTTTAGTTTTGTTTTACCTAAATCCGTTTGTTTTTGTTTATTTGTTTGTTAATTTGTGGGTTTTTTTTTAATTTTAAGATTTAAATTGTTGTGATTAATTTCTGCCTGAGCTACAGGGAACCAGGACACAGTTGCTATTGTCCATTCTTCCTTTTTTTTTTAAATTCAATATTTGGTTATGTTATATATTACTATATATACATTTTTTCAGGTAAAAAAAGAAAGGAAGTTTTACGTTACATGGATTTCATCATATTTTTTTTTTCATTTTTTGTTTACTCTTTTACATGCGTGGTGTTTGTTTTTTGGTCAACATAATTTAGTCTTACGTAATTTCAGCTGTCACTAACATGCATGTAAACGATTAATGTTGTCTGATGTGTTTAGATTCTACCCCTTTTTTATATACAAATGTAGTTTTGAGAAATACCAACACTAATAATTATTTCTCCGGTTTTATTCAAAGTTGATATCATCTATTTAAAATACTTGAGGAATTTGGAGCGAGTGAATTTTAATTAACGCTATTATGTAACATTTCTGATTTTATTTCATTTGAACTAAATTAAAACAAACTGAGTAAATGTATATACTTTAAACACAATCCGATAATAGAAAATGTTTTTAAAAAATGATTTAGAATGGGAATATTGTTATCACATTTTACATTACATGAATGCTGTTAAATAACCATACCATTATACGTCGACCATGCAACCGTTGTCTTGTTCTTGAATTCATCTCTTGCTAAATACAAAAAATGAACAGAGCCAATAAAATTTTACATGTAGGTATTCATAAAGTTTTTCTCATGGTTTGCATTAAAAATGCTATGCATGAACATAGAGTACTGAATAAGTCAACATAAATCGAATATATGAAATGTATGTACATTCAATACAAAGGTCTCCTTGAAAGCCAGAAGCACATCTACGAGGGCACTGACCACTCACGTGGTTACATTTTTCTCCGTACAGATAGAGACAATGTCCACATGTCATAGAGCAATTAGGACCATACGTGTTGTCGTTGCAAACTGACATATATAAAAACAAAAGTAATTTCAAACTTCGTTTATAACTTCAAAAAAGTCCAAGCTTTACCGGACACAATATCTCATAGAATCATTTCTGGAATCGTTGACCAAAATTTGAAACTACATGAACATGAAGGAGGCAGTAATAAAACATCTATACAGTTTTTTATCATTCAAAATTACAATATCACTTCATATCATATTATGTAACAAGGTCAGATAACGGTTATATGTAAGCATACATGTAATCAGACTTAACTCGATATGAGTTAAGTCCAGTTATCGAAACGAAAAGAAAACTAGCTGATCCACGAAAGACAATTCTCAGTTACCTCCTTTGGTTTCATATGTACAATTTAGAATTATCGTTCGTGGTTAATCGCGCAATTGTTCATGCTCATCAGCCAGCTTTCTTTTTGGATTTCGCCTTCAAGCAGCAATTCGATCATTTCGATTTCCAACAATCAGGATTAATTGACCCTTAAATCTCACCAGGAACCAACAAAGTTCGTAAGTTAGATTTGTAGGAAATATAACGGTGAGTGTTTTCTTCCATTTATCATCGCTGCTGGTGAGCATTTATGCAGAATTTGAAAATTATTACAAAATCCCACGTGTACCATTGCTCGAATGATGTTTTTAAATGATGACTTATTCATATGATCACATTGAAACACCAAACCTTTTTGAGTATGTCATGTTAATCATTCTTTATGTTTTTAAATATGGTGGTTTAACAGTAGCGTTTTACACCACGTTCTATTATTGTTATCGAATTCTTAAGGTTTCTTTAAACTTTATCTATTACTGCTTAAAATTTTAAGATCCTGCTGCACTAAAAAATGTTGAGAGCACGAAAGTCAAAGAGGAAATCATCGTCCCTATATGCTGCGTTCAATCCAGCGGCCTCAAGATTAGGGCGTGGTCCGAGAAGACAGCCACAACCCCAACCTGCTTCGTCCACCCCCGAGGCTCTTGTACAACCAGTGGAAATGCCGGTGCCAGACGTCACCATCCCCACACCTGCCAATCAGCAAATTCCAGTACCCCCAACTTCAGGTACTGTTTTACCTGCAAGCAGCATGTTGTCATCAGCTATTGCAACAAACCCAACACCCCTTATCAGCGTCTCAGATAATCTTGGTATTCATGTCCCCCAATCCATTACAGAAAAATTTGGTCGAAATGTTGATCTAGCCACACTTTTGCAATCCAACTTGGATACTGACAAGCCAGACCAAAAATTTTCAATTGTCGACGGTCAGTTAAATATGTCTCCAAAAACTTCTCCCAAGAAAATGACAACAATTGATTCTTGGACTGACCAAGTTATCATTTTTTGTAGCATTTATTTGTTAAGACACCAAGCAGACATTCAGGGCATACTAAAGAACATGCAAACTATCAGGTCAGGGGCTAACAGAAATCCAAATTCTAGTTGGCTGGAGTATGATAAACAGTGTCGGTTAAAAATCTCCACCAGCACATCTATCCCTTGGGGCTCTGTAGATGCCAAGCTATGGCTTATGTATATGGCCAAACAAGCTGTAACACATACCACTCAAGCAAACTTAAAATGCTACGACTTTAATTTCAAAGGCTCTTGTAGCAGACAATCTTGTCACTATCAACATGCATGCATGTATTGTCATAAAAATCATCCACGCATACATTGCTGGTCATCACAGTCAACCAACACCCGTCATAAACCCAACCAAACAACACTTCTTTTCGTCCCAACTCACACCAATTCCCCCTCCGCTCACGCCAAACATTTCAAACAAGACAAAGGGTTATGTGACATAGATTCAACTTCAGTTAAGATCGAAATTATGCAGAATTATTTAGATAATTACCCCGACAAAATTCTGCTGAATACCTATCACTTTTTTCCGCACTGGTTTTCATTTAAATAACACTGGTTTAAGGCTTCCTCTGAAACCCAAGAATATGAAATCAGCTCAGGTTCATAGCGTTTAATTACTTGCAATTATCAATAAAGAAATAGGTTTTGGTCGTATGGCAAGTCCTTTCAACAATTTACCTATGTTCAATCTTAGATGGAATCCTGTAGGCATTCTCCCTAAAAAAGATGGGTGTTGGAGATTAATTACAAACCTGTCTGACCCTGGTAGTAACAGTGTCAACGATTTCATTGACCCTGCATTATGTTCAGATTCGTATGCATCCTTTGATCAAGCAATAACTATGATCAGTTCCTTGAGTAAAGGTACCTTGTTATGTAAAATGGACCTGTCAAATGCTTTGCGCTTACTGCCAATCCACCCGTCAGATTTCTGTCTATTGGGCATGTGTATTGAAGGTAAATACTATTTCGACAAGTGTATGCCCTTTGGATGTTCCATAGCATACTCAACATTTGAAAAAAGTTCATCATTCCTACACTGGGTACTAGCTAAGAACAGCAATAATCAAAACATGATTCGTTACCTTGATGACTTCATATTTGCGGGTAGTAGTGACACATTTCATTGTACCAAGTGAGCAGAGTCTTTTCAAACATTGTGTCAGCAGTTCGGTATATTTATTAATTCTAGCAAAAACTGAGGATCCTACTAGCAAACTAAGTTACTAACTTTCTTGGATCTGGGTATAGACACTGTTACTCAAACTATTTTCATCCCAACTCATAAATGTTCTGAGCTTCAGACTTCTTTAACATCACTTCTTCAATCAGAAAAGGTCACTTTGCGGCTCACTTAACTTTTTCGCTAAGGCACTTCCGGTGGCAGAGCATTTTGCGTCGCTTTTATCATGCTACTATTGGCATAAAGAAATCACATTTTCTAATAAAAGTGACCCATGCAATTAAGGAGGATACTAGAATATGGATCAAATTTCTTGAGAATTACAATGAGTTAGTCTGGTCAATTAATGATGAACTCAATCTTTTCACTGACAGTTGTGGTTCCTGTGGTGGGGGTGCATTTTTTAAACAACCACTGGACAGTAATTAAGTGGCCTAACTCATGGTCTCTTAAAGTCTGTAGAAACATGACATTTTTGGAGCTTGTACCACTAGTCGTTGCAATATGGTAATGGCAGGATTACTTTGTAAGCAAGCAATTAATCATAAATATAGATAATTTGGCTTTAGTCCATATTATAAAATCCCAAACAAGTAAATCCCAGTGTGTCATGCGCCTACTCAGGCCGCTAGTGTTAATTTCTACTGAAGAAGCACATATATTTGTTGGGTTTCGTTGTTTTTAAACCAAATAAAATTTCGTTGGGATTTAATTTCGTCATATCGTAGTATCTAAAATATATCACGTACTAACTCTGTATTTATTAATACTTACGTTAAAAATAAGTCATGGATTTAATTTAACACAGCTCATACATACCAGCGCGGTCTCGAGTCATTTGCCACATTTCGTAATAAATTTTCCTTGCAGCTGCTTTGGCCACCGCCAGCCCACCAGTTAGTTAATTACATTGCATACTTAGCATCAAATTCCATATCATATTCCACTGCAAGATGCTATATTAGCGGTATAAGTTACATGTATAGGCTTCAATTGTAAGGCCACACTGATCACACAAAAACATTTATCGTCAAAAAATGCTTGAAGAAATGCATCGTTTGAATCCATCCAAAGACATTACTGCACTAATAACCTTACCCTTTAGGCCAAATCTTTACTGCATTGTCTTCAGTTTGCTCAAACTCTTATGAAAATACACTGTTTGCTACTGCATTTGAACCAGCCTTCTTTGCATTGCTGCGAGTAAGTGAATTTACTGTGTCGAGTAGGAATACAGTGGTGTTACATAAAACTGACATTCATTTATCAGACTCTGAAATTCAAGTTCATATTAAGGGGTCTAAAACTGATAAACTGGACAAGGGCGGCAAAATACAATACCTTTTTGAACCAATTCCTATCAATAAGACCTCATGTTTCACTTTTGTCACTTAAATGCAAAACTCCTAACATCATATCAGTTTACTACAATTCTCCACAAAACAATAGATTCCTTGGCATGGATACCACATCCTTCAAATACAATTCATTTCGAATTGATAGCGCAACACATATGTTTCTTCAGAGTATACCAGAAATTAAGATCAAAGGCCGTTGGAAATAAAATGCCTAAAATAAGGTTGCAGGTACTGTTACTACAGTATGGATAATGAGCTCATCCTTGATTTGCTAGGCCTAACAGCACACATTTACCGATTACAAAAACCAACACCTACATCTGAAACTCCACAATATTTCCATAAGGTGCTTATTGAACCAGGGTTTCGTGATCTAGTCCAACAGTTTGGTTATCCAGATGTATTTATGATTCATTGTGGGGGTAACAGTATTGGAACTATGTCTTTGCGTCGCCTTCAAAAATATATGAAACTCATAGTTGTCAATATTCACTCTATGCGGCCCAATTGTAGAATTATTTGGTCTCAGATCTTTCCAAGAGCATATCACTGTCATGTGTTCTTGCACATAGCAGCGGAAAAAGCACATGTTAGAAAGAATAGCTCCATGTCAAACTTCGTCATCGCTATATAAATTACCCAGATTTACAAAAAATGCAACCCCAAATTATACCCTGATAGCACTCATCTCTCTGATTGTGCTCAAACCTTATTTCTGAATGGCATTCAATCTGGCTTGTACAAAATATTGCGCGAAAAAACCTGGACACTTTCCCTCCTTTAAACTCATAAAACAGTTTTGTCACGGCATGGGCAAAATTTGCCCGCTTGTGGCGGATGCCCTTAAGCATCAAGTAAGCTGTTTTGATGCTTTCGGACATATGGCCGAATTTTGCACGAACCCCGCCGCAGATTCTGTTTATTTTCAGTGTTATTGACCAATAATATAGGCTTCCGTCATTTTGTCATTGTTGTTGTTTTTCTACGTCATATACTATTGAAAAAGTCGACGTAGACCTTTATGCATAATTCATTGATTGACATTGAATTTGCATCATTTAACCATATTGAACATTTATCAAACTTCATTGATCATCTTTGTTGTGACCATTGTTTAACCATTGATGCATCGATTCATTGTTTTATTGAGGTCTTATTGTACAGTATATCTTGTATTCTTTGCCATTTATTATGCTACTAGAGTAAAGTAAAGCCATGACAAAAACTGCCAACACACTTTTTTGTTATTCTATTCTGTTGAAATAATTGACAAAATATAGATGGTACAAAGTATTTGATCATTTCTTAAATATTATATCGGTCTTTCTTTCTGCTTTACATGAAAGAACACGTACTATTCATCAAATAATGCTCAAAGTTTATGATGTTTAGCTTAAAGTGAGAACATTAGCGTATTGAGCAGGGCGGGCGCTCTCAAGCGTTCTTCAAAACTCCCTATACCTATGTCGCAGGGTCTTGTGAATAAATAACGCTAGATCCCTAGTACTGATTTCAGCTACACTGGTTCTTTTATTTTAAGGATTATATTGATAAATGAAACCTATAAGTATAAACACACTCACACCCACAAACAGTTACACAATTCATACGCAACATCGCACGGTAATTTAGAACATTTAAATAAAATGAATTAAAAGTAATTTACAATAAATACAATTAGATATTTCAATTACAAGGTAAACTGGTATCCAGAACTGTACGTTTACAAAATATACGATATCTTGAACAGGTAAAGGTAAATTTACACTTCACTGTATCTGCCATGAAGGTAAAAGTCGTTGGGTAGGGGAATTCGCTATTTATAGTGAATTAGTAAATCATGCATATTATTGAATTCAATCGTAAATTTCTATTGGTCAGCTTTAATATAGTAGTAAAAAGTATACACGTAGTCAACACACACCCGTAAACAACTTGCTCACGTGACTAACCAAAACTCATTCATACATTCACTTATTCACTTATTCAACTCTCACACAAGCTCGATTGGCAATGCACACCAGATGTAAATACGCAAAATATAAATCTTTTATGCATGTGTATATTTAATATGTTTTCTGAAATTCCATTCATTTTTTTACACAAGATATACTAGCCATTGAAAATTGTACTTGTCAATGAAGCATAGTATTACTGCACAATCCTTTATATAATATGAAAACGGTGTGACCGTTGGGCCGAGCGCAGAATTAGTTTGTTTGAAGGCAGTACTTAGGATCCGCCTGCCTTCTCAAATTATAAGCCAAAGTTAAACTAAACGTCGCGTGCTCAGTCTCAATGATGACGACATGTTTCATATGTAAAACGTAAAAGTTGTGTCTTCGGAAATAGCCGAAGAATAGTACGTGATTCCGTATTTCTTCTTTCAATGCTTATCTATTTCATAAGTTGATAAATTTTCTGTTTATTCTTTATTCAGTATCTTAAAGATCTGTTACTTGATGAAATGTTTTAATTTTTTTTTTCATCTATTAATTTGATAAGACATACGTGAAACTAGTATTATCTCCTGATAAAAGCACTGTTTTGATAACTTATCTGGTTTGCATAGTCAATTATTTTCATCTAAGTTACTTTCCATCGAAAACTTGGAAAGTTTTTAAAAGAGTTGATGGACAATAAACGTAGAAAATCGTCACTCATTTAATGAATGAGTTTACCTTGTCAAACAAAATGGCGGCCAATATGGCGGCGCCCATGAGCTGGAAGAAAATTTTTCAGCCCTTAGTACCCCTGATTCAACTTCATTTTTCACTGATTTTCTTACATGTATATATACGTGTTAACATTTAGCCTCGCTTCGTGAGGCGGGATTCGCCCGCCTTCCGCTGCGCTAGGTATTAGCATGCATTTCTATTTGGTTTTTAAATCGGTATACTTAATTTACAAAGATTAGTATAATGTGAATTTTAATGAGAATTTGATGAAATTAATTTGAATTATATCTACACCGTCATGTCTATGTTCATTCTACATAACCATGACTGTACTATATCATTGTTACCAGTTGTGCATTGTCTCCCTTTATACCCGTCTTCGCATCCATTTGGACAAGTACCACTTTCGTAGTCACATTGTTCCTTTTCGTAGCAAGCGCCACAGACGTTACTGCAATTCACCCCATATCTGCCTTCACATGCTGTTTAAATCAATGCAAATAAGATTTTACCAAAACAATTTAAAACCACCAATGACTAAATCGTTATACCATTGCCAGTTATTTCCGAGATGACATTTAAGAAGTTTTGAAGTAAAGTTTTGATAAATAAAGATATATTAAATACCTTGAGCAATGAAACAAAACATGATTAGGCATATGCTAGCTTGTCTATGCCATAAACACATCTAAGGCTTACATGTACATGTACCTCTATCAGTAAAAAGAAATATTATGTAATGTTAGCTACTTTTATTACAAATAGATCCTCTATATCCCGGAACACAGCTAATACAAGTCCCATCAACAATGTCACAGTGTCCATCCTTACAGTTATCTGGGCAGGGAGTGGCGCAGTTCTCTCCGTAATATCCTAAGGTCAGACAACCTATGAAAATAATGAAACAAAGAACTCAACAAATTAAACCAACTTCATGGTTATGGTTATATTTTTCGACTTTTCAAACTAAAAATTGATGGTTCCGAAAAATATATGCTCTTAATAGAACAACTATTTTAATAACATTATATTACATAATATTATATTATATTATATAAGACAATAATTTTCGTCATTTTCATTGGCTGAAAGTACATCACGTGACATTCGTCCTTTTCCGATATCGACGCGAAAGCGCGTCCGCGGAATTTGATATCGCACGACTCAGCAGTATCAACAAAAATAGGTATTGTAAAGACATTGTACCAACAGGAATTTTTAAATACAGAATATTAAAAATAATATTTTGCGAAATATTGTTCTATCTTTTTCCCTTTATATATAATCTCTAGATAACGTTCGTTGTAAAACTAATATTGATAGCCTACTCTCCGTTCACTTACTGCATCATCAAGAGGCAGATGACGTCATAGTAAGCTATGCCTTTCGCTTCTATATAGTATGTACAGTAGGCTTAATGATGACGGCGTTGTGAATAATATCATATTTCAGTAGTGATTATTAAAATAAGGAGAGCTTTAATTGGCAATCGATGCGTTTATTTTTTTAAATGATAGCAGATTATTTTCACGTCACCATGTACAATGCCCTGATTTTTTAGTCTTAATGAAATTCTTGACAACCATAACTGTTCTGCGAGTGATTATATAATATAACACTTATGGACTTCATTGCACGGTCAATATGTGATTATATGGACTCATGTCAAGTGATATCGACCTCAGACATATAAAGTGATATCGACCTCGCAAGCTCGGTCGATATCACTTTCTGTGTCTTCGGTCGATATCACTTGACATGGGTCCATATAACCACATATCGACCTACAATGAAGTCCATACTTGTATAATATTATACTATATTTTATCACATGTTTATCTCAATATAGTATGGATATCACTCATGTAATACATTTTTGATATTACACTGTGTATTCTTTTGCCATGTGACGTCATATTTAAACACGTACATGTTTGGCCTATACTTGTGTAGTTTGTATAAAAAAAAAAAATACGTTATGTCGGTGAGCAGAATTCCTAAAAATACAGTCGTGAACGGGTACGGATGTGGTGAAATCTTGAAAATGTGAAAATGATGAAACCATTGATGATGTTGAAATCAAAGGGATCGATATTTGTTTGTCATTCACTCAATATCGGCTTGAAATTGTACCAGCGAAAAAGCAGACGATGGCAAGTACATCTTTCCGTGCCCAATCAACTGGAGGTTCAGATATAGATAAGTTTGTTAATGAACAAGAAAACAAAAACAATCTAAAAAATACATGTGATATGAATTTGTTGAACATGTTCCTTGAAGAATCTCCAAATGAAAAGCAAGCGATTAAACCATTCATCACCCAAATTAAGGATTTTTTATGCAAATTGTTCCTTGGCGTTCGGAAATCCGATGGTTCCAATTACGAACCGAAAGCATTAAGAACATTTATGAGTAGCTTTGACAAACATTTACGGAGAATGAAATATGGCAAAGGGGAAAGACGATTGCAGATGAAGACCAATGGTTTAAAAGACAGCCCGTAGTTGTCAATAAAATAGGATTGATCATGAAAAAAATGTTTTGCATACTTTCTTTCATAGATTATTAAAACTGTGATCAAAAATGATATCTTTGTTGGCTTGGAACTTTTCCTCCATGCGTAATAGTGTTACCATCACAAAAATGTGTTGTGCTGCTTGATAACACGAATTTCTATTATGTAGAAATAACGAAGTTTAACTAGTTAACTTGGTTAAAATGTGTGACAAAAAGAATCACTCTTGATTTGTGATGGTATATGATTTTTATTAAACGAGTTGTGTGTTTTCTATCCCCGAGCCTTGGCGAGAAGATCAGAAGATCAGTAAAAATAAATATTATGTAATGTTAGTTACTTTTATTACACATTGATCCACTATATCCCGGAACACAGCTAATACAAGTCCCATCCACAATGTCACAGTGTCCACCCTTACAGTTATCTGGGCAGGGAGTGGAGCAGTTCTCTCCGTAATATCCTAAGGTCAGACAACCTTTGAAAAAAATGAAACAAAGAACTCAACATATTAAACCAACTTAATGGTTTTGGTTATATTTTTCGACTTTTCAAAACTATAAATTGATGGTTCCGAAAAATATATGCTCTTCATAGAACAACTATTTTATGATATTATATTATATTATATTATATTATATTATATTATATTATATTATATTATATTATATTAGATTATATTATATGATAGCGAGCGGGGCGAGGCGGCGCGAAGCTTACATGCAATTAATCTATCACTTTTATCTGCTGTGTTTAGATTCTATTCCTTTTTTTATATTTTCAAATGTAGTTTTGAAAAATACCAACAACAATTATTATTTGTCCGGATTTGTTCGAATTTGATATCATCTATTTAAAATACTTTAAGAATTTGGAGCGATCGAAATTCAATTAACGCTATGATTTAACATTTCTGATATATTTCAATTGAACTAAATTAAAACAAACCGATTAAATGTATATTCTTGAAAAACAATCAGATAATATGAAAATTAAAAAAAGATTAAGAACTGGAATATTGTTATCACATTTTACATTACATGTATGCTGTTAAATAATCAAACCATTATACGTTGACCATGCAACCGTTGTCTTGTTCTTGAATTCATCTCTTGCTAAATAAAAAAAAAGAACAAAGCCAATAATATTTACATGTAGGTATTCATACAGTTTTTCTCATGGTTTGCATAACAAATGCTATGAATGCACAAAGGGTACTGAATAAGTTGAAATAAATCGAATATATGAAATGTATGTACATTCAATACAAAGGTCTCCTTGAAAGCCGGAAGCACATCCACGAGGGCACTGACCACTCACGTGGTTACATTTTTCTCCGTACAGATAGAGACAATGTCCACATGTCATAGAGCAATTAGGTCCATACGTGTTGTCGTTGCAAACTGACATTATATGTAAAAAAAAGTAATTTCAAACTTCGTTAATAACTTCAAAAAAGTCCGAGTCCTACTGGACACAATTACTCATTGAATCATTTCTGGAATCGTTGACAAAAAATTGAAACTACATGAACACTAAGGAGGCAGTAATGAGAATTCTAGACAGTTTTTAATCAATCAAAATTACAATATCACATCGTATCATAGTTTGTTAGCAAGGTTAGATAACGGTTACATGTAAGGATAATTGACAAAATATAGATGTTACAAAGTATGTGGTTATTTTTTTTAAATATTATATCGGTCTTTCTTTCTGCTTTAAATGAATGAACACGAACTATTCATCAAATAATGCTCAAAGTTAATGATGTTTAGCTTAAAGTGAGAAAATTGTAAATAGATATGGGCAAGTCAGAATTTCATTTAACTTCCTTAAATCAACCTTTTTTTTAGTTTATTTTACTATGAATTTTATATCAATATATTTTTCCATATTTTTGCAGGTTTATTTAAGATAATAAAAAAAGAATAGACAAGTAAAATTTAGATTAGGAAACAAAATAAAGGTCAATAAACAAGCTCAATGAAAAAAAACATTAAAGGGGGCCGATTAGCGTATTGAGCAGAGCGGGCGCTCGCAAGCGTTCTTCAAAACTCACTATACCTGTGTCGCAGGGTCTTGTGAATAAATAACGCTGAATCCCTGGTACTGATTTCAGCTACACTGGTTCTTTTATTTTGAGGATTATATTAATAAATGAAACCTATAAGTATAAACACACTCACACCCACAAACAGTTACACAATTCATACGCAACATCGCACGGTAATTTAGAACATTTAAATAAAATGAATTAAAAGTAATTTACAATAAATACAATTAGATATTTCAATTACAAGGTAAACTGGTATCCAGAACTGTACGTTTACAAAATATACGATATCTTGAACAGGTAAAGGTAAATTTACACTTCACTGTATCTGCCATGAAGGTAAAAGTCGTTGGGTAGGGGAATTCGCTATTTATAGTGAATTAGTAAATCATGCATATTAATGAATTCAATCGTAAATTTCTTTTGGTCAGCTTTAATATAGTAGTAAAAAGTATACACGTAGTCAACACACACCCGTAAACAACTTGCTCACGTGACTAACCAAAACTCATTCATACATTCACTTATTCACTTATTCAACTCTCACACAAGCTCGATTGGCAATGCACACCAGATGTAAATACGCAAAATATAAATCTTTTATGCATGTGTATATTTAATATGTTTTCTGAAATTCCATTCATTTTTTTACACAAGATATACTAGCCATTGAAAATTGTACTTGTCAATGAAGCATAGTATTACTGCACAATCCTTTATATAATATGAAAACGGTGTGACCGTTGGGCCGAGCGCAGAATTAGTTTGTTTGAAGGCAGTACTTAGGATCCGCCTGCCTTCTCAAATTATAAGCCAAAGTTAAACTAAACGTCGCGTGCTCAGTCTCAATGATGACGACATGTTTCATATGTAAAACGTAAAAGTTGTGTCTTCGGAAATAGCCGAAGAATAGTACGTGATTCCGTATTTCTTCTTTCAATGCTTATCTATTTCATAAGTTGATAAATTTTCTGTTTATTCTTTATTCAGTATCTTAAAGATCTGTTACTTGATGAAATGTTTTAATTTTTTTTTTCATCTATTAATTTGATAAGACATACGTGAAACTAGTATTATCTCCTGATAAAAGCACTGTTTTGATAACTTATCTGGTTTGCATAGTCAATTATTTTCATCTAAGTTACTTTCCATCGAAAACTTGGAAAGTTTTTAAAAGAGTTGATGGACAATAAACGTAGAAAATCGTCACTCATTTAATGAATGAGTTTACCTTGTCAAACAAAATGGCGGCCAATATGGCGGCGCCCATGAGCTGGAAGAAAATTTTTCAGCCCTTAGTACCCCTGATTCAACTTCATTTTTCACTGATTTTCTTACATGTATATATACGTGTTAACATTTAGCCTCGCTTCGTGAGGCGGGATTCGCCCGCCTTCCGCTGCGCTAGGTATTAGCATGCATTTCTATTTGGTTTTTAAATCGGTATACTTAATTTACAAAGATAAGTATAATGTGAATTTTAATGAGAATTTGATGAAATTAATTTGAATTATATCTACACCCGTCATGTTTATGTTCATTCTACATAACCATGACTGTACTATATCATTGTTACCAGTTGTGCATTGTCTCCCTTTATACCCGTCTTCGCATCCATTTGGACAAGTACCACTTTCGTAGTCACATTGTTCCTTTTCGTAGCAAGCGCCACAGACGTTACTGCAATTCACCCCATATCTGCCTTCACATGCTGTTTAAATCAATGCAAATAAGATTTTACCAAAACAATTTAAAACCACCAATGACTAAATCGTTATACAATTGCCAGTTATTTCCGAGATGACATTTAAGAAGTTTTGAAGTAAAGTTTTGATAAACAAAGATATATTAAATACCTTGAGCAATGAAACAAAACATGATTAGGCATATGCTATCTTGTCTATGCCATAAACACATCTAAGGCTTACATGTACATGTACCTCTATCAGTAAAAAGAAATATTATGTAATGATTATATAATATAACACTTGTGGACTTCATTGCACGGTCAATATGTGATTATATGGACTCATGTCAAGTGATATCGACCTCAGACACATAAAGTGATATCGACCTCGCAAGCTCGGTCGATATCACTTTCTGTGTCTTCGGTCGATATCACTTGACATGGGTCCATATAACCACATATCGACCTACAATGAAGTCCATACTTGTATAATATTATACTATATTTTATCACATGTTTATCTCAATATAGTATGGATATCACTCATGTAATACATTTTTGATATTACACTGTGTATTCTTTTGCCATGTGACGTCATATTTAAACACGTACATGTTTGGCCTATACTTGTGTAGTTTGTATAAAAAAAAATATGTTATGTCGGTGAGCAGAATTCCTAAAAATACAGTCGTGAACGGGTACGGATGTGGTGAAATCTTGAAAATGTGAAAATGATGAAACCATTGATGATGTTGAAATCAAAGGGATCGATATTTGTTTGTCATTCACTCAATATCGGCTTGAAATTGTACCAGCGAAAAAGCAGACGATGGCAAGTACATCTTTCTGTGCCCAATCAACTGGAGGTTCAGATATAGATAAGTTTGTAAATGAACAAGAAAACAAAAACAATCTAAAAAATACATGTGATATGAATTTGTTGAACATGTTCCTTGAAGAATCTCCAAATGAAAAGCAAGCGATTAAACCATTCATCACCCAAATTAAGGATTTTTTATGCAAATTGTTCCTTGGCGTTCGGAAATCCGATGGTTCCAATTACGAACCGAAAGCATTAAGAACATTTATGAGTAGCTTTGACAAACATTTACGGAGAATGAAATATGGCAAAGGGGAAAGACGATTGCAGATGAAGACCAATGGTTTAAAAGACAGCCCGTAGTTGTCAATAAAATAGGATTGATCATGAAAAAATGTTTTGCATACTTTCTTTCATAGATTATTAAAACTGTGATCAAAAATGATATCTTTGTTGGCTTGGAACTTTTCCTCCATGCGTAATAGTGTTACCATCACAAAAATGTGTTGTGCTGCTTGATAACACGAATTTCTATTATGTAGAAATAACGAAGTTTAACTAGTTAACTTGGTTAAAATGTGTGACAAAAAGAATCACTCTTGATTTGTGATGGTATATGATTTTTATTAAACGAGTTGTGTGTTTTTTATCCCCGAGCCTTGGCGAGAAGATCAGAAGATCAGTAAAAATAAATATTATGTAATGTTAGTTACTTTTATTACACATTGATCCACTATATCCCGGAACACAGCTAATACAAGTCCCATCCACAATGTCACAGTGTCCACCCTTACAGTTATCTGGGCAGGGAGTGGAGCAGTTCTCTCCGTAATATCCTAAGGTCAGACAACCTTTGGAAAAAATGAAACAAAGAACTCAACATATTAAACCAACTTAATGGTTTTGGTTATATTTTTCGACTTTTCAAAACTATAAATTGATGGTTCCGAAAAATATATGCTCTTCATAGAACAACTATTTTATGATATTATATTATATTATATTATATTATATTATATTATATTATATTATATTAGATTATATTATATGATAGCGAGCGGGGCGAGGCGGCGCGAAGCGCCGCTCGCGTAGCGAGCTCCATAGACAACGTGTACGAACGGAGGAAATTCGAGTTGAGATCTGCACATTATGCGAATGTGCCGCGTAGCGAGCTCCATAGACAACGTGTACGAACGGAGGAAATTCGAGTTGAGATCTGCACATTGTTCAAAGAATTTTTTATTAGGCCAAGTGAAAAGGTTCTACATATCCCAATAATCCTTTGCGGTGCATAGCAACATGGTGGAACAGGAAGCGTTTCTACGGAATATGCTTACCTGTAAATCGCATACATCTTTTTCATTTTACAATAAAATATCAACTTTCTTTCATAGATTATTAAAACTGTGATCAAAAATGATATCTTTGTTGGCTTGGAACTTTTCCTCCATGCGTAATAGTGTTACCATCACAAAAATGTGTTGTGCTGCTTGATAACACGAATTTCTATTATGTAGAAATAACGAAGTTTAACTAGTTAAACACATATGCTGACGTAAAAAACTGTACCTATCTGAACTTTTGTTGACATATGACGTCATTTCCTTCTCCGAATTTATCCGACAATTTACGAGAACTGTCGAGAGCAAAAGAAGTTAAGTATGACGTCACAATTATCTCGCACTATTTTCCCGTGATAAATTTAGAGGTGGATCAAGCATTGTACTGGGTGTAACGTGTAGTAAGTACTCGACATTTCAGTGTTAACGGCGACTCTTCGGCTGATTAGTTTTGTTTTGATACTTATATTTTTTTATTTAGTGAAGAGGATAATATACATGCAAGTTCCGTGTTTAATTAACTGTCATATCGATCAAATGCATACGTTAGGTAGGGACGAAAAATATTTCATTAGAACTACATGCAGCCACGTCATTTTGTAAAACATAAATAGAAAAAAAAAGAGAAAAGTTAAACGGTAGAAATATCTAAATTGCATTTGGTCAAACCTTTAAATAATATTGGAATATCACACACCTAAAAGGGGAGATGGCACATGTCTACAACGCATATATAGCATACAAAAATAAAAAGATTAAAAACAAAAATGATGTAACAGAGGAAAATAATTAAAAATCAGATAACAACAAGGAACAAAAAGGGAAATAACACTGACACGCAATTTATTGTTTACTGATTTTATTTTGCAATTCTCCCCAAGCATTATTAAAAAGTAAAAGAAAGATGATACATGATTGTATTTGCATAAAAAAAAACAAACGACTTTGTATTTATCAAAATATTTTGATATGTCTGCTTTACATTTAAGTAATGCTCAGTGGTAGTTGGTTTATATATATTAGCCTAGCTAGGGCTGAATAATTCGAATAAATGTTTTATAACTTCGGGTTCCTGGCGGGGGTCAAAGTATTCGAGAAAAAGCCAAAGTTTTAGTTTGGGGTAAGTCCATGGGTTGCATTTAACAATGATGAGAAATGTGTAGTTCCTTCTGCGCTCGCGCCAACAGTCACACCGTAAAACATATTATTATATTGTACTATGTTTTATCACATGTTTATCACATGTTTATCTCAATATAAAATGAATATCACTCATGAAATACATTTTTCATATAACACTGTGTATTCTTTCGCTGTGTGACGTCATATTAAAAACACGTACATACTAGGCCTATACTTGTGTATTTTGTTTTAAAAAATACGTTATGTCGGTGAGCAGAATTCCTAACAATACAGTCGTGAAAGGGTACAGGTGTGGTGAAATCTTGATAATGTGAAAATGATGAAACCATTTATGATGTTGAAATCGAAGGGATCGATATTTGTTTATAATTCTCTCAATATCGGCTTGAAATTGTACCGGCGAAAAAGCAGACGATGGCAAGTACATCTTCTCATGTCCAATCAACTAGAGGTTCAGATATAGATAATTTTGTTCATGAACAAAAAACAAAAACAATCTAAAAAAATATATATATATGTGATATGAATTTGCTGAAATGTTTGAAGAAACTCAGAATGAAAAGCAAGCGATTGAAACCATTCCTCCCCCAAATTTAGCGATTTTTGCTTGGCATTCGGAAATCCGATGGTTTCAATTATGAACCGAATGCATTAAGAACATTTATGAGTAGCTTTGTCAGGCATTTACGGAGAATGAAATATGGCAAAGGGGAAGGGCAATATATCCCAAAAATCAGACGCAATAACGGACACAGAAATAAATCACTTATGGGAAAAAGAACTGTTGGGTGTAAATAATCCCGAGAGTGTGATCAATTCCTGTGGCTTTTTAACACTATATTTTTTGGCCCCAAGGGCTCCGACGAACACAGATCAATGACATTGGGGGTTGGAAATCTTTTGAAAAAGGTAGCAGCGGTTGTTTTCAATTTTCAATGAACGACAATCCAAAACCTGACAAGGGGTTAATCCTCAAGACGTTGTCAAACCAAAAATGTGGGAATATTAGGAAGTACATGTACCTGATCGTTGTCCAATAAAAATATAAAAAGAATTAACAAAGAAAAAAGACCCTCTAATTTCTGCAATTCCAATGACTCGTTTTATTTGGCAACTCACACTCAACAATGCGCGATTGCACATGAAGACCAATGGTTTAAAAGACAGCTCGTAGGTGTCAATAAATTTGGACTGATCATGGAAAGGTGTTTTGCATAAAACTGTGATCAAAAATGATATCTTTGTATGTTTGGCTTGGATTTTTTTCTTAATGCGTAATATCGTTACCATCACAAAAATGTGTTGTGCTGCTTGATAAAACGAACTTCTATTATGTAGAAATAACGAAGTTTAACTAGTTAACTTGGTAAAAAATGTGTGACAAAAAGAATACTTCTTGATTTGTGATGGTATATGATTTTTATCCAACTCGCCAAGGCTCGGGGATAGAAAACACACACAACTCGTTCGATAAAAATCATATACCATCACAAACCATGAGAGATCCGATATAGATATAGATATAGATATATATATATATATATATAAGGGTTGGAAATAAAGGCCCACCCGACTGCCCGAGACGGCCTGTTTCTCAGGCGGGCGGGGGCGAAACTTCAAAGGACAGCCCGGCGGCTGGGCTAATTTTAAAAGCTAGTTCCTATTTTCAAACCGACTATTTCTATTTTAATAGTTATTTACCTTATTCACAAAAATTGAATTTAACATGACCCCCCAAATCAATCTCCAAGAGTTCAGGTTGCTGGTTTATAAGATGTAAGAGCAGTTTGAGATAGTAAAACGTGACAGACGGACGGACGGACGGATGGACGGAACAGGATAACAACAATATACCCGAACTTTCTTTAGAAAGTGCGGGTATATGCAATGAAAGTATGACATTTCAGTCCAAGGGAAAACAAATTTTTATAGAGAGCTCTTCTTTTCATTGAAGTAAGTACCACGACCATCCAGCCCTCTTATGGTTGGTTGATAACCATGATGATTTAACGAAATTTTATATATTCAGAGTCACATATAACCATAAATGTGTTGATAATTGTTGATGTTTTGATCGTATAAATAAACAAAATGTGTATATTGATTCAAAATCCATGTTTAAAGATGATAATAAACATATCGGGAAGTAAATTATTGACAGCTGCCTACGTGATGCGGTTCAGGTCTGTTATAAAGTAGAAGAAGAAGTTATAAATTATTCTTTAAAAAAATAATTAAAAACGATACATATATAAATAATTATCTTTTATGAATTACTGAGTTTGATTAAATTTCACGCTTGAATTACCTAAAAACTAAAAACTATAATGTACACTTTTCAAAAATGCAAAATCTGCTCTATATATTCCGTGTGATTCTTTAAATCTTACCATAAACTTCAACCTCACACAGATCGTTAAAGGCGTAAGTGGAATATCCAGCAGGAAGCGGACGATGAGTCCTGTTGTTGTAGTATATGACATATCTCCCATGTTTAAGGCATTCTATATTGATAGGGTTGGGTATTGTTGCTCTGGTATAGCTGTTGTCCTTGAAACACAGTATCCAGTCCTTTTGGTAGATAGTGTTCGATACGTAGATTGAAAATCCGATGAATCTACTCGTAAAGTAGTTGTTTTTATCTGTTAATTCAAGAACACCGACATAAAACTCATTTTAGTGTAGGATAGCCACAGGTTCAGCAAATTTGTAAAAAGTACGAGGGTTGTCCAAAACGTTCGTGGACAATCGCGTTTTTGTCATTTTAAATGGGTTTATATATACATATTGTGTATCGAAATATTTGTCATAAAATTTCAAAATCAAACTAAAGTGGTGTTAAATGTTTTCCATAAAATTAAGCTAAAATTATTATGCATCAAAGGGTCGCAGAGAGAACGCACGGTCCAGTGTAGAAATTGTCCAAACATTGTAATTGAGTTTTTAGATATGAATATTTACAGTTTTTATAAAACATGTCAAAACTTCATAAGCTTCTATTGTGATGTTGTCTGTATGGTCTACGGCATTTTCATACGTCAATTGAAGCCGTTTTCAAACTAACAGAGGACTTTTAAAAGATATTACGGCAGGAACATGTCTTTAAAAACGCCAAAGAAAGCAACGTCGGCATATCGCACGGAACAGCGCGCCATCATGAAATTCTATGTAGACTGAGGTAAAACATCGATAGAAACGAAACAAATGATGAAGGAAACAGGAAAAACATCAAAGAAGTTCGAGTTTACTTATGTACAAGTGATACGAGCGATTTTTTGATGAAACGTGCGATTGTACCCTCAGGCCAGTCGATGAATGCAGCATATCACTCTCGGATAAAGCCAGGACTACGACGTTATAGAAACGGTGTTATAAATCAACGTCGGACTGGGCCGTGCAGCCTGTATAGGCATTGTATATATAATGATAACTTTAGTATAAAAATGTACATTGCTCTGATTTTTATACATATACATTATTATACTCTATATTAAAATATTATAATACTTTCCTGAAAATGGCGACATTATTTTGAATAAAATTATATGTGTCCATGATCTTAATGGATAACCCTCGTATGTCTTAAGAAAAATACAAACTCATTACTCTGAACCAAAGAATTGTGCATGTTTTTGTATACTCGATGGGGGGAGGGGGCACATTGTTCTTATAAAATAAATTCTATAAACTGAGGTATAATTTGAAGATTTTCTTGCATCGCAATTGACGTCACCAGGCCTTATTTAGTGACAACACGTATTGTTTGTAATCATCTTTAAGACTTGTTTGTCGTCGTTTTTATACGTGGTTCTCTTTCATAAAAAAAAAGTCTAGTTTTTTTTCAACAAACTTAAGATAAAAACATATTAAGATGAAAACATTTTGACCATACATTGACTTAAATAACAAATATCTTTGAAACTTAAAAAATGGCAAGAATATGAGGCAAAAGCAACTCAACTCGTATGGTTACAGTTCGTGGGTTATTAACAAACGGATTTTTACACATTACGGATATCAATAATTTAATGACTAGTGTTTGAAAGCAATTTCCGATAAATCGCACAGGATGAAGCTGTGAATACTCGTCAACTGAAAGGTAAGTTATAGGTCCAAAAAAGAATGCCATTTTTTAAAGTTTGTTATTTTTCAATTACTTTGTAGATGACAAAATGAAACAGATCCATACTGTTTCGCATGTATTGAAACTGAACAAATACGTATGCTTAACATAAATATATCCAGATAAAAAATCTAATATGAACATCCTTTACTTTCACTTCGTTAGTCGATAAATACCCCAAGTGTCATTGTCTGTCCTGTATTGTATAAAAACATGATGCAAGTTCCGCACTCCTCCCAGATCTACCCGCCATTCTGCTATTGATTCAAGATTTGCTGATATTGCACACTGTCCTCCACTTGGGGACAGATCTGACTGACGTCCGTCAACAGCCAAGGTTGCTGCCCATGGTGTGCCATGAAAAGGATAACGCTGCCAGGCAAGTCTATTCAGAGCAATGTTTTCTGTAGAATGTCAAAAATTAAACTTTCAGAAATGTATATCCGGGAATATGTTTTCTTGTGTATCACAAAATTTGCGAAAATGGGATAAATGGGTGGCGTTTTGAATTTGTGTCAGTCTTTTATTGCGTTTTAAAAAAAAGTATCTTATAGAAAGTGATTTAGATTTAATTTCTGCATATTAAATAATTTGCGATTTAAAAGAGATCGCAAAAAATCAAAAATTGGATGATCGCTAAAATTACCAGATATTCGGTACAGTTACACTTCGGTATTTCGAACATGAGATCTGGAGTACCACGGATATCTCGAGATAATCTGTGGTCCATGCTATTTTTACTATATAAGTGATTTAAAAAACCGGTCCATGCCATTTTTACTAGATAAGTGATTTAAAAAACCTGTATGTCGAACACTAAAATCTCGTATACCTCGCTTATCTCAAAGTATATTTACGACCGCAGTCACTCTAAAACTTGCGTTATTCCAAAGTTAAGTCAATTAACCTCCACAGTGATTTCATACAACAATTTCATAGGTGTATTCACACCTTCAGTACACTGTCGCTCTGTAATGCCGTTTCCACGGTCTATTGAACAGATCCGTAAGTATATCACGGGATCCGTGCTATTTGGATGCCACCTGTGATTTTCACGCCTTAATAGCCCCAAGCTGTTAAAAACTGTTTCTATGTAATTACGCAAGCCAGGTTATCGTCTATATTTGAATAGTGACATCGAAAGACACGATGATTAAATATAGCTTTTGGTGATTATTGCGTTGGGAAAAATGTATCAATGATAATGATAAGCGCTTCTAAGCACATCAATTAAATAAATACTATTTGGAGTATATAAATATGTGCTAGAAATTCAATCTTCAGTACACATCATGTCTGATAAGCAATCTATCAAAGTGCCCGGTCTCAATTCCGGGGGATGGTTAAATTATTCGGCAATGGTGTTAAAAGAAAACTTATGTATTTATGACTTAATGTAAGATGGTGTTGTGATTAAATAAACTGAAATAGAAATGTTAAGTTGCGTTTTCCGTGTTTGTTCTTTTTACCCTTATCGGTTTATCAATTTATATAGTGTTTTGTATATCCCGTTATCAAAATTGCTGACAAACAAAGACGAACACAAGTCTTCTTTTAAAAAGTATTGCTTTACCAGATAATTGAAGAACATTTATTTTTTTTTAAATATTTATTTTAGATATGAAATAAAAACATGAAATCTTTTAGTGTTTTATTAAACAATAAGAATTACGATAACAGAATTGGCTATATACATGTGTGTATACGCATATATAGAAACATAATGTGCATACGCATGTCTAGAAACACAATAATAGACCAACTGTCATTAACTTCGATATCTTGAACCCACAGATAACTCAAAGTGTTTACTTGGTCTCGCCAAATTCAAGATAGCAAATTTGACACAATCTAACGGTATTTATTTTTCACAAATGAACGCTGGTCCTTGTATTCACAGAGATATAATTAATGCAGTAGGAACAATTTCGACATTCTATTAGATACATATGTCATTACCACGAATTAGCAAAACCATTATATATCTAAAATTCATTGTACCAGAAAGCTTATAAATCCATTAAAAATATCAAAAGTAGAAAATAAAATGTCGATGATCATATAGCTGCCTTCCATTTTGAAGCAAAGATAAACTGAAGTATTATAAATATTATTTGATGTCGAAAAAGCCCAGCGTTTAAATTTACAATTTAAAAAGATTGAAGTAAACTGTTTTAAACGTGCATGTGACTATGTGTACACTTTGGGGTTTGTTAAGTATAGTCACTGGCTTGTACTGACGAATTAACACTTTTTAATACTATTTCATTTTTATCAGGTTTAGAAAATTGCTTCTCAGCTTGAACAGGAATATATTTCCTGGTTTACAAAAAATACCTAGTAAATAATATGAGTACTTGAATTTATAAAAGTTTCCTTGTTTCAGTGTTATTACGATAATGTTTCATATAATCTGATGGGGTATTAATACATAATTTGCAATAACATAATTTTAAGTAAATGCCTACATGTATCATGATTTTCGTGATATTTATTTGCACATATGGTTTGCATGCATATCGCATTGAAATGACATGCCAAGTTTTATATCTACATATGAATAGTGGTATTCACTTCGTGTCAGTAACTCAGAGCATCTGAAGTGTATTTGTTACATTGTTTAGAAATATTGTTCGTAAAACACTGTGTTTGTTGATCATAATAATTTTTTTTTAAAATATAGTCTTAGTTTGCACAGTGTGTCGACCAATTCTTCGTATTCACAGTTCGATGAAGTCATTGTTACGTGTATAAACTTATAGTAATGATATATTTTATTTTTGAAATGAGGGCCAAATAGTTCTGAAATCAAAACACATTCAATTTCATATAACAATTATTCACAAAGGGAGTTATGTGACCTTTACATATAGGGCCCAGATTGAATGCAATTGGTACGTTCAGATTGCCAAAATCTGTAAGCGATGCTGAATAAATACAGTAAAACTCGTTTATACTCTGTCCCGAGTTTTTGCTTCCACCACTTGTCGCTTGATATTTCGAAAATCATAAATACCTTAGTGCCCAAAGTACGTTCATCTACTAATATGAAAAATGTCCAGATTATCTGTTTTGAAACGCCCCCTCTACCTCTTCAGGTTTCAATACACAAGCCAAAATAGTAAATCTACGGGGATTTTGCATTGCATCAGCCATGAAATAGCCCGAATGATAACGTTGAAAAATTGTGCATGGTATTCCGAGTAATTCCGAATGGAGAAAAGATGTCAACATTTCCCATTATAAATCTCCGTAAGAAATTTGTTTTCGTTCATGTGAATTTTTATGAGTGAAAAATGAAAATGTGTCAATGAAGATATCCTGGATATTTTCCCTTTTAACTATTTCAACTGTATTTCTTTCACAGGTATGTGTATTTTTATTAAAAATCATCAAAAAGCGATGGAAGCAATAACTTGGGACAGACTATAGTACGAACAGGGATAGAGCGAAATCTCGGATTTAGCGAAGGTTTGGGGAGTCCCCGGCAGAAATTTTAATAAATCTTTGCAAACTTTAACGGTTATAACGAACTCGGTTATCACAAATTTACGGATATAAGCATCTTTTATAACAAAATGGTATATCGTTTTAAAACCTAGAAATTGCAATAGACATACATGTAATTTTTTATATGACTTTAAATTCCAAAAAAAAAAAAATCCCTGCATTTTCCAGCCAGTTATTTGAGGTTTCTAGAGAAGGTATTTTATTTCAGGTCTCATTAAGCACAAATCAGAAAGAAAACACATATATAGCAAATCGCTAAACCTATTACATTTGTATAACGAATTTCTAATACAGATATCATAAATTACGGATATAACGAAGTAAATACAGGACTTTACTATAACCGAGTTTTACTGTATCATCATTATGAAGGGTGAAAGGTCAACAAATTTCCCTGTAGATGTACTTTAAAGTTTGTATATTTTTTATTTTAGCCATAAAATATTTTTAGAAAAGATACAAACAATGAAGTTTAGCTTTAAAATTTCACCTTTTTAAATATTTTCATTTAAAACTGTTCTCCACAAGGAGATTAATAAAAATATAGCATAAAAATTGACACAACAATCCTGCCTTTTTAAAAAAACAATAGAAAGAAATATAATTGTTTCTTTGAAAATTTAAGAATTATGTATTGTAAAGTTTCATTTCATCGAAATTTTGGGATGTAAAAGATTTTGATTTCTACTTAATGGTCCTTTCTTAAAATGTAAAAATGTGTATTGTTTTCTTTAGTATTACATGTAAATATACACTCGAGTGATTATCTTACTAGTAAATATTGCTTATGTAATTCAAACTCTCTGTATTTTATTTTACCATTTATTTTTATAATCTTTGATCTGTTTTTTCTCTTTTTTTCTTTTTGCTATTTTTGTTTGTTTGTTTGTTTGTTTTTTTTTTGCAAATTTAATTTGCACCTCTCTCTTTTCTCTTACCTAAGAGAGGAATTATATTAAAGCTTTTGGCTTGTTTCCCAATATCATTGTACACCTTGACAATTATTTGTTCCTGCCAATAACATAAACTCACCACACATTGTTAAAATGAAATAATACTGCATAGATATTGGTAAATGTTAGTAGATGAATACAAAAAATTAATCATTTTAAATCCATTCACTCACCATATGTATTCACAGTCCAAAAATATTCGATGAATAGGGCAAGCCAAATCATTTCATTCCACTATCGAATGTTACTCTAATTGGACCTAAAGTGGTATATCGACCCTAAGATGAGAAAACAAAAACAAACATGCTTTATAAAGTATATTAAACATGAAGCTTATTAAAGGGTACCTGCAACGCCAGCCAATTTTTTATATGTTAAAGATCGCGATTTAAAATAATGATCCTGAAAGTTTTACTGCTATCGTACCATTACCTTTCGAGATATTTGGCAAAAACCCGAATTCACACCTGAACAACTATTGAATCAAGCCGTTTCGGTGCGAGATGAGCCGTGACGTCACGGGGTCAACGCCGCCATTTTGGATGAAAGAAAACAGTGTGATTTCTCTCCACTTTGAACGATGATTTCTCAGTGAATATGAGCGTTGAGCGTTTTGATTACCTACATTGTGTGTTTAGAACGATGACTGAGGACACTCCACCAACCCAGTCAAGAGGGGGTAAAAGATGTGTTGCCTGGGGATGTTTAAAGACTTACAAGGACGGTGATGTGAGCCCTCATAGCCTTCCTTTTGATCGTCCAGAGATTTTGCGTCAGTGGATAAATTTTGTGAAAACATCGCGTAAGAACTGGAATGGTCCTTCAAAGTACTCTGTTTTGTGTTCCGATCATTTTGAAGCTGATGCATACCCTGCAAAATACCGGATAATGGAGACCATGGGACGGATTATTCGATCCAAAACACTTATTAAAGACGCAGTGCCGACAAAACAATCCAAGAACCTTCAACAACATGATATTGAGGATATGGAAACGGAATCAAGTGGTAAACGCCCTGCAGGCTCCCAAGGAACCCCTAGGGCCATGAAGATAGTCAGAAGAGGAGGATATCACAAGCGGCAGGCTCTACGGGTAAGTTATGTTGTTTTAAACATGGAAAGTAAGTTTAATGTATTACATATATCCATATACATATATCCAAAGTATAAAACAAAACTCCTATCCAACAATGACAACTCAAATCAGTTGTATAGGCAAGGGTAATTGCTTGATTTCTAGTTTTATAAAGATACAGATTTGTTCAAACTGTATTATGCTCTCCTATATTTGTGCAATATACAAATTGTAAAATATAGAAACATTTTAACAAGACCTTGGACTTTCGTTAGGATGTAACTATCTTTTTCTTGCGTTAAAATAAGTTAAAATGACGCTGATTTCAAGTGAAATATATACAGATTGCGTAGTTTTAACTCAAAATCGAAACAAATCTTGTTGATTACAAAGAGTAATGGCTGAGTGGCCAACAATGAAATAGACAGGCCTACGTCACAGTGCTGTTTGACACAACTACCCAAAGTCCAAGCTCCTGTTAAAATGGTTCTATATTGCCCAGTGGCACATTTTTCACCAGACTGAACGCATTGTACATGTAGATTCTATCAGAATTTGATGAGAGACTAAATTCAGTCCAATGTCTGGATGAAGAGGAGGCACAACCAGCTGATGAGGACATCCAGTCTGAAGTGTTGGTAGTTCCAATACTTGAAGAAACCAATGTACCATAAAAAAGTTCCATAATATTGTTCAATAAATTTGTGTGCACGGTTTACAAAAAAAAAGAGAAAACTTTATTTTTACTTATATTTGGTCATTTTGCACAAGTGTAATAAAATATACGAATATCACTTTAGGTTGTGGAGACATCAGAGAAGACTGTTTCCGTGGGCACGCAGCTGTCCATGATGAAGCCTGCACATAAATCCCACTCCACCCAGACAAAATATCAGGTCAAAGACCAAGGTAATATGTGTTGACTGTTTGTTGAAGTTCATTTTTTAAATGTAAAAGATTTTTAGTACTAAAAAAGAGAAAATTAAATGAAAACTTGTTTATTAATTTTGTTCCAGTTGTACAAGTTGGTATATCAGTGAGGATGAAGGATATTGCTGTGATTTGCAACTTATTGCATGCACTCCCCCCCCCCCCCCCCCCCCCCTTGTGAGACTTGGACAGGAAAAAGTCCCGGCACAGTCGTCATCTTTTGAACCCACACTTTATTCAGACGATACCCTAACGGAAGATGCTGAGGAGGATGATGATGATGGTGAATATTCTATGGGTGATTCCTACGACTCTGATGATTCAGACGAAAGTGGACAGGGGTTAGCTTTAAAAATATTTGTTTGATTACAATGACATTACTCTGGTTATTTAATTAATAGAGTGTTAAAACATCATTGAAAAACAAAGGACTCTTATCACAGAATAAACTTTTAATGTTGTTTAGATCAATTTTTCTTTTCTTTTCAAGTTTTTATGTACAAGTAAGATTCTATCTTTCTTTTATTTAGGAATCAACATCCTGAGAAATTTATTGTGTATGAAACAGAACTTTTGGACTTGTTAAGTAGTTGTCCGTCATGTATTAGCCAAACACTAGGGGAGATTGACCACTGCAGGGGGACATTCATATCAGTCTTCCAGGAATGTGGTGTCTGTGGATATCAGCGAACATGGCGAAGCCAACCAATGATTGGAGCCATCCCTGCTGGAAACTTTGAGCTCTCCTATGCAATATTATACTCAGGTATGATTTTAAGCAAAAGAAAAAAAAAAGAAAAAAAGGAAAAGAAATAGGATCTATAAAAACTTAGTCAATGACTGGCACTAAAATGTCTCTGTAATTTGTCATATTTTTATTCTCATTAAATTTGTTATTTTAGGTTCACTGCCATCAAAGAGTATCAGAATGTTCAAGTTTCTGAATATGGCAGCTATATCCATCAGGACATTTATGTATCATCAGCAGTACTACCTCCACCTAGCCATATTACAGGTGTGGAAAAACCATCAAGCGGCCTACATTGAGGATTTTCAGGAGTTAGGGCGAGATGGCCGTGCAGACACACCAGGACATTGTGCCATGTTTGGTAGCTACGCACTGATGGATTTAGAAGAAAACAAGGTTGTGGATATGCAACTTGTCCAGGTATTTATGATTTGCTTCTTTCCAAGTAATGTGGTTACTAATTAGGTTAAATTTTGGAAAAAAATATTGCAAAAAATTGTCTTTAAATGGTTCTTGTAAATTTTTGAATCTGCATATGAATTTTTTTTATGTTTTCTATGCAATGAAGTAAGGGGCAGCTGCCACATGGAGAAAGAAGGCTTGGTGACAGCTGTTCGTTACTTGGAGGACAATGGTGTTGCCATCAGTCATTTGATAATTGACCGCCATCTTCAAGTTGCCAAGTGGGTCAGAGAAAATATGTCTGAAACAACTATATAGATGTATGGCACGTTGCGAAAGGTAAATACACTAGCCAATTTCAATTTGTTATCTGAACATTACTAAAGGCAATGTATTAACTGAACATAAAAATAAAATGATTATTTATTGTTAGTATTCAAAAATACAATAGTACATATCACTTTGTAATACTATAACTGAATGCTATGTATTAATTGAACATAAACATGAAATTATAATTATTTATTTTTAGGACTGAAGAAGAAACTGGTAGCACTAAGCAAAGAGAAAGATTGTGGATCAGAAGTATCACCAATCACCTCTACTGGGTGCCCTCAACAACACTGGAGGGAGAGGATGAGGACGTCAGGTGGGAGAAATGGCTCAGCGTCTTCAGACATGTACAAAATATACATGTTGGCCATGGGGACCACTTCTGTCAATGTGAGCATGGAGAGCGACAGAAGAGATCGCTCAGGCCAGGTAAGAACAGATCATATTTTAATCTTGATGTGTATAAATATTATATTTTTGTCTTATTTTTCTATAACTTTTTTATTATTATACATATATATATATATTTTACTTCATTTAGTATTTAGTTATTTATATTTTCGTTAGGATCAAAGGTGGTTGAAAAGTTGGAGGGCATTATCAACTCTTGTAAAAACAAAGCTTGAGTGCTTACTTAAAATGAACCAAAAAGTATTCACAGTTAATTCACTCGTTACAAAAGTTTTTGTCTTAGTTTATATACTTATATACTCCTCTTATATTCAGGATATGTAGACTCCTTGCTGGATGAAGTGACATCTCGAGTGGAGGTTGGAGAAATGCCACATCATGAGGATGTTGAGGATGTGCCACCTCCACTGTGTCACCAGTTTATTCATCCTGAGAAAGATGTTGCCGTTCAGTCACTACTGACACGTTTCACACGAAATTGAAACCCCTGTACTGGTCATCCTCTGCAGGTAAGGTATAACGAATCAAATGGACTGCACAGGCGGGCAGTGGAACTCGAACAGTTCTGCCAAGCCATCCCCAGCACCATCTAACTAGTTGACGATAATTGATGTATCGGAATCGCCTGAAATTAGAGGAGAAAGTTTTAAGAATGGGCCAGAAACTCTTTGTTATTATTGTTTTTAATATATTTTATCACTGTTACTATGATACTCTCATAATTTATCGCTGTTACTATGACACTCTAATAATTCATGTGTATGATGTTCCTCTAAGGTTTTATTATGAATGTGAATAAAGCTTATTACCCATTGCTCTCTGGAATTTCTTATACTGTTGTCTGTAAGCAAAATATGCTATCTGCAGGACAGTTCGTTGAAGACATGCAGGTGCAAAATCAGTAAGCTCTGTAATACAGCACTTTCCTGGTTCTCCGTTAATGACAGCAGAGACTTGTTGTATTTCTCTGCAGCACACTGACTCCGCGTTGGTTGGCATAGAAGGGCAGTGTCCACAAGTGCACCTGTTGAATAGAATGGATATGAGAATAAACCACATTTAATTTGGTGCATAAAGTATCATATACTTAGAAATGTGTTTTAATGGGAGTAACAAATCATTTTTTTTTTCAGAAGGGGTTTAAAAAATGTAGTGGAATATGTTCCCAACTTTACAGTATGTTACTTCATAAACGTGCAAACTCAAAACTACCAACTCTGATGTGACTTTATAAGTTAAATATTCATAATCAATAAGTGATAAATGAAGTAAAAATAAAAATAACAAATTAGTTTTATAATTAATGCTTATTTTCTTTAACTCTTTTCCGCGTTCTAAATTCTCAAAACATCCCTTACCAGTCATTGTTTCCAACCCGCTCGACATGGCGATCAGGTGAATTTGGTGGGGGAATTTCTTCATCTGTATCGACCTCTGGGTCAAACTGATAGGGTCTGACACCAAGTCCAATGTCCCCTTCATGGGAATCATCGAACGAAGATGATCCACCATACGTATTAATAACGCAATCGTCACTAAAACTCCCCATATCTGCACTTCTCTCCATATTACCCGCTTGTTTGGTTAACCCCGTGACGTCACTTCCGCCCAAAGCCTCGATATCGCCTAATTCTATTTTTTGCTAATTGGATCTTGAAAACAGGTAAAAATAGCAACTTTTGAAGCGGCGTACCTCTTTTATTTTTGCCCTGATTTCGATGCGGTTTTTTGCAATGTGTTTTAATTAATAGACATTTTAACATATGTTTAACTGCGGATGGACTGCAGGTACCCTTTAAGCTAATGAATTATAAAATGCATCTTAAATGCATCTAAAACTATGTATGGTTTAACTGCGTTTACCAACTTATAGAGAATACATACCGCTTTTAAAGTCATGATAAAAAATAATTACCTTTAATTAAATTTGTGATAAATAAAATTCGAACTTATACCATAGCAGCATTTGTTTAGCTTGTAACCAGTAAGTAAAAAAGATGTGCATGACAGTGTAGTTACAACACAACAACTATAACCTACGTTCAATTTTGTAATGAACTGAAGGTCTGATTCATCGATTGAAATTTGTTTTAAATCATTTTGATTCAAGTTAGAATTTTATAAGAAGAGCATCTTACCAATGTTGCCAACAAGTTATCTCTCTCAATGGACACTTCAAAAAGAGACTATGTTACGCACACATATCCGTTCATAAGAATATAACGTAAACTTTGTCTTCTTCCTGTATAAATATCTAAGTGGTGTTTTAATATATAGTGGCTATTTTCGTCATGGTTTGTCGTTTTGTGAATATGTACTTAGCAGCTGTTCGGTATATAAATCAATTAAATTCATTTATATTCTTTCAAAACTTTAAAAATGACACATAAAGTACATTTGTACAGTAAGATATAAAATAAAATGCTTGAGTTTCTGATTGACAACATCTATGTTCTTTTTGGAAGTCTGACCCCAGGATAATGAAGCAATTTAACAATGTTATATCAAGACACTTTGAATAGCATTTCAATTTTGACAGTGGGTTCAATGAAGAATCATTAAGAATGTGTACAATTTTTGACTAAAGTCTTAGATTGTTTCATGATCCTGAGGCCAGGTCTTCCGAAAATACATTGGATTTCCCATTGGTACTGATTGCGCGTCATTGTTAGCATACCTATTTCTATATTCATATGAAGCATAATTTAATCAAAGACTTACACAGGAAAAAGGAAAACACTCGCTGTGGCCTTCAACTCGACATTTAGGTATATCAACGACATATTATCAATTAACTATTGTTACTTCCATACTTACGTCGACTCGATATATTCCAGTGAACTTGAAATAAAGGATACCACAAAGTCAAAGTCATCTGTTTTATATTTAGATATTTTACTAGAAAAAGAAACCAATGGTAATCTAACAACAAAACTTAATGATAACGGAAAATAAACACTAATCATACATGTAGTAAAATACCAATATGTATGAAAAAAATGTACGTGGTATATTACTTGCACTTGAAGAATGTTACGTTACTTGAAGAGGCACCACCGTAAAGAGACAGAGTAATTCAAAGTTCAATATTTTTTTTCTATTGAACGTGTTATCTGATTGATTCTAAAAGTCATGTGACAAAAGATTAAACCGTTAAGCAGTCGGTGACAAATTTCATTTTACTTTACCTCTCTGTTGCTTATTTTTTTCAGCTATTTAGTTATCTAGCTTTTTTCCAGAAAAAAAAATCTGCAACAAACATTGTTTTAGTATTCGAGTTTGGTTTTACGTTAAGGTGGTATGGGACACCTATCTATATTAATGTGGATAAAAGTACATAATTATCAAAATACTTTCACCGGTTTAGAACTTTCAAATTTTACAATATTTGACCCCCAAAAATGTTTTAAAAATTTTTGAAAAGATATAAATTAGAAAAGACCCTGCATGATTCGAACTCATGATTTACAGATTCGTAGTTAACGTTCTAAACCATTGCGCTACGCTGTTAGTTAACAATTTCGTAAAAGAAAACATTTATAAAATTATATTTTATTTCATTTTTTATTTCGATTGGAAATACATCACAATATGGAGGTGTCCCATCACTACTAAGTCATAAAAGTACTGACATTCCCATTTTTTACTGATAAACTTAGACATTTACTGACAATGTACTGACATTAATGATAAACTTAGAAAAGTACTGAAGTTTTTACTGACGGTACTAAAAAACGTACTGACAAACTTAGACAGTACTGATAAACTAAGAGGAGTATTTACACTTTTTACTGACGGTACTGAAAAACTTAGAGAAGTACCGACAAGTACTGATAAGTACTGACACCCTTGTTCTTACGAGAGCTTAAAAGGTGTGAAATTGTATTAAATAATGCAGTTTAAATTAAAATAAAGAATTAAACGATTATTAAACTTATTAATAACATTTTCCTTGTATGAAAATGTCAATTTGATATGTAATTTTCATAAGTGAAGAAGAAATTGTGCCTTGTGTTTTAAAATTGGCGGATTTTATAATATCTATGTTGTGAGCATGAGTTTTGATAATTATTTAGAAACGAAAGTCAGTAAAAAATCAAAGGCCAGAACGGCCACAAAGGCGTCGAGCTGACATTTTTTTCTTTTATATAGAATGATACCAATAATTTGAATTTCTGTACTAATAGTCATATCAAATGATATTAGACTTAGAATAGAAAGTATATGAATTATGTTTTCTGCTGCTTTAAAAACAAAAATCAGTATATTTTCTTATAAAATAGGTAGTGGTGCTTTTTTAATACAATAACTCATCATAAAATCGAAGAAATTCCAAAGTTCAAAAATAATTTGTTTCTTTCTGCTTCAAACAGTCTTTGAACAACTTTCACAGGTTCATAATTTGAATACATTAAGTGTGTCCCTAATTATAATAATAAAACATACATTTATTTATTTCAATTCCCGTTTGAAACAAGATTTCCTATGGTATGGTTGTTTACAAACAAATCCACAACACGTGCTATCTAAAATGCTCGACCAAACTAACTGCATTATCGAGTTTATTTTTTGCAACGAAATTACTAGATACGTTTATCGCTTACATTTATTTTGGAGACCGTGCCCGATAAGAAATAAATTTACATCTAAAATGTTATTTCTATCGGGCACTGTCTCCAATTAAAATGTAAGCGATAAACTAAAATAATATCTAGTGAATCTTTACACTTAGGCCTGATTGTATTCATCTGCCATTTCTTGATTAAGCAAATTTATTCTTATGCAATGAGTCGTCAATCACCAGGGAGGCAAAGTTGGGTTTTTTGTACACAATTTAGTTGAATAAATGGAAAAACATCTTGTAATACGTTTAATACTTTTAGGAACTTATTTCTTAATAATGCGCATTTAAAAGGCGGTGCAGCGCGTGAATTTTGGACGATTGCCAATCCAGACGATCGCTAGAAGGCTGCCGAGCATTAGCTCGACGCCTTAAAAAATGACACTCTTGAGCTAAACATCAATAAACTTGATCGCCCATAACAACACCTAGTCATTAGCATTCAATCTACCCGTATTACCCATGCGCGCGGATTTAGAGAGAGTCGGGGGATCTAGGCACCCCCCCCCTCCTTGCACCCTTCATGGACAAATGTAAATTCTTAAATTTGCATAAATATGGCTCAGAGCCCAGCGATCGAAATGATCACCTATATTTTGACTGTTTTGCCTGGTGTAATGATGCATAGAATAACATAGTCTCAATGAAATGTCTCAATGAAAAATTAGTTAATATTTAAATCATGTAAATCGCAATTGTTGAGATTTGCTGTCAGCCATTGGTTTTTTTTCCTGATAAATAATGAGAGCGAGAGAGAGATAGAGAGAGATAGAGAGTTGATTTTTTTCGGAAGGGGTGATTAGTCCGGTCCTTTGACACTTTTTTTTTTATATTTTATCAGTGTGCATTATCCAGTTAAGTAATTCATATGCATTATTGTATAGAATTGTCCTCATACATATAAAGCAATGATACAGTTCATCAATGATTTAATGCATGTATACAAATGCCGGTAACGAGTAAAGTAAATACACACATGCATGATTTTAAATCAATGTTTCAGGTTTAAGATCAGAAAAAATATCATACATTTATTTAAATTTGATTTGAAAAATGAAAAATATAAGAGAGCAATTAAGTTTGAATTCATGTCACTAAGTCAAATGATGTTCCGAGTTTAGAACTCTTCCTTTTCATGTTTAAAATTCTTAGAATTGATAAATCAAAATTTTCACTTTCTGTTTTCTTTACTTGACAGACTGGAAAAAAAGTATCAAGTTGTGTTAAAACAACTTATTGCATTATTGTTAAGCAATACCGAGCATTGAGATCTTAGGACGTGTGTGTATACACTTGTGTCTGTCACCTCATTGTTCCCAATCTCGCTACTGTGCACTGCAAATTATCAAGAAGGGCTGTGTAGAGTAGCTATTATAAAATCACTTACTGACTATTCAGATCTTAAGAAGTGTGTGTATATATAGTGTGTATACATACATGTACACGTGTGTCTATCATCTCTTATTCCCTATATATCTCGCGACCGTGCACTGCAAATTGTCAAGAAGGATTGTGTACAGTAGCTATTATATAACCACTGACCGAGTGTAAAAAAGGTCAACATCCTCTCCTTTGAAAACTGTAACTTCAATCAACCAGTTCTTAAACATGTGTTTTCAAGATTTTTGATCGATTGATCTGGTGTAAAATAAAACATTGATGGATTAAAGATTAATTTGACCGCTCCATGTTAATCTAAATAATTATAAGTTATGAAAATTAAGTAGGACAGCTTATTAACTTATTGTGAAATCAATTTCCGGGTAAACTATTAATAGCTTGTAATTCAAAATCAATGCAAACTCTCTCTCTCTCTCTCTCTCTCTCTCTCTCTCTCTCTCTCTCTCTCTCTCTCTCTCTCTCTCCAACAAACTGTACCAATGTTGGTATAAAGTTAACACGAATTTACCATGTCACCATGCAGCTTGCAATAGTTGATTTTTTTTTAGCGCGGTAGGTCTAACTATGGTTAGCCTTACGTTGTATCCCGCATCAAATCTTATATAGAAATGATCTTTTTTTTTTTACATGCGATTTGCTGCATATGGCAAAACATATTGAATTAAAACATTCAGATGTTTTACATCTACAGTTCTGATTCATCGATTGAAATTTGTTTTAAATCATTTTGATTCAAGTTAGAATTTTATAGGAAGAGAATCTTACCAATGTTGCCAACAAGTTATCTCTCTCAATGAACCCTTGAAAAAGAGACCGTTCATAAGAATATTACGTGAACATTGTCTTCTTCCTGTATAAATATCTAAGTGGTGTTTTAATTTGTAGTGGCTATTTTCGTCATGGTGTGTCGTTTTGTGAATGTGTACTTAGCAGCTATTCGGTGTATAAATCAATTAAATTCATTTATATTCTTTCAAAACTTTAAAAATGACACATAAAGTACATTTGTACAGTAAGATATAAAAAAAGATGCTTAAGTTTCTGATTGACAACATCTATGTTCTTTTTGGAAGTCTGACCCCAGGATAATGAAGCAATTTAACAATGTTATATCAAGACACTTTGAATAGCATTTCAATTTTGACAGTGGGTTCAATGAAGAATCATTAAGAATGTGTACAATTTTTGACTTAAATCTTAGATTGTTTCATGATCCTGAGGCCAGGTCTTCCGAAAATACATTGGATTTCCCATTGTTACTTATTGCGCGTCATTGTTAGCAAACCTATTTCTATATTCATATGAAGCATAATTTAATCACAGACTTACACAGGAAACAGGAAAACACTCGCTGTGGCCTTCAACTCGACATTTAGGTATATCAACGACATATTATCAATTAACTATTGTTACTTCCATTCTTACGTCGACTCGATATATTCCAGTGAACTTGAAATAAAGGATACCACAAAGTCAAAGTCATCTGTTTTATATTTAAATATTTTACTAGAAAAAGACATCAATGGTAATCTAACAACAAAACTTAATGATAACGGAAAATAAACGCTAATCATACATGTAGTAAAATACCAATATGTATGAAAAAAATGTACGTGGAATATTACTTACAATTGAAGAATGCTACCTTAGCTGAAGAGGCACCACCGTAAAGAGACAAAGTAATTCAAAGTTCAATATTTTTTTCTAATGAACGTGTTATCTGATTGATTCTAAAAGTCATGTGACAAAAGATTAAACCGTTATGCAGCCGTTGACAAATTTTATTTTACTTTACCTCTCTGCTGCTTATTAATTTTGAAGCTATTTAGTTATCTAGCTTTTTATCAGAAAAAAATCTGCAACAAACATTGTTTTAGTATTCGAGTTTGAATTTACGTTAAGGTGGTATGGGACACCTATCTATATTAATGTAGATAAAAGTACATTATTATCAAAATACTTTCACCGGTTTAGAATTTTCAAATTTTACAATATTTGACCCCCAGAAATGTTTTAAAATTTTTTGAAAAGATATAAATTAGAAAAGACCCTGCAGGATTCGAACTCATGACTTACAGATTCGTAGTTAATGTTCTAAACCATTGCGCTACGCTGTTAGTTAACAATTTCGTGAAAGAGAACATTTATAAAATTATAATTTATTTCATCGTGTATTTCGATTGGAAATACGTGGCAATACGGGGGTGTTCCATACCACCTTAAATGGTCTTAAAATTTCACGTTTAGTGTTGTTTGTATATCAGAGAAAATAAACAGTTTAAGCGATGTTTCGTCTTGACTATCTTTTTTCTCTCCCATTCCTCTGTATATCGGTCTACCATAAAATAATATTAACAACAAACGAAATCGTTTAATTGAAACGTATACCAATACAACACATATTTAAACAATAACAAGACTTGAGCTATGCTTGCAAAACAAAGAATTTCAAATTATGTGTATTGCTTGAAACTCGATATTTGACTTTCAAATTTTGAGGAAGCATAAACAAAACTCATAATAACTAATCAAGACATTAAAAATAGAGAACTAAAGTTTTGAAATATGGAGCTTAAATTGTGTCCAAGTCCTTTTAAGGATTAAAATTCATTTAATTGATGAGATAAGCTTAAGTTACCAATCATGTTTAGAATGAATAAATGAGAGTTTTGTATTGAACATAGCATTCAAACCATTTTTACATTTGTAATCCATAAAATATAATCATTTTATCAACAATCAATAAAGATCTATCAACATTAACAATACGTGCACTTAAGATTTAATTCACAGCTTTTGGATTTTTGTGTCAATTCATGATCAAGAAATAAACGTAACACTTATGTAATAAACCTGAACGAAAGTAATTCGTTTAAAACTACTTAAAAGTAAAAGAATGACTAACATAATTATATCATAATAGAGTCATTAATGTCCCCCCAAAAAACCCCAAAATTAAAAAAAAAGCAGAAAAACATCACATAAACAAAACAAAACAACACAAAACAAATAACAAAAACAAAAACAAAAGGCGAATAAAGCATTCTAATTCTTTAAAAGAAAAAAATGGGAAGCTGTTTCTATTTTAACATTTTAACAGAACCCAGGATACCAATATGTTCATTTGGCCGTGTCAAAGTAAGAGTAAGATCTTTTTAAAAATCTTTTGTCTTTCTAACAAATGCATTCAAATTTTCACATAATATATATTCTTAAAAAACACTTTGTGTTCATAAAAGCAACATCTACCGCTTATTATTCGTATTCTATCCTAATGAAGTATATACATCATAGTTTACTTTTTGGTCAGCATGGTCGAGTTCTTGGTAAGCAGAAAATCCCTTTTCTTGAACATAAATACTGTTAACAACAGTACTCGATTTTTCGACTGATTCGTCCACCTTTTCTTCTCGATTGCGACATCTTACAAGTACTTGTCTAGATCTGAAAGTTAAGTATACTGACATGATGTATTTGCAAATGTTACAAATAGAAAGGAACACTATCAAGTGAAACATGATCCGATTACTAGTAAGTAACGTACATGAAAATCAGGTTGAGAAGAGCACTGACTGAAAACAATACGACAACGGTTATGATGGCATGAAAAGGAACTTGAACTGTAGTTTGCGAAACAGGTTCACCATAAGCTGCAAAAAAGTACCATATATAAGTTTCTCTAATCAATACTTACAGTAACATATGCAATTGTGCAACGATATTTTTTTTTTTTTAGTTTTGTTTTACCTAAATCCGTTTGTTTTTGTTTATTTGTTTGTTAATTTGTGGTTTTTTTTTTTAATTTTAAGATTTGAATTGTTGTGATTAATTTCTGCCTGAGCTACAGGGAACCAGGACACAGTTGCTATTGTCCATTCTTCCTTCTTTTTTTTAATTCAATATTGGGTTATGTTATATATTACTATATATACATTTTTTAAGGTAAAAAAAGAAAGGAAGTTTTACGTTACATGGATTTCATCATATTTTTTTTTTCATTTTTTGTTTACTCTTTTACATGCGTGGTGTTTGTTTTTTGGTCAACATAATTTAGTCTTACGTAATTTCAGCTGTCACTAACATGCATGTAAACGATTAATGTTGTCTGATGTGTTTAGATTCTATTCCTTTTTTATATACAAATGTAGTTTTGAGAAATACCAACACCAATAATTATTTCTCCGGTTTTATTCAAATTTGATATCATTTATTTAAAATACTTTAGGAATTTGGAGCGAGTGAATTTTAATTAACGCTATTATGTAACATTTCTGATTTTATTTCATTTGAACTAAATTAAAACAAACTGAGTAAATGTATATACTTTAAACACAATCAGATAATAGAAAATGTTTTTAAGAAATGATTTAGAATGGGAATATTGTTATCACATTTTACATTACATGAATGCTGTTAAATAACCATACCATTATACGTCGACCATGCAACCGTTGTCTTGTTCTTGAATTCATCTCTTGTTAAATACAAAAAATGAACAGAGACAATAAAATTTTACATGTAGGTATTCATAATGTTTTTCTCATGGTTTGCATAAAAAATGCTATGCATGCACATAGAGTACTGAATAAGTTAACATAAATCGAATATATGAAATGTATGTACATTCAATACAAAGGTCTCCTTGAAAGCCAGAAGCACATCCACGAGGGCACTGACCACTCACTTGGTTACATTTTTCTCCGTACAGATAGAGACAATGTCCACATGTCATAGAGCAATTAGGACCATACGTGTTGTCGTTGCAAACTGACATATGTAAAAAAAGTAATTTCAAACTTCGTTTATAACTTCAAAAAAGTCCGAGCTTTACCGGACACAATATCTCATAGAATCATTTCTGGAATCGTTGACAAAAATTTGAAACTACATGAACATTAAGGAGGCAGTAATAAAACATCTATACAGTTTTTTATCATTCAAAATAACAATATCACTTCATATCATATGATGTAACAAGGTCAGATAACGGTTACATGTAAGCATAATCAGACTTAACTCGATATGAGTTAAGTCCAGTTATCGAAACGAAAAGAAAACTAGCTGATCCACGAAAGACAATTCTCAGTTAACTCCTTTGGTTTCATATGTACAATTTAGAGTTAATGTTCGTGGTTAATCGCGCAATTTTTCATGCTCATCAGCCAGCTTTCTTTTTGGATTTCGCCTTCAAGCAGCAGTTCGATCATTTCGATTTCCAACAATCAGGATTCATTGATCCTTAAATCTCACCAGGAACCAACAAAGTTCGTAAGTTAGATTTGTAGGAAATATAACGGTGAGTGTTTTCTTCCATTTATCATCGCTGCTGGTGTGCATTTATGCAGAATTTGAAAATTATTACAAAATCCCACGTGTACCATTGTTCGTATGATGTTTTTAAATGATAACTTATTCATATGATCACATTGAAACACCAAACTTTTTTGAGTATGTCATGTTAATCATTCTATATGTTCTTAAATATGGTGGTTTAACAGTAGCGTTTTACACCACGTTCTATTATTGTTATCGAGTTCTTAAGGATTCTTTAAACTTTATCTATTACTGTTTAAAATCTTAAGATCCTGTTGCACTTAAAAATGTTGAGAGCACGAAAGTCAAAGAGGAAATCATCGTCCCTATATGCTGCGTTCAATCCAGCGGCCTCAAGATTAGGGCGTGGTCCGAGAAGACAGCCACAACCCCAACCTGCTTCGTCCTCCCCCGAGGCTCTTGTACAACCAGTGGAAATGCCGGTGCCAGACGTCACCATCCCCACACTTGCCAATCAGCAAATTCCAGTACCCCCAACTTCAGGTACTGTTTTACCTGCAAGCAGCATGTTGTCATCCGCTATTGCAACAAACCCAACACCCCTTATCAGCGTCTCAGATAATCTTGGTATCCATGTTCCCCAATCCATTACAGAAAAATTTGGTCTAAATGTTGATCTAGCCACACTTTTGCAATCCAACTTGGATACTGACAAGCCAGACCAAAAATTTTCAATTGTCGACGGTCAGTTAAATATGTCTCCAAACACTTCTCCCAAGAAAATGACAACAGTTGATTCTTGGACTGACGCAGTTATCATTTTTTGTAGCATTTATTTGTTAAGACACCAAGCAGACATTCAGGGCATACGTAAGAACATGCAAACTATCAGGTCAAGGGCTAACAGAAATCCAAATGCTAGTTGGCTGGAGTATGATAAACAGTTTCGGTTAAAAATCTCCACCAGCACATCTATCCCTTGGGGCTCTGTAGATGCCAAGCTATGGCTTATGTATATGGCCAATCAAGCTGTAACACATACCACTCAAGCAAACTTAAAATGCTACGACTTTAATTTCAAAGGCTCTTGTAGCAGACAATCTTGTCACTATCAACATGCATGCATGTATTGTCATAAAAATCATCCACGCATACATTGCTGGTCATCACAGTCAACCAACACCCGTCATAACTCCAATCAATAAACCCAACCAAACAACACTTCTTTTCGTCCCAACTCACACCAATTCCCCCTCCGCCCACGCCAAACATTTCAAACAAGACAAAGGGTTATGTGACATAGGTTCAACTTCAGTTAAGATCGAAATTATGCAGAATTATTTAGATAATTACCCCGACAAAAATACTGCTGAATACCTATCACTTGGTTTCCGTACTGGTTTTCATTTAAATAACACTGGTTTAAGGCTTCCTCTGAAACACAAGAATATGAAATCAGGTCAGGTTCATAGCGTTTAATTACTTGCAATTATCAATAAAGAAATAGGTTTTGGTCGCATGGCAGGTCCTTTCAACAATTTACCTATGTTAAATCTTAGATGGAATCCTGTAGGCATTCTCCCTAAAAAAGATAGGTGTTGGAGATTAATTACAAACCTGTCTGACCCTGGTAGTAACAGTGTCAACGATTTCATTGACCCTGCATTATGTTCAAATTCGTATGCATCCTTTGATCAAGCAATAACTATGATCAGTTCCTTGAGTAAAGGTACCTTGTTATGTAAAATGGACCTGTCAAATGCTTTGCGCTTACTGCCAATCCACCCGTCAGATTTCTGTCTATTGGGCATGTGTATTGAAGGTAAATACTATTTCGACAAGTGTATGCCCTTTGGATGTTCCATAGCATACTCAACATTTGAAAAAAGTTCATCATTCCTACACTGGATACTAGCTAAGAACAGCAATAATCAAAACATGATTCGTTACCTTAATGACTTCATATTTGCGGGTAGTAGTGACACATCTCATTGTACCCAGTGGGCAGAGTCTTTTCAAACATTGTGTCAGCAGTTCGGTATATTTATTAATTCTAGCAAAAACTGAGGATCCTACTAGCAAACTAAGTTACTAACTTTCTTGGGTCTTTCGTAGTCACATTGTTCTTTTTCGAAGCAAGCGCCACAGACGTTACTGCAACTCACCCCATATTTACCTTCACATGCTGTTTAAATCAGTACAACTAAGATTTTATCAAAACAATTTAAAACCACCAGTGACTAAATCGCTATACAATTGGCAGTTATTTTCGAGATGACATTTAAGAAGTTTTGAAGTGAAGTTTTGATAAACAAAGATATATTAAATACCTGCAATGCAAAAATACATAATTATGCATATGCTACCTTCTCTATTCCAGAAACACATCTAAGGCTTACCTCTATCAGTGAAAAGAAATATTAATTAATGTTAGCTACCTTTATTACACATAGATCCTCTATATCCCGGGACACAGCTAATGCAAGTCCCATCCACAATGTCACAGTGTCCATCCTTACAGTTATCTGAGCAGGGAGTGGCGCAGTTCTCTCCGTAATATCCTAAGGTCATACAACCTATAAACAAAATGAAACAAAGAACTCAACATATTAAACCAACTTAATAGTTACGGTTATATTTTTCGACTTTTCAAACTAAAAATTGATGGTTCCGGTAAATAGATGCTCTTAATAGAACAACTATTATATTATATTGTACATTTATTGCATGATGGTGAGGGAAATATGAAGATTTATTCCCCCAAGAAAAATCATATTTCCCGAGGACTTTGCCCGAGGGAAATATGATTTTTCTGGCGGAATAAATCTTCATATTAAAAGCTCTCAGGAAATATGATTTTTCTTGGGGGAATAAATCTTCATATTTCCCGAACATTCATGCAATAAAAGTTTTTATATACCGAACAACATATGATTATTCAAAATAGGTCGATTTCTAATACTTTTTCTACTTGTCAAAAGCAATACTGTCGTCATTGTTTGGGTTTTTTTTTTTATTGTCTTTCTTTTCTTTCAGAAATTTGAATCAAATATAGTAAAATTGGTTTTTGTGGTATAAAGTGAATTTATATGCTTAAATATTTTTGATTTCATCCTATTTGTCATTATCGTATGCTCATATTGGCTTTTTCATAACTTTGGAATGAAAAATCCCGAGGTTTCCGAAGACGTGAGACACGATATTTATTCACCGTGAGACTCGACGTTTTGTTCGCTTTGTCACGTGACTCTCTAGACCAATCATATGACGCGTTATATAAAATAATCATATTGATGTATCATAATATATTATATTTTATCACATGTTTATCTCAATATAAAATGGATATCACTCATATCATAAATTTTTGATATTACACTGTGTATTCTTTCGCCGTGTGACGTCATATTTAAACAGGTACATACTATGCCTATACTTGTTTAGTTTGTTTAAAATAATACGTTATGTCGGTGAGCAGAATTCCTAACAATACAGTCGTGAAGATCGACGGAACGGGTACGGGTGTGGTGAAATCTTCAAAATGTGAAAATGATGATACCATTTATGATGTAGATGGGATCGATATTTGTTTGTCATTCTCTCAATATCGGCTTGAAATTGTACCGGCGAAAAAGCAGACAATGGCAAGTACATCTTCCCGTTTCCAATCAACTGGAGGTTCAGATATAGATAAGTTTGTTAATGAACAAGAAAACAAAAACAATCTAAAAGAAATATATGTGATATGAATTTGCTGAAATTGTTCCTTGAAGAAACTCAAAATGAAAATCAAGCGATTGAAACCATTCCTCCCCCAAATTAAGCGAATTGTTATGCAAATTTTTCCTTGGCGTTTGGAAATTCGATGGTTCTAATATGAACCGAATGTATTAAGAACATTTATGAGTAGCTTTGACAGACATTTACGGAGAATGAAATATGGCAAAGGGGAAGGGCAATATATCCCCAAAATCAGACGCAATAACGGATGAAGAAATAAATCACTGGTGAGAAAAAGAACTGTTGGGTGTAAACAATCCCAAGAGTGTGATCACTTCTCTGTGGCATTTAGCACTATACTTTTTGGCCTCAAGGGCTCCGACGAACACAGATCAATGGGGGTGGGGAATCTTTTGAAAAAAAGGCAGCAGCGTTTTTTTAACTTTCAATGAACGACAATCCATAACCCGACAAGGGGTAAATCCTCAAGTCGTTTGCGTTGTCAAACCAAAAATGTGGGAATATTTAGAAATACATGTACCTGATCGTTGTCCAATGAAAATAAAAAAAAATTAACAAAGAAAAAAGACCCTCTAATTTCTGCAATCCCGATGACTCGTTTTATTTGGCAACTCACACTAAACAATGCGCGATGGCACATGAAGACCATTGGTTTAAAAGACAGCCCGTAGGTGTCAACAAGTTAGGAGTGATCATAAAAAGATATTTTGTACACTTTCTTTCAAAGATTATTAAAACTGTGATCAAAAATGATATCTTTGTTTGTTTGGCTTGAAACTTTTTCGTCATGCGTGATATTGTTATCATCACAAAAATGTGTTGCGCTGCTTGATAACACGAAGTTTTATTATGTAGAAATAACGAAGTTTAACTAGTTAACTTGGTAAAAACGTGTGACAAAAGGAATCTCTCTTGATTTGTGATGGTATATGATTTTTATCCAACGAGTTGTGTGTTTTCTATCCCCGAGCCTTGGCATCACAAACCAGGAGAGATCCGATAATAATATATACTTTCTCTGATATATATATATATATATCAAGTAAACAATTTAATTAAAGATTTATGCTATGTCGTGTTTAGATAGCAAACGTTCTGTAAAAGTTATGTATCAGCAATAATTTGTTTGATTTATGTTTTAAACGTTTCAGTCTTATTTTATAGATTTTAATACACTATTTTAGACAATTGAAATATTTCTTTTTTAAAGAGACTAAAGTAATCAACAAATTACCAAGTATTATATCCACTTAAGAATTCTAGACCTGTATGATTTTTAGTCGTAAACTCTTATTAAGGAATGAAAAATCCTAAATTTAAACTTTGAAAATTTAATGGCCTCCTACATTGTACTCTTATTTATTAGGTGTGTTACTGACTGACTACAAAAATTTATCGGGTTGATCAATCTCATAGATGGCGAGGCGAAGCCGAGTTATTAATGAGATTGATTAACCGAATATATTTCTGTAGTCAGTCAGTAACAAACCTAATAAGTGTTTCGTTTTCCCGAGGATTATGAAGTGACACATTTATTCACAAAAAACGATGATCAACGAAAACCTATGTACAAGTTGCCTAATATCTCGCCCAATTGAACTCATTTAAATCTTCAAAATTATCAATCTTACCTTTCAAATACTCTTTGAAATTCTTTGCTTGACTCATGTTTACTTACAATATTTTGTTGCTATTCAATTTTAAACTCCCCCCCCCCTTTCCATCTACAGAGATTTTAGCAAATCTCGACGCTGCTATTTTCTTCTGCTCCAGACACAACTTTGTGACATCAATTTAAAGGGCAACTTCTTTATTTTGAAAATAATTCCAAAAGGCAACTACTCTTAATATTTTAGGAACTTACAGAGCACGGTTTCTGTGTTAAATAACATGAAAAAACGAGATGAGTAGGCGAAGCGGAGGCCAATAACAGCCATACTGCCTAATTTTAATTCTCAACGAACCTACATACAGGTATATGAGGCAGTCACGTGTCATGTTTAAACCAATGAAAGTGTGACATTTCAGTCCGAGGGAAAACAAATTTTTATGGAGAGCTCTTCTTTTCATTAAAGTAAGTACAACAACCATCCAGCCATCTTATGGTTAGTTGATAACCATGATGATTTTAAGAAGTTTTTTTTCTATTCAGAGTCACATATAACCATAAATGTGTTGATAATTGTTGAAGTTTTAATCGTATAAATAAACACAATTTGTTTATTGAATCAAATCCGTGTTTAAAGATGATAATAAACATATCGGGAAGTAAATTCTTGACAGCTGCCTACGTGATACGGTTCAGGTCTGTTATAAAGTAGAGGAAGAAGTTATGAATTATTCTTTAAAAAAAATAATTAAAAACGATACAAATAAATATCATTCTCTTATATGCATTACTAAATTTAACTAAATTTCAAGCTTGAATTAACTATTGAATGAAAAACTATATGTACACTTTTTAAATTTTTAAAGTCTCTTATAGATAATGATTTAGATATAATTTATGCATATTAAATAATTTGCAATTTAAAAGAGATCGCAAAAAATCAAAAATTGGATGATCGCGAAAATTACCAGATATTCGGTACAGTTACACTTCGGTATTCCGAACACTGAGATCTGGAATACCACGGATATCTCGAGAAAATCTGTGGTCCATGCCATTTTTACTAGATAAGTGATTTAAAAAAACCTGTATGTCGAACACTAAAATCTCGTATACCCCGCTTATCTCAAAGTAAATCTACGACCGCTGTCACTCAAAAATGTGCGTTATATCCAAGTAAGTCAATCAAACACCACAGTAATTTCATACAATAATTTCATAGGTGTATTCACACCTTCAGTACACTGTCGCTCTGTAATGCCGTTTCAACGGTCTATTGAACAGATCCTTAAGTATAGCATGGGCTCCGTATTATTTGGATGTCACCTGTGATTTTCACGCCTTTATAGCCCCAAGCTGTTAAAAACTATTTCTCTGTAATTACGCAAGACAGGTTATCGTCGATATTTGAATAGTGACATCGGAAGACACGATAATTAAACATAGCTTTGGATGATTATTGCATTGGGAAAAATGTATCAATGAGAATGAGAAACGCTTCTAAGCCCACCAGTTAAATAAATACTCTTTAACGAGACTTTGAAAATAAATCTCTACTAGAAATTCAATCTTCAGTACACATCATGTCTGTTTTCCGTGTTTGTTCTTTTTACCCTTATCAGTTTATCAATTTATATAGTGTTTTGTATATCCCGTTATCAAAATTGCTGACAAACAAAGACGAACACAAGTCTTCTTTTAAAAAGAATTGCTTTACAAGATAATTGAAGAACATTTTTTTTTTTTATTTTAGATATGAAATAAAAACATTAAATATTTTAGTGTTTTATTAGACAATAAGAATTACGATAACAGAAATGACTATATACATGTGTGTATACGCATATATAGAAACATAATGTGCATACGCATGTCTAGAAACACAATATTAGACCAACTTTTATTAACTTCGATATCTTAAACCCACAGTTTTTACTTAGTCCCGCCAATTTCAAGATAGCAAAGTTTAACTGTATTTATTTTCCACAAATTAACGCTGGTCCGTGTTTTCACAGAGATATAATTAATGCAGTAGGAAAAGTTTCGACATTCTAATAGATACATATGTCATTGACACGAATTAACAAAACCAATATATATTTAAAACAATTCATTGTACCAGAAAGCTTATAAATCTATTTACAATATCAAAAGTAGAAATAAAATGTCGATGATCATACAGCTGCCTTTATTTTGAAGCATAGATAAATTGAAGTATTATAATTATTATTTGACATTGAAAAAGTCTGGCGTTCAAATTAACAATTTAAAAAGAAAGACGGAACTTCCCTGTTTTAAATGTGCCTATGCGTATATTTTGGGGTTGATTAAGTACTGTCAATTGCTTGCACATTTTAATACTCATGCATTTTTATCAGATTTAGAAAATTGCTTCTCAGCTAGAACAGGAATGTATTTCCTGTTAAAAAAAAAAATACTTAGTAAAGAATATAAGTACTTGTTTTTATTTATAATGATCAGTTATCATATCAGTTTTCTGGTTTAAAAAAATGCCGAGTAAATAATATGAGTACTTGATTTTATATAAGGTTCCTTGTTTCATTGTTATAACGATAATATTTCATATAATTTAATGGAGTATTAATACATTATATGCAATCACATCATTTTAAGGAAATGCATTATGATTTCCGAGATATTTATCTGCACATAGGGTCTGCATGCAAATTGCATTGAACTTTGCGATGCCAAGTTTTATTTGTACATATGAATAGTGGTATTCACTTCGTGTAAGTAGCTCCGAACAACTGAAATGTATGTGTTACATTGTTGAGAAATATTGTTTGTGAAATGTCTGTGTTTGTTGATCATAATGATTTAAAAATAATAAAGTTTTTGTTTCTACCGCGTATCGGCCCATTCCTCGTATTCACAGTTCGATGAAGTCATTGTTACATGTATACACTAATAGTAATGATATTTTTTTAATGAGGGCCAAATAGTTCTGAAATCAAAGCACACTCAATTTCATATAACAATTATTCACAATTGGAGTTATGCGACCTTTACATATAGGGCCAATATTGTATGCGCTTTGTACATTCAGATTGCTAACACCTGTAAGCGATGCTGAATAAATAAGGTAAAGCTCGTTTAGTACGAATACGGATAAAGCGAAATCTCGGATTTCGCGAAATTTTAGAGAGTCCCCTGAAAAACATTTAATAAATCCTTGCAAACTTTAACGGTTATAAAAAACCCTCAAATCTTATTATAACGAATTCGTAATACGCATATAACGAATTATTCATATAACAAAGTAAATACAGGAATTTGCTATAACCGAGTTTTACTGTATCATCATTATGAAGGCTGAATGGTCAACGATTTTCCCTGTAGATGTACTTTAAAGTTTGTATATTATTTATTTCAGCCATAAAATATTCTTTAGAAAAGATACAAACCATAAAATTCAGCTTTAAAATTTTACCTTTTTTAAATAGAAAACTCTTTACCACAAGGATATTAATAAATATAGCATAAAAAATCCAGCTCTTTTTAAAAAAAAAGATAGAAACATAATTGTTTCTTTGAAAATTATTGTTGAAAAGGTCACACAATTTAAGAATTATGTTTTGAAAAGTTTCATTTAACCGACATGTTGTTATATGAAAGTTTATGATTTCTACTTATGGTCCTTTCTTAATATGTAAAAATGTGAAAACCATCTAGCATATATTTATAAAAATATTTATACACTTTGTCAATTATTGTCCCTGCCAATATTATAAACTCAACATATATTGTTTAAACAAAATATTACTGCATATATATTGGTAGATGTTAGTAGATTAATACAAAATAAAATAATAATTTTGAATCCATTCACTCACCATATGTATTCACAGTCCAAAAATATTCGATGAATAGGGTTAGCCAAATCATATCATTCCACTATCGAATGTTACTGTAATTGGACCTAAAGTTGTATATCGACCCTTAGATGAGAAAACAAAAACAAACATGCTTTATAAAGTATATTAAACATAAAGCTTATCAAGCTAATGAATTATAAAATACATCTTAAATGCATCTAAAACTATGTATGATTTAACTGCGTTTACCAACTTATAGTGAATACATATCGCTTTCAAAGTCATGATAAAAAATATTACCTTAAGTTAAATTTGCGATAAATAAAATTCGAACTTATACCAAAGCGGTATCAGTTTAGCTTGTAACTAGTATGTATAAAGGATATGCATGACAGTGTAGTTACAACACAACAACTATAACCTGCGTGCAATTTTGTAATGAACTGAACTGATTCATCGATTGAAATTTGTTTTAAATCATTTTGATTCAAGTTAGATTTTTATAAGAAGAGAATTTTACCAATGTTGCCAACAAGTTATCTAACTCAATGAACCCTCCAAAAGAGACTAAATTATGCAACATATCCGTTTATAAGAATATAACGTGACCATTTTCTTCTTCCCGTATATTTAAGTGGTGTTTTAATATATAGTGGCTTTTTTCGTCATGGTGTGTCGTTTTGTGAATATGTACTTAGCAGCTATTCGGAGTATAAATTAATTAATTTCATTTATATTCTTTCGAAACTTTAAAAATGACACATAATGAACATTTGTACAGTAAGATATAAAAAAAAGATGCTTGAGTTTCTGATTGACAACATCTATGTTCTTTTTGGAAGACTGACCTCAAGATCATGAAGCAATTTCAGACTTAAGTCAAAATTTCAGTCAGTCATAAAATGATTGTTTATCAAAATATGACCACTGGCATCTGTAATTAACAATGTTACATCTAGACACTTTAAATAGCATTTCAATTTTGACAGTGGTTTCAATGAAGAATCATTAAGAATGTGTGCAATTTTTGACTTTAGTCTTACATTGTTTCATGATCCTGATGCCAGGTCTTCCGAAAATATGTTAGAATTCCCATTGGTACTAATTGCGCGTCATTGTTACCATACCTATTTCTATATTCATATGAAGCATAATTTAATCAAAGACTTACACAGGAAAAAGGAAAACACTCGCTGTGGCCTTCAACTCGACATTTAGGTATATCAACGACATATTATTATACCCGCGCTTTCTAAAGAAAGTTCGGGTATATTGTTGTTACCCTGTTCCGTCTGCCTGTCCATCCGTCCGTCCGTCTGTCACGTTTTACTTTCTCAAACTGCTCTTACATCTTATAAACCAGCAAACTGAACTTTTGGAGTATGATTTGGGGTGTCATGTTGTTTTGTAAAACGGTTTCAAAAAATGACGTTTTTTGACAAAAAACTTCTTCCTCGAACTCCTTTTACATTTTCAACAGTAGACAAATCATCTTTTTGAATATGTTTTGGGGTGTCTTATAGATGCGCAATAAGGTTTCGGAAATTTCGATTTTGTCCTGGGGGTCATTAAATGGCTGAAAAATGACGTTTTTTTTTTTTACAAAAAGTCTGGTTTCAAAAAAGGTCAATTTCTTTTTGCAGTAGCCAAATGATCTTCTAGAATATGATTCGGGTGTCATGCTGATGTGTAATCATGTTTCAGAGTTTTTGTTTTTATCACGTGGGTCTGTGGTCATAAAAAATGACGTTTTTTGCAAAAAAAATATGGTTCCCAGAACTCTTTTTACAATTGATGCAGTAGCTATGTTATCTCTTGAGATATGATAGGGGCTGTCCTATAGGTGTGTAATAAGGTTTTAACAATTTAAATTTCATCCAGAGAGTCAAATAGTAGCAGAAAATTGACGTTTATTACTAAAAAACAAAACAAAACAAAAAAACCCTACTTCCCAGAACTCTTCTCATGATTTAATGAATAGCCATATCATATCTTGGGGTATGATAGGGGCTGTCCTTTAGTTGTGCAATAAAGTTTTAAAAATCTAAATTTCCTCCAGAGAGTCAAATAGTTGCTGAAAATTGAAGTTTATCACTCCTAAAAAAAACCTACATCCCAGAACTCCTCTCATGATTTAACGAATAGCCACATCATCTATAGGGATATAGCAGGGGCTGAGCCATAGATATGCAATAAGGTTTTAGAAATATAAATTTGAATCTGAGGGTCAACACTATCTGCAAAATGATGTTCAGTCCCATCAAAAAAACCTTATTCCTGGACCTCCTCTTATATCTTGTGATTGAAATAACGTACCATAAGATGCATAAGGAGGAAGAATATATAAAATTATGTTTTAGGGGTGGGAATCACAAGCAATTTTTTAAGTTATTTGATCATTTCTGATTTTGGGAGGGTGGGGTGGGGTAAAGGAGACCCCCAGAGGCCATGACCTACTAATACCACAAAAAGATTTGCCTTGAAATGGTCATGGTTCAAGAAACAAAACTATATGTGGTTTAGGAGTGTTAGGAGTGGGGATTTCAATGATTTCGAAACCTATTTGATTTAAAACCTAGAGCTTGCTGTAAAAAACAAAGCAGGGTCAACATTGGGCTAGGGCTAGGAATTACACTACATATGAATAAGATAGATTACTTGATTAGTTCCAACTCTGGAATGTCACTGGGCATCTCAAAGGGGGCATAACCTATATGCATTTACCAATTGATGTGCAATGACACAAGGAGGAAGAATATATATGGTCTAGGGTTGGGGATCTCAACAGTTATTAAAATGTATTATCATTTCCTATTTCAGAGGAAGGGGTGGTTGTTTAAAAACAACTCTGGGGGTGGAGGAATAACCCAAGGGGCAGGGGCCAATTTGTCTTAAGTGTATCTTGACTTGATCAGCAGAATTGGACAGAATGATCACTATAGGGCATCTGCAGAGTGGGGCCCTAAATAGGTACAAAATCAATCTACAAAAAATATTGATGATATGTTATACATGTATTTAGAAATGTCTTAGTTTTCAAAATGATTAACAAATTAATCAGTCAAAATGAGTTATAAATAACCGATTGGCAATTCTGCAATTGATTGCATGATCCCTAGTATAATATCACATGTATTTTTAAGGTCTTCCGTTTCCAACGGAAGACCTTTCTATTATTGTGCTGGTTAAGATTATTATTTTTTTTTTTTCCTAGACGCGAACTTTGAAGCTTCATATCTTGCTCATTTCTAAACGGTTTTTGCTCAAATTTTCAGGGCTAATAGACTTTACAAAACACTATCTAAAACATATCATAAACTTTGAAATTCCTCTTCCGTTAACGAGTTATTCCCCTTTGAAAATATTTTAGGGCCTTTGGTTTCCAGACAAAGGCTCTGAGACTATATTAGCAGGGAATGGGAATCCAACGAATTTGAATAATAGAGGCATTGAAGTTATGCACATCGGTTTTTGTTTTGGGATTTCGTTTTTTATTTAGAAAAAGGTAGGGGGTCAAAAACGGGATTCCAAAAAGTGCAAAAATTTACACATATTTTCCTTTGTATCTTTTAAATAAAAAATATTTTGTTAAGACATGTAGAATAAAAGTTGTGCAGAATTTCAAGGGCTTTCATTTGACACTATTGAAAAAGGGCTGTCCCCTTACATAAGGGGCCAACAGCCCTTGACACTCTTTGCTTTATAACTCAAAAACGGTTAAGATTTCGATATGGCTGTCGCTGGAAATGTTGTTCATTGGGATCTTATCAATGTCGTTACGATGTTATTTTGTTAGGGTATTGCGTAATTTTAGTGTAAAAAGCTTTACTTGTTAACATATACCTGTTTTCATTTGGCAAGTTAACGAAAAGTCTTTGAGCATACAACTGATATAAAGTTATCAAAGAAAGTGTACCTGTTTATACAGGATGCTTTAATTCATAAGAAAAGGTTTTTTATTACAGTATATATGCTTTTATGTAAGGATTATAAGCCAATTTTGTTAAATTTTTAGAGTGAAAAATCCTATAAAAATAATAAACACAAAATATAAACATTCTTTTTTAGTAAGACACAAATTACGGATTAAAAAAATTCTTTGTTATACATATTAGATATTATACTGCATGCATTTGAAATCTTTCTGGGATCTGAGCTGTGTATGTGTATACCATTACGTAACCTATCCCTCGCCCGCGGCCGAGGAGATCGGTCGCGGCTGGACTACCCAGCCGTCAGCGATTATCTAATACACAAGATTCGCGTCTTCATATATGGGTTTATTTAGCCGCAAACAAATAGAATTGTTTTAATTTTGATTACATATAAAAGTTTATTCTTCTTAAGTTAAATTAAACGGTATAGTGTTAATTAAGAAATCGTGCTGTTAATTTATAAAAGCAATGTAATTCCAAATTAGAAGCAACATCACACATAAATCAATGGTTGGTATTTATGTGAAAAAATAACTTTTATAATAAATTTAAGTCATTTAATAATACTGCTAGCTTTCTAAATTATCCTTGGTTCACCTATCCCTTGCCCGCGGCCGAGGAGATCGGTCGCTGCTGGATTACCTAGCGGTCAGCGGTTATCTTATACACAGGATTCGTGTCTTCATATATGGGTTTATTTAGCCGCAAACACATAGAATTGTTTTAATTTTGATTACATATAAAAGTTTATTCTTCTTAAATTAAATTAAACGGTAGAGTGTTAATTAAGAAATCGTTCTGAAATTTAATAAAAATATATTATTCCAAATCAGAAGCATCGTCAGTCATAGATCAATGTTGGTTTAGTAAGACTAAAAAGTTCTAAAAACTGTACAAATAATGTTTAGGATTAGCACAAAAACCCACAAAGATTAAACCTTTAAAGACCGAGAACATAAGCTCCGTCTTCATATTTATCTGGTCAGTGTACCCCTGTCAATCAACTGAATCGAGGCCTCAGATTGGATGATAGAAAATGCATGATTGACATTCGTTTACTCGTCCTGTGTATACCACGTTTGGCGCTCGCGATGATCGTGCAATTAACTTTTGTCTTTTTTAATGCATAACTTGACGAAGAAAATACCTTCGACAGATTAAATTTTCTACTCTTGGAAATTGAAAGATATGAAGTAAAAATTTACTCGTGCTTGTATGGTTATGTACCACATCAAACGCGCTGATCACCTATAGTCTATCTAAATCACGTGGCGCCGATCTTCCATGAAAAATTTCTTTTATAATTAAAGATGTTTGGGAATAATTGAGATTAAATATTTATATAAATAAATGAAATATTGTGTCTACGATTTATTTTCTAGATCATCGGAAAAACTCTGTTGAGAGCATTTTAACACCCGTGCATATAGAGATTATACACAAGCGACCATATTTCCCTCGGGGCTTCACACTTGAACACCTGAAGTAAACCGACCGGTTAAAAACCTCGGCCTCTAACGGGCTTGACCGGTCCATGTAAAATCGACTTGTGTTTCAACCGCGCGCGCGCGCGAGAGAGAGAGAGAGAGAGAGAGAGAGAGAGAGAGAGAGAGAGAGAGAGAGAGAGAGAGAGATCAAAATTGGAAGCATTATTTAGCAGGGTGTACAAAGTAAAAATGAATTCAAAAAATTAAATATTCTCCGAGCGTTCAAGGCAGTCAAAAAAATCAAATCAAATTAAAATCAAAGTTCCGTGTTACAATGTTACACGTATGCGGTAGGTGCTGGCACGATAAAAGAAATGTCCGGAATTGAGTGATTGGGTGATTTTTTAAAAGAATATTCACATGAGTTTTAAACAATTTTTGTTTTGATTCTAGCGATCACATAATCACTTTTGTATTACTTCTACATGGCCGTTTGTTTCATTGTGAAAACGAACTCATTGCTGTGTTGACCACCCCTGCTAAGTGCTGATATGCTGATTTTTTTTTTCAAAACTAGCGAAAAGGAATCAAAATGTGGCGAATATCAATTTTTGGTGACCTATTGTGTGTAACATTTTCCAACCCGTTCGTTTATTCGATCAGCCTGTGTTATTCTATCCTACATGCGACCAAAAATATATAGCCCCAGGTTATTTATGGCTGCAGATCATCAATTGATATGTAATTGAGTAAAAACTTAGAAGGGTGTTTTCACTGCAGTGGTCAATTGTTAAACAATTAGATATCTAGTCTAACTCGAAGTCAGTCATCTTAATTCACGTTAAAGGTGCGAGATCGTAATCTGAGAATGGAACTAATAAATTAAACTGTTGAACACGCTAAACTTCTATATTTATGAACAGAATAAGATAAATATTATAAGTTAAAAGTTTTAAGTCAAAGATCTTAAATAAAATTGGTTCTCTGGATAAGAAGTTAGGAAATACGATTATATGATGCAATGTAGTCGGTTGCCATAGAAATCATCAGAGTACTGCAAGTGTCGACAGTTTCTTATTTCTTTGAAAGACCATAGTTGACTTGGCTTACAAACAATAATATAGCGACATATTTTCCTCCCCAAAAATATATGCACTTCTTAAAGTTACAATTAAGTGAGATAAATATGTGTTCTTGGGGATTTTATTTATTTTTATATGCACCTTGATTAAAAACATTTTATTGAAGCTGTGTAGTATGAGATAGTAATGCAACTTAATTGACTGAAAACCAAGCAGAATATTTTATTTTTATATCTGGCCTGTCAAAATAGGAGATTGTAAACTGTAGCTTGTTAACTCAGAAATAGTCTAGAACAAAAGAAATAACGTCTTTATGGCTTTTGCTCCTCTTCTTATTTATGTGTATGAGTCCGTAAAGGTATTTTTGTTTTTGTTTCATCATATAAAAAAGTGTTGGTTTTTTTAACCCCAAACTTAGAACTGTAGAAATTCAGTATCTTAACTTTTCAAAAGCTTTGATACCTTACCACTTGGAAATCATGTAGTGATGCAAATTGTCAAATTTCAATGAGGAGACATCGTCAGAACCCACGGGTTTCCTATCCGTTATACTGCTTTTAAGGTAGTGTAACGGACAGGAAACTCGTGGGTTCCAAGTGCAAATGTACATACAATGCATTGGTCAACACATGTGTATTTAAAAAGTACAAAATATGAATAACTAACACATATGCATGTACATGTATATGTGATTTGATAGAAATGATAGTAAAACATAGGTCGTTCTTTGTGCCGAACTTAAGTGGCGAAAAGGATTTTTATACCCCCCGCAAACGAATTCTGGGGGGTATATAGGAATCACCTTATATAGGAATCACATTGGAAATTATTACTTCACACAAATATTGCTTATTACCTGAAGGTCTGTAACGACCTTGATGCAAGGTCATTTGGGCAAGGTCACTTGCAGGAAAAGTGCAAAATTCGTGTCCTGACCATATTCTAGTTTCTTATTCAGAAACATTGGAAGTTCTTACTTCATACAAAGATTGATTATGACCTGAGGGTGTGTCATGACCTTGACTTAAGATCATTTGGACAAGATCAAGGAAACTGACAGAAAAAGTGCAAAATTTGTGTCTGGTCTATATAACTTTTATGGAAAAACATTGAAGGTTCTAATTCACACCAGACAAAGATGGCTTATAACCTGAGGGTGTGTAATGATTTGTCCAGGTCATTTTGGCAAATTCAAGGTCAGTGGAAGAAAAATTTCATAATCTTAATAGAAATGATCAGAAGCTAAAATTTGACACAAAGATTGCTTGTGACCTGTAAATATGTTCTAACTTGAGCTTTGGTCATTTGTGCAAGTTCAGTGTCACAATAAGAAATAGAAGCATCAATTATTTTCTAGTAGAGAAATACTTGAGTTATGATTTTTTTTCTAAGCGGGGGTATCATTTGTTAGCTTGCTCACAGTACCTTAGGCATTCCCCTCCCCCCCCCCCCCCCCCCCACACACACACCACACTTTTAAAGAGAGCAATTTGTTTTTGGCAAATTTAAAACAAAAGCATTAAACAATAGAAGATACAGCTGCCTCACAGCTCCCCCTACACTACCACCACCACGGATTAGGACTTTGAAGATTTGCTTGTCAAGATTTCGAATAAATATATTCCCCCTAGCAAAAACGATGCTGAGTGGCTGTATGGCCTAACGTTATACGGAGAGTTGTCCCTCCTGCTGAGCACCTCTCGTATAGCGCACCCTAAGGCGGGAGAAGGCGTCATCAGTTATATACAATTTGTGTTCGTTTCAATTGTTTAATTTTAACACTGCCCTTTACATAAATTATTCCCTTAGTAAGCAGTAGAGCTTTAAGTATGAGTACAGTGAAATGTTTATCAGACATAACACTGTTTGTTTCATGCATTAGCGCAGTGGAATTTGTGTTGATTACGCTTTGATATAAGGCTAGGCCCAGTTTGTATCACGTAATCAGTTGTACATAAACGTATTTATCACTTTGTGTTTGTGTTCGGAATAATTTATCCTAACCTGATGTAAACATGAAGTAAGTTAAACGGAGAACTTGCCTGGTATAAAATTAATACTTTGAAATTGAGCTTCGTTTTCGATTTTCTGAACGTACTACTATCATGTTGACAGTCTAATCTGATTAAAACAATCCCTCTTCTAATACTCGTCAGGGTCTGATAGGTATCGACAACAGGTCATCTTTACAAGACCTTCACATTTGCATACAATCTAAATATACTCCTACTTACCAAAGGCATACCTTTACATGTTAAATATTACGTGCATATCTTCAATACTTATTGTAGAGGTTATATATAAATTGACATGAATTAATTTGTCTGTCTCCTTTGAAGAGTTCCTATTGATTTTCTAAAGCTCTGATTGGTCAGAAGTAATGGTCGTGTGAAGATGACCTCCAATCAATACCTGTCAGGCCCTGACAAGTGCAAGGTAAAGGGGGTGGTTTTTATCGGACTGTTTGACAATCCTTTCTCGACTCGAAGCTGCAACGGAAGACCTCTTCGTTGCTTTGCAACGAACACGGCTCTAGTTTTATATATAATTATAAATGTATGTTAACAATCAGGATTAAGATGCACAAATTTTCATGAGTCATAAATTTTGACATAGCACACATCTCTTGACAAAAAAGAATAAGCAATTTAAAATAAAAGAAAATTAGTCATTAACTCTTTTTCTATTATATGTACTGGTGTATGATGAAGGGGTAGGGTGTAAATTACAAAAGCTGCAGCATGCCTTCATTCTCACTAGAAATGTTTAACTAATCCACACATCCTGCGGATGGGGAACGGTTAAGGCCCCTTCCCCTTCCTCCCTATTATAACTCATATAAACATGATATTTAACACCCAAATTTAACACAAAATAGGGTCAATATGGAGTCAACTCAGTAGTGTAAGTCTGGCAAATGAAAAAATAAAAAAAAATCTGCAATTAAAATGACAGAAACTGTAGATAAGCTTATTTAAATAAAGATGATGATACAGTATGCTGGCAAAGGGAGATCACATTTTAGAAAGTGAAAGTCAAACTTCACTGTTTTGTATACCGGTTTCTCATAATATTGCGCTTCTACATGTATTATACTTATCTATATTGGTCAACATCATAATGATAATCCAATTAGCACAATACGAATTCCTTTAGCTGATCACCACAAAAGAAACGTTTATTCATGTTAATTAATCCTATTCTGCATATCAAAAATAAACATATGCATGTACACCACGTGAAACCCATCTAACTAAAGAGCTGGGTAAAACTAGTACCCGCTAATGCAACCTGTACACCTGTGTTGCGTATTTAACTTTAGACAAAGATCATTTAATTGTAACATATTGCATGTATTTTCATAACTTTATTCTATAAAAAATTTATTAGGTAATTAACCATGTAAAGCACAATTTGCAGCTTTCAGGTGGTATGGGACACCCAAATATCGTGATGTACTCCTTATTGAACGAAACAAAGTATAAAATATCATATTTTCCCCCAAAATAATGTTACCTAACAGCATAGTGCAATGGGTTAGAGCGTTAACAATGTGTCTGTATGTAGAGAGTATGAATCCTGCTGGGGCTAGTCTTAATTTTACCTTAAGTTTCTAAAAATTTTAAAAACTTATTTTTTTGGCCAAATATTCATTTGTAAAAATTTTTAATTCTAAGACGGTGAAAGTAATTTAATTAGAATATAACTACATATCATATAAATAACGCACTTTTATCCACATAAATATCGACATGTGTTTGATACCACCTTTTAAAAACCTTACAGCAGTCCTGCAGTGAAAATCATTGCGCAATATGACATTTATTTTGCACTGTTTACAATATTCTTTATTGCAATTACATGTACAGGCTTTCATTATTATCAAAATATTCTGATTAATTTTAAATTTATCCATGGGAATTTGGGGGGGGGGGGGGGGTCAGAGTAATAATTGTGTTTGCAGGGGTGGGGGTGAAGATTGTAGTCTGAGGTTTACTTTTGGTAATTTTACTACATAAATGATTTTTTGGGGGGGAGGGGGTTCTGTATTTCTCACCCCCACCCTTTCTCTAAATTTACGTACACAATGATGTTGGCACACAAAATTATATATAAAGCAGGCAACCGCCGGGTAGGGGTTGGCATAATTTAATTTTGTTTGTAATAATTATATAGCCCATACTTTCTATGACATGAAACGTTTAGATTATTGATTAATTTAAAATTCACATGCAAACAGTTCAACCCCAAATTGTACAGAAAAGCAATATGTGTATTATGGGATGTGAACTATAATTTTTATTAAAAATTACCAGAAATTGCATGTGGCCTTCTTTTTGACTAAAACTGGTACAAGAGAGTGTTATTTAGAGGCAAACACTTGGTACGGGTATTACTGTCTAATGACAGCATCTAGTCAATTAACTATTGTTACTTCCATTCTTACGTCGACTCGATATATTTGTATATCAGAGAAAATAAACAGTTTAAGAGATGTTTCGTCTTCACTATCTTATTTTTCTCCCATTCCTCTGAATATTGGTGTACCATAGAATAATATTAACAACAAACGAAATCATTTAATTGAAACGTATACATGTAACAATACAACACATATTTAAACAATAACAAGACTTAAGCTATGTTCACAAAAAAAAATGTCAAATTCTGTGTATTGCTTGAAACTCGATATTTGACTTTCAAATTTGGAGGAAGCATAAACAACAACCATATTAACTTATCAAGAAATTAAAAATAGAAAAATAAAATTTTGAAATATGGAGCTTAAATTGTGTCCAAGTCCCTTTAAGGATTAAAATTCATTTAATTGATATGAGATAAGCTAAAATTACCAATCACGTTTAGAATGAATAAATGAGAGTCTTATATTGAACATAGCATTCAACCATTATTGCATTTGTAATCCTTAAAATAAAAACAACATTTTATCGACAATCAATATAGATCTATCGATATTAACAATACGTGCACTTAAGATTTAATTCACAGCTTTTGGGTAGAATTTTTGGGTCAATTCGTGTTATGAACAAGAAATACATGTAACATTTATATAATAAACTTGAACGAAAGTAATTGGTTTAAAACTACTAAAAAGTAAAAGAACGACTAACATAATTATATCATAATACAGTCATTAATGTCTGCTTTCACAAAATACAAAACAAACCCAAAAATTAAAAATAAAAAAGCACAAAAATATCACAAAAAACAAAAAAGAAAAAAAATAATAAAAACAAAAACAAAAGGCGAATAAAGCATTCTAATACTTTAAAACAAAAAAATGGGAAGCTGTTTCTATTTTAACTTTTTGACATAACCAGGTATACCAATATGTTCATTTGGCCGTATCATAGTAAGATGTAAAAATGACAATAACAAACCGTCAACCATCTCAAAAATCCATAAAACGAAATACAAATCCAAAGAAGAGCAACACAGACCTCCAAAAAGATAGAGGTAGGATTAGGTGCCTAGGAGGAGTGAGCATCCTCTGCTGACCGGTCGCACCCGCCGTGTGCTCTTTGTCACAATTGGGCATGTCACAATCGAGGTAAATGTCAAAATCGGGAAAGGAAAATGTCATAATAGGGAAAAAACGAAACGTTGATAATTTGGTTTGTTTGTGATGGTCAAAATACAAACCTTCAGCAAACAAGGACCTCCATTACATTGGGGGTAGGAGGAAGATATTTTTAAAATCTTTTGTCTTCCTAGCAAATCCGTTCAATTTTCACATCATATAAATTCTTAAAAAACACTTTGTGTTCATAAAAGCAACATATACCCCTTATTATTCGTGTTCTATTCTAATGAAATATATATATCATAATTTACTTTTTGGTCAGCATGGTCGAGTTCTTGGTAATCAGAAAATCCCTTTTCTTGAACATAAATACTGTTAACAACAGTACTCGATTTTTCGACTGATTCGTCCACATTTTCTTCTCGATTGCAACATCTTACAAGTACTTGTCTTGATCTGAAAGTTAAGTATACTGACATGATGTATTTGCAAATGTTACAAATAAAAGGAACACTATCAAGTGAAACATGATCCGATTAATAGTAAGTAACGTACATGAAAATTAGGTTGAGAAGAGCGCTGACTGAAAACAAGACGACAAAGGTGATGATGGAATGAAAAGGAACTTGAACTGTAGTTTGCGAAACAGGTTCACCATAAGCTGCAAAAAAAGTACCATATATACGTTTCTCTAATCAATACTTACAGTAACATATGCGATTATGCAACGATATTTTTTTATTTTTGTTTTACCTAAATCCATTTGTTTTTGTTTATTTGTTGGTTTTTTTTTAATTTTAAGATTTAAATTGTTTTGATTAATTCCTGACTGTGCTATGAGGAACCACGACACAATTGCTATTGTCCAGTCTTCCTTCTTTTTTATTCAATATCGGGTTATTATTGTATATATCACTATATGTACATTTTTTTCAGATAAAAAAGGAAGGGAAATTTTACGATTTCATCATATTTTTTCATATTTTTTTTTATTCTATTACATGCTTGGGTTTTGTATTTTGTTTGTTTTTTGGTCAACATAATTTAGTCTTTTGAAATTTCAGCTGTCACTAACATGCAATTAAACAATCACTTTTATCTGATGTGTTTAGATTATATTCCTTTTTTATATTTACAAATGTAGTTTTGAGAAATACCAAAACCACTTATTATTTCTCCGGATTTGTTCGAATTTGATATCATCTATTTAAAAAACTTCAAGAATTAGGAGCGATCGAAATTTAATTAACGCTATGATGTAACATTTCTGATTTTATTTCAATTGAACTAAATTAAAACAAACCGAGTAAATTATATACTTTAAACACAATCAGATAAAAGAAAATGTTTTTTAAAAAAAATTAGAATTGGAATATTGTTATCACATTTTACATTACATGAATGCTGTTAAATAATCAAACCATTATATGTCCACCATGCAACCGTTGTCTTGTTTTTGAATTCATCTCTTGCTAAATAAAAAATGAACAAAGCCAATAATATTTACATGTAGGTATTCATACAGTTTTTCTCATGGTTTGTATGAAAAATGCTATGCATGCACAAAGGGTACTGAATAAGCTAACATAAATCTAATATATGTAATGCATGTACTTTCAATACAAAGGTCTCCTTGAAAGCCGGTAGAACATCCACGAGGGCACTGACCAGTCACGTGGTTACATTTTTCTCCGTACAGGTAGAGACAATGTCCACATGTCATAGAGCAATTGGGTCCATACGTGTTGTTGCTGCATACTGACATCATATGTACAAAAAAAAAAAAGTAACTTCAAACTTCGTTAATTACATCAAAAAAGTCCGAACTTTACCAGACACAATATCTCATAGAATCATTTCTGGAATCATGACAAAAAATTGAAAATACATGAACATTAAGGAGGCACAAAATTTATACAGTTTTTATCAATCAAAATGACAATTTTACAACGTATCATATTTTTAGCAAGGCCAGATAATGATAACGGTTATTGCATTTTTACTAAGGATAATTAACAAAATAATAAGTGTTACAAAGTGTGTGATCATTTTGTTTGGTAATATTATATTGGTTCTTTTTCTGCTTTACATAAAACACGAGCTATTGATCAAATAATGCTCAATGTTTATGATATAATGCTTAAAGTGAGTAAATCTTAAATAGATATGTGCAAGTCCGAATTTCATGTAACTTCCAGAAATCAACTTTTTTGTTTATTTTACGATGAATTTCAAATTCAGATTAGGAACAAAATAAAGTTCAATAAACAAGTGCAGTAAAAATAAAATATATGCAAAAGGATGCCAATTTGCGTATTCAGCAGAGTATGTTCGCGAGCACCCACTCTGCTGAACAGCATCAGAATCATGGAAAATGGATCAAACTGTCTAAGCTACAAACAGGCATACATATCATCCGTCCTACATTGCACGATCTATGTTCTTTATGCATGTGAATATTTAATATGTTTCATTTAATTTAATTCATTTTTTAAACATAAGGAATAATAGTCATTGAAAACACTTGTCAATGAAGTATAATGTTACTGGATAATCCTTCATATATTAGCATGCATTTCTATTTGGCTTTTAAATTGGATTACTTAATTTACAAAAGATTAGCATTTTGAACTAAGTAAGAATTTGATGAAATCTATTTGAATTATATCTACACCCGTCATGTCTATGTTCATTCTACATAAGCATGACTGTACTACATGTATATCATTGTTACCAGTTGTGCATTGTCTCCCTTTATACCCGTCTTCGCATCCATTTGGACAAGTACCATTTTCGTAGTCACATTGTTCTTTTTCGTAGCAAGCGCCACAGACTTTACTGCAATTCACCCCATATTCGCCTTCACATCCTGTTAAAATCAATGCAAATAATATTGTATCAAAACAATTTAAAACCACCAGTGACTAAATCGTTATAAAAATGGTAGTTATTCCTGGGATTACATTAAAGAAGTTTTGAAGTGAAATGTTGATGAAAAAAAAATATAGTAAATATAGTAAATACCTTCAGCAATGAATAGATACCTATCCATATGCTAGCTTGCCAACTCCATTAATACATCTAAGGCTTACCTTTATCAGTAAAAACAAACCTGTTATGTAATGCTATCTACCTTTATTACACATAGATTCTTTATATCCCGGGACACAGCTAACACAAGTCCCATCCACAATGTCACAGTCATCATCCTTACAGTTATCTGGACAAGGAGTGGAACAGTTCTCTCCGTAATATCCTAATGTCAGACAACCTATGAAAACAAACAAACATAAAACTCAACATATTAAACGATTTAATAGTTGTGATTATTTTTTTACGACTTTACTTTTCGAATTAAAATTGACAGTCTGGAAAAATAAAAACTCTTAATAGAACAATTATTATATTATATTATATCATATTATATTATATTATATTATATTATATTATATTATATTATATTATATTATATTATATTGTATTATATTACTACACCTGTATGAATTTTAGCCAAAAATTCCTATTAAAGGGGCATGGTCACAATTTTGGTCAATTTTATTTTTTCGATTTTAATGTTTACAATGCTTCAGTAAAGCATTTTTTAAAAGGCAACCAAAATTTAATTGTCATTTGTCAGCTTATAAGCGAGTTTCAGAGCTTATAGTTCTTTGTTATGTAAACAAACTTTTTGTTTACATTGTTAATGCTTGTGTATAAATTCCAGTTTTAAATCTAAAATGAATGTGTAAAACGTTAGGAACTGTTTATTTATACTTAAATTGAATAAGACGATAGACAAATCAGCTTGAAAAATATTTTGTCCTGGTATATTGAACCTATGTAAACAAAAACAATGCACGAGCCTTGTTTACATGACAAAGAATTGTGAGCCTTGTATCTTGCGTATAACTCAACGACTGGCTATCAAATTCCCTTTGATCATTATAAATGCATTCCTAAAGCATTGCAAATAATAAAAACAGAAACCAATATCGTGACCATGCCCCTTTAAAGAAAGAAAAGTTCCATATCTTAACTTTAAAAATTGAATGACTTCCTCTATCTTTAAAGAGGTCTTCTTTTCATAGAAGTTAACAACACAGAGACAATGCAACACCTTTATAACCACTAACATCTAACCCTATAAGGGTTATTTGATAGCGATGATTTTACGAAGCTCTATCTATTCAGAGTCACATCTAACCATAAATGTGTTGATAATTGTTAAAGTTTTGATCGTATAAATAAATGTATTTCCTATATAAAATCAAAATCCATGTTTCAAAATCATAATAAACATTGACACTAATCATAAATTTTACGCTCCAATTAACTATGAAATGAAAAAATATAAGGTACACTTTTTTACAAATTCAATATCTGCTCTATAATTTTTCTTCTGATTCTTTAAATCTTACCATAAACTTCAACCTCACACAGATCGTTAAAGGCGTAAGGGGAATATTCAGCAGGGAACGGACGATGCGTTCTGTTGTTGTAGTATATGACATATCTCCCATGTATAAGGCATGTTACATTGATAGGATTGGGTATTGTGTTTCTGGTATAGTTGTTGTCCTTGAAACACAGTACCCAGTCTTTATTGTCAGTGGTGTTTGATACGTAGATTGAAAATCCCATGAATCTACTCGTATGGTAGTTATCTTCATCTGTCAGTTCAAGAACACCAAACAAGACCTTAATCTAAGTGCAGCATAGTTACAGGTCTAGTATATTTGTACATGTTTAAGTAATTCTTTATAAAAAAAAATATAGGTAATGACAGATATAAAAGCTCACAGAGACAATGCAACACCTTTATATTTAAAAGAACACCTTTATCATATTATGAAAATCAGAGTTAATGATCTAAAAAAAAAATAATGGATACTGTAGTATGGATTGACACAATATCTAATTTCACATGGTACAAAATTGTATGATAATCATATTACACTACTGGCTCTAAAATCCCCTGTCCGTATGAAAATCCCCTGTCTTTCCCTGTCATCCCCTGTGCACCCCCTGTCAGCCAATGTACACAGCCCCAGTACACCCAGTAATCCCCTGTGAGCCACTTTCATCCCCTGTGAGCCACTGCATTTCCCTGTACATGCCCCTGACACCCCCTGTACAGTTTTGAATGTTTATAACAGCCTTTTCTGTTCTTGAATTTCAATATTTGTTTTCTTAATTCAATTATTTAACTCTCATGCGTTATAGTTTTGAGATATAAATCAATTTTTGCACTCCACAGAGCGCCGAAACACAAGACACACTGTTATTTTAGTCTAAGTCCCTGCTATTATAGTAATTTTAAAATTATAATATGTTTTCATTACCAATGCATTGATACAGTACTTGAATAATGATGCTTACAAATAAAGGCTCGAGATTCACCGGGTGGTAAATCTCAGGTGAGAGCGGTGTGAAAGCCTTCAGGGCAGTTAGTCCTTTAGCAATCGGGAACATCACTGCTCCGTAATATTTGAAAAATAGATATAGGAAATACCGTGAATTATTTCTACAAAGATCAAGCGCAGCACATGGTGTTTAGCATTTGATTTAGTGTATCTAAACAAATATTTGCACACTAAAACCAGTAAATCAGTCAGAATATAGAATGTACATGTATAAGCAGCCATGTTACGATAAAGCACATCTTTCTTTTTTGATAACAAGTTCCTGATTATACCTTTATTAATTTACCGTGAATAACAAATTAAAGCTTCAATAGCTCATAACTTTGCCTAAGAAATAATTTTAGTATGTTTTTTAACATGTTTCTGAGCGGTTTATTGGACCCTTGAATTGAATTTTAACTGATGATTAACTCTCAAAAACAATTTAAAAATTTCTCAAATCTAATTTTCATTTCCCTTTCTTACTGCAAAATGGAAGGTATCAAATATAATCATTATGTTATTTATTGTAAGTAAACAGGTATCCGTGGCCTTTGTCAGAACATTCACAACATACCTTTACATGTAAATGTAACACTAGTGTTTTCTATACATGTAGGAGTTTATATAGATACGGAGAGAGAGAGAGAGAGAGAGAGAGAGAGAGAGAGAGAGAGATAGTTTGCATTGATTTTGAATTAAAAGTTACTAAAAGTTTACCCGGAAATTAGTTTCCTAAAAAGTTAACATGCAATCCTAATTTCATTCCCAATTCTTTGTTATTATTTAGATTAACTTAAAGCGACCATATTAATTTTAATCCACCAATGTTTTATTTTACACCATATCAATTGATCAAAAAATTGATTGAAGTTACCGTTTTCAAAGGAGAGGATGTTGACATTATTTTTTCACTCGGTCAGTGGTTATATAGCTACTATACACATCCTTTCTTGAGAAATTGCAGAGCACGGTAGCGATGTGGGGAAATGAGATGACAGACACGCGTGTGTACATGTATATACACACACTTCCTCAGATCTGATTGGTCGGTCATATAATTATAGCTACTGTACACAGCTGCAGTGCACGGTAGCGAGGATGGGAACAATAAGGTGACAGACACACGTTTACTTGTATATACATACACACCGTTTTCCTAAGATCCGAATGCTCCGTAATGCTAAACAATTATTCAATATGTTGGTTAAACGTCTCTTATGACTTTCTTTCCCAGTCTGTTAAGTAACGAAAACAGAAGTTTCTTTTGCGTGTCTTTACGTTACCCGTTACCGGTATTTGCATACATGTATTAAATTATTCATGATCATGAACTTTATCATTGCTTTATATGTCTGAGGACAATTCTATACAATAATGCATATGAATTACTAAAGTGGAAAATGGACCCTCATAAAAGTTAAAAATGTCAAAGGGCCGTACTAATTACCCCTCCTAAAAATCAACTCTCTCTCTCTCTCTCTCTCTCTCTCTCTCTCTCTCTCTCATAATTTATCAGAAAAAAAACCAAAAAACAATGGCTGACAGCAAATATCATCGATTGCGATTTACATGACTTTGATATTAACTAATTAACTTCCTGCTAATTAGAATCAACATGCATTTCATTGGGACGATGTAATTCTATGCATCATTACACCAGGCAAAACAGTCAAAATATAGGTGATCATTTCGATCGGTGTGTGCTTATTTAACTCAAGTTAGTTAACTCAGGCAGGTTACATGGCACAGAACGTTGCAGATTTCCCGCACTCATCCTCCAGTTAGATTTTTTTTTTTTACAAATTACAAAACACGGTCGTTTGTTTAAATACATGGAATAAAATATTCAGCAGTTAATCATGTACAGGGAAATACAGTGGCTTACAGTGGGTGACAGGGGCGTACAGGAGGTGGCAGGGGCTTACAGTGGCACACAGGGGATGTGTACAGTGGCTGACAGGGGATTGTAGTGTGTACAGGGAATGTGTACAGGGGCTGACAGAGGGTGCAGAGGAGATGACAAGGAAACACAGGGGGTGACAGGGAAAGACAGGGGATTTTCATACGGACAGGGGTTTTCAAAGCCAGTAGTGTTATATGTAAATTTTAATGATACAATGATTAGTATATCACTACTATAAAATATAATATTGCATCATATGATACTATACAATAGTGTGTCATATGATATATCAGATGACGCAATATAATACTTTAATATCATGATACAATAATATATAATACCAAAATTTGATATTTTTTCATATAATATGATATTGTATCATATTATACAATGTTGTATTATATCAAATAATTCAATATCGTATCATGTTATATGATACAGTATATTATCATTAGATACAATATTGTATAACATGATAAATTACAATATCGTTACATGTGATATATTGTTACGATGACATAGTATGATATTTATTTTATAGTAATATATTATTTCCCGTGATATTGTATAGTAGTAAGATGTAGTCATCAAAAGGGCATCTGACCAGCTCCAAAAACCTAAACCTCACCCAGCATCTGAAATCTATTTCTCAGATTTAGCATTCAAGTCTGTCAAGTGCACAAGTATCACACGACGCACCAGCCATGCAAGTTTTTGTGAAGTTAGCACCAGTAATAACTAATACATAATCACCAGAGGGCACCTCCTCCAAAAACCTTAACTATTTCCAAAAACCATTACTTCATCCAGCATCTGAAACATATAGCTCAGATTCAACATTCAAGCCTGTCAGGTGCATTAGAATTGGACGATGCACCATCCATCCAAATTTGGTGAAGATAGGACCAGTAGTTACTTAGATATGGCTATCAAAGGGCACCTGCTCCAAAAACTTTAAACTGCTCTAAAAGCCTGATCCCCCTCCAGCATCTGAAATTCATGTCTCAGATCCAGTATCCAAGTCTATTAAGTCCATAAATATGTTCAGATGCAAGTTTGGTGAAAGTAGGTCAAGTTATAACTTCGATACAGGACCTGCTCCAAAAACGTTAACCAAGTCTGGACGCCGACGCCGAGGGTATAGCATAAGTTCCCCCGGACTTCATCTTGGTGAGCTAAACAAACAAGACTCTGAACTCAAGAAGTGTTTGTAAACGTGTAAACACGAAAGGGGGCACATTCTGAATAACAATATCGACTCTATACACACATAAAATCTAAATATTTGCTTGCATCGCTATTGATAAGGCAAAGACAAAACATAAGATGAAAACTTATTAAAAGGAGAACAGTTCAACTGAGTCATTTTTTTATCTTTACTTTGCCAATGACATTGAAGTCATTAGGCTTTATTTAGTGATTAAATAAAGCCACTGTAACTAAATTTAAATTAATTTAGGTTTAGAATATATATATATTTAATCGGTTAACTTCAAAGTTTGAAGCAACTTTACTGTATATTTTTATCCAGATCTTTCCAGTTACCTTAATTAACTTAATTATTCCTCATTTTTATGTTTTTACCATGATCTTTTTTTTCTTCTGATGTATTTACGCAATCATCTTTTATGTCTAATTCTTAAAAAATCTACCCATGCAAGACATATTCACCAGTAGTCATGTAATGATGCAATTGTAATAAAAGAGTAAAGTCTGTACCACTTTCATCACATTGATTCTTTTTGGCTGTGGTTGTTTAAAATTCAACTTAATCTCTTATTTTTTCCTGTTGAAAATGAGTATGGTCCATCAAATGTAATTCAGCAATTTAGTATAACGGTCAACAGCCAAGAATGGTGAGTAAAAGAGTAAAGGGTAAAAGAGTAAGTTGAAATTGGTCCTGATATCTAATGGTAAATTCGGAAACCTGAAAAGTTACAGAAGAACGAATAGACGGCAATAATTTGAGGCAAAGCCCACTCAACTCGTATTATAACAGTTTGTGGGTCATTAACAAACACATTTTTACACATTACGCTATCAATAATTTTGTGACTAGCTTATGTATGCATAATAAAATTTCCGCACAAAATGCACAGGATGAAATTGTGACGTTTAGTCAACTGAAAGGTATTTTATAGGTAAAAGAAAAGATCACTTAATTGGAGAATGTCTTTAAGTTAAGTTTCAGTTGCTTCTTATATGACTTTATGGTACAGCTTCTTACTGTGTCGCATGTATTCAAACTGAACAAATAGATACGTTAAAGAAAACAATCGCCATATATATATAATCTACAGTAAACACCCTTTACTCTCTCAAAGTTAGTCGATAAATACCCCAAGCATCATTTTCTGTCCTGTATTGTATAAAAACGTGATGTAAGTTTCGCACTTCTCCCAGATCTACCCGCCATTCTGCCATTGATTGACCATTTGCTGATATTGCACACTGTCTTCCTCTGGCGGACAGATCTGCCTGACGTCCGTCAACAGCCAAGGTTGCTGCCCATGGTGTGCCGGAATAAGGATGACGTTGCCAGGCAGGTCTACTCAGAGCAATGTTTTCTGTAGAATTTGTCAAAATTCAACAATCATAAATGTTATTTATATCCACAAATTCATGTTGGTCCATGTTAGAGGTACCCAAAGAGATATAATTAATGCGGTAAAAAAGTGCCAACAAAAATTTTATTTAAAACAATGCATTGCACTAGAAAGCTTTTACTTCTCATTAAAATATAAAACGTGGAAAATGAGATGTCGATGAATTTATGAAATAAGGAAACTAATATTTAAAAAGAACGCTCTTATTAATAACTAGGAATGATTTTACCAGGAAATACATTCATGTTCAAGCAGAGGCAATTTCCTAAAACTGATAAAGACTCGTGAATATTAAAAAGTTTATATTCGCCTGTACAAGCCAGTTATTATACTAAACAAACCCCAAAGTACACAAATAGGCACTTGCATGTTTAAAACAGTGAGCTTCCGTCTTTTTAAATTATAAATTTAAACGCCGGACTTTATCCAAATAATACTTCAGTTTATCTATGTTTCAAAACGAAAGGCAGCTGTATAATCATGGATTGGGTCATTACGATAACGTTTCATATGATTTGATGGGGGTATTAATACATATGTCATTACATTATTTTAAGGAAATTCATATCACGATTTTCGGGAAATTTTCTAATTTATCTGCAGATAGGGTTTGCATGCAAATCCCATTGAATTTTAGCATGCCAAGTTTTATTTCTATATATGAATATTTAGTGGTATTCATTTCGTGTCAGTAAGTCAGCGCATCTGAAATGTTTTTTGTACATTGTTTTGAAATATTGTTCGTAAAATGATTGTGCTTGTTAATCAACTGATTTGAAAAAAAAATCTAGTCTATTTGCATTGTGTTTCATCCCATTCCTCATATTCTCAGATCAATGGATCTTTCATTGTTATACACTAACACTAATGATATTTTTTCAATGAGGGCCAAATAGTTCTGAAATAACAATTATTCACATTGGAAGATATGTTACCTATACTTAAAGGGCCCACATTGAATGAACCTGGTACGTTCAATTTGCCAAAAAAAAGTAAGATGTTATTTTTGCCATATAATATTCTTTAGAAAAGATACACACCATATAGTTTAGCTTTGAAATTTCACCCATTTTAAATATTTTTTTTAGAAAACTCTTCTCTCCGCAAGGAGATTAAAAAATATAGCATAAAAATGGCGACGACAATACAGCCAATTTCAAAGAAAAGAACAAACATCCTTGTTTCTTTGAAAATTATTGTTGGAAACGTCACACAATTCAAGAGCTGTATATTTTGAAAAGTGTCATTTATTCTAAATTTCGCTATATGAAGGATTACTGATTCCTACTTAATGATCCTTTCTTAAAATATAAACATGTAAAACCATCTAGCATATTTAATATATAGATGATTTACATATTTTTTTAAAGTAGTACTTTGTATTTATTAACATATCGTACTGTTTTCTTTAGTTTTACATGTAGAAAAACGCTTGTCGGATTAGCTTACCGGTAAATATTGCATACGTAATTCCAACTCTCTAATTATTTACGTCAAACTGTATTTTTTCCCATTCTATTATGATTTTGGATATGTTTTTTTCTTTTATATAAACTTTCTGATTTTTGTTTTTGTTTTGTTTTGTTTTGTTTTTTTTTTTTGGAAATGTAATTTGCATTTCTTTTTTTTCTCTTACCTAAGAGAGGGATTATTATAATCTTTTTGGCTTGTTTCCCAATCTTATTGAAAACTTTGTCAATTATTTATATCTGCTATTGATAAACTCAAAAATATTGTTTAAACTAAATATCACTGCATGTATATTGGTAGATATGTTAGTAGATGAATACAAATAATAAATCCTTTTTAATCCATTCACTCACCATATGTATTCACAGTCCAAAAATGTTCGATGAATATGACTAGCCAAATCATATCATTCTACAATCGAAAAAAAAAGCATAAAGTATATTAATCTCATATCTCATTAGGCTAATGAATTATAAAATACACCTTAAATGCAACTAAACTATGTATAGTTTAATTGTGTGTTCCAGCTTAAGAGAATATGAATATCATATACATACCGATTTTAAAACCATGATATAAAAATTTAGCTTTGGTTAAATTTGCGATTAAAATAGTTCGTACTTATACCGTAGCGACATCAGCTTAGCTTGTAACCAAGAAGTATGGAAGTTGTATATTATATACATGTACAATGTAGTTACAACAAATATAACCACGTAAATATATTCATAATGTAAATCAAAATTCTTATCAGTGATTGAAATTTGTTTTTATTTTAAATTAAATCAAAATTTCACCAGAAAAGAATCTTACCAATGTTTCCACCAAGTTATACAACCCAATGAACTCTTCAAAAAGAGAATATAGTATACACATATATCCGTGTACAAGACTGTATCGTGATCAAGGTCTTCCTCCTGTACATAAGTGGTGTTTTGTAGTGGTTCAGGCATGGCGTGTCATTTTGTACATATATATACTTTGGCAGTTATTTGGAGTATAAATTACTAGTAACTACATTCGTTTACATTCTCTCAAAACTTTAAAAATGACATAAAACTTACATTTGTACATTATATTCACATTAACAAGTAATTTGGAAGAACGATAAATATTAAGGCGAGCAGGCTATCTTAGTTTCTGATTAAAAAAATAATATACAAAATTTTCATTATAATTATCAAATTACAGAAGTTTAAGGCATTTGGATTTGCATATTTTTTCTTTGCTAAAATTGAAAATAATAGTCGAATTAAAAATAAAATTTTACATTTTATATTCCAAAAAATTATTAGGCGTTCTACCTTAGTTTCATTACAAATGACACATGTTTATGTCATATAACTAACGAATTCCAAACTTTCTTGGTATACATCTTAATATTCTTCAATCACATTTTAACTTCGTTATATGATAGTTTTTTATTTGAACCTTTACTGAAGTTATAAATCTAAAAATATGATTAATAAGGATTATTCAAGGAATAATCAATCATTCTTGGAGTATTATGAGGTGTTCATAAAGGTCAGGGCGTGATACAATCTTTATTTACTAATTTAAGGAATAAGGAATCATTCTGCAAGTATCACTAGGCCATCAAATACGGTCGGAAGAGATCTAATCCAATATAGCCCGAAGGGTTCTAATAATGATAGAATTGATAAAGCCCGTTCGTATTTCATCACCTCATAATATTCAAACTTAAGAATGATTTCTTATTACTGATATTTATATTATTTTCAGCATTTGTACGATTAAACTGATGAAATGTATTGTACTATACATTACAAAATAGATTCGTTATATTATCACAAACTAATACACTGGTAAATGTAAATATATTTATATAATGTACGATTAAATATAAACCTACTGACACTTTTAAGCTATTTCCATTACATATAATTATGCAAACCCTGATTGCATCCCCCTATATGCCATTTGCGAAAAGTATCAACTATACGTTACAAATTTAATTCGTAGTGTTATCACAATCAAAGACTCTGGAAAATTTGAATATTTAATATTATATATAAATTAGCAATATACCTTTTTGTATTTACTTATTTTGGGGGTTTTGGTTAATTAATGGTCGACAGGAGACGGTTGGATACGTTTTAGTCTCCTTGTGTTTCTGCAGAGTAAATAAACAGGTTTAATTAAACCAAATATCATTCGTTAATATATGATGAGGGACTGTATTTTTCCATGAGATTAAACAAATTTAGTTCAGTTCAAAATTACATAGAGTTATCCCGTTTCACAGGTCGTTAATAATTCAGATATTATAGCATCATTTCCACACAAAACTTGATTTTGAAAAAAATTGCAAAGTTCATTGTCTCACTATCTTTAGAACAACTTGATAAATCACTTATACCCTGCACCCTTAATATGCTTCAATTTAAACCTCCTGGTAATATTCGTTTGTAAATATAAGATTTATAGTACTGTAATAAATAATTGTTTGCCTGTTGTTTAAAGTGTACCAGATTATGACAATACTCTTGAGTCCTCGCATTTTACAGTTCCACAAGACAAATGCTTGCTGTTAGTGTAGTTATTCCAAGACTAATTCGCTTCTGCATATGCATACAATATAAAGATGAAACTTCATCTTTTATTATAGGTCCTTCAGATGTTAACTTCCCGTAGTACTCCACTTTTGAAAGTTCAAGGATCACAAATATACGAATAGTTTCCGTGTTGCAGTGAAAAATATTATATAGCCTTTAGTGGCTTAGTTTAAAAAAAATATCTATATCCTATCGAAATATGCAGAAATATTTTCCTTGCTACGTAACAATATCTTGAAATGTGGTAACTATACATGTTTATTAACAGTTATATCAGTTTTTCATTGAATTCTACCATTCCAACTAATCATACTCTCTATTGTTGAATACAATTGTCATTTCATTTTACATAACTTAAAGTGTGTTAAAACACAACTTTGAATCAAGACATATAGGCAAACCCATGAACCTCATTACACTAACATTAAAGCCGATAACGGTAAAATATTCAGGAATGCTCCTGATGACGTCAAGCAACAATCGAAATACCTTTATTTACACTATTTATTTTATTCGTACAGTGCCTTTGATGAAAAAGTTGTACTCATAAATACGTTGGTTTAATTTCAGCTTTTTATACTTAAATTCTGATACAGAATAATGATTTAATCACTTAAATTGGTGGAAGCCAAGTTTCATGTAGGCGTAAGTATCCTTATAGAACACTAAGTTGATAGACATATTGAAGTATATAACTTAAACATGGAAATAAGGAACTATTCGAAAAGAATATTGGAGATTCCCATTATTTTCACTTTATGACTGTTAAACACTATGATCTTAAAAAAGTAAAACTGACCCAACATTTTCATTTTATCAGACTAGAATGGTTTATAGCATACAATTTTGAACACACTCAAGGAAGTACAGAAAACTTGCTATTTTTAACCTGTCCTCAGCATTAAACATATCAAACAGTCTGATGTAGGATACCTTATTCTTCCCTTTGTTACCAATGGTTTCTCCCAACGGCACTTTTACGTAATTTTCCTCTACACCAAAATTAACTGAAAAGAATAATATCGTAGGTGTTTAATGGATGCAGCTTAAAATATATATGTAATTATCTCACTGCGATGAGGCATCATCTATATTAGGTGCGTCACAGTATCAATATCATACTAAAATTATACTTTATTATCTATGAAAGGATAAAATACAAGAAAAATATGCCATGTTATTTCATGCATCAAACATTCTGAGAGTTTTGCATATTAAGCAATGTCCCCTACCAGTACCCAAAATGTTTAAAGGAATGCTGTTGTTTCATATGGCACACACAGTGCTACATAGATTTAGAGGAAAGCTGAAAGATGTTGTTTTTAAGAATGAACCAGGTTGGAAAATACATGTTGTTTTAAATCATTTCCTCATCATCTGTTGATCAATCTTAACAAATTCCAAGCTTGATCTGTAGTTTCTCATTAAAAAGCTACACAGCAAATTTAAAATTAATTCTCCAAACCATAACAAAAAATGTCTGGAAAACCGAACTGGGACAGAATGACTCACATACAGACTGAAAGACAATGATAAAAACTATAGTCCCCCCCCCCCCCCAACCCAGTTTCATCCGTTAGGGACAAATAACAAACTTGTATGCTGCAGCTGATTCTGAGTCATAAACAGATGATGGAGGAGGTTAACATTTTTAGAGCAGATTATGGTTTTGGAGCAGAATTTCTTTGGATGGCCATTTTTAAGTTATTACTGGTCCTTTGCCAGTCTTGGGTGGATGACACATTTTGTGATACTGTTGCATCTGGCAGGCTAATATGCTAAATCTTATCCAAAGGTTTCAGATGTTGAAAGAGTTTAAGGTTTTGGAGCAGGTAACAAATGTGGGTAAACACTGGTCCTTACATGTACTAATTCAAACTTGATATCCTTATGTCAATGCCTCAAAGTGTTTTCAAAAATGAATTCAAAGTCTTGCATGCATGTTACTTACTATTCATCTTATTTCACAAATTCAATAGATTAGACACCTTCATTGAAAGTATGAGTTGTACAAGTATAATTACTATGTTAAAAGATGTGCTTACTCTAGTTTCCATACAGATGATTCCCAAAGTATGTGGTTTCAGAAATGGAAAACAATTGGTCTTTGCAAACAGCGCTGATCCAACTTGGCCCACAACCCTGGGGTCAACCTGTTTTTCTAGAGATGCAGAGTCTGAACTTTTTCTTCTAACAGGCTTCTGCGTCATTCATTATATTATCTGTGAATAATAAATTCAGAGGTAAGCAAAAAATCAATGTCTGCAAGATCAGGCAAAAATTAATCATTGCCACTGTCGAGAAAATTTACACAATGGTGTTTTAATTTCACTATTTTCAGGATTTACCATTATTCCACAAAATCAAATCCATTGTCATTGATAGCACAAGTTTTTTTTTAACTGCAAGACTTAGATAGAAGTCCTATGTCCAATTAAAGTAATTTTAATTTTTTGTAGTTTTTTCAATATCATGGAATTAAAATCATTTTGTTTGGTACTACAGTAAGTGAACATTTAGCATCGTTGAATAAAAACAACTTACATAATCAATTCCATTTTGCATTTTAAAAAATCCCACAAGAGACTCATAGGCCACATATCTCACCTGAGCAACAAAATTCAACTGATATTTACATAACTAGCTTACTAAAAAGATTAACAATATTATTTAAACTTTGTTAAAACCTTTAGCTAATATAAATATTAAGAGACAGCATGCTTGTGCGTGTATGTCAAACTTACTCTAGATCTGGTTCTTAAAAAAAAAAACAGTTTTTCAAATGAAGAGCAAAAATGATGATTCAGAAAAAGATATTCACCAATAGCCTCAAATTCAACATTTATTTACCTTCCTCTTCCTCATCACCTATCGTTTTATGATCTATACCCACTCCCCTTGATGCACCTCATATGTCCATTCCTCTAAAGGATACAATGACCTTTTAATCAACTTTTTATTAGTGTTTGGTAAGCAAAGATCTCCACAGCTGGATGCCACATTCTGCTTAACCTATAATAAATATAATATGAAATGTTTCTTTGTTATAGTTGTCTTATTGAAAGCCATGGACATGTTTCTACAACCTTTAGAAAACAAGCATGATTTTCACTTATTTGAATGCCTTTTTTAATATTTTCACTATACTAAGGTTTATCTCATAAAAAAAAAAAACAAGTTATCAAATGCATTATCACTCATCGTTTTTAATTATTATTATCATTTTTTTTTTTATGAAAGAGCAGTAACTCTTATTAGGCAGTCAAATTTTAATTAGCCCTTCTCGGGTTCCCAATTTGCATGATTTGTTAATTTTCAGAACATTTTTAGAACATCTGCCTATTTAATTGGTGACAATGTCACCTATCTTCTCTCCTTACTGTACAATGTCTGACCTTTCCTTTTTTTGTGTCATCATGTAAATTTCGCAATGCAATAGTCAGCATGATTTTTAAACACTTCTACTTATTTCTTTTACATGACTGTGTCAATTAATTTTTAGCTTGCACTGTGCCACACCTGGAAAATATATATAATTCATTGTACCTAAGAAATCAAACATGATGTGGTCAGGCAAAAATTTAGTTGCATGGTTGGAAAAAATTTTGCTAATTTAAAATTAAATCATTTTTTTTTAAATAGTGGGTCTTTACGAGTCTTTTCATTTTATTTCGGTTTCAAACCGGTATAGTGTTATCAATTAATTTAAGAATCAGTTACTTTTAATGGAAATATTTAGTCCTATGTCAAAAAAATCGTTACGCACTTATGGTCAGCTCAGCACCTAATGAACTTCATGCAACTGTGTAAAGTTAACCGTACTTTACTTTAAATACTTTTTAAGAAGCACGAAGATTACAGATTTTTTCATACGAAATTAAAATTAATGAAGTTGCATTATCTTAAGCACATAAACGAAACGATAAAATAATATCTGCAGTTGTATCTACTTTCCCGCCCCACATGTACTCGCTTCACCCGCAATATATCATGATTATCTGCCCATGTTATATTATTGTTTGAAATTATCTCAATCTAATTAAAATTAGATCTTTGATCCGCTCCTAATAGGAGCGGATCAAAGATCTAATTTTAATTAGATTGAAATTATCTGCCCTTATTTGTGATATATATATTTATTATATAGAAAGACATACATTTTTATTAAAACCTAAAAATTTCATTGGGCCGAGGTGTCTCTTTCATGGGCCGACGTGTCAATTAATTTGGGCCGAGCTGTCTGGGCCGAGGTGTCAACCGCCAGAGGCCGAAGTGTTGTTGGGCCGAGATGTCCGTCTACCGTTGAATATGGTCGTACTGAATCTGAAATGCTGGCTACCATCAAAAGTTATCGGCACACCTTGGACATCTACCATCTAAAAATAACAAGATAGAAAATGAAAGTAGTTCCGAATGATTTGTATACAAATGGAGGGAAGTCAGAACTGTTTACAAAAGGCAGCATTTCTTTTTGTAGAATGGATTGAAAGATGTCTTCTGAACCAGAGTTCGTAAACAGACGCATAGAACCTCCCCGCTGCACTTCTCAATGGACCGAGGATGACCTGAAAACCCTGCAGATCGCCGTTGTGCAATCGAGAGCGTATACACCGAGAGAACTGCTCTCGTGCATTGTGAACGAAACAATCGGAAGAAGGGCGGCGAAAATTAAGGACCATTTGATGAAGTATATGCCACCTGGTTTGGCCTTGATTAATTATGATGACTTCTACTCTGTGCAATACGACAAGTGTTGCTCCATTCTGTACAATTCTCAGAGTCTCCCGATGTCCTACAGATTTAGAGTGGAGCCGCTGCAGGAGTTTGCAGAAGATGCTTGGCGACAATCGTTAGTTGTTTTTGTTCAACTTTTGATGTACACTGGTTTAACTGGAGGCCTTGTGTTAATACAGAGACATAAATAATATAAATTTATGTCTCTGGTTAATATGATAGAAGAATTGATTTAATGAAATTGATGGACAAGACCAGAACTCTGAATCTCTATAGTCTGTCCCAAGGTATTTATGCAGCACATTTGTCCGATTTTGAATAAAAATGCACATACATGTGAAAGAAGTGCAATTGAAATCGATGAAAGGGAAAATTTCCAAGATATCTTCATTGACACATTATCATTTTTCACTCATAAAAGTTCAAAGGAACGAAAACAGATTTCCTACGAAGATTTGTAATGGGGAATGTTTACATCTTTTCTCCATTCGGAAGTCACTCGGAATACCTCGCGCAATTTTTTAACGTTATCATCCGGGTCTGCTGCAATACAAAATCCCCGTAGACATTACATTTTTTAGCCGTGTATTGAAACATGATCAGCTAGATTTCAACGGAAATATCTTGGACATTTTTCATATTTTGAATGAACATCGTTTGAACCCTGAGGTATCTATAAATATCGAGTAATTAAGCAAAATGTGAATCCAGGATATATTGGGACAGAGTATAGTCAGGTGAATGTTCCTGTGACAACTACATCAGCTGTACATGAGATCAAACTATACTCTGTCCCAAGATATCCTTGATTCACATTTTGCTTAATTACTCGATATTTGTAAATACCTCAGGGTTCATAAGCGACATTCATTAAAAAGTATGATTTTTCCTTTGAAACACCCCCTCTAGTTTATCAGGTTTCAATACATGGATAAAAAATGTGATGTCTACGGGGATTTTGTATTACAACAGACCCGGATGATAAAAATTGTGCGATGTATTTCGACTGACTTCCGAATGGAGAAAAGATGTCAACATTCCCAATTATAGATCTCCGTAGGAAGTTGGTTTTCCTTCCTGTGATTTTTTCCGAGTGAAAAATGATAATGTGTGAATGAAATTATCTGGGATATTTTCCCTTTCGTTTATTTCATTTGCACTTCTTTCACAGGTATGGGTATTTTTATTAAGATCATCAAAATGTGCTGCATAGATATCTTGGGACAGACTACATGTATATAGTTTGAGCACCAAATTCCTCCTTCTCAATCTTAATATGATTTTGTTTCGTAATATAAGCTTAATTTGATCATTATATTGACCTTCAAGTTAATGACATATGACAGATTCACAGGGACTGAAAATCACCTTGCTGTAAGTGTCAATTCATTATAAGCGTGTTCAGTTATAGCCATGTTTTCTGTAAATACATATGTACATCATGTACTTGTAGCCCAGGTTCTTTCCCCTGGCAGGAGCTTATGAATGTACTTGATTAAATTAGTATTTTATTGAAGTATATATAAGAATACATGAATCGGATGAACAGCAGTAAATGTTCATAAATGTACTTGTCAGTTTTACGGGTTGATGTTGGCAGCAAATGTATAATGGGTTCACAGGTGGGACAAATAATGATGTACCACACATGGATTCAAGGTTGTGCCCCCTGAGACTCTTAGTTAGGTGCTCTACCAACTGAGCTTTCCGGTGCTGGTAATGCCTGGTATTTGAATATTCTATCATCAGGTGGTATATATTTGCTAGTTTTTCACAATTATTACTTTTTTAGGCACATCCACACTTTAATGCAAAGCTTACCCCATAAAATAATAACCCCATCAGTGAAATGCAGTTGCTATAATCATTTTTTCTTTAAATCTGAAATGGCAGCGGGCAAAAAAGTAACATCCTCATCTTTCCCGCTGCTGTATTACCGCCATTTTATTAAGCAGTGAAACTTGTTTGTCTTGTGCGCCATCTATTCATTGGTTTTAAAAAACTGAAAAGACTTTATATAATTATATAATTATATTAATTTAAATATTATGACATAATTTTATTTGAGCTCACCAGATTCCCCCTCCCTTGTATTGATAACCTTCCTTTGTAATATGTATAAATGAATATAAAATTGATTGTTGATTAATTTACAGATTTCAAGTCCATGGTGAACTGTTCTGTAAGCAGCTGATATACATGAGCTGGCTAAGAGAGACAGGACACGCCATTACAGGTCACATGTTTCTGCAGCTGCTTCAACACTTCACAGCCATGTTTGGCCTTCATGCAATGTAAGTTAGTGTCATTAGTCAGATATTGGTAAGGTTTTAACATGGCAGCATCATGTTTACACGTCTGTACAATACTCATCCCCTAAAAATTGGTTCATTAGCATCTCATCAATTTTAAAAGAATTAACTTGCTTAATAATCAAGTTATAAATTTTTAAATCACCATCACAATCTTGATAGAATTATTCATTATAGCCTTTGATGATTTTTTTTTTTAGTCTTATACAACTATCTATTTTCCCAAAGTAGAAAAGACTAACATTTATAGTTTGAAGTTAAATATTTTATCTTATGATATATCTTGAATGGTGTAATACAGAGAAATTAAGTTTTTAACATGTCTGCATATATTTGATTTAGCACATTGCAAAACAAATATTTGTTATGTTTACAAATGTATGCTAGCCTTTAATATTCAGAATACTTAGTAATGCTATCGATCGGTAAAGCAGGCCAGGGAGCTGATTTTTGCCAAAAATGCTGAGAAGGTTTAAAGGCAAATATTTAGATTTGCAAATATGTTTCCTTATATGAACCTACAGAAAAGCGAAAACGTTCAATTCTATATGAACTTTTTCATGACGTCACAATGATCATAGCACGCGCTTATCACTTTTCACTTGGATTATTGTAAACATAAAATTTCAGTAATTTTAACAGTTCTGAATGATTTGTCTTTTTCAAACGTAAATACATGTATAAGTAATAAACAGCAATGTTAAAAAGTTCTCCAGGATATGAAGTCGGTTGGTATGTGATCAAATCTACTGAGACGCCCTTCGGGCTTCACAGGATTTGATCACGTGACCAACCAACTTCATATACCGGTGAACTTTTTAAATTGCTGTTTATTTCTGAATTAATGTTATGCGTTTACAGTTACTGTACTACTGTTACCTTATGTTTACTTGCTTTGTTACAGATCTGCCTCTTGTCAGCCACCACACACTTCTGCAGTGTGTGGCATTGAAGTTAGTTCATCCCCAGACCTGACTTTTTATGATCTTCCAAGCTGTGATAAAGACTACACTAAATTGTTTGCAGTGTGTCAGGTAAGCTTATAGAAAAAAAAATGTTTGAAAAATCTAGAGAGTCACGGGCATGAGAGAGAAGGAGAATGTGTGAGAGAGAGAGAGAGAGAGAGAGAGAGAGAGAGAGAGAGAGAGAGAGAGAGAGAGAGAGAGAGAGAGAGAGAGAGAGAGAGAGCAATTAAGAGGCCCACTGTAAAAGAGACAAAGATAGTGAAACAGAGAGCAATAGAATAAGTAAGTTAAGAGAGAGAGAAGAGAGAGAGAGGAAGGAGAGAGAATGATCATGACAGAAAGCAGGCAAAAAAGTACATGTGCCATGTAATTGGCATGTTGTTTTTAAAAATCAAATCAATTCAAGTCATGTTTCTATAATAAATTTGTGAATTTTGTAATTTATGGAAGTACAAAAAAGTATGTCAATCACATTGTTATAAATAAATTGACTTTTGGGCTAATCCAAACTTTTTTATCACAGGTCCAAAGAAACACAGGAAGATCTGAATGTAATAACATTCTATTACAACCATCATCAAAAAGGCTTCATGCAGAAAAACAAAGGGAGATAACTCATTTAGATGCTGAAATCATTGGTCAGCACGGCGGGGACCTTTTGGTCCACTATGCCTCCAGGTCTTCTAAGCAGCAGGACATTCTGGGATTAATAGTGCAAGGAACCAATGTGAGTGTAATATGAAACTCATTTCATATATTGTATGCATGTGAATAGAATAGAAACTTGCACATCAATTATTATATTTTAAACCTTCAAATATGTTTTGCAGAAAATATAATCAAAATCAAACTTCATGTTTTTTAACCCTATTTACATCCATGACAAGTTTTAACTTGGAGTTGGTCTGGGTTTTATACGGAAGCCCATTGGTGCCAGGTGAAAAAAAATATTTTATCTTGCGGCCGCCAGATAATTTTATGGCGGATGCCATATAATTATCTGGCGGACGCCATATAATATCTGGCAGACGCCACTTAATTTATCTGGCAGCCACCAAATGATTTATCATGCGGCCACCATATGATATTTGGCGGACGCCACATAATTATCTGGCGGCTGGTTGAGAAGATGGATGTTGACAGAACCGCTGTTAAACAGTCTAACAACACAGATTTAATACCGTCAGTTAAATAGTTTCATTTACAATATGGCCACGAAAGCTAGTACACATTTGTCTTAGTTTATCTTTTAAAGTCGTAGCTGGATCCGCACTCGTGAAATTGCCTGTGCAAGCTGTCTTGGTAAAAAAAAAAACCTGTCTGTAATCTGTGTTTTTAAATTCTTATACCAAAATTAAAATATATAGAAAGCAGTGCGTTCCTTTTATTATACATGTTAACATAACAGTCCTCTCAAGTTAAGGTTTTTTATTTTTGAGGAGGTTCGATAGTCAACAAATTAACCATCAGATCTACCTAAAATTTTAAGATATGATTTGTTTTGCTATTAACTATTATTTAGTAAAGAAAAATCCATATATTTTACTTTTTGAATTTGGGTATTTTCCTATATTTTTATGTGGAGCTCTTTTTCTAAAGGAGATCAATACAGTCTTATAATGGCCACGACCATCGAGCCCACTTAAGACTTCTTGAACGGGTGTTTAGTTCAGTTTTTAAAGTTTAGAAACTCTAAAATACAATGTTTTACAAAAAATAAATACAAGGCACAAAGTAACATCTAAATCATTCTAGATTTGAATAAAGTCTAATGTATATTCCACTCCACCAGTGTTTCAGTGTTTCAAAACAGAAGCTCTGCAATTGAAATTTGGTGTCAAAATTCAGAAATTATTAATATAACTAATGAATAAGAGTGTATCAACTATTGCCTAAAAGCTCCCATTAAAACATGCGCGTGCATCAGGAAGCCAGGTTTTATCTGGCGGTCGCCATATAATTATGTGGCGGCCGCCAGATAATTATGTGGCAGCCGCCAGATAATAAGTGACGGTTGCCAGATAATTATGTGGCGACCGCCAGATAATTATGTGGCGGCTGCCAAATAATTATCTGGCCAGATAAAATATTTTTCTAAGTTGCACCAACGGGCTTTGGTAGTTTTCTACTAGTAAGCAATCATTATTGTAAATTCCTAATCAATGCAGGAAATTATTTCTATGTTCAATTGCAAGGAGCACCCCTCACACATTTAATAATGTTATTACTTTAATTAATTGTGACAGTTGTTAACTAAATGAAATTGCAAGAATATGTTGGTCTTCATGATTTTACAAGACAAAAATTGGTGCTTAACTCTTGTGATTTGATACAAAAGGACAGAATGAAGTACCCAATTAAAAAAAAACAATCTACAGTACTTCCCAGGTACCCACAAACAGGAAGAAGACACTGTAGCATTTACTTAGTTGTTTAATAACAAACTACTTATGTTGTATCTTTCTGGTACAAGTAATAATTGCAAATATGTCCAGAGGGAGAGAGAGTCACTGAGTAAAAGAGGAAGTGCCAGTTACTGAGAGAGAGAGAGAGAGAGAGAGAGAGAGAGAGAGAGAGAGAGAGAGAGAGAGAGAGAGAGAGAGAGAGAGAGAGAGAGAGAATTGAAAATATATCTAATATAACTGGTATCAACTTCTTGTATTTTTTTTTAATGACAGGTAACATTTTCCCAGTTTTCCTGTACAGCCATGGATTATGAGGCCCTAACACTGGGAACTCCATCATTTCCTGAGGGCACAGGACCCCAGATAAAGTTCAGTAAACCTTACAACATCTTGAGGGCTGAAGACCGCATTCATTTGATTGAACCACTCCTGAAGCTTGGATTTCTACAGTGTTCATTGTGAATTTCACAACGTTTCAATTAGTGACTTTTGAGGTTTTGATGTTTTATGTACAGTTATTTACACCAGCATAAATTATGTTAATTAAAACAAATTGCTTGTAGTTGTTACTGATTGATTGGATAGTACTGCTGATGATGATGATGAGAAAGTGTGCCATGTGAGATGATGATGAATATGATGATAATGATGATGTTGTTTACTATAATATGATGAACTTATTTTGTCTGCCTTGCATGCTTGGGAAAATGTTGCTATATAAAAAGGGAATGTAATGTTAAACTGTTAACAGTTTATTTTTAGCTGACCTGTACCGAAGGTTCAAGTGAGCTTTTCTGATCACGTGTTGTCCGTCGTCCGTCCGTCTGTCTGTCCGTCTGTAAACTTTTCACATTTTCGACTTCTTCTCTAAAACCACTGGGCCAAATTTAATCAAACTTTGTACAAATCATCCTTATGGAAAGGGGATTATGAATTGTTAAAATATGGGCACAACCCTTTTTAAAAGGGAGATAATTGCGAAACAGTGAGTATAGTGTGCATGTTTTTAATGCCAGAAATGCCAATATTTACACAAAAGCCTGTATATATAGTGAAGATTCTAAATAGTAAAAAATGTTACACCCCCCCCCCCCCCCCACACACACACACAAAACGTGGGTCCCCAGGAGAGGTTCAAAGTTTAACATACATAGGAAAATGTTTAAAAATCTTCTTCTCAAGGACTACAATAAACAGTTTGCCAATGAGATATTACTATGCATACATCCTTATCTATTGTAGATTTGTAAAAATCGTGACCCTGGGACTAATACTGGGGCACCAAGAGGGGTTCAAAATTTAACATTTAAATATTTAGGAAACATGTTTTAGAATCTTTTTCTTCTCGAGAACTACTGTGTAACAATGTTACAGTTTGTGGGATTACTATGCAAGCATCTATGGCTTATGTAGATTATAAATTGGTGACCCCCGGACTAATACTGGTGTCCCAAGAGGGGCCAAAGTCTAATATAGAAATATATAGGTAACATGTTTAAAACTCTTCTTCTCGAGAACTACAATGCTACAGTTTGTGAGATTACTATGCATACAACCTTGGATAATGTAGATTCGATACTTTTAAAATAGTGACTCCTGGACTAATACTGGGGATCCAAGATGGGTTTAAAGTTTAATGTAGAAGTATATATAGAAAATGTTTATAAAATCTCCTTCTCGAGAACTACAATGCTTCAGTTTGTCAGATTACTACGTAAGCATCCTCGAATAGTGTAGGTTCTAAATTATAGAGGCCGTGACCCACGTTTTAATACTGGGGCCCCAAGAGGGGTTCAAAGTTTAACATAGAAATATAGAGGGAAAATGTTTAAAAATCTTCTTCTAGAGAACTACAATGCTTCAGTTTGTGAGATTACTATCCAAACATCCTTAGATAGTGTAGATTCAAAATTAATAAAGATGTGACCACTGGACTAATACTGGGGTACCAAGAGGGGTTCAACGTTTAACATAGAAATATATATGGAAAATGTTTCTAAGAAGTTTTCTTGAGAACTATAATGCTACAGTTTGTGAGATTACTCTGCAAGGATCCTATAATAGTGTAAATTCTAAATTATTAAAGCCAACCATAAACCCCGGACCAATACTGGGACCCCAGAAAAGGGGTTCAAAGTTTAAAATAGAAATAGCATATGCTACGAAATAGAATGTTAAAAGGAACTGTTGTTAGGTGAACGATGTGACTACAGCTTGGGATATTACTATGAATACATCTTTGGCTATTGTCAATTCTTAATTGTTAAAATTGTTACCCCCGGTTTTATAGTGGGGTACCAAGAGGGGTTCAAAGTTTAACATAGAAATATACAGGAAATGTTTAAAAAGTTTCTTTTCGAGAACTACAATGTTGCAATTTGTGAGATTACTATGCAAGAATCCTCAAATAGTGAACGTTCTAAATTGTAAAAAGCCGTGACCCAGGACCAACACTGCGGCCCCAGAAGGGGTCAAAGTTTAACATAGATGTATATTGGAAAAATGTTTAAAAATCTTCTTCTCAAGAACTACATTGCTACCATTTGTGAAATTACTACGCAAACATCCTCAAATAGTGTAGATTCTAAATCCTTAAAGAGTATTGGGGCCCCAGAAAGGGGTTCAAAGTTTAAAATAGAAATAGCATATGTTATGAAATAGAATTTACTAGGAACTGTTGTTCATGTGAGCGATGTGTCCCATGGGCCTCTTGTTTTTAGTTTAATTTTCACTGTTCGTTCAGGTGATCAAGTGTAACTATGTGTTTTGAATTGTCAGCAATTTTTTTTGTTATCAGTGATCACCAAAATACTTGACACTAATATGCAAAAGTTCACCATAAATGATGACTATGTAAACTCAAATAATGACCACCAAAAATCAAAATAAATTAACCAACTTTGAAGTATTTGAACGTTATTGATAAAAAAAAACTGTGTTAAAATTAACAAATAATTAGAGGAATGTTTATTCTGTTAAACTGAAAAAAACAATTGACAAGTAATCGAATTAAAATTAGACTTCAGTTGTAAATATTGCTCCTCTACCATAGCTATACAAGACCTAACAGCATCATGTACGGGTTTACTGATACAAAAACCCTGAAAAAAAATATGTTAACAAGCTGCAATACGGGATGTACATATTTCTACATATTCTGAGTAGATGTACGCAAACAATGATAATGTTAAATTAGAAAAATGTATTGCTCTAGTATGCATGTAACTGTCATTTTGAATTTTTACTTGTACATTTATGGCTCATGCGGTAAAACAGAGCACGTCTTCACTTTTTTTCTTTAAACCGCTGATCAAGTAACCATTGTTACATTATTTGAAGATTAATGGTTAGATTTAGAAATCTTTTATTTTAAATGTTTTACATACACTAGCTTTATAAAATCCTCAAAATCCATGGGGACCAATTTTCGTTGTCCAGATTGTCATTTTTAAACAGATTTCTGAGGATATTGTCAATGTCGTCAAATGTATAGAAATAACTATGATATAAATAAGTAATTGTTCAATGTCTGCTCTTGAGATATAAATAAAGTATATGTATTTGCACCGAAAAACACTTGCAGTGTTTTTTTATAATAGCATTACTATTAATTGTAAAACAAATATCATTCTGATGATTTTTTTTTCATGTTTTAATGAATGCATATGAAATTATAAATAAGGATCTGATCCTTTTCCTAAACCCTATTTATTGACAACCATGTATGAAGTTTGGACGGAGAATGACTGCAATAGCTACATTTTATCCAAGGTATAAAATAAATGTAAAATATCATTGAGTGCATGTTGTGCAGTTCTGGTAACAAGTTATCGTTCCTAAAGCCGCACTTGAGCGACACTACCTGTTCGACTATTTATAGGTCTGCAAATTTTGAAATTCTTTTGTTTGTCACTGTATCAAAAATGGGGGGAAATGGAGGATAGCGTGCGTGAACAGCGGATAAATACTGATTTATCAAAATAGTCTGTGTCGGCAAGGAAAACAAATCATAAGGAAGTTGAATAAGGAAAAAATTATTTTCGTTTTTAATTAAACAAAATTATTGAAGAAGTATGAGACCCCAAATTATTATTTTTTTGCACCTTTTTTTAAGAAATTCTCAAAAAATTGCACACCAACAATAGTTACGTTTAAACCTATTTTCCACCTTTTCACGTTTTAAGTTGCATCAACTGTTCATGAGTTCGACCCCCCCCCCCCCCCCCCCCGGAAGAATGTTCTTACAGTTTTTAGCTTTCGAATTTATAAGATTTTTTTGTCAAATATTTGGCAGTTTGAGTTTCTTAAACGGTGCTTATAAATTTTAATATGATGTTCTTAAATTTTATTCAAATGATATTTTAAATCGTTTACTATACCGCTATATCAATGCTAGGTAAATATATTAAAACAGACAGCGTGTTGTAACATGTATTTGAAACACAAAACACAGTCATAAGTCGGACATTATGACGCTTCTTCACGACTGAATTTTCTCATCATATATTTAATCAGTATCCCATGAAGTATCCAGAAGTGGAACAAAACTTTATTCGCTTTGTAAAAATATGCGCAGATCTTCTAAAATTACCGCTTGCTGACATCTTAGCAAGTGAGATTCAGACAGTAGACCTGTATAATAAGATACAACAGCATTCTTGTTCTCTTATGAATGGGAGAAATAAACTAGATTCAAAGCAGCAGAAAAAGTGTTTCGTTCCACCACCTGCAATACCATACTACAGCAAATTTGATGTAACTTTGTTGTACAAATTGATACGGAATTTGTGTCCTTTATTAGAGCCAACAAATGGATGGGGAAAAGACCCAGTGGATACGGACACGCAGATTGGTGATGACATCGAACGTTTTAGATTATTCAGGAACAACAGTTTTCATTTAATTTGATATAATGAATAACAATGTTAATATTCTGTTGGTTAGTCCAAAACTTGTAAACGTGTAAACACTCCCTCTCTATTACGAACATGCTGACCTCCGGTGCACAAACTATTTTTTCTCTTTAACAGATGTTCCCGTTGTTTCCTTAGCAGGACCTCAAAAGAAAAAAGATGGTAGTGTTTGGTTCACAATAACGACACAATCACTTCCAGCACCTTATTTTGTTCAATGGAGCATGAAGATCTTGTGATACAAATAGATGAAAACGTTGAGGAATTCAAAGGAACATCAAACACTCTTCCTTATCCCGCGTTGGTTGTCAAACCAATAATTGACTTAGACAAATACTGTACGCAATTTCATTGGAACTTGTCCAAAAAAATAATACCAGGTAAGAAAATTATTTTTTCTATTCTGTTATCTTTTTATATGCATTTTATTCTAAATAAAAAACCCAAAGTATCTGTGGAACGTTAGAATTGAATCATAAAGTATATTTGTCACATGTGAGTTGTTTTTAACCTCATTCTAATGTGAATATTACATGCATTTTTTCAATCAGTTGTAGATAAGATCTCGTGAAATTCTAATTTTATTCTTAAACTGTGTTTTAACATTTTGTTCAATAAAATGTATAATACATTTTACAAGTAGCCAAAAAGGTCATATATTAAAGTAGCATTGACACTATTTTATGTATAAAGATTTATAAATTATTTTTGGAATGTTTATATGAATAACTGCTGTCAATACTGAATAACAACGTTTGTTATAACTTTGGCTAAATTACTATTAAACACATAATTTTGCATTTAAGGTTAAAAGTATAAAACAATGAATATGTAGCTTTATATATAAATATTTATATATGAATTTCTCTTAATATTTGTATTTGAGGTTTTTACTAGTATCAACTGCAATAAACTTTCATTCATGAAATGTTTATTACGTAAATTAAAATGATAATACACATCATTATCTTAGAGATGAAACAAGTTCTGACGATTCATTTACAAATGGTAATGAAGAAGGTAAGAATCATGATGAGATATCATGTTTAGACTTTTCAAACTTGAATAATAGCTAAAACGTTCTGTGGGAACTTTTTCATGACGTCACAATGATAACCGCACGTGCTTATCGCTGACGGTTGCAATATTGTAAACGAAAAATAAACCACCGTTATATCAATAATTCTGAACGATTTGCCTTTCTCAAACGTAAATATAAGTAATAAACAGCAATGTTAAAAAGTTGACAGGAATATGAACTTGGTAAGTACGTGACCAAATCTTTGGAGAAGCCATTAGGGTTTCACAGGATTTGATCACGTAACAAACCAAGTTCATGATCTTTTTAAATTGCTGTTTATTTCTTAAATAAAACCCCCACTAACACCCCCTCCCCTCTAAACACACACTGTTCGAACATAAGCATATTCAAATTTGGTTATATTAAACGGCATCGGCATGTGAAAATATTCGTATTTAATTGCGCTTCATTATTTTTTTATAATATGGAGGAGATATAGAATCACCTTTGATCACCATGCCACTTCCCCGTTCTGTTTTGAAATGTTTCAATAATGATTTTTAATTTGAGTATATATATATACGCTTGTTAGCCCGTTAAATTGATATACGTGTATATATGTTTAACGAATCATCAATTTCTCTCATTTTGTCAAATATTTAAAGCGGTCTTAATTGTTTATTGTGTATGTACGAAGAAATCAAGTTTCATATACAACTGCAAGAAACGGATATTTCACATTTGTATTTATTACTTTTCAATGGATTATATGAGCGAAATATACTTAGACGGGGGAGCTGGATTAAATTTTGCCAATCTTTTTGATTACATAGCAGAGAATTTTTCGAAGCATAAAACTAGGAGATTATTGGATTCAATTCGATGTAAGTTTATATTGCGTTATATTTTACTCACTAAATGTATGCCACTAGTAAACAATCATTAGTTACGCATGGGTTTTATGGTTTTAGATTCTTATAAAGTTAAAGATTTGAGTCTGTTTGCTCAAGCGCTCTCTGCAAGATATTATTTGGGAATTATTTGCGACCAGAATATATTTACACCATGGGACGTAATTTTTGTACAGTACTTGCTGAAAAAAACAGACTGTATGGAAATTTTTGAGAAGGGTCGAGCTTATGCAGAAGCACATAGGGCACTTTGTTTTTACGAAAAATTACCAGGTAATACTTGAAATATCATTTATTTAGTATACATATTTATTATAAATTAATCTCTTTGTTTTTCTTCAAACAATTGTGTCATTTTAGAAAAAAAAAATATAACTATATAGATCGCAACTTCGAAGAAGTATTTTGCCGGTAATAGCGACCACAAATTGTTATTCAACAGCACTGTTATGTAACTTGTGTTATATATTATACAGAAAATGGATTCAAAGACGTTCAATTTCACGCGAGAGCAAACCTTTCAGGTGTTGAACCATTAATGATTAGAAAAATATATTTAATTCAACAAACAGTTGCTGCTATTGTTGGATGCAACACAGAGGAAATTGTTGTTAATGGATACCACCATTCTGCAAGTGTTTTTTAGTTGTTCTATCTATAGCAAAGAAACACGTGAGGAAACGATTGACAATAACAAAGATGGAAAAAGCCAAGCTTAGCAGATTCAACATCGACTACTTTATTGTTGACTTTTATTACAGTCTATCTACAGAGTCCTAAAGGTAAATATTTATTCTTCAAAGGTTTGTTAAGGGTTTGGGATAATACATTCAAACGTCGGAATCTTTTTTAATAAGTTTTTTTTTCTTATTAAATCTGAACACAAAGCTAAATTAAGAAAAAAAATGGAGGTCGGTATGCTTCTGTTGGCTTTACGTTGTATTTTATTGTACCTTTTTTGCAATAAAAATGCAACTTACAAATAAATCGCCTTTTCCTGTGCTACTAGTATTTTGAAAAAATCGCATCTTAATACACCACAATTTTTTTTTCTAAAAATAATTGCAAACATAGGGCTCCATATGCAATTTCATAATTTATATTTTGACTTTTTGGTCGGTATATTTTTAATAAAGAAAAATGAGTACAAAATTAAAAAAAAATAAATAAAACTAACATGCTACGTGAAGCATATCATATGATTATAATGAAGATGTACATAGTTTTTTATGGTGCATTTAACAAAACCAAATCCTTAAATATTTCCTAGAAAATACATCAAGTTTAAATCTGAAAAGTTTCGCTGGTATCACTTAAATAGTCCGCTTACAATCGAATTTGTCCGCGAACTTTTCTAACAAACCTTGTATGCCTAAGTCCAAAGAAACCATAAATAGAATTGTTATATTATATACGAATAAAGTTGTCACAATGCATACATTATCTTAAAGTTTGGATTACACCAAAATTAGAAAGCCAAACTTGCAATATTATATAAGTATAGATTTAGAAAAATGTTCATTTTCTTCTTAAAAATTTCCGCCGCAATGTATAGTTCTTATTAAACTATTCGTATACGTTAATTTCCAGTGCCTGTCCTATTGAATTCAGTTTAGGAGGGTTGTCCCAAAACTCCATAGACAGAGCACAAAAAAAGAAAATATGTTTATTGCAATTTAAAATATGCAATAATTGTATTTGATTTTTTGATGAAAAGAAAAATATATCGACAAGTTATTGCAGGCAGTGCAGTGGGCGCCTTCACATTATTTAAGATAACATTTATGTTTCATTTCCGAAAATGTCTTGGGAAAAAAAAAAAAAAAAAAAAAAAAAAAAAAAAAAAATATATATATATATATATATATATATATATATATATATATATATATATATATATATATGCATAATGAGTGCACATTCACTAAGTAGTTCTAGTTTTGTTTTTAACTATTCCCTTAAAATAAACGACATGTCCTGTATTACTTATTGTCTGACGTCTGTCTTCCCGATATGTGTCGTTCAGCAATTTGTTGTCCATTTCTATCGATGGGGGTTTCTTTTACACTTTCTTATCATACTCGTCCTATCTTCGATGTTGCTTGTCTACTAATTTATAAAATGCATTTCAAAGCGATTTCGTTAATTTTTATTGACTTTAAAATTGGCTTAGGATTTGTAACAAACTTGTATTAGTTACCGGTTGAATCTTGTACAATATTTTGTATTTTAACAAAGTTTTAAATCAAATTACTTGAACCCTTTGTGACACAATTTTCTTCATCTTTCCCTATCTACCATTAACTGAATAAAGTCCCTTGTCTGCGCTGTTTTGGGACAACCCTCATACATGACATTTCGTATACTTAATTACTTCAACAATAAAATGCTTTTGTTGTGCTTCATCCTCATGCGGGTTTGAATGTAGCTAGCTTTGCCAAAAAAAATACTTAAACCACTTTGGCGAGCAATATCATATTAATATTTTTGATGAGTAAAAGGACGTAAATTATTTAGATTGTCGATTACAATGTTACATAAGGAGAAACAGCCAATTTTCCATAGTTTTGAATGCTGCCATGATGTTTACTACGGTTTACTAACACATCCATTGCAAGTCAGGTGAGTGTTTACTCCCAATAAGCTTTAGTTTGGATCGCTCAAGGAAAAAATCCACGCAAAATGCAGCAAAAATATAAAGAAGACGTCAATAAACGATGTAAAAATAATTCATTGTAGCTACTTGAATTATAGTTATTTTTCAAGCTATACAATGCAGCACCATTTACAGTTTTTGAATAGTAGAAAACTGTGTTCATTCTAAAGCCGACAGTTAGATTGTGCTTTAGATTGCGTAGATTTCTGTCTAGTCATGCTTGTATGAATGCCAATCAATGTCGGAAAGAAATAGAAGAACACATAATTAGCGGATGTAATATGAATATACGGTTAGAATTAATATATGCAGCGTTTTCTTTAAACTTAAAATGTCTGCTCAAAAACAGAGGAATAAAACTCTTTGAGTGACAAATTGAATAGTATTTTTAAAGGATTATTACAAATGCACAGATTAGATTTGATTATATTTGATATGATAACAGATCGTTCATATTTTGAAATAGAAAAAAATATTTTGAAATAAAAAAAAATATTTTGAAATAGAAAAAAAAATGTTTTATATACATCACATACTAGGAATGAGTTTTTGAATTGCTAACGCATGTAGGTTTTCTTAAGATTCGTTACTAAAAGACAGATAAAATATTTTTACAAAACCATAATTAAGTATGTGTCCGTTTAGCCAGTTTTACTGCATTACTTTTTTATGTTTTATATCTTATGAAATAGTTCAATGTTCGAAGAGGAATTCAGATATGGCAAGCAACGTTGACTACAAACCCAATCCATAAATTAGCGATTTGTGGGTTTTTTTGGTTTTGTTTTTTTTTAGAATCAAAAATAAGAGGCAGATTTGATAATGACGACTATAAAATAATGTTTGAAAAACTCTTGCATAGAATTCATGAATTCAATTCATCAAAAAAAGTTATTAAGTGGAATAACACACCCGGAAAAAGTCACTCAAATTAACAGTAAAATATTTGATTATGAAAGATATATGATAAATAAACTCTACATATGCCAAATAAGCGAAACATTTGCAGGTTGGGGATAAAAGATGAATATCTAAAAATTCAATTAAGTAACAACAAAAGCCCCTGCTGGATTCGAACTCGGATTGTACGTATCACAAGCCTGACACTTTATCCACTCGGCTATGGAGTAAGTAACATGTTGCCGTCGATAAAATCGATTTAATAAAATGAAATGTCGTTTCGATCAGAGGTCAGCCATTTTGTGATGATGTATTATTCCAACATAAAAGACAGATAAAAATATCTGTATAATAGCATATTTAAACATTTGTTCGCTAATCCAGATTTACTGCATTTCTTACTATGTTCAATATTTTATGAAACTAAAGGGAATTCATGAAAACAATTTATGTCCATTTCATTACAAAAATAAAATAAGGAAATAAATTAACGAAAAGCGGCGACCTGCTCTTTTTGAAAGATAATGATGTTTATGTGTTGACTTCAAACGGGAAAATTAGGAACCTTTTTATTCGCGCATCCCTACATTTTTGTATTCATTCCTCTAGGATTACCGGCGACATTCTGATTGGTGATATTAATATAGTAACAAGATACAACATTTTAGGGATGAAAATAGATCAAATTAAATTTTACGACGATGGACGTTCATTATATATTGAAACAATATTTATAACAGAGAACATTAATGGAGACATTATAGTATCGGACAATGGGAAGAAAGCAATAGTTGCAATTGACAACTCACGACAACATATTTTTAGTTACAAAGGCCATCGACCTCTGACTACATTTCATCCAGGTGGCATATGCACAGATGCCTTTGACTAATTCTTGTCTGTAATGTCTCTTGTAACCCAAATGTCCATCTACTCTATAAAAGGGAACTTTTTGGCATATCTATTGATATCTATTGACTGAATATCAACATTGTTTTGATTGTACTCAGGCCCTTTGTGTTGACAGCAAACACAATCTTTACATATGATTTAGCAATGTTAATAGGATAAACGTTTACAGATTTATCACAGAAAACATGATCAAAGAACTTGACATTAAGAAGACAGAAGCAGAGTTAAAAACCAAAGCAACAGGTATGAACATACACACAGAACGTACGTCGGAAACCGTCTTCGCAAGCCAATGTTTTCGATCCACTCTGCTCCTCTACAACCTTTGGCGGATTTAGCCGACAAAATCAAAGTTCGCGCAACAGAATCTGATAAGCTGCGAAGAGGGGCAATTGCAGGGAATCTACTTATTGGTGGTTTAGTTCGTTGTGTTTTCATACAAAATCAAAAAACAAGCATTGTGTGTTACACATTTTACGTGATTAATGAATAACATACGATATATATAAATAGAACAATATGGTTATTTTAAATTATTCTTATTTTTTTCCTTTTTTTTTCACGGTCATTTGTTTAATACCTTTTATATGAAAAATGCGTATTTTAGGTGCTCCAATTTAACTCAAACATAACATAATAATAATAACATAATTCAGTCGGATGCATACTGAGCCTTTGTTTCTTTATATTTGTAGAAAGTATGGCCTATATAATTATTGAAAACAAATTTTAATTATGCCCCACCCCCGGCGTTATACTTGTTTTTGCTTAGATTTTGCTTACCAAAAATATACCTCGGAGCACAACACCCCCACTCCCTATTTATGCAAATACAATCAGTTATCTGACCTGACACCCTTTAACCCCCACGGAAACACTGAAACTTTTTAATCCGTGCATGTGTCACTACTTCACCTAGGAAGCCTGTGCATATGGCTGCAAAAAAGAAAATGTAAAAAGTGCAAAATAAATGATCTATTGCAGGACTTCCACGGCAGAATATATAATTATTTAAGGTGGTATAGGACGCATGTCGATATTTTTGGGGATAAAAGTACGTTATAATCAAAATACTTTCAACATTTTAAAATGTTCAACTTTTATGATATTTTGCAAATGTTTATATCTTATTTTTAGAAATTTATGGTAAAAATAGAAAAGGCCCAGCAGGATTATCTTATTACAGAGCTCGCTTAGGCACGATGACTTGGTGAGAATTTTGAATAAACATTTTTATACGTTTTGATCTGTATCGTTTTATCAGTTGATATTTTGTTAAGACATATATAAGAAACGTAGTAGATAATCAAAACTTCTTTCCAACAAAATTAGGAAAAAGGGACTGACTCCTTAATTAGGGGCCAACAGACTCGTAAAGTATATTACAAATAACTTAAAAACGATAAAGATTTTGTTAGATATTTTAGAAGCAAAGTTGTTGATTGTAACAATATCTATCTGAATAATTCATTACCTCACCCTTTTATTACGTAATTTGTGATTTTTAGGGGCCATACAAATGTAGTCCTTAAACTTTGACGCAATATATCTAGAGAAGAAGACATATTTTGGTAAACATTTTAAAAGAGAAAACGTCTGCATTGTCGATTCTAATCGATTCTACTAATAGAAACACAAATGTCTGTCCCCATTAAGGATCTACAGGGCTTGCCCCGAAAATATTCAATCATTTGTATCTAAAAAATAAACAACAATTTTAGATAGGTGTAAAAACAAATAATGTTAGTATTCGTAAGACCTTTCGTATGAAATCAACAAAAAGTTTCTGGCCCTTTTTTAGGGGCCAGGAGACTCGTAAAGTCTATTACAAATAGCTTTAAAAGGATAAAGATTTTGTAATGCATTATAGAAGCAAAGGTGTTGATCGTAACAATATATATCTGTACATCTCATTGCCACACCATTTTATTACGTAATTTGTGATTTTTAGGGGCCAAAGTTCTCAAACTTTGACACAATATATCTAGAGAACGAGACATATTTTGTTAAGCATTGTAGACGAGAAAATGTCTGCATTGATGATTCTAATCAATTCCACTAATCAAAACATCATTGTATATTCCCTTTAAGGATCTTCAGGGCTTAGCTTGCCCCTGAAATATTCAATCTTTTGTATCTCAAAAATTAACAACAATTTTAGATAAGTATAAGAACAAAATATGTCAGTGTTCTTGGGCCCTTCCGTATAAAATCAAGAAAATGGGACTGGCCCCTTTAATTAGGGGCCAACACACTCATAAACTCTATTACAAATAGCTTAAAAACGATCAAGATTTTGTAATGCATTATAGAAGCAAAGTTGCTGATCGTAACAATATCTGTTTAAAAAAATCAATGTCATACCCTTTTATTATGTAATTAGGGATTTTTACGGGCAAAAGTCCTTAAACTTTGACGCAATATTTCTACAGAAGGATACATATTTTGTATTGTAGAAGACAAAATATCTGAATTAATGATTCTAATCAAAACACCAATGTCATGTCTGTCCCCATTAAGGATCTTCAGGGCTGGCCCCTAAAATATTCAATAATTTGTATCTCAAAACTGAACAACAATTTTAGATAGGTGTAACAAAAGAGGATGTTAGTGTTCGTGAGACCTTTGGGAAGATATCAAGAAAAAGGGGCTCGCCCCTTTAATTACGGGCCAAGAGACTCGTAAAGAATATTACAAATAACTTAAAAACGATAAAGATTTTGTAATGCATTATAGAAGCAAAGTTGTTGATCGTAATAATATCTCTTTTAAAAACTCATTGCCACACCCTTTTATTACGTTATAAGGGGGTTTATACATTATCTGAAAGTAAGGGGGGGGGGGTAATTCTGAAATTGTACCTATTATTCATGGTATCATTTAATAAAGAAATCGCACGGAAGACCTACGCTTTATTCGTAACGAGATCGTATCTACTTATTAAATTTAAGAGAGATAAATCATTTGCAAAAGAAGTCTACATAAAACATGATTATAATTCATCATTTAATTTTAATTCATACACAATTTTATAAGTTCCTTATTTACATTCTTTGATGTTGTGAACAGTGAATTGTATTCACCTTCATTTAAGACGAGTTTTATCTCTCAATTAATCAACAAAGTCTTTAAACCCAGACACTATGTATACATATACTTGTAGTGTCCTTTCTCATATAATTTATATGTTGTAAAGTTTATTTGTTGAAATAAATTATATCAGAAAGGACAGTAACAACAAATCAGTGTTGTCATAAATTAAGTTAAATTAAAAAATAAAACTTTAATATCAATCCTATTTTTCTACATTTTGCTTGGAAGCAATTATTTTCCTATCACTGCATGAAAGTTCATCATACTGATGTTGTTGTGACATTTCCTGAAGCTCCTGGTACGCAGTATTACATAATTTATCTTGGTCACACGCCACTTTTTGAGATGGATCAGCGTGTTCTTCTTTTTTACACTTTCGATTACTCATTAGTTTTCTTATATACCTGGAATGCATTTTTATGAACGATTGGTTTCGCTTAATATTGATAACAATAATTTAACTTTATAAAAAACATTCGATTATCAAATGTTACACTCTAAAGGATAAAAAGAATGATATACATTTACCTCATGATAAAAAACGCATTTACTAAACCACTCAGGACTAACAACGTAGCACAGGCGACGAGAGCCGCGTATAAATGGGTCTCGGACGTTGAAGCTACATGAGCTGCATTGTCAACTATAAAATGAAATCAGTCTTCAGATTATTTCGATTTATTGAACTGTTAATAATAGTTATGCACAATGTTACTTTTGTCATTATAATCTGTTAAAAATAAAACTTGGGTGGATAGACTATGAGAGTGACATCATGTCATTACCATAGCCATAACTACATATCGTTAATTATATATTTTATTAGAAATATCAAAATTACTACTAATATTCGTAATACATTATTAAACTCATTCTTCATACTTCGATCACAACGATCGCCATAGAAACCAACATCACATCCACGTGGACATTGACCGGTCACATGATGACATTGTTCGCCATACAAGTATAGACAGTTCCCACATTCCATAGAGCACTTTGGTCCATATGTATTGTTACTGCAAGCTAAGTAAATAGATAAAATGATGATACCTTATTAGATTTCATATTCAAAGAAAGTAAACAAAAATTTAGAAAATTCAAATTCACGTGTTTTCGTTTGTAATAGTTTTGTGTTTTTAAACAGTGACATTTTTGGCTAATATGACGAAGTTCGCATGCTAGATCTATTAAACCATATTTGTACATGTATCAGATTTATTTTTATAAGTTTCAAGACTCCATACATAAATTTCATAAATCCCGATTGATAACATTACCTTCTTTACATTTGATCCCGTAGTAACCACTATCACATCCGGTGTAACAACTGCCATTTATATAGTGACATTGCTCTTTGTTCAGGCATCGGCCACATGATTGGTTGCAGTTCAGACCAAATGTCCCTTCATCACATTCTTTAGGTGAAGTTGATGAGTGATAATCACAATAAAGTGAAACATATTTTCCTTTAATCTAAGTTTATATTTAGCATTCAGCATTTCACAATGTTTTAAAAAAAAATGTAACTCCTTTTTATCAATATAGGTAATTTACAGTAAGACAATGTGTGCATTCTTACTTTCATTGCATGTGATGCCTTTCCACCCAATTTGACATCCTCCTTTACAAAGGCCTGTTATTCTGTCACACATATGTGGGACTCCGCAGTTTCCGTTGCATTTTTCCTGACAGTTGTAACCATATTCACCCTCAGGGCATGCTATCGTTACACAAATGCAAATAAACATCCATATTTTTCTCATTTGTTTTTCTTCAAATGTTGTTCGACTTATCTAAATTATTACATATCCTAGTCTACGAAAAATATGCATAACGATTTTACGTTTTCTAAACTTTCTTTAAATTAATGTTAAAGCATTTGTGAAAAAAAGTGCTAAATGACTTTTTAAGTGTAAAGATTTGTAAACTATGACTGTGTCAGATATCATGTTAATGACCTTCGTCACACTTGTTGCCCTGTGTTCCTCTTTCACAACCATTTAGACAGCTTCCATTCTTTATATTACAAGGTTCATTGTCCTTACAGTTTCCACATATCCATTGACACTCCAGTCCGTAAGTGTTGATGCTACATTCTAGGAAACAGTAATAACGAATCAAATCATTGTTTTCTAAGGAGCGTATTTGTGTGGTATCTTATAAGACGTGTTATTCAATCGAAGACACACCTCAAGTTACGAACTGTACAAAAATGTTACACACAAAATACACATACCGCGGCATTGTTCTTTGTTTAAAAAATATACTTCAAAAGGATTTTCAATATTATTTGATAATTTAACACGAATTCATGGCTTATGCATGGACTGACACCGCTCTGTCTGTGTGTCGGTGAATAGAATTTTCATGAATATAATAACTCGATCTTGAAACTTTTTTCACTTTTAACTGGTTTTTTTTTCTAATTAGGAATGCAAATTATTTAAAAGATATTTGATGCTTTAACTGCTATGATTGAATGATTGTATGAATTGTAATGAAAAATGATAGTAATTTATACATACCGTTCTCGCATGTTGCACCTTTATACCCAGCAGAACATCCCACACACGTTCCATCGACGATGTGACAGTGACCTTCCTGACAGTTCTGTGGACACGGTAAGGAACAGTTCTCTCCGTAATATCCTTTCGTTTTGCAACCTTATAAATGAAACAACATATTCAGATGCAATATTACCATCATTGTTTGATATATATTGATTACTTTAACGATCGATCGAAATTTGTGCTATTGAATATAAACCCATCAGATAAGTAATGAGATAATTTTAAATACAAATTCAATATTCATCCCGAAGGCTTTAGTAAGGACAATCTGTTTAAAATTGATTAGTTATAGAAGTTTTTTTTTTAATTAAAATAAGCATCACTGTAAACAACCTCACTTTTGCATTTTTATTACATTAGTAAAAACGATGAAATGTTTTCTCTACTTTGTTCAGACGGTTGTAAATTTAATATAGATTTACTTACAACCAACTGTATACATACATATTCTCCACTGTGTGATATATGTAGTCATTTTGTACAGAAACCTACAAGCCAACATTTCTTGAACAATTTGTAAGCGTATTATAATTTATAAATTATGTTCAAATGTAATATTTAACAGTGCTTAGGGCGTTAAATGGCTGTTTGTTTTATTATCTTAAATGATAGAGTTTACATGTACAATGTCATTAATTATTGTAACGAAGATTAATATACGTTTTTGTTTTGTTATCAGTTTATCAATTGAAGCTTCTATAATGAGAAAGTTTGATATGATGAAACTTTTTTTCCTATAAAACCACATATACCGTTTTGTTTAAACGTTGTAAAATATAATTTTGATTTCCTTGTATTAGATTTAATGCGTTTGGTGAATGATAAAAAAATCCTCGTATTAAAAACAAGTACATTCATTAAATGTATCAATCGCTTTGTCGTTTAATAAGTTTAAGTTTATGCTAAAGTACATGTAACATACCATACACTTCTACTTCACAGAGGTCATTATATGCGCCACTACTATACCCATCAGGATAGGGAGGATGAGTTCTGTTGTTGTAATAGATGACATATCGACCGTATCCAAGACAGGTTATATTAATGGGATTTGGCACGGTAGATCTTGTAAAGTTGTTATCCTTGAAACACAGGGTTCCATTCTCTTTCATAGTTGTATTCGATAAGTAAACAGAAAATCCAAGAAATATTTCAGTAAAAAGGTTCCTGTCATCTGTTTAAAACAACGTTTGAATAATTAAACCAAAGTCTAGAAAAAATCGCAATTTAAACGTTTATTCGTACATGTATATACGCATACATCACACAATGTCACAATTTTGCCAACTTGTTTTAACGTTTAGACTTACAATCATATATGACTAGTCATTATTATACTAAATGTATGAATAAACATGCATTCATGTAATGAACTATGAAAAATATATTCCACATCGTATAACTGTCGATAAAGAATACAAGACTGCAAATCAAATTCAAAATTGTCTACATTGTTATACAAATTTAAAACAAAACTCGTTGTATTACCCCATGGTGCATTATCCGTTCTGTACTGAATAAAGATATGATGTATACTGTGAACTCTACCAAGATCTACTCGCCATTCTGCTGTTGATCTTCCCCTTGATATAGCACACTGTCCTCCATTAGCAGACAAATCCGACTTTTTTCCATCCACTGCAAATCCAGCACCCCATCTACTACTGCTATAATTATATTGCTGCCATGCCGTTTTGTTTATTGCAATATTTTCTAGAAAAACATAAGACATAAGACTTACATCAAAGAATCAAACATATTGTTATCACGACATATTTCTATATTTCTATATATTTCTATATTTCTATGTCTATTCAAACAAATCAGTCCCATCATTGAGAAAAGAGTAGGTAATATAGGTCATAATCTACATGTACATATGACTAAGTGATCATTTTACAGCGCTAAGCATAGCTGCAACGCTTTTTTGTCGCCAGATTTCTAAATATACTTCCACTTTCGTTTTCGCGTTGGTGAAACATAGCAACCTACTGGCGAATGCTGGGGTAGAGAAGTCATACCCTGGAAAAGTTATACTCTGAAGAATTCATAACAGTGCAATATTGATAACTTTATATCTTTCAGTTATCCTGCATGGAAATAAGTGTTTCTAGCACTATTACATCGGTGATAAGTTTCATTTAATGAATATTATTATTATTATATATCGCATATGGGTGCTCAAAAATATATCATGATATGTCGAGCTAACGTGTTACAGTTTTCAACACCATGTTTTATAAAAAATTTCAAATGTTTTATATAAAATCAAAATATTTCGATTAACACCTTTTGCACGATAATTTATCTGTTGTTTATTAACGTTATTTTAGTGTCATGTTACCTAAAATACTGCAGAAAATAAATGCAATAACCGCTATAAAGTGATAACTCTTTTAAATTCGCTAAGAGGACGCGTCATCGTTTGCAAACATAATTATTTATTAATGATTTAATTAATGTTTCGTTTTAGTGGTCTACATTCCCCCCCCCCCCCCACCACCACCACCAAACAATGGAGCACAGCCTGCATATTTATGCAATTTGAATATTTTTGACGATTTAAGATTTAAATCCCAACTCTTTATAAACTGAAATGTTAAGATTATAAAAAAGTATCGTTTGATTCTGCAACGATGTTTCATAAAATACATCTTGATTACAGTATCATGATGTTACGTGTACTCTTAATATGAAATTGAATATTTATTAATGTTCAGTGAACTTAATTAAAATGATTTTTATTTAGCAAAATCTTTTGTCTGTCAAATTCACTAAAATTTGAAATTGTACAAAGTTACATAAATAGGATGTCAATGTCCATGACATGGCAGAAAATATACACCTTATCGATTTGTTGATTGATAGATTTGTAAGTTTGGCTTCTTGAAGGTTTTCCACTGTATTCACATACAAAACAAGTATTACACTCTGCATGCTCTAGAGGATCATTTTAAAAAGTAACTGAATGTCAATAAACCTATTTTAGATTTGAAAATATTTTATTTTGCAAATAAATCAAATAATTGGATCAGGCAGCAGGCAATGCCTATGTAAGCCTTCTCCATAAGGAAAAAAGGTACAAGGTGAACATGATGAACGACCTCGACCTTCAATAAACATTATGCGTGGAATAATCCCGTTTTCAACAAAATATTATTTGTGTTTTCATCTTTTATGTGTCATTTACTTTGTGTACCTATTAAACGATTTAAATCTTTCTTTTGAACTTTTAAGCATAGGAGTGTAAGTGTACTTAATATGCAAATCTTATAATACAAAAGATATATTTTGTTTGATCTGTCTATCTGTGATGTCATCAACCACTTAATATTGCTTATGTGATAATATCTTTTTGAGCTTTTTGTAACTTTTTCCGGAGAAGAAAATTTCGGGGTTTTTTTGTGTTTTTTTTTCGATTAAGAAAAAAATGTGTTTTAGGTACGTACATATTATATTTGTTTTTATTTGATATTAGAACCACTGATTTCTTTTATAAGATTTATACAAATTAAGATCAAGAAATTAATTATCAAAAAGGTCAATGTCATAGGAGAATCAAAACAATTTAACATTAAATTTCTTGCACCAATCGTGCTACTATTAAAATTGACAATTACAAACAAAGTTCACTAACAAAAATATAGTTAATTATAAGCAGATATTATTTCTTTATTGCTTTTTTCTTTATAAGTTACATTTAAGGTTCTTGTCATAGGCAATGAATATAAATCTTAGGTAACAATCAGTTTTTTTCATTTTATAGAAAAAGATATATGATATTTGTAGGTAATAACCTTTTTTTGAATAACTGCAAGTTATATTTTTTAGTTATATTTTTTAGCGGTAAAGCATAGTACAAAATAAATTGTACATTCAACACAGTTTATGGATATTTATGCACTTTATCATACGTTTCTTTCAATTATTTGACACAAAATATTAACTACTTCTCCTAAGGTTATGTGCATTTCTGACGAATTATTTATATTAAAACTATTAAACGTACAATACAGTTTGTTTCAACTCTGACCAATATTCTTTGCTTTTTTCCAAACTATAGCTATATATTATAGAGCGAGTAAACTGCTCTCTCTCTCTCTCTCTCTCTCTCTCTCTCTCTCTCTCTCTCATGTCGAACTAACTTGATTAATTACTTTTAAGATGAATGAATATATTTTAAAATTAGCTTACCATATGCTCTTCCTAGACTGTACAATGCCGTAAATAATGAACAAAACAAAATTGATGTCATTGCATTGAATATGCTGCATCAGTTTGACTAAGTGATATACATCCAGGAAGAAATGAGCTACGTTATAAAGGTAGAGAAATCGACACCAGCTGCAAATCACTGTATCATGTTCATCGTACTGATGTGTAAAACATTAATATGTTTATGAAATAGCATTTTTTAATTGTTGGGTGTTTTATTGCTAGTTTCAATTTTATGCGTATCTTATTTTTTTTATTGTATGCAATTGTCTTTTGCGTTGGTTTTTTTTGTGTGGGGTTGGTGGTGTTTTTTTGTGTGGTAAACTTGTATGATTGATTATCATGACATCGTCTTTGTATTGTTAATATGTGTAGTTTTCATTTAGTATCCCTTGCTAGTATTAATTATAGGATTAATAGTGATAAGTAATTTTTACAAAGATTTTAAAAGTATGTAGATAATTTTTTCCCTCAAACTTACACCCCCATCTTATTCACACGGTCGATATGAAAGAAGATGAAAAGAAATCCACAAACATGCATTCCAGAGACCCGATAAGAAATTCACAAAAAATAATTATGGGTATTTGAGTTATCAACAACAAAAGAGAAGTACAAACAAATATTGAATTTGCAATAGGCAAAATGTAACATAAACTATTTGTTAGAAGTTTCTCCAAAGTAAGAATATAGGTATCATATAAATTGTCAGAACAAATGTTTAATGCATCTATAAAAGAGAAATGCTTTACTTTCGTGAACTCATCATGTATTTCATATGTTCAGAACAAGAGATATAAATCAATCATTCTTACTGCTTTCGCATTTTTTATGATTTATACCAAAATATATAAACTTCTGTGTGGCCAGTTCTAAAGCCCTTGATCTGTTCTTCTTTTTAAATGATATTTGATGAAGTTGATGTATTACAAAGTCAACATCTGTTTTGTCGATTTGATACATGTTCAATGTAATTTATGTTAACGTTATTTTTTTTCAACAATTATTGACATTTTTCTATTATTTGAAAATGGGTAAAATTTTTAAAATTGCTAGAGAAAAATTGAACCGGTGTTATATAGTGCCTATCCCCCCTCCCCCTCCCCCAGCCATCTTTGCCTTTGCCCCGGAAAAATGGCTATATAGCAGCCCCCCCCCCCCCCTCCGGAAAAATGGCTATATAGCAGTTTTCCCCCACGGAAAGCTGACTACATGGTGGGATTTTGCCTTTTTTATAGCTAGTTACGCCCACGGAAAACCTACTATATAGTATATTTTCCCCATGTTGTACATTCCTGTCATGTTTAAGGCGGACCATTCCTGCCAATAATTTGCAATATCTGAGATGATATTGATTACTCATAATAAAGGGTAATAAATGTATTTATTAATACACATTGTACATAGTATAAAATAATGTTTTTCACCCCTGATATGAGCAAAGTCACGCACTTTCATTACATTTTTGTATCATTACCCTTTATTTCACCCTTTGTTTCACCTTTTTGGAAGACCTTGCACCTTTTATTCATTCGGATTTCGGAAAACTTCAGATCTTATCGTTTTTTCTATTTTCTTTTACTTATAATAGATGAATATCTGCAGTTTGGACAGTGACGTTATGACATGAACATTTACATTTACTTCACAAAACATAAATTTGAGTATCGAATATAGACCGGTTAAGAGATTGGAAAACTAAAATAAAACTGGATAAATCTTTTCACATGAAATTATAAACGAGTTTTCTATCATAAATATGATATGATATGATACAATATCTAATATTGTAAACAAATTTTAATCATTTAAAACTAAAAAAAAAAATTAAAAAAATTAATTTGTCTTACTTCAGAAGTGACAGAGGACAAAACATCTACTACAAAAATAAATTTATGCGTGAAATTTCAAGTTTTAAAAATCGTGGAAAACACAGAAGATCTGTCGCATGGCAAGGAAAATGCAAAAAAAAAATGTGATTTGAATCACTTTTTTTCTTGAGAGATAAAGTTTACATAATGTTTGAATTTTTTTTCTCAAATTTTAAACAACCATTAAAACGTAAGATATTGCAATTCGTCAATTTTAAGATAAATTAAAAGATTTAAAACTCCGTCATGCACGTAGCTTCGGGAAAGGGGGCAGATCTTTCTTAAATTTACACATAAAAATTTAATCAAAAATAAGGAAATTAACAGTGAACAGCTATAGTACGACCCCTCCCCCACCACGAATTAAGATTTTCACGGTTTTGGAATTTTTTTTAATATTTTGCTTGTCAAGATTTTTTGGATGAGTCTGCCCCCCCCCCCCCCCCACCCCCCACTCACACACACACACTTTCAAAAACGATGTTAGGTGCTTGTTCGTTTCGAAACAAGATAAAATGACGATTTATTTGATTTCGAATTTCGCACATATGGGCATAAATACATTTGTAAGTCTAAAATATCAAATGAATAATTCTCATCAAATCATAGCTACGAACCCCCGGGGAAAAGGCTACTATTCGCAGGTTTTCCGAGGGGAAAGGATACTATGGGGGGAAAACTGCTCTACAACACCGGTATTTATACAAAATATGTAACTGTAAATCCAATTCTTAATTTCAATTTACCTGAACTGTCCTTCTGCATTTTTTTTTTCATTTAGTAAATATTTCACAATTAAAAAAAATCAGTTTTAAATTTCGATAGATATTTCAAAATGCCTTTAAATATTCAAGGTCTCTATCAATGGTCTATACTAAATGATTTGTTTTCATTCCAATATGTAGGGATTTTTAATTCATTCTTGATCGAGCGTAGTCCTTAATCTCGTCAATTCAATTGAAATGGAATAAATGTAGGTATAACTCTGCATTACAAAAATTGCGTTAATACAATATTTTAAACATATTCTTAAAATGACTGGTCTGACAAATATATACATGATTTAAAAGAGAGACTATAATGGGCTTTCCTCTCATCTGTTTTTTTACGGTAACAAATTCATGACCCTGAGGCTCATTCTCGAAGGTAATTTTATCTAAAGCAAACTATTGTTTGTGCTTAACTACCCCCGCATAAACACTGGGAACAAAATATTTGGGTTTTTTTCCTTTGATGCGTATTTACCTCATACGTTAACGATTTATCTCTTTGACAGATCTTAAATATAATAGTGGTAAAATACTTTTCATGCAAATATGTAAAAAAAAAAAAAACAAAAAACAAAAGAAAACAAAAAAAAAAACCCGCACGTTTTATTTAATCAGTGAATCGTTGTTGTTATAATTTGCTCAGTGGTGGTTATGCGTCAGCACACTTGAAGACAGTGTCGTATATTTATTGTGTTCCTGGAGTTTAATTTAGAACAGATAAATGCTCAACCATATGAATTATATTATTTTTGTTTTATTTAAACAACTATTGTTTTATATTAAAAAAATAAAACAATCTTAATTAATTAGAGAAGCTAAATGACATGTTTGTCTTTAATATTTCTTTACTAGAGAAGATAGAGAATAATTCAAAATTATAATTTAAGTTTCCTTAAACAAATAATTCAACTCCTTACATCTATGCCTATATTGATTTGCGTTGAATGGAAGCAATTTGCCTAATGTAACAGATAATTCCAAATTCGATAATTTCAGTTCAGCTCTTGTTTGTTTTCTCGAAGAAACCACATTCAATAAACATAACTAAATCGTTGGTGTACTGTTACATGTACCCTGACCATTGTATTTGTTTGAGGTTTCACAAAATAATGTAACTAAATGGCTTGATAAATGTATATTTTCACCTTGAGGGAAATAGCCGTCTTCAATTTAAACAAGCGTAGTATCATGATTCAAAAATACTTTGTTTAGATTGTTGGATAGCGAGGGACTTATATAATGGGAAAAACCCGTAAAAACTGCACTGGTTTTTTTATGAACAAATATATCCAATTAAAGCAGAAAGAAAAAAATCTGGTTTCGTTTTTTGTTATTGTTTTATAAGAGCAGAAGTTGCATAGTGCATTTAACACATGTTTAATCTATACATTAACTGAATTTGATGTAAATAACCATGAGGTTACTATTCATTTATTTTCTATCAAACATCTTTAAAATGTGTAGAACACAGTTTCTTGTCCTGTCAGTCTAAGTTTCAGTCTATCTACTTTCATTTTCACTTCAAGTTTTATAATTGAGTCATTGAAATTTATCATAAAATGATTTTTGCGGCATCTCATAGAGCTCCTGATACTCGTTGTTTTTCGATCTTTCATACAGGTATTTCACAGAAGGCTTTGTTTGTGCTTCATCCTTGTTAAATGTATCAGGATGCTCGTCGACATTTTCCGATTTCGTCTTTTTTCTACACATTTTTCTTTTAACTTGTCTGTAAAAAGAGTTGACTAACATTAACACATATTACATGTACTTTTATTTGTATCATAATATTTTAACAGTCAAAACAGTCATTTATAAACTTAGAAACCTATTTGTTTTTTAAACTTACTTGAAAACAAAGAAGCAATTCAGAAAACAGCTCAATATTAGCACAGCAAGGCAAACATAAAGTAAGATGGATACATTGTTCGATGACATGGAATTAAGGAATGCTGATTCAAGCGCTGAAAAAATATGACTGTACTTATACACGTATTACGTAATCAATAATAATATCATTTCCACTTGTAAACATGCATGTTTATAACGTTATATTGTGATGCTGGTACCTACCTTGCTCACACCGGTCACCTTGGAAACCATCATCACATCCTCGTGGACATTGACCGGACACGTAATGACACTGTTCTCCATACAGGTAAAGACAGTTTCCACACTTCATCGAACATTTTGGTCCATACGTATTGTTATTGCAAACTTAATAAAACAGCATAAAAATAAATTTACTATGATAACTGAAGCATTTTTATGTTTCTTTTGCAAGCTAGGTTTAAAAAAGTTTCAAAACGGTGGGGTTATGCTGCGTTGCTTACATTAACAGTATTACATGTATTTAGAAAGGTTAATAATTTTAACGTTAATATTTTCAACATATGAATCATTTGTAATGTAGAACAGTACTGCGAAATAATCCCTGAATTGTTATCTATATATTTTAATGTTTAATTTCTAATTCTCGTAGCCTTTTTATTGGTTTACTTATATGCAAAATTGATCCAACCTTCTTTACAACCAATTCCTTTATATCCACTATCACATCCGATGGAACAAGAACCATTGATATAATGACATTGTTTGTTGTCAAGACAGTGACCACACGAATGGCTGCAATTCAATCCAAATCTACCTCCATTGCAGTCTGCAAGAACAGTAATTAAGAAAATATGTGCTTTCATAATAGTATAATATGTATTGTGTAGTTAAAAAAGCTGTTAAAATGGGGAAGTTTAGATACTGTTAATCTATAGCGATTAAGGCTCAGGACATTTTTAGATTATTAATATTGAGTAAATTATAGTCTTTCAAAAGTATTAGCTAGTATTACCTAAATTTTATTTTTGCAAGACTCTTTAGATAAACATTCCAACAAGATAAAACTAATATAAGGTGTACCACGGAAAAGTAAAAAATCTAATATTGACAAGACGTAAAACATTTTGCAGCTTTTGAATAAAAATAAAAACTACTTTAATCAATTCAATTTTGCCCTAACCTCAACACACAAAAAAATATACAATTACGGAATGGCTTTGAAATTCCTTTGAACTTCACGGCTGAAATTAACTATTTATTTCTCTTTTAAAATTATGTTTAGGACACTATGTATGCATGAAAACAGTGAAGTAACATAGGCATTGAAGTCAAAGATTTTATTGATATTAATGTTATGATAATTCTGAATATTTTTTCAAGGAATTCATAGAATGTTTACCAATCAATACTATATACCTAAAATAAACAACATATTTTTTTTCATTTTACTGTCAAATAGGGTTTTGAATATATGAGAAAGAAAACTTAACTTGGACGTTCATAAATGAATTGAAGAAAGGCATTCTTAATCAAACTTCAAATATATTGTTAGGTTTTATCATACTTAATGAATGTATGTTAATATGATTTGTAGAGTGAATCAGATTACCTGCTGTTTACCAGGAGCTGATCTTCAGATCAAAAGAGACGCAAAGCCTTAGATTTTACCTGATGATCCACACTTGGTAACAGAACTTGAACTATTTGAATTTCGTGATTGTTGTAATGTTAAATTTGTTATAAACCCTTTCATTATTAGATGAAAACAACAAAATTAAATATAAAGAAATAAACTGTACTACGTTAACTTACTGAACAAATTTAAAGGCATTTAAAGGACTTTTAAAAAATTTAAAAAGAGGGGAACACATATTATGACACTCTATAAAATAAAAGTATAAAAATACTGATGGTATATAAAAGGATTAGTGTTATCGCCGCCGCGGGAATCAAAACTTTAAAATGATTTTGACATACGATCATAGTACAAACGATCTTAGAAATGCAAGGAAAATTAGAATATTTCATAACCAGCAAATCAAGACTGAACTCAAAAGTAAGATTTTTTATCAAAACTGTAAATAAAACTGATTAATGTTCATTAAAAGTCACAACAGTCAGCAATGTTCAGTATTCTTCAAATAAATAACTCTTTTTTGAAAACAAAAATTAAACTTTAATTTTGACTTCATAGATAGTACTTTCTATTAATCGTTAAAACATTCGATATATTGTGTTCATTCTAAAATTAAAAAAAAAGTATGGCATGGAAGAAAACAACAAGCATGTCTTACGTTCATCACATGTGCTGCCCTTCCAACCAGTTTGACATCCTCCCTCACACTGTCCTGTTATTCTGTCACACCTCGCTGTAACTCCACAGTTGACGTTACATTGCTTCTGACAGTTGTTTCCATATTTACCATTAGGACAAGCTTTTCATATCCAAAATGTAATTTAGATATATAATTGTTTCCTTTCTTATTTCTTTTTTTCTAATACAGTGTGTATTCCAGTGGCAGATTTATAATTATTTCGTAATCATCATTTTGTTGCAGAGAAAACTACAGACCTGTGTCACATTTGACCCCAAATGTTCCTTTGTCACACCCGTTCAGACAACTTCCTTTCACATGGTGACACGAGACTCCATTTCTACAGTTTCCACAAACTCTTTGACACTCTGAACCATAGGTTTTAGCGTTACATTCTGTGACAAAGAATCATTTGTTATATGATGAATTATTTGTCCGATACCCAAACCATCGAGTACAATATACATGACGGTAGTTATTTTCCAAAATCTAACTTTTATACCTTTATTTGATTTTCATTTTAATTTCATAAACATGTAGGCCGAGGAAAGTATGACACGTGCTTCAGTATACAAATAGAAAATTAAAAGATGCTCTGTATGAATTTATCAATATACCTTAGTTTCACGTTGATATCATATTGGGGTATACTGTCCATAGCCTTTTTTTATCAACGACAATTTTAACTTTAGTTAATTATAAATTCGAAAGTGAATTCAAGACTTTACATTTATATATGAATTTTATAAGAATATATCTATAAATATTGTGAATTATTTTGAACCAAAAAAGTTTCACTCACGATCTTCACACTTCGGTCCTTTGTATCCGTCATTACAGCCCAAACACGTTCCATCCACAATGTCACAGTGACTTTCTTGACAATTTTGCGGACACGGTAAGGAACAGTTTTCACCGTAAATTCCTTGAGCTGAGCACCCTTGATACATTGAATTAGATACACAGGTTCAATTTTGGATTTCAAAAACAGGAATCGGCCAGGTTTCTTTTTACTTATATGATTTTTGGAAGAAGGGTATTTTGAAAAATCTTTATATACACTGACAATATACATAAATTAAGATTTTCAATAAGTTTGCATTACATTAACATTCACCTTAGATTATATCAAGTAGTTCAGCATTAATAGGTAGTTTAAAAAAATCAAAACAATATATTGATACGACTGCATTTACATTGTATTCATAAACACTTATGCATATTATTGGCAAGTACTTGGCGATGAGGAATTTAATAAGTGCAATCAACAGGAAAAAAAAAACAACACAAAATGTTTCGTATATGGATAACGTCGTTCTTTAGATAAAAGGACCTGCTATTTTAAGAATCAGCAACAAAACCCTCTATCTCATAGTGTATACCTTTATTTGTTTTGGAAATCATTTCAGAAAAAGTAAAAATATGTATATATGCATCACTTACATATAGGCGTTTCTTGGAATAGAATTTTATAAAGAAAAAAGTGTGTTTATGTCAAATTTCTGTTGTTTTTGTAGTATATGAAAACTTATCGGATTCCAAATCGTTTAAATCCTCAAACTTAGCAACTAGCAACTTAGTCTAATTCCAACTAACGAGCCCCATCAAAACGTTTATCGTCGAAAAGAATTATGATTATTAAAAAAAACAAAATTGAAACAAAAACATTAGTGAAAACCATTTCCTGTTACCTTGTAGTATAGAGAATCAAGAATAGTAAAATAAATCACGTCAAGCAAAAAAAAAATGTTTAAGTGATAATTGTTTTCAATCATTAATAATGTATTTTTATCGTTCAATAGTTCTACATGAATTGCTATGTCATCAAACAGTATTATCCTAAAATATGTCTGTAACCTGATTTTAAATGCACTTTATGCAAATACGATGATAATGTTGAGCACTTTGATCACAAAATAATTCACATATGGCAATATTGTGTTATTGCTTAATTATAACTAAACTGACGCACCATAAACCTCCACCTCACAAAGCTCGGAAAATGCGTATGTGGAGTATCCAGTAGGAAACGGGGGATGAGTTCTGTTGTTATAATATATGACGTATCTTCCATGTGCCTGGCAGGTAATATTTATGGGATTAGGTATAGTGGTTGTGTTGTATTCATTATCCTTAAAACACAGTATCCCATCATCCTTGGTAGTGGTGTTCGAAATGTAAATAGAAAATCCCAAGAATCTTGTAGTGAAGCCGTTGTTCTCATCTATGTAGTTGTATTTGATTTAGTGTTTTGAAAAAATGGAAATATAAATAAGGTATTGGTGCTTTGTGACCTGTCATTTTAAATAATAAAAAGACACTGCTATTGATTAAACAATAAGTAACCCAATTAGAATTATTTAAACACATTTTCATTTTTAACTCACTTGAACCGAAGGTTCAAATGAGCTTTTCTAATCACCCGTTGTCCGTCGTCCTCAGTCCGTCTGTAAACTTTTCACATATTTGACTTCTTCTCTAAAACAACTGGGCCAAATTTTACCACACTTGATACAAAGGTTCCTTATGGGAAGGGGATTCTAAGTTGTTAAAAAAAAGGCTTAACCTTTTTATTTTAAAGAGAGATAATTGCGAAACAATGTGTATTAGGTGTGCGTCTTTAAATATTTTCTCCTTAAGAACCACTCCACCAGAAATGCCAATATTTACTCAAAATCCTGAATATATTATAATGAAAATTAAATTGCAAAAATCGTGACCCCGGGCCAAAAATGGGGCCCCAGGCGGGGTTGAAACAGTAACGTAGAAATACATAAGAAAACTTTTAAAATTTTCTCCTCAAGAACCACTCCTTCAGAAATGCCAATATTTACACAAAAGCTTGCATATTTAGTAAAGATTCTAAATTGTAAAAAGTGTGACCCCCAGACCAAAACTGGGGCCCCAGACGGGGTTCAAAGTTTAACATATAAAAGAAATGTTTAAAATTCTTCTTCTCAAGAAATACAATGTAACAGATTTGGATATTACTATGCATACAACCTTGGCTAATGTAGATTCTAAATTGTTAAAATCGTGACCCCGGACTAATACTGGGGCACCAAGGGGAGTTCAAAGTTTAACAAAGATATATATAGGAAACATGTTTAATAATCCTCGTCTCGAGGACTACAATGTTACAGTTTGTGAAAATACTGTGCAAGGATCCTCAAATAGTGAAGATTCGAAATTGTAAAACCCTGACCCCAGGACCAACACTGGGGCCCCAGAAGGGGTTCAAAGTTTAACATAGAAGTATGTAGGGAAAGTGTTTAAAAATCTGCTTCTCCAAAACTATAATGCTACAATTAGTGAGATTACAATGCATGCAACCTTTGTTAATGTAGATTCAATATTTTTAAAATAGTGACCACTGGAATAGTACTTGGGACCCAAAAGGGGTTCAAAGTTTAACGTAGAAGTATGTATGGAAAATGTTTAAAAATCTTCTTCTTGAGAACTGCAATGCTTCAATTTCGTAAGCATCCTAAAATACATGTAGTATAGATTCTTACTTATAAAAGCCGTGACTCTCGATCTAATACAGGGGCCCCAGAAGGGATTAAAAGTTTAACATAGAAATATATAGGGAAAATGTTTCAAAATCTTCTTCTGGAGAACTGCAATGCTTTAAATTGTGAGATTACTTTGCAAGCATCCTCAAATAATGTAGATTCTAAATTAATAAAGCTATGACCACCGGACTAATACTGGGGGCCCAGAAGGGGTTTAAAGTTTAACAGAAATATATATATGGAATACTACAATGCTACAGTTTGCGAGATTACTATGCAATGATACTCAAGTAGTGTAGATTCTAAATTGTTAAAGCAAACCACAAATCTCGGACCAATACTGGGTCCCCAAAAAAGGGGTTCAAAGTTTAAAATAGAAATAGCATATGCTACGAAATAGAATGTTACAAAGAACTGTTGTTTAGATGAGTGATGTGGCCCATGGGCCTCTTGTTATAAATGTCGATGACTGAAATGATTAAAACATGTATTTAAGTGTATACATCATGTAAAAAATACATAGAAATCAAATTACCCCAGAACACGTTATCCGTCCTGTACTGTATAAAAATGTGATGTATACTGAGTACTCCTCCCAGATCTACCCGCCATTCTGCTATTGAACGTTTGTCAGGGGATAATGTACAGTCGTCTCCATAAGCAGACAAGTCTGACCTACGTCCGTCTACAGCGTAATATCCAGCCCGATGTATATTAAGATGATTATAATTATAATAACGTGAAAAACGAGGCCATGCAGGTTTCTTTAATGCAACATTTTCTGCAAAGGATCAATCGAATCATAAAATTATTCAAATTAATCTAATGTTCATATGTCTTTGCTCCTAGTTGTTTAACGCAAAAAGGTGGCTGACCGATTAATCAGAATGTATAGTTATAAAGACGTTTTAGTTACATGAAATAAGTTCTGCGAGATTCAAGTCGATGGCCACGCAAAGTTACCGAATTCTCTTTACATTTTACAGTTTACTAGACTGTACCGAGTAAAAAAAGCAGAGGTTATGGATTAGAAAATAGCATTTCGAAACCTTTTTACGCTATTTTATGAGTAATACGACAAGGTCGAATTTCCAGGTTATACTTTATATTGAAAAAAAAAATCAGTTTTCACTTGTAATTAATACAATTTACAGAAAATTCGGAGATAACAAATAGGGTTGTGTTATTTTAAGTAAACTATCAAACTGAAACAATATCATTGACGATGATTTATTGAAAATCGTTGGTTTATATTTAAGAACGAGGAAGTTGAAAGCAAATATACAATAATTTAAGGTCAAAAAAGGATATCATTAATATTGTCAATGTTTGCACAATAGATTATTAAAAAGAGGTGTGGTTTCTTAAAATCAAAAAACCTCTTATCAATGGCATCAGGGCAATTTTACACGAATTAAATGGCATTATGGTGCACCCCCCCCCCCCACCCCCAACAAAAACTTCCCCAGGATTTTCTCGTGTTTTTCATACATGTATCATATTTACACTACGAACAAATTAAACTTTATAAGCTTATTACCAATTGCACAACAAAAATCAGAAAAATAATCATGATTGACATTGATATGCACGGCATATTATATAACAAGAAATATATGTATATTCATTTTAGATAAGTTTGTAATAATTTTCACGTTCTTACCGTACGCATCTCCAAAATTCTTGTACAGTGTTGTTAGTATAAGACAAACCAAGAAACAATCCATTTTACCGTAGTTTTGGTTTTAATAATAGAATGAGACAACATTCAAATCATTTGTAGATACTTTCTTTATAAAATATTTTATTGAAGCGGAAACAGAGCTTTTTTACTGTCAATTACCAGCATAAAAATGATCACAATTGACCTCAAATAAGGTGTTCTGGGTTTTCATATATAAGGAAACATGCCACTTTATTTTAGACGTAGACGTTTATATAATATTTTCCTTGATAACGTATTCGAAATTGTGATGACTATCTGAGTAAATAGAATGTGTTGACAATCTAGGTGTATAACAGGAGAAATGTTTGATTACTATTGATTTTATGTTCATAAAAAATAAATTTTCGGCATGGATTAAGTTTTAAATTTGGTCAGATATAAATTCCATTTATCTTATTGTTTGGCAGAATCGAGGAAATTTAATCAAAACTAACAAAACAGATAACGATGTCAATGCGTGCAAATAAAATAGAGAAATAGAAACCTGATAGTTTTCTTGAAGACGAATTTATAAATTGAAATGTTAATTTGTAATGAAGTAATTAAGCTTGTTACAGATTAGAAAAAAATCGTCATTTATTTTTTATTGCTGCTTTTGACTTAACAAAAATAATGGGAGGTAACAACATTTTCAAAATTATAATTAAGTTTACAATTTAAGTCTCATTCTAAAGAAAAAAAACAAACAAAATGAGTTCTTAGTTTTTGATGTAAATGTGTTGATGCAAAAACTAAATGTTATATAGAGTAAAGCATTTTAGTCTGTACCACGTATTTTTTTCCGTCATATTTGGACTTATGCAATGCAAATTAAATCTATGAAAGAGAAAATTCAAAGATTTCTTCATTAAAATCCGTCATTTATTACAAAATAAAAATCATATGAATGAAAACAAATTTTTTACGGAAATCTATAATGGAAAAATTGGACATCTTTTAGCATTCAGAAATCAGTCGGAATACCACTGACAATTGTTCTACCTCATCATCTTGGCACTTTCATGTCGCTTGTGATGCATTATCAAAATATAATTTTTATTTCTAGATATGCATTGAAACCTGACATACGTTCAAAATGACAAGTCGTTATTTTTTTTTCCATAATTTTGAATGACAATCGTTTGAACCCTGGGGTATATAAATATTGAATAATTAAGCAAATTGCGAGGATTTTTTGGGACATACTTGTATACTTCCATGTACCGTGATGGGTTGACCAAATATAAGATTAGTAGCATCCTTATACATACACTTAAGTTTTGGAATTTATACTTCGTCTTCCTTTTTTTTTTTTTTTTTTTTACATATTTAATAAAAAGAGAATCGTCTTGATATTATAATCTAACAAGAGGCCCATGGGCCACATCGCTCACCTGAACAACAGTTCCTTGTAACATTCTATTTCGTAGCATAATATGCTATTTCTATTTTAAACTTTGAACCCCTTTCTGGGGCCCAAGTATTAGTCCAGGGTTTATGGTTGGCTTTAACAATTTAGAATCTACACCATTTGAGGATCCTTGCATAGTAATCTCACAAACTGTAGCATTGTAGTTCTCGAGAAGTAGATTTTTAAACATGTTTCCTGTATATATTTCTGTTAAACTTTGAACTCCTCTTGGGGCCCCAGTATTAGTCCAGTGGTCACAGCTTTATTAAATTAGAATATACATTATTTAAGGATGCTTGCATAGTAATATAACAAATTGAGGCATTGTAGTTTTTGAGAAGATTTTTAAACATTTTCCTCTATATTTCTATGTTAAACTTTGAACCCCAGCTGGTACCCCAGTTTTAGTCCGGGGATCACGATTTTTACAATTTAGAATCTTCACTATATATACAAGCTTTTGTGAAAATATTGGCATTTCTGATGCAGTGGTTCTTGAGAAGAAGATCTTAAAACATTTCTCTTATGTATTTCTATGTTAAACTTTGAACTCCAGTTTTGGCCCAGGGGTCACGATTTTTACAATTTAGAATATTCACTATGACGTTATGTCACCGGGTTAACAGGTGTGTGACTGTCAGTCAATATATCGGATCTCAGTAGCTCAGTGGTTAGAGCCTGGCACGGTACGCCAGAGGCCCTGGGTTCGAGTCCCGGTTGAGACTTGACTTTTCACCACCTGTTACAGTTATATATCAAAGGCCGGAACGCCACAATTGCGTCGAGCTGAAATTTTCTTTAATATAGATATCATTAATTTGAATTTCTGTACCAATAGTCGTATGTCAATTAATACTAGAATAAAAAAGTAAATGAATTATGCTTTGTCTAACTAAATTCGTGCATATGCAACTGCTGCTTTAAAAAGAAACCAAACAAATATATATTTATTTGCAATTTTAACACCACCATGTGAATGTATACTAAGTATATATCCTTATAAAATACGTAGTGATGCATTTGTAATACATGCAATAACTCATCATGGTTACAAAAATCGAATACATTTCAAAGTTCAAAAACAAATTATTTTCTTTCTGCTTTAAACAGTCTTTGAACAAATATCACTGGTTCATGATTTGAATACGAGGATACTACACATTATAACAGTATTTCCCTAATTATGAGCCGGTCTTATGATATCGCGGTAGTTAAATCATTTTGTCAAAAAATCGATCAATACGAAAATATTTCCAGAAACTAATGTTATTGTGAGTTTCCTCTATTATATACCTCAGTGATGTTTAGTGTGCCTCTGTTTACTATGTCTAAAAATATTTCAACGTCAAATGTCAATTTCAGCGCTTGCTACTATACGTAAACAGAAATACCGCGATACCATAGAGCCAGCGATATGATAGGAAACTAGTATATAATAAAACATACTTTTATTTATTTGAATTCCCGTTTGAAACAAGATTACCTATGGCATGGTTGTTTAAAAACAAATCTACACCACGTGTGTTGGTCTGCTGTATCTATAATACTCAACAAAACTAGCTGCAATATTGCAACAAAAACACAAGATACATTTATCGCTTACAATCATTTTGGAGACCGGGCTCAATAACAAATAAATTTACATATTATTTTTTTTTATCGGGCACGCTCTTCAAATAAACTGTAAGCGATAAACTAAAATAATATTTTGTGAATTTTTACACCTTATCGTATTTATCCGCAATTTCCTACGTATTTCTATACTAAACTTTGAACCCCGCCTGGGGCCCACGTTTTGGTCCAAGATCATGAGTCCCGATTTTTACAATCTAGAATCTTCACTATATATACAAGCTTTTGTGTAAATATTGGCATTTCTGGTGCGGTGGTTCTTCAGAAGAAAATTTTAAAACATTTTCTAATGTACTTCTATTTTAAACTTTCAACCTCACCTGGGGCCCCAGTTTTGGTCTGAGGGTCACGATTTTTACAATTTAGAATCTTCACTATATATACAACCTTTTGTTTAAATATTGGCATTTCTGATGCAGTGGTTCTTGACAAGAAGATTTTTAAAGACACACACCTTATACTCATTTTTTCGCAATTATCTCCCTTTTAAAAAGGGTTGTGCCTTTTATTCTAATAATTTATAATCCACTTTCCATAAGGATGCTTTGCACCAAGTTTGGTTAAATTTGGCCCAGTGGTTTTAAAGAAGAAGTCGAAAATGTGAAAAGTTTACAGCCGAACAGACGGACGGACGGACGATGGACAACGGTGATCAGAAAAGCTCACTTGAACCTTCGGTTCAGGCGAGCTAATAAAAATGATTTATAAGGCAATATTATGATACATTCTAGCATTTTGCCACTAATATTGATACTTATCCAGGGGAGTGAACAATTACGGCATTCATTATGCTTCTCCAATACTTCTTCATTGGCGAGGGGGGATCCCCGGGCATCAGGCTCATCAGAGGGGGGTTTGCGAGGTGCACGCCATCTCTGCCTAAGTGAGACATATCCATCCAAAATCCCCTGTGTCTCCAGAAGAAAATGTTGCTCAACGTCTGTGTTTTCTGTGTTAAGAGACCATTGATTTCAGTCACGCTATCGTTGTAGCCCGGAGACCCACGGAAGGATCCCTTCGCAGAAGCTGTCCGATGATCACCACTCTTGTCCCGAGGCCGTATATCAGACATTCGGAAAAAGAAACAATGCTCGTTGCAATTTGCTCGTTTGGTATAAAACCAATGTCATTGCTACCTATTTTTAGATCCAATGTTCGTAAACCTCCTCTAGCACAAACCGAGATTTTATACCGGTCATCGTCCTAATTCAGGTTTAGCAAATTCGGGTTAGAAATCATACAGTCATACAGTCTTCTGATATACGAATGCCCGAGGAGATAGACATGTGTTTTTATTGAGTCGAGATCCACCCCTGCCATGTTAAAATCGAGAGATCAATATTTAAACTTACTTTTTTATTTCACTGCTAATTTTGCACCTTGTTTAATTTTGCACCTCGTGATAAATTTGACTTGAGCGGCAAGGATTTTAGCTTCTGGAAGAGTTCGATTCCGATAGAATTAAGAACTTGAAGATAATAGATACAATAAACCAGAACTCAATGATTTGAAAAATTAAATAGCTAATACAAAGAAAAAAAAGTTTGTACATAAAATATTTTATGGAACATAAAATTTTATTGTTGTACGAAACGAAACAGTTTAAACGAGTGTATTCATAACTGTAAAATTACCAATTTTCATGGTTTTTAAATGAATACGCTGCGACCGTTTAGCTTTACACTGGATGAAAAATCCAGTTTCAGCAAAACTAAAACTATATGGAAACCTTGCTGAAACTTGAAGTTGAAGTTTCCTGTATAGTTTCCGCAATGCGGAAACCATTATATCGATTCAGCAAGTATCCGTTAGGTTTCAGTCAGCAGAAACTTTAGTCTAAGATTCCTAATGGTTTCCGCAATGCGGAAACCAAAATTGAAATGTATGAAAAGTGGTGTAAATAATTATGGAATTATCAATCAGTTTCAGCACATTTCCGATAGGTTTCAGGATGCTGAAACTGTAAGTTAAGATTCCAAATAGTTTACGCACAGCTGAAACCATTACTAAAAATTATTTGAGTTTTGATTGTTATATCAATAATTTTAACAGGTTTAAGTTTAATTCTAGCCTCATGATCATGAATCCGTACATGTTTATATGTACAGTAGGTCTCAGCGTGACTGAAACTGTATGTATACATGTAACTATCTTTAAATGTGCAAAATAAGGCCATTAACATATTTATTAAGTAATTGATTTAAAATTAAACGAACAACTGATGTCTCTCTTGTTAAATAATCAAATCATTAATCTTAGGTACTGGGGCACGTGTATACATGTGTATACATTCTTTGTCCAGGTGACCTCCTCTTTGTTATTTTCCTGTATATTCTGTGTGGATTGCAGGGTTTTTCTGTCAGGAGTGAACAAAAGACTGTTACATAACATATACACAGTACTAAGCATGAGTTTATATCTGTAGCCCGGCAGGAATTTGTTTTTCAATTTGTGTGTATCTCAGTTAGTAAAATTAATTAGTTACTTTAATTAATGATTAATTAGTAAAAAAGAAAAAAAAAAGACTCGACTCTAAGTGTATATGGCAAACATTGTATGATGAAATATGTACTTATACTCATTTAATTATAAGAGCTAGCAATATACCTATTTTGTTAGACTCCTTCTTAAATCCATCATCACTTTAATTAATAAATTAATGAATCTTGGTGTATAATTAAGCAAACAAATTAAGGTAAAGTCATTGTAAATGCAACATTATTACAAACCATACCAAAAAATCATACAACCTGAACTTAAGAGTTCATTTTTTGAAATCCCACGCCAATACATGTACACAGAAAAAACCATTTTAAGTCTTCAGTTAATATATGATATTAAGTAAAAACCACTTGGGGTCTGAATCTGATATTGTTTATTTAGAAGACATGCATTTTAGACTTTACTATGTGTGACTGTATCATGATTCGTGCATTTCTATACTTTGTATTTTCATTATGAACTGTAAACACAAATATGGATCCATATATATGAAACATGTAGACTACATGTTTCTGTAATAAGATATAATAAGCATTAACTTAATCAGTTACACGTTATATTACAAAATCAGTTTAAAATTGTATCCAGCACTAGTCATGTGGTGCAGGTGATTTCAATCCCAGTTTTTTAATTTGATGATACATTCGATTACATATGATGTAGAAAGTATACCAAATAATTAAGTAACTATTAGCACAAAACACCTCATGTCCACTACATGTAAATTATTTATTAAATAATACTTCTTAAAACTATAACATGTAAAGTTATGTATTTGAAATGCTCATTTTATTCATATGTAGGTGGGTAAGGGTCAAGTTCGAATTAAATCGTCAAAATCCATTGCAATTGACGTAATTGTTTGCAATATATTCAGTTATTGACAAAATATTTAAAAGTTTATATATCAGTCACATATTGTGTGAAGTCACACAAGTCTTACTTCCCGGCTTGTTCAATGTTAAACGCTTTTGTATTTTATGAATATTTTCTTTAACGTTCTGTTCATCGTGATCAAGCAGTGGACATGTGTAACTGTAAAAATTAATAATTGTCATCAATTCATATCGTAGTTGTAAATTGACCGCACGGGTAAATCCCGTTAACCAGCCTACCGTCTAGACCACCGTTAATTGATGGGCATTTAATTATAATGATTTCTTGTTCAAGTGGAAACTGCTCTGTGTTGAACACAATATTTTCACACCTCTATATTTTTAATAAGACAATGCTCAGAATCGCGGTGAAAATTGGACAAGTTAAAATTACGTTGACAGTAAACTATATGGCTCTATCATTTAGTTTGGCAAAATCATGTGTACATATAATAAATTTATAAACAAAATCTGAAACATATTTCACAACCAAATTAGTTTGATTAAAACGTTAAGCCATATGTAAACAAACGGTCGGCCATTTTTTTGTGTTTATCACGTGTTACAATTGTAACAAAAAAACCCAATAATTTTTCGTACATAATCAGAAAATACTGGCTCCAAAAATTCATATTTAAAATGAATATATGTAAAAATATTATATTCAGTTAAAAATGATAATTTTGATTAAACATGATGTATTTTAAACTATCCCATGATGCACTTCGCCAATATTTAGCGGGTTCTGATTGGTCAGTATTGGCGCACTTTATAATTCTGAGCGAAGGTTAAAATGGACAAGAAGGTGCTGTTGTGAAATGGAGAATTGGAAAACACGTATAGCCTCTACAACAAGGAGATAATACACGCAGGAACGAAGAACTGATATCAAGGTAACTTAGTTTACAATATAGATACTCATGATAACATTTTCAAAGCTCTTAGTTATCTCTCATTTGCAAACGAGATCTCGCCCCATCAAAATGGCGTCATTTTTTCAAACTTGGTTCGGCATTTTATTCCCACATCTCATTAAAATATACGTTATGACCAAATCATTAACAAAGTTTATATGCATGATTCCCAAGATAGAGTTTGATAGATTTCCAGGAACGTATATTCGTCACTAAAATATATATGGATGCTTGGTAAACAAGACGAACAATGAATATTTTTCCCACATTACACAATTTACAAACTCTAAATGTAACATTAGTATTTAAAAGAATATTTTTTTATTATTAAATCCGGAAAATGAAATCTTTCACATTTTTCTTTTTTCAGCAGACACCATACAAAGTTTCCGGTGATTAGTTGCATCCTCTCAGCTCTCTTCGGTGAATGTTTTGACCAGCTGGACGATTTGAACGCAAGGTATTGCCTTTGAAATTGATTATTTTCGCCCTTAACTTAAAGACGTGTTAGATTTTTATAATTTTAGTCTAGTGATTGGAGGAAATTAAGGTCGAAGTTCTGGGAAAGGAGGGGGGGGGGGGGAGAAACATATTCTTCTTCCATTGTTCAACAAACAATTATTGAATCAAAATGAAAATAACCTAGTTTCAAACATAAAATGAAACATTTTAGACCAGATACTACTGAAGTCATTGTAGGACATGATTTAATCAGCAACTGGCAACTGTTAAGTGGCTTCGTGGAGAACTATATTCAGAATGAATTTTATGCTTTTACATCTACCTGTACATGTAACACTGAATGTTTGTTGTTTAATCATTTAAATGAAACTTTATTAAACTTATTTAAGATAAAAAGAACAGACATAAAGTAGAGCCCACTGAAAGGAATGAGTTCATCACAAGAAGAAGAAATTAAATGCTACCACTGTCCAGAACTACCAAGTGTGATCTTATGTGAGTGCTTCACAAGCCTAGAGAATGCTCGAAAATCCACCAGAAAGGCCTATTTCCATAAACTACAACTCAGGTTACATCAACAACAGCCAAGAACACTCCTTATTCATTCTAATGGACACATCTCTACGGCCTGATTAAATCTCTGCAGAACAAAGACTTGGTAGCTGTAAAGTATTCCTATTTCAAAGAACCTATAAACTATAAAAAAAAATTTTTATATAATCAAATACCAGTAAATTGCAATGTCTGCCTGGAAGCTAAAATCTAAGAAAATCACATGGTTTTGACTTATATTATGAAATGATTGATTAGACCTTGATATTAACTTTCATTTTCTTAAATAATTTGTTAGTTTTGCAAGTATTGCATAAAATATTAGACTCCAGGTAACATGTATCCACCCATCTCCCAGTTGATAATATACATGCAGTGTTAATGATGTTGTTGATACCTAGTAGTTGATTCATATACATGTTCACAATCCAAACACAACCCCAAATGTTAATTTTTATTTTACCGGTATGATATTTTTTAAATAGAGAACTGAAAAGGCATATTTACTTATACTAACCAACCGTTGTCTGAAAAATCATAATATAAATACTGAATCAGATATATATATCTAGATATTTAGTACATTGTGTGTATTTTTTTTATTTTCTGTGTTTACATTTATTGATAATTTAGTTCTTATTTACAGCAGTATATGAACAATTTAGAAACCAATCTCAATACATGTAAAAACACTGCATTAGGAGATGAATGTATGTATAAAAAATATACCAAACAATATTCAATTATGTCGAATATGAAAATATATAGAGATAACATGTACCCCATTTATTACAACTTTTATAAAACAAAATCACTGAAAGTTGTTTACAATAGCATTTCCATGTGGGTTTTTTTTTTTATCTGTGTTATGTAACTGATATTGAAATTAGCTTTTATATCATAAGTAAAATACTGGTATTGATGAGAAGCGTATAGTGAATGATCCTTGTGACAGTTTGTATTTTATATCTTCAGGATACAAGTAAGCAATTACATGTAGTAACATTTGACATATATAAACAATGTATTTATTACTTGGACTTAAAAATATCAATGTAGGTAAAATAGTGAATTGTAGGAAGGTAAACTGTGTGTAAAGATCAATATTCGTCAGGAATGAAGAGTGTTGCATAATTATTTAAATGTGTATATCATATTTTTGCACATGATTTGACAGACTTGCTCCTTTGTTTAATAGCATTCCATCGGACCGCAAGCTTTTCTTATATCTCACTCTGGGTCATCTCTTAAATACCGAAGGACTTATGACAAACAAATCTGATCAGTTGGTACATCATGGGGGAAAATGAGAAGTTCACTTTGGACTTTCTGGAATATCTAATAATATGCTGTCAAATCCTGTTCTAGTGTAAGGCATTAGATTATATAAATACTGGCAACAAAGAAAAGATTTGTCCCAACTTGAAAGTAGGTCACTTTAGCCTCATTTTGGAATATATGGACATACATATTCAAATCATATCTGGGTCATACCTCTATAGTCAATTACTATCTTGTAGTGTATGTTTTTCACAAAAGATGGACACGTTAGCCTCTAGAAAAATATTTTATGGTGTACATATTCATTGTAGTTCAAGACAAATTGAGACGAGTGTATCATGTTCATGTAACGGTGAAGGTTTTTTTTTGTTAATTCATGTAGTTGTTTTGTAAATTGCATTCATATTTTTAAAAAAGTAATATCTTTTGTATTATTAAGGGAAGTTTGGTATGCATTTGATCAAGAAGAAAACAAGTATGAGTACAAATTTTTATGGGAAGTTTTTTTTTAGTTGTGCAATTTTATCATTTTTTAAATAATAGTCCCTCATAATGGAATTTCCATACAAATGTTTCTCAATTATTGTATTTTGGCTGCATTTTATTTATTATTGAAAACATTTTAAGTTTTGTGAACAAAATAAATTTGGAACTGTTTGAAATTGTGTTGTTTTTACATGTATTAGAAACCATGCTAAGTTTTTGTGGAAGCAAAAAAAATAAAGTTTCAGTAAGTTTCAGTTGCGGAAACCATTTGTAAACAATATGTATCCAAACGGTTTATGGAGGTAAAAACTATGCAGAAACTTCAAGTTTCAGTAAGTTTCAGTTGCGGAAACCCTTTGTATACAATATGTATCCCAATCGTATATGGAGGTTGAAACTATGCAGAAACTTCAAGTTTCAGTAAGTTTCTGTTGCGGAAACCATTCGGATTCGTGGACAGCCTAAGTTTCAGCACTGCGGAAACTTAATGAAACTTGAAGTTTCCGTGCTGAAACCTGACGGGAACTTAAAGTAACCTTAAGTTTCCGCAAAGTTTCCAAAGGGTTTCCGCAGCGCTGAAACCAGATATTTCATCCAGTGTTAACATTTTGACTCGTTTGTTAGTTATCTTGGGGAAAAACTAATGCAAATTGATAAAATGATTTGAAACTTTAAACATTTGAAAATTAAATGTATTTTACTTTATGATGAGTAAGTACTTCAAATTAATAAACTCTATGATGAAAAACTATGATAGGACAAGGACAGTTTCGTTTTTTATTTGAGTTTTTAATGTAATTCTGAAATACCGAGGTTGTCAAGATTTATCCCTATTTAGAAGTATTTTCGAGTTGATTGCGATCTTTTACAACCTAATCAGGCTTCGTATCAATATTTTAAATAAACCTCGCAACATATCATTTACCCCTTTAAGTTATATCGTTAACAAGGAAAATAGGCACACAGGATTGAAAGTCTTCAGCAATCATCGACAAAACTCAGTTTGGATTTAAATGTATATAACCTCGACATGTTACAGGTTCCAACAATAATTGTTACTCAAATATTGCAAGCTTAATTATCTTGAGAGTTGAAATTGAAACACATGTCTATTCCGACAATTCAGGTAAAATTAGAAGGCATATCATTCTGTATGAACACCAAAAAAAAAATATACAAAAATGGAATGAATTATTGGTTATAGTTTTACTGAAGTTGATTATACTGGGTTTGTTGTGAAATGTTTCCAAGTTCTTGATACTCAGCGCAGTGTTCGTCATAGTCATTTATGTATATAGTGGATGGTTTTACTTGTTCAGAACTTTTGCACGTTCCATCTGCGTGTATTTCGAGGTTTTCCTGACTTCTCTGTTGTCTACAAGCACTGTTTCTGAGTTGTCTGGTTGTTGTAAAAGAACAATACACAACTTACCATGATGTTTTCTTATTGCATGATACTTTGTTTTAACAGCTACAGTGTAATCTTATTTTTCAAATGAGATCACTTACTTGATAACTAGAATCACATTCAGGAATCCACTCAGGATAAGTAAAGTAACACAGACGTAGATAATTGTGAGCAGTTGGTTGTTTGACGTGGATTCGGAAGAAACTGAATCAGTTGCTAGAATAAAATCAATCATTTTCACTTTCAGTTTCTGTTTGAATAACATACAGTTATAATAAATTCAATTAATAAAATGATTTAGCATAAATTGATTTCCCTCATCATTTTCGTATTTTAAAAAATAACAAAAGATCATAAGATACACCTAATTATAACGAGGCCGAGTACAGTTCAAATGCGCATGACTTTGTATTTTACGTAGCCGTAAGCGTAAAGTAATAAATTTATCTTGCATTGTGTTTTCATACAAAATTATCTTAGTACGTAGCGTTTATATATAAGTTGAGAAATTGTTATTGTATTACATTGATAGGGTAAAATGTTAAATGGCTATTGCGCATCATCATTCACCGTTATTATAAACTATGAAAAAGCCGGAAAAAATATACTTGCTCGTTTATTTGAGGCGGAATTATTTATGGAATTTAAAAAACAAATAATTATTGACAAAGCATCATAGAAACACATCATTATAAAAAGTGTTCTCTTCCCAAAACTTTGTTCTCAGCCAATACTGTATAGCAGGTAAAATTCGCGGTCGGAAAAGATCGCGAATTTTTTTTCATTTTGCAGCAAATCGCGGTAAGTTGAATTTGCGGAAAACAGAAATTTGTAAAACACAAAATTGAATTTTTCAAAATATCGATCATGATTATCTGTACATGGTATAATAACTCACAACGAAAAAAAAAGAATCATGTTAACCTTGGTTTCTTTTTCAAAATGTATTTTGTTGAATATAATTATAGTGATATCTAATGAAATACTTTTCGATAAAAACACCGGTTTGTCTAATACCCGTTCATAATTAGTGATCAGTTAATATAACAGGTTTTTTTTAAGTGCATCCCGCTTTTATATTGGAAAGGTTACTTCTGTCAATTGAGTTTCACACCTTTTTACGTGCTAGACACTCTTGAGTGGCTTGTGTAAACCCTCTGAGCCCCCAAATCACTTTGAAATTTACCGATAGCACTGGGCAGTCAGAATTAGTCACGCCTCACCGCACGTGGCTTGGGTACCTGTCAAGTGTCATGCTTGACAACTGCAGTTCTTTAAAGTTTATGTAATAGGAAGAACCTGCTTAATAAAGAAAGCTTTTGCACGACTTTTGTGGGTTATTTGATAATTCTATGTAAAGAAGTTAAAAAACGAATTGTCTCATGTATGCCTTGTTAGATCTAGTCAAAACCGGAAGTAGAGGAAGAAAACAAAATGAAAGCGTGTCATCTAATCGGAAGTTTATTGGTGGATCATGCAATTTTTCCAGCTAATAATAATTGATTATAGTAATAGTCATGTTCGGTTATTATGATAGACAGCTTAATATCATTATTTTCCTGACAAAATAACTATCATATTAATCGGGGTCAAATGCCATTAAAACGGAAACGTATTTTGTGTTCATGTATGTTTTAATGATAAGACAAATGATTTATAGTAAGTCTTTTTTTTCATTATCATTATCCTCAAATAATTATTCACTAGATGTTATATTGATTTCTGCGAATATAGCGAAAATTAACTCCGCGAGTTGATTTCCTGCTATACAGTATATACCGCAATATACAAAATAAATGAAAAAAAAAAATCAATTTCAATATAATCCCTAGATCAAACCAGGTGATCAACAACTGTAACGTTTCACCATTTAGTGACGTTCTATAATAGTTTTTTTAAAATTAATTTAAAAGAAAAGGAAATATATTGGGCAGTAATACAAATAAAATACAGTGACAACGTGAAAATTTAGCACATTCCAATAGAGTCCAATAGTAAAAATTTTAAAACGACCCCTTCGAACATTGGGGTAGTAAATACAGGTGACACTCGATGGCTCGAACTTCGATCTCTCGAAGTTCTTGATCTCTCGAAGTGAAATCACGGTCCCGATTTTTTTCTCTATATAACTAAGCAAATATACTCTTGATCTTTCGAACTCCGATCTCTCGAAGTTCTTGATCTCTCGAAGTAAAACCTGGGTCCCGTTATACATATTTTATTGTTTTTCACTCCTGATAACTCGAAGTGGTGGCTGTGTATACACACGACCGATCAAGCGTATAATTAGCGTGGACCTTACCTGGATGATCGAGTGAACACCTCAGGCTAGCGTGGTAGTGTTAATTGGTTGATTACCCATTGCTTCCTTCAAAGGGTAGATAGTTAATTTGTAACTGATCTATTAATTTCAACACTTGTGAAATTTACGATAAATTAAACCGCTCTTTATTTAAAATATTACCACATATAATTTTAAAATTGTTTAAGTTAAAAAAATAACACTTAAAAAACACACAACTAAGTTCTGTTTTGTTGAAATTGAAGTAGAGTAGCAGAAAATACGAATGAAACCATGTTAGACTATCCTTCCATGTTATGAATGTAAACTTTCGGCTACTATAATTTTAGAACAAAAATGGCCGGAACAAAAATTTCTGGATTTTTTTAAACTTTCGATCTCTCGAACTCTTGATCTCTCGAAGTTTAATCATGGTCCCCTGAAGTTCGAGTTATCGAGATTCACCTGCACATTTTTTATCCAAAAAAAAAATGATAAAGAAGTAAAACTTCATGTAATAAATATTAGTCTCGTCAGTATTATTCTAGGTAAATGTTAAATATACTTCATTGCTTTTAACACTGGACTCTTTATCTGCATATCTCCATTAACTTTCCTCTAATTTTAAAAATGTTTAGCAATATTTTAATCATACCTTGATCACAACGATCACCATTGAAACCAACAGCACATCCACGTGGACATTGACCGCTCACGTGATGACATTTTTCTCCATACAAGTAGAGACAGTTTCCACATGTAAATGAGCATCTTGGTCCGTACGTGTTGTTATTGCAAACTATATAAAGCATTTCAACAAAATAATTATGCTGAAACATCATGATTCTGTGATTAAAAGCTGTGGGATCAGCATTACCCATTATCGTAAACATATTCATGGATTTCGTGGATACTTACAAATATATTGATTTATAAACTTAAATACGAATTTTTATATCCATAAATTACATTTTTTCTCTATATCAAAAAGAAAATAAGTTTGGTAAAAAATCATACATCATTTAAGTGTCAATATGCAATTTCCTGAATATAAAATGGATGTTTCAAATCAGCATTAATGAAAATGTTATAAGAACGCAGTTCTGAATTTCTTCAATATTTCAAAAAAATGTGTTTTAAAAAGATAGATAATTATACCTTCTTTACAATAACTCCCTCGATAACCACTACTGCATCCATTAAAACAAGTGCCATCAATGTAATGACATTCATCGTCGTTCAGACAGTGCCCACATGGCAAGGTGCAATTCAATCCAAACTTACCGTCATTACATTCTGTAGAACAAACGTCAGTGTGCATTACTGATTTTGATAATTCAAGAATTCTCACAAGAATCTTCATTTTGAATCATAAAATATGGTTTCATTTACTCTTCCCATGTGAGGTCGATATATAGAAATAACATTATCCCATTATTTGCATCAAATAACAAAACTATAAGTATTATGTCTGCCCACAAAAGAAAAAAAATATTGTTATCAACAAGGGTAAATTTATATTTATATGTATATTGTATAAGCAAATTATCAATATGTCATTTCCTACGTGTGTCGCATGATTGGCCTTTCCAACCAATTTGGCATCCTCCCTCACACTGTCCTGTTACCCTGTCACATTTGTATGAAGCTCCACAGTTAGCACTACATTGTTTCTGACAGTTGTAACCATATCGACCATCAGGGCAGGCTGTTTAGAGGAAAAGAGCTCATATCATTCCAACAAATTAAACATTTTGCATCACGTTAAAAATATTGATGCTAATATTTTGTCTTAATATCATAATGTAACAGGAAAATGAAGAAGTCATCATTCTGCAATAATATTATATTCCTACATATTGCATATACTGCACAATTGAATTGGCTACCCACGATAAAAATGACTAAAGATTGAAAACGGAAAAGCTTGACTACTTTAAAGCCGTATTGAGATATATGTAAAAGGCATTAAATGCAACTTTTGCATCTCTGATTCCGAAGTGTTAAAAGCTGATTGGTATGTGAAATAACCTGCATGCTAGAAATGCTAAAGACATCATGAAATAGTTTTTGAAAAAAAAAAAAAAGATTTTGAAAACGATTTTGATTTTAAAAATAATTCGATAGAAACTTCCCTAATATTTTTAATTATCATACCAATTTCACACCTGACACCATATGACCCGTTGGCACAGCCGTTTAAACAACTTCCGTTCACATGTTGGCATGGTTCGCTGTTTTTACAGTTTCCACAAATCTGCTGACACTCTAGTCCAAACGTTTTGTCGCTGCATTCTATATAAAAGGGTGCACTTTGTTTATTATACATTTGCTTGATATCAATTTATCTATAATTTGATGAAAGATACGTAATATTTTAGAGTTTTCAAATTTAAACAAATGTACATGTAAGTAAGAAATAATGAATGTTTAATAATTGTAACATTCGACGCTATCTGAAATGCATACTAACTTCTACATACCTCAATTGACTTCATTTTTATTCTACAATTACTTAAGGTTTACCAACCGAATTCTATTGCATATGAAAAGGGTGGTCATACATTTATAAAGTAGCCATTGCAATCTAAAATTGAATAATTTAGTCAACCACGTGTTAATAAGTTCAGGAAACGTGACCAAATGGCTATGCCATTCACTCGATTTCAGTTATTGTTAGGACTCATTTAATGAACTGAATGACACAGTTTCATCCTGGGTTAGAGTCATTAGAATGGTAAAATTGTTTGCAAATGTACTTATTGGTTACATAACCGTGAATGTTTTTGGAATATTAATTGCAAAATACAAATGTTCTTTGTTATAATTATTTCATAACTCCCATGCCTAGATATCAAAAGCTTAGACTTATTCAGATTTTTTTTTTTAAAAAGACCATGTGTCAATGACATCATTAAAAGAAAATAAGTAGACGTTGCAATGTAATTTCATGTTGTTGGAATCGTTAAAAAGCATTCAACAATTGTTACGAGACACTCACGATCATCGCAATTCGGTCCTCTGTAACCAACCCTACACCCTAGACACGTTCCATCTACGATGTTACAATAACCTTCCTGACAGTTTGGAGGGCACTGTAAGGAACAATCTTCTCCGTAATATCCTGAGTTTTGGCATCCTAGCAAACAAAAGAATGAATATATTTGAAATCTAGAAAATAAAGCTGAATATTCGACACTCGTACTTAACACTAAATGCTAAAAAAAAAGCGTAACACCTATTTTCATATAAATTTGATAATCGTTGAAAGGATTTCCCGAAAAACGTGAAATTATTTATATTATGCTAGTTTACAGCCAATTAGAGTAGATGCCTAATTTTGATATAATAATGAGGACTGAAATGACGTAGTAAACACAACAGACGATTTCTTCTGTTTAACAAAATAAAAAATAATTTAAAAAAATAAAGTGTATAGGTCCTTTTAAGACTTTTGCTATTTACTATAGATGTCAATGACGTAAAAGGATCCTTAGAAAGGAGGTCACAGATTTTGGTATTTTAAATTTCAATGACGTACCGTACACTTCTACCTCACAGAGCTCGCTGTGGGCGTAGGAACTGTATCCACTTGGCAGTTGAGCAGTCCTGTTGTTGTAATAAATAATGAATCGCCCATGTTTGACACAAGTTATGTTTGTAGGATTGGGTATTGTGGATCTTGTATAACTGCTGTCCTTGAAGCAAAGTTGCCCATCTTCTTTCCTGGTAGTATTCGATATGTATACAGAGAATCCGAGAAATCGATTCGTATAACCATTGTTTTGATCTATATAAAAGATTTTTTTTACTTAAAAGCAAGCATAATTTATATAAAAAAAATGTGTTTACGACTCATGCTTTGTAATGTTTGTCTGTAACAAATGATACTTTTTCGTGGAGGGGTTAGGGGCTGTCGTGATTTTATTTTGATGTAATTTGTCAATGAATAGCAAGAAAACAAATAAGTCAACAAATATTTTCTTAACAAGGCGTACTTTCGAAGAATGAAAATTACAATTATTTTATCACACTTTTAATGGATGTGGCTTTGTACCCCATGGAGAGTTATCGGTCCTGTATTGTATAAATATGTGGTGTATGCTATATACTCCTCCAAGATCTACCCGCCATTCTGCTGTTGATTTATCGATATTTGTTATTGTACATTGCCCTCCCGCAGCAGACAAATCTGATTTTCTTCCATCTACAGCAAGATCTGCTCCCCAATAAGCAGAGCTATAAGGATACCGCTGCCATGCAGGTTTATTTAGAGCGATGTTTTCTAAAAAAAAAAAATTAAAAACAAAAACAGATATGCAACATATAACAATACCAAAATGTAATGAATATTTCGATTCAGAACCTTTAATTTTATAAAGAATGTTCATATTTCTAAGTTTCTTAACATTGAAAAGTTTGCATAATGAAATATTCTATTTACCCAATAAAGAATCAATATGAATAGACATGGTTTATAGTATTTATGAACTGCTTTGTTTATTCAAACGAGAGGGAAATCACAACTTCAATACTACACGAAATAATAATACCTAAAGTTAATTAGTTGAATATGCCAGAAAAGTAAGGAAGAGAGTCACCGTTGAGTTGGTAGGATTTTGGGGATGACTTGGGACCTAAAGCGAGTGATCACTACATTAATGGTAAATCTTCAATTACGTGTAATATAATCATATTTATCTTTCAACTTGTAAAACAAAGCAGACACAATTATATAGGGGCATTGGGGATTGTTTTAGTAATGCTTTAATTTAGGGATGTCAAATCGGTCAATTTTTAGTACTCGGTTACTCGGACGTTTTTCCGATCGAGTACCCGGGTACTCAGTAAAAGTGTTAATAAATATGAACAAGTACATTGATAACTGTAAAACCTTGGTCACTTTTGTAGAAATAAAACCACATGATCTAATGGGAGGTTTCCCCGTAAGTGTGTTTCTGTTGTAAGAATTATGAGCACTTTGAGCCCGACGAAATTTAATTAACATTTTTTTTTAAGTTCAATTTATTTATCAGATAAACACAAGATAAACACATAAAATAAAATCATAAATGGTTCAAATTGGTTTTTTAATGTGATCAACACAAGAAGAAGATAGTCTACTGTGAAGCTTTGTTAATCCGAGTCCAGTTTCTCAGATAAACGCAGGATAAACACAAGAAATAAAATCATAAATTGTTCACGTTTTTGTTTAAAAAAATTATCTGATCAACACAAGAAGAAGATAGTCTACTGCGAAGCTTTGTTAATATGAGTCCAGCTGATGAAAATATCCTCTCTGAAGGAACAGACGTTGCTGGGATCGCTAATTAGCGTCGAGCCAGAACGGAGAGTCGAGGGTATTTAGTAGAGTTTTGTTTCCACCAGCTGATCGGATCTTCGTCATCTGTGTTCACATATTCACGCAAATATGCTGAAACTTCAGATTCTTCGTGTTTTTCGGAAGGCCCATCGATAAGGAAATCTAGCATGCGTTGAGATTTGGCCTTCGGAGGCAAGCATTCTTCCGTGGTTTCCTTATTTTGAGCAGGAGGTAAAGCGGGTTTCAAAGGTACTTCGTCAAGTTCAGATTCAAGACCCTCGATGGCAAGTTTCTTTTGCGGTTTGGACAAGAAGTTAAGATGTTTGTGTCAAGGGTTAAGCAGACAAGAAAGAACTGGTACTGTTGACGCTGTTTCCAATTGATCAGGCTGAAAACGAGATTGGAGTTCACTTGCTATTGCTTGTTTAATTTTTGAGACGATAGAGCTATCAGAGCCACAAAGATGATTTTTAAGAGATCACACACAATTGGATATATTACAGAGGCCGATACCATACTTTCTGTTGACATATATGTTGTTATTTGTGTCAGCTTTTCCAGTACATTTGAAATGTCTGATAAGGACTCCCATTCACTTTCTTTTAACAGCATGTAAGCATCACTTCTCTTGGTAACGGACTGGTCTAACATAATATCACTGATAACACGGCGTTGTTCAACCAATCGCTCCATCATCATCTGGGTTGAATTCCATCGCGTAGTAACATCTTGGATGAGCTCATGTTGTGAAAGTTGGAATATTTGTTGCCGTTTTCTCAGTTCTGCTGCAACTGTTGTTGAATGCTTAAAATGACCAACGAGTTTACGGGCGCGGGAAATCAACTTGGCAACTGTCGGTATTTCTAATGAATGTTTGATACACAATTGTAGGGTGTGGACAAAACAGCCGTGGTCACTCCAGTCTGGACATTTGTTTCCGGCACTTAACATATTCCTTGCATTTTCATGAATAACATCGGATACTTTGCCATTTAAATTGAACTCGGCCGTATACTTTTTGAGATTTTCAGCTATGTTCTCTCCTGTATGTCGTTCAGGCATTTCGCGGGTTACTAAAATATTTGTCATCAAATTCAAGTCGCTATCAATGTGATGTTCCGTAATTGTTAGGTAACTTTTTGTCGCGTTTGACGTCCAAGTATCAGTCGTCAGAGCTACAGTATCAACTCTATCAGGTTCTCCTAACAGAGCGGATTTACGATCTTCGTACACTTTTTCGATCCTAGATTTTATAGTATTACGGGACAGTATGTTGTAGTTTGGTGCGACGATGGACGTCAGTTTTTTAAAGCTTTTGCCTTCGACCATTTGTAACGGCATGTAACAACCATTTCAACAATCGCACGTATAATATCACCTGTCTCTTTTCCCGAAAATTTACGGTTTCTTGGAGAATTGACAAAATTCGATAAAGTTGGTTGTTTTTCTGGAGTTACTGGCCTGTCAAATTCCTCCTTATGTTTAAGACGAATGTGATTTAACATGTTTGTCGTTCCCCCCGTATAGGATAAGTTTACTTCGCACAGCTGACATTTTACGTTATTTTAATCTTCAGTTCATTTAAAATATTTCCAGACCTTTGAAGTCGGTGGCGGCATTTTAGGTCTGTTCAATTTCTCTACTGTGTGCTATTTAATTTATATAATAGACTATATAAACGATGTTCAGTGAAAACAAATCATTAAAGTAAGCCAAAAATAAGGGTAGAAGACAGCCAAAAGTGAGAAAAGCTAGGTAACAGGTGCTTGGTCACGATAATTACTATATAAACACTGCCACAGGCAATAACGGTCATTTAGCATATTTAGAGGCGTAGGAAATCCTAATTACTGTATGTACAAGTGCAATGGACATTTTAAGTTTTAAAACCGATGTTTTAATGCATTATTAAATAAACTTAGAAATATTAAAAAAATATACATCCGAGTAACCGAGTACCGATTTTAGTATTCGATACTCGGACGTTCGATCGAGTACCCGGTTAACCGGGTACTCGTTGACATCCCTACTTTAATTACATATACAAAACTAGAATAATAACACATACTATTTCACTTGTTTACCAAATGTTTACGGCAGAATACGATTGCATGGATAGCGACATGTTTCAATCAACATCAATGAAGGTGCCTCACATTTGTCTCTTTGTAACAAATACTATTGATCAAACCTATACAATGTAATACAGACCGATAAATTGATTACTGTGCCAATAGAAGAATTTTTGTTTGTTTGTTTTTGTTTTTTGTTTTGTTTTGTTTTGTTTTTTTTGTTTTTTGGGGTTTTTTTTTGTTTGTTTGTTTGTTTTTTTGTTGGATTTTTTTCTTTTTTTTGGGGGGGGGGGTGTTACGAGCAAGCTCTTGTTTCACAAAAGTGTAATTGGACAAAGGAAAGGGTATAGGGTTTTTTCAGAAGTTTTTTAGATGAAATCAGTGCATGTTTAATTCTGATGTCAAAAGAATTGTTATTGTACATGTAATGTACCTAATTAATATTTATAAATTATGTCATTAAAGGATATCGATCAAGTAATGAAACTGTCTCTTTCTTACCATACATTCCACCTAAGCTGGTCACTGCAGAGAGTAGTATACAAGACAAAATCAAATCCATTGCTTTCATACGGCGATGAATCAAGGAAGTAAAAATAAGAGGCCGTGGCTTCCGTCCGTATATTTTAAACTGCGCATTTCATTATGACACTTCTGCGATTTAAAGTTTAGTAGATGTTTTAAACTCCTCGATTCAATTGACAGATTTTATTTTTCACACTTTGCAAACAAAGACATCTAAAGGTTCATATATGTTTTGAAAGAAGATTTAAATAAATCATTACAAATAAATGAGATCGGCTTTTAAGCTATCCTAACAGAAAAAAAATAATACGAGGGTTGCCAAAAAACTCCTGTTGATTACACATTTCCAAATAATGATAACTATGCATGCATTGATCAGCTACCTTTTGTTAAGCATGGCCAAAAATTTGAATGGAGGGACTAAACTAACTCATTTGCTAAAATAGAAACATGATGAAGCTGAACAGTTGAGCAGCATAAGGTGTCAAGAATTTGCAGCGACTTTGACGGTATAATATCCTATAAGAAACGATCTGTTGATTCCGAAGTGTAGCATGCCTTATATTTCTAATTTATGTTTAAGTGAAATGTGCAGTTCGGCATATTAATAAAACACTATGGGTTTTTTTTTTTTAATTTTATTCAAATCATTCAAAGAAATTTTCAGGCTTTATCGGGGATTTTTGGGTAGTGAGGATAAGGTGTTAGTTTAATCAATCTATTTCCATTTGTCGTTTGAGTTAAAAACATACGAACCTTTTTAGGCATTATGTGTTTGGAATCTCAATAAGTTGCGAATCAATGTATTGGATAATTTAAATTAACACATTATGTTATTGAACGTTATGTCGCAATTTACAATGATTACAAAAACCGATCATCAAAAACGCTTTCAGTCCACCCATATATTTTCAAACATTTTTATTGCAAATATCAGTTATTTTTATTTAGCTTTAAGAAGTTTTAAGAAGTCTCGTTCGTATTAGTGTGACTTAAAGTATTTAAATACCGTCGATTGTCTACGAGATTGTGGAACACTCTTTAAAGCTATTGTGCTCCACAAATTGTATTAAAAAATTTAATTCAAATTTCAACCCAAAATGAACAATAGTCACATATTAATAACAGATGTAAATATAAAATGTTCCCTGTTGCAAGTAGGTACATATTTCATTTATGGTACAGATATTTAAAGTTTGTTTTTGCGGTTATGACGCTTGCATGTTAAAAACATGTAATTAATAATTTTTATCTACATACTATATATTCATATATCCTTTTAAAGGCATTCATGTTAATTCTTCGACTGTTAGATCGAAGTGTTGGTTTTACTGAGGTTTTTTTTTTCAATAAGAGTACATCGTTACTTGTGATATCAATTTTAGTTACATCTTTAATTACGCATTTAGTGCAGTCGTTAATTTCCGCGTTGCATTGTATACACACTTTCTATCACTGTCATGTTATTTCTTCCGAAACGCCTGGATTCTTGAGACATAAATGAGTGTTCCTGCCAGAGAAAAAAAAAACGAAATCGGAAAACCTAATTCAATGGTCCTTTTTTTCAACAGTTAAACAAATCAAAAGTTTGAAAATAAATGCGAATATTTAACGCGGATTTTTTTTTAATCACTATCGATCCATGAAGACAGTTGTTGGTCAATCATTGTAAAATTTGAAAATTCTAACGGTGAAATGTTTTAAATTTTAAAGTACCATTATCTACATTGAATTCGACAGGTGTCCCATACCAATATTAACATTATCTCATGTAGAGCTTTTATTTGTAGATCCGTTCCAGTGACATCAAGGTCCGGTTTGCTTTTTCTTAACTTTTGTGATTTCTGCTCACTCATGATTCACCAAGTATGCACACGAAAATTTTTCAAAAATTCAATAACTCCTTGATTTTAATGAATTTTGGAAACATGTTTTAAGATTGATAATATTAGCTTAGTTTAATAAGAGGATGTATTATGCAATAAAATCTTGTTTTCAAAAATGAATTAAATGATGCTATAGTGATACAAATATAGATAAAATTAAGTGTTGAAAAGATATGACCTTATATTGAGTTACACGGCTACATACCTCGAGAACCATAATTTAACCATACATCACAACCATTTAGGCAAATTCTTTTATGTGATGATATAGTATATCATAACTCTTTACTACCGATGAAGTCATAGCAAAATATTTCTAATCCTGCAGACCGCAGTGAGTTCATGTAACAAATAACAGCTGCTTTCTATGAAAGTGTGTGTGTGTGTGGGGTATAGTTCGAGTTTGTGAAAATTACTACATATATTATGTCTTCTTTCGTCGATCAAATTTTGCTTTACATGAAAATAATGTAATACAGGTATCTTAAAAGAACTAAAAACAACTCAAACGCCGCGTTCTAGCTTTCCCATTTTCGATATGAGAATGCAAGTGTATCAATCATGTTGTAATATCTGGTTTAAAACCAATCAATGACGACGTGTAGTATTTTTTACGTTGTTTTAGATACCGCATTCAATATGTTTTACGAATATGTGTTGTTTTCATGAAATATATAGAAAAGATATATGATGTTACTTTGTTCTGTATATGTAACTGACATAAGCGCATGCGAGTGGCAGTAATTTCGCAATCGAATAACAATGGTGATGCAAGATATAATTACACGCAGGTGATGCCAAAAACAGCAAATTTCTTCCAAATGTTTGACTTTTAGAGCCTTTATTCGGGTTCGTAAAAATAGCGGAGAGAGGACTGACAACATGGATAGCAATCCCTTTTACGAGTTGTATTCCGCCTTTGAAACATTTACATTCATGATGCTAAATTATGTCAAGGAATTTGATCGTATTGGGATTGCTGAGTGATATCTCCAAGCTCCTGGTACTCTGTGTTGTATCCATCTTGGCTGTCTTTGGATTTTGGTGAAGGGGGTGTATGTCCAATTTCTTCGTTAATGACATTTAAATGTGTTTTAGTATTTTCTTCATTCTTTTGTCGATTACAATTAGCGTGTCGTAGTTTTCTAACCAGAAAATAATAAAACAAACAAATTATTATGCATACGAGGACTGTTCGATGTGAAATGTGTACTGAAGCACAACGCGATTTCGTAGATGATGATACTTTTAAATAGCTATATTAAATACCTTTTCAGTAGGTATAAACATTAACCTTCAGCTCTACATAGTTTTAAATCATAGTTATATTAATAGAGCCCGTCGTTGACCACTGTAAAAATGGTTGGAAACAGGTTAAGAATGACGAAGACATTTCAGCTCATCTAAAAGTTTGCAGAAATTTCGGTCATTCGGAATGCGGATTTTTACTAAATTGGGGAAGTTTATGGGTCTCATAAGGTATCTTATAAGATAGTTGGTAAGTGGGGAAAGACATTTCTGACTGGCAGAGAGTCCGTCAAATATGCAGCAAAATCTGGCCGACCGGTGACTGTATATAATACCGGAGAAGCCTTTAGGTCAGCCATCAATCAGTGTCTCCAGAGGTCTACCTAACTCAGCGTAATGTGACGCATTTCAGAAATGAATTCAGAGATTGAAATTATTTATTTCAAACTGCGGAAAATACTCTGAAGAGATGTTATGTTTATTTCACTTTTGAGTCGAATGCTTTTGAGATACCATACAATACACATTTCATATCGAAGAACCCACGCAAATCATTGTTTTGTTAAGCATTTATAAACGATAATGAGTTGTTCAATTAAGTTTATAAGTGAAAAAAAATATGTCTTACCTTATGACGAAAAACACATTAAGAAATCCACTTATGATTACTATTGTAACAGAGACAAAGAGTGGCGTGGATGATAAACATGTTGTTGCCTCAACGTCTACCAAAGCAGACTCAAACACTAAAAAAAAAAAATATTATCATTTTAAAAACTATTCGACCAACCACAATTATACGTAGAACGGTACTTGTATGATAAACCGACTATCCAGACAATTTGCACAATTTTTGTTTGTTTTCTTTTATTTCTTTGCTGTTTAATGACATGTATAATGTTTAACTTGTGCACATGCTTAAACACAATTTAGATTTCACAAGTTAAAAGTTGGACCAGAGCTTATATAATTCGTGTCATATTTACACAGTTGTGGTCTGTTTTTTTTTTTCTTTTGGTTTTTATTCTGTGCACAATAGGAAAAACCATATATTAAGGTGGTATGGGACACCTGTCGATATTAATACGGATCAAAGAAGATTATAATAATATAAATACTTTCTCCAGTTTATAATTTTAAAATTTGAAATATTTGACCAAATATATGCTTTAAAAAGTTTTGGAAAGGAAATAAAATAATTAAGGCCCCAGGGGGATTCGAAGTCATACCTTTCGAATTCGTAGTGAACGCTCTAACCCATTGTGCTACGCTGTTAGGTAACAATTCCAAGAGAGAGAGAGAAAAAAAAACATATAAAATCATACCTCGTTTTATTGTTTATTTCGATACAAAGAATGTCACAATATGGAGGTGTCCCATACCATTGCAAACGAACGATTTCCAATCATTGTTTACAAAAAAGCCAAAAATAAAAAAAAAAAAAACCCATAAAAATCTACGAAGCATCTAGAAAAATCTAAGCTTACTTTTGAAAACAGTATATAATTACTCACGTTCATCACAATTTGGACCTCTGTATCCATCCACACAGCCCAGACATGTTCCATCCACGGTGTGACAATGACCTTCTTGACAGTTCTGTGGACACGGTAAAGAACAGTCCTCTCCGTAATATCCTGATGTGGGGCATCCTTGTAATTTATTATTTAACATTTTTTAAAACTCTTTTTTTAAGAATAAAAATCAGTGTTGAATATGCTTTAAAAATGTTTTGGTCCATATACGTGCTGCGTGTCCACGCCTTCATTGAAAAATATGCGATATAGCAGAAATACGGGAGTATTTGACAAGCTCATATTTACGAAGACTAGGACTTCGTTTGACTTAAAACAAATATCAAATTCGTGAATCTTCTTAGCGTCATAAATTGATCCTTGATGTGCAAAAACTTATATAGAACCATTTATATTAAAAAAAAGCAAAAACGTCATGAATATTGAAAAAGTATAAGGTTGAAACTATTTTATATATCCCCATGTATGTATTTGGTCGTATGTCATTAAATCTTTTGTAAAAGGCAGCCACGAAAGCTAGAATAAATGCAATCAAGCATACGCATTAAGTACAGTGAATATAGATATTCTTTCTTCAAAGGTCTGTATTTAATCATTCTAAAATATTGATAATGTTTCTCATAACTTGACATTATTTCACGATTTTCAAATCAATTTACAGGGCATATGCTCACTTAATTACAAACCAAGACGTTTAAGCAATAAGAAATGAGTTTGGTACACAACTGTAAGTGAACGATTTCATACTTCACAATTCTTGGCAATCATTTTACTCGCATAGGTGAGTGTGTTTTTGTTAGTGAATATGCTAAGAAGAAAATATGATTTCCATTAAATGAAGAGACATACCATAAACTTCAACCTCACATAACTCGTTGTGGGCAAATATACTATATCCAGCCGGGGACGGAAGATGAGTCCTGTTGTTGTAACAGATGACGTATCTCCCATGTACAGGACAGGTTATGTTTGCGGGATTGGGTATTGTCGCTCTTGTGTAGTTGGTGTCTTTAAAACAAAGAACCCAATCAGCTTTGTCAGTCGCGTTCGATATATAGACCGAGAATCCCAAAAATCCAGATGTGTAAAGATTGCTTTCATCTGAGATTTTAAAAAGAAAAAAAAAGCGTCATATGTCTTACAAGTACAATGTTGATACATTTAACAAAAATAAAAGCATAATGATCAGACATGACACACCAAGAAAAAAAAACCAGCACGTTCCGGGAAGATTTTAAAAAATAATTTCCGGTATTTAAATCATTGCAACGCGTGCTTTTTGAAGTTTGAAGATATAAAATCATTGAATCTTGGTACTGTTCAAGCGAAAACTTGTTTTCCTTATAATTATGCTTGAATATTTTCTAAAAAGAATTTGAAGAATTGAATCTTTAATGGGATTTTGAATCATGAAATTACAAAGTACAGAAATATCAACTATATATCATACTCCAGGCTTTATCATCCGTCCTGTATTGTATTACGATATGATGTATACTGAGTACTTCTCCAAGATCCACCTGCCATTCTGCTGTAGATTTATAGTTAGCTGATATTGAACACTGTCCTCCTTCAGCAGACAGATTTGATTTCTGTCCGTCAACAGCAAGTTCTGCTCCCCAGGGATTGTCTATTGTCTGGATACTGCTGCCATGTCGTTTTATTCAATGCAATGTTTTCTTGAAACAATAAACACAAACATAAACAATTTAAATTTGAATTCTTAGTCTATATTATTTCTTGTCAATTGGTACAGTATCATGCATTCTTTTGATCATAAAGTGTCATATTGTTCATCAAAATACATTGATTTATCTTTCAGTTGAGATCAAATCTTTAGCCAATTTCAGAATGTCGGCAGGATGGAGAATAAGACATGTTCATTTTTACATAAGTAATATAAATATGTTCTCATCAGTAAGCACACATTTAAGTTGTTCAACTTTTTTCCCCCAAGAAATCGATTTAACTATGTTTAAAGGCAATATTTCATAAGTTGATCAGAATTCTGTATATCATATACCGTACTTGCCTATGTCACAATGTGACACGATTGTCATACGCATTCGTATGACGTTTACGTTATTAGGTTAACGTGTTTTTCATTGCGTTTATTGGTCCAGTTTATGATATACCTTATACATGCAACAATTGTAAGAATTAAACGTTTCCCCTCAACATTTTTTCACATCTATTTTAAGATGTTTTAAGATTTTAAGATTCTATATTCAAAATATATTCATTGAATGAACGTTATAAATAAGGTGACATGGTTTTTTATTTTGTGTACAAAATAAATCAATGAATATAATTCTTGTTAAAGAACACAACAAACGGAAGTGAGTTTAAGGCGACGATCACCCTGCACACAGCCTATAGCACTTGTTTTAAAACATTTCTTCAAAGGAATGAACGTCGCTTTATTGTGAACAAATCTCTCTCCTTCTTTCTTTTATTTTTTGTTTAATCACATTATTTGTTTTTACACTCTTTTTAACTCAAAATTGTATTGAAAAACAGTGAACTACTGATCGAAAGATTGAGTTTAAAAGAAAAATGTATACAGATTGAAATGTTATTAATTGGTTATATCAAGAGATCAAAGGACGGGTGTAAATTAAAAAAACCCACCATGAACATGTTTTGATAGCCTAGAGGAGTTTCAGTAGGCGTTAGCCAGAGTAGATAACGCAAACCAGAGCTAATGGTCCGAGACGGAGTCTCAAATGTAGAAATATAGATTATCAAGCAGTTGCCATGTGAATTTTGATGACGCCGTATTCATGCAACACAACACCACAAAATTATGAGCTCCAGTATTTAGTTTAAAGTCAGTATTCCGTTTTCACTAAGTTGTGATAAAAATCTTGTAATTGCATGTATTACCAAACGGTATACATTCCGATGAAAACAATCACTAGAATGTAGGTACATACTATTTCGTATAATTATGTAAGAGTGCAAAGTATCTCGTTTATAAGCTCGCTCCGAAATGTAATAGAAATCAAACTTCAAAACTAGACCCCAAGGAACAACACATAAATGAGTTTGTTTCCTGTTGAAATAAGCATGCAATCGTTGATATTTTATTTGATTAAAATGATTTTGTAATAGGATTTTATTGAATCTCACACGACATTGAACACATATTAAAATAGTCTGGGTTCTTTTTAATAGTTTGACGTCTGCATACTTCTCTAGAAATGGTCGATCTCCTACATATGAATTTTATAAGATATAATAATTACGAAATAATAATGTTCAGAGTTTAACAGGCACACTTATCATGTACGTTTTAAACCCTCTTGATAGGCTTAATTGAAAGTTTTATTTTTTTTTAAATCGAACGTTTAATTTCATTTAATGCAGATTAAAGTAAAATATATCAGGGCCAATATGAGTCAAAACTTCATTTCATTATAAAGAAATCATTATTAACTTAGGTGTATCTTGGGCAATACGAAATCACCGTGTCAGATTTTTTTTCTTCAAAATAACTTAAACTATAGCACATCGAGTTTATTTAATATCATAATTAATTATATATTTTGTATATAAAAAAGCTTACCATAACTAGCCCCTAAATAGTACAAAGCAGCAAATAATGAACATAACAAACTCCACTCCATTTTAATGCATATGCTACGTTCATACTACAGTTAAAGTAGGAGTTTTATCCATCGGAGAATAAAAAAGGTCATAGTTATTTCTACTGCAGGGCGTTTTTTAATTTTCTCAGATGTTTATGACAATAAAAACCATCAATTTAGCTCTTGTTAATGTCGATTTATTACATTCATCGTTCTTAAAAATCCTACACATACATGTATTGCTTATATATAAATAATGTAAGCTAATAAGAAAACAAAAATCACTTCTTTTATGATATGATTGGAAATATTGTTGCTCGTAGGTATTTTTTTAGACAATTCTGCCTCTCGAAATTATAAGGATTAACAAATTGTTTATATTGGTAGGTAAACATTATTTTCTTTCTAGTCTTTTCTAGTCTTCGACGTAAAAAGATATTTCGCGTCCGTCATTTTAGGTTAAAAACTGCGCATAAATATGCATTACAAAGGGTAACCCAATGGTATCATAAATAACGAAATACAATTTAGTTTTGTGCGGTCACACGATGTGATTTTTCATCCTATTTTTAGGTCTGTATATTTTAAGAGTTGTATGGAAAAAAAATCCAATAGACAATCGGTAAAGTTAAAATAAAAATCCATTTACCAATTAAACCATGTATATACTGTATTCATATACGCACTTGCATGATTCAGGTTTAAAGGCGTTTATCATCTGTTTTTTTTTTTTGTAAATTAATTGTCGAATTCTATTTAATTTTGTTGACTTCTTTTACTGTTACCGCACGGGGTTTTTGTTTTCAGAATAATTGAATTCAAAGTCGAATAATTGACATAAAACATATATTTACAAATGTACAACAGTTCAATACATATGCATGTTGTTTCTGTGTGTGTATGTGGGGGGAGGGGGGGGGGGGGGCTTGATTTCACACATAAAGTGTGATTATCTACTGAAAGAAATAGAAAACTATTAAAAATGCCTGTCTGGAAAATACTTCAAATTTATTATTGTCCCTTTACATGATAAATAAATCTATTCTAGATAATGTGATTGTCTGCTTAATTATTATTTTGTTTGATATATCACAAATATTCATCTGCAATGATAATAATATACAATTGTTTAAGCAGTAGCGGTCATCTTTTTTGATTAACAATCAGTAGTTATCGTCATCAGAATCTATAGTAACTGACATCGTCGCATTTTAAAACGTCGATGAAACTTCATATTTAAGCACATCTATGGCCTGTTATCGCTTCATATTCTATTAATTTTAAATTTTCAATTTACGTTCATGGTTAGAAACCTGTAATGATATTTTGCTAAGCAGATCATCAACCTGAGAATTCTATGCCTTATGGGCCATCGCCATATTGGATGACTGTTACTGTAAAGTAAAGTAACTAAGTAAATCATTTACTAAAGTGACATGTGTTTCAATTGAACATATACAGATTGCAATATAACATATAATGGTCACAGCCGGCCAATTGGACCTATATGTCACTGTCAAATTTGTAATACATATATAAAATTCAGTGTGAAAGTTTGGTTTGTCTTATCCTGAGAGCTTAAAATATTAATTGAGCGCACTGTCGGGGAAAGTTACAAAGTAGTGTTTTAAATAAATCGTTGTCATTAAAATTTGCGGAGCGTAAGTCGTTATATCATGAGCATTTTAAAAAGAAAGTGATTTTCAGTTTCTATTTCGTTTAAGTCTCAAAAGATGCAGATTTTGTCATCGAATGGTTCACCACGAAACCAGTTTCCACGCTAAGAGGGAGTATCCTGCATCTAAGTTGCGCCATATTGGATCTCATGGTTTTTTTTAGAATGTCCATCAGTACACAGTTTTCAGTTGAGAAGTGTTGTAGTTCTCGAGATTTGATAGCCATGTGTTTTCCAATATAGAATGTTGATTGCCAATAAATTGTTGGATGTCGCAGATCATTGTGTGTTGGCATATAATCATATTCGTCGATTCAAAGATAGATATCAGCTGATGACTCCAACTTCTCTCGTTATTTAATTTTTTTCCCAGATGAAAACTTGTTTTGTAATTCTGTTGTTATCCATTTTTATTAACCTATTCCAGAGACGAATCAAACTTGTTTTGTGACGAGGACTGGCAGGTGCCCATCCACATTCTCCTCGTGTAGCTCATAACGGTGCTAATCCAAGGAAATACCCTATAGCGCGATCCTGAACTTGGTCTATTGAGTGGAAATTTTGATAACCCCACACCCCACTACAGTAATCGAGAACTGGTGCAACACAGCTGTAAAAAAGTTTTTCGAAAGAGGAAAATCTCATATCTTACAAGTTATGAATTTTTGATACATGTATTAACGATCCTAAAGCTAGCCCCCCTGATTTGGATAAATTTTAGGCGTTACTTTTTTAAAATTCTATTTCCGTTAAATAAAACACCAAGATAATTATAAACTTAAACATATCCTAAGTTTGTGTTACCTACACGAAATGTAGATGTACTTCTTTCCATGTGTCTCTTTCGGAAATTTACTTAAGTAAGGAGAGTCGCTTAATACCAGTGTATATTGTTTTAGCCGCGACCCTGGAGTTATAAAAAAAATACAACTTACTTTTTGGGAAAAAATAATGCTTTTTTTCATCATGCAATTAATTTTGATTGGTAATTTCAAAATAATATTGACAGCTCGCAATCATGCTTCCGCCTATCAGTACTATCAGTACTTTGATTATTATATAAACTCTCAACTGGTTTTCCAAAAAAACCCAAAAAAAACATGACTTTGTATTATCCTGTTCCAAGCTTCTCTATCGTGCACTATTCAAACGTTGATTATTGATATTAAATATAGCGTGCTAGTGGGTCATTATCAAAATATGCAGACTTTTGAAAAATGTAAAACATGAGAAAATTATTGCTGAAAAATTACTTTGATTGCAAAAAACACATTTAACAAACAATGAAGTTTTACATCTAAAAATTTGAAAACATTGGAATCTACCATTTGGTCGATAATTAGACTAATATTTAATGAACTGTGAAAATTTTATCAGTGGTGTAACAATCATATAGTATAGGAAAAAATTCTTAAATAAAATAAAGGAATTTTTTTTAAAATGATGGACATAAAGTTTATATCAACAAACTTCATTTAAAGTTATCAGAATTAGATAACAAAAAATATTTGACGCATTTACATAGTGGCCAACATAACATTTGAGACAAAGTATTGATGTTACTCAACAAATTTTTAAATTAAACATTAAAAAGAAAACAACTGGAGTTTTCTTTAACGGAACATAAAAAAGACATAACTATAAATACACTGGTGTTTTCAAATAAACATGTATTATTGTCAGTTAATTTTATTTGGAGAAAAATGTACATGTTACACCACTGATTATTATGTATTACCACTGACATAGAAAATACACCACTGACCCAGCGATAATAAATAAGAGATAAGTGTGTTAAATTTTGTAAAATAAACCAATTTCTATTTTGGATTGCATTTAAAACATGATAAACTTGATCTTAAATAAAAGTTTTCGTGCCTCATTCTTTCATAATCTGAAGACAGACACACTGTTATACCACTTATAATCAATGTTACATCACTGACAGAAAAAATGGCATGTAGGTGTTTTTTTTTACATGAATTCACTCATTCTCTGATGTTATATATTTTTACTATTGGCATCCACACACTTTTATCCGCCTTGTACCGAGTTCCAACTTTCTTTGGCTCATCAATCTCACAAACAACATTGTCAATACTATACCTTCTCATATCAATCATACATTTTGGACAATAAAATTGAAATTTCTCCAATTTTCTCCCAAATCTATGCATACAACGCACATACACTTCCTCTTTGTCTATACGTTTGTTGAAGCTCAGCTAGCATTTGTTAACTTTAAACATTTGAAAGATTTTAGTATAACATAAAAGGGAATGTGAAATGTCAGTGGAATAACATATCTTATAAGACACTATAAGTCATTAAAAAATTTGATTTTTTATAAAAATAAAATGTAGATAATTTCATTTCTTTATTCAAATAAATTTGTTTTTACTTTGATCTTTTAATCAAGTATTTAAATGGGTAAAAAATAACTAAAGCATACAAAATGTCAACGGTGAAACAAATAATGTCAATGGTGTAACACGTCTCATTTTCCAGATTTAAAAAACACAATTGCAATTAAATAGCCGAGCTTTCTTTATTATGACAGTGTCTAACTTGTAAAATTGATAAATAACACTTTTTCAAAATGCTCAAAATATAAATGAAATGGAAGAAAAAGTAAAATAATTAAATAACATCATGTGGTGTAACAATTTTGTCAGTGGTGTAACAACAATTTTTGGCTACACCACTGACCGTTATACCACTGATGTATCCAGAGTAAATGTAGCAGTATGACCCAAGAGAACAGACACTACACAAAGCTACATAGCCTATGTTATAATGTGATAAACATTCATCATTTATGTGAAAAACTTTTTTGTTCTTCATAATAGAAAACCTTAAATATCACGTTATCCCACTGACACAGTTTGCATTGTATTTATTGAGCATACTAACATTTTCTGTCATATTTTCTCTCACAGTGATGTCATCACCGATACGTTTATCTTTTTAGCAGCAGTGAATGATGTCACTATGATCTATAGGGAATTCCAACTTTAGTACAATATCATTTACTTGATGTATTTTAAGATATTTTTAGATAATTTGCCTTGTTACACCAATGACAATTTTTTTTATACAAGCATATATCTCATCAAATTCATTGTTTTTAAAAGAGAACTTGTTAAAGGGCATAGCAGAAATTAAAATATGAATGTTGTTTTGAAAATTAACGGTGATTTTTAGACATCAACATTATTGAAGATATTGTAGGTTAAAGACGTTGGAAAAATTTAATGACAACATAAATTCACTGATATCTCATAACAAATATTTTTTTTTTATACTTTAAGCAGTCAAATTGTCAATTTATTTGTTCAACAATAAAGTTTTAAGTTTCTAAAATCCAATGGTACTGTATATATTCCACAAAACATTATTTTTCACCCTTTAAATTGATACTGACGCATCCCTGTTATCTAGTTTGTATTTATACAAGCGTAAATAACAACTTTTAAAGTACCTAAGTAAAATTAATCCTATCAATGTATATCACGTTGGACATGTAGAGCCGCTGGGTAGTTCCTTGTGTTTTTTACAAAACATTTCGTTTCGTACGAACACCACATCTAAGGCACGCCCATCAGTCATATTTTTTTCAGTGGGTAACGATATCTGTGAATGTTCACTGTAACCTCCAATATCAGAAAAGAACCCTCTCAGTGCATTTAATTTCTCCATTGACTTATCATCAATGATATTATGACCGTCCCACACACGGTATTCGATGGACCACACGTCCACCGTAATGCGTCTCTTTTTAAGTTCATCTCTCAACGACTCAAGTACCGTCATTTCTCCTCCTTCAACATCAAGAGAGAAGAAGTCAATGTAGTGGGTTTTTATTTCACTCAACACATCTTCAAAATTAAAACATGGAACTGTGATGGTGTTGGTCAGGTTTAATAGTTCCATGTGATGTTTATTGGTATGACTCGCCACGGCACCGTTTTTGTTACCATTTACACCCTTAATAAATGTCACTGCTTTATTTTCTTTAGAGATGCAACCGCAAAGCCTCCACACATGTCGTTTGAGTTTATCAATTTGCTGACATAAGCCGGGATCAGCCTCGATCAAAAGTCCTGTCCAGTTATGTTGTCTTTCAAACCACAGTGAATTTGAAAGGAACTGCCCATTGTTCGCTCCCATGTCAATAAAAAACCCGCCCTGTTTTTGAACTATGTCAAATACGATTTCATCCTGTCTGGCTTGAGAGTATCGCCGATCGGCGTCTTTCACATTTCTGTAAGGGTGTGGAGAAAGCAAATATTCGTTAATACGATAATATTTCTCTTTTCCTCTACAACGTGTTCCATTTGGGAACTTATTTTGTACCCTGCACCATTCGTCCTCCCTGACAAACACAACATCTGAGCCATACATATCCTTAGAATTACTGTTGGTAAACAACTGTGAATATTCAACATAGCCTCCAAGTTCAGAGACAAACTTTCTTAAGTCGTTCAATTCTTTTTTTGATTTTTCAACAACAGCTTTATTACCATCCCTCAATTCGTGTTTAAGAGACCAGACGTCTATTTTGAATGTTCCGTTTCTCAGCAGATGCCTCATCAAATCCAGAATGGCCGATCCTTTGCGTTCTAGGTTTAAAGAACAAAAGTCAATGTGATTTACTCCGCTTGCATGTAAGGCCTGACTTACATCAATGCATGGAACGATGGTTTTATTCTCACTGTCCAATGTGTGGTCGGTGACTTGATTAACACCAACAACTGTTTGTAAAGAAACCTTACTTTGAGTATTCGACATACAACCACATAAGCGCTTCGCTTTTCCTTTTAATTTGGTAATCTGTTTGCATTTGTGAGGATTTAATTCAATCAACAGTCCAGTCCAATTTTGTTGCTTCTCTAACCAAAGCGGATCAGGGAGAAAACGACCATTACGCGTTCCAATGTCGAGAAAAAATCCTCCTTGCTTTTTGAGTATTTCTAAAACCGAGTACTGATTGTCTTTCTTCTCCGTTTGGAGTAGTGTCCCTCGTGTTTGGAATAAATATCTGCTTAGTTGCGTTTTTGTTTTGTCAATTTCATCTCCCGTAGATCTGTTTCTTTTGTTTCCATTCGCTCTCACCTGTGTGTTTGCTACGGTTGGTTCACCGAGTTTGCAAAATATCCACAGTCCAACTTCTACGCAGAAAAAGGTAAGTATGGTTGCACAGGTGTACCTATAGCTCCACATCTTTACCTGACAGAATACAAATTAAAAAAAAAAGATAATGTTATATAAAATCCGACACAATAAAAGGTATAAACACCAAAATAGTACATGTATTTCTATGAGGTTAGGTGGTCAAATGTCCCGATCAGCCCAAACTGAAAATCTTAATGATCGAGGCTGAATGGACAACACATTAACTATTCAATCTACCTTAAAGTTTAAAATGATTACGATCTTTTTTTTGGTCATAATGTATAGCTTAGAAAAGAAAAAAAAAGTAATTTAAGCTTTATGATTATTAACATTTTCCTACATCTCTCAATTTTCATCTCAAGGAGATAGATATAGTTTACAAATGGCTACGGTCACCCAGTACTCCTAGTTATGATTTTAAGCAAAAAAAACCTAGATACAGAAATAACCCAAATGTTTTAGCTTTTAATTTGTGAATATTCTCTTATAAAAATTATTATACAGAACTCTACATTCTTCCGTTCCGAGTGTTTAGAATACAATGTGTCTTATGAGGGACCCGATGATCGTGGTCATTTTAAGACTGTATCGATCTCCTGGAAGAAGAGCTCTATATTAAAATATAGGATAATGCCTAAATTTAAATGGTAAAATATATGGATATTTCCTTGACTAAAAAATAGTTTATTGATAAACAATTCATATCTTAAAGTTTTAGGTAGATCTGGTGGTTAACTTGAGTGTTGACCATCCAGCCTCCTTAAAACTTATTATTACCATTTTGTCCTCTTACATGTAGCGAGTCCATTTGAATGAGGATGATTTTTACTCAAGATTTTCGCGCTGGTTGAATTACATAGATGATCCCTGATTATGTATTGCGACAGATTAAATCATAATTTCATTCAATTTCTCATAATGCATAATTTCACACAGTCAAATAAGTTTCGAGTGACAGTCATAACAAGTTAAATACGAGTGCCCTGTGTTTAATACTTTCATTTTCAATAAGGGTATTGGAACTTTTTAACGATTGAAGCAAACGAGTCAAACGGCTAATATCAACCAGACTATATAAATGACTATTAGATTTGACATTAAACGAAGTTTCTTATTTATAATCCATGTCATAGCAGTCATCACTGTAAAGTCCGTGTTTTTACTATACATTCTATTACAGAATAGTTACGTGGACATAACTGATGCTTATGCATGCACATGCACGGAGCCAGAAATTTTTTTCCATGGACGGCGATATCTTTTTTTCACGGGGTGGGGGGGGGGGGGGGGGGGGGAGGGGTCCAATGCCTACTTTTGGTAGTTTAACTATGTAAATTTAAGATGCAATTCCACCGGAAAAAAAGAAAACCTTATATACATTGTACAATTTGAAAACCATTTTTACAGCTTACCAATCTAAAATGATTGAGTGATACACGTAATAAACATTGAATATTCGGAACTTACAAAGAGATACAGGTAATAAACATTGAACATTCGGAACTTACAGAGAGCGATAAACGTAACAAACATTGAACATTCGGAACTTACAGAGAGATAAACGTAAGAAACATTGAACATTCGGAACTTACAGAGCGATAAACGTAATAAACATTGAACATTCGGAACTTACAGAGAGATAAACGTAAGAAACATTGAACATTCGGAACTTACAGAGCGATAAACATAACAAGCATTGAACATTCGAAACTTATAGAGCGATAAACGTAACAAACGTTGAACATTCGGAACTTGCAGAGCGATGAACGTAACAAACATTGAATATTCGGAACTTACAGAGAGATAAACGTAACAAACATTGAACATTCGGAACTTACAGAGTGATTAACGTAACAAACATTGAACATTCGGAACCAGCTTACAGAGTGATAAACGTAATAAACATTGAACATTCGGAAATTACAAAGCGATAAACGTAACAAACACTGAACATTCGGAACTTACAGAGCGATAAACGTAATAAACATTGAACATTCGGAACTTACAGTGAACGATAAACGTAACAAACATTTAACACTCGGAACTTATAGAGCGATAAACGTAACAAATATTGAACATTCGGAACTTACAGAGAGATAAACGTAAGAAACATTGAACATTCGGAACGTACAGAGCGATAAACGTAACAAGCATTGAACATTCGGGGGTGAAGGGTTGGTGGTTAAGATGTCAAGTTTTAAAGTTTATTGCTTTCTTTGAAGAAGTGTACGTTTCTCGCACGTTTCTTACACGCTATATGGTTTGTTTGATATGATACGCTTTTCTTTCGGCACGGTACGCTTCTTGTACGGTAAGATAGGATTTTTATTGTAGAAAATACGTATCTCGTATAATACAAATATTTTCTATATGCTTTCCATACGACAGTACAGTTTCTGTGAATTTGATTTATAATTATCGAGAATCAATTACATTGCTTGCAACATCTAAATCACATGAAAAAAGAACAAACAAACAGTCTAAAATATAATAAATCTGAAATATTGAACGTTTTTTAAAAGAATTTGTGCTATGGGAAAAACCCGGACGGACACATCAAATGTTGCATGTATTTACCTGGAGAGGCCGTGAACAAAAGCGCTACTAGTAAGTATATTATGAATATAATCAAGGACTGTCTATATCTTGAATAGATCTGTCCTATCATTACTTTACTGTAAGACTGAAGTGTCAAATGCAATTTTTCATTATCAATCTAAAGCTATCGTTTTCGAAAAATTCGAAAAGTGTTTTCATATATACAATTTTGAAAAGTTATACGTTTGAAAAAAAAAAGTTATTAGTTAAAAAATAAAAAAAATCATTTGTTGCTCATCATATCGAAAAATGCATTTTGATTAAAATAATAATAATAATTGGTTTCATATCACAAAATTTTTTGAAATGTATATTTTAAAACGAAGTGTGGAAAAATAATCAGTTCAAAATTGCATGTAACGGTAGGCACATACAAACCGTCATCATTATAGTATTTAAGTACACTGTATTGATTATGCATCTTGAATTTTGATAGAGAATCACAAGTTATTTATATCAAGTTATTTATATCATGTTATTTATATCATGTTATTTATATCATGTTACATCAGTACCAGTGAGTCTATTCGGATTCAATTTTCAGTTACATTTACATTCAACATAAGTGTAAGTGAGTTTACAGATACAAACATTGTATGTTATATAAAGATACTGTTCATAATTAGCTATTTCCTCAAGAAGCATAAATGCTTAAACGAATGAATATTTTGCAAGGTAAAGCTATTACTAAATATGGGGCTAACATTTTCTAAATGTTGTAAAAAGAAAAAAAAACATGGTTTAGTAAGTTTATAAATTGCAACTTATATAAATCTAATATGAAGGCCTTTGATAACATGCAACGTGCTTTTTTAAAAGATGTGTGGAAAAGGCCAAAAAGAAAAAAAAGACACTGTTTCAATCGTTAGATGATATAATAACCCCCCCCCCTACTCCCCTACTCTCTCTCTCTCTCTCTCTCTCTCTCTCTCTCTCTCTCCTCTCCTCTCTCTCCTCTCTCTCTCTCTCTCTCTCTCTCTCTCTCATTAATTCAGCAGTATCTAAGTGTGTCAATAACTTAAGTCGTATTAAGTAGTGATAAAAATACAATCGCCGTTTCATGATATATATGCTTACTTACATGTATGTTTACATCTGAACTTACGCCTACCTAATATTAATTTTAATGAAACGCAAATGTATAGTAGTCCTGTATTTAAACCTTTATGAAACGAGCCCCTGGTCATTCATCTAAACTGGGGGATTGCATAATAAACAACTATGTTACACATTCACTTGAAATTCTGCAATACTTTTATATATGAATTTTCGTCCTTGGAAGTACTTATTTCACGGAGAGAGAGAGAGAGAGAGAGAGAGAGAGAGAGAGAGAGAGAGAGAGAGAGAGAGAGAGAGAGAGAATATAGAGCTAGAGAATGTCTGATTTTCAAAAAACGTTTGTTTTCAGTAATTTTGTGCAATGGATGTATAAGTTCATAAATATGCCATAAAAGGATAATTTAATGAAAAAAGGAGTATAATTTCGGGGGTCTATAAACTTGGGGGTGGGGGTCGGTCCTGTCAACAAGCACATGTGATTCCTATATGTACGCTGTACTAAGTCAAACCCATCAGTTTCTCTTTATGGATGTAGGTACACCATTTCTCGAGATATTAATTCATGTAGATATTTTTAGTAAATAATAAACAAAGAAGGATAACTCTGATTTAACAGAATAAACCAACAATAAAAGAAACAGAAGTTAATGGTTTTTTTTTTTATTAATTTAATAAGACGTCAAAAAAGCGTTCAACTGACAATCAGTTTACCTTTTAGAGCTTAAATTATTAAAATGAAGGGGTAAACTTAAACTTAAAACCACTCGATGCATTGCCGCTGTTCTTGTTTTTATTATTATGGAGGTTGCACATGGAGGTTTCTGTCCACAAACCACAGAACTACAGCTTTCATATGCGGATCCAAAAAAAAAAAACACCCCACGACTCCAGGGGTAGTTTGGGGCAAATAGAGAGGGAGTAGTCTGGCGGATCATCTTTTTTTCTTGGAAGAGGGGTGGAGTTGTACAATGCCTATTTTCGGTAACTTTACAGTTTGAATTTAGTAAAGTTAAATTTTACAAGGGTAGGGGTTATTGTAAATTACTATAAAATAAAGACTTTAATGGCGTTTTGCTAGGAACTGAATGAATTTCCGTTGGACGGTATAAACCACATTTACTGAGATGTTTAAAATCTTCATTTAAAATCCACGTCTTTTTGAGAAAGCGAAGTAGCTGATGAGAAAAATGCAAAGTGTCTACGGGTTTGTGAACACCCGCAACCAGTGAACGGGCGCTGACTCGGTAATTTAGGTGTACTTAGATATGCGCGGATCTGGAGGGGGTCATTGGTCTGGATTTGGACCCCCCCCCCCCCCCCATGGAAAAAATATTTTTCTTAAATAAATTTAGATCGTAAAATTACCAAAAATATACCTCTACCCCCCCCCCCCCCTTCCCCCGGGGATTTCTTTTTTGATCTTCGCATGTTAGAATCCAGTAACACAGAATCAATGATCTAAATACAAGTATAATGAAGTTTACATCGAACTATACACAACACATTATTTCTTTCACTATCGTACCCACTTTACTGTCACTGCGTAGCTTTGATTAACCATACCATTCTGATTACTGTAGCGTGTTCAACAAGCGTTAACTTTATAATATGAAGAAATCAAGGAAATGGTTTTGAAACTATTGTACTGAAAAACTAACCCAGCGCCTCGGGGTTGTTTTTTTTTTTTGGATGTGGAAAAGGCATTTAAATAAATAAAACCGATTTAATTATTCACATGTTTGTTTGTGGTCATTTAATTGCTATTTGAACAACACAACTATATAATACCTTTCTTTCAATTCTGGATTGCATTTTACAAAAGAAACTGGCGACAAAGATTAAACCGTCTCAGCCTTATGGGAGAATCCTGTACACCTAAAACCTTTGATTCCAAACCATTGAAATGAAATACATTGTAACTATGTCTTCTTTATATCTAGTTAATACATTAAGTAGATTAGATGATATAACCATTTATAGATTTTATCGTAAGTCGTAGTTATTTTTTTATTGTGATATTAAACGCAGCCCAGTTAATTTTGTTCATGTAGTAGGGTACGTGCTCCATATCTAAAGTTGCTTTTTAACCTCTTTCCCCCAACCCAGATTAAATTAGCCTCTATAGACTAATTTTTACACATACGGAGATGTACCTGTATTTAGCAGAAAAAAGAAATATTTATGATAAAGAAAACAACAGTTCCGTAGTACAGAAAAATTCATATGGTGGCAAATTGAGTCATTTTTGTAATGCGGAAAATCAAATAATTACTGACCATCAACCTATTACATATTGGTGCTTATAATTCAAAGCACGCCATTAAGGCGATTAAAATTTCTAACATTACGTAATCTGATATATATTTTATCATACCTTCTGTCTTTTGTGTGCCCTAAAGTTTACGTAGGAGGTTGAGGACAAAGTTAATCCCCCCCCCCCCCCCACCTCATTTCCAAGGTATAGAACCTCGGGTCATAATCCTCCCCCTTTTTTATCAAATTGATATCCTTTAGTGACTTATATTTCTTATCAAATTTTTACTTCAAAAAAACTTGTCTAAAACATGTTATGAAAATCATACCCAGATAGATAGATAGATAGATAGATAGATAGATAGATAGATAGATAGATAGATACAATTATGTAAATGTATATAAAAAACAAACACCGAATGATATACTGACCCTGTCTGTGCAGCACATGTAGATCCGAACTCTCCAGAGATAATGCGTTCGATGTAAAGGACCTTTATTTAATTTGAACCTTAGCTGATCGTAAATAGGCACCGTCAATCATGAATATAAGCTCTTGGATTTCGTTACACGCGTTACATTTGTTATTACGTAACGGGATTGAACAGAGATTTACAAACTTGTCAAGGCTCGCGTGATAGTATGGGGCGTAAACATGGCGAATGTAGAAGTTGCTGATCCCGTTAGTATATACGTCCCTGTTTATGGTTGTTGCATTAATTTTAAAGGTTCATTGAGCTTCATTTTATCTAATTTCTTTTGTCATGGTTTTATGGCTTGAGCATGCTGAATACTTTCATATATCAGCGACTTTTTTTACTCCCGGTACAGGTCCCTACAAACACTATAAATAAAACATTCCTTGCTTTCTCTAGGTTATATCTTCAATCCTTTTTAATAGCATCGTTAATTATGTTCCGATTCTTGCTAATCAACATGTTTTCAAGTTGTATTTATGCCGTAGCGTGTATATTACCATTAAAATGTAAATATGCAAGGGGTGCAACTGAAGTTGCTCGCTAAATAGCGACACCGCATCACCGAATTTTCGTAAAGAGATCTGCCAAGGGTTTATTGGGAGTGGAATGGACTGAAAACCCCTCAAAAATCGTTACTGTAGAAATAAATAAACAAAAAAATGATTGTTATATGATTAATAAAAGATGCAATAGTTAGATCATATTAAGTAAAATTACGCGATTAAGAAGGCGGCGGAGGGAGCGAAGCGAGTTTCAAGAACTGTCAGTAGATGTGTACAGAAAAATACTACACGTAAGACAATCGACGCATGAATAGAACAATTCTGTTCGGCAATAGTTGTTAAAACCATGGGTCTAAATAAATGAAATTCATACAAATAAGACTCTAATAATTCAGTATTGTCTCCACACACACATTACATGTAACGCAGAGAGAGAGAGAGAGAGAGAGAGAGAGAGAGAGAGAGAGAGAGAGAGAGAGAGAGAGTTTTCTGTTGAACAACGTAGTATTCAAATCAATCGTAAAAATTATATCAAACATAACAAACCACTGTAAAAATGAATTTTGTTACACATATTTTTATCTTCTTCAGACTTGGCAAACAATTAAGGAACGATACACAGGGAAAAGTGGCTCGCATGATTTTCATGCGTGTTACTTTTCGTCTCTTTCTCATGCGAAATTCATGCTAAAATCATATGAAAAGTTTCTCATGCGAATATCTTGCGAATATATTCGCATGATATTCGCATGAAAATTGTACAATTTTAAACATGTATTACAGAAAGAAATTAGATTTGAAAACTACACTAAATATAAAACGGTATTCTTTTTTAGAGAGTATAATTGTTTTCATTTCAATGTTATAGAATGTAAACAATTTGTTAGCAAGCGCAATTGTTTTTTTGTACAAGCAGAAGTTGATTTTGTTGCTGGAAATATGCATAGTCTGTCGAAATCATTAATATAAATTCTAGAAAATGTGAAATGTGGCTTTAATCAAGCATGCAGCCGTTATCTGAATGGTGATTTAAGCTTTATTCCGCTTTTTATTCTGCAACATGGTGTTGGGATATTATGTCTTAACAAACTGAAAATTCTATTCAGTATTGTACGAAACTTTAATTTTTCATAATAATACATACATACGAACTTGGCAGGTATACTAGGCATATTTTCGTATGAAAACGACGATGAAGTTTATTCACCCAAAAAAAAAAAAAAAAAAAAAAAAAAAAAAAAGGATAAAATCCCCCTTGCATGTTTTTGACTTTTTAAATGTTTCTATACAAAACTGTGAAGTTTTACAGCGATTAAAGATTAGAGTACTACTAAAGACTATTAAAAAGGCAGAGTAGATCTATACTTTCGATAATTTTGTCTTTTACTAATTAGCAGTTCTTTAATTGTCAATGATAATTATAATTAGTCATTCATTCATTCAATCTTTATTTCCCCCTTTCGGAGCTTTCATGTCACAATACAAATTACATTTATATGATTATTAAACATAAAGATAATCAAAGAATATAGAACTGCGCGCAAATGTAAGCAAAATATATATGCACAAGTAGAAAAATGGGTAAGGGAAAGGTTATATATACATTTTTCAGCTAGTTAGCTACTTATATATTCGAAGCCATAGCTCTATTAAAAAAGGCGATGGCTCCACACACAAATTTTGCACAAAGACAGATGAAATCTTTCTTTTCGTGTTCTTCATCTAATACTGTAGTTGGTTCTCTCCCCCCAAGTAAAATGTGATACAATGTATCCTCATTGAGATGAGTTAATTCTACATATAAATGAACGTCAAAATTATTAATAAGGTTGTCGAGTAATGAATTCCTTATATAACAAGTAAATGGACACCCCAACACAGCATGCTGAAACTGATTGTTAAAATTGATTAAACAGAGTGTGCAGGTTTGCTCCAAAGCGGTAGGTGGAATAGTCCAGAGTTTGGCGAGGAATTTGATAAATGGGACTTCATCAAAAGAATAATTATATTTCTAAATGCTGATAGGAGTAATACTTGAGTGGAGGATTCGAAAATTTCTGAAGTCTGGGTTAGCTTGTGTTCGGGTTCTTCATTCCTCAGTTTGGTGGTGACGGACAGGTTGTTTAAGAACCGATTTCCACTCATTCCTTCCCGGGAACTGACATTTTTCAATAAACGTACGTAAATGTTTTAATAAATCATACTTGTTTAAAATTTCATACAGGTCCTTTAGGAATCCAGAAAAAGGTCTTCCATATAGCCTTGATAGGAAAATGTTTTTCGTTAAACTGTCAGTATCTAGATTACAAAGCTTTCCAAAGAACAATAATTTTCTTTTATCAATTTCTGAAATAATGGGATAAATGCCAAGCATACTTTCACACATGTCGGATCTGGTTGAAATTTTAAGTCCTTGAATATCTTTCATGACAAAATGCTGAAATTTATTTAATAATTTTCATTGAACTCATTGACAAGAATTGTTAATTATTATTTTTCAGACTGTTTACATACTTGAACAAGCGAGATAACTCGTTTGGATATGCTATCAAAGACATATTCTCATTTCGTAACAAATATTCTTTATAACAATATCTAACTTCTTATTTGGAAACTAGTATCTTTCCGAACAAAACTGCACGGGAAAAAAAGTCATTAAGTCAGAAATTTTCCGTTACGAAAGTCACAAATGGACCAATCGAACACTGTATGATTCGGACTTTACAAGATTTATTATATTCCATAATAGAACGGGCTTACCAAGAATGTGGAAATTTGCGTGGTTAACACAACAAAACTAAAAAAACCAAATAGTGTGATCAAAGTTTTAACAAAACTCTGGACTATTATCCCAACAAAAAATATAAGCAATTGCCAACTATGCCACACTTAATACACAGACATATTTAAGCACGTGCGTACGTTGCTTGTAGTTCCGCGTACTTTTCCGCAAACAGGGACCAGTTTTGGTGTGATATAAGTAATTTTGATCTGGGGTTTTGTGCCGAACTTTGCGCCCATGACGAGGAGAAACTTAATGCATATATCTATTAGGTAAAACTCCAACCATCCCAATAGCTGAACAAAAAAGAACTTTTTTATGGGGAAAATATATCATTAAAGTGTTTGCAATCTACAAAAGAATTCTCGATAATACACAGTAGTCCTGTGTATGTATACATTTTCATTACTATTTTGCTATAAATACTTTTAACCATTTCATTAAATTCAATTAGCACGTTGCATTTCACATTTCGATTATAATACTCGCATTTTCACGCTTGTTTATACATGTATTTAAATTTTTGTATCTCTTTTATTTCATGATTGTTGTATGATATAAATATTTGATTTTGTTCCATAATTTATATTTCATGTACTCTCTGAAAAGAAGAATAAAATATTGAATGATTGAATGAAAGTATCGCGATCGGTGCCGCAAAATCAGTCCGCCAACTCAACTCAAGTCTAAAAGATTTGCACGCCGCCTAAAATGTATAATTTTAAAAAGCTGCGCAAATCTTTCATGTGAAGAATGTGTATAACGACTATACTCAGACACACACGTGGCGGATTAAATAAATCAAAACTGTTTGACACAGTAAAATTAGAAATAATGTAAGATTTTTTTTAAGAATGTAAAGAATAGGATAGAAATATCTATCAAAAACGGCACAACGTCGAACTTTTAAATAAAAAGTCTTTTATTCAGCCATTTTTCGTACATTATGTATACATGAACTATAGACCCTCCCTACTGTTAAGGACTAAACCATTATGATATTCAAACAATTTTCTGTAAAGTTATATTGAAACAAAATCACGAACATGTGTATGGAAAGAAGTAGATTTGTGAGTATTTACATTGTATAACTTACCCCACTTCTCCCGCGCCTCGGAAGTTTCGGGCGTCATCGTGTCCGTTGTAATGTCATTCGGAACTTCAACCTTCAAATGTGTTTTTGATTGTGGATTCGTGTGAAAACTGTTTTTCTGACAAGAACTTTTATTAGTTTGCTAAATATATAGATGTGTTACAATTTCGATGTCGATATTTAACTGTGATCAACAAAGGCCGATTAAATGGTCTGCCGTTTAAAATATTTTTTTTTCTGGATTGTCATTTTGTGTCTGACATAGACAAATACATTTGCTATATGATAATGAGTGACGAATCAAATGAGAATGGTGCAAAATATACTGCCACTTTTGATATGTGTCACAACCCGAATTTAGCGTAATATTAAAAGGAACAAAATTAAAGTTGAAATATTGTATTTCGTTGAATGGCAAAATTAAAAACAGAAGTAATGAAAATATACTCGCTAGCCTTTCTTACATTATGCACTCGTACAACTTACACTAGTTACTCGGAACTGTCCAGAGTTAAAAGAATGAATTATTGTTTTGATGACGGAAAGTCCAGTACATCTAAATCACGTCCGGGAATCCTACGGCGTAACTCAAAACGTCCTCTTTCACACAACGCGCATCTTTGTCAATTAACACAATTAAATAACACTCTCACACCGGTAACTATTTTATGGGAGGAATGACGCTAATCTTGAGTTAAACAAACAACACCTATACTCTTTAGCTTTGTCCACGGTCATCAGGGAATTTGAAGAAAATGTTTTCAATTAACAAAAAACTAGAATTAGAGAAAAAAAAAAACCCAACATATGTTGGAATTTGAGAGTTTTCATTAAATTTACAATGTGACATATGCAACGATGTTTAACCGTGATTTTAACACTATCAATTTAATTAATTAATGATTAAGAAGGGTCTAAAGGGACTAGGCAGTGACAGACAAGTAAAACCATAAATCAAATGATTAATCATCATTTACACCCCATTGTCAATTGCTCTCCACGATCTCAGCCAATGACCTCTAGTTTCTCTAATATAAATTGTACAAGGACTACATATACAAATCAAAGAAACTGAGTTCAGTTCAATTCAATCCAGTTTATATCGCTCAAACCGTCAACGTGACGGTACATGAGGTATATATACATATATGGATATTTACAAATGTAGATATAATGTCAGAGGTACAGTGTATATATTATAGAAAAAAAGCGAAAAATGTACAGTTGTTCAAGGAGGACAGACTAATTCTTGAATTTCATTGAAAACTAAACATAGTGTTTTGAGTGTTATAAGTTTTAAAGTAGACATATTTTGCGATATCATCTCTGACCGCTATGATGCTTATAATATTACCATTGATTTTGTTACCGGTAACGACCAAGCGACTGGTTTACAAAATAGTAACAATAATTGCCATTCCTAATGACATTCGATAACACAGAAAAAGTAATATTTTTCCATTATGCAATTAATTTATGTCATCCCTAATGAAAAACGATAACACAAAAGCAATCATCTTGACAAAAGACAACAAAGAAACAATGATATTCTTTCATTATGCAAGATAACGCAATAAGCTGACAGAACTAGTTTAAATTGGCTCATGTAGTAATATAAAATGATACAGAGATAAAGTATCTAAGATAATATGATAAAGAGATATGTCACTGCACACATACAATCACCTAATATGTGAAAGTCAAATACACTATACATCTGATACCAAAAAAAAAAATCATCCATGTTAATTTTGGGTATGTTCTGAACATTTTGTTGACCGTATTTCATACAATCATATCAAAACAAGCAGTGTTTGTTTGGGCTTAAAAATTTCAAGCTTTCAAGAAAACGTTTTTTTTTCCTTTTATAAATCACTTGCTTGTTTCATTTATTCAATGTTGAAGGCTCTATAGATTTGTAACAATCTTGATATAAAGATTAATTGTTCAAATACAAACCTTTTCTTTGATAAAAATACTTAGTTAGCTTATTACAGAACATACTTAATCTCATTATTGAGTATAATTTAAATAATAATTTATTTATAATACATTTGCAAATGGTTAAAAAACTAGTCTGAGTTGTCTTTCGATTGAAAATTGCGTTTGACATATATTGAATACACAATCGTTTAAAATAATGAACAATAACCCTTTCATTCTTCCTGATTCCTTTGTAATGCCTTTAAAAAGTAGGCTGCGTGCTTTGAATTCCATAGCATTAAATATTTTAAAATCCTTTATATAATCACAACAAAGAGTTAGCGAACCTCAAATCCCCTTCTCAAATTTAAAGAATTTTCTCAGCCGGTCAAATAGAACCAAACAATAAAAAACAACGTGCGTAATATACACGAACATAATTTTGCACCGAGAAATTTCTGTAATTGTGTCATGGAAGTTTATCATACTGGGATTCTGGTGAAAAGTCTTCAAGTTCATGATAAGCAGAATTGTCTTCTCCTTGCTTGTTCCCGGACTTGGGAGGATGTTTTGTGTGTTTTGGTTCATTGCTTTTTCCTTCATTATGTTTTTTGAGATTTTCTTGGTCCTTTTGTTGTCTGCACACACCGATTCTTAGTAATCTTAAAAAAAGCAAATAGAATCGATATGAACATTTATTTTCCTTAACATAACATGATCAACAGTCAATTAATCCAACATCAAACAATACAAAAATAAAGAAATAAGTTATGCTTCTACCTACCTGACTATTAAAAACACAATTATTAGCCCACTTAAGATGTTAATGGCCACAGAAACATAAAGTGGGGTGGATGAGTGTGTCTCTGACTCATCATCTATGGAACTGGACTCCATCTCTGAAAAGTAAATAAGTTCTGAATTCCAAAATCAAAATAGGTATGGTGATAAATTAAAGAAAACAAACCCGATACACATGTTTTGCAACAAATACCATTTTGATTTACTATATTGCTTTATGTGCTATCTAAAATCAATAAAGATTTGATTCACCCTAGGCAAATTGTATTTCATTTTATGAACATTACCACATTAATCATATTGTGACTAATGAATTAACATTCAACTAAATAGGCATCACCATTCATACCTTGGTCACAACGATCGCCATGGTATGCAACGTCACATCCACGTGGACATTGACCAGTCACGTGATGACACTGTTCTCCGTACAGGTAAAGACATTTACCACACTTCAACGAGCATCTTGGTCCATACGTATTATTATTGCAAACTATTTGTATTATATTAAAAATAGCATAATAAGTTGATTTCTTCTTTTTATTAAATGCATTTCAGATGATTGTCAGTAATAGTTACATGTTTATGAATGCATTTCTAATGTTGATATTTCAATTCATTTATTTAATTTCTTTAACCATACATTACCTTCATTACATTCGCTGCCATAGTAACCACTATCACATCCGTTAAGACAAGTACCATTTATGTAATGACACTGTTCTTTGTTCAGACAGAAGCCACATGAATGGTTACAGTTCTGTCCAAACTTGCCTTCATTGCATTCTGTAATAAATCCAAATGTAGTTTAAAACAGAAATTATATAAGATACATATGCATAATCACCATTTCAAATAAGGTTTTAGTAATTAGATATTTAACTCATATGGTTAAATATATATGTATTTATTTGTGATACCTTTGTTCTGCAAACGACAAAATCATTATTTCTCTAACTATTTGCCTCTGTTTCAAATGACGATTTCCATAAAAAAACACAAACACACACAGAAAATATGTTACATGTACCTATTTCGCATGTCGTGCCTTTCAACCCCACTTGGCATCCTCGCTCACACTGCCCTGTTACCCTGTCACATCTGTATGGAACTCCACAGTTAGCGCTACATTGTTCCTGACAGTTGTAACCATAACGACCATCAGGGCAGGCTTTTTAAGTGTCATATTGAAACAGTTTAATAATAGTTATTCAAATTGTAAACTATAGTATCTGTTTCAAAATAATGGTTTCTTATAAATAAATATTTGATAAAAAGCTTATTTTTAATTATGTTAGATGATTAAAGTTTTTTTTATATATTTTGGAAAGAATACTGTTAAACACTGATTTAAGTATGTATGTATATATATATATATATATATATATATATATATATATATATATATATATATATATATATATACATATATCATAATTAATCATCAATCATAATTATATATCAAACACTATTTCAACACGCGTTATTTAATGTGAAGATAACATAATAAAACATTGAATGGTATGTTGTTGGGTTTTTTTTTTAATTAATTTACTTTCTATTAAAAAAAATTTCTAATATTCAAAAATAAGGTTGTAAATTAAGACGCAAAATAAAACATTGCATAGAGTTTTATCAACTTATTCTTGAGTTACAAAAGAAGCAACTCAATACCATTTGTAACTTAAAACAAACACTGTCTGATTTTTAACATCATGTCTGCAAAAAATATCAAAGAATTTAAAGGGCTTTACATGTAACACCATTTTGCCAAATTTTAAAATTCAGTCCTTAAAACCATTTCTTTACTTATTTTGTAAGCACTGCATTGTCTATTAGAGTTTAAAAGACAAATATAAAATCGTATGGATGGATGTTGAAAATTTAACATTTTAATTATTGAGACGCAATTTGATTTGCCAAAATAACATTACACAATAACTTCACAATTGGGATTTAATATATTAACATTAAAGTATCGAAATCACCTATTTGATATACGTACTATAGACCAATTACATGAATACTTTTCATCATACCTAGGTCACACCTCGTGCCATAAAACCCGCTGTCACAACCGTTCAAACAACTTCCGTTCACGTGATGACACTGTTCTTTGTTTTTTACAGTTTCCACAGATCTGCTGACACCCAAAGCCATACATTTTGTTGCTGCATTCTTTTAGAAAAAATAAAGTTGTTCATCATTCATCCAATAACTTATTCCAAACAATCTTTTACTTATTTCCTGATAATAGCAGCCATGGTATAATAATATGAATTTTAACGTCAAATTAAATGGTGAAAGAACAACTTACGCTTGTTACAATTCGGACCTTGGTATCCATCAACACAACCTAGACACGTTCCACCCACAATGTGACAGTGTCCTTCCTGACAGTTCTGTGGACATGATAACGAACAGTCCTTCCCGTAATATCCTGATATCGGGCATCCTTGTAAAAAATAAACAATGGTGTTTCCAGAATGATATCTAAGATAACATTTAATGAAATCGGATGTTTTTTTATATGGATATAATCTTGATATCATCTTGATTCTGCCTTGAAAAAATCCCTTTTTCGACATTTTTTTACAACTATTAAATATCTTTCAAATTGACATTCAAATAAGTTGTTTTAAATGGAAATGACGTGCAATTTTTGAAAAAAAAGAAATATATTGACTGGCTAATGCACAGAAGAAATCATTTTTCCCACTGAAATTCTACCTTTATACCAAAATAAAACACTTTAATAAACATTTTATGGTTTAAAGCAACATACCATAAACCTCGACTTCACATATATCATTAAACGCATATTCAGAATAATCAATTGGATAGGGAGGGTTTGCCCTGTCATTGTAGTAGATGACGTATCTTCCATGTGTGGTACACGTTATATTCATATGATCCGGTATTGTGGCTTTGGTATAGCTGGTATCCTTAAAACACAATATACCGTCCTCTTTGGTGGTAGTGTTCGATACGTAAATCGAGAATCCTAAGAATCTCGTTGTGTAATCGTTAGTTTCATCTGAAATCACACAGAATAAAGAACTGTATTGAACGCAGCAAGAATCGGTTGTGGACACAATAAACAGGATGATTTGATAACAGTGTAATGTCAATGACAAAACATTGACAATTGTAACAAAGTTAATTTTTACATAATAAAATGTTACAGTCTTGATTGTTTTTTTAATCTCTGTGAAATGTCTGAAATGATAATGATAAATGCGTTAGAAAATCCCTCCAAAGTTCATTGACGAAACGAGAGTATCAATATGATGAATGTTCTTGCTGCTGTTTTTTATTAAATAAAACGTTACATATTCAGTTGCTTTAAAAATCGTATTAAATCTTGTATCTACTTATGGTATATTGTCCAAATTACTGAACGTAAATACAGTTCATATTAGGAAACACAATGCTTTGCCTGCTCTAAATATGTTTTAGCTTGTTTTCTTAGCTTGAATAAAACCGTTATTATATTATAAAAATCAGTCAGAATTATATGCTTTTGATGCCTACAACACAAAACAAGTTAAAATGTCAATTAAATAAAAAAGAAACTGACATTTTGTATTAAAATGATAATTAGTTGCATTACCCCATGGTGTGTTTTCTGTTCTGTGTTGAATAAAGATGTGGTGTATACTGAGGACTTCCCCCAGGTCTACCCGCCATTCTGCTGTTGATTGTCTGTCACCCGATATCACACACTGTCCTCCATGTGCACTAAGATTTGATTTCTGTCCATCCACGGCTTTGTCCGCTCCCCAATCACTGTTGAAAGGATACAGCTGCCATGCTGGCTTAGACAAAGCTATGTTTTCTGGTAAAAAAAAATTATAGATGTATTAATACATGTATGCGAAATGGCATGGTAGTCAAGATAATATCGAGAGAAAATCATCAAACAGCTTGGTATCATTTTATCACTTTCTGAATTGATCAAACACTGTATGCATATTGTTCTTAAGTAGAACATTTAGTGGTAAAAATAAAGGATTTTTATTTTTATAAAATAAAGCAGTTTTATGGGTGTATACTTTTATTTTATTGTGTTTATTTCTAAAACAGTATTTATATTATCACGATTTTTTTTATACCTCTTTCGATCAAAATAATGAAAAGTATTATTTTTTTTTACAAAACTCATCCCGTGATTCAATAACTTTAACCCATGTATATACACCGTGTTGATGCTATTTTAGGATTCTGCAGCATCACTAAATGATAAGCACGTACATAAATGTACCAGTTTTTACAGTAAATATATAATTTATACCTTCTTTTTTTTAATTTTACTAAACAAAGTCTCAAACATAAAGCATCTTACTTACTAAATTTCTGTAACTTAAGTTTAACGGACATTGTGAAGAAAAATCTACATGTTTATGTACATTTTTGGGTTAAGTTTGAGTTAAATCCAAACAGGAAAAAAATTGAATGCTTTAATCAGAATCCCCCAAGCAACTAGATAATTTTATATTTTAGATGAGTGCTAGAAATGCTATAAAACATCATAATATATTTGATATGACACTTGCTTGTCATCCGGGTTCTCGGACATATGGATTGTAAATTGTTATAAAATCACTACTCGTAAACAAAAAAATATGTTGATGCGGAACACAGTATGTAAATAAACTGTATTTCTTGAAACGTTAATTCTGATAAATGTAAAAGGGATATAGATAATGTATACATGTATATGCTGAAATCGTAAAGAGAAATTGGCCATTTGGATTAAAATCATAATGAAATTTAAAACAACATGACACTTTCCGACATGGTCAACGTTTGTTTTATCATGATGAATGATAACACTATCACAATGCAGTGCTCCTACAATTGTTGTCAGTGTATGTACTTTTAATTGTGTATTTAGACATATATTATATATGTAATTATTCGATGACGAATGATGACGAATGATTTAATCATATATAATAAGACTTCTTTAATGTTTCTACAGCTTGAAGAAGCACTGTATATTTCGATGCAGTGTAATTTATCGAAATATATCTGAAATATATATAAAAGGAGTATATTGTACCTCACTTTGTTTGTAATTAAAACAAAAACAAAACAAAAACAAAGTCCAATTGGTATTCCCCTAAAAAAACTGATGTTATTTACTTTGTGTGAACTCACTTAATCGTTCTTATTGCTGCTTGTCTGTACCACACGTGTCACGTGACATACATGTTAATAAGGTTATTCGAGGTGACTATATTAAATTTATAATTAAACTTAACACATAATTTTTCAGGTGTGCTTTTAACAACTGTTATTACAGATCACCAAGTTGTTTTTTCTCAATTGCAGGCGTTTAGCAATAACAAATGCCACAGGATATGTAAACAAGTTTTGTATGTTCTGCTAAATTACCTGATATACACATCCCATTTTTACTACGTCCCACTCATTCTATTAATTGTCTAATATATTTATATCATTAAACGCGGGTATGATAAGGCAACTCTCAGCGATCGATATGACGTCACAATAAGCAGCATGATGTCATATTTTAAGCAGAAACATGTCAATTTTAACTTTGTCTCTGGTTTAAATTATAAAAACCACAAGCGTTAAATGTCACTAAAAACTCTTCTAACTGAATATATCTTCAATTTCTCTGTATTACGTATAATTATCATTGATGACGTCACAGGCATGTTAAATAGAGAAGATCAAGGTTGGGAGACAAATCATCGGAATGCAGTGTAAACAATGCCGAAAAAAGACATTTAATACAGATACCCAAGATTTAGATAAACATCAGTTAGGATATAATCAGGATAATACAGGCATGAATATTTTGTTTTATCAGTGAGTGTTATAAGGTAAGCAGATACACATTTATATGGCTTGACCGGCCTTTCCTCTGTCAGTGTGTACAAAAAAGCCAAACGTGTAACACTACCTCGAATATTATGAAAGTTGAATTTGGCAAATATCAAAAACACATGACCTAAAATACCTGAAAAGTGCTGCTAGAATCCTGTGCTTTGTTGTTGTAAATAAAAAATACGTAGTATTTTCAATGAAATAGAAGAAGTTGAGGGGGTTTCCGATAAATAATGACAATATTTATTTTATGCGATTAACGATAGGATTCTAGCAGTGATACTAATAAACATGACTTAATTGCCGATCAAATTATTGTATCATACAAACAAATAAACTTTGGGGTAGTTTTACACTTTTTGATTTTTTGTTAAGGTAAAACAATGATCTATTTTTAACTGTCACGTGATACCATGGCACGGCAACTTCAAAGATCGACTCGATTACGAAGTAGAAAAATAATATTTTGGCGAACACATTAAATTGATATTAATATTCAGCACTGTTTTCATAAAAGTAAACAATTTTTAAATTGATCATAATATCGACCGTCATTTAACTCGGAGTTGCCTTAACCTACCCACGAAAGAACAGGGTCTCAAACCAGAACGAAATCGATCATGCATCAGTGATACAAAACGTCCAACGCTATTAGTACTAATGAGGATGAATATTTTTAAAACCATGAACTGAAGTATATTTTCTGTTTACAGATTTATTTGAAGAGGGTGGTAGTTCAATGATTGCCTTTATGAAGGTATTTCCATTTGACCGTTTTTTCCCATTTGTCCGCTGATTCATAATATCCGAAAGTGTCAAGCAATACATACATAATTGTGGTCTTAAAGGGCTGCCTTAAACTTTGCTGCATAAAATATTTTTTAATTCGTTTCACGAAAGACACATTTAATGTAATTTCGTACATGTAGCATGAACATACAATTATAGATAATTTCTTTACATACAGTACTTTGAAATCATTCTGTTAAAAAAAATAATTCAGTTATTAGAAATACCCTCAACAAAATCTTTTCACATACATATACAATTAAAATATTGCAGGAATTGGAAATTTGAAAGTAATTTTTAAATAAAATAGTAACTGAGCTTATTTACCATACGCCGATCCTAAACTGACCAATACAGAAAGTAAAAAACAGAATAAATTCCTGTCCATTTGAATGATTGTGGTGCATATATTTACAAACTGATCCAGGAAGTGAATTGGAAATTATGAAACTGTCTGTAGATTGTGATATATTTTTAATGACAATGACATTTAAATGTCCCTTGTAGAGTATTGTATATCAGTGTATATCAGTGTGGTTTACGGAGTACGTTTACTCAGAATGAAGAAAAAAATTACACTGATGATTATAAAAGAAGACATCTATTGTGCGTTATACGCCTTTTATTGTAGTGCTAATTTTCACTTTCAAAAACAAATAGGTCAATGAACTACTTTTTTAGTTAATCGCCGTAGAATATGTTTTTGAAATTCTAAGAAAAATCCATAAAAACAATTACACTATGATTGATATTTTCTTAATTGTGAAAATACAAATTGCCAAACTCTTTTAAATATAAAATCCAGTTTATGAATGGCAGTAGCTCTAAGTAGATACAAAACACTAAGTTTTCATTGAGAATTTTTATAAATATTCCACTCCAAATTTCCTCTATTAGTTTTCAAAAACGAAACCATTTTTGATTCAATATACAAAAAAATGAATGATGATAATACTAAAATATTTGTAGTATTAAGTTAATCATATTGACCTTATTTTGCTGGCATAAAATCTATATGAGGTCAATGATCAAAATTTGACATACATGTATGTCTTTTATCGTTTTTAAGCATTTTTCAAACTTGTTATAGTGTGTGCCATACGATTATCTTAATGAAAAAGAGAAATAAAATCAACAGAAAATATGTAAAATTGTGTTGACTAACAAATAACATCTTCACTTTTAATATTATAGTACTGCCAAAAATATTTTAGTGAAAAACAAAATCTTTAAAACATTGTCCGAATTTTCTCTGTTTTGCCAAAAGTACAATTTTGTTTGAGCTTTATTCCATAATATAGTAAAAATGTCGAATGTTATCTCAATAATAATTCGTTTTTTATTAATAATTTTGTGTTTAGAACATATTTTACTCATAACATAGAACTTTATAACAATCCGAATTTGAGAACACAAACCCTGAGTAATTAACGTCCTTAATTCAACATGAACGAGAGGACACGTGGCAGTCGAAATAAAACGACAGCTTGTATTACATTTCTTACATTATATCTTTATGATGCTGATAAGAAGTGGCCAAGCTTATTTTCATTTTTTAAAGATGTTTTGTCTGATAAAAACGTACTCCCATGAATGTGTCAAGAGCTTCCTGATAACCGTGAGCAGACCAATCGTGCTTTTTGACAGATTGAAAATTACAATTCAAGTGTATCAACTTCACCGGAAAAGAATACTAATAAATACAAAAAAAACAAATCTTCTTCCGTTCACATTAATTTGGATAATTAATGAAAAATTGTATAATATTGCCCTTAAATCATACAGTACTTGCATATTGTTTGCACAGTTTTCGGACAGGTTAATAATGTAAATTCATCATTTAGTCGCGAAAAGACAAAATCAAATTGTTCCTTAATTATTCTTAATTGTTTCGTTTGTTTGCTTTTTGATGTCATACAAAGTTGTGTCACTGTGCGTTTTCTGCATTTTAAAAGCAGATCGATATTTTTAGTCATACCCAATATTTCTTGATAAAATATAATGTGTGTCTGAATCACGTTTTGTTAAGACATTTAAAAATGAAATCATTGTGACGCTCAGATACATAAATTGCATTAGACTGTCGTTTTTCAAAAGCATGACGTACTTGCCTACTTTTCACAAAATATTTTCAACAGCTAGTTTCCGGAAGACAGCCACCATCAACTACTATCAATTTGAGTGAGTATTCTTTTCTGCTCTTTAGCTTTACTATGACACGACGTCCAAATAACAAAGTCCAGAAAATAGTCTGAAACACATGTGTCAATTTGTTGTTTTCATTCAGCCCTTTCACTTCTTACTAATAAACCTTTATCGTGCAACATAAAAATGTGTTATACTATGGGATATATATCTTCATACCAATAACCTCATCTCATTCTCTCCGCCATTACACATGTCTTAAACGAAGTCAAAACTTAAGATGTTTCTGCAAAGTGGTATAGCCTTTTTTGTATACAACCATAGCCTTTGGATATAATCGACCTGTACCTAGTTGGGGCTAAAGAAGGAAATTAAAACACAAACTCCAAAGATTAGATTTATTCATATAACAAGATAAATATCATGACTTTTGAATGACAATATTACCCCGTAATTGGAAAATTATTCTAAACATATGTAAAAGTTTATAAAATATGTTATATTATGATGTGCGTTGTACTTGAGTACATATTATTATTGAGACTTTCTCAGTTTAATATCATTATATTTTAGCGCATTTTGCACAACATCTTTTCCACACATTTTAAGTACCTGCAAATGTAAATGATAAAGACTATTACAGATAAATATTTGGTTGAAGATGCGCAAATTGATGATCTTAAGATGAATTAAAAGATTTTGTTTTTTTATTCGATGACTTACATTCCTGCTTGCAATAAGCCTGTTTTTTTTTAAATTCTGTTTTTATAAATACCAAGTAAAGCTATTATTTTAAATATATTTATAATATGCAGCATTTTTAATGTTAAAGAACAGAAATACAGGTAAGTTGATTATGTGTTGATCCCTTGAGTAACACAAACTATACGTAAACTGGAACGAAGTTAACTGTGTATAATTTAAAATATGGTTAAATCTTTTATGCATAAATATCAAACTTTTTCATCATAATCTTTATTCAAAATATGCTTATTTATATGACGTCATTTACTACTTTAGTTGCGGGAATATTTCTGCTTAATGCATTGAATAGAAAAACAAAGTTGGGCTAATAAAGATAGAATACTGAGCAAATCGAATTGTTTGTGCAAAATGTGAAAATAGTATGGTGTCTATTAGCTATCACTTTGCATCAGCATTTCACCAACAAAATCATCACATCCATTTGGGTTTCAGATAATATTGTCAAGTAAGTGCATCGTATAGGGACACCTGGTTGATTTCTCCAAGCTCCTGATACGCGGTGTTGTCATCATGAAGGTCAAGATGGTACGTATGTTTAGTAGAAGGCTGGGCGTGTTGTGGATCCTTACCAACTCTACGTAAATGTGTATCGTGATGTTCTTGGTTCGTTTGTTGACTACAAATATTGTTTCTTAGTTGTCTGGGGAAGAAAAATGAATCAGCATAAAACATTTTTGGTAAAAACAAAAAATCTCAGTTATCAGTTAATCATATTGATAAACCAGTTAATTGTTCAGTTAAATGGATGTATGATTACCTACCTAATTATGAAAAACGCATTAAGCAGCCCACTAAGGATTAGAAAAGTCACACAGACATACAGCACTGTGGAATTTAATTGCCTTGACTCAACATCCATAGTAGCGGACTCAAATGCTAAAATTTGTTTTATATTTTGATTTAGAAAGCAAATCAAAAGATATTTTATTATAAATCGACATATTCCTTCATATGAATCAAACATTGATACCTTGGTCACAACGTTCACCCTGAAAACCAACGTCACATCCACGTGTACATAGACCGGTCACGTGATGACACTGTTCTCCATACAAGTAGAGGCAGTTTCCGCATGGTAACGAACACCCTTGCCCATAGGTATTGTTACCGCAAGCTAAGAGTATATAAAAGATTTTCATACAGTAAGAGTATAAGGGAAAATGTATATCTTGCGAAATTAATTGTTCAAAGCTGTGTATAAAAAGTTCTTAGATATATAGTCACGGATTTTTGGATTTTTTCATGATATAGGAAGTTGACAAAAAAATGTGTTTCCCTTAGTATCCTGATATGGCTTTTGGCTCATTACATTCATATTTTTATTATTTTGCTCTTATATACCTTGTGTACAATCACTCCCTTTATAACCGCTATCACATCCGTTCAGACAAGTACCATTTATGAAATGACATTGTCCTTTGTTTAGGCAGAATCCACACGATTGATTACAATGTAGACCATATCGTCCTTCATTGAACTCTGTAAGATTAATACATATGTGCATTTCTATACTTAATCAACTATTAGAACACTAGAAGAAAAAGAAAACATTAATGAGTTACGTGTATCGCAGGTGGTGCCTTTCCATCCCACTTGGCATTCTCCCTTACATTGTCCTGTCACCCTCTCACATCGATATGGAACTCCACAGTTGACGTTACATTCTTCCTGACAGTTGAAACCATAACGACCTTCAGGACAAGCTATTCAGATGACAAATTGAATCGGTGTAAGAAAAATTATTCATATTGTCAGTTTTAATGACACTTTACGCCATATTTTTGGCATATTGTTCGAATTTCTTAGCTTGAAAAATGAATGTTTGAAAACAAAATTAATAAACTTAACACAAATTATAAATTAAAAAAAATCAAGTTTTGAATAAATTAAGGACAGTTTAATCATACTGGTACCAAAACAGATTCTTCTAGAACAATTATTTAACTCATGAATAGATAACTATGTTGGAACAAGATCAAACGCATTTGTTTTAGATATGTTCCTATTGTAAACTACCGAGCTTAGAAATGTTTTGTTAAATATTTCATTTGAAATATTTTCATATCATTTTCCACGCAAAAATTGAATCATTCTATTTGAAACTTTTGCTTGAAACCTTAACATTTGTATTTTCTTACCCTTGTCACACCTGACACTATACCATCCACTATTACATCCGTTCAGGCAGCTTCCATTCCCTGTATGACACGGTTCATTATTTTGACAGTTTCCACAAACCTGAAGACATTCTAAGCCATACGTTTTGCCATTGCATTCTGTAATTCAAAAGAAAACGATTAGTTCTTTAGTACTGTTTTAACGATGAAACACATGTAAATTATCTGTCATGATTTAGTCTTGCATTGTTGATGATATTTGTTAATTCTTTGTTATTAATTTTGTGATTCTAATGAAATTAGTTTTGTGATTTTAATTGTATTTCTAAAGTACTCATATTTAAAAATCCGTTAGATAAATTATGAGAGCAATATATCATCACTTACGTTCATTACAATTTCGACCTGTGAATCCAGCAGCACAACCCAGACACGTCCCATCCACAATGTTACAGTGACCTTCCTGACAGTTCTTTGGACACGGTAAAGAACAGTCCTCTCCGTAATATCCTGGTGTGGGACAACCTATAAATGTACATTTATAAGAGGGATATGTAAACAATTTCAAGAACTATATTCAGATTGAGTTCTATAATTTTTGAACATTTTCTTACAGGCATGTGGCTCATTTTCAATGTAAATTACAATGTAATTTCATATCACAATTCATATATATTCATACCATACCCACTGACAGTCTAGTACAGACCACAATATGAAATGTTGTTAAATCATTCCGGTGATGACAAAAAAAGTAAATAAACAAACATTTAACTATATACAGGAAATAAGTAATCAGGTGATGCGCAAAATATGGATAATACATGGAATAAAGATATATATATATGTATTATAAAGCAACGTTTCGTTGAATAGCGGTCTTTTCCCCCATTACCACTCAGTCGTGATCTATATGTTTTGTCTCATTTAATTATAACAACAGTTCCCTGACAAGCAGTTTACTGTAAAATGCAAATGTCTTCCCATTTAACACTCTCGCGAAAACCACCACGATAAAACTTTTTAATGATTATGTAGATATACTGTTGACACACTTATGACGGATATGAAACATTTAACATCTAACCTCGGTATACCCTCAATCAAAATACAATCGAGTGACTCCAAAATTGTTTACAAATTGAAAGAATATTACGGCGTCAGTCAATTTTGCCCCACATTTCCAAGTAAGTTGCATATGACTTTCATCTCACATTTTCGCAAGAATCAAAGTTTAAGTTTTAAGAACCAGAATAAAAATATTTTCAAGAATTTCATACTTTTGAAAGGTAATACAACAATATTCTACTCGTAGTTAATTGTCAGGAGAGTTTTAATGAGCCATACAACAATAAACTGACGTGAACTCTGACGTCAGAATCACAAAAAATCAGGGGAAAAACTCTACGTGTTATACGGTAAATTTAATAACCGAAATCTGCCGAATAACGAAATCCTCAAAAAACTCTTCTTGCAAAAGCTCACGAATGAGGACATCTCTTCAGAGTTTTAAAGGAAACAGAGCAAAGTAGACAAAGCGTTTGGTTAAACTAAAGGTGCATACATTTAACACATCAGCAGACAAGCACAGATACATTTTATTTTCATATCGTATATCTGGCCGCCTTCTGGTTGTCGGTAATTTATTTTGCCAACAGGTTGTGGACGTGTTGCAAATATGAAAATGTGAACATAAGTATCAGTTTTCATAATAATGGGTTATGCCACTCATACACATACATTTTAATCATTTGACTTAAACTATACCTTTTATCTTATAAATGAAAAAAAAAACATCTGTTTTTACAGATGTTTGTGTTGTGTTACTAAATACAAATACGAACCCTGCGTTTGTTTGCAACATCTGTTAAAAACTTGCAAGGAGACAAACCATGAATAGTTCTTGTAGATACGGCGAAGTAGAAAAACAAACGGTTGCATTAGTTTCAGGCAAAACAAATGTACATGTATAGCATCCTAAGCCGGTTTTTTATTTGTAATAATTTCAGGCATGTCAAGAACCATTTAAGTCTGTATCAACACAGAAAATATTAATACATCACTGTGTATTGATTGAAAAACATACCATAAACTTCTACTTCACAAAGCTCGTTGTATGCGTACTGATCATACCCATCAGGATACGGAGGGTTAGTTCTGGTGTTGTAGTAGATGACGTATCTCCCATGTGTGGTACACGTTATGTTTGTAGGATTGGGTATTGTGGACCGAGTGTAGTTAGTGTCCTTAAAACACAGAACTCCGGCATCTTTGTCTGTTGAGCTTGATATGTAAACAGAGTATCCCAAAAATCTAGCAGTATAGCCATTATTCTCATCTACAATTAAAAAGAAATGAAAATATTGGGGTTTTTGTTTTACGTGCAAATATGTATGACTTGTTGTCTTGCGTATTACCAACTACAAGACGTTTAAATCTATAACTGGAAAAAGTAACATTGCACATCGTGTATCGAACCGTTGAAATCTGCATTACCCCATACATAATTTTCCGTCCTGTACTGTAGAAAGATATGATGTATACTAAGTACTTCTCCTAGATCTACCCGCCATACCGCTGTTGATTTTTTGTTTGCTGATATTGTACACTGCAGTCCATTAACAGACAAGTCAGATTTCCGTCCGTCCACTGCACGCTCTGCTCCCCATTGTCTATCAGGGTAAGGATACTGCTCCCATGCTGTTTTGTTTAAGGCTAAATTTTCTACCAATCCAGAAAATATATGTTTGGAAAAGTTATCAACTTATAAATAAGCTTAAACATTTAAATAAATAATTGAACAATATAGATAAAAACAAAGTTATCTTTTAAATCTAGAATGCAACCGTTTTAAAAGACTAGTGCATCTCGAGTAAGAGTAGGGTATACATGTACGTTGTAAACCATATTGCTTCTTTGTTGACTTTTAAAGAATGTACAACTGTTTATTAAAAAGAAAAACATAAACTAATGCATCATTTCTTATTTGATCGCAGTTATCGACGCATATTCAAGTTTCAAGGTTGGTGGTTTTTTTATTTCCTTTATTTGTACAAAGTATCGGGAACGTAACATTAACGTACTTTAAATAACACTGTTATATGGGGAACAGGGGTAGAGAGAGAGAGAGAGGGGGGGGGGGTGGCGTTAAAGTCCTTGGGTGAAAAGTTTTGGATGTTGAGGGAGGGAATAGACTGTTAACCTGGACATAAAACAGTTTTATGATACAACGTAACTTTTAATACATAATCATTTGTATAATAAACATGCATTGAAGTGAATATTATGATATGTGGTGAAAACGAACAGTGTTTAAAATCAAAAGTCCAAAGGAAAATAACAAGAGATGAGTAGAGAAAATACGGACATCTTAAAAAAATAGAGGATAAGGTGCCACGGAGGAGTGAGCATCCTCTGCTGACCGGTCACACCCGCCTTGTACTCTTTGTCGAAATCGGAAAAAACGGAAAAGTCCGTAGACAATTAGGTGATAAATTATGGTCTAACAATTAGTATGAAAAACGTCAGTCAGCATGCGACCCAGTGGAAGATTGTATTGGCTGACTATCTGTTGAACTGTGAAAGTAATAAAAAATTCAGTGAATCAAATGTCTTACCATACGCTTCTCCCAAATTGATCATTACAGTGAATAAAACGAACAGTAAAGCTGACTCCATCACAATGTGTGTACTTCATATATCGATCATCCAGGAAGTGAAAACGAGCATTTGTAACATGCCAATATGCTTAAACTCTTTATAACTATTGAACATGACTGTATATTATCCACAGACATTAAAATTAAATACACGGAATTTTTAAATTCCCTTAGACAATGGAGTAAGTGGTTGGAGCTTTTCAGTGATACGGCATATATGTCAGGGTATTTATATCTATACATAGCTAGACTGTTGATATATCACTATTTTCAAAGTCTTTTCATTCTTATTTTTACTTAGTGAAATATGAATTTGTCTTCCAACCAACTCGAAGTCTAAGCATGTGAATGGAATACATCGGCTTTAATTTTCAATGACGGGTGGGCAAACCAGTATGATGTAACAGTATTTGTGACAGTGCTAACCGTGATTTTATGATCATTCATTCATGATTAATATAATAAAATGGATCTGTCAGACCTGTTGGGATGTAGTTCAAGTTTATTTATTTTCTTTCCTCCCCAAAATGTATTATATTACGTAAGATACAACATTGATTCAAAAACAAAGCCATGGCAGAATAGCTGTGAGAAAAGTATATAAGAGCAAGCAAATCATATCAATTATCATACTGATGATAGTACAACGCTTTCAAAGGTTGGTATAGTTTAAATAAGACACACGTACATCATGGTGTTTGTGTTACAGCATTTATAATGACTTCAATGAATTTCCGGGCGTGTTTTCCTCTTGGCTATACGCCAAATACACCATATAATGCTCGACTCATTCAGGAGGCAAATACTGATTTTTTTTTTTTTTTTTTTTTTTTTTTTTTTTTTTTTGCATATGCATATGCATATGCATATATTTAGATGAATTGGACTTGATTTAAATAGGATCATCTTTATTTTTTTATGAATATTTCTTCATCGTTTATAATAGTGTATTTTAACAGTTTCCATTTATAAAATAAAAACAACAATGCTTGATTTGTGGTAAAAAATGCAATTGTCATTCATTTACGATTTGAGTCCATATGTTACGGAAGTGGATCACTACCACATTAGCACAATCTCGAAGATCCTATGGAGTTGAATCCCTCCCTTCTCAAAAAAAGAAAAGGCTACATTATTGCAGCTATTGAAAAACAGGAATGTAAATGTTCAACTAATTGTTTGACAATCTGATTTAATTTCAATGTCAAGATTGAACTGTGATCTACAAAGGTCGATTAAATGATTTGCTGTTTATTTTTTTCTTGATTGTCATTTTTTGTCTTGTATAGACCAATGGATTTACTATACAAAAATGGCATAACAAACGAAAATGGTGCAACATATATTGTCAAATTAGATGTTTAACAGTACTCAACAGTGGTGTTACCACTATTCAAATTATTGAAATAATTTATTGAAGATTTAAAAGGTCTGAACAGATTGGGCGTTGACATTTTGCTGATACAATAAATTAAATCACAAGTTAACCTACTGATCAAGTAGTCACCATGATTTCACACCACATGGCCTTTATTTTTTTTTTAAATTTATATTGTAACTAAACATGGTTTTAGATAATAAAAATTATTGTTTATATAAAATCGTTTACTTGTCTATTTTGAATAATTGACCAAATGTGAATGATAAAAGTCACGTTACAAGCGAGATACTGAGGTAAGAACTCGCTGTTATCTAATCAAGCCGCGGTCTTATATTTGTTTACAAATTATCTAAAGTAAGAAAATTACCATTTATTTGACACTTTGCACGAACATAGAGATATGTCAGGCAGTCACGTGCTATGTTTAAACCAATGAAAGCGTGATACTTGTATTTCAGTCTGAGGGAAAACAAAGAACAAGGGGCAATAAGACCCAAAATCTGCCCAATGCAAATTAAACATTTTATGGCGATTTTTTAGTAAGATATCATTTGTTTACCCCATTTCAGCAATATTTTTATTGAAAAATCACCATATAGTCATTTTGAGGGCAAAAGTATAAAAAACGTCAAAAAATCACTGATTTCTGAAATTTCTTTATATTTTTTCAAATATTTAAATAATATCAGGTAATTAAATGTGATAACAATTACAATACAATGCAACATATCATATATAAACAAAATATTAACAAAAAGTGCATAAAATGCAATTTTTGGGGTAAAGGCTTTTTTTTCATAACCAAAAAAAATCAGATTTCAAGAAGTGTTACAATTACTGTGTATATATCTTTACAATAGAGAACATCTAAGTATTCAATTTAATGGTGAATTGGTGTAGAATACAAACCAGCTAATTTTAAGGAAAACTGTAGATAAATAACAATGACAAAAACTTGAATTTGCAGCAAAATGTTGAATAAAAATATTTTTATTTACAACCTGTATATAAAAACATGGATTTCTCAGATATTTTTTTAAACATGGAATGCTTTGAAAGGTAAGAAATGCTTTGACATTTCAACAACTCAACCATATTAATACAAGATAATTGAACATATTATTAACAAACATGAAGAACATAACAATATTTATGGAGAGAGGGGCATTGAATAACTCCTTCCCCAACCAACAAAAAGTCATACACTTCTAGGTACATGATTAAACTGTTAACAAATATATAATTTCGTTAATGGATTATCATGACATTTACCGCATCTTATTGCACTTAAAGATAAACTTAATTTAATTACTTGAACAAAAATCCACTTCTAAAACAGAGAATAGCTAGTTTTTTAACATAATTAAAATATCAACGATTTTTTCAAATCATTTACGTCATAGCAATTACAGGAAACAAGGAAACAATTGCTACTTAACGAAGATGCCTTTAAACATCAATTAGTTATGTAATAAACATTAAACCAACATTGTCTTAAATATTCATCTGGCATCTTGGATTTTTGCATATTACACAAAGCATCTTGTAAGACAAACATTCTGCAAGAAGCAATAAGGAATTGACCATTTCTCCTAAATATAATTTCATGATATTACCTGTATTACATGTAGAACATTACACGTCAAATAATAGATTGAATACTTCAAAGTCCAAAACAGTTTCCAAAAACTTTTTCGATAAACTTGCATATTTTTTACAACTGTCTGAGGGATCAAATACATTTTCTTTTGAAAAATCACAGACAACAGATAGTTGACTATCAACTACATCGACTAACATACACTGTCACTCTTCTGTTCCACTCTGTTCACTTTCCGAATTATCCATTACTTCTGGAATGGCAGACGCATCCTCAAGATGATGGGACCAGTCCTGAGTGGATCTTGCAGAGTGTGTGTGCCGTTCATGTCCAAGGTACCAGAGGACGGAGGCCACATGGGCACGCACCCCAACAACTCTGGCACCAGCACGGCATTGGCAGTACCACCCAGTAACGGCTCCTAATGAATGTTCAATCCACAGGAGATACTGTTTGCTGGAGATATGACGACTTTGGATTCGTACACGCAGAACATCCGGAATGTCATGGTTTACCATGATGTTGTAATCACCATCATCATTCATGTGTTCTGCAGTGTAACTCTTGGCAAGCTTCAGCTGGTAAACCCCGACAGTCAAATTAAGGAGCTCTTCTTCAGAGAGGTGAGGAAAATCCAATGTATCAATGGCATTCATTGGGGTCCATGCTTTTATCCTTCGATGAAACTCTTCAGATTCAACCCTCTCTTGAAGTTTGTTTGTCTGAGATGCTAAATACTGAATGAAAAAAAAAAACATAAATTTTTTTTCAATATACTATTTAACTTTGTACTACAAATACATGTTCAGCAACATTCCGTTTCAGAATTTATATGGATGTGATTCTTTATAAGAGATCTATCTATGTGAAATGACTATCACTAATGGACAACAAAAACAATATATCATATGGTACATTATAAGTTCTTACCTTCATTTTAGCTGCCAAGATTTGGTCACTCTCTGGATTTCCTGTATTCAATGGATCTCTGTATTTGTTGCACAGTGCAGCTATCAAACACACATACTCCCGAATGTATGGTATCTGAGTATTGGGAACCACATTCTGCAGATACTTCCACTGTTTCAGACGCCCATTAACAGACTCCACAATCCAGCGGATTTTGGTAACAAGTCTAGCCGAGTTTGCCTGATAAAATAATATTAAGGATATATACTTTTAAATGCATTATGTATTTACAGTAGGCAAGCAATCAATTAACTAGTTATCATACTTGTGCAAATTATCTTAGGCATATAAACAACTTTAAAATTTTATTATTTCAAATGAAGTGTCTGCCAGAGATCATTTCTTTTCTAAGAAAAGCACAAAACTAGTACATGTATTTGTTGTTGTTAAATACCTCATCTGCTGTGTGTTGTTTTTGTCCTTTTGGAAGAAATGCAGGCATCTGAGCCTGAATGCCCAGACTCTCCAAGAAACTAATGGAGTCCCTAAACCCACGATCCACAATAAGAACATCATCCTGCTGTAGCCAGTCTTTTATATTCTCCATGTTGGTCTGGAAGTTATGTTTCAGGATGGTAGCATCATTATTCTTGTGGTCAGCAAAGTAAGGTGCCAGGACTGAAACAATGTAGCCTGTTGTTGAACTATCACCATTGGTTTGACTAGGGGTCTGTTTTTGTGTTGGCTGTAGGATCTACGCTGGAATTTGAAGTTGTTGCTCTTTTGGATGAAAACATAAGTTCTGTCTACCACTAAAATAGCTGGATTGTGCATTCCATTACCAAATAATTCCTGGGCAAGAGGTCTGGTATGGTCCTGGATAATCCGTTCTCTTGAAATATGGCCAAACCCCACATACTTTGGTGTAAATGTCTCTGTCAGTTCTCTCCTGGCTAATATTATTGCCCGTCTGACACCACACTTTTCTATGTTGAATAGTGTTGATAGCATTCTATTGGAAAGGCCTGTTCTCAACTTCACCAATAGAAGGGCAATGCAGGTCCTGATACTGCGATTCTTGGTAGCTCTTATTGACTGCACATGCGAGACTACATCATCAAAATCTGCCCTTGAAATTCCAGTCAAATTCACATAATCTGTGTCTGAAAGTCCACAACTGGTGTCAAAGTCTAATCTGTTTTTCTGATTTCTGATTGCAGCTGCTCTTATAGTTGATATTAACGAAAAAATATCAGTTTTGTTGAAATAGGTAGTGGTATGTACTGACCTAGAGCTTGATGTGCTCTCCAGACATTTGATGGCATCATCTTTAAGTGAACAATCTGGCATCAAATGAGAGTGGCAGCACCTTGCACCAGACAATAAAAGGTGTCCTGTCAATAAAAAGATCTGGTGTCTTCTCTCTGCGGTCAATGTAAGCAATCTCGAATTTCTCTTCTTGCAGATTACACAAGCTGAGTGACTCTTTCCAGAAGACAGTATAGGTAAAGGAATTACATTAGGACTTTTGACTGAAGTTTCTGACTTAGAAGACTTTGCTGGTGGTTCATAATCTTGATCTTTAATGGTGTCATCATCTGTTTCAATCGATTTCTCAATAGATTTCTCACAATGGTTCTTATTCATTGACTTGTGGAATTTTGAATAACAGTTTGTACATGTAACATCATTTTCATCACAAATGGCTAATCCTAAATGTTGACGATAAAGCTGGTATGATGGTCCTTTTATAAAGCGTCGTTGGTTGGCTTTAGATCGCTTTCCACAAGAAACGCAGGGATACTGTTTAGGACCGTCTCCAGGCATACTATAAAATTAAAAGCTTCAGACATTAATTAAAAATGTGTACAGTTGATATATGTGTTTAAGAATGACCTGTAACAATTTAATATTATTTTCAGTAACAACAGAGAGAGATAGAGCAAGATAGAGAGAGGGGGAGAGTGTGAAATTAAAGAGATAACAGAGGAGAGAGACCAAGAGAGAGAGAGACACAGAGAGAGAGAGAGAGAGAGAGAGAGAGAGAGAGAGAGAGAGAGAGAGAAATTTAAAATGTTTTGAGAACATATGTTAAAATTGTATTCTAAATAATCATGTTCCTTAACTAATGTTGTCATTTCTCATGAATAGTCCATATCAATGCGAATATATGAGGATCATAGCCTCAACTCAATATTCCCTCATTCTCTGGATTATTGTTGATTTTGCATGATTATAATTATAAACACCAAGGAACAATTGATTAATTAAGGTATTACACATATTAATTGCACAATTATAATGTTTTTGTTGTGCAATCAAATTCAGGAAAAAAATTGAAGTGTATATGCATAGCTACACTTTATCATACATATATATAATTATACAACTGTGTGTCTATACATGTGTGTGTGTGTGGTTGAGAATACAAAGCTGGGGTTGGGGGGAACCACAAGGTAATGTGATATTTATTGCCCATACTATGATTTAATATTATTTCATTTTATTTTAACATAATAATATATGTATATATAAGGAAAAACGCTCATAAATTCATTTTAGCAAGGAAAAAAAGAAATAATTTCAACATAAAAGGATAATATACTATAGAGATACTTGCATGAAAATAATTGTCTGGTATAGAAAATTATTGCATTATACATCCATAATACATTTTCAATTTATCAATTATTTTTTTATTTTCAAAACATAAAAACAACCGATTTCCTATGAAATATAAAAAAAAGAACAGTTGTGTGACCTGTTATTATTTACTGAAGGCACAAATTAACATAGCACCGGAATCAAAGGGCAAGGTCATTTGCGAACTATTTTTAAAGTCTCCGATTTATTCGATTTCAGGTAAATAGAATGGCAGCATATTTCCTTTTGGTATTAAATATTAAATATATAATGCCATTGTGTAGTGAAGTATGTATAACTCATCTTGCACGTTAGATGTACGTAATACCACGCACAATTATCGCCGATGTTAGATACTGCAGATCAAGAGCTGATCAACAAAAATATTGATGGCTGTGTTATTAAGTCTTTTTTTTTTTTGTAAATCGGAATAGATTTAAAACAATGTGTTTTAAAGTTTACTACGTTATCAGGGTTAAGATACGACTGCAATGTATTCTACATGGAGTAGTTTGCGATCACTTTCAATCACATCTGTAAGATGTCGATCGCTCAGCTGTCATCAGCTGTCATGTCGTTCTGTAGCTAAAGTATGCATATTATTGGCAATGCTGCGTTAAAATCATGTTGCATAGTTGTGTATCTAATTGTTATTATCTTTTTGAAACACCCTTACCTGCTAAGGAGATGATTTTTCCTACATCTCTATTCTTGTCATCTGTCACTAAAGTCAAGCTACCTGCCAATCACGAATTTGATGTATTTTTATCGACTATAAATTGAAGATTTTCGAACCCGATTGAATGATATAGAAATTTAAAACGGCGCCTAGCGCCAAAACTAGGAAGTGTGCCATCTAGCTGCGACCGGATCCTCGGGGGTACGGGTATCCCCTGACGGAGTTCGGTCTCAAAAGGGGCGATATTGACACTGATTTCTGGCGACAGGGCGCTGAGTTGACCCTATCATACATTAAGATGGGGTCTACAAACAGGGCGCCTAGCGCCCAAACTAGGAAGTGTGCAATCTAGCTGCGACCGGATCCTCGGGGGTACGGGTATCCCCTGACGGAGTTCGGTCTCAAAAGGGGCGATATTGACACCGATTTCTGGCGCCAGGGCGCTGAGTTGACCCTATCATACATTAAGATGGGGTCTACAAACAGGGCGCCTAGCGCCCAAACCAGGAAGTGTGCCATCTAGCTGCGACCGGATCCTCGGGGGTACGGGTATCCCCTGACGGAGTTCGGTCTCAAAAGGGGCGATATTGACACCGATTTCTGGCGCCAGGGCGCTGAGTTGACCCTATCATACATTAAGATGGGGTCTACAAACAGGGCGCTTAGCGCCAAAACTAGGAAGTGTGCCATCTAGCTGGGACCGGATCCTCGTGGGTACGAGTGTCCCCTGACGGAATCCGGTCTCAAAAGGGGCGATATTGACACCGATTTCTGGCGCCAGGGCGCTGAGTTGACCCTATCATACATTAATGTAGGGTTTCTAAACAGGGCGCCTAACCCCCAAACTAGGAAGTGTGCCATCTAGCTGGGACCGGATCCTCGGGGGTACGGGTATCCCCTGACGGAGTCCGGTCTCAAAAGGGGCGATATTGACACCGATTTCTGGCGCCAGGGCGCTGAGTTGACCCTATCATACAGTAATGTAGGGTTTCTAAACAGGGCGCCTAGCGCCCAAACTAGGAAGTGTGCCATCTAGCTGGGACCAGATCCATGGGGGTACGGGTGTCCCCTGACGGAATCCGGTCTCAAAAGGGGCGATATTGACACCGATTTCTGGCGCCAGGGCGCTGAGTTGACCCTATCATACATTAAGATAGGGTCTCTAAACAGGGCGCCTAGCGCCCAAACTAGGAAGTGTGCCATCTAGCTGGGACCGGATCCTCTTGGGTACGGGTATCCCCTGACGGAATCCGGTCTCAAAAGGGGCGATATTGACACCGATTTCTGGCGACAGGGCGCTGAGTTGACCCTATCATACATTAAGATAGGGTCTCTAAACGGGGCGCCTAGCGCCCAAACTAGGAAGTGTGCCATCTAGCTGGGACTAGATCCTCGGGGGTACGGGTGTCCCCTGACGGAATCCGGTCTCAAAAGGGGCGATATTGACACCGATTTCTGGCGCCAGGGCGCTGAGTTGAACCTATCATATTGGTTCCATACAGTAAGATAGGGTTTTAACCAAGGTGCCAAGCGCCCAAAATTGGAGGTGTGTCATATGCATCTAGCTGAACCCGATTCTCGGGGTACGGGGGTCCCCTGAATTATTGGAAGCATACCTATATGTCACACAAAAGATTGCCTGTTATCTTCTGATGTGTGATTGTGTGTTTTGACCTTAATGAAACCCCATCAAGGTTTGGCCATTTTGAACAAATGTGAGATGGCGATGAAACAATACATGGAAAAAAATTGCATCAAACAAACGGCCGTAAACAACATTTCTTTTTCTGAACAGGAAAAAAAAATAGAAATTAAAATGAAAGAACCCCCACCCCCCTGGAAAATGAAAATTTGTTAAATGTATTAAAATCTATTAAATTTGCCTAGTAAAATTATCGCAAATATGCCTCGGACCCCCCCCCCCCCCCCGGCAAACACAATTATCCTTTATCCTTCGGACCCCTCCCCCCCCCCCCCCTGGAAAAATTTTCTGGATCTGCGCATGTTACTATAAATAAAATGCAAATAAACACAATAACATTTATCTTACTTATACGTTTTATTATCATTTTTGTTTCATACCGCGTGTGTCTCCCATTCGCACGAATAACAGCAAGACAGCTGCCCCTCCTATAAAGACAAAGAATGTACATATAATGGCTTTAAAGTGATGATACAAAAATATTTCATACTAATAAACAATGTCATAGCTACGAAAGACGAATAGGGCCACATAAAAAATATTTTTATCTCGTAAGTACGAGAAAAGATCTCGTAATAACGAGTTAATTATCTCGTTATTACGAGAAAAGATCTTATTATTACAATTTCATTATCTCGTTATTACGGGAAAAGATCTCGTTATTACGAGTTAATTATCTCGTAATTCGAGAAAAGATCTCGTTATTACGAGTTAATTGTCTCGTTATAACGAGAAAAGATCTCGTTATTACGAGTTAATTATCTCGTTATAACGAGAAAAGATCTCGTTATAACGAGAAAAGATCTCGTTATAACGAGAAAAGATCTCGTTATTACGAGAAAAGATATATATAAAATCGTGCCTTTCATTGTTGTTCATGTACTCTCTGTGTCTCTTTATGTGAACTGGATGATCATAAGAAATTCATTAAAATTAGTGAAAAAAAATCATCAGAAGGAGCAAAGCAGAATTGATTAATAAATCAATTGACCAATTTATAAATATTAAGGATAATATGTTTTCAGACTCAAAAATGTTAATATACAAAAACAATTATTTTCAATATAGGTTGTGTGTGAATATATAAAACACAATCCAGGGTAAATCCCGTATATCCATGATTGAAACTATATAGTTATTTGTAATGAGAAATTACAATAAAAAACTTGTTAACCATCTGAAAAATCCATAAAACGAAATACAAATTCAAAGCAGAGCAACACGGACCTCTAAAAAGATAGAGGTAGGATCAGATGCCTAGGAGGAGTGAGCATCCTCTGCTGACCGGTCACACCCGCCGTATGCTCTTTGGAATTAAATCAAATTAAATTAAATTGAATTAAATTGCTCTTAACTAATGGAATTGTGTTTTTATGACAAAGACTACCTGGTATTTACTTCGGAGTAGGATTCTAATAATTAGCATGTACGTTGAAAAGAAAAATTACATTGAGTTCTTTCCACATATTCATATAAGATTGAATGTCAAATCCGGTTATTTTATGTAGAAATAAAAAAAGGTAACAAAGTGTTACTAAACAGAGTTTGTTGTCATATTTAAATTTCTAAACTTTGAAACAATACGTCAACAAACTCTGTTTAGTAACACTTTGTGACATGATTTTGACGACTTAAGCATTTTAATCTATTAAGTTCCCCGTTCATCAGATCCATACCTCCAAGTCGATTCGTTCACCATTTCAACCTATTTTTTTTTCTTTCCAGAAACGTTAATTCAATTTTGATTATTTCTAAATAACAATGGTTATTATTTATTAATTTCTACATAAAGAGCACACGGCGGGTGTGACCGGTCAGCAGAGGATCCTTCATATTTATAAATTGGTCAATTAATTCATTAATCAATTCTGCTTTGCTCCTTCTGATGATTTTTTTTTCACTAATTTCTTATGTTTATCCAGTTTACATAATGAGACACAGAGAGTACATGAACAATGAAAGGCACGATTTTATATAGAACTTTTCTCGTAATAACGAGATCTTTTCTCGTTATAACGAGATCTTTTCTCGTAATAACGAGAAATTAACTCGTAATAACAAGATCCTTTCTCGTAATTACGAGACCTTTTCTTGTAACTACGAGATAATTAACTCGTAATAACGAGATTTTTTCTCGTAATTACGAGATTTTTTCTCGTAATTACGAGATAAATAACTCGTAATAACGAAATCTTTTCCCGTAATAACGAGATAATTAACTCGTTATAACGAGATCTTTTCTCGTAACTACGAGATAAAAATATATTTTTATGTAGCCCTATTCGTCTTTCGTACATAGCAAACAAACATTAATAATTATATTGTTGTGCGATTAAATAACACATATATAACCATTAAGTTATATCTTTTCGATCTCATAAAACAATTTTCCCGACAAAGTTTCTGGCACCATATTCTTAGCCGAGGAAGTGCGCTAAATAACATGTTTTATGGCTGTTCCATCAATTATTATATCCCTGACAAAGAGCGTATATTATAGCTGTAAAGCGATGATACAAAATATTTCATACAAACATCAAAATAAATATAAGCATTGAATGCTTATTTTTATAACCATTGAATGTTTATTTTTGGATATCGTCGGATCTATTTCACACCATGTCGTGCAAACAAGTTATTATACCGCGCTTACGCACGGTATTCAATTTGTCTGCACGGCCTGTTGTGTGATAGGACCGACGATATCCTTCAATTAAGACAGGTAGAAACAGACTGTGTAATATGGTAGCAAATTGAAGGGGGACAGACTTACCAGAAATCAAGCAAGAAAAATAGAAAAAAATTAGAATATCAAAATCAAATCCTAAACCAAGGGGTGTGTGTGTGTGTGTGTGTGTGTGTGTGTGTGTGTGTGTGTGTGTGTGTTGGGGGGGGGGGGGGGGGTCGTCCCCCCCCACCCCCCGATTCCAACGCCTATGATGATAACTATAACCTAAGCTATCCTTTGGTATGGATTGATCTAACTACTTCATGTATTTACTTGAAGATATGAATAATTTATCTGATTAAAAATATTTTACTGTAAGCATGCCCCTTGGTTTCCTGCGAACTCTTTATTTTAAGTCCGCCGTGTATACAAAATACTGTGTAAAGAATTAAGAATCACGTACACACTTCAAACAAAGCTCTAAAATTCGTACTACAAGCCATTTCTTATATAAATACAGATAATAAAAAAGAACCTTTTGTTTCATCAGTATATATTTACATCTATCGAGTATGATTCATATCGCACATGAATACTAGTAACCAAATAAAGCAGTTCATTGTTAAATATATTTAAATATTTGAATATCCCCTTTTTTGATACGATCAATATTTGACGTTGCTAGCTAAAGAGGCATGTGGAAATTGTAAACATCGGAAAACAACTTGTCTAAAAATAGAATTGGTAGGACAACAAAGATGTTCGTAAAAATCAGAAAAAAACATTTCAAAAGATTTGAAGCTTAACAATAAGAACTTGGATTATCATACTAAAATATACAATCAAACAAACCAACATCAATGATTTCAAAATCCAAATAATCAAACAATACATCGCGGACTATATTTTCTCTGAAAAATATCCTAAAGCAAGGCGCCCTGTTTAAAAACCCTATCTTAATGTATGATAGGGTCAACTCAGCGCCCTGGGGCCAGAAATCGGTGTCAATATCGCCCATTTTGAGACCGAATTCCGTCAGGGGACACCCGGACCCCCGAGGATCCGGTCCCAGCTAGATGGCACACTTCCTAGTTTGGGCGCTAGGCGCCCTGTTTTGAAACCCTATCTTAATGTATGATAGGGTCAACTCAGCGCCCTGGGGCCAGAAATCAGTGTCAATATCGCCCCTTTTGAGACCGGATTCCGTCAGGGGACACCCGTACACCCGAGGATCCGGTCCCAGCTAGATGGCACACTTCCTAGTTTGGGCGCTAGGCGCCCTGTTTTGAAACCCTATCTTAATGTATGATAGGGTCAATTCAGCGCCCTGGCGCCAGAAATCGGTGTCAATATCGCCCCTTTTGAGACCGGATTCCGTCAGGGGACACCCGTACACCCGGGGATCCGGTCCCAGCTAGATGGCACACTTCCTAGTTTGGGCGCTAGGCGCCCTGTTTAGAAACCCTATCTTAATGTATGATAGGGTCAACTCAGCGCCCTGGCGCCAGAAATCGGTGTCAATATCGCCCCTTTTGAGACCGGATTCCGTCAGGGGACACCCGTACCCCAGAGGATCCGGTCCCAGCTAGATGGCACACTTCCTAGTTTGGGCGCTAGGCGCTGTTTTATCTCATTATTAAATGCAATCGGGATCGGAACTCTCCAAAAATAGTCGATAAAAATACACTAAAATTTGTTATTGGCAGGTAGCTTATTGGCAGGTAGCTTGACTAAAGCTCATCTGTCTTTGTTTAAGTCTGCTGCTTTGATGTATATAAAAGCCGAAACCGGAAGTGATCGATTTGCACATCGTTAAACGACAATATTTAATATTTTAATGGTGGCCGCATGCAAACAACAACAAAATATTTTGTGATATGATTTCTTTTGGTGTTAAGATTTTTCTGCTAAATTTTTACCGTGTTGTTTGCATGCGGCCATATCTAATTCTTGTTGAGAATGTGAGCATTTCATAGGGAAAACGCGATTTCCGGAAAATTACACCGATCGAAGGAGGGATAACTCTACTAAAAAATCATTGATGACAAATTTGCCGCTATATATTGCAGAATGAACATTTCATCAATGAAAAAAATAAATCATGTCAAAGATTGAACTTGTTTGAAAATTAAAAAAAAAATATTGGGCAAATAATATATGCTTACTGCCCCTTGTTCTTTACATATAGATTAAGATCCATATTTTATAAGCCTACCCCGAGAATCATTGTTTGAACAAACTTTAATCCCCATCTCTGATTATGCTTCAACACACATCAGGCCAATTTTTTTTCTCTATAAATTCCTTTGCACAAATTTGACCACCCATGTGGCAACTTCATACCCCCTGGAATCATGATAGAAGAAACTTTAATTTTCACCAACTGAGGATGCTTCCACAACGTTTCAGGCCAAATAGTTTTTGCGAAGAAGATTGTAACTTATTGTCTCTATATATTCCTTCGTACAATTTTGAACCCTCCCTAATTTGGCCTCTCCCTACCCTCGAGAATCATGATTAGGACAGCTGTGAATCTATACACCTGATGATGCTTCCACAAGTTTCAGGTTTCATGTTTTTTTGGCAAATGGTTTCTGAGGAGATTTTTTTTGTATTTATTCTTTTGTAAAATTTCGACTCCCCAACTATTTTCCCCTGGAATCATGATATGGGCAAACTTGAATCTAAACTACCTGAGAATATTCCACCCAAGGTTCAGATTTTCTGGTCAAATGGTTTTTCAAAAAAAATATTTTTTAAAAATTCGAACTCATTTTCAATAAGACATAAATATCTCCCTGTCGCTCTCATTTTAAGAAATTTCAATCTCCTTCACCAAATGTTGTTGTGTACTAAATTTGGTTGAAATTGTCCCAGTGAATCTGAAGAAGAAGTCAAAAATATAAAAAAAAAAGTTTACAGAAGGACGGACAGACAGACACACTGACACCGGAATAAAAGTGATCAGAAAGGCTCACTTAAGCTTTCAGTTTATTTTAACTAATATGTCTGCTGATAAGATTGTACAATGTAATATTGATAGAATCTGAAGACACATTTGCAAAACGCCAGAAATAAGATTATATGTTGATGTCGATAAACCAAAAGTATTGAATGTTCTACGAGACAGTTTTGTTAAAGAACTATCTACAAAGATTAACATAGATATGAACACCATGTTGACTCCACATTGTACATGTATTGTTATTGCTTTGTCTACAATGTGAACGATGTGCACAATTTAAAATCAATGATACATGATACTGATGAGCTTCATTGTCTGAATATGAATTCTACAGTTTTTACTGGTATCATATAAAATAATCAAATCAATAATATAAGAAGCATTATTGGTGCGCATGAACATATTAAAAACCAAATATGCATAAGATTGTAATACCGGTAATCCTGAAACACATATCTGAGAGAGAGCACAAAAAGACTAAAGTTTAAAAAACAACTGATTTTATTGATACTAGCATAAATAAGATCACAAATATCAGCATTGGATTATAAATAAGGGTCAATGGTTAGAAATTAATTTTAAAGCTTTATTGGATCTTTATATCATCATAGTCTGCTATAATTGTTCAGTCAAGTCTATTAAGAAGAAAAAGCCAAATTTCCTATCTCTTATAGAAATCATCAAGTATGAAATTTCGAGTAGGTATATATTTTAGAGTTGATATATGTGTTTTAATATCTATAATAAATTCATGAATATTTAGTTTTTCATTTAGACATATTTTCCTATAGATATAGGATTTCACAACCAAGAAGATAGAATAAATGTCTGTAGAAATAGGATCAGGGTTTAGTCCAAATATAACGATTAAATGATCTCTTGGAATTACAATTCTCTTAGTTTGAGAAAAGTAAAAAAATAGCTGAATAAGTTCTTGGACATTAGGACACTCTCATAGTACATGAAGTATTGTCTCATCATGTAGTTTACAAAAGTTACATAACTTACTACATCGCTTTCCTATTTTAAATAGATAATTATTAGTTGTTAAAACGTGATGGTTAATTGTAAATTACATCCATTGTAATTTGGTACTTTAAATGTTGACAAAAGGTAACTAGTATATAGTTTTCCACTGTAAATCTGACAACATAAAATGTAATCCCCATTTTGATTAATTGAAAGATGTAACATTTTCCATGTTTAGAATGTTTTACATAATCTTAGATCCTTTTCCAGGGAGCAAAATAGTTTAATGTGGAAAGGTATAAAGGGCCTTTGGTTATCATCTTCTTTTTGGATTCCATGATAATGTAAACTAGTTAAGGTAGTCCATCCAAAACTGAGGGGAGTTTAACATTTTTGATTGATCTTAACAACATTAAATACTTACATCAAAATTATTATGAGGTTGACATAAACCAAACTTGGGAGTATGTATAAAGTCAATTGAATGAACATTTTGCACTTAATTTTTTTTAAAATAGTCATCTGCCCTTTACAAAAATTAGGAAAAATCGTTTTCTGAAGATATGTATGGTAAATTATGATTTTTTTGGCATTATCACAGAAAAGGAGAGGTTTTGCAACCTTTTACCAAGAGATTTGTGAGAAAATGACTTGTACTAAAAAGATATAATTAAAAATGAATTTTCTCCATAGACTTCAATGTTAACTTCAATATGTGATAATTTTAATAATATTCAAAAATTTTAAAAATTTCAAAGATTATTCTTTATTATTTAATAAACCCTTAAAATCACATTAAGATTTTAGTGATCAAACTTGCAATCTATTAAATATGAAATATGATAGTTATGGATAGACTACCTTACAATAGATTTCTGTAGACCAAGATAAGTAAAAAGTTAGATGTGACATCAAACTTACTCTGAAGATCTTGTAAACTTAAAATAAGACCCATTTTATCAAGCAGATCATTGATATATACACTACTCTTATTATACCATTCAATAAAGAAAAGTTACCTGCCCCCCCCCCCTCCCCCGCCCCCCCCCCCCCCCCCCCCCCATTATAATGTTTTTATTGTACCATATAGAGTTTCTTACTAAATAAGTTATATATGATATGTAGTCTTACCAAGTTTTAAACATTTTGTCCATATTAACTGATTTTTTTAATAAAATATTCCATTTTGAATTTGGGCTATTTATCAATCTTTTATTCCAGGAAGTCTTTAGACCTTGGACGTAATTATTTATTTCATTCATTTTTAGACAACCATTTGAGTATTCTTGTGTAATTTGTTTTCTTTTTATTTTGTCAACCTTAGATTTCCAATAAAAATTAAACAATATTTCATTTAAGTCTTTTATAAATTTACCTGATGGCGTTGGAAGTGAAATAAACAAATAGTTCATTTGCGATATGATAAGAGATTTGATCAAAGTAGTCCTACCAATAGGAGTTGTATGTATTTTGTTTCACTGATTGATGATTTCTTTAATTGTAACCAACTTTTTATCATAATTGAGTTTCGGTATATTTGCTAGATCGACATCAAATTGGATGCCTAAGAATTTAAATTGCGTTGTCCAATGAAAATTCATTTCATGACATAATTTTTCAGTAGAATATTTTTGGCTACCTACCCAAACTAATTGGGTTTTTGATAAATTGATCTTAAGTCCAGAGATTGTATTATAATTACTCAATTCATCAATAGCAATTCTGAGAGATTTTTCTGAGCCATCTAGAATTAGTACAGTGTCGTCGGCATATTTAGATATCAAATATTCAGTATCATCTATTACAATTCCTTGTATGCCCCTATTACTTTTAATCTTATAGGCCAAAATTTCTGCACTTAGTAGGAATGAATAGGAGATTGGGTCGCATTTTCGACATCCTCTGCTAGGTTTGAAAAATTTTGAGAGGTATCCAGCTTGTGTGACCGATGATTCTATATTACATTGAAAGTAGATATCCATGATTAGATATATGTTCCAAAATTTAATAAATCGAAACATTTGTGAATAAATTTCTATGAAACAGTATCAAATGCTTTTTCAAAATCAATAAAACTCGCTTCTTTATATGATTGGAAAAAGTGTTGTGTGTAAGTAAGTTTCATCATATACATCCAAACGCTCTCATATTATAATATTTTTATGATAACTAGTAAAATACTAAACTAATTATAATTATAAACTAATTATAATTACTAAACTAATACTAAACTAATTATAATTATAAACTATTTTTAATAATAAATGATTACGTTACTTTAACTGTGCAAGTCTTGGTCTGAACTTACTTTTTTTTCACGATCTCGCTTAAAAAGGCTGTTTTCTGGAAATCATTCATGAATATATTTTTACTACTATCAAGTAATTATAGACTATAAAATTATAGGAATTATACACTGCTGATACATGTACCTACTGACGAAATATCCGTTTTGAAGAAAACAATTAAAGCAACCTAGTCTTAATTATATTTTCAATTATATAAAGTACATTTTGTGTAAGAGTAGAGATGTCAATGTTACGTACAATGAAAAGGACAATATTATTTTTTTCTTAAATGATAATTAAATTTTTTTCATGTATTCATTATAAAAAATCTAAAGAAAAGCATTGACCTCAAATTAACTCCGAGGTAAAATATGTCGAAATCCGATAGGAAATAAGCATTTAATAATGCTTGATACATATGACTCTGCTCTGTATTGTAGGCATAAAAACACTTTCTATTGGCATGTTATCCAGTCTCTAGCTTTGTAACCTTAAACGTAAAACATGTGAATCAAAAAACAAAATACAATGTACATGTTTAACCGTATCAACTCATATATCTTAGATAATGTGCATGATCATGGGGATGATTACGTTACTTTAACTGTGCAAGTCTTGGTCTGAACTTACTTTTTTTTCACGATCTTCGCTTCTAAAACAGACAAAGTAGTTTGCACAACTCAATTAAAAGATACGGGTCTTTCATTATTTTTTTTATTTACAGTTAAAGAATAAAAATCAACAACAAGATTCAAATTGCATTGTATTATTTTGTGGGTTGATGTATTTAGTCCAGACTATTAGTTTGCGTTGAATAAAAAAAAGACAAAAAATCAAGGAAGTGTACATTTGAAATTTGTTATTCGAGTTCATCATATTGGGGTTCCTGTTTTGTTTCTCCCAGCTCGTTTTCATAATGACCACTAACAGACACTGGCAAACTTGTTGCTTGGTCAAGTTTTGTGTTTATTCTACCTAGTTGTTTATCAGTGTTTCCTGCATTCTTCTGTGTCCAACACATTCCGTTCCTCGGTTGTCTGAAGGATCAAATTTGATTCAGCATAAATATTTTTTTATTGTTATACAGAACATTAAAAAAATCCCTTTTAAATGTCAAATCATAAAGAAAAACCTTCCTACCTGAAAACAAGAAACACATTAAGCAATCCACTTAAGATTAATAAAGCCAACGATATATAAAGTGGTGTAGATGATTGACACCTTGACATATGATCAGTAGTAAGGGAATCTACCAATAAAAAAAAACCCGTCTGAAGTATAACTTTTTTAATACTTTAACCAGTATGTCTAATTTTTGAAGTTTTGCCTTGCATTTTGCTTCATATTTGGTTTGTAATATATTGTGTATAGCAAAGTCAATTTTCACCATTTTAATTTATTTTACGTCTAAGCCTAAGTAAAATGCATTCATATTTGCTTGTTAAAATCAGAAAATGTTCATACTTTGGTCACATTGATAACCATGGAAACCAAAGTCACATCGCCGCAGGCATTGTCCGGTCACGTGATGACACTGTTCTCCATACAAGTATAGACAGTTCCCACATTTCAGAGAACACTTTGGTCCGTATGTATTGTTATAGCAAACTACATTAATATTTTATATATTCAAAAATCTTATTTAGAACACTTGAAAATGTTTAACATAAATTATAAATATGACTTACGATTAAGTTTGTGTTTAGAAAATCTTGTTGTAAGACAAGCTGTTTAGATATGATAGTTTAGTTTTTCTTATTAACTATACTTGCGTTCATTCCTGTTACATATAGATTTATATTTTTTTTTATTATTAAAAGATAAGAAAGTAAGTCTCTGAATGTTCAATATTTAAGTGATTTGTTAACTGATTACCTCGTTTACAATCAATCCCTTGATAACCAATATCACACCCACTGGAACAGGTACCATCCACGTTATTGCACTGTTCTCTCTCAAGACAGTAACCACATGACTCTTTGCAATCCAGTCCAAATTTATTTCCGCTGCACTCTGATAGAGATATGAAAATGTGCATTACTCTCTCTCTCTCTCTCTCTCTCTCTCTCTCTCTCTCTCTCTCTCTATATATATATATATATATATAGTCAGCCGAATTAATACTCTACCGCTTTCATTATTTGAATTTTACGTTCCTGTGTATCTATAATGTTTCCTCAAAACGAAAACAATTGCTTTATACCACATTATTGAGTAGTTTTCTAATCACGTTTTGAAGACAATATTATCTGACGAAGTACTGGCTTTCAATAACATCTTTTATTACGAAGATTCCCTATCTATTTAATAATGCGTTATTGCTCAAAATATTGTGCGTACAATGTAAAAAGATGTCGTGAAATAGATGATGAAATTGATAAAAAGACACACTTTTTTCGCAAGTCGGTCCAGTGTATCCCAGGACACAGCCCAAACACGTTCCATCAACTATGTGACAGTGACCTTCCTGACAGTTCTGGGGACACGGTAAAGAACAGTGTTCTCCATAATATCGTGGGTGGAACAACCTTTAAATGAAACCATAATACAGTTTCGCGATGAAATAACAATAAAAAAAAATGATTTAGAGTGAGATATGCCAATGCGGTTGCCTTACAGCAGATATTTTTTTGGTAATTTAAACAGTTTCATCTGTACAAAATATATAGATAACTAGACGCGAATACATTGTAGTGTGATTTTTTTTTATAAAATCAAAACGGAAATTAGTGAAATACATCATATCAAAGTTAAATTTAAAAATCAAATCACAATTAAGGGAAAAAAAAGTAAAAGATTCGACACTCGAGGATTGTAAATGAACGTTTGATCCAATACTAAATATATACATTCTCTCCCTAAAAATTAAACTGTTTTCAGTAAAACAAGAGAAAAGCTGTCAATGTTCCTTTGGAAAACTTAATTACATGTAAAAATGGGAAAATCGGGGTAGGAGGTGAAGTGGCTGTTCAGCCTCTCATCAATTAAAACCAAAACGATATAAGCACAGACATGATCATAATTAATGGTAATTAATGGTAATTTATGGTAATTTATGGTAATTTATCTAACGGGGATCAGTGGGATACTTGCAATCAGCGACAATCGTACCCAATCACTTACATCTAATTTTCCTGTAACGTTTACAGTGTATAATGTTATTGTTAATTATACGAAGGATTAGGGGTCATTACGGTATGAGTATACTAATTAAAACAATGCACCAAATCAATATTTGAATATTGGAAATAATTTAATTTGTCATTTATATTCATTTCCCCTTCTGTGAACTTAACGTGACTGTTAACTACTGCGTACACTTGGATGTAGGTGTAAGCATACCTGTTTGGAATCAGAAATCGAAATTGATTGCTAGTATCTTTTTATCTGCTTCTTTTATAAATCGATTATTTATCTTTTTTGTCTTCTAGCTTCGCCCTTTTTATGCACAGGAACATTACTTCACAACTATGTAATGATGTATTGTAATATCATTTTCATGGTATTTTCATGTATTATTGCAACCGAGCGTTCGCTGAATTATCGCATTATTACATATATGATTTTGACTATTGGACATATACATGGAAATACATAATCTTGCCGAAATATATGACCTGAATAAAATGTGTCAAATAGGGTTAGATACGCATGACACCTACTTTTTTTTTTTACACTTTACAGTTTTACGACAAGAAATAGCGTTTCCGATTACATACAAATACATGTAGTGTTTTAAATAAAGTAACAAACCATACACTTCCACTTCACAAAGTTCATTGTATGCGTCATCACTATAATCAGGTGGGAGAGGAAAGTGAGTTCTGATGTTGTAGTAGATAACATATTGCCCATGCATCAGACAGATCATGTTTAAAGAATCAGGAATTGTGTCCTTTGTATAGTTGGTATCCTTGAAACATAGCATGTCGTCTTCCTTGTGTGTCGTGTTCGATAAGTAAACAGCGAATCCTAGAAATCTTGTGTTAAAACCATTTTCTTGACCTAAATTATAAAAAAAGAAAATGCATATATAAATGTAATATATCAAAGTTACTTTTATTGAACAAACAGTTTGTTTAAAAATTGTTTACAGTAAATATAGCAGTAGGAAAATACAGTGTGTAAAATGAAGTAGTTCTGTGAAGAATATTGAATAAATGAATTACTCCATTCAATTAAATCGTCTGTCCTGTACTGTATATAGATATGATGTATACTGAGTACTCCTTCAAGATCTACCCGCCATTCTGCTGTTGTGTATTTATTTGCTGATATCGTACACTGTCCCCCGAAGGCGGATAGATTATATTGCCTTCCATCTACTGCAAGGTCTGCTCCCCATGACCGAAGGGGGTAGGGGTGCTGCTGCCATGCTGGTTTGTTCAGAGCAATATTTTCTTGAAATAAATCAAAACTGCGATGATTGGTGAAACAGACAAGTTAAGTCAGTTCCAATGACTTCCTGTTAAAATGTAGTTACGTTTAAATTCCTAAACGTATTATATGGTCATAACTTACAAGACTTTGTGTTTTATTGATAAACCAAACGTTTAGATGGATACCTTACAAGATCTCCTCAAAGTAGTCTGTTAAATCAAAATGAATAAAACAACAAGTATTTATTTTTAATGTTTAGATAAGTTAAACAGGAAGTGTATTGCACAATTAGAGAAAGCAGAAGCTAAAATCTTAAAAGGGGTGCCAATGGATTGCTTTCTCAAAAACAAGCTTAAAAGTACTGCATATGCATAACAGTATAAACTTTTGTCCAGCAATTTGAATGTTCTTCACTTTTTATGGTTTTAAGGCAATTCGATCTAGCATGTTCTGATACACAGAGGGCGTCTAAAACTCATGTCAGTTCCATCATATTGTACGATGTCTATATACAATATGACCGAGTTTTACAATTTTATTTTTTTAAGTGAAAAGCAATGCTAACATGAGTCGACCAGAACGAAAAAAAAGAAAATATTAATGATTACCCATTTCGTTAAGAAAATGGCCATGCATGTATCAGGAATATTACAACTTTTGTTCAACAAACCTTGTTAAACAACATAGTTCTAATTAGGACAGGTTGAATCAATACAATGCATTCCATCTCTTACTTAGTTTGTCGAGCACGGTGAGAAACGCGAAATTTTATTTGACGACAGAAATAATGAACATCAACTTAAGCTAGGAAACCTGCTAGGAAACATACAGGTATTTGGTTTTTAATGATTTTTTCTAGAATGTTGAAGTTTATCCAACTACAAAAATGAGAACTAATGAATGATTATTTTATAATAAAAAGTATTTTCATTTATTAGAATTAAAAATCATCTCATATATGATTTCTGTTGTTTTGTGAGTAAAACTGAATGAGCGTTAGAAATATGGTACAGTTCCGATCAATCATATTTTTTTTTTTTACAAAGAAAAGGTTTAAATCAATGTAAACGATTGAAGAAATAAAGTTAGTTAACTTACCATAGGAACTCACTGCCCAAAAAAGTTTGCTCAAAAACAGAATCCTAAACATTTACGTTCAGTTATGTCCATGCACTAGGAAGTAAAAGAAGTCTATCAATCTACAAAAAAAAAAGAGAAAAAAAAAAGACCTACATATAATATGTTAATTATTCGTATTCATTTTAAATTGCTTTGTAAACAAATTGCAGTAAAGGTCTGGTTAAATCCAAGCATAACGTTAAACAAGCATACAAGGGCAAGCCGATATCATATTCGGTTTGTTTATTTTGCTTTATAATGTACTTTTAATTTACCGGCTGCTATCTTTTAAACTTATACTTCAGACACAAGCAAAGCGTGAAATGAAGTGGGTTATGTAATGACATATTGAAATTACAATGAAGGAAGTTTGCAAATTGAGTGTTTTATTACAATATATATTTGCGCTGCCTTTACACCTAGCAAATAAAAAAAATTATCGCAGCACATAAATATTCATTTGTGATAATTATCAAGTTGAATTAAATATTTATTTTATATAACGAAAGTTCCTTTAGAAATGAATTAACCTGTGCGAAACCTATCACTAGACGCATTTGTCCTCCAAAAATACAAGTTTTAACCCTTACAATGGGAATGGATTTATAAAATTCCCAATGCTTGTTGTGAACTTTGAAATATCAATTATATTGTAGACCAATAATCTCAGCGGTATTCTTAATTTTAAATTGACGCAGACACAAGTCCAAATAATGTTCGCCCGAATGCTCTCTTATGTGTCTCAATGATGATCAAAAGATTTATTCTTAAAACCTATGCAATATCCATAGTAAGCCCATATTTGCCTTATTGAACTGTAACATTTTAACACTCAGTGCGTCTCAAACACTGTGGAGCGTATGTTCTTAAAAAATAATCATTTCAATAACAGAACAACGATTAATATGAATCGATTAGGTAGATATATTCCACATAACTTCTTTTCATGGTAGGTGCATACTGTATTTCATCTTTTTAAGATCATGATAAACTATGCATTCGATGATCAACAGATATTTTTCTTCGTCAATCAGCAACTATCACCCGAACAAGAATGAAGTAAACATGTTGTTTTTGTTTACAGATAAAAATTAATACCAAAATTGTCCGTTGAGGAAAATAAAATCAAAGTCAGTACATGTTAATTATTCTTCCAATGTATTCAAAATAGTGATATAGTTGCATAAAATTGAAACATTACATATGTTTACAATCAGTAGTATTAAGCTAAAGTTGATATCCGCAGCGTAGTCAACGCTTAAACTAAAAAATGAAATGTGATATCACAAGGGTGTCATGTCAATGCCTTTAGTAATAAAAAAGTAAATTAGTTATTAGTTATTGATTTAAAAATTAGTAATAAATATAGTTATTAGTAATCAATTTAGTAATTAGTTATTAATTTGGTAATTAAATAGTATTTGACACGATTATTAGGATAAATTGTATTTAAACGGAAAATCAAGGGATTTAGCTAATCAATGACGTACTTGTATGATTCTGCGGTTTACTGAAATATAATAAAGGTTCATGTGAGATTTACAAAGATAGTTCATTTTGTTTTAATTATGATAGTACGGTACATTGGGTATTAAGTGTAGTTAAAGTACAGTTAAGTCAGTTTTTGTTCTGTTTGTTTTCATTTTTATTTTATATTTGTTTGTTTGTTTGGTATTTTGGGTTTTATTTGTTCTTTTGTTTTTAGTTTGGTTTTAGTTTTTTGTTTGTTTGTTTGTTTACTTTTTTCAGGGTGGTGGGTGGGTAAGCCAAAACTCTGGTAGATTTAGGCCTTTAAAGTAAACATTTAGTTTTGCAGGTAAAATGTTTGTGCAGTCCACCCAATTTCATCCAGTAAGAACGTATTGTAAAGTTTTAAACAGAAGTAAGCAATACTTTTATATAAACTAAGCCAGTACAAGGCAGTAGAAGTTGACTTACTTGACTTATGAAGGATGCAAAAAATACCTACGTTAACCCTTTCAACGCCGATAGTCAGTAACGTCTATAACGTCATCTTGACATACAGTGACGTAAACGTTATGTAACATGGTAAAATGCGACGTCGAATTGCAACGTAAAAAGACGCACCTGCTCATTTCATACACATATGCACAACAATAATTTGTCTCTTACTCTACCGAAAGTAAACATTAAATATATAGAATATTCTCATTAAACGTATTTCTATGTCTACCGCATTTACTGTAAGTAAAACAAAATCTTATCCGTTAGTTTACTTACAATTCTTTAATGTGAACATGGAAAAAAGTCTTTGAAATGAAAGTATAACGTATATTACATTTGTATTTCGTTGAATTCTTTCAGATTTTTTTAATTCTAAATGCAGTTAAAATCAATCATATCATGGATGCAGAATTTTACAATTACAACATTAAAACATAGGGTCGTTGTTTTCAATAATCATTCTCTCTCTCTCTCTCTCTCTCTCTCTCTCTCTCTCTCTCTCTCTCTCTCTCTCTCTCTCTCTCTCTCTGTGAATACTTCGCTTTCTCTCTCCTTTTGATTCTCCACTTTACACAGTCCCTTTATTTCTCTTTCGCTATTTCGATCATTTGAAATTAAAGCGAGTGTGGTACAGCCTAAAGCAGCGGTCGACAAACAGTCCTGACACCACCACTTGATGCGTGTTTTATTAAAAAACCGTCATTTCCAGCACACACCACGCATATCTTCCTTTTCCCGTCTGGAATGACGGAAGGAAAATGTCCCTCTGTGAGCCTCGCTAAAGTTCTGTGCTGTACAGGTATCAGCCTCATCTGCCTCTTTCTGCTACCCGGTATGTATCCCCCTATCAATTCTTGGCAGATTTGCTGATGGAATTTTAGATGGTTCATTTTTGGCTTAACCAGGAATGTGTCGCGGTAGCAAATGAATGCGTAAACTGAAAAACAATTATGAAATGTTTAAGGTGGTATAAGACACCTCCATATTTTGACATACTTCCTACAGAAATAAAAAATAAAATGAAGTAAAATTATTTTCTTTCCCAAAATCATTACCTAACTAGCGCAATGAGTCAGCGCACTAACTACGATTCTGTACAATTCATAAGTTGGAATCCCGCTGTGGTTTTTTTTTTTTTTAATTTTCATTTAGATTTTTTCTTAATCTTTCATAAGTTTACTTATATGCATGCGATTCGTAGTGTACCATAAACACCTAAACAGTCTAATTTAAGTTAAAATTTGAGAGTAGCTCCACATTTTCAGACTTTTGAGCTGGGGTTCAAACTGAAGAATTAATTTGTCTCCGAGATCGACTCCTCCCATTGTGTGGTTGTATTTTTCAACAACTGGTATAGAGATGTCTCGTCCTTTTCCATTTGTTGTCTGTTCAAATCTGTTGGAAATAATATTTTTCATTAGAATTAAATATATTGTAGAGAAAGGGAGATGTATCTAAATTTGTTTGATACCTTATAAAAAAAAATATGTGATCAACATATGCTAGTAAATACGGAGCAAAATGAAGAGTTGATTGTATGTAAAACGATGCCACGGAGAATTAAATCTGAATTCGTACCTTGGCGAACCAGTTGTTGTCAGTAATGAAACCCCAAAGAATTGCCTTGAATCCACCCTGTGTTTTCACGCGAATCTCTCCCTTTTGAATTGGTGTGGTTTTGAGACTGGAAGGCATCCCCTTTCGAGTTTTGATGACCGTGCCGGTACTTTGAGTCCCCTTATCTAGAAGGTCGTAGACAAGAGCAGGACTTGTAAATAAGCTGTCATAAGTGACGTGGTGGTCCTTGTAAAAATGAGGTTCCATCAGATCCATCACTGTATGATAACCCTAGGGGAAATTCTTTATTAGTATAAGTCAGGCACGGTCTATATCATTTCAATAAATAGTAAATATACATTATGGTAGACTGTGGATGTATTCGCTTTTATCTCGTACATAGTGGTATGCTGGTAACATATGTTCAACAAATGTTACTCGAAACACATGTTAAACATATGTTGCAATTTTACTTGTGTACTTTTCTTAAAAACATTTTTTGATTCTCGTAATATATATATATATATATATATATATATATATATATATATATATATATATATATATATATATATATATATATAACTTAAATGAATAAAAACACTAAGTCATAGTAAAACATAAGCGCTTTCATTTTCATCTTCAGATGTTTTACAAGTAACCAAGGTAACGACGTCATTGTGACGTCATTATACCGTGATCAAAGTCGCTAGTGTTGACGTCACAATTTGCGGTTTTTTTTAAGCATTACAAATATTAAATATATAAAAAACAATGTAATTTAACACAAACTCAAGTTAAAATGGTGCATGGATGTTACAATAAACTGTTCAATTTAGGTTTGAATGTTCTTATAAAAATGATTTTCTTTTTCTCGTCTTTCAATAGTATTAGACTCGCATATTTTATAAAAGGCGAAAACAGTAAAAGATTTCTTTCCACATACGTCCAGATGTTCAATGAGTTTTTTTTTTACGATATTCCGGTGCATTAACTTGCTGTTTATGTATCCGGATTCATTACCCTTATGAATTTACTGTTTCCCAAATATAAAGATCTCCACAACCAGAGCATGTGATTACATAAATTAAATTTCTTGTATGAGATGATATGTAATTGTTGATGGTAAACTCTTTTCCACATCAGTTGAATTTCTGTCCTGTTTTGATAAACGGGCAGGTACCACACAGTGGATCTTGGCATTTGGTTATTTTGAATCTGTTCTTTTTTTGTAAAATTTGACTTAGTAAGAATTCTTCTTGCTAGATTCTTTGGTTGTCTTTTACTGTTCATAAATTTCTGTTTTTCAAATATTTCTAAAAAGGTTTTATCCGTCTTCAAGACTTTGTTGAGATGTTTAACTGTAGGAGTTATGTTTGGATTTCTCGAGTTATATATTGTTACTAATGGGATTATGGATGGGTTTTGTTCCGTTGAATGGGGTTAAGTAAATCTTTTCTATCTAACTTCTTACATTTCTCAATGGCGTAATCGATAATTTTGTCTGGATTATTTCGTTTCCTCCGGAACTGTTTCAGTTGATGTAATCTCTGTATTTTCACAGGCTCACTGTTAACGATGGTACATATCTTTCTTACTAAATTATGAGGTATGGCTCTTTTCATATGTCGTGCATGACACGAGTTAAAATGTAAATACTGATGTGTAACATTGGGTTTGTGATAAATATCGGTCATGATGACTCAACTTCGTGCCTTGTCTGCAAATGTGATTTATACCTTAAAATCCTAGTTTATCCTAAGGGTAAGTTCAAATCAATGGAAGAGCCACTGTAACAGCTACAAGTGTGTGTGTATATATATATATATATATATATATATATATATATATATATATATATATATATACTATTCGGCTAGTTCTTTGAAATGGCCCATAAGCGCATTTATTTCATTCATTTTCTAAACTATGGTTTTCTAACAATAAATGTATTTTCCTGTTCCGAGCTTCTCTATCTTGCACAATTTAAACATTGATGATCGGTATGAGATAAAGCGCGCTATTGTTAAAAAAACACAACTCTTGCATGGCTTACCTCCCTTTGCTTTGGAACTTATTGCTGTTTGGCGCTTTTTTTGTTTGTTTTTTTTTTTATTTTATTTTTTCAGCATTAAGTTAGAAGTTTCCCGACTTGAAACATAATGCTTTAAGTTATTCATTTCTTTTTATATCGCAAAATTGTATACATACAAACCTAGATAACATTGATTTTACGATTCAAAATTTCAGGAGGCTGATACACTGCTATGTAGGTAAAGCATATCAGTGTAAATTATGTTGGACATGTAGAACCGTTTGGTAGCTTTTTAGCGATTTTTAAGGAATAAGGAATCCTTCTTTGAGTATTATGAGGTGATAATTTCGGTCGGGGCGTGGTCAAATCCAATAAAGCCTGATGGGCTTTATGACCACGTTACGGTCCAAATTATCACTTCATGATATTCAAAAAAGGATCCGCATTAAAATAGATGAAATGTAACAATTTTTGGTAAACAACGTTTTCTGTAACCGTACTATTACGGAGTTTGATTCCTCAGTATAACCAAAACTTCTTGGGGATCAATCTTATAAACTATAGACATATAGAAAAACTTCTTAACCAAATGTCGTTGCATTTGATACACATTAATGTGGATTTATATAAAAAATTTCAAATCAAAAATTTTTATTTTTTGCACTTTGAATTTATATCCTCTTTGGGCTATAATATTCCAAACGGGCTATTATATCCCATTTGTGGGATTGGTCCCAACTTGTTTAAATGTGAATGTAGACATATATTAAATATGATATTGTTCAATGACGAATGACGACGAATGATTTAATCATATATGATAACACTTCTCTAATGTTTATTCAGCTTGAAAAAGCACTGTAAATTTCGATACAGCTGGTCAATGAAGTTTGTCAAAATCTATCTATATGTGAAAGGAGTATATTGTACCTCACTTTGCTCGTATGTAATTTGAAAAAACAAAAAAAACAAAAACAAAAACAAAATCCAATTGGTATTCCCCATTAAAAACTGATGTTGTTTACTTGGTGTGAACTCACTTAATCTTTCTTAGTGTTGCTTGCGCGTCACGTGACATACATTTAAATAAGGGTATTCGAGGTGACTATATATGAAATTAACCTTAACATATTATTTGTCAGATGTGCTTTTAACAACTGTTATTACAGATCACCAAGTTTTTTTTCTCAATAGCAGATATTTTAGCAATAACAAATGCCACATGATATGTAAACAATTCTGGTATGTTCTGCCAAATTACCACATATACACATCCTTTTTTTTTACTACATTCCACTCATTCTATTAATTCCTATTCATTAAAAGAACATGGTCACAAACCAGAACGAAATTTGATTTTACAGGGTCTAGAAAATTATCGATAATGCATCAGTCATACAAAACGTTCAACGCTTTTAGTACTAATGAGGATGAAAATTCTCAAAATCATGAACTGAAGTATATTTTCTGTTTACAGACTTATTTTAGAGGGTGGTACATGTAGTTCAATAATTGCCTTTATGAAGGTATTTCCATTTGACCGTTTTTCCCATTTGTCTGCTGATTTATAATACCCAAAAGTGGCAAGCAATACATAAATTTATTGTGGTCTTAAAGGGCTGCCTTAAACGTTGCTGCGTAAAATATTTTTTAATTCGTTACAGGAAGGACACATTTAATGTAATTTCGTAGCATGAACATACAATTATAGAAATGTCTTTACATACAGAACTTTAAAATCATTCTGTTAAAATAAATAATTCAGTTATTAGAAATACCCTCAACAAAATCTATTTACATACATATACAATTAAAACAATGCATGAATTGAAAATTTCAAAGTAAATTTTAAATAAAATAGTAACTAAGCTTATTTACCATACGCTGATCCTAAACTGACCAATATAGAAAGTAAAAACAGAATAAATCCCTGTCCATTTGAATGATTGTGGTGGATATATTTACAAATTGATCCAGAAAGTAAATTCGAAATTATGAAACTGTCTGTAGATTGTGGTATATTTTTTTTTTATGACAATTACATTTAAATGTCTTTTGTAGAGTATTGCATATCAGTGTATTGGGTGTGGTTTAAGGATTACGTTTATTCTGAATGAAAAAAAAAATACACTTATGATTATAAAAGAAAACATCTATTGTGCGTTATAGGCCTGTTATTGTAGTGCTATTTTTCAATTTCAAAAAAATAGGTCAAAGACGAACTTTTTAGTTAATTGCCATAGAATATGTTTTTGAAATCTTAAGAAAAATCCCTATAAAAAATTACACTATGATTGAGATTTTCTTAATTGTGATAATAATACAAATTGCCAAACTATTTTAAATATGAAATCCAGTTTATGAATGGCAGTAGCTCTAAGTAGATACAAAGCACTAAGTTTTCATTGAGAATTATTATAAATATTCCACTCCGAATTTCCTCTATTAGTTTTCAAAAACGCAACCATTTTTGATTCAATTTCACAAAAAAATGAATGATGATAATACTAAAATATTTGTAGTATTAAGCTAATCATATTGACCTTATTCTGCTGGCATAAAATTTATATGAGGTCAAGGATCAAAATTTCACATACATGTATTGTGTCTTTTAATGTATGGTGTCTTTTACCGATTATCTGAATGAAAAAGAGAAATAAAATCAACAGAAAATATGTAAAATTGTGTTGACTAACAAATAACATCTTCACTTTTCATTTTATAGTACGGCCAAAAATATTCTAGTGAAAAACAAAACCTAAAAAAAATTGTCCGAATTTCCTCTGTTTTGCCAAATGTACAATTTTGTTTGAACCTAATTCCATAATATAGTAAAAATGTCGAATGTTATCTCGATAATAATTCGTTTTTTTATTAATAATGTTTGTGTTTAGAACATATTATACTCATAACATAGAACTTTATAACAATCCCAATTTGAGAACTCAAACCCTGAGTGAACAACGTCCTAAATTCAACATAAACGAGAGGACAATGAACAGTCAAAATAAAACGACAGCTGGTATTACATTTCTTACGTTATGTCTTTATGATGCTGATAAGAAGTGGCCATGCTAAATTTCATTTTTTAAAAGATGTTTTGTCTGATAAAAACCTACTCCTATGACTGTGGTCAAGAGCTTCCTGATAAATGTGAGCAAACTTGCATATTGTTTGCACAGTTTTCGGACAAGTTAGTAATATAAATTCATCATTTAGTTGCGAAAAGACAAAGTCTAATTTTTCCTTAATTATTCTTAATTATTTCGTTTGTTTGCTTTTGGATGTCATACAAAGTTGTGTCACTGTGCGTTTTCTGCATTTTAAAAGCAGACCAATATTTTAAGTCATACCCAATATTTATTGAAAAAATATAAAGTGTGTCTGAATCACGTTTTGTTAAGACATTTAAAAATGAAATCATTGTGAAGCTCAGATACATAAATTGCATTAGACTGTCGTTTTTCAAAAGCATTATGTACTTGCCTACTCTTCACAAAATATTTTCAAGAGCTAGTTTCCAGAAGACAGTAACCATCAACTACTATCAATTTGAGTGAGTATTCTTTTCCGCTCTTAAGCTTTACTATGACACGACGTCCAAATAACAAAATCCAGAAAATAGTCTGGAACACATGTGCCAATTTGTTTTTTTCATTCAGCCTTTTTACTTCTTACTAATAAACCTTTATCGTGCAACATAAAAATATGTTATACTATGGGAAATATATCTTCATACCAATAACCTCATTGCATTCTCTCCGCCATTACTACACAGGTCTTAAACGAAGTCAAAACTTAAGATGTTTCTGCAAAGCGGTAAAGCTTTTTTTGTATCCAACCATAGCCTTTGGATATAATCGACCTGTACCTAGTTGGGGCTAAAGAAGAAAATTAAAACACAAACTCCAAAATATCATGACCTTTAAATGACAATATTACCCCGTAATTGGAGAATTATTTCAAACATATGTAAAAGTTTATAAAATATGTAATATTATGATGTGCGTTGTACTTGAGTACGTATTATTATTGAGACTTTCTCAGTTTAATCTCATTATATTTTTTAAATTAGCGCATTTTGCACAACATCTTGTCCACACATTTTAAGTATCTGCAGATGTAAATGATAAAGACTATTACAGATAAATGTTTGGTTTAAGATGCGAAAATTGATGATCTTAAGATGAATTAAAATTTGTTTTTTTAATCGATGACTTACATTCCTGCTTGCAATAAGCCTGGTTTTTTTTTAATTCTCTTTTTATAAATACCAAGTAAAGCTATTATTTTAAATATATTTATAATATGCAGCATTTTAATGTTAAAGAACAGAAATACAAGTAAGTTGATTTTGTGCTGATCCCTTGAGTAACACAAACTATACGTAAACTGGAACGAAGTTAACTGTGTACAATTTAAAATATGGTTAAATCTTTTATGCATAAATATCAAAATTTCTCATAATAATCCTTATTCAAAATATGCTTATTTATATGACGTCATTTACTGCTTTAGTTGCAGGAATATTTCTGCTTAATGCATTGAATAGATAAACAAAGTTGGGCTAAAAAAGATACAATACGGAGCAAATCGATTTGTTTGTGTAAAATGTGAAAATAATATGGTGTCTATTAGCTATCACTTTGCATCAGCATTTCACCAACACAATCAATTGTCAGACAATTGTTATAATCGTAAACCCATCCATTTGGGTTTCAGATAATATTGTCAAGTAAGTGTATCGTATAGGGACACCTGGTTGATTTCTCCAAGCTCCTGATACGCGGTGTTGTCATCACGTAGGCCAAGATGGTACGTAGGTTTAGTAGAAGGCTGGGCGTGTTGTGGATCCTTACCAAATCTACGTAAATGTGTATCGTTATTTTCTTGGTTCGTTTGTTGACTACAAATATTGTTTCTTAGTTGTCTGGGGAAGAAAAATGAATCAGCATCAACCATTTTTGGTAAAAAAAAAAATCACAGTTATCAGTTAATCATATTGATAAACCAGTTAATTGTTCAGTTAAATGGATGTTTAATTACCTACCTAATTATGAAAAACGCATTAAGCAGCCCACTAAGGATTAGGAAAGTCACACAGACATACAGCACTGTGGAATTTAATTGCTTTGACTCAACATCCATAGTAGCGGACTCAAATGCTAAGATTTGTTTTATATTTTGATTTAAAATGCAAATCAAAAGATTATGTATTATAAACCGACATAATCCTTCATATGAATCAAACATTGATACCTTGGTCATAACGTTCACCCTGAAAACCAACGTCACATCCACGTGTACATAGACCGGTCACGTGATGACACTGTTCTCCATACAAGTAGAGGCAGTTTCCGCATGGTAACGAACACCCTTGCCCATAGGTATTGTTACCGCAAGCTAAGAGTATATAAAAGATTTTCATACAGTACGAGTATAAGGAAAAGTGTACCTATGTATATCTTGCGAAATTAATTGTTCAAAGCTGTGTATGAAAAGTTCTTAGATATATAGTCACGGGTTGTTGGATTTTTTCATGATATAGGAAGTTGAAAAAAAAAATGGTGTTTCCCTTAGTATCTTGTATGATGGCTTTTGGCTCATTACATTCATATTTTATTATTTTGCTCTTATGTAAGACAATTACCTTGTGTGCAATCACTCCCTTTATAACCGCTATCACATCCGTTCAGACAAGTACCATTTATGAAATGACATTGTCCTTTGTTTAGGCAGAATCCACACGATTGATTACAGTGTAGACCATATCGTCCTTCATTTCACTCTGTAAGATTAATACATATGTGCATTTCTATACTTAATCAACTATAAGAGCACTATAAGAAAAACAAAACATTAATGCGTTACGTGTATCGCAGGTGGTGCCTTTCCATCCCACTTGGCATCCTCCCTTACATTGTCCTGTCACCCTATCACATCGATATGGAACTCCACAGTTGACGTTACATTCTTCCTGACAGTTGAAACCATAACGACCTTCAGGACAAGCTATTCAGATGACAAATTAAATCGGTGTAAGAAAAATTATTCATATTGTCAGTTTTAATGACACTTTACGCCATATTTTTGGCATGTTGTTCGAATTTCTTAGCTTGAAAAATGAATGTTTGAAAACAAAATTAATAAACTTAACACAAATTATGAATTTAAAAAAAATCAAGTTTTGAATAAATTAAGGACAGTTTAATCATACAGGTACCAAACAAAATTCTTCTAGAGCAATTATTTAACTCATTAATAGAAAACTGTCTTGGATCAAGATCAAATGCATTTGTTTTAGATTAGTTTCTACATGTAATATAAACTACCGAGCTCAGCAATGTTTTGTAAAATATTTCATTTGAAATACCGAGGTATTTTTATATAATTTTCCACGCAAAAGATGAATCATTTCATTTTAAACTTTTGCATGAAACCGTAGCATTTAATTTACTTACCCTTGTCACACCTGACACTATACCACCCACTATTACATCCGTTCAGACAGCTTCCATTCCCTGTATGACACGGTTCATTATTTTTACAGTTTCCACAAAGTTGAAGACATTCTAAGCCGTATGTTTTGCCATTGCATTCTGTAGTTCAAAAGAAAATGGTTAGTTTTTCAGTACTGTTTTGACGATGTCATATTTTAGTCATGCATTGTTGATGACATTTCGTAATTCTTTGTTATTAGTTTTGTGATTCTAATGATCTTAGTTTTGTGATTTTAATGGTATTCCTAAAGTACTCATCTTTACAAAAATCTGTTAGATAAATTATGACGGCAATATATCATCACTTACGTTCATTACAATTTCGACCTGTGAATCCAGCAACACAACCCAGACACGTCCCATCCACAGTGTTACAGTGACGTTCCTGACAGTTCTGTGGACACGGTAAAGAACAGTCTTCTCCGTAAAATCCTGGTGTGGGACAACCTTTTAATGTACATGTTTAAGAGAGATATTTAAACAATTTCAAGAACTATATTCAACATTGAGTTTTATAATATTTGAACGTTTTCTTACAGACATGTGGTTCATTTTCAATGTCATTTACAACATAATTTCAAATCATAATTCATATTTATTCGTACATATTCATACCATACTCATTGACAGTCTAATACAGACAACTATATGAATGAAAAAATGACAATAACAAACCGTCAACCATCTCAAAAATCCATAAAACGAAATACAAATTCAAAGCAGAGCAACACGGACCTCCAAAATGATAGAGGTAGGATCAGGTGCCTAGGAGGAGTGAGCATCCTCTGCTGACCGGTCACACCCGCCATGTGCTCTTTGTCGTAATTGGGGGAAAACAACCCTGAAAAGTCCGTAGACAATTAGGTGATAAATTATTGTCTAACAATTAGTATGAACGTGCTCCAAATTAACAAAATCATTCCGTTGATGATAAAAACATAAATGAAATAACAAACACTTAACCATATATTGGAAAGAAGTAATCATATGATGAAAAACATGGATAATACATGGAATAAATATATATTTTATACCTAAGTTTCGTTAAATAGGGGTCTTTTCACCCATTATCATTCAGTCGTGATTCTATGATTTGTTTTAGCGTCAGTTAATAATAACAACAGTTCCCTGCTTAAATCGGACTAGCAGTTTACTGTTAAATGCACATGTCTTCCCATTTAACTCTATTACGAGAGCCACCACGACAAACATATTTAATGACTATGTATATATGTACTGCTGACACACTAATTACGGATATGCAACATTTAACTTCTAACCTCGGTACACCCTCAATCAAAATACAATCGAGTGACGTCCTTATAGTCTTCACATTGATAGGAGATAATCTTTCGGCGTCAGTGAATTTTGCCCAACGGTTGTAATAGTTTCAGGCAAAACAAATGTATAGCATCCTAAACCGGGTTTTGTAATAATTTCAGGCATGTCAAGAACGATTTAAGTCTGTATCAACACAGAAAATATTAATACATCACTGTGTATTGATTGAAAAACATACCATAAACTTCTACTTCACAAAGCTCGTTGAATGCGTACTGGTTATACTCATCAGGATATGGAGGGTTATCTCTGTCATTGTAGTAGATGACATATCTTCCGTGAGAAATACAAGTTATATTTGTCGGATTGGGTATTGTGGCTCTAGTATAGTTTGTGTCCTTAAAACAAAGAACTCCATCATCTTTATTGGTAGAGTTTGATATGTAGACTGCGTATCCAAGGAATCTAGCAGTATAGCCATTAATCGCATCTGAAATTAAAAACAAAATTCCAATTTTTATGTGCATATATCTATGACTTGATGTCTAGCGTACAACCTAATACAAGTCGTTTAAATCTATCACTGGAAAAAGGTAATATTGTATTGAACTGTTGGAACCTGCATTACCCCATACTTTATTTTCCGTTCTTTACTGTATAAAGATACTGTGAATACTAAGTACATCTCCGAGATCTACCCGCCATACTGCTGTTGTTTGATTGTTTGCTGATACTGTACACAGTAATCCATTAACAGACAAGTCAGATTTCCGTCCGTCCACAGCACGCTCTGCTCCCCATTGTCTATCAAGATAAGGATGCTGCTCCCATGCAGACTTGTTCAGTGCTAAATTTTCTAAAAATTTCGAAATATAGATTTTTCGAAAAATTATCAACATATGAATAATATTAAAATTTATAAGATATAATTGAACGTTAAAGATATAAACACAATTTTTTTTATATCAAAAATGCAATTCTTTTAGAAAGTAGCTCGAGCAAATGTAAGGTATACATGTTGGTTTTAGAAATATTGGTGTTTTTGTTTTTGCTTTTACAGGAGAACATAGATGATTTATCATTTCTTTTTTGATAGCAGTTATCTACGCATATTCACAGTGTCAATGTGGTTGTTTTTTAAACTTCCTTTTAATGTAAAAAGTATAGGACACGTAACATTAACGTATAGAAAATATCACTGTTATACGGGGGGGGGGGGGTGAGGGGGTGGCCATCTATTTGGGGGGGGGGGGGGGTGGTTTGGGGTAAGCATTAGATGTTGAGGGAGGGATCTGTCTGTTAACCTGAGCAAAAAAAAAATTAACACTACAATGTAAATTGTTAATACATAATCATTTGGGTATATCCCTCCAACTATTTTTAGAATCGGTAGGACAACAAAGTAGTGCCTTTAAGCAAAATAGTTCCTATACTTGCAGAGTGGATATTCATTTATTGGGACATTTTAAATCAGAATGCTTGACACCTGTCAGAAAAGAGGATTTGCAATTTTAAAAGCAATTGTCAAAATCGAATTATCATTTGAAGGAAAGAATTGAAATTGTTTGAAGTACACCCTTTTCAAAACTGTGAAATTCCCTACTTTTACTTTCATTTTCAGAGTTTTTCAATACAGACGCATTTTGCGGGAAAACGAATCTGACTTCACACCACGAAATTTTAACAGGGGAGAGACAATTTGATGAGCTTTCATTCAAGAGGTCCCTCGTTGCTGAACGAAAATTAGGGCCGGAGCTATGAACCCGAACGTTAACATTACTGCCTATGGAAAATGCATTAGTGGACTATACCCATTTGTTTAATATACATGCAATGAAATGAATATTATCTTTTGACATATGAAATGAATAAATAATTAAGTGAAATAAATATATCTTACCATATGCTCCCCCTAAATTGATCACCACAGTGAATACAGGGAAGAATAAAGCTGACTCCATCACAATGTGTGTACATCCTATGGTGATAATCCAGGAAGTGAAAACGGGCAAAAGAAACATGCTAAGATGATTAAAAACTATTTAGGAATATTAAGCATGTATATTATTCACGACATACATTTAAATAAAATACATCGTATTTTTCATTTATATCTGACAATAGAATAATTGGTTGCTGACTTTGAGAGACAGAACATACATATCAGGATGAACATTAGAATATATTTATACATAATTAGACTGTTAATACATGTATATCAATATTTGCAAAGTATATTAAATCGCATTGACTCAGTGAAAGATGAGTTTGTCTTCCAATCAACTGGAAGTCTAAGCATGTAAATATAATAAGTTGGTATTAATCTTAAATGACTGGTGCGCAAACAAGTGTGATATAACAGTATTTGTGACAATGTTTAACGGTGATTTTACGACCATACATTCGTGATTAATATAACAAAACTAGATCCGTCAAACCTTAAATGTATTTTAAAATTCATTTATCATTCAAAACATGTATAGTAATTTAATATATGATACAAAATAGATCACAAAAACAATACCAAAACTGAACAGCTGGGTAAAATCTGAAGAAAAAAAAACCTCAATCAAACCAAAAGCTTGGATACATTGCGTGGATCAGTAATATATAATTACACTTTGTTGCGCTTCATACATCAATATACACCAATCAATATTATTTGATTCAATCAGTATAGTTACTTGATACGTCAAGGTATGCTGATTTGAAGTTGTCAACAAATTATCGACAAGCAAACTGCAATAATGTAACTCTCTCCGATTTTTTTTCAATCTGGCGTTTTCTAGAGAGGGCTACAATTCCATAGATTCTGCGTAATGATATAACTTTAATTCTTTAAATGTGGTGCACTTCGGTCTGAAAACATCGTTTCTATGTTAGATTTCCTTTAGATAAAATGATATTATCAACTTTAGCTTGAACAAACTAACCGCATATGAATCAAAACCAAATAAAACACACCGGCATATTTACCAATAGTCTTTTCCAGCAGCCATGACAGTTCTCGGATGATTTTATGGGATTTACACTTGGAGTTTAGATGGGTTGGTTATCGAAAATACCATTGTAAATAAGCAGTTTAACATCGTTCTATTACTAAAACCTTATTACAGAAAAAAAATGTATAGTGGGAAATTCATAGTTACCCTGTTATTTATGTTCAAATAGGGAAATTTCTATTTTTACTTCAAGATCCGTTCCGGAATTTTAATGGGCTGTCCCAAAATAAAACCGATCATAGTCAATAAACTGGACGGACAAATTCAACATCCACGAAAATTAACCGATACATTTATAATACGTAATATTTTTGGTTTAATTTATGTATGCTCTACACAACTTAATGATTGAGTTTAGGTATTGAATGCAAATTTTATTGTCATCTATGTACGATTTGAGCCTAAAATATTACAGGAGTAGATTACTCCTGTATTACCAACATTGCGGATGTCCTATGGAGTTGTAGCTTCATCTTCCTCAAAAAAGGAGAGGCTACATTATTGCAGCTATCAACAAACGGAGATGATATTATTCAAACATTTTTACCATATTTTTCAATATCAATGTCAAGATCAACAAAGATCGATTAATTGATCTGCAGTTTAAAAATTTTACTGCATCGTAATTCTGTGTCTAACATAAACAAATTAATTTGTTATATGATCATAGCATATCAAAATAAAATGGTGCAAAATACATTGTCACATAAGATATAAAACAGTACTCAACAGTGATTTTAACACTTTGAAATAATTAAAATAACAAATCAAAGATTAAAAATTGTCCAAAAAGACTGGACCGTGAAATATTGCTGAAAAAATAAATTAGATCATAAGTTACATCTATTGATCAAGTGTTCACTACTATCTCAGCACTCTGCATTTAATTCTCCTGCTCAATTTTATATTGAGATATCAATGTACGAGAACTACAAAATCTAAATTATTTGAATGAAAGTGCGTCAAAATTTACAAATACATGTAAAGTTAAGTATTTACGACTAACCAATCACTGGTTTTGTTACCAGCACCGACCAATTAAAAAATGTAACAAATAGCATTTATAGTTGTCTTCCCTAACGACAAACGATAACACGGAAACAGTGATATTCTTTCATTGTGCATAGTTCAAAGGAACGTAATTTGTTTAGAATTCATTTATATGTCTATAATCACAACGAGAAGTAAGCGTACTTCGTAGATCTATGATGTTTTTACTCTCACATTTTTACTCAATCAATATGCGTATTCTATTCAAAACTTTACACCGAGTGTTTTGTATGATTGTATCATGAAAGTTTATCGTACTGGGATTCTTGTGAGAAGTCTCCTAGTTCATAATAAGCAGAAGTCTTTTCTCTTTGCCGGTACCCGGATTTTGGAGAATGTTTCGTATGTTTCGGTTCATTGCTTATTCCTTCGTTATGTTTACTGAGATTTTCTTGGTACTTTTGTTGTCTGCACATAGTGATTCTTAATAATCTGGAAAACACAACAAAAGAGAATTCAACATGAACTATTTATTTCCGTGATACAAAATACCCAATAATCGGTTTATCTACGAAGAATCATGTTTTCACATGCACCAACCTGACAATTAAAAACACATTTAGCAGCCCACTCAAGATGATGACGGCAATACAAATATATAGTGGAATGGATGAGTGTGTTGTTAACGCAGTAGTTTCAGAAGTGATCTGCAGCTCCAACACTGAAATAATCAAATATAATTTTAATACATATATATTAAAATTAATCAAAACGATGATGTATACAACGCATTTCAATTAATGTTTTATTCACTGATAATTACTATATAATGCGGCACCTTCAGTCATACCATGTTCACAACGAACGCCATGGTAACCAACATCACATCCACGTGGACATTGACCTGTCACGTGATGACACTGTTCTCCATACAGGTAGAGGCAGTTCCCACACTTCAACGAGCATCTTGGTCCATAGGTATTGTTCTTGCAAACTATATGTATTTTATCAAACGCAGAGTAAGTTTTTCTTCATTTCTTTTTATCAATACATTTTATATGGTTGTCAGATATAGTAACATGAATGCATTTTAAATATATATGTTTCACTTCTATAAGGATGCATTACCTTCATTACATTTGTTCCCATAGTAACCACTATCACATCCGTTAAGACAAGTACCATTTATATAATGACATTGCCCGTTGTTTAGACAGTTGCCACACGAATAGTTGCAGTTCCTTCCGAAATGTCCTTCATTGCATTCTGTAATACATTAACATATAGTTTAAGATGCATATTCTATAAAGATGGATAGAAATACATACCAATTCAAATCGTATTTTAAATACTAGATATGTAATACTTGTGGTTTAATGTATTCATTTGTATTACTTTTTCCGTTCCGCAAACAAGTAATTTATATGATAGAAACTAAGTATCATGTTGGTGTTAGCTTTTTAATGACAATAAACAAGATAAAAACAAAGTAATCGCATGTTGTTCCTTTCCATCCAACTTGGCATCCTCCCTCACACTGTCCTGTCACCCTGTCACATCTGTATGGAACTCCACAGTTGACGTTACACTGTTTCTGACAGTGGAAGCCATAACGACCTTCAGGACATGGTATTCAGATGACAAATTGGATGGTTTAAACTATCCCGATTTTAAAGAAATTTTTTAAAGTTTGAATGTAAGGTTGTAAATTAAGATGAAAAAATGCAGATTTATAAACGATACAAATTCTTGAGTGTTAAGGATAGCAACTTAATACCATTGGTAATTTAGAACTGAAAAACTGTCTGGTTTAGCACAAATAATATAAAAAGAATGTAAAGGACCCTTCCACTATTATGCAAACTTTTCACGTTCAAATCGTAAGACCATTTGTTTACTTTTGGTAACCATTGCATACCATTTTAAAAGGAGATATTACGTACGGAATATCAGATATACATTTTAAATACGTGATTTACTTTGCCTAAGTAAAAGCATAAGGTTGAACATATTTGTCACACAGAAGTGCATAGATTATGTGTTGTACAAATTTGTATTGTAGGCATCCTATTCAATCATCAAAAAAAAAAATGCATTTGACTTTTCAATTTGATATAGCAAACTTTCGAGATTCTCCTATTTGATTTAACTACTAGAATCCAGTTTAATTTTCATCGTACCTAAGTCACACCTGGTGCCATAGTATCCGCTGTCACAACCGTTCAAACAACTTCCGTTCACGTGATGACACTGTTCTTTGTTTGTACAGTTTCCGCAAATCTGCTGACATTCCAATCCATACATTCTCCCGCTGCATTCTATGAAACAGAACACATTTTGTTTTAACATCCGCCCAATAACTTAAAAGCCTGCTCACTATTTTTCTTTAATCAGCTTCAGTGATTCTGCAAATATGTACTTCGAAGATATTTTATGACATGACGTACGAGAGCAAAATCAAAATTCACGTTCATGACAAAGTGAACCTCTAAATCCATCAACACAACCGAGACACGTTCCATTCCTGATGTTACAATGACTTTCTTGACAGTTCAGAGGACAAGATAAGGAACAATCCTCTTCATAATATCCTGGTGTCGGTCATCCTTGTTAAAATATTTAAAAAAAAAAACCCACAGTAATTGTCTTTCCAGCATGATATGACGCTTTTCAAAAAACAAAATGGAGTATACCGGTATGAATGTGCGTTCATAATATATTGCATGAAATAGAAGAAAAAATAAGTGTTCATGTGTTTCTATGACAGAGTTAATATTTTTTTCAATTGACTTTCTGTAAGAGATAGGCAATCCTAAAACGTAACTCGCCTTCTAGATTCGAAAGTTTCGATATTCTACGATTTCTTTTTAAAAGCCACCTTTTTTCTTAAGTGAAAAAAAAATATTTGCAAAATCAAAATGTTTCTCTTGATTTTGCATATAACGTAAGTACAATTAGGTAAATGTTTACCATTTTAACAGGTAACGAATGGGAAAATATAGATAAATCAGTCAATGGTTCTCTTATTCACCTCGCATGTAAAAAAAACACCATTAAAAGTGAAATCCTTTAAATATTGGACAATCGATAACAACCATATTATATAATTTACTTAACAAAAGAGTCTAACTAATTCACCGATAATAGTTTTGCTCTAAGGCCCCTTATTGAAAGTGCAAACTATTTCGTTTTTAAAAGGTTTAACCTAAGGCTCTTTAAATATTATTACATATGTAATCATTTGCATATTTACATCTTTAGTCACTTGCCGTAAACTTCTACTTCACAAAGGTCGTTAAATGCATATTCAGAATACCCAGTAGGATACGGAGGGTTTGTTGTAGTAGATGACGTATCTCCCATGCGTGGTACACATTATGTTTGTAGGATTGGGTATTGTGGCTCTGGTATAGCTGGTGTCCTAAAAGCAAAGTACTCCATTGTCTTTATTTGTCGTGTTTGATATGTAGACAGAGGATCCCAGGAATCTCCCCGTTTGATCGTTATTCACATCTGATATAATAATTTAAAGAGCACTTTAAGATTCATTGTAAGAATAAACAAATAAATGATCTGATTTAGATAATTTATTGCGTATTTGTTAATGATTTTATTTTGTTTGGCAATGTCTCTATAATAGGATTACCCCCAGGGAATGTTAGCCGTTCTGAACTGTATAAAGAAACGATGTATACTTTTTACTCTTTCAAGGTCCACCCGCCATTCTGCCTTTGGTTTTTCGTCTGCTGATATTGTACACTGTCCCCCATATGCATCAAGATCCGACTTCCGTAAGTCAACAGCAAGACCCGCTACCCAGTCCTTGTTGTATGGAAATTGCTGCCATGCTGGCATATTTAACGCAATATTTTCTAAACGAAAAAAATGTCATCAAATACAAAAATATTGAATTCTAAAGCTTAGAAGCTCAAAATAAATTGATAACATAGAGAAAAGTAAGGCCATATAGCTAGTTGAATCTTCATTTTCTAAACAGAATACGACCTGTTACGATTTTATTCTTTCTTTCAAGATCAAAAAAAAAAAAAAATATTTATTATAAAACGGTTGATGCGTTGAGTGATTGTCAGTGTATGTATAGGTACCGTGCTGATACTGTAACCAGTTTGCCAATACAATAATGCAATTGTTTTATAAAACGGTTGCTGTTGCATTCTGTAATTATTTACACATACAAAAACGATATATTACAGACAACTGTTAGAGTGGAATTACCATCAAAAGTTTTTGTACTTTTTTAAAATTCTTATTCGGCTTATGTCTTTGTTCTTGAGTACATTTAAACATGTCTGCCATTGTATGGCTTTCGTATTCACTTTGGTTCTTTATTATATTTATGTTGTACTAAACATTCATGTTGCTATGTTATCTTCTTATCCAATGGAATGTAAATTCTTACTTCTATTTTTAAAATATTAAGGTTCTTTATTACATTGAATTATTTTGCTTATCTTTATTACAAACACGAATTCATGTAGATAATTATAACAATGTAAAAAAAATTCGAAAGAAAAATAAAAGAAAAAATACAAAATATAAGATATACTTTAGAAAGAAAAGATTTAAGCATAATAAACATAAAAATGACATACATATACTTTTGACGCTTATAACCTACCATGGAACACATCTTACATTTATTTATTCAATAAGTTTGTTTAAGAAATTGTTTTGCTTTACAACACATTAAAGAAATGTTTTTATAACTATTTCTTGCTTTCATTTATAAACAAAATTGACTGGCTTCACACGTGTAATCAGTTAGCTATAATTGCTGAACTGTCTAAATAATGTATATATATATATATATATATATATATATATATATATATATATATATATATATATATATATATATATATATATATACACGTGGGTCAATAAAAAAAATACGAAGACTTTTGCCATAGCTATGTTATTTAACGTCAAAAGAACTTATTACATATAAAAAAGAACCTCCAAGTATTTCTTGATGTTAATTATTGTGTACACTTTAATATCGATAGAATGTAGGTATGACATTGGAGAACACATTGCATGAAGATATTACATGTTGTTAAAGAGAAAGCAAAAATGCTGGGGGGTTTTTTCTAAGGGACATCTGTGTGAAAGTTCAATGGCAAGGTCTGAAAGATGCAAAGAATTTACCTACAACTCAACTACTAGTATTTGTTTTAATACTTGGCTACGTTTTATAAGCAAGGAAACATGCATATGGTCAACAACACAAAACACTGTAAGAAAACCAAAAAAGACAATTCAGACTTAATTAACGAAAGAACTGACTTATGTCACATGTTAGATAGGACTGTTTAACAAAATGGTATTCTATTGTACCCGTCTTATTGATGGTAATAAGATCTGGGAATGAATTAACGTGGTATTGTTGTACTTCATTTCTAAGGGTAATCTAAACATATGATGTATGTAGAGTAGTTTACCAAACGTTTCAGTACAAGATGATTCATATCATCTCGTTATTCATATATAATGGAGCACGAATTTATTATAACGTTTTGTTACATGTATCTTTGAAGTTTGTCTATTCTAGAAAGGGGGTCTCAAATTTATATTAAAAAAACATTTTCCTCACAAGTTTAAATAACTATTTCCGCGATTTTATATATCTTATCAAAACTTTATTTTGCATAAGCTATAAATTATTTGATTTTATTCAAGCACCTAAATTTAGCTTCTTACAGCTAGGTGATTCACTATAAAGAACCCACGTTGTAATGGGGTTCGTCTTGTTTTGTGCGTTTTTATCTGCAGTGATCACTCTGGGAAAAGCGTATGGTCAGATACGTCATAATGAAAAAAATGAAATACATTGTTGTTGGCGCGATGCACGGTTGTTCAGTGCACCTGGGAAATGTGATTTTATGATGGTGACTTCAGGGGAAAGCTCAATTCGTTACACTCGCCCAAGTAAACGCTGAATAAAAACTCCAAAACGAAACAAAAGTTCAAAAAATTGTACTTAAGTTGGTAAAATAGAAACCCCTGAATTCACCATATGGATTTTAGGAAATTTTACATTACAATTTACAATTCAGAATACAAATCAAATACAAGATACATTCGTGAAAGTTGGGTAGTCTTTTAGTAGAAAATCGAGTGGCATACTACCGGGCTCATAAAAACGGAAATTTCACGTGAGAAACTGTATGCCTTATTGATGAAACATAAACTGTTCACTTCCGTTTTGTCAATTTTCCCAGGCCGGCCTTTTAAACGAATCTGTCTAAAGGCAGCTCCCTGCACACCATGTGACCATCACTGTGACGTCACTCACAAAGTGAAAGTAACAGGATGTAAACATAGCTAAAGCAGCAAGTCTGTAAGATTTTCCCACATATATATACGTGTGTTTTTACACACAAACGTGTAAGATTAATAATATTTTAAATGGCCAGCTTCAAAGTAACATAGTTGTGAATATGATTGTTATGTATTATCCATGTTAACCTTATATCTTTTAAATGCATAGATACCCTGCCCCTCCTCCACCCCCCCCCCCCCCCCCGTTCGTTAATTAAGGCAGGTTGGAAATTGAAAACAAAAGTTGTTTGCTAGGAGAAACTTTATCACAAAATAAATTGATAAATTCAGTAATTTGATGTCAATATTTGATATAATGCCTATGTTGTAGAGAACACGCCCCCCCCCCCCTCCCTCCCCCCGCAATCCCCCACTTCTAAAAGCACACAGTATCCGTCACATGCGTTCAATAACTTCTCATTTAATGCCTTAATTTTACGCAGTGTTGATGTTGTGAAGTAATGCAGTTTATTTATTGTTTACCAAACATAAAACATATGGTTGATCGACTGCATTTAGTGTAGGGTAGGTGACAATTCAGTTGCAATTTCACTCTAAAAAAAAGTTTTACTTAGTAATCATTTTTTACTTAAAATCATATCAATAAGTAATAGGTGATTACTTAACATTTACTTACAAATTTAAAACAATTATCGAACTTCATGTCAATTACTAAATAAAAATATTTTACTTACATTTACTTAATGTGTAGAAATGTTTTACTAAGTAATTCCTTTTTATTGATTATTGTTATGAAAAAAGGGACAATCATTTACTAAAAACAAAACATGATTTACTAAGTAATTCCTTTACTGATACTTGTTATGATAAGGAACTACCATATACTTAACATGATTTACTAAGTAATTCCTTTACTGATATTTGTTATGATAAGGAACTATCATATACTTAACATGATTTACTAAGTAATTCCTTTACTGATATTTGTTATGATAAAGAACTATCATATACTTAAAGCAAAAAAAGACTTACTATATAAGTATATTATGAGAGAGAGAGAGAGAGAGAGAGAGAGAGAGAGAGAGAGAGAGAGAGAGAGAGAGAGAGAGAGAGAAGAGAGAGAAAGAGAGAGAGAGAAAGAGAGAGTTTGCACACAGACAGGTTGGGCAATACAATAGGAAATTTGAAAGTGACTAGCTTTTCAGAAATGGCATATATCTCCTTTGCTTTCAAAAAGGTATAATTGTCCTTGTTTATCAGAATTATATACTTGTCCATGCAAGGTTGTTTTATTGTCTCCACCTTTTAGAATCTTGATTCGCCATCAGAGTCATGATCGAGAAGAACTAGATAAATATTGCATTACACGGTGCAATATGTGTACATATCTATCATGTTACTGCGATAAAAATTACACAGATAGGACATTTCCAAGCCATCGTATAAGCCTAACATCAAAGATGTTGTAGACAAAAAATTCATTAAGTTGTACCAGAGACATAAATGTAGTTGTGCATTCTTCAGATTGTAAAAAGAGAAAAATAGGATTAAATTCTACGAATGAAGATATATTATCTTATATTTTCGAATTTCTGAGATGGTTAGAAACTTTTATTTACGTTCGTGTTAACTGCGCGACTAATCTAAATACGAATTACTTTGGCTTTTCTCCTCCGCAACACACTTCCGTTTAGCGCCAAATCCGATTTGCGTCAATCAGGGTTATCAAAATGGCTGAGACTCGTGAGAGGATGAGAAGTTTCGAAGACTTGGGCGCTGATGGTGTTATTAAATGGCTTAAAGAAAGGGATGAGTTAGAAGACGTTCAAGATTTGATAGCAGGTATATCATTCCCTTGGAAACATCAAATTTAATACTTTGTATAGATTATAAATGTATTATACAACCAAAGTAGATATAATTAGGCTTATATATATATATATATATATATATATATATATATATATATATATATATATATATATATATATATATATAAATATACTAATATGAATGGGACATAGTACAATATTTAGTTGTTCTACCAGTGATTGACGATTTCTATTGAGTCGAAGGACTCAACTGGATTCATTCACTGGCACAGCCAGGATAGTGTTACCACAAGGGGCTTGGTTGCTGGATAGTGGAGTTCCTAATTAATTGTTCCCGATGAAAAAAATTGATTAAATTGGTAATTAAAGGTGTATTTCAGTGTTTTGCAATAAATAAATTCACCGAAAACCCCCATTTCAATCAAGTTGATTGTGGTTGAAAAAGTGTTTTCAATGTACATTTAAAAAAAGTAAAGAGACGACACTTGCCATCTTGGATTTATAGGAGGCTATGTTTTAAACACGTTCTTCAATTTCTTCAACAATTTTTGACGAGATATAGGTTGGTAAATGATCCAAAGACTTATCTCTATTGTTTGCCTACATCTGTATGCCAAATAATAACACACATCGTTCCGAAATGTACTAGATACTCACCAAACTTATCGAAAGCAACAGAAGTTTACTTTTGATTGAGATAAATTCTCCATGTAATCACTGAAACCTATGATAAGTCTAGGGAGAGCAAAAAAAACACAAAAAGATTTCTCTTGGTATTTCGTATGCTTTCGGATCTCCTCAGTGAATACATGGAGAGTTTGCATCAACTTCCATTGCTTTCGATAAGTTTGGCGAATATCTAGTACATTTTGGAACGATGTGTTTATAATGCGGCATACTGATGTAGTCAGACGATGGGGATAAGTCATTCGATCATTTTCCAACCTTAATCTTGTCAGATATTGCTGGAGAAATTGTTTAAAACATAGCTTGAATCAAGGACCCCTTTGAATCCAAGATGCTGACTGTCTTCTCTTTACTTTTTTTTATGTACATTGAAAACACTATTTTTTACGTGATTGAAACTGGAGTTTTCAGTGAATTGATTTATTGTAATATACAGAAACACACCTAAAATTACCAATTTTAATCAAATTTTTTTCTTCAGGAACAAATAAATAGAAATTTCACTAACCAACAACCGAGCTCCTGTGAAGGTTACCACCAATCCCCCTCCCCATTTTCAGATTTTTAAGAAAAAATCAAGATCCATATTTCAGGTGCCGCTTGCTAAGAAAAAGAAGACTAATTAATAATACCTCTGGTCATATACACTCCAGGGCTAGACAAATAGCATTGCCCGACGCCCGGGGCGAGTATTTTAATTGGTCAAACAACTAATTTGTTAAGTAGTAGTAGTCCTCGGACAAGTACTTATTTCTAGCCATTAAAATATTTGTATTTCCAATTCGATTAAAAAGTGACAAGAGTTTTCAGTATATCGTGAAACGAAAGTAAACTCACAAATGTTAAACTCATAAAATAAAGAGAGGTCCCGATACATAATGTAATATAGTCAATTATTTATACCCCCTCTAAGGTCGTAATGAGAGTTGCTCTTGTCGTTTAAACGCTTTAATGGGATGTTTATCAGAGTAGCGATGCAAGCTTTAAATTAACATGGAGCGATAGACAAATGGAGAAATTCCTCACTGTAATCGGTAGGTCAACTTTAAATATGTCCATAGTAGCATCCGTAGTATAAAAATGAAAGGCGGACACAGATGTATAACAACAACAACGTTCCATCCAAACATGCTAAAACGATCAAACAAAATGTCAGAGGGGCTACATTAAAGCAAAGGATGATTAATGGCTGATCAAGTGTCAGATTTTGGTGACTTAATCTATATGAGTCTGTTGAAAAATAATAAATGAACTAGACAACAGTGATTTGGTGTTTTTTTATTGTTCAAGTTGAAAGGTAGGACGAGCAATTTTTTGGTAGGGCAGGTAATTTTGTGATTGTGACCTGTCCGAGGGCAAGTGCTCTAAAATTCTATTTGTCTACCCCTGCACTCTGCAATAACCTTTTCACCCAATTTCCCAACAATTTGTGCTTAAATGAACATGACAAATATTATTTAAATACTGTCATACCCATTATTTGCTTACAACTGGTGAAAACTTTTTTCATTTCAAACTGGTACTAATAAATGTATTTTACAATCTGTGATATAATTTTAATTATTACATTAAAAGTAGTTAACAAAGAGATTCAACTTGCCAAAATTGAATTATCTGAGCATTGAAAGAGAAAGCTAATTAACGAACTAGATTCATAATAAGATACATGTTTTAGACTGCAAATCAAATTTCATAAATATTTTTTTTAAATTAAGAATACATTCACAATAACCTTTCCATGATAACCCTGTTTTAATTTTACTGATAAGAAATGTAAATACTATAAACATGAAAAAGGCAAAAGTGTTATGAGCATCTCTATCCATTTTCTGATGTTTCATTGTTAAGTGTTACCTAATTTTAACAAAATGGGTCCTGTCAACCGCATGATTATCAAATGAAATCGTTCGTCAAGGACCGAGGTATAGTACTGTGTCTTCAAGGTTTTGTATTTGTTTCTGTAGAAAACGACATAGATGGAAGGACATTCCTTGACCTAAATGAATCTGATCTAAAGGACCTTTAAGTTCTTTCAAAGTTAGAAAGGAAATACGGCGGTGTTTAGAAGAGCTGGTAAAAATTACTCCAATAATATGAAAATTTGGACTTCAAAATCATTTTTAGTGACATTATCATCATTTTCATGAATATAGCTGTTCAAGACACAAGCATTTAACTGAAATTAAGATATATTTTTAACTTAAATGTAAACACATATCATTTTAACACATTTTTTGCATCAATGAAACATTACCTTTTTAATAAAGCATGAAAAAGACAAGGATGTTGATGAATCGGACTCCCCTCAATTTAAAAGGAAACGATCACCATCACCTCCTACTGGCAATTTGCCAAAACTACAGAGACTAGCTAAGAGGCATGAACCAATGAGGCAGTCTTTACAAATGGATGATTATTTTATACCAAGATCTGAAATCCTCAACAATCCCTCTCAGCACTCTCAACAGAGCATTGAAACGGAGAGACGACGGGTAGTCCCGTATGTCAATGGATTCATTCCTTCCCATTATTTGTGGTAACACCAAAATGACAGGAAAATTGAAGCCTGGGCACTTTCTAGTCCATGTTGTCAAGGTAATGTACTGAATTTGGAAATGTGATGTATCTAATGTGAATATCCCAAATAAAATCTTTTAAAAAGGGCATTCAAAGCAGCATCGAGTTTTTTTGTACATTTGATAGAGAAATCTGGTTTAATATATTGTTTAACCTGGCTTGCAGATTGCACAGTAACATCAAAAACATTAATCTGCTTGATTTTACATGTAAATTTTCATGGGTAATATCAATTTAAAGGTAAATTAGACTTCCAATGGCAGAAAATTAAATTATAAGGAATGAACTCAATATCTACATAAGTGATACTCTGTAACTCATATAACATGGGTTGGGACAGTTTACTCTTATATATATAAACCGCATTGTACATTGTATACCTTGGGTAGATATTGAAATAATTCCTTACATATATATGTAAATTCAAAATTATACCTAATCACATTTTAGAGTTCAGAAACATGGACTGACGTTGCACAGGCACACAAAACAACATCTGGTGTATGGATTCTTCACAATACGATCGGAGACAAAACGGCAACATTATTGATGGAAAGAGACAATGTTCTTTCTAAGTGCACAGGAGCAGAAGAAGCCATTTTGGCAATGTTGGGGTTTTATTACCTAGGGATTTTACCCTACCCAGCCCAGGTTACTGGACCACTTCTTCTACAAGACTTACCAAGTTTTAAAGGCTCATTTGATTCACATACTGGTAGTCTTTTTGCATATATACATTTTGTTTTGTCCATTTTGAGTATGTTCACTTCTATTTTATTTTTTCATTTCTTATATTTACTTTTTCATGATTATGCTTACATAGTTTATTTTTATACATTTTGTATATCTTGAGTATGTACACTTATACTTTAATTTTTCATTTCTTATTTTTACTTTTTTATGATTTTATTCAGATAGTCTATTTTTATACATTAAGTTTCTTTTGAGTATATACATGTATTTACTTATATATTACTTTTTTATTTCTTATTTTTACTTTATGATTTTATTCAGATAGTCTATTTTTATACATTAATTTATTTTGAGTATGAAGTTATTTTTTGATATTTAATTCTAGTTGTAACATGTTTGATTCGCTAAATAAATTCATAAATATTGTTAACCTAACTTGCCTGCGCCCAATTCAACATGCTTGACGTTGCATTAAAATTCTGTACAAATTAACGTCATTTTATTAATTAATGGGCCTTATTTTCTGATTTAAGTTGTTAAATATAAAATTATCTGGAATTAATTTAATTTCTTCCTAGGTATATCTATTTTTTCCTTATTTTTATTGTTTTTATATGGTTACTTATATTTCCGTGCATGTTTGATTGTTTACAATGTACATATAGTTGTGAGTCATTACGTATTTTGCCATGCATATCCTGCAAAATGTTTAAAAATGCAATGTTGAGGTATGTTTTACAACTAATATGTTGGTTGTTGTGAAGGAAACGAGAGAATTTCCTTTCAAGTGTATATAAAAATGTGAAATACGATTTTTCTATCCATTATTTTTTTTTCCGTAAAGCTTTAAATTGCAATTATTACCAACAGATTTTCTATGTACTGTAGTTTTTTTAAAGAACCTTCTTATCCGGAAAATTAATTGCAATGCTTATGATTGCTTGAAGTAATTACTGTTTTCTCTCAAGTGCACATTTGATGTAAATCCAAGCTAGTCAAATTAGAAACCTTGTACACATAACATTTTGTTAGCCAGTTTATTTATATGTGTTATGGTATTACAGATTTATTGATTTACACAGTTGTCTGGTGTTTTTTTTCCCTAAAATTTTCTTAGTTCACAGTTATCAGCGAGTGCAAGGAAACAGAATTTTAGACGTTCAATTTTTAAAAACAATGTGATATCATATTTGGAGAATAATATGTCTACAACAAGTAAAAAACAAATGGGTAAACCATATTGGTATGAAATAAGTAAATTATTTAGATGAAATAAGTATTGCTATTACTTAATTATAGAATATTTTAAAATAAATGAATTTGATTACTTGAAATGAGAATTATATTGAGTAAATAAATAACAAGTAATTATATACATTTTAGTAATTGCAAAAAACAAGAAGTAAATAGTGAGTAATAAATTTGTCTACTACAAGTAATTAAATTACCTATAACAAACAATATTAGATAAACTATAATGAAAATAAATGAATTTGATTACTTGAAATGAGAATTATATTGAGTAAATAAAAAACATATTTTTATACATTTTAGTAATTGCAAAAAAGTAAATAGTCTACTACAAGTAATTAAATTACTTATAACAAAATGATTTTGATTACTTAAAATAAGTATTAAATTGAGTAAATAAATAACCAATCTGTATATACATTTAAGTAATTGCAGAAATGATGAGTAAAATAAATCATAAGTAATTGTATTAGTGGTATTTACTAATTACGATTCCAATTACTAAACGAGATTGCCTTTTACTTGCTATTCTGACTAATTGTATTACTTTACATTTATAGTTTTTCTAAATTCAAATTCTTATTTTAAAAATGTATAGTAAAACTTTTTTAGAGTGTTTGTTTTAATAAGTCAATAAATGTATTTTAAATGTCCCCTGAATATATTAAGTAATGCATCAACATATGCAGGGAAGGTGTAAACAAAATCCCCTCAATATATAGTTAACAAATAGATAATACTACATGTACTATGTTGGGAAATAAATGTGATCAATTGAATGTTAATAAAGTACATGTACATGTATATTGCAATGTGTGTGTGTGTGTGTGTGTGTGTGTGTGTGTGTGTGTGTGTGTGTGTCCTTCGTCGTAAAATATCAGAAGTCTACTTTTGTTTTAACAAACGAATAGATAGTTTCTATTGCAATTAGATAGTACTTTGCTTATCTCGTTTCAGCTTGTCAGAAACCTTTAATCCTACTACATGTTCGAATTAAACTGCCTGTATATTAAAACTTCTAAACTTTCATTTGTGAATCATACTGTGAACCAACTTTTATTCGCCAGCGATACAATTTCACGAGGTTTGTGGGAGCCTCGACGTCGCAAATATTTCTCGCTGCGAACCAGCATTTGTAGTTGTTATAACACAGGTCTCTATAAGGTTTCGTATTGGAACCATCGTTGTTAGTTTTATATGTATTATATAAGGCGATGTTACATCCAGCATATGTAGTATTGAAATCAAATAATTTATGTCTTTAATAAGGATGCCCCATATCAGGATATTACGGAGAGGACTGTTCCTTGCCGTGTCCACAGAACTGTCAGGAAGGTCACTGTCACATCGTGGATGGGACGTGTATTGGTTGTTTCCCAGGATACACAAGACATAAGTGTGAAGAAAGTAATGTTTTATGTTTTGAGGATAGAGAGTATATCAGTATATGTACCAACACGAGCTATTATTAATATTTAACATTTTAAAAATCAACAAATCAAATGTTTACGCAGAAAAGAATTTATTTAAGGAGTACGGTTCACGAAATCTAGCATGTGCAAACATGTGTCTTTAAAAAAAAAAAGTGTTTTCTCTAGCGCAATACTAAAAAAGGCTGTTAATTCGAAAATTAAAATAATTAAAGACTTTACAGGAAATTGTATTAAAATAAATGTATATTTATGATTCATTTTTTTTATGCCCGTTTTAAAATCTTGCAGAATGTGCTAATTACAATTACGGTCTTGAGTGTAACTCTACGTGTGGTAAATGTTTCAACAGTGTACAGTGTAATCACGTGAACAGAAGTTGTCCGTACGGATGTGACGCAGGAATGTTTGGTGATAAATGTGATCAAGGTAATATTATTGGTTTTAAATGATAACATATTGTTGTGCATTGGTATAAGTATCACACTCTGGTTTGCAGCGTTCGTGATGATTGGAGAATTAACTCTTTTAATTTCTTCCTAATCTGTTGCTGTGTGAGATTGACTCACATTCACAATACCTGACGAATCAAAATCAAATTCCGTAGAAGTTAATCATTTGATTTCAAGAAACCGCAAGTTGGAAAGTGATCAAATAGCAAATATAAAAAATATTACGTTGTACAATTTAAAAGATTAAAATCATTGTTGAAATCACACATGTAAACACGAGTGAAAATACAGTTCAGTGCACATATACGAAGAAATACAAACAAGATCAAGCATAATGCTTACCTACAATTTTTTTCCTACGTTGTGTTAGGATTGATCGAAAATGAATTATCCAAAGAATAAAATAATTAAGACTTTAAAGGGGCATGGTCACGATTTTGGTCATCTCTTATTTTTCTGTTTTATTTTTTACAATGCTTTAGGAATGCATTTCTAATGATCAAATGGAATTTGAGAGTCAGTCGAAGAATTGTAAGCAAGATACAGGGCTCACAATGCTTTGTCATGTAAACAAGGCCCGTGCCCTGTTTTTATTTACATAGGTTCAATATACCAGTAAAAAATATTTTTCTACCTGATTTGCCTATCTTCTTATTCATTTTGAGCATAAATAGTTTCTAACGTTTAAGACATTCATTTTAGGTCTAAAACTGGAATTTTTACTTTGAAATTCAAAATGTAAACAAAAGCTTTGTTTAATAGCAAAGAATTGTAAGCTCTGTAACTCGCTTATAACTAAACGAATGACACTCAAATTTTGTTTGCCTATTAAAATGCCTTATTGAATAATTGTAAACATTAAAACGGAAAAATAATTTTGGAACAAAATCGTGTCCATGCCCCTTTAACATGTTTTAGTATTAGCATATAAAATTTCTATTTTTGTTTTGTGTACGTTAACTAGTTTATTTCCTTGCACAGAAGAATTCTTTTAATAAGCGCGGTAAAATTAAAATTTGAGAAAATAATTTGAAGAATAGTTTAAATAATTTTAAGTTTATATATGAGAATTTCGCAAGACTTATTAAGCCATTAAAGGCGACGACTTACTTTTGTTATTTAGTTCCAGGACATAACTAATCTAAGTTAAACAGAATCTTATACATGTATTTGATAATTTAAGAATTGTTAAGATAATCAAATTCTTTACTGGTAAACAATAATAAAACAACTTTTCAAAATAATCTTAAAATAAGATCTTCTACAAAATAATTATTAATAGAAGAACTTAGAAATAAATTTTGAGCTTACCTGAAGAATCAAAATCATAATCCGTAGAAGTTAATCAAAAGACGTTTATTTTAAGAAACCGCAAGCTGGAAAGTGATTTCGTAAAAATCATTTACCAACGCAGTCACTCTACGGACTTGAAACTGACCATTCAGACCTGTAACAAAGACAGTATTAACTTGAAGCCGAAACGGAGTTTACATGTATATGTATCTACGTGGAATTTCGAAGTGTCAAGCTAATACGCCAAAGAAGTCCAAAGAAACCGAAAAACGAAAATGTTTACATTACTACCTAACAGCCTGTCAAAAATTATTTGATGTAAAATGACATTCTATAAGTTATATAAGATGTGTGAGTAAACCTTGGGAGCGAAAACTAGTCTACTTAAAATTTATGTAAGAATACCATTATGTTAAAAGAATGTACTATGATTATTTTATCCCACTAAACGTAAACTGTTATAGTTAAGTTAAAATTAATAAATTTTAAACTTTTAAAGTAACATAAGTACGGATTTAGTTACTGTTTTTTATTGTAAATACATAGGATCTTGTCCTATTAGGTTTCTCCGGAAAATAACTTTTTTTCTTGTTGTGGTCTGGTTGTTACACCACACGATCATGCAAAAATTAAGTGTTATAATTATAACTTTACAATGGCAAATTCTTTAAGTATCTTTACGTGCAGCTTTACATGATAAAATGTGATGCAGGTGACATTAGACATTAAATTACCGCTTAAAAATACAAGTGTCCCATATAAATTAGTTTGTACATGTATATCAATAGTTTGCCCTGAGGGTCGATTTAGTTTCAACTGTCAGGAAGAATGTAATATCCACTGTGGAATTCCATACAGATGCGACAGGGTAACAGGGTTGTGTGAGGGAGGTTGCCAAGCAGGTTGGAAAGGCGCCACTTGCGATACAAGTATGACATTTTTCACCATTTGCATGTTAATTAATATACTGCAAAAGGATAAAGACCAAGAATTAATCACGTTTTGGAACATAAATTGATATCTAGGTGGTATTAATCCATATATCTTAATATATTTTTCAAGCTCTATCAAGTTTCTGAATCTATACATTATAATCACTAATTTTGTCATCAAGATGTTTTGGTAAACTTTTAATGTAAAAAATCATTTAAAATCGCTTTCTAAAATAGATATTTGTTTAATATTCTAATAGAATGTGATGGAGGTAAGTTTGGACAGAATTGCAACTATCATTGTGGCCACTGTCTTGAAAACGGGCAATGTCACTACATCGATGGTACCTGTCCGAACGGGTGTGATAGTGGTTACCAAGGAACTAAATGTACACAAGGTAATAGTTAATTTATACCTATTCATATTCAAAATAACTGAAATATGAAACACAGCTACACAAAACGTCTTCGATTACGAAGGTAAATGTGCACAAGGTAATAATAATATTACAGACGCATTCTAATAAAATCATTATATAAAATATAACATATTTGTAAAAATTACACAAAGTTAAGAAGATCACATATTAATTCAGATTTCAACCAAAAAATCGCTATAAATCAATAGATGATAGCATCACACAGTCGTCTTTGCAATTTAAATAAAAAAAAAAACTTATGTCGATGCTCTAGAAATATTTTTTTTCTGTTCTTTTTTTTTTTACAAGATTGATCCCATTCAGTTTGAATGAATTCAATCTAAAAAATAATGTATTAACAAAACCCGAAACGTTACTTTTTATAAGGTAAACAAGGATAGGATTCACGCACGATAGGATAGGATTAACGCACGAAAGGATAGGATTAACACACGAAAGAGCAGTATACAAGCACGATGCGATAGAATTGATACACGATAGGAAAGGTTAAATTGTCTTCATGATAAACGTATAATCACGTTAAACGAACTTAACGATTAATCTGATAATGGCAGAAAGAATCAATGTATACGCAAAATTTCGTTTTATTAACTGGCATAGGATATACAAAATGACTAGTGGCATTTCTTAACTAAAATATGAACTTAAATGATCAATAAATTATCTGTATTGTTATCATTTTATTTATTACCGAACTCCCAAGCCGATCGCCACGAACGTAACAATTACATGGAAAATAGCGGGTTCAATTAAAATGCAATGCTTGTTCGAAATAAATACATGTATCAAATTTATTACCTAAAGCTTTTGTTTGTGTACAAAATAATGCATACAATAACGAATTATATCTCATACAACTTAATGGTTATGCTGTTAAACACTCCGCGTGCGATTTAATATATTCGACATACAGGTAGATATGTTACCTTGTTCCGAAGAACTCAGATTGTTTTCATTAATCTTTAATTTTCAATGCTTACAGATATGATTTCATGTCATATTTGGTTTTTTGTTTTATTTTGGGAATATTATAATAAAATGCCGAGTGAAATTATTCAGTACTTGCTCGACAAATTGTCGGTGCATTGAACGACTTGTGACTTCAAAATACAATTACTTGCTTATAAAAAGGCACGAAACGACTAATATGATAGGATAAACTGTTAAAATAGAACGATAAACCTGATAAGATTAACGCACAACGCACGATAGACCGGTTTAACTCGCAATACAATAGGAGTGTTACCTCATAGGATGGGATAGGATTGTAAAAAAAAAAATACGTTGCGGGTACTGTATTTATATTTTCATTGTGATGCATTTGAACTGAATTTAGGTTTTTAATATAGTTTGCAATAACAATACCTATGGACTAAACTGTTCGATGCAGTGTGGGAACTGCCTCTACAAGGACGAAGAACAATGTCATCACGTGACTGGTCAATGCCCATGTGGATGTCATGTTGGGTTTAATGGTGAACGGTGCAACCAAGGTATACATGACTGAAACGTGTGAGGTCGATATACAAATAGTGCATTTTATGCAACATGTGAATCGATAAAGAATTTTATTAACGTAACGTAAAATAATGAAATATTATTGTCTTTGGATTCTTTAACATGACACTTGATGTAAAAGATAAAACAAGTGTTTGGAAGTAAGATATTTGTTTTGTACGATACGTAGTAATTCTAATATGGTCCTTTCAGAATTTAATTTGTTTTCCAGCAAATGCATTCACCTGTGTTGATCCTATGTCAAGAAGAGAATTATACACTCCACTCTATATCTGTGTTACAATACTAATACTTAGTGTATCGCTAAATGTATATCTCACTATCAGGTAAGCAGATAATATTATTCAATTATTATCACATCTAACTAAATGATTTTCACTAATTTGAGTATTCTTCTTTTCAGACAACTAAGTTCCAAGAACGTGTGTGGACAACAAAAGAACCCAAAGAAGGTCGATAAATATTTCGATGAAAGGAGCAAAGATTTGGATCAGGCAAAACATTTTTCAAAGTCGGTGTATGACCAAGCTGATAACAACGCTGCTTATCAAGAACTTGGAGAAATAACGAACGAATCCCAGTATGATAAACTTTCATGACAAAATTCGAACAGAACAAAACATTAATTTTGTCGGTTTAACGTACTGTAGATGTTACAGTGCTGCCATCCTGAAAGTTGACTAGGATAGGATAGGATAGGATGCAAGATGCACGATACATGATAGAAATATAAAAGTTCTATCCTATCCTATCCTATCCTGCATCCTGTAGCCCATCAGATACGAGTATAAATTTCAGAATGATTTTGCAAAACGAACATTAACGTAACAATGCATTTACAATGTCAATTTAATTTGTTTTACAAGTTAAAATATTTAAGAATGATTATAAATGTATTATAGTAACAAAACAGTGCTAATATTGATGCGCGCTAGTCGGCGCTACATGTTTGTCAGTTCGTACGTATGTATGGAGTTACTGTGAGAATTCGATGTCACACAATGATTGCTATATAATATATTTCTTTACTTCATTTAAAGTCTATAAAATGTTAAAAGCTCAATTGAATTCATGGATGAAGAATTCGGCATATAATTAAATAAAGGTATAAAGAAGAAATAGACATTGTTTGAGTTCGTATAATTTTTTCGAAGCCTGATACATGTAACAGGGCCGTATATTTATGTCCGATATTAAACTGAACGGATCGAATTAATAAATGTTCGCTAACTATAAATTTATTTTTTTGAAACATTTCCAAATGATTAAACTACAAATGCGATCGTATTAATGATTCCTAAAGAAATTATAATGTTCAGATCATGTTTACAGTTATCGCCGAACGAATCGGCCGATTACCGATAATTTCACTCGGTTATTATGTTATACGGAAAAAAATGATTAAAATGTGTGTTTAAACATTAGTTCAATAAATACATCGAAGTTATCTATCTGTTTTTAATACATAAATCTTATAAAAACAAAAATCTAATCGCTTACCTGTTTGTTTACGTTATTGTGTACAATATGCGTACGATTTAATTTTACCGTTGCACAGGTAAATAAGTTATCCCGTTCTAAGAATTTTCGGTTTTATCTTTTAATTTGTTATTTTGAGTACTACATTAGTTGATAAAATTATTTTTTTTCTCAAATTTCGTTTTATATAACTTTAATTCCTATATATGGATGGTATGGGATAGGATAGGATAGGATAGAGCTTATTTGCAGGATAGGATGCAGGATACAGGATATAGGATAGGATAGGATAGGATTGTCAACTTTCACGATAGCAGCACTGTAAGTTTGTACATGTACGAATACATGAATTAAGAAAAGTTTATGTAAATGTAAGATGTGAAATCCCCCCCTTTCCCAAATTACAATGTACCAAATTAACAATATAAGTATTTTCATCTTTTCTATTTCGTCTAAGTCGTTGAAAACAGAATGCTTTAAAATCTAGGGATGTGTGTTATTAAAAACAAATCCTAGTATTAATTACAACAAAGTGTTTTCTTTATTTTAGAAAGAAGAAATTGTACCTACGTTCAGTCCCGTTATTGTGCGTCACCCTATTCCAATCAAAAAAAAAATCAGACATTACATTGGATTATCCAGATCCTTGAAGCGCTTTATGACTGGTGCAAGTCATACAATAATTTTCATCATTGATTAAATTTTGAGCGATCAAAATATTAACCACAAATACAAAAGAAAAATATATTCAGATGTATACTGCTCGGGAAAAAAGAAATGTAAATAATATCTTGATGGTGCTATCGTCTGTATCGTCTCAGAGACTGCACTTAAATAGCAAGAAAATATCTTCTTTTTTTCACATTGAAGTTGATTGAACCAGCGCGTATCACTTGATGCAGGGTATGATATATGTTTCTTAGGACTATTTGATAACTACCAACCTGTTCTTAAAAATATGATTATAAGTATTGCCTATCTTACATTTGATATTTGAAATCATTGTCTTTTTAGTTATCTAATGAAATGATTATTTGTTTAAAACATTTAGATTTATTATAATCAAACATCTTAAAAGATTAAACGTGTGAACAAAATACAAATATAGTCTATTCTATAGAAGTGGTCAAAGAGTAAAAAAAAGACACAAAGAAAATGTGATTATGTTGGTAATTCATGTGTATATATGTCCTGCTTGAGAAGCTAAACATTTCCCATAAATTTTTCTGATAAGGAGTGGACAGCTAGTTCCTACGTGTAAATGGACAGCTTGTTCCTAAATAGTCACAATGAAAATAAACTACATAAAAATAGAGCAAAAAAGTACTTCATATTTGTGGAATTCCAATGTTATCAAATCACAAGCGAATGAGGAAATAGAAGGTAAATTATTTATAGGACTGTAAAAGTTAAATGAAGTTGTAGAGTAAATATAAAAAAAAACCCGGTGACATCACAAACCTGTTAATAGTTAGTACGATAATGTAGCCATCTCCCCCTTTAATATTTTTTTTTTCTGCGAGGGGAGGGCTAGAACTTCAGTGCGGGAGTGATTTAATCCTGTAACAATTACGGATTAAATCGTAGAAAAATGACAATAACAATTGCATTTATTACCTAAAGTTTATTTCAGTCTATAGTCGTGACATAAATTAATTTAAAAATTGGATGTATAGTCCATATATCTGTTATTTTTCGTGTATGTCAACAACACAAGTTGAATTTATCTGCCGTGTTTACTGAATTTGATTGGTCTTATTTTGGAACAGCCAATAAGGACTGTATTTCAATAGTGGTTGCAAAGTGATTCTAATAATGAAATACATTTTCAACCACTATTGAAATAATTTATCTTTATTGCGATATTTATGATAACATTTATCTATAAATACTATTGAACAATTATTTGCAAATTGAAACTTATAATGAAGTACTTTCACGTCCTATATGGAAATAATTTATCGTTAAAGTGATATGTTTAAAGAAATGCATTCCGATGTACTATTGAAAAAAAATTGTTAAATTTTAATAGTGGCTGCACAATGATTCTTATAATGAAATACATTCCTAATCACTATTGAAATAATCTGTTTTCTATAATGATAATTATAATGAAATACATTATAAATTATTTTGAATGGCGGTTGTATTTCAGTAGTGGTTGCAAATTATTTTTTACAATGAAATGTATATCCAACTACAACTGAAATAATTTATTTCAATAGTGGTCGTAATAAACTTCATCACCAACCACAATTGAAATAATTTATTTCAATAGTGGTTATAATAAAATGCATCACAAACCACTATTGAAATTATTTGATTCAATAGTGGTCGTAATGAAACACATCCCCAACCACTATTGAAATAATTTATTTCAATAGTGGTTTTACTTCAATAGTGGTTGCAAAGTGATTCTACTAATGAAATACATTTCCATCCACTATTGAAATAATTTATTTCAATAGTGGTTTAATTTCAATAGTGGTTGCAAAGTGATTCTGACTACATGTAATGAAATACATTTCCATCCACTAATGAAATAATTTATTTCAATAGTGGTTTTATTTTCAATAGTGGTTGCAACACACCATACATTTAATAAATAATACAATCACATTCTATATCAAATGAATAAATCGTTAAATAAACTGAAATGTATCGACTATTTTTGTTTACTAGTAATATAAAGTATCATACGTTTTCGATCCATGCGTTGGCAGTTTATGTAATTATACCCGCACTTTCTAAAGAAAGTTCGCGTATATTGTTGTTACCCTGTTCTGTCTGTCCGTCCGTCCGTCCGTCCGTCTGCCACGTTTTACTTTCTCAAACTGCTCTTACATCTTATAAACCAGCAAACTGAACTCTTGGAGTATGATTTGGGGTATCATGTTGTTTTATAAACAGGTTTCAAAAATTCTCTGGTAGTCCTGGGGGTCAAATAATTGGTAAAAAATGACTTTTTTTTGACAAAAAACCTTCTTCCTCGAACTCCATTTACATTTTCAACAGTAGACAAATCATCTCTTGGAATATGTTTTGGGGTGTCCTATAGATGCGCAATAAGGTTTCAGAAATTTCAATTTTGTCCTGGGGGTCATTAAATGGCTGAAAAATGACGTTTTTTTTTTTTTACAAAAAGTCTGGTTTCAAACAACGTCAATTTCTTTTTGCAGTAGCCTAATGATCTAATAGGATATGCTTCGGGGTGTCATGTTGACGTGTAATCATGTTTCAGAATTTTTGTGTCTATCACGGGGGTCTGTGGGCATCAAAAAATGACGTTTTTTTTGCAAAAAAAAAATATGCCCCCAAAACTCCTCTTACAATTTATGCAGTAGCTATGTCATCTCTTGAGATATGATAGGGACTGTCCTATAGATGTGCAATAAGGTTTTAAAAATTTAAATTTCATCCAGGGAGTCAAATAGTAGCTGGAAATTGACGTTTATCACTCCTAAAAAAACCTACTTCCCAGAACTCCTCTCATGATTTAATGAATAGCCACATCATATCTTGGGGTTTGATAGGGGCTTGTAAGCCTATGGGTTGGTTCAATTCCTTGTCCAGTCCAGAAATGATAAGTCCCGTTGGGTGTTGAACAATAATTTATTAAAGCGTGATCGTATAGATTTTACAAAGCAACTCTTAAAGTCTTACAAATTCAAATCTCAATCTCTAACACTGACTAGCAGTCTCCAACATCTCATGAACGCCCAACCTCTTCTCATTCTCTATACAAAAGCTTATATATGATCATTCACACAAAGAGAAAAATAATTCAGATTAGTTCTGTCCAAGTGGTATAATCATAAATAATTATATTATCATTACAAACAATCAACACTTCACACTGAACATGATTTGTATATATTTAAATTATAGCGACATCAGCTTCGTAGCTATTATCCTCTGAATCATGTGCATAGCCAACGTTCTGCTTGACCGAAACTAATGAAGTACTCATCATAATTTAATGTTAATTATATGGCTGTCGTAGCGCTGAACATATTTACTTCAAACTGAGTATTCCAAACCTAAATTCCAAACTGGTGATATCAAATAATATATGATTAGATTTCGTATAACAAACTATTGTTCGCCACCTTTTTTTCGACTACATGTAATTTAAAATACAGCCAAGACGGCTATCTGGTTACAGGCTGTCATATAGTCATGCAATAAGGTTTTAAAAATTTAAATTTCATCCAAGGAGTCAAATAGTAGCTGAAAATTGACGTTTATCACTCATGAAAAAACCTACTTCCCAGAACTCCTCTCATGATTTAATGAATAGCCACATCATTTATAGGGATATAACAGGGGCTGAGCTATAGATATGCAATAAAGTTTTAGAAATATTAATTTGATTCTGAGGGTCAATGCTATCTGCAAAATGATCTTCTATCCCATAAAAAACCGAATTCCTAGACCTCCTCTTATCTCTTGTGATTGAAATAACGTACCATGAAAAAATGACAATAACAAACCGTCAACCATCTCAAAAATCCATAAAACGAAATACAAATTCAAAGCAGAGCAACACGGAGCTCCAAAATGATAGAGGTAGGATCAGGTGCCTAGGAGGAGTGAGCATCCTCTGCTGACCGGTCACACCCGCTGTGTGCTCTTTGTCGTAATAGGGGGAAAAAAACCCGGAAAAGTCCGTAGACAATTAGGTGATAAATTATTGTCTAACAATTAGTATGAAAAACGTCTGTCAGCATGCGACCCAGTGGATGATTGTATTTGCTGACAAGGTCGTTGTATCGACCATAGAACTTACGAAAAGATGACTTCAAACGAGCCTGTTGATAGTCCTGTTTTATCAACTTGTTTGTCAGTAGCTTGCCTCCATAGGATCCATAGGATGCATAAGGAGGAAGAATATATATGCTTTAGGGGTGGGGATCACAAGCATTTTTTCAAGTTATTTGATTATTTTTGATTTTGGGAGGGTGGGGTGGGGTTAGGGTGACCCCCAGATGCCATGACCTACTAATACCACAAAAAAGATTTGCCTTCATGGTCATGGTTCAAGAAACAAAAATATATATGGTTTAGGAGCGGGGATTTCGATGATTTTGAGGATATTTTAAAAATATTCGACTATTCATGTTTTCGGGGGGCAGGTGGGTGGGGAGATTCAGAGTCTCTTCTCACATTTTTACAGTAGAAAAATCATTTCTTGATTGGTTTTTTCTGTATGATATCAGATGTACATAAAGAGATTTTGGGAATTGCATTTTAATCTTAAAGATAAACAAAATGTTATATATAATTGTGGAAATTATAAAGTCAGTCAACAAAAACCTTGCTGTAAAAAACAAAGCAGGGTCATCATTGGGCTAGGGCTAGGAAATACACTACATATGAATAAGATAGGTTACTTGATTAGTTCTAACTCTGGAAAGTCACTGGGCATCTCAAGGGGGGTATAACCTATATACATGTGCAATGATACAAGGAGCAAGAATGAATATGGTTTAGGGGTGGGGATCTCAACAATTATTAAAATGTATTATCATTCCCTATTTCAGAGGAGGAGGGGGGGGGTGGTAGTTTAAAAGCAACTTTCTTTTGGGGGGGGGGGGGGGGGGTAGGGGGAATGACCCAAGGGGTAAGGGCCAATTTGTCTTTAATATATATTGACAGGATCAGCGGAATTGGACAGAATGATAACTATAGGGCATCTGCAGAGTGGGGCCCTAAATAAGTTGTTAATAGTTACAAAATCAATGATTTAATTTTGTTTGTAATAATTATATAGACCATACTTTCTATGACATGAAATGTTTAGATTTTCGATTAATTTAAAATTCATATGCAAACAGTTCAAACCCAAATTGTACATAAAAGTAATATATTTATTATGGGATGTGATCTCATCATTTATGAAAATCATAATTTTTAAAAAGTACCGGAAATTGCATGTGGCCTTCTTTTTGACTAGAACCGGTACAAGAGAATGTTATTTAGAGGCAAACACTTGGCGCGGGTATTACTGTCTAATGACAGCATCTAGTTTTTTCTGCAATGCATGCTACCTCTATAATAGGTAAAAGTATGTTAATTATCATCTTTTCGACCAAAACTTTATACAAAAGGAACAGCCAATTTTTATGTATTTAGAGGTTTACATTGCAAATACAACTATCTTAATGTTTTAATTCAGCGCGTGAAAGTATTTTGATTTCGTCCTCTCAATGTAGCTAGTTAGTTCTGATCGATAAAAAAAAATGCAAATCAAATATCAAAAGAACAGAGAAGAAAGTAATGAACCATGTTCATATGATATATATGAATTACTTGGATTTAAGTTTCTCAGTTTAAAGTTCCATAAATAACCATCGATTTTTGTAGATGTAATAGAATAATATAATCATCGAGGTACCGGATCTAAATTACATCTGTACAGAAGAGAGTTAATTGGTCAAGGACATTCGTCGTTCAATACAATAAACAAGTCATATTTTACGACTATAAGAAAATCGCAATTGAATAGATTTCAGAAGTATATTAAAGTCAAATTTTGGTTACCTTATCAAGTTACTTCATGAAAAAAACTCAATGATTAAGAAATCAAACTTTTACATATGAATATAAAGATCATAGAATACTCCTTTCTAAGAGTGATGGAGACCCATACAAAAAACCTGATTGTTTTTCTTAAAGGAAATCAACCCTATTACTTGTTACAAATTCATGGCACTCACCGAGTTGAACAAATTCAGTAAACATTTGTCTAACCAGCTGGAATTGATTTTTTTTTTCATTTTGAATTTTAATGTAGTAACTGATGACTAACAATTTACTTGAATATATGAAATCAAACATTCCTAACACAACTTTAAATATACTATAAAAACCACTATACCAACGGAGAAGAAATTTATTAAATTAAAAAAAACATAATATTATGCAATGCAGACAATACTTTACACTGGAATACAATATTAATATATTTTTTTGATGACTAAGCGGAACGCTATGAATGAATTGAACGATTGTGAGGAGAAGAAATATGTTGCTGTTGAGAAAACAAATATACACTTTTTTTCTGCGTGAAATATATTTAGTTCAACCGCAGGGTTTAGGAAAATTATAAAGAATCTAGCTACCATCTAATTACTGTATAAAGGAAAATATTCGCCCTCGTTTTATTTTCGCCCCTTTGTCAGCGGGCGAAGAACAAGGGAGTGAAATGTACTCTCTCTCTCTCTCTCTCTCTATCTCTCTCTCTCTCTCTCTTAGTTTCCTCAAACAAATGACGTCTAAACAAAATGTTTAAAGTGTCTGATAAAGATTAAGTCAGAAACATGGAAGGAACTTTATCTAAATGTTTAAAGTGTCTGATAAAGATGAAGTCAAAAACTTTAAGACAAGATCACGGGAGGAACTTTATCTAGATGTTTAAAGTGTCTGATAAAGATGAAGTCAAAAACATTAAGACAAGATCACGGAAGGAACTTTATCTACCGATCCACTGATTCTACACGCTATAAAAATGAATATACTACATGCACAGTGTAGGAACGGAAGTGTACAGTTTTGGGTAGCGCTGTTTTTCAAAGCGAATAAACAAATAGAAGACGTTGTTCTGTGAATAGTCGAACATTTTAATCAAATGAATTGATTAATGGATGTAAAGAAACCTCCTGGAACAATTCAATACGTGTTGGTAGAAAACTGGCACAAGTATAAAAAGTTGTATTCTTTTTGCAACATGATTTTCTATGAACATTTTGAAAATCAATATCCAAGGTCACATTCCAAAATTGAAATGTTTATTATGTACGAAATACAATCATTACGACTGAAATGAAGACACATATAGGTAGACATATACCTCAAGAGAGTAATCTGACCAAGAGTGTGATGTCATTGCAAATAAAAGTAGAAAAAATCCTCAGAATATCATGAGCTGTCATTACTTCATACTGTACGCGTATCGCAATTTTAAGCATTTATTTAGAATTTTACTGTACGCTTAGTTCTGTTATTAAGCATTGGTTTCGAATGATAAGTTAATTCAATAGAATGATAATTGTATGAATGGACTTTTTCCAAAAAAAATTCAATGATAAAAAACCAAAATATTTTTGCTGCGATAATTTTTGTAATAAGTGTTTTTTAATCGGCCTTGCACATCCTTTCACATAGCTGTCATATGCACATGAGTGCTAAACGGAAGACAACTATATAGGTTTTTGATTAATGAGATTTAAAAGCGGAGTACTAGTACAAGTATTTAGATACATGTATTTATATTGACAAGCGGACCAGAAACTTTATATAAAATATACTTGCAGTATGCAATTAATATCAAAATCCTTAATATAAAAATAACTAAAGGATATCCCACGCAAGCGCGGGAAATAACACTTTACAAATTAATGGGCTTTGTGTTTTTTGTACACATTTTTTGTGTCCGATTTTTTTTCTTAATTGGTTTTCTTAACCTATTTTTTAAAAAACGAATCTTACAAACGTAATTCCCGTAAACAGAAATATCTTAGCTCATTGTAATGTTCGGAGCTACGCGTACAGATGTTCATCTGCAAATAAGACCTACCCGTATACACTTATAAGAGCTACGCATACAGTAAACAATATCGAGCCATGGTAAACAAACAAAACCCCTTAAAATTCAAAGAATGCATTGCTTCCTTCATATATGTATTTTATTTTTTGATTGAGAGATATCATAGTGGGGAAATGTTTTCACGACAAAAAACAATATTTTTTTGTTAAAGAAATGGGAACCATTTCTCTAGAAATTTTGATTCAATTTCTTATTGAATATTTGCACTGTTTTGATCCAACAAAAATATTTTTTTCAAGAAGAAATTTTAAGATTGATATGACGAGTATAAACTTATTCTACTTTACTACCGTATAAAAATCGAGATACTGTCCTTCTAGATATTAGTTATTTACGTATTTTCCATTTACGATCAAAATACTGTACGCAGCGCTACTTGTTCTCCCGCTTCGACAAACAGCGCTACCCAACATTGTACACTTCCGTTCCTACACTGTGACATGTACATGTACATAACAAACATGTATTATTTGAAAAAATCAAATTTAAAATTACACAAAATATAAAACTAATATTATTCTTTTTGAGAAAGTTTTCATCAGCACTTTAGTTTTGATTTTTTTTTAATAGTATTAGTAGGAAATGATTACGGAAGACAATATATGTTCAACCGTTATCATTCTACGCGCTATTCAAATTGATCAAACTACTACGGATACGATCACATATAACAGTTACAAATGGCTTAATTTAAGCAAAAAAAACCCCCAGAAATCATTAGTTTTGATCAAGCCTTTCAATGTGTCGGCGATTATTTTCGGTCTTTATCTAAACAGTAATCCACCGGAACAATCACAAAGGTCTAAACTTTGCGTGTCTTGAAATTTGTTGTTGTTGTTGTTTTCTATTCCCTCTCCTTTGGTTTCTCTTACGTAAATAAATAAATATTTAAGTTTGTTTTGAAATAACTAAACAAAAAAACAAATTTTTTTTTTTTTAAATCCTCCATTTTTCACACATATATACCGGGTGTTACACGTTGTTGAGCCGTGTCGCACCGAGGTGTTTTTTTTTTTTTGTTTCGAGGCCGTAACAGAAAATAATAGATCAAATGCAATGACACTTCCTCGCTCAGCGTGTACTTTTAAACACGATGGCCAGTGTTTTTGTTGGGATACTCTTGAGCTGTACTGTATGTATGATTTAGGAATCAGTGTAACAATATTAAGTGCTAACAGAGTAATAACTTATCAATTACATGTAATACATTCTGCTAATCAGCTCCTCACTCAGCGTCGATAGCGTTGTCGACGTCGATACCAAAAGATAAAAGCGTAATTGCAGTCGGTAAAATATCATTTTCCGTATTCATTTTTTAAAAAATTCATATTGTTCCCATGTGATAGACCAAATGTAAAACACCATTTTAATTGTATGAATAAATGATGAAATTAAGAGCCTGCACGTAAAATTTAAAAGAGGTTGTCGCATGTGAAAGTGTCTAATTCTATCGAAAATTACTTATAAAACATCATATAGTAACGCATTTGAACGAGCATTCCATCTTTAGCGTACATTAGTGACGTCATAATGAAAAATGACGTCATTTTAGTGCCTGTAGGATTTTGCTAATATCGCACTTAATACAATGCACAACATCAATAACCTATACAAAGAGGTTGAAAATATCGTACATTTTGCGGACAAATACTGCCAATACCGTATCTCGTTCTTTAAGACTGGGCGAACTCCCATGTTTCAAACTATCTTTCTTTATTCACAACTTTGTCTGGGCGAATTCAAGACAGGGCGAAACCATTTGCAAGTGAAAACGGGCGAAAATAACACGAGGCGAAAATAATCCTGTATACAGTATTTGTTTATAAGTTCGCTACGTTTTAAAAGCGAAGAAACATACATGTCGGCAAAAATATCAAACACTGAAAGGCAACAAAATATACAATTCAGAGTTAACAACATCCGGTTATATCCATCTTATTGATAGTAGTTAAATCTGGAAATTGAAAAACATTGTTAAAAGTTTTTAAAATGCCTGCATCAAAGTAACTGCTTACAACTTTGGTATTTCAACCCGTGTGATTTAATGTCTATAAGCTGTAATTGAATTTTACCTGATAAGAATTTATTGTAAAATTAATTATAACCTACTTTCATTTTCGATAAATCAGCCCAAAAGAGAAAAAAAATGAGAGTTAGGTGGTAGACACGCTTTGACGGATCTAAGTCAGGGGGATATAGCATCGAAATATATACTTGCAATGAAATAACATTGAATGATTACGTAAATAGTGAATATATTTACTGGGAACTTACTTAGAGAACACATAGGAGTTAAGATTTGACAAATGTTGAATGAATAAATTTAGGCAATTCGTTTCGTGAATGTGCGATTTTAGTTTGATTAGAACTCAACGAAACGCGACCTCTGGCGAGGGAATGGAATAGAACTTTCCAGAGCGGGGTAATCAAGAACGCAGGTTGACTGATTAACGTCAAGGCGAAAAGTGTAGGACGGATTCATCATGCACCGCTGTCTGATACCTTGGATTGGACATCTTTGGTTGATACAAAATAAGTTCATAAATAAATTGGAACAATATGATGCTATTTTAGTTTTGATGGAAAAACCTTTTCAGATAGGGGTGCCCCATGAACGTGGGTTAACTATTCAACATAATGGCGGAAAGTCAAGGGCGAGTTAATCATCGGGCATATCTTTGGATCTGACAAATTTCTTTTAAAATATGCAATTAAATACATGAATGGATACACTAGCGTTATTTTAATTCATACATTTGTATACCACGACAGATTTGTAATAAACCTTATACATTAGTTTGTAAAAAATCAACAGATTGTGTTCTACGTCTACATGAATAAATGAGTTATGCATAAAACGGGAAAGCTGCAGAAAAAAAAGACATTTAGCATTTAAAATTAGTAAAGTTCTTTTAAAAAATTAATATAAACCATTGTTCTTTATGAATTTGTTCAACGAACTTTATCGTACTGGGATTCTTTCGTTATTTCTCCAAGCTTTTGATACGCAGCATTGTCTTCAACATGGTCATACATAGACTCTGAAAAATGTGTTTCTGAATCCTTGCTCCTTTCGTCAACGTGTCCATTGACGTTATCTGGGTTCTTTTGTTGTCTACACACGCTGCTTCTGTTTCTCAGTTGTCTGGAGAGAAGAATACTAGGATCAATATTAGTAATGAAAAAAGGTATATTATTGATATGAATGTACAATGTAACAACTAAGATATAAGATAAATTATGTGCCTACCTGATAATGAGACATACATTTAGCGATACACTAAGGATTATTATGGGAATACAGACATATAGTGTAGTGTATGGTTCGCTCCCTGATGCAGGATTACCATCAGTTGATGCAATAGCTGGTGAAATAAACTAAATTTTGAAAATAACACATAACAATATTTACTTGTCTTACAAAAAAGGACGAATAAAAATAGTGATCATTACATCAACAGATTTGTTTTATCTTTTACATTACGTGTCATAAAACAACCCAAAGACAATTTGAATGTTATCTCTTTTTGTACGTTAACTAAACCTTCTACGAGTTAAAATGGTGCAATGATTTAACTATTTCTAAATCGACATTAATTGTAATTGTACATGTAATTGTTATACGGCGTTCACCACTAAAACTAATGTAACATCAACGTAGACAATGCTCATAATTAGATAAAGAGAAAATATCATACATGTATACCCATTGAAAATGTTACATGTATCAGGATTGAACTGTTTCAAAATGAGTAAGCCTAATACACCCCTGCGAATGTGTTCGGAATGTTTTCTTTATCGTTGCTAAGTATGTAATAAATCCAGAGGTGCTCGAATGAAAGTTCACGAGACTTTCCCGAGATTTGTTCAGTTCCTGTGAAATTTCGAGCGGAAGTATGAGTGTAAAGATAATATTCTCAAAATACGTAAGTTCTGGTCGTGTTTCGTATCATATCTTACTTTGATATATGCTAAAACATGAAAATCCATTTTGATATATGTCTTATTTCATTATCTAGCTGTTATTTAAAGTAAATAATAATATACAGAACAGAGCTATCGTTCGTGTTCAACCACCACTCTACACGTGGTTGAAAATATAAACATTGGGTTGCTTGATAAAATCATAGCCATGGTTGATGCTTTGGTGTGCAATACCATGCTTTTCCAAAAAAAGAAGGGGTGTCTGTTTTGTGCAAAAACATAATATATCGAGCCATTCTCAAGGAACATTCCGCATAAAATAGTATAGTCTGTTTCACTATTGGTGCTATTAGTAGGTCAGGCGCGGATCCGAAATTAATTCATGTGGGGGATTGCTACTAAGCATGTTAATTGTTTCAACATCCAAAAATAGTTATATTTTCTATTGTCATATTTATTTCTAGAACTCATTTTATCTACCAATTAATGAAGATAAAGTTGAAAATCAATACAGGTCTAGATTTAATATTTGACCACAAGTACCTAGATTCTAGGAAATAGATGATAAACCACGAGACAAAATTTTTACTGCGAAACTGAAGGGGTCAAATAGAGCCACGTGGTCTAAGTCTAAATGACGATAACATTCGCAGGGGTGTAATATTGAAGAACAAAAAAGTTGAGAGATTGTTTTTTAATGTATCAGTATAAATTTAGTATTTATTGCTTTTTATTGTAATCATTGTAACGATGTCATCTGTGGTTTTACAGATGAATTTTGTGTTAAAATCTCAAGGAATATGTGATCAAAGTAGCTCTGAATATCAGCATATTAAATGTCAGTTTTTTTAATGATAATTTTACCTTGCGTGCAGTTACTTCCATTATAGTTTTCAACACATCCTTTGAGACAGGTACCATTTATGTAATTACATTGTTGTTTTTCAAGGCAGTGGCCACACATGTAGCTGCAATTCTGTCCAAACTTACCCACAACGCATTCTATTGGAGAAATAAACATATGTGCATTTCAAACAGCGATATGAATTGGGTTGAGTGATCTTGTAGTGTAACTCCAATGTACACTACCAAACTGATATTATAGTCACATAGCTTTAAACAATATGAAATTGAATACTGGTATTAATTGCTAGTACCTAAATTACACTTATCCCTAAAATACCTTCTGTAACAATCGTTCAAACAACTTCCTTTCACGTGATGACGCAGATCATTTTCTTTACAGTTTCCACAAATCCATCGACACTACATTTGAGCAAGACATTTTGCTGCAAATACATTTACTTTTCTTTCATTTTTTACTTTTTTAACTTGATAAATTAAAGTACTGATGGAATTGATAGAAAACACTCATCTCCTTTACACGTTGGCCCTTTGCATCCATCGATTGTTTTTTGATAACTATTTGGAGATTTATCTTAATAACTGATCTCATTCTCAAATTTGCCAAACTGGTAAGAAAAGTGCTTACTTATTTTACATTTGAGATCACTCCATCCTGGCTGGCACCCTCCCTCACATTCTCCTGTTACCCTGTCACATCTCTCAGGAACTCCACAGTTTATACTACAATTCTCCTTACAATTGAGTCCATACTTTCCATTAAAACACTCTGAAAGATAAAAAGAATAGAAGATAAGTAAAAAGGTATTGTATATTTGATACTATAAAAACATGATTCCTCATAATTAAATCAAAAGGATGTTCATGTATTTGGATGAAAATGTGCATGTATATCTTCATTTCATTGCGATAAAGAATGAGCAGTTCAGTAAAGGCGATAAACAAATCTAGAAATACACGTTTCACTTCAAAAAGATAGATACTCTAAACAAAATCATTTGCACGAAACACAAAGATACAGTCAGAGTAAACTTTGTTTTTTTTAAAGATTATTGATTTAAATCAATAATCTTTAAAAAAAACAAAGTTTACTCTGACTGTGTTTCGTGCGTGTTGTTCTTCAGGAAATCTGTAATATCTATGTGCATGATTCTTACTTATATCGCATTTATCACCAAACACCCCTGCAACACATCCGTTTGTACAGATTCCGTTCACGTGATTACACTTCACATCGTTCAAACATTTACCACAGGTATTTCTACACTCCAGACCGTACGTGTTATCAGCACATTCTGCAAGATTAAACCATACAAATCTATATATTGCTTATTGGAAATAATTGGGGTATACTGAATTTTATTCTCATTTTGTTATATCATCATACATTTTGTTGAATCATGACACAAACAAATGTGGTTGGTTTTATTTTAAGAACCTCTCGACAATCGGGTACAACATTGCATGTGCATAAACAAACGGTCGTATATTTGTAAGCAAGAATGGTTTAACGAGGCCTATTCAGTTCGAGTGCACATGACTTTGCGCATCTTTTAATTTCATGCAGTCGTAGGTGCAAAGCTATAACTTTCTTTTTAATTGTGTTTTTATACAAAATTAACATTATATCTAACATTTATTAGTTTAAAAAATTGCAATTTTATGGATTTGATAAGGTAAATTGTTAAAATGGCGCTTAGGCGTCATCGTTTCCTGGTATTTTAAACTATGCATAAAGCCAAAGAAAAAGGATGATTAGCTCATTTATTTGAGGCGGTGATTATAAACAGAGAATAAAAAGAACATATTAGCATTCTAAAAGTGTCTGCTCATTTTGTTGAAAATTAACCTTATAAACCAATATATACCTCAAAACAGCTTTGATATCATCCCTGGATTAAGCCATGAGGTATGCATTTTTTTTAAAATTGTTCATTTTCATTCACCTTTTTCTATAGTTTTTAAATATTTGAAAGAAAAATAAATCCCTAAGACAGAAATACAAAAAATCGGGAAAACGTGAAAATTTAGCGCATTTTCAACAAATTCTCATATGGTCCCATAGTAAAAAGTGTTTACTTTCGATACGACCCCCTGGAAAAATGGGGTGGTAAATAAATTATTTTTTTATCTTAAAATAATTCTTAAATTAGTAAAACTACCTGCAAAATAAATAAATCCTCAAAATATTCAGGGTAGAAATAAAAAGGCTTGGCCTCGTTAAATATTGGGGAGAATAGTTAAGACTGTGTCGGTCTATACATATGATGTTATTTTTTCAGTTTTTTAAAACCTGTATCACATCTCGCTCCAGAGTATCCAGGAACACAGCCCAGACAGGTTCCATTCAGGATGTGACAGTGACCTTCCTGACAGTTTTGTGGACACGGTATGGAACAACCATCTCCATAATATCCTGGTGTCGGACATCCTTATTAAAACATCAAAAACTTTGATATTTCAGAAGATATTGCCCCTTAAACATACTAAAGTACACCACACGCTCGCTACGCCGTTCACACGAAACGCTGAACGGTTAACACGAAACGCTGCACGATTTGCCCGAAACGCTAAACGATTTACACGAAACGCTGAACGGTTTACACGAAACGCTGAACGGTTTACACGAAAAGATTATCGCACGAAACGATTTGCTCGCTTTTCACAAAAACACGTTTTTATCCTGATCGATTCCCGTTTCATTCGGGTCCTTTAGGATTTCTCTTCTGACTCTGTTAGTAAGAATTAATTTACATTGTACATTCAGAAATAGCACGAGATAATAGAAATACTGTTATCTAATAAATACACACACACACACACACACACACACACACACACACACACACATATATATATATATATATATATATATATATATATATATATATTTAATGTTTTAGTTGTTGAAAAAGAATAAAATTTTGTTAAAAGATAAGTAAATCATTTTCTAGGATTATTTTCACGACTATACATACACAAGTGTTTTGCAAATACTCCATTCTTAATGAGATAGTCATGAATATTCATATCGTACTGAAAACGAGGCTAAGGTCGGTATCGAAGAACGCAAGCATGGCGGAAAATACAAAGCGTCGCCAAACTTTAGTCGTGATTTGAATATTGTGTCCTCTCTTACATTCGGATTTTTAGAAGAAACGATAAAAAAAGTCATCGGCCAGTCTTGGCACGAAAGAAATAAACATAGGCTATAAAAACTTTAGTAAAAACCAAAGGTGGGCTATTTTTCTCATGAAGGGGATTGGCCGACTTTATAAGAATAAACAAAAACTAAACGATGGTCTGTTTATAATATCGTTTTTTATTGAATACATTGAATGCCGATATCGTTTTTAAAAATTTTTTTCTTAATAATGTGCATTTTAATTGTCTGTATTGAATAGTCCCACAAGAAATCGATAATCTAAAACCTAGCCATGAGCTTCGCTTCGTGGGCATGTTATTTTTCCTCTGAGGTAGCCTACTTACTTTTTATAAAATGTGTTTTATTTTACTACACAAGACCCTGTGGCTCACGTATAAGATTTCATAAGTTTGACTTTATTTATTATTTATTGATAAGACTGCCGACTCCTGTGATATATCGAGTTAGAATTTCGCCTTTGATAGGAAGGTTCCTCGGAAATTGAAATCCGCAAAGGGGAACTCCAATGCTGGCAACATAGCTCAACTCCTGGTCAAGGTTAAGACCATCTACATAACTGAAATCTTCCTCAGCCATGAGGCCCAAAACATCTCCTTGAAGATCCATAACGGTATCTAAACTTGACATAGTTTCTGAAAAATAATAAAAATACACTTCATTTCATGAAATGGACAAACTAATACATTTAATTCATAGACACAATAAATGGACCTTTCTCCGGGTCTAGTCTAGTCTAATGTTCAAGTGAGTACATTTCCTCATGTTCCTCACAATAAATTAGAACTGGTATGATCTATCACTCAATGTATAGCACATTATGTATGTACAAATAAATACAGTGGATACACAAATCAAAAGCACTAGCCCACGGTCTAAAATAAATATGTATGCATGTATTGTGTACAATAATCTCTACTCACTTCATATGAGTGCAAAAATTCATAGAATATACCATCTATCATTTTATCGATTTAATGTATTTCTGAATCAAATATTACGTGTAGTCTCATCATTGATAAACTATTACAGATTTGTATGTACTATTTTGACATGTTTAAGTATGGGTGTTAAATATATATAAAAATACGTATTAAGTATAGATCTAAATTTTCCAATTTACTTTTTCTACAAATTCCAAACATCACAAATTTTACATTGTGTATGTAAAACAAATTGTGTTTAAGTAAAATTTAAGCTGTAAGACTTTAATATTTAGAAGTTAAAAAAAACCTTATGCTATAATAAATAGATGTCCAGTCCTTTTGATAATATAAGTATCTTACATTATCCAATTTGACAATAAATGTCAATAATTTTCCCAATTGAGACGGACCCGGTCCCTGTACCAAAAAGTGTTGTGACAACCTTGCTCTTATGTATGTGTTTATTGTGCATAATGAATGTGCATTGTACAATAAACGTTTATTGTATAATCTTAATTCATCCTGTTGTCTCTTGAGGACCCTTCATATTGGCCAATAAAAAATTGTATTTGAAATAAAAATATTGATATTAACTGAATAAGTATATTTGGTCATACCATGCCTAAAGTCAACCTACATAATCATAGTACATGTGCAAGTATTTAGCACACAATGCCATTCATAGTCTTACTTCGTCGTTTAGACAGGTCAAGCGACTTAAAACATTTTTGATCAAGCTTTTTAATGTATTTAGATTTCTATCAAAAATGCTGGCGCACTATTACCGAAACGTATTTTTTTTCGTAAAAACATGAGAAGATCTGATGAATTTACACATATGTTTACAACCCAACAATCACGGAGACTTACGCATAAAAAAGGTCCACGGTTTCTCCGAATGGTCGAAATCCATTTACATCTACTCTCAGGATTGGTCGGGAGTGTGTGGAATGACAGCTCGGAGTTTATCCCTCTATATCCGTTGCAAAAGGATACGCAGCATGAAGCAGTGCTTGTTTCACCTTATCCGTCGCCATTTTTGTTTACGCTCTCAACCGACCTTAGCCTAGTTTTGGATTCCGACGCCCTGCTTATGAATATTCTTTGAGAATGGAGTATTATGAACAATTTGGACAAATGTTAAATTCGGGCGCCATTTTTAAACAATCAATTGTCAGAGAGTTCCGAATGAAATATTATGAATTTATATAACGATTTACACAGGCAATTGTGCCTCACGTGAATTTCACGTTAATTTCACGTGAAATTCACATGAAATTTTTCACGTGAAATTCGTGTGAAAAGAGCACTCACACGAATTTCACGTGAAATTTTTCACATGAATTTCACGTGAAATTAACGTGAATTTCACATGAAGTCTAATAGCTTTCTTTAGCCTTTTCATTAGGTTTTTACACTCAAATGATGGTAAATACACCTCATTAGTTGTTTTGTCATTAATTTTCAAAGCATGTGCACTTTTAAATATAATTGTACCTCTACAAAATAAGGACATTTAAATATTCAAAATCTGAGTTCTTAATCAAGCTTTGTTAAACATGTATTGATCATTTGCATTAATATACTCAATTTGTCAATTGATTTCGAAATCAATGCCTCCATTTGATCCAAACATATGAATCATTCATATCACAAACCCTGGCAGTTACCTCTTAATAAACAGTAAAACTTTGATATAAAATTCTTTAAGCTTTATTTTTCTCTGTATTACAAAAAGATGTAAGATACTCTTTGGTGCTTCAATCTGAAAGAGAAAAAAAAATTTCAATTTAGTAATTTTTTTACACAATGCTTCTAAAGCTCTTTCATTATAATATGAAATAAAACCTATGATGTGATAACGTTTTTGCTTATAATTCTTAGCATACTCAGGTGTACTGTTTTTATTTATTGGAGTTCAAAACATAAGGTCGATAGGTAAAATAAACAATGAAAAAGATGCAAAACGAGAGAGAGAGAGAGAGAGAGAGAGAGAGAGAGAGAGAGAGAGAGAGAGAGAGAGAACAAATTCAATCATTAGCATTTCGTTTTTTCCTGTAGGGTTTTACAACATTAACTTTTCAACTTTTACCTCATCTTAGTTGTCTTCTGTCTACCACCTCCACGTTCTCCTTTGTCAGTGTTTTATTCTGTAAAGGCATATTGGGATAATTTCTTAAATGTTTATAATTATAATCAGTGATAAGATAGATTGGGTTAGAGTTTTTAAACATTATTTTTAAAATTGACAAGCAAGATTAAAAAGTACTGAAAAATTTATTCTTGGGGAAATTCAGTACTATCCTCATTTAACCTCATGTAATATAATTCTAATATATTAATATCTTTGTTCATTCTTGAATCTTTAAACTGCTATTAAAATTCAAAATGGTATTTTATTCTTCATACAAACAATCCAGCTAAAAAACTTTTCAAATATTACCTTGAATCATTGTCCCCATCATATCAGCTGCAGTGCGGAGATTATAACCTTTGAATTTAAGAGGAATGGTTTAATCTTCTGGTTATGTCCAACCACATCTTAGAAACCTACAAAAATGTACGTCTGTCATTTACTATACAAGTATATCAAAAGTTGTACATTTACAAATTGGCATTTGGTGCAATTGTATAATTTTTAAAAAATACATTAATAGTAAACAACAATTTTTACATACTGTATCAATGTAAGAAATATTTACCATACATATACAATTTTTTTCTTGGTATAAATATATAGATCTTGTAACTTTAATACTTAAAAAAAATGCTACAAAATGCTTTATAGCTAAATGTTCTTGAATACTCACAATTATAGTATAATATTCTAAAGAGCACAATGTATTTCTATGATAGACTCTGTGTAAGACTGCATATGAAGACAATGCCTTCCAAACATCATGTAATTCCTTGAAAAATAAAAATAAATAATTAGATGGTAGATAAAATAACAAAGAAACTATGCTCATGATTACAAAGTGATAAATCATTTTTTTAAACCTACTTTTCTTTAAAAAAAAAAAAAAAAGAAGAAGACAGGTGTACATTAATTGTTTAAAAAAGAGGGAAACTACAAACAATCGCCGATTACGTTAAACAATTAGGCCTAGATAAGTCACTCACCGAAACCAGAACATGATCATCCGTAATACAGCTGATCTATCCTGTTTTCATCTATCGTTGTTGGCGAAGTCAAGTCTCCCCTTCCACTTTCAATTTTCTTTCGATGCCACTGTATCTAGCTGCCTTCAATAAACACATATGTATGAAACACAATGCTTTTATTCTTCATAAAATTTTATTGTTGTTTTTTTATTTATCAAACCCGCACAGCTTTAGTAATATATTTAAGATCTTTCCGAGAAAATTCGGATTGACAGACCTACCGATCTCAATTAATTTGATTATCAACATTATTTCACAGTGATCTTTAGTTAACTGTTATTAAATTATTTTATTTGCATAGTTCATTGAAATATCCTCATCAGCATTACGCTATATATGTATAATATAATTGTAGGCATATCAAGTGTCGATCGCGTCTTCGAGACAGTCAATGTTCAAAGTGAAACAGAATTTTCACGGATAGAGATAGATATAAAGCGTTGCAACAAGATCTACGCGGTCACTACCCTTTTTATTTTAAAAATATACAGCTTACTTTACAAGATTGGCATCCAAGTTACACCAGTCCACAGCATAACATACACAGTGCAGTCCATCTTCTGCTTCAACCTGTGACGTAAAATGTGACGTCGGCACGAGCACGACTAATTCAAAGCCGATTCAGACTTCAATCCGGAATTCATTTAATTAATAGCATTGATATAATATTTTACGAGTTGAAATTATTAGCATGTATGTTGATGGACTTTTATTGATATGCTTATACATTTTTTATATGTTAAGATAACGTTAAATTGCTAAAGGGTTTTTGTTGTTGTATGCATTCCTGTTATCTGGTTATATCACTTTGGAGTAATCGAAAGTATTATAAATTGAGTTCAACAACTCTCAGCCAGTACTGAAGTAAAATACACATCTCGAAAATAAATAATCAGGTGTTTGAAATTTCACGTGAAATTAACATTAATCAATTCACATGAATTTCACGTGAAAGGGATTTCACGTTAAAAATGTGTGAAAATCATGTGAACTATCACATGAATTTCACGTGAAGATGTTTCACGTGAATTTCATGTGAAATTCACGTGAAGCTCTCTTCACGTGAGTTTCACGTGAGGCACAATTGGCTGTGTACACGCTTCGCCCAAAACGCTAAACGGTTTACAGGAAACGCTTCACGATTCACATGAAACGCTGAACAGTTTACACGCAACGCTAAACGGTTTACAGGAAACGTTTCTCGCACGAAAGTCGCACCTTTTTTGGTGTAGTAGTACGTTTCATTGTCTGATTTTAACTCTGTTCGTGATTAATAAACTTAAGTATTTTCAAATACAATGCAAAAATGGTCAAGTACTTGGAAAGGAATACATACAAACAGGGACATATTGATTTATTATCAAATATAAAGTGAACACAATCTATTAAATCTTAGGATACGTACCATAAACTTCCAGTTCACACAGCGCGTTGTATGCGTACTGATCATACCCATTTGGATACGGAGGATGTGTCCTGTTGTTGTAGTAGATGACGTATCTCCCATGTGTGGTACACGTTATGTTTGTATGGTTGGGTATTGTGGCTCTAGTATAGGTGATATCCTTAAAACACAGAATCCCGTCCTCTTTAGTGGTAGTGTTTGAAACGTAAACCGAAAATCCCAAGAATCTCGCGGTGTAAGCATTGTTTTCATCTAAAAAATGAGTTACAGAATATATTATATGTTCATGTCACCTTCAGTCAAAATGATACCCCATTTATTCTTTGATAGTTCAATTTTTCTTTAACACTTTTGTGTCCACATTGTATTTGTCAACTAGATTTTCTTCAAATAAAAGAGTTTTAAAGTTAATACTTTGACTCGCCCACTCTTTCGTGTCAGCTAATAATGACAGGTCACATGGGATCTTGCATTGCAAACGACACGAAAAAAACCTCCCATCCACATGATTATTGAAAAATGCTGATTTGTTCCAATTATAATTAACACGTCATTTTTTCTTAATTTTAGTTTCTTGTCATTTTCGTCAATTTCGGAAATGAGGAGACATTGTGGTTGGTACATAAAATTTTTCATTTATTTAATTGGTTGAAATGCTCTGGTATAGCTGGTGTCCTTGAAACACAGTACCCCGTCCTCTTTATTCGTTGAGTTTGAGACGTAAGTAGAGTATCCCAAAAATCTACCGGTGTAGACATTGTTTCCATCTAGTACAATAAAATATGAATATGTCATCATATTCTTACTAAAAACGGTAACCAAAAACTAAAAATTATCTAGTGACAAACATGTATGCATGAATGATTCAAATGTATATCATACAATTGTACCATAGCTTGGCGTGTTTTCTATTGTTAAAAGTGTGGGTTATCTGTACATACCCCACACTTTTTTTTAAACTCCGCCCACTATCTCAGGTAAAAACAACGTCAACAAAGTTGTGTTTTAACACGTCCATGATACTGTTCACAGTAAAATATTCCCCCAGATCAAAATTGCTAATAACTCAACACGGATAACTGATTCAAACTAAGTTCGTCGAATAAATCTCATTTGAAGCTTGAGACAAAACAATATCGGCAATGGCTCTAACTGAATGACTCTATTTTAATTTTCTCCTCCATGTGTGCGAACAAGTAAGGCGTGTAAGATGAAATAAGGGTATCCTGTAGAAAGGTTTTATAGAAAGTCAATCACGTGATAGGAACGTGTTTGAATATTAAACTTGTTTTGTAGACAGATTGAATAGCGGCGGCCAATCGGATATGACATTTATCATTCACGGTTTTGCGATATACATTTCTCAATTTTTTTTTTGTTCTGTTTTTTTTTTTTTGCTCATTGATTGATTTTTTAAAATAAATAAATGTGTATGTTTATTCAGCAATTTTTAAAATCATACATGCATATTATTCAAAAAGAGTAATTATATCATCATCAATTTAATCTAATTTCAACAGGAGCATTGCACAACTTAGGTTCGTAAACTCAAAATTGTTTTAATAAGTTTAAGTATTTGAAGCAAGTATCGGTACTAGAAGTCGGAAAATGAATAAATATGAAATAAAAATATGACATTGCACAGTCGATTTATTCCTAAGCTATGAATTTTTAAACAATTACAGATAATTAATGTTTATCGCCGATAGAAAATCATTTTAGAAATTCACGGAGTACAATGTACATACAGTATATAAGACCAACACATTGGCGCCGTATTGATTAGAGGCAAGTGCACGCTCGAAAACTGTAATAATTGTAATCAATGGTACAAGTAACTTACCCCATATAATATTGTTGATTATGTGCAGATACCTGATGGACGTGGCCATAATGACACTCGGGAGCTACGCTCCCTCGTGTCATTATGACCACGCCCATCGGGTATCTGCACATAACCAACAATATTATATGGGGTAACTACTACATAAATACCATTTATATATACTTTGTAGAGAAAATTTGACATTCATCGGCAGTTTTTTTTTAAAGATATTAGTGTTAATATTATTGTAAAATTAATAAATACATAATCAAAAAAAAAATGAACACGTTGTTACAAATAGTAAACTGAATATGTTATAAGTTACTGAGATGATTTAACTGTGTTGTATAGTGCCCTTTCCCCAAAGCCATCTACCCCTCCCCTCTCCCTGGAATAATAGCTTTTATTCACTTTTAATAACAAATATTACATAGTAGAATTTCCCCCACGGAAAGCTGGCTAGATAGGAGGATTTTCTCCTTTGTAAAACCAAATTATTAACTATTTCCTACAGCGTACTATATCAAATCTTCCCCCTTCATCCCCAATACATGGCTATACAAGTGGGATAAACGACACATTTATGTTTATTTTTAAAATATTTACATTTACACAATAGTAACGTCAAGCGGATTGGTATGTTTTTTTTTTTCTTAAAAAAATCATAAAAGAAATGCAATGTTACATGATATAGGCAATTTAAAATGAAATAGCTTTTTAGAACTATAATTAAATTGTTTTCTTTGCTGGAAATATGAATGGTGTGTCATAATCATGCTATGCTATATGCTATGAGATTTGAACAAAAACGCCTCCATACACACAAGAGTTCCAAACATTTTGAAGTTAAATGAAAAGAAGCCAAAGTTTACCTCTAATCTGCAATGTGAACAATTATTCTTTTAAGTAAAAGCATTTAAAACCGAGTTAAAATTGTGTTGTACAAATGTATCCTATGCTATGGTATACTATGGTATTATTAAGTTTTTATTGACAATACTATAACATACATGTGACATTTTTATAAGTTTAAATGGACACATACTATTTTTTGACCATTTCACAAATTTATGTTAAATTAGGTTCATAAGAAATCACTTTTAAGAGTAATTAAAAAAATATAATTTCAAGAAATATGTATGACTTAACAGCTGTTAATTCATTCTACCAATAATCCATGTATTTTATATACAACTTTGTTCTCTTATGCAATTCTTTCAAAAAATTTATTAGATAATGGAATTTAAAATTGGTGGATTTCTTGAGTTTGCTAATAATTTATCACGAAAGTTATGGAACTTTTCTATACAATGAGGTCGGTTTTGGGCAAATCTCAAAGCATTGACATGCATGTCCCAAATAATTCATCATTCCATTTAAGTTTTCCATACATTATAGCAAATAAAATTAATCTCATGGCATAAAAAAATTCGCGTTCCATAGCTTAGCTAAAACTATAACATATGACCATGATATGAATGTGCTAAAGAATTTCGATACTTTAATATTGATGTGTTTTGAGCATAACGTCTTGTCATTTTGATTTTTTATAGAGTATTTAAAATCACATTCCTTTTTATTGTTTAATGGTATTAAAAACAATTTGTCATATTAGTACACGTTAAAATATAATTTTTAGAACTAGCTGTTAGAAGGTCCTTACAACAGCCACATTGATTTCTAAAATATAAACATCTGAGGCAATAGACTTTATAATGGCTGGAACTAAGACGTGAAATATAGACATCGCGTTTTGACAAGTATTAGGAATTTACTAGTAACATTGAAGAATACTGGTCGCAACAATAATGTAATAGAAAATATAAAATATTTGATTATGTATATTAGTGTAGTGAAATAAAAATTATTTTAGTAAAAAATTGTATTGTTGAATCAATACGAGTTCATGCATTTATAAGTAAAATTAGAATATGTTCATCAGAAAACGGTTTTTAAACATATAACTTGCTTTATTATTCATTGCAACACAATGGTTCTAATGGAACATTGAATTTTACAATGATAATTGCCATATTTTGCACTTTTATGAAATACTTACTCCAGGCAGAATTGTCCGTCCTGTACTGTATAAAGATGTGGTGTATACTGAGTACTCCTCCCAGATCTACTCTCCATTCTGCTGTTAACTCTCCGGCTTTAGATATCGTACACTGTCCTCCTCCAGCAGACAGATCTGTTTTTCGTCCGTCCACAGCAAGACCCGCTACCCAGACATCGTTGAAAGGATTCTGCTGCCATGCTGGTTTATTTAATGCAAGATTTTCTGCATAAAAAAGAGAAATATTACAGGTATCGACAAATGCACTTCGATTAAATAAAAGTAATCAACATTATTATTACGCTGAAATATATGAAATTAATTATACAGGAGGTTACAAACTGTAGTTAGCAATAAACAGCGTTTTCTAAATGAACAACTAAGCATGTTAACTGTTTAAATACGAGTATGCAAATAAAGCACTTTAATTTTTAAAGTGGAGGGAGGAAGCATTTCTTAACACTGATTTTTTTTTCAACTTTTCTAACTCTCAAGTTTTGAAGTTATGAACGCAACTGTTATTTTGAGGTATACTGTACGCCTTAATAAGACAAAATGGAGAAAATTAACATCTTTAGTAAGTAGTTAAACTGGGTTTTTTTTTATTCATTAAAGCGTTCCAATCTAATTTGTCATGTGCATATTTGTATAATGTAATACTTACACACTTTACCCCTCTAAATGGCTTTAAAAGAAAATTATAAAATCTGGTTGTTAACCATTTTGAAACGCCATTTTGACCTATATAACGCCATTTTTGTAAAAGTCAGCATATATCTTAAAACTCAATATACCCTAATTATGAATAAAAACTTTATTGGACAGGACTATAATTGTTATTAATGTTTTTTTCCTTGTTAAAAAAATGATTAGAAAGTGATAAAAACCTGGCTGTCGGCCATTTTAATTTAATGCCAGTCTGACCTATTTAATGTAATTTTCGTCAAAGCCAGCATATTTCTTCAGACTAAGCATGCCTTAATCATATTGATGAACTTTGCTGGACCAAATTGTTATTATTGGTTTCATGTTGTTTCCCCATTTAAGTAACTTATAATATATGAAATACATGAAATTTTGCTGCCCGCCATTTTGACACAAAAAATACCGTTTTAGTTGAGACCAGCATAATTATTTAGACTTAGCACGCCTTATTTAGGATTTAAAAATTTGATTAACAGAGTTATAATTGTTTGTTTCTCACTTTTTTCTCCATTTAAGAAACTTAAGTAAAAAATTATAAAAAATTGATGTCCACCGCTATCACTCCTCATTTTTAAAATAATTTACGCATTTTCTTGAAGACAGCATACCATTCTTGACTAACCACACCTACGTTTTGATTAAAAACTTTCCTGGAACGAATATTCAGTATTTGTCTCACGCTTTTTGTCTATTTTAAAAATATAGGAATAATTTACAAAATTTTGTTATCCGCCATTTTAAATCGCCATTTTGACCTAATTAACCTCATTTGTGGAAGGCCAGCATATCTTTTAAGACTCAACACACATAGGATATGATGAAATATTATGCTGGACCAATTCATTACTGTGTGTTATTATGTTTTTCCCATTGAAGAGACTTAATTAAAGATAAAAATTTGAAGATTGGCTGTCCGCCATTTTGGATCGCATTTTGACTTATTACTTAACGCCATTTTCATGAAGGCAAGCATATTTTTTTCAGACCTGGTATACTTTAATTATGACAAAAACCCATGCTGGACCAAATAATAATAATTATTCGCTGTTAAAACGTATTTCTTGAGCCCTTTTTAGAAATCAGGACCAGACTACGTGTATATGTATCACAGTGAAAAATTCCCTGTTCATTATTAATTTTATTTTGGACTTCACTTTTCAAATTCAACATATGTTTTATAATGTTTTCTCACAATTTTATTCTATTAACAAAGTTATTTATTCAATTAGTAATTGGCTCTTTTAAAACTCTATTGTAATTTCAAAGAGACAGAGTATTGTGTCTAAAGAATTGCTAAGCTGTTAAAACAACATTGTGCAATTATCTGTTTCTCATGTTTTTAAAGGACTTCAAAGACTCATTGAGTTTATTTAATTATTCGACACCTGTGTATCTTTCACTCAGCTTACTTAATGTCACCACCTGTCTATTTTTACTCATTATTTTGATACTTATACATTGTAATGTGCTATTGTCAATCCTCAGTCCGGAATACATATACGGCGGCGGCCACTCGCCCGACTCACTGAGAGTCTAGTAAGTTCGGAGGCCAATACAAGCCATATCCATCTCTTTAGAAACAAGTCTGTTTCATTGTTAATTCAAGAAACTGTTGCCATCGTTAAAACTCTATTGAATTTGGAATTCTGCATCAATCGGCGTTTATTTCTCTGGAATATCATATTGGTGGACCTTCAGGAATACGACACACCGACCCTTAGTTTTCTACCTTACGGTCCACAGCGCGCCTCAACCTTATACCTTGTACACCCCCCCCCCCCCCCCCCCCCCCCCCCCGTTCGTACTGCACACGACGGATACAGTTCCAGATGAAATACCTTAGGCTAGTACCGTAAGAATCAACGCGGTCACAACTGCGTCAAAATTCGTGACCGTGGGGGAGGGGACAAAGACAAGTATAGTTAATTGTGAAAAGGGCTGAGAAAGGGACTGACTTCTGCCCCTCAACCTGAATATGAAAAGAACATGTAGCAATATGAAAAGAAATAAATGAATGAGTCAGTTAGGTGTCTTACCATATGCTCTTCCAAGACTGATCAATACAGACAAAAAAGAACACGACAAAATCAGCTCCATTATGGTTGTTCTTTATACATTACACCAACCAGGAAGTAAAATTAGGGCTTTAAAATAAACTGACATAAATAAATAAATAATTAAACAGTTCATGCGTAAAAAAAAAAACCCGTATGATTTAAAATATCGATCTTACTCGCGGATGGGCTGATTTCACGCAAGTACATTTTGTGTAAATACTGTTTATTCACGACATACTATCAATCTCGGCGCGTCTTTTAACCACAATGAACCGCAATGAACCACAATGATACCACAATGAACTTTATTAAGGTGATAAATGTTATTCAAAAGGTATAAAATTTAATTAAAGTTTAATTTAAGGTCAGACGCGACCTAGCATCCATTATTTTCCACTTTTTCCTATCTCCGCAATGTGAAGAATTCCATTTCTGTAATTCCAAATTTACATTTTCATGTTATTTGATATTTTTTATATGAATATATAGTTTCAGTTGAAAATGTATACATGTACTACTACATTATCGATAAGCATTCAATTGCATTTTACATGCTATTAAAAGACAAAATCAAAATATCTAACTCCAAAAAATGGCCTGTTAATTTGCACTCTGAATTTTTTGGCATTAACTAGTTTAAATGCAAATAAAGAAGAAATGTTAAATTTTAAAAAAAATATCTAAAACTGAGGAACGTCGTGTTTGTCCATGATATATATCTCAAACAATTTCTGACGGCATGTTATGTTACAGAATTAATGCAGTTTCAATTATGTAATATATGTATGTTCAGGTACACACATCGTATTTCATTCATTCAGAATTCAATTATTTCAATACATGTAACGCTTAGATGGTGGTATATTATAAATTTGTAAATCATGAATTAAAAAAATATCTATATACATGTATAAGGTAAATTTTGATATATAAATATATAAGGTAAATAATTATTATTATTTAATTAAAGCTAAATATAATTAGCTAAGTTGTCGTATTGTTCAATTTTTAAAGAAATCAGTCACTTTACATGACATTTGAAAATGTTTGATTAACTGGTTAAACAAGATAATTTTACAATTATTGTCATCTTTGGATTAAATTTGTGTGCTTAAGATGTGCAGTACAACGGTACTAATAAACGCTCATTCTAATTTATCGAATAAAAACCAAACAGAGGGAATCAACTCTCAATAGTTCCAATGTCCATAGAATCTTGATCTGAAAAGCATTGTACGAAATTCTAAAAAAAGTGTCATCTACATTTGTTTGATAACTAAAGATTTTACCATTCATTATTTTAAATGGTTCTGAACTATGGGGATTTTCAAATAACGCTATCATAGCGAAATAATTCACTCCAATGGTTTAATAGTTACCTTGTAAATAGAAAGCAAAGGGTTGTGTATCGAGGAGTGTTGTCGTCTATTAAGTCTATTAATGCTGGAGTACCTCAAGGCTCTATCCTTGGGCCATTGTTATTTCTTATTTATGTAAACGATATAGCAGATACCGTTACAAAATGAGGGAATGGCATTGTTTTGACAAAGCACCGTATTATAGTATTACGTCATTACTTAAAGTTTGGGTATTTCATACTTCATTTATTTTCATTTTTTATCAAATTTACAAACAACTTATTACGAAGCACACTTTTATTAACTATTTAGATTGAAATAAAAAAGAACCAGCTCGATTTCATGACGAACCTTTTAAAGATATTCGGTGAAAATTATCACCATTTTAATTACACCCTGCGCTTATGGAAACTATGGTTACAACTGTGAGGAAAAATGTAGCATCAACTGTGGAGTTTCAGAGAGATGTTAACAGGGTGATAAGACGGTGTGAAGGAGGGTGCCAAGTGGGATGGAAAGGACTGATCTGTGATACCAGTGCGATGTTTCAGTCCTAATAGTAAATGATTAATAAAAAACCAAATTGTTTCCTTATTACGTGTAAAGATAACCATGAAATAAACAAAACAAACCACATTACTCGAAAGAATTACATGTATTCAACTGTTCATTTTAGCATTGTATATATTAACCTTAAATGATGAAGTGAAGAAAACTAATCGGCAATTTTTTTTTAAATGCATCATGTTTATCTTCAAAGAATGCAACAAAGGTAAATTTGGACAAAATTGCACTGATGCATGCGGTCATTGTTTGCACAAAGAACAACGCCACTACATAGACGGCACATGTTTTAATGGATGTGACGATGGGTATCGAAACATTCATTGTAAAAACAGTGAGTAAATGAAAACGTTTCTTATAAAAATAAACTATTTATTTCGCAGTGTCATCACGTGACAGGACAATCCACGTGGGTGTGTCAATGGATTTCAAGGAGAACTATGTGATGATGGTATTCCTAGATTCTATCTAGATCTGAATGATAATAATATAGAACAAAAACAAAAATGATGAAACTGCGCTATGAACAATTATTTTAAAATTTATCCTCATCATTACCTAAATATGTTTAAAATTAACAATAAAATATATACTCCTTACTTGAAATTAAAAAAAAGAGCAAAGTTATAATTTGTGGTTATTTTTCAACGCAGAAAATGACCAGTCATCGTCTGAAGCAGCAAGTCAGCTGTCAGCTCTGCTCTACTCTTTTGTTTCATTGCTCTGTGTCAGTGTTCTCATCAATGTATGCTTATTTCTCAAGTAAGGAACTCGCATGTTCAAAAATTCCATACTAAAACTTTTAAACAATAAAAATGCTGTTGGATGATGTTCTATGAATTAAATCTTCTGTTTTGTAGAGAAACCATCTTCCAAAGTGCCAACATAAACAAGGAAACGAGAACATTGTAAACATTAGCTCCAGTAAAATTTCAAATATCATGTACACGGGCGACAATTGTGCTTATGTTGATGTTGAAGAAGTTACAAAGAATCAGGATTATGATGAACTACAATAGTTATTAGTACTCAAACATGACTAGAAGTTAGTTGGTGGTATATTCGTGTACAGTTTTATGACTTAGATATTTCATTATAAATGATATTGAAACAAAAATGCATGTATGTGAATTTGTTTCTTATCATCAGTATGTAAAATCAAGAGAAAACGTAATTTTTGTTTGTTTTGTTTTCATTTAAGTTGATGTTGATATGTCGAAACTGACGATTAAACATAAACTAATAATTAAATATACAGCGAATTTTAGGCATTACAAAATAAGTCCGTTTTAAGTATTATGATGACAGCATAGTCTTTCACACATCTACTTTTGTTTTGTTTTGGGTTTTTTTATAAGGAGTAAATTATGTGTTTTGTAACGATCGTGTAAATAAACAAATTATAACAATATTAAATTTGTTAATCCAGTCTGCTCTTTATATAACCATTATATTTATTCATTGCAAGGTATACACGATAAAGGACGCACTATACTCTCTCTCTCTCTCTCTCTCTCTCTCTCTCTCTCTCTCTCTCTCTCTCTCTCTCTCTCTCTCTCTCTCTCTCTCTCTCTCAATTTCATACAAGTTTGCTCTCAGTACACCCTTTTACCGAAAACCTAATTTAATAAAGTTTTGTTTCTGTTTTGTTACGACAATCTTACATGTAAATTATCTTAACAAAGTAATATAGAATTATTGCTTTTAAAATAAATCAAAATCATTTGTCCCTGTTGCTTTCCGTACATCTTTAACCGTGTTTAATGTATCTAATTCATTTTTTAATGGCCATCATGACACCTTTACAAAATACAGATGCATAAGGAAGAGTAGCTCAATTGTAAATAATCACACTGTATTCATACCCTTCTCTGTTACAAGCTAATCGGCAATAATGATGATTTCGATATTCTACTTAAACGATTACAAAATAGGAGTTAGATCACACCGTAGTTGTTCACTTCCTCGTAAAAGAAGAACCTTGTGGTTCATCCTATCGAGCATTGTTATTTACATAGTAAAATCATACGACTTTTTGAATCATTTAGTTTTACTCTATGTGTTTAAAAATATTTTGATCATATCGAAGAATTGTTGAAAAAACCCTTGCCTGATACATTTTAAAGAAGATAATTAGAATGTCTAGCTTATGTACAAAGCTGATTTTATTGTTGAGTATACACATTAGAAAGATGTTGAAAGGGGACTGAATGGCACAACTATGACATTCAATGCCCCTAATAGTTACTTTGTGGTCACATTTTATTCGACTGAATGGCACACTATCACCCTGTGATGAACTTTTTTTATCAGTGTGGGCAGTGTTTCCATCGCTATTGGGAAAGGTCAATACTTGTTTATGATATAACCTAATAAAGATATCAAGTTTGGTAAACTGCATGTAGGTGATTATATCATATATTATCACTATATTATACTAAGAAAAGTTATTTTATGAAAGCAAAAGGACAAATGTATATCGATTTATAGACCAAAGCTTATAAAACGCCACTTTTGACACTTATTTGGGTTTTTTTTCTGAAAGAATCATCTGTCCCATTCACATGTTGAACCACTGCTTCAATATGTTTTTTAGTCTTCGATTGTTTATCTTCGTCATTAGTTAATAAACACGTCATATTTGTAAACGAAACCTTCTAAATAATTGCTAAAAAAATCAAAAATTTATTTTGTTTCTGGAAATGATATGATATAAGTTTACAGTCTTGTTAATGCTGGTAGTGCTGAATGAAATGAGCAATTTTGGTAGTTGATGATTTTTCTCATTTAAAATTCTCTTCTTTTGTTCTGAGACTTAGATTGAAAGTCGTGGTTGTTAAATTTTATGAATATGAAAAATATTGACTAATATTTTTGTGTCACGTTCTAATGGACAAAGATATATATATATTCTACTTCAATTGTAAATAATTAAGGAAACATTCAAACAGATATATGTAAAACATCACACATTTTTTCTGCAATATCCGTTAATTCATATAAATCAACAAGAAACACTTCACAAAGAATATAATTGAGTCAAGCTTATCTCTGTTAAGTGTCATATACATTATCATCGATTAAGGTCGGTCGCTGGTTTAAAATGTTGCGCCCTCTGCGCATGTTATTGCGCATTACTGTCATAAAACGGAAATGCAGAGTAAAATGTTCAATTATACAGGTTTTCATGTAACGTTTCAATTTTAAAAAAAATACTTATCATTAAAATTGTTCTTAGCGAAATGAATCCTTACTAAGAATAATGTTCAGAAGGTTTTTTTTTTAAAAATCAGTGCTTCTTCAAAATCGACTTTATCCACGTCGGAGTCAATGTCTTACGATGACGTCAGTTTAGGCTTTGACGTAACAATTGACACAATTAAACATCGTGCATTATTTTATCGCAGCGTCAATAATTAAATTCAAAAATATAATTTGCAAAATTAAAACATATGGGCGACCCTTTCATGATCTGTGTGAGTGGAAATGTATTTTTTTATTCATTACAAATAAAACTAGATTTGGATCTTAAGCATCCTTTTGTTTGATACAACTCTATAAGTAAAATGGCCGGCAAGACACATATAAGGACCAAACTACGAGGCCGGATAGCTTCAAAACCATCAGGTCTATTTCGTTTTAATTTGGCTAAAAGTTTAACTTATACTTAAACCTTCTATCGCTGAAAATTAAAATAAAATCGTGTTTTTAATTTTTCACATATTAAATTGAAAACGATTACCCCCTTTATACTATATAATCTTATATAAAATGTCGGGATGTTTCGGACATGCGACCAAAATTTGAGCGCGGTAACAAGATAAACTATCCGGTCAATTTACACGATATTTTGCACATCTTTTACTCATAAATTGAACTTTAACTAGAAAACAATTTAAAGGAAATCGTTTGTTTGAAACATTCTCCCTCAAGACTCCTTTAACGGTACATGTAATATCAACACACTTTCTATTCGTCAGCGACTAACAAAAACAAAACCAATTATTATGCGTGAATGGATGTATAGCTGTGCGTTATAACCGTGCTTATTGTGCAACCAAAGTATTTTTTTTCAAACTTCATGGTACTTGTGATTAAGCTACTAAATGGTAAATTCTCCTCAAAATGTGTAAGCTGTGGTTGCTTTTGATCTTCAATTTGAATTGCCTGGTGAAATCATACGGTAAGACATTTTAAAACACTTTTGTTTACTCCTTTTAATAAATGAAAATTAGATACTTATCATATAGAAAGTTTGAAACATAATCCTGGAACATTTTGGAAAAAGTCTTTATCTGGGTTTTTTAACGGTGCCGACTTTTACTTTTGTTACGTTACATGTATCCAAAAATGACATTATAACTTGTAAGCTACTGTAGAGTCAATTTAGCTATACATAAAACGATAGGGTGGAAAATGTTTATATTTTTTACAAGCAAGGCAATTTCTTTAAATTCCATTTGATTCAAAACTTTGATTTCATAAAAAACTAATTGTGGTATTGATATTAATTGCTTCTCCTTAATTATAACGAAAGTAACACAAAACGCCCACTTGTTTATGTATAAACACCTCACTCATGTTTAATTATTCTGTTCAGATTTTTTTTTCTCTGCATGTCTTCAGTTTTATTCTGATTGCAACTGCGCAATAGTTTATTGTCTCTGAACTTCACTTACCTCCAACTGATAGTAAATGTATTTAGAATTATTCTGTTCTCATAGGACCGGGAGATATCAAATACAATAGTTTAAAATGAATACACTTTTTATTATTGCATGTAGTTTTATACCCGCTCTAATATTTCTAAACATGAATCTTCATACAAAATATTGACAATAAAAACAGATTTTAAAGGAAGTTAGCATATATAAGGACACTAGTTCATTATAAACTGTATACCCTATCATGATTTTTATATATTCTCTTTTTTGACAAGCTGAATTGTAAATGAATAATAAAAGAGGAAAACTTAATATATCAAATGTGCATTGCAATTATATGACAGAAGTGTGTTTCCTTGTTTTTCAAATGGATATCGAATTAATAACTTTCAAGTAAAACGTGATTCAGTGAAAATACGTTAGCAGACACTGCAGTGGTTGAAATAGATATTGCAAAAGCTAATTAGACAAATTCGAAATCAAAATTCGATTAACGAGATTAGGAATACATTTTTTTTTATTTAAAAAATCCCAGTTGGTTTTCAAATATTCATTGCAAATGCAGGAGAGTGTTTTAAAAACCGTGTACTGTCTAGGAAGGATCGTCAGTGCATGAGATTTATTTAAGCAGATAACTTATTTCCCAATTAGTTAATTATGTAACAGCCATTTTATGTTGGCTAAGCAATCTAAAATGTTTTGTAGCATAACATTGTTTCAAATTGCTGTGAGTCATCGTTTTAAACTTTTTGGCTTTGTTTCTTAACTGTAGAAAAACTGTGTATAAATTCAGAAGACGTCGTTTATAATCTCTCGTCTCATTTTTACATATATTGCTCATATGAAGCCCAACACTGTTTTGAATAGTCACAAATATGTTTGTAATGACGCTTTGTTTTTAGCAACAAAATTATCAATTAAATGGAATTAGGATGATTGACTACTGCTATAGTAACAGTAGACACAGAATATAAGGCGCGAGGTTCGTATTTTAAAAATTACATTGTACCCAGAAAAAACCCAAATAAGCGCAGAGAGTGGGTAGTCTCTCTTAAGACAGAGTTGCGATACTCAGCATTTAAGGAACTCCATATTGAACCGTTTTATTCTTTGATCAGAAAGGTTTTGGTATTTATTTTTCGTTGCTGTGTTAAGATATTGATTACTAAGTTTTCATCTCTCCAAAATCAGTTTCCAGTCAGTTGAAGCATATATTTTACAACATACACTATAGCAGGGTAAAGCATTTAAATTTCATACCATAGCATTGGAATCTCATACCATAATAATGTCATAGCATATTATTATAGTTTTATTCGGCAAAGATAACATAGCATAGCATAAGACATAATTTCAACTCGATTGTTGATGATTTTTTTTTAAAGAACAAATGTTTACTTTTCAGATTAAAGGTAAACATTGGTTTTTTTTTTCATTACTATACTTTGAAATTTTTAACTCTTCTGTATGCAGAGGCGTTTTTTTAATTTTATGATATAGCATAGCATAACATACAGTCATTTCATGCATATCTTTTACAATTCTATGCTATGCTATGGTATACGATTTTAATGATAGCCTCTGCTGACGGTGGGTGTGACCGGTCAGCAGAGGATGCTCACTCCTCCTAGGCACCTGATCCTACCTCTATCTTTTTAGAGGTGTTTGTTGCTCTGCTTTGAATATGTTTTTTGTTTTATGGATTTTTGAGATTGTTGAGAGTCTTTTATTGTCATTTTTCATGCTATAAGATTTTAATGCAATGCTATGAGATTTGTATGCTATGCTATGAGAAATTGAAATGGAGGGCTTCATGATATGGTATGCTATGCTATGGTATGGTATTCAATGAGATTTGAACAAAAAAGCCTCTGTTTACAGAAGAGTTCTAAACATTTCGAAGTAAAATGACAAGAAATAAAAGTTTGCCATTAATCTGCAATGTGAACATTCAATTTTTAAAATAAAAGCATGTAAAACCGAGTTAAAATCATGTTGTATGCTATGTTATGGTATGATATAACGAATGAGATTCTATGAGATTGTATGCTATGGTATGATATTCTTATGATATGATATGAGATTCCAATGCAATGCTATGTAAAATATATGCTTCAACTGACTGTACATATACCATAGCACACCATATCATTACAGTCAGTTCAAGCATGTCTTTTACAACATACACCATAGCATAGCATAGCATTGGAATCCCCTACCATAGCGTTGGAATATCATACCATAGCACACAATCTCATAGATTCTCATTCGTCATAGCATACCATAGCATAGCAAACATATGATTTAAGCTCGGTTTTTAAATGCTTTTATCTTAAAGAGTATATGTTCACATTGCAGATTAGTCGTAAACTTTGGCTTCTGATTATTTTACTTCGAAATGTTTGGAACTCCTCTGTGTAGCATAGCATACAAATCTCATAGCATTGCATTGAAATATCCTAGCATATCATTAAAATCTCATACTATAGCATAACATTAAATTGTAAAAGGTATGCATGAAATGACTGTAAGCCTTTCATTCAATTTCTCATAGCATACAAATCTCTTATCATTGCATAAAAATCTCAAATCATATCATAAAAATAGCACACCATAGCATAACATACAATTGTGAAAAATATGCATGAAAAGACTATACCTGATGATAAAACATAAACTTATTATAAATCTCGAAGCTGATTTGTGGTAATACACAATTGATCCCTTTCAAGTATTATGATAAAAGTTTATCTAATCTCATACAGTTTTTCAGGGAAATAACAAGAAAAGACAAATAGCGCAAAGAAATGATGTACAAAATCATTTCATTGGGAATAAAATGATATAAGTTGACAATTCTGTTAATGCTGGTAGTGCTGAATAAAATGAGCATTTTTGGTAGTTGATTATTTTTTGTCATTTCAAATTCTGGTCTCTCTATCGTTCTCTATCGTTTGTGTTCCTCTGACTACAATTTTAGAAAAATGTTCAGGCTATTTTCACTTATTCATAAATATATATATTTTTCACACATTAAGTATAATCTAGTCAATTTTTTTTTTTAAAAATCGTTTGCGACAAAGATTATAATCATATCCTGCAAATGATTTTTACATTCATCAATTCGCTGAACTGGCTGACAAGATCAGACTTAAATAAAAAGTCGTAGCAGTAAAATTTTATGAACATGAAAAATATTGGGTAATCCTTCAATGTCTCGTTCGATGGACAATATATATTTTACTTAAATTGTAAAAATCAAGGAAACATTCAAACAGATATATGTAAAATATAATACAGTTTTGCAATGTTCGCTACCTTCATTAAAATCAACAGGAAACACTTAACAATAAATTAATTCAGTTAAGTTTCCCTCTGTTAAGTGTCATAAACATTATCATCGATTTAACGGTATATGTAATACCAACACCTTTTTATTCGTCAGCGCCTAACAAAACAAAACCTCTTATAATGCGTGAATGAATGTATAGCTGTGCGTTACAACCGTGCTTATTGTGCAATCAAAGTATTTTTTCTGAAACTTCATGGTACTTGTGAATAAGCTACATTTTTGATTCTCCTCAAAATGTATAAGCTGTGGTTGCCTTTGATCTTCAATTTAAATTGCTTGGTGAAATCATACGGTAAGGCATTTTAAAACACTTTTGTTTACTCCTTTTAATAAATGAAAATAAGATACTTATATAAAAAGTTTGAAACAATCCTGAAACATTTTGGAAAAAGTCTTTATCTGTTTTTTTTCTACGTTGCCGACTTTAAATCGTGTTAAATATATCCAAAAATGACATTATAACTTGAAAGCTACTGTAGAGTCAATTTAGCTGATTCGGTGGAAAATGTTTATATTTTTACAAGCAAAGCGATTTCTTTTGTTGTGTAAATTCCATTTGATTCAAAACTTGAATTGATTCTTCTTTTTTTTTTCATTTGCATAAAAAACTAATTGTGGTATATATATTACTTGCTTCTCCTTATCTATAACGAAAGTAACAAAATACGCCGACTTGTTTAAGTATAAACCTCACTAATGTCTAATTATTCTGTTCAGATTTTTTCTCTGCATGTCTTCATTTTTATTCTGATATGACATCTGCGCAATAGTTTATTGTCTCTGAACTTCACTTACCCCCAACAGATAGTAAAGGTATTTAGAAATATTCAGTTCTCGTGGGACCGGGAGATAGCAAATACAATAGTTTAAAATGAATACACGTTTTATTATTAGTTTTATACCTGCACAAATTTTTCTAAACATGAATCTTCATATAAAATATTGACAATTAAAACAGATTTCGAGGGAATTCAATATAAGGACACTAGTTCATCATAAACTGTATACCATATCATAGTTTTTATATATTCTATTTTTTCACAAGCTGAATTATAAATGAAAAATAAAAGAGGAAAACTTAATATATCAAATGTGCATTGCAATTATATGAGAAAAGTGTGTTTCCTTGTTGGTTCAAATGGATATCGAATTAACAACTGTCAAGTTAAACGTGATTCAGTGAAAATTACGTTAGCAGACACTTCAGTTCTTCAAACATACATTGAAGAAGCTTATAAGACAAATTCGAAATCAAAAATCGAATAACGAGATTAGGAATACATTTTTTTTATTTAAAAAATCCCAGTTGGTTTTCAAGCATGCATTGCAAAGGCAGAAGAGTGTTTTAACAACCGTGTACTGTCTAGGAAGGATCATCAGTGCATGAGATTTATTTACGCAGATAACTTATTTCCCAATTAGTTAATTATGTAACAGCCATTTAATGTAAGCTAAGCAATCTAAAATGTTTTGTAGCATAACGTTGTTTCAAATTGCTGTGAGTCATCGTTTTAAACTTTTGGGCTTTGTTCGATTTTAACTGCAGAAAAACTGTGTAAAAATTCAGAAGACGTCGTTTATTATCACTCATCTCATTTTAACATATTTTGCTTATATGAAGCCCACCACTGTTCTGAAAAGTCAAAAATATTTTTTTTTCACGATGCTTTGTATTTAGCAACATAATTATTAATTAAGTGGAATTGGGATGATTGACCTGCTATAATAACAGTAGACACACAATTTGAAGCGTGCGGTTCGTATTTTGAAAGCTACCCAGAAAAAAAACCCAATTAAGTGCAAAGGACGGGTAATCTCTCTTATAACAGATTTGCAATTATCAGCATTTAAGTAACACCATATTGAACCGTTTTTATTTTTGATCAGGTAGGTTTTGATATTTATATTTCGTTGCTGTTTTAATATATTAATTACTGAGTTTCCATCTCTCATTTCTTGAAAATCAGTTTCAAATGTTTTTATTTCAATTAACTATATATTGCAATATATATATATAGCATGTAGTAAACACTCTTAGCAAAAATACAAAATAACATACGTTTATACGATACATGTATATACTGAACATGTTTGAAGCTTTTTTTTTTTGCTCCATTTTTAATTCCTTTGAATTTCATTTGGAAACTAGTACAATTGCTCACTGATTAATGAAAAAAAAGAGATTCTTTAACTTTGATAATTTTCAGTAAACGTTGCATTCAATAGACCAGCATGGCAGCATTATCCCTTTCTTAATAGATCATGGGGAGCGGAGCATGCTGTGGACGGGCTGTATTCAAATTTGTCATCTCCTGGAGGACAGTGTGTGATATCAAGCGACTATAGATCAACAGCAGCATGGCGGGTAGATATGGGACAAGTTCTCAGTATACACCACATTTTTATACAGTACAGGACGGAAAACTTTGTCTGGGGTAATGAACGTTCTAATGCTGTAAAGATCCAGCAATTTAAAAATCACCAGTTTAATTTTTAAGACATATCCATGTTAATTATTTTACATGTATGCTTTATATTAGGAGCATTTTTCAAATGATAGTTTAAAGTCACTTTGAATTTTGACACAATTAAAGCATATTTTTTTTTCTAGAATAATATATTCGTTAAATTTGCAACCTTTATAGGATTTTCTAACTAGCCTAAAAGTTAGATGACTTTTTATACCACTTTCTAAAGAAAGTTCGGGTATATTGTTGTTACCCTGTTCCGTCTGTCCGTCCGTCTGTCCGTCCGTCCGTCCGTCCGTCCGTCTGTCACGTTTTACTTTCTCAAACTGCTCTTACATCTTATAAACCAGCAAACTGAACTCTTGGAGTATGATTTGGGGTGTCATGTTGTTTTGTAAACAGGTTTCAAAAATTCTCTGGTAGTCCTGGGGGTCAATTAATTGGTAAAAAATGACGTTTATTGACAAAAAACCTTCTTCCTCGAACTCCTTTTACATTTTCAACAGTAGAAAATCATCTCTTGGAATATGTCTTGGGGTGTCATATAGATGCGCAATAAGGTTTCGGAAATTTCAATTTTGTCCTGGGGGTCATTAAATGGCTGAAAAATGACGTTTTTTTTTTTTTTTTTACAAAAGTCTGGTTTCAAAAAAACGTCAATTTCTTTTTGCAGTAGCCTAATGATCTAATAGGATATGCTTCGGAGTGTCATGTTGACGTGTAATCATGTTTCAGAATTTTTGGTTTTATCACGGGGGTCTGTGGGCATCAAAAATTGACGTTTTTTTGCCAAAAAAAATATGGTTCCCAGAACTCCTCTTACAATTTATGCAGTAGCTATGTCATCTCTTGAGATATGATAGGGACTGTCCTATAGATGTGCAATAAGGTTTTAAAAATTTATATTTCATCCAGGGAGTCAAAAAGTAGCTAAATATTGCCGTTTATCACTCCTAAAAAAACCTACTTCCCAGAACTCCTCTCATGATTTAATAAATAGCCACATCATATCTTGGGGTATGATACGGGCTGTCATATAGTCATGCAATAAGGTTTTAAAAATTTAAATTTCATCCAGGGAGTCAAATAGTAGCAGAAAATTCTGCAAAATGATGTTCCATCCCATAAAATCTTTATTCCTGGACCTCCTCTTATATCTTGTGACTGAAATAACGTACCATAAGATGCATAAGGAGGAAGAATATATAAAATTAAGCTTTAGGGGTGGGGATCACAAGCATTTTTTTCAAGTTATTTGATCATTTCTGATTTTGGGAGGGTGGGGTGGGGTTAAGGTGACCCCCAGAGGCCATGACCTACTAATACCACAAAAAGATTTGCCTTGATATGGTCATGGTTGAAGAAACAAAAATATATATGGTTTAGGAGTGGAGATTTGATGATTTTGAGGATATTTTAAAAATATTTAACTATTCATGTTTTCAGGGGGTGGGGAGATTCAGAGTCTCTTCTCACATTTTTACAGTAGCAAAATCATTTCTTGATTGGTATTTTTCTGTATGATGTCAGATGTACCTAAAGAGATTTTGGAAATTGATTTTTAATCTTAAAGATAAACAAAATGTTATATGTAATTGTAAAAATTGTAAAGTCAGTCAACAAAAACCTAGAGCTTGCTGTAAAAAACAAAGCAGGGTCAACATTGGGCTAGGGCTAGGAATTACATTACATATGAATAAGATAGATTAATACTTGATTAGTTCCAACTCTGGAAAGTCACTGGGCATTTCAAAGGGGGCATAACCTATATACATGTACCAATTGATGTGCAATGACACAAGTAGGCAAAATAAATATGGTCTAGGGTAGGGATCTTAACAGTAATTAAATTGTATTATAATTTCCTATTTTAGAAGAGGGGGGGGGGTGGTTGTTTAAAAACAACTCCAGGGGGTGGGGGAATAACCCAAGGGGCAGGGGCCAATTTTTCTTAAATGTATCCAATGTATCTTGACATGATCAGCAGAATTGGACAGAATGATCACTATAGGGCATCTGCAGAGTGGGGCCCTAAATAGTTACAAAATCAATCTATTGATAATATGTTATACATGTATTTAGAAATGTCTTTATTTTCAAAATGATTAACAAATTAATCAGTCAAAATGAGTTATAAATAACCGATTGGCAATTCTGCAATTGATTGCATGATCCCTAGTATAATATCACATGTATTTTTTTTTTTTATATATAATTATACATGTATGTTAACAATCATGATTTAAATGCACAAATTTTCATGAGTCATGAATCTTGACATACCACATATCACTTGACAAAAACGAATAAGCAATTTAAATTAAAAGAAAATTAGTCATTAACTCTTTTTCTATTACTGGTGTATGATGATGGGGTAGGGGTATAATGGGAAAAAAAGTTGCAGCATGCCTTCATTCTCACTAGAAATGTATATCTAATCCACACATCCTGGGGATGGGGAACGGTTAAGGCGGACCCTTCCTCCCTATTATAACTCATATAAACATGATATTTAATACCCAAATTTAATAAAAAAAAAAAATAGGGTCAATATGGAGTCAACTCAATAGAGTTAGTCTGACAAATGAAAAAATAAAAAAAAATCTGCAATTAAAATGACAGAAACTGTAGATAAGCTTATTCAAATAAAGATGATGATACAGTATGCTGGCAAAGGGAGATCATATTTTAGAAAGTGAAAGTAAAACTTAACTGTTTTGTATACCGGTGTCTCATAATATTGCGCTATTACATGTATTATACTTACCTATATTGGTCAACATCATAATGATAATCCAATTAGCACAATATGAATTCCTTTAGCTGATCACCACAAAAGAAACGTTTATTCGTGTTAATTAATCCTATTCTGCATATCGAAAACACACATGCATGTACACCATGTGATACTCATCAAACCACAGAGCTGGGTAAAACTAGTACCCACTAATGCAACCTGTAGACCTGTGTTGTGTACGTAACTTCAGACAAAGATCATTTAATTGTAACATATTGCATGTATTTTCATAACTTTATTCTTTAAAACCCCTTGCACAATTTTATTAGGTAATTAACCATGTAAAGCACAATTTTCAGCTTTAAGGTGGTATGGGACACCCGCATATTGTGATGTACTCCTTATTGAACGAAACATTAAATAAAGTGTATAAAATATCATATTTTCCCCCAAAATAATGTTACCTAACAGTTAGGCTTAAGAAAAAACATTGTGTGTTTAGGGTAACACTAATGAAAAAATTGGGTTAGGTAGGTAGGGATTTTTTTTTATTTTATCATATTTTTTTCTGCATGAGGGCACAAATACAAATATAAAATCCTAAGAATGTTTGTTTGTGTCATATTTATAAACGGGTTTTTAATGGAAATAATATAAAGATCACAAACAGATGCAAACAGTTCAACCCCAAATTGTACATAAAGGCAATATGTGTATTATTGGATGTGAACTCATCATTTATGAAAATTACAATTTTTAAAAAGTACCGGAAATTGCATGTGGCCTTCTTTTTAACTAAAACTGGTACAAGAGAGTGTTATTTAGAGGCTAACACTTGGTGCGGGTATTACTGTCTAATGACAGCATCTAGTTAATGATTATAATAATTAAAGTTAGAGAGATGTCTCCTGTTGAAATTGGTATGTAATATGTATAACAAGGTAACAAGACTTCAAATTGTCTCTAAAGTTTATTAAATTTCACAAAATGCTGAAATTTGTATATGTTGGTTGCACCAAGGCCAGCTCAGGTACTTGTGTATACATATTACTTGCATACATGTAAGAAACGTAGATCAAATAAGTGTATTTTAAATATACATGTACATACTAGTATTACATCAGCACTACAGAAGATCAATAGGTGGCAATGTTGCAAACATCAACCTGTAAATTGCCAGTCTGTCACCCTGATTAATATGTATATACCTTAGTGGTTGATCTGTGTATATATACTGTTTAAGACTTGTTACCTGTAATTATCATCCTTGATGTACGCGGTTCCAGGGTAACACATAATGAAAAGATTTTTTTTTAATTTATATGATTTTATATTTGTAACACATAATGAAAAGATTTTTTTTTTAATTTCAATGACACTTCGTATACTGGTCCTTAATAACAATATTATTTCCTTTTAAAAGAAATTACATGTATATATGAATAAATCATTTTCTATATATACTCATTGACAAATCAAATGATACTGTTTACCAAATGTTTCATTTTTTGAAATTCTCTCTCTCTCTCTCTCTCTCTCTCTCTCTCTCTCTCTCTCTCTGTTTAACCCCACCCCCACCTTTTTCTCTGAGGATAAAAATGGGAGACAGAGGTTTAGGTGGGTGGGGGTCGTGCACAGTTGATATGGGTTTGTCATGCCATGTAAAATCAGGTTATTTCCTAATATCTCTCCTTCCTTCTCTCTCTCTCTCTCTCTAACCCCACCCCCACCTTTTTCTCTGAGAATTAAAATGGGAGGCAGGGAGAAGGGGTGGGGGTGGGGTGGGGTGCATGGTCACGGTCCATTATATTTTTTTGATAAGGGTTTACTCTCTCTCTCTCTCTCTCTCTTTCTCTCTCTCTGTTTCACCCCACCCCCACCTTTTTCTCTGAGAATAGTGATGAGAGACGAGGGTTTAGGGTGGGTGGGGGTCATGCACAGTTGATATGGCTTTATCATGCCATGTAAAATCAGGTTATTTCTCTGAGAATTAAAATGGGAGGCAGGGAGAAGGGGGGTGCCTGGTCACAGTCCATTATATTTTTTTGATATGGGTTTACTCTCTCTCTATCTTGTTATTTGCTCGCACTTGACTGCTTTAAAATTGCTAAACTAAGAACACCAGGGATAAATATGCAGTGTTAATTCTCCCCGTCAACCACATACACATGTTTTGAAAAACCTCATACGCCCCCCCCCCCCCCTTTTATAACTTAATTTTTTTTTTAGATATCATACCCCGTTCTTCACCGGCTTAACAGGTGTCTAAAGTGAAAATTAGAAATCCAAAGGCAGTATATGTGTACTTCTACATATATATGCTTTGTGGTGTCAAACCGACGTAATGGCAATTAATTATTTTCTAAAATTTCTAAATTAGGCCATGTTAAAATGCCTCAAATTGACAAAAGTAATTGTTGTTAATATGCATTATAATACTTATCAAGTTGAATTAGCAAGTTCATAAAATAATGGTAAATATTTCGCCTTAATTATAGTTATTTTATGTAAGTACACATCTAACACACTGATTTGTAAAATGCAATGATTTGGGAATAATTGGACGCCACAATTAGACTGCTTATTGTAAAATTTAAAATGAAATATGAAATGAATACATCGTTAGATAAACTAAAATATATCAAACATTTTCATTTACTAATAGTATAAAATATCATAAGAAAGATACACATATTAGTTTACAGATAATACTTACACTTTATAGAGTTTATCTCAAACAATTAAGCCTAATATTCATTAAACAATAAAATACGTTTTGATCCATGTGTTGTCGGGTTATGTATTTTTTTCTGCAATGCGTGCTACCTCCATAATAGGTAAAAGTATGTTAATAATTATCATTATCCACCAAAACTTTATACAAAAGGAACAGCCAATTTTCATGTATGTAGAGGTTTACATAATAAGTACAACTATCTTAATGTTTGAATTCAGCCCCTGAAAGTCTTTAGATTTCGTCTTTTCAATGTAGTTAGTTAGTTCTGATCAATAAAAAAAATGCAAAGTCAATATCAAAAGAACAGAGAAGAAAGTTTTAAGAAAAATAAAAGAATGCATATAACTATACACCAGCATCATTTCACTGGATCGTGTAGATTTTGATCTTCTAAGTTTAATAATGCATGAATTACCATCGATTTTTGTAGATGTAAGTAGAATATAACCATCGATGTACCAGATCTAAATTACATCTTTATAGAAGACAGTCAATTGGTAAGAACATTCGTCGTTCAATACAATTGATTTGCTCTGTTATAGGACTATAAGAAAATAGCAATAAAATAGATTTTAGAAGTATTTTAAAGTCAAATTTAGGTTACCTTATTAATTTACTTCATAAAAAACTCAGATTAAGAAATCGAACTCTTACATATGAATGTAACGATCACAGTATACTCCTTTCTTAGATTGTTTGAGACCCATGCAAAAAAAAACTGCTTGTTTGTATTGAAAATCACACCTATCTCTTGTTAAAAATTCATGGTTCAACACATTACTTGAATATTTGGAATCAAACAATCATGACACAATTCAAAATATATAATAAAATCACACTCTCACACCACTGCATGTACACCAATGAACAAGGATTTTTTTACATTAAAAAAACCTTTTATATTCTTTAATGCATACAATTCTTTACATTGGAGTATTAATAGACTTTGGTGTTGACTAAGCGGTACGCTATGAATGAGTTTGGAAACAATTGTGAGGATGACTGCAGGGTCTAGGAAAATTATTAAGAATCTAGTTACAATTTAACTACTTGTTTATGAGTTCGCTACGTTTAAAATCCAAGACACACGTCAAACATATCAAATACTGAACGGCGACAAAAATGGACAATTCAGACTTCTGTTACATGTCAGATAAAATTTATTACCAAAATCCGCTTGTGCCCATTTTATTGATAATAGTGAAATCTGGAAGTTGAAAAACCTAGTGTTGTTGTACATAATTGATCAAAGTTAATCAAACATACCATGTTCTGGGAATAGTATAACTACACGTTAAAGCATATGATGATTCATGTCATCCTGTTATTTGTATATATTGGAGCATGACTGTATCGTAAGGATGAACAGTTTTGGTAAGTGATCTGCTCGAATTTTGTCAAGAGAGCATATCATACTGGGATTCTTTTGCTATTTCTCCGAGTTCTTGATAGGCAGTGTTGTCTTCTGCTTGGTCATAAACCTCTGACACCTTTTTCTTTCCATCGAAGTGTTTATCGACGTTCTTTGGGTCTTTTTGTTGTCTACACACGTTTCTGTGTCTTATTTGTCTGGAGAGAAGAATTTTCGAATCAGCATTAATCATTTAAAATTCTGATGATCAATGAATCTTCCAATTCAGAAATAAGACAAATTTTTTACCTACCTGATAATGAGAAATATATTTATTGATACACTAAGAATTATTATAGTAAGAGAAACATATAGTCCAGTGGATGATTCTCGTCCTGATCTAGGATCGCCACAGGTGAGAGCTATTGCTGAAAACAAATTAAATTTTGAAAACTGCACATCGTAAGAAAGGAGAAAATTATGAAATTAATTATCATACTTCCAAATAATTGTTTTATATTTTATATTTATTGTCATGTTTAACAATCCAAAGACAATTTTCATTTATTTTACGTTTCGTTAACAAAATCCTCTATTGTTCCAAATGTTGCATGAAATTCTCTATTTGTATATCGACCTCACTTGTTATACATTACGTTAACAAAATCCTCCATCAATCAAAATGTTTGACAAAATTTACTATTTTTATTTCGAGCCCGTCTTGTTTTACCTTGGTTACACCGTTCACCACTAAACCCAACATGACATCCACGTGGACATTGACCGGTCACATGATGACACTGTTCTTCATCCTTGTAGAGACAGTTCCCACACCGCATCGAACAGTTTAGTCCATATGTATTGTTATTGCAAACTATATTAAAAATTTAAAGTCAGTCCAATTACATGGCAATGAAATATAAATAATCCATTAAAGACTTTGTTTTTTTATTAAACTGTTTCGAAATGATTAGGATCAATCTTGTAAACAACAGAACAAAACATATTTCGAGTGCATCAACATAAGTTTTGCCTTATTTGCTTTAACTATTGTAAAGACTGTGTGATGTTGTCATCTATGAATTTATAGATATTATTTGTGTTGAAATCTGAAGGAATTTGAGATCGAAGTGAGTCTGTATAACAGAGAAAAAATATTTCAGGTGTTTTTTTTAATGTGACTATGATAATACAATTACATTGTGTACACTTACATGTACATGTACCTCCTTGATCGAAGAAGTTCTGTGTATGTGTATTAACATATTTCAGTTCTCTGAATCTAAATAGCTATAAATGAACGTTTACCCTGTGTACAATAACTTCCTTGGTAGCCTTCATCACATCCGTTGGGACAGGTACCATGAATGAAGTGACATTGTTTTTTGTCAAGACATTGGCCACATAAAAGGCTGCAATTCTCTCCAAACTGTCCCCCATCGCATTCTTTTAAGTAATTAAAATCATATATGAATTTTAGAGAGCGTTTTTGGTTAGCGGATGGATTAAATTTTAACATTCATGAACTAACAAAGCTTCGCCATAACAAAATCTCTAAATAAAATATATAGACTAAGATATATAATTTGTATAGCTTGAAATGTATATGTTTTAGTCAGATGAGTTAATTCCACCCGAACCTCTTGTCAACTTGTATACCAAAACTGATTAAACCTTGGTCTTGGTCATCAGATGGTATACTGTAAACGTATCATATTTGGCGTGTACGATATTATGAATATTTATTTAAAATAAGTTTAACACAATTTTGAAGTTTAAGATACTACTAAGCAAATGTGTAAATTGTAATGTCCAAATATTCAGAACTAATGTGTATAAATGGCGAAATAAGACTTTTCAACAAGTTAGCGTGGATTTGATTTAGCGCATTTCTCAATGTACCTGTATATTTACTTGCATATTTTTCATTTGGCGATGTAATTGATTTAGCGGACGCCGTTTTCCGCCGCCAAAAACGCTAAATAGAATACACAGCTAAATGTAATACGTTTACAGTATTAGTAAACATATCACAGGCAGGGCCTTTCTATGAAATATTATTGTGATAATCTAGGGTAAATGTATAAGCAAATTATCAATATATCATTTCCTACGTGTATCGCAGGTTTGGCCTTTCCGCCCCACTTGACATCCTCCCTCACATTGCCCTGTCTCCCTGTCACATCTGTATGGAACTCCACAGTTGACGTTACATTCTTCCTGACAGTTGAAACCATATCGACCATCAGGGCAAGCTATTGATATGCATGTACACAATAATTTGAGTGATACACGCATGTTTTATGTGATTTAATTCAATGTCAGCTGCCATACATTATATCATGTAGCTTTGCATTGAAAAATACTCAAGGAATCTGACATTGTAAAGGTATATAATACAATTCTTGATTAGCTGTATGATCTTGAAGTGTTTTGCATTTTGTTTAGGTAGTTCAATGTCAGCTGCAATACATTATATCATGTAGCTTTGCAGTGAAAGATACATGTACTCAAAGAATATGGCATTGTAAAGGTATATATTAAAATTCTTGATTATTGTATGACCTTGAAGTGTAACCAACATGGAATAAGGAGGAAACAAGTTGCTTTTCTAAAGAGCAGAATAAGACTAAGTCGATGTATTTACAATCAAAGACAATACGCGGGAAGGTTAAGGCAACTCCGAGTTTAATGACCGTCTATATTTGGATCAATTTCAAATTTTTTTATTTTTATGAAAACAGTGCCCGAATATTAATACCAAGTGAATGTGTTCGCCAAGATATTATTTTTCTACTTCGTAATCGAGTCGATCTTTGAAGCTGCTGTGCCATGGTATCACGTGGCAGTTAAAAATAGATCATTTTTTAACCTTAACAAAAATCATAAAGTGTAACACTACCCCGATGTTTATCTGTATGTATGATACAATAAGTCTATCGGCAATAATGTTTATTAGTATTACTGCTAGAATCTTATTGTTAATCGCATAGAATAAATATTGTCATTATTTATCGGAAACCCCCTCAATTTCTATAATCAAAGACAATAACCAAATCCGTACTTAGATTAAGGCATACCACCCAAAACATCAATTTATCATTTAAATACAATAACATCACCTTCAGCACATTTATCACCAAACACCCCAGCGTCACATCCGTTCGGACAACTTCCGTTAACGTGATTACACTTCACACCATTCAAACATTTACCACAGGTATTGTTACACTCCAGATCGTACTTGTAATCGACACATTCTGCAAGATTAAACAAAAATCTATGTAGGTAAAAGAAAATGAATAAATAATTAGTCCCTATTTTAAATTCTGCAAAATATGTTTATATTATCATATTTCATTAAGAATAAAGAAATAATCAGCTTAACAAATTAATGGATAGAAAACAGTTTTTCAAATTTCAAATTTCATGTAACTGTCTTTTTCAATATTATGCTAGAGAAAAATAAAATATCTATTTTCTTTAAAGGAAATATGTTTGCACATACTAGATTTTTTGAACGGTACAGCTTAAGTAAACAATATTTTTATTTGTTTAACAATATTTTTTGGATTTTCAAAAATTTATTATTACTTATTAGGTTTGTTACTGACTGATTACAGAAATATATCGGGTTTATCAATCTCATAGACAAACCTAATAAGTGTTTTGTTTTCCCGAGGACTTTTAAGTGAGACATATTTCCCCAAAAGCGATGATCTACGCAAATCCGTGTAAAAGTGGCCATACATCTCGTCCATTCTTACGCAATCAAACTCTTCAAAATTATTATTCTCACCTTTAAAACACTCATTGTAAATCTACGATGCACCCGTGTTTACTTACAATGTTTTGTTGATATTCAATTTTTAACGTTTTCTCTATTTCCACCGCAGAGGTTTGAGCAAATCTCCACGCTGCTATTTTATTCAGCTCCAGACACAAAAAAGTGGCGTCAATTCAAATGGCAACTACTCTAATTTAAACATAGCTTCAAAGGGCAACTACTCTAAATATTTTAAAGGCCAAACATTTTTACCGGGTGGTAAATCTCAGGTGAGGGCGGGGCTTATTTTATAGAATGTGTGAAAGGCTTGCAGTCTACCTGCGGTCGTAAACGCTGCTAATCTCTATACACAGGGAGCAAATTAATACACAGGAAATAAACAATTAGTCAGATTTGGTCTAAATTGGAATATCGTATTGTTCTAAATGTCCATATGAAGCGAGTTTACAGGGAAATGAATCCTACTGTACGTTCTACATCGAAATCTGTGTCGTCCGAATTTTCTCTAAACACACTGTGTAAAGCACAGGTGAATAATTGCAGTAAATCAATTCTGCTTTTAAAATATAGCTCAGTACATTGTGTTTAGCACTTGACATTGTTTTATGTGGTAAATTTCAACAAATTATATTATGTTACGAAAACCATGCAATCAATAATAAGAATATGGAATGCAAAGGCAACTATATTACGATGGCGATGGAGTTGTTTCCCAACTCGTGCACCAAGTGCCAATTGCCTGTTTTACCAGTAAATAAAACTTTAGTAGCTCATACGTTTGTTTTAGAAAGAAAATTTGATATATTTTGGAGCTACTCATCTTAGTGGAATTTATATGGTCACGCAAATTAAAATATATAAATTGTGTAATTTCAATAACTAGCGTTAAGTGATTAATTTTCATAATCAATTTCGGTGAGTTTGAAAATAGAATTGTTATGTTCCCCTTTAAATACGTGATGGAAGATATCAAAGACAATGTTGTTAATTGCTAGTAAACAAAATTCCACAGACCTGGCCAGATCACGCTCAGACGATCACGTCAATCAAACTGGGCGCTATTGTTTCAAACTTGATTGACAGGCGGCATCGTTTTGAAGTTTGTACAGGTAAAAAAGGGGGCGTTTGTAAAATGTTCGGCCTTTAAAAACTTACGAAACCAAGTATTTGTATTAAATATTATAAAATGTCGAGATGAGTTGGCGAAGCATCGACCATATTATTAGTTACACAGTCACTTTGGAACATAAGCCTCACCCAATACGGATTTCCATTTCACACCTGGATGACTCCGTATTATCTCCCAAACTGACTGTGTAACGAATTTATCCTGCTGAAGACCATCACAAGATTTTTAAGAGTTCAATAAGATGTTTATTAATGATATCACATTGATTATCACGTAGTAATTATATCTGAAGTATTTCAAACAAAGTATTAACACTTAAATTCAACAATAATATAATTTGAAATGTAAAAATGACAAGTATCATACATAAAATATCAACAATAAAATTCAACAAATATAAAATGAAATGTAAATCATATGTGTACACGTCATTGTGACAGGTAACAATTGCTCAGTACATCAATTACATGATACATGTATCAGTCAACATTTACTGTTTACTGACCTTTAAGTCGACAGTTGCTAAAAACGGTAGGGTTTTTTTTTTATTTGTTTGCATAGCTGTGTGAGACACGTTTGTATTTGAATTGACAACGTCATCAAACAATTCATTAGGGCAAATGCGTACAAGATACTTTGTAGCATCAGCTGACTGTGGAATAGGAACAACTATTGATTCTGTAGATGACCCAAGGGTCGCTGCCAAAGACAGTCAAGTTCTGGGTGTAGTTTACTTACATACAAATCAAAACTTTGAACAGGGCAAAATGGTGAACCTGAGTGGAAAAACAAATTCGACATTAAAATTGATATTAAATATTTCTCTGTACAATAATGACAATACCTTTTAAATTATGTTGTAAGAAAATGTATTACACATACCTGCCGTTTCGGGCATTATTGGTGCAATGTTTTCCTTATCACATTCTTTATGATTCTTTGTCATTTCATCCAGGCCCTTTGTTACATATCTCAAACCTGTCCTTCTTAATAATAAATGTGTCTTTTGTCATGCTGCAAATATTTTCAGCCCCTTCTGAAACAATGACACAAATTATTATGAATAAATTCTAAAAGAATTATTTAATCACAGTTTGTTTTAATCTATGGTTCATATATATAGGTCCTATATGTATAAAATTACACTTGCCTGAAAAAGTACAGCCGGATATCAAAGTGAACCTTGTTAAACAGGCCATTTGGTGTCGTTAGACTCAGATGAATTGATGTGTACAACTTCTCACGATCTTCTTCGGCAAGTACAGGATGATGTGTAATGGTACCTAATAATCCTTCTCTTTTCAACTCGGTTACATAACCTTAAAGTTCTGGTTTGAATCTTGAAAATCGGCGTCTATGACAATATGAACGCATTTATTATATGGCGGCGACCTCAGGAATCTGTTGAGTGAGTGTCGAATGTTTTCTAGAGAAGTTGTTTTGTGCTTCTCTCCATCAGGTTTCCAAGCATCAATATAAAACTGTCCCAAAACTTCAGTTGTACGACATCGAACGATTCAAAATTTGAATCCTGTCCCTTTTCGTTTAAATATTCGCGTAATACGTTAGCAGCTTTGTCGTTACATTTGATTGTGTTTGAACAATTCACCTTAAATCTCTTTAGTTTTACTTCTTCAACGGTCGTCTGGGCAAACCGTTTACTTTTCTTTTCAAATGACGGAACAGAATCTCGCACCCGACGATTAATACGCCCCTTCAAGAATTTTCGTAGACGGTGTATTAAGAAATTTCAGGGCGTCATGTGATTTGATTTTATTCAATCAATGGCCTACAATTTTGTCTGAAGCGGGATTATGCCGAATATTAGTTCTCACCAGACGGACAGAGATATATCCGGCAGTCACGTGTCATGTTTAAACTAATGAAAGTAAGACATTTCATTCCAAGGGAAAACAAACTTTAATTTTCGTTTGTACAGAAATTGATATACTCTCTGTCCTCAAAACATAAAAAATACCTTCTTTACACTTAGGTCCTGTGTATCCCAGAACACAGCCCAGACACGTTCCATCCACTATGTGACAACGACCTTCCTGACAGTTCTGCGGACACGGTAAAGAACAGTCCTCTCCGTAATATCCTGGTGCAGGGCATCCTTATTAAAACAAATTATTTGATTTCAATACTACAAATGCTGGAATTAACATAGCCTTATATAATACATGGTATGTTGTTTACTTGTAAATTGTTGAAGTAATCCAACTTCTGAAACTAACAATGGTGGCTTGAATAGAGACTTAGATATCCTATAGAGACGTGTATTATTATTACAAATATACAAAAAGGGCTAGTTAGCGGCGAGAAATATTCGCGACGGCGAGGCTCTGGCAAACCTTGAGAATGTTTTTCTCACTCACAAATAAAAGTTGGTTAACATTATGATTCACAAATTTCAATATACAGGCACTTTAGTTCGAACTTGTAGTAGTATTAAATATTTTTGACAAGCTGAAACAAAATGAGCAAATGCAATCAAAACCATCGTATTCATTTGTTAAAATAAATGTATACGGGTGATATTTTAAGAAAAAAGAGAAAGTGGTTTTAGTGATTGAATACCGTTTCTCGGAATAGTTAATATGTAAATTTATTGTGTTTTGACTCGTTTTATTTTTGTATATTTATATTTATATCAAAAATGTTTATTTTTTTATATCAAAAGAGGAAGGCGGAGACAATAATTACTTGGACAAAAATATTAATATATACGTTAAATTGTAATGATTGATATCTGCGCATAACGGGATTTATTAAATTATTTGTTAATTATTGGCCATTTCACATTGGATCAGTACATGTAAACTTTAAATTATTAATATATTGGTCAACCCCTTACATATACAAGTGTGGATGTAAAAAGGGACATACCATAAACCTCCACTTCACACATGTCGGTGTATACGTATCTGGAATATCCAACAGGAAACGGAGGGTTAGTTCTGTTGTTGTAGTAGATGACGTATCTCCCATGCGTGGTACACGTTATGTTTGTAGGGTTGGGTATTGTGGCCTTAGTATAGTTAGTGTCCTTAAAACAAAGAACTCCGGCATCTCTGTCTGTTGAGTTTGATATGTAAACAGAGTATCCCAAAAATCTACTGGTATAGCCATTGTTTTCATCTGATACAATAGAATATGAATATGTATATCATATCAACACTAACCGTATATATATATATATATATATATATATATATATATATATATATATATATATATATATATATATATATATATATATATTAGGGCGAGCGCAGCATAAATTGAATTAAATACACACGGCTACCTATGTTTCATCATAATAAATTAAATTGTGGTTTACCAAACGGATGCATCAACGTGATGATTTTCTTTTAGAAAAAGCAGAATGTTTTATTCATATTTTTAATGCATGACATTCTTGAAATATATTTTAATAATTGTACTTGCGAGAACAAGACTTTGGTAGCCATATGCAAATTCCACGGAATTGTGGGTACGATTCTGATGATAGAAATTTCATTACGTTAAAGGGAGCAATAGTTCGAATTTTCTATTCGCCCAGACGTTGTCGTAAAAGCTCGAAGTACTTGCCGGCGCTTCAAGTCGGCGAGCTGCGCTCGCTTTCAAAGGAATAGTATCCAGTGACAATAATGTATGCATGAATGATTCAAAGAGAACAATACTAAGACGCACCATTCATGATTTGTCTTTAAAGCAAAATTCAGATAATTTTCAAAGAATAACAAATGAATCATAAAACATTCAATCATTTTTATCATAATTATATATAAATATTTGCAGACACCAATAAAACGGTTTTTTTTTTCCAATTTTAATACTTTAAATAGAAAATTTGACATTCATCGTCTTTTATTTTCTTTGCATAGTTATTAATGTTAAGGTGGAATGTTACACTAAAACTTTAATTTATTGATAGTTAAAGTATCATTTTTGAAGCATGATTGCATTGTTCAAGGAATACGTAATTGCAATGCACATTTACTATTAACCAACAGCGTTAAATAAAGTCTTGAACGGCACAGCTCAGGGAAACGTTTACTTATATGTTACCATTTCATTGCTAAAATTACATGTAAATGAAAATTGTATGTTTGTAATTTTGACCATATGAAATCAAAAATGATAACCCCCGTTTTCCTATATAATCCTATATAAAATGAGGGGGATGATACGGACATTTGCCCCGACACTGCTTTACAACGACATAAAGGGTGGCTATTTTTGACGTCGCAAATTGTGCTGCCTGGCAAAACCCGCTAATATAAATTATTTTGTTTCTCAAATAATTTATTAAGCATACATTTGAATCACCGGGTACTGTTTGACAAAGTGTCAATTATCAATATACAGCTGCCTGACATATAATGAACAGAATCTAAGCATTTCCCTCAGTTTACACAATTTTGGGAAAACCCTCGTACATGTTTCATGAATTGTATACCTTCCGAGTAAAGTAATAATTTTTGATTTGGCTTTGGAAACTGTAAAAACAAAAATCAAATCAAATCAATGAATTTAAAAAAAAAACAAGTCACCTATCTTTGTTTTCTCTGATAATCATGTAAATTCAACTTAGATTAAACGGTTAAAACACATTAACGTGTACAAGACTGCTATCATAGCAACTACCCTAGCAGCTAGGTTAGATATTAACACACATGTCTTATTCAACGAACTGAAAGCTATGTAGAGCTATCAGCAGCTGTTATGATTTTGAACGCAACCCAAATTTATTCAAGTTTACCTCGAAATGTAAATGATTTTCATATCCACTGGATTTTAATAAATGTTTTTTTTCTAACGTAAGGTTAAAACCCTTCTGTGGGGGAATATCTACTATACATGTATAGTATCCATCATAGAGACTTTGGACTACTTGGGACGTGTCATTTTCATGTCGTTCGCAATACAAAATTCCCGTTGACTTTCTTTTTTTGGTTCTGTATTGAAACTTAAAGCGGTAGAGGGGGCGTTTCCAAACAGAATAACTTGACATTTTTTTTTCATTTTAGTGGATGAACATAGTTTAAGTACAAAGCTATTTATGATTTACAAAATATTAAGCAAAAAGTAGTAAAAGCAGAAACTTCGGACATTGTATAATACACCTAACATATACATGCTGAAAGTGTAAATCAATGTCCGTGTACACCGAAGTCATTTGTATGATTTGTTTAGTTATTTCGAAAAACCAATAATGTATTAAGGTGGCCGGCTTTAGCATTCAATGTGCATACCTTGTGCATACTTGTAACATACCATTTATTAACACCTTTTGTGACTTTATCATTCATCTTTAAATACTTACCCCAGACCATATTGTCTGTCCTGTACTGTATAAAGATATGATGTATACTGAGTACTTCTCCAAGATCTACCCACCATTCTGTTGCTAGTTTAGAGTTGGCTGATATTGAACACTGTCCTCCATAAGCTGACAGGTCTGAATACCGTCCGTCCACAGCACGATCTGCTCCCCATGTGCCATTACGGTAGGGAAACTGCTGCCACGCTGCTTTGTTCAATGCCAGATTTTCTGTAAAAAGTGTGGAAAAAAATACCACATTAGTTTTAATTGCTATCATACTTGTAAATCAATAAATATCATTTTCCGCTGAACAACCATGCATCGTGGCCACAATATAGTCTTTCATTTTATATATAATATGTAAACTCAAAACTTCTAAGTGTTCACTGATAAATAGAATAATTTGAAAATAACGAGATAAAATGATGTGAAATTTTCGACTTTTCATAACATATTCTTTTTCATCAGCGCAAAAGTAAAATAAGACAACAACGACTAAAATCAATTACCCGTGAGGAAACGTCAAAACATTAATTTGGTATTTTCTGCGCGTGTTGGATATGATGTTACTTCTTGGTGATTGATATTATTCTTTTGAAAACACATAAACATGGCCAAAATGATCATGGAGAACAGAGCCAAAGCTCCAATATTGGTGTCTGCACTGTTTGTTCTACATATTGTACTGACTTTTTAAAAAAAAACTTGCTGTTTGGTTTGTCCTCGACATTGTTTTAAATATTAAGCAATCCGAAGGAAACGTTATTTTGATATAATTTTTGTTTTCCATAAGTGTAATGTCATTTCCATCGGCAACTTAAAACAATCCAAAAAGATTTGAATGAAAATTGAATACACGTTTAAGGATCTAAGATATCTTGATGGCTGTTGGGGCAAGAATTCAGCCGTGGATGGGAGGTGGCGGTAGAAGGGGGCTGCATTCTGTTATTTTTCATTTGCTGATATTTTTTAATAGTGCATGCAAATTAAAAGAGGAAATAAGGCAATTTACCGAATATCTTTGTTCTAAATGTTCAGGACTGCAGTAGGGATTTCTATCAGGACCATGGGGATGGATGGTTACGACTCAGGTAACCGTTAAGACATGTGGGTATCTTGTTTATTTAGTAACACAGCACGCACCAATCATTTCTGTATCTTCAAAGTGTCAAAATTAGAGGAGTGGGGTAGGTTAAAAGTAAAACCATGTGTTTTTATTAGGGATTTTTTCTGTCTGGGCATGGCAAGAATGTTATAAAGAATGTTTCAAAAAGATACATAGAACACTGTACCAGATAATTTTGAATCCGCTTAAGATGCAGCTTCATAAAACAAATGAAATATCATTGCCTAGAGAGTATATAACCACTTTTGTTTTCGGTGTATCTCACCTAAAGGATGAAATAGTTACCTTTAAAAATAAACAATCCGTAGGATAATAATAATTCCCATAGGAGAAATAGTTTTCCTCCAGGAAATATTAAAAATCCTACAGAAATTATGCTTCCTATTGGAGATTTCCTACCGGAGTTTAATTCAGAAATGTAGTTTTCCTGTAGATTACGAGTTTCTATCGGATTTTAAAATCCTATGGGCGTTTTGTTTAAATCCTATCGGATTTTAGATTCCTATAAGAAGTTATTTTATTCAGGTTGGAAATTCCAAATATCCTATATGAAAATTATTTTTCTATAGGAAAAATCATTTTCCTGTAGAAATTTATTTTTCTAAGGTAAACAATAAACCTGTGAGATACATCAATTACAAAAGTGGTTATAAACTCGGTAAGCAATGGCCTATCATATGACATATACTTGAAGTTTTTGATATGTGTACCTTAGACGAGTGCAAAAATGCCACTTTGGCTGCAGAATAATTATCCGGCACAGTGTTAATTAGATACACATACTTGTGCAATACATAAATGTTGAATACTTGAAGTAATATATGGTCTTTAAGTAATCTTACCATAAGCTCTTCCTACAATGATCATTGCAGAGAAATAGAGAACACAACAAAACTGACTCCATTTTAAAGTGTGTTCTTCATACTGTGAACGATCCAGGAAGTTAAATTTACTGACTCAGAGGCATTAAAAAAAATTAAATAACGAACAGTTTGTGCATAAGTAATCTTTAAATATAATATATATTATACCGTATATAATCGCAGAGAAATGAAAGTGATTTAAACTAGTGGGAAAAATGAATCATATTGGAGACACCTGTATAAAAACCTGACTACTATATATATATATATATATATATATATATATATATATATATATATATATATAGTAAATGTACAACACATAACAATGTATTTAATTAAATGATAACATAACGATGTAAATATAAGCTCAAATTAATAGATATAAATACCTTTAGGAGGTAGTCAATTGATAGGGGGACATATATGTTTATGTAGTGTTGATTGAGGAAATGATTAGACTTCTTTCTGTATATCGGATCGTGGTTAGAATGTCAAACTAGATCACATAGTGTCAAAAGAAAAGACGAATGTACAACTTACGATACATTCATGTCATCTTCAAAGTAATCGATAACTTAGCGATTAAAATATCTTACCATACGTTTTTCCCAGATTGATCATTGCAGAGATATACGAAAACATTAGAACAAACTCCATTACAATATGTGTTTGTCATATAGCGATCCATCAAGGAAGGAAATGAAGTCATGTATATAGAATAAAATAGCCAATGTAAACAGAGGTAGCATGAACGAACATTTCTTATTATCGGAGAGGGTGATTTGGTGCATTTAATGAACATACTGTTTATTTCCGCCCTTTAACCTTTTTAATTTTCTACACTGTGAAAAGAGAAGATGCTTTTTTAAAGAAATGGGCTACTATGAACGAAAGCCCAAAAGTCTCATTCGAGATTCGAGATTCAAAATACGAAATTCGAAATACGAGATTCAAGATTCGAAATTCGATACTAAATGTCTAAATTAACCAATCAAGTCAAAGATCTGAAAACGTGTAACCTATCGACATCAAACGGTTCTAAATAAAGAACATCTGTACATGCTTTTATATACAAATAAATGCTACTTTTTCCCTAACTTTATAATTATTTGTATTTACTTCTACATAGAATACATAATTAGACTAGTAGTAGACTAGTGTTTCGCGGATCTTAGTGATTTTGTTTGCCCTGTGTGCATTTCCACCAGATGTGTTGACTGCCCTGGGATATTTCACCATCAATAGTTTAACCTGTCCAGACCCCTTGACCCCCTCCCCTCTAGATCCGCACATGAAGATTATTATTTAGAAATGTTTTAATCTAATTAAAAATTATCAGTACTATTAAAACAAAGAATATAAGCATTTCTTATATCTTTTTATGTAAACAGTCATAGAATCCTACGTAATTCATCCAACTATTTTCAAAATGTTAAGACTCCTTTACCTAAGTAAACATCAAATTATGAGTCAAACATATGACTTAAGAAATGAATATAATAATTTGTCTATTGATCGACGTATCAAAGGAAAAATTGACCGGAAAACTTCATCAATGCGCTACTCGCATTGATGAAGTTTTCAGGTCAATTTTTCCTCGCATTGATGAAGTTTTCCGGTCAATTTTTCCTTTGATACGTCGATCAATAGACAAATTATTAAATTCATTTCTTATCATTTAATAAAACATTTTTAAATCATAAATCGTGAAGTGTCATTGATCAAAACTTTAAATAATGTAACTGAAGCGGCGCGTATGAATACAAAACAATAACAGCGACAATATTCAAAACGGATGCGCCTTCAGCTGATGCCGAACTATTGAGCTAAATTTAATAGATTAAACACAAATAGAAAGTTGAAACCTGAACCGGCTGAATCAAAAACGAAAGGGAAATACATGCGACGGCTTGTGATATTATTCACTGTGCAGCAAGATTCGTAAAAACTGGTTTTCATGTGAGTTAAATCGCTGGAATATGCAACTGGGCATAACCATGATTCAAGGGGACGCGATCGTGGACGAAAATAGTGACTATGTCAAATAAGAATAGTATGTATGTGCGACTTTTGTAAATGTTGCGATAGCTAGATAGCCAATGAGGTACTTAAATGTTGAAATACGCTGAAGGGGTTGATGCACTACCCATTGCTTTGCTTTACGATTCTTTATTCTGATGGCCGATTATAGTGTTTATTTTGGAAATTTCCGTTCTATGAATAGTGTTAAATCAGAACAGTTGAGAAAGGTAGATCCGGCTAAAATTTTATTGATGCAGGTATCAAAGAAATTTTTCGACCAATCAGAAGGGTCAATATCTCGTCAAACTAATAAATATTAAATGATATTGTTTTCAATATAGAAAGATACATTTTCTATACGATCAAAGATATAGAAATAATAGGATGCCGATTTGTTCACAATGCCGATTTCATGTGTAGAAAACAATAAAGCTTTAAAAGTTTGATTACATGTATTTTTCAGATTTATTATTTACGTTAAAGGCCCTGTCACACCAAGTTGCGTTCCTACAGCGTGTTCAAGGCGTTGTAAAATTTCTGGAATCGCCGTAGAATCGCAGGAAAAAACTCGAAAAAAATGTACAATTTAACTTGGATTTTTTACAAATGAAGATGTCACGGCGTCCTGACGGCGACCGATGCGTTTCTACGGAGCTCGCGCAGTGTGTAACTGCGTTTCCAAAGAGTCCTACTTGGCGATTGACTGCGCTCTTGCTGAGTATCCGCCGAGCGCTCATGGCGTGCTAAGTGTTTTTACCTCGCGTCCACGATGTGCTCTGCGCGCTGACCTTTAATTTGTACAGTTGTATGGGAAACAAACAAAAACTTTGAACTTTACAACTAGTAAATAAATGATAAAAACATTGTTTTTGTTTTGATAATTTAATATAAGTTGAATTGTAACTGAAACGTAAGTTGAGCAAAATAGCTAACTCTCTTGACGCGCGCAGGTCGATCGATCTGTAAACGCGTACATCGAAAGATTTTGTTTGGAAAATTTTAATTGTAAATGATCCACTATGTAATACTGGTATTCGTCAGAAAAGTTACACTTTAGACTAATGACATCCATTAACTAGTATATACACTGAGCGCTTAAAATACATACACTAGGAATATGTTCACTATTAGTTTTTTCTAGTGAAAAAAGTTTTTAAGTTTGATTTAATTACTTCAACATGATCGGTAAACACTCAGTGTCTGATTTATAGCGAGCGCAACTAGCCGGCACTGCTCTGATACTCAGAGCGAAGCGAGCTCTAAGAACCAGTGCGCGCGGGAAAAAAAAAACGAGCTAAACCTAAAATTCATCAAGCAGATTCATCAAGCGTCCCATAATGCTCTCTAATGTGTTATCCCGTGGTGCTATGCCAAAAATGGCTAACATTTAACTCGTAATTAACGGTGCCTTGAGGTTTGAAGACACGTTTTGAGTAGCGCACAAGCTTTGGTGAGACTCAAGAGATTTTTTACATGCTTCCATTCCTTCGTACTGAGTCGAGATACGTATACAAATGAATATAGATTTGAACGTGTGACGTCACAGTGATCTCGCGCTGTATTTCCTGCGATAAATTTAGAGTTGGATCAAACATCTGTAATGCTTGTACTATAGCTATTTCAGTATAAACTTCGATGCCTGCCTTAGATGATTTATGAGGGGTTTTTAGTGTTTTTTTTAAAATTTTGATAGAGAGATTATATATACAAGCAAAAGTTAAGGTAATTTTGCGTGCATGAACAGTAAATATTGACATTTTCCAGTTCTCTATCTGTGATAACTGCTGAAAATTATATAAATACAAGTAATAAGGAATCATTCTTTGAATATTATGAGGTGATAATTTCGGTCGGGGCGTGATCAAATCTATCATAAAGCCCTTAAGGCTTTATTGGATTTGATCACGCCCCGACCGAAATGATCACCTCATAATGCTCAAATAATGATTCCTTATTCCTTAAGTATAACTAGGGGGGAAATTAAAAAAAATCATTTTGAACTAAATAATAAATGTAAATAATAATGTATTTTGTAAGAAATATTATATAATTCTCTCTCTCTCTCTCTCTCTCTCTCTCTCTCTCTCTCTCTCTCTCTCTCTCTCTCAAAAATTCTTTGATGTTATTTGATAATTGTCAAAATATCACTAAGTTGACAATGAGGAAAGGTATGTATATTTCTTGCCGCGCTCGCCACAACGGTAGCACCGTAAAACATATTATGTCTAATAACTGTGTACCAAATATATAAATCTAATATCGAATATAATCATGTCTTGAACCTGCCTTTTGAATTGAAAATAAAACTGGAAATAAATGTGTTCAAATTCTGCTCTCCCTCTCTCAGTTACTTTTTGACGTCATTTGTTTACACTTGTTACGTCATTTATATAGAGTGTAACGGTACAAAAATAACTTCTTATTCATAATAGGGCAAATTATGAGAAATGTTGAGGTTTTTGAAATAATATTTCTTCTTATATTCATCATAAAATTAATATATATTTTGTATATTTTTTTTCACTACACAACAATATTGGCCTTATTATCTGCAATATACGGTATGCAATTATGAGTAATTCAAATACGCCGTGTCTAAGAAACTGATTAGAAATACTCTAATTTCTCCATGGAGCCGTTTTATTTGTCTTCAGTTTAAGTCAATTGTCAACATTAAAGTCGATGTTTACTTTCACATATTTTTTAGGCATTGTCATATTAAAGAAATTCATCTTACGCCTTAGCTGACCAATCAAAACATCCATTTCTTGTTCATCTTGAAAATAGAAAAGAGTGAAAAACGAAAGTGGCCGCAGTCCTGTATATAATTTTTTTTCCCCGATTTTATATTAACAAGCAGACTAAAATTGTGCATTTCTGAAATTTTGGTGTATGTACTCGAGTGCGCTCTTATAGAAATACCAGATTAAACATGACAAAACCCATATATGTCACAAAATCCGTATACAAGGTCCGGTTTCGGAGTTAGCGAACGAAAGTTATTTTCATACATGTGGTGTCGTACATGAAATAATCCGGCTAACAGATTGAACATACATGTGTTTGATTTTTGACATTTCAACAGGGCCGATATGTAATACTTAGAGTACCCAAGTTCTTTCTAAATACTTTGTGAAAGACAAAACCTTAGTAAAAGAATCGTTATTAGTTGTTATAAAATATAGAAACATGTGATAACATCAGAACAAAATGGCACGATTTCCAACTACGTCCTTTAATATGCCCTGGAGTATTCGCAAATGCTACTTTTTACATAGTCATCCACATCAAGTTTGTGAATACTATATCGTATTATTGTACAACAGCCATTGTTCAAGTTTTTGTGCTCTGTCTGACAACGCACTAGAAACGCCGTGGAAGCGCGGTATAAACGCTAATATACGCAGAAGAAACGCCAAGAGAGCGTGATGATTGCAGCAACAACGCTTTGGGGTCGCTGTGTGAACGCAGCAATATGAAAAACATCTCGTTCAAACGCTGTGAATTCGCAGTGAGAGCGCGATAGAGACACAGTGACATCACAAAGGACTCCGAGAGGTCGTCTATACTGTTAGGTGCGTTCCTTGAGCGCGCCAACGGAGCTCTCGTGGCGCTGTTGGAGACCTTACGGCGCTGTAACGGCGACCTCACTCTGTTTCTACTACGTGTTTATCAGACCGCAGAGCCAAGGGACGTACATTGTGCACGCTCAAAGTGCGCGTCGTCGCATGGCGTTCTACAATTTTATAGGCGACCCCACTGCGACCAATGAAGATGCCGGTGTGGTGTTACGGCGCTGTAGGAGACTCTACTGCGTTTACTTTTACATTATTTAAGGACGCAGCGGGTTCGCCTTGAGGACGCAGCCCTGGTGTGACAAGGGTTTTAAGTAACTCACTACTGCAGTAAAGACGTATTAGATAGGCACTGCAAAGATCTGTGTACTTAATATACACTACTACATAACACTTAGCCGGATTAATTTAATCAGGACGAAAGCTACAATTTGAGTGGCGCAAAATTACCACGTTGTCGCCATACACATCAAATAAAGAAACTGTGTGTGGTGTTCAATCTAATAATCAGTGGAAAAAACAAAAATTAGGCTGTTATTTCTTACCTATCTTGAAAATACATTGACAAAAAATGTGATCATTACTTAACCAATCCGACTTAAATAATGTGACTGTGTATATTGTCAACACAATTCTAATCAAATTTCAAGGAGGTTGACGTATCAGGCGGGAAGGAGAGGGCTCAACTAGGAAGATTACCTGCTGCCCAATTCTTATAATGTAATATGTTTACATAATAAAATATTGTTTAAATAAATCAGGCGGGAATTCAGAAAAAAATCTAACAATGATCGGCAGAATTACACATTGGCCTTCATTCTTTGGAATTGTTTTAAACTATTGCATCGGCCAAGATGATGGAAGCTACAGTGTAATTGGAAACTTAATTTTCATATTAATATGCATTAACCGTAAAAACAAACATTCTGAGATTATTGCACAAGCAATACGTGTCCCGACTCCCCTCCCCCAATTTGACACATTATTCGTTTTATTTGCTAAAAGGTGTAGAAAAAAATTTGTTCAACGTTTTTTCTAAAGGATAACCCGTTTAGTATTGACAAACGAGTTGAATTGTTTAAAATTAATTTCGTCATCATGCTTAGGTTCATTAGGGTTTATTTTGGTCCATTTTGGCATAAAAAAAATAATCAGATAATTTAATATGAAAGATTTTCAAAATTAATAACTTTAAAACCAGTGGATGAAAGGTACCACAAGTCGAATTCGATGAGTGTTGATTGCTGTGTTGATGAATGGTACAGTAGGATCTGCACAAAAACGTCTCGTTTTCTCTTTTCTCACCTTTATTTTTGAAACACGAACCCGATCAGAGAAGTCGCATTTAAAATTAATTACGTATATACCTGTTGATACCTCTCTCTCTCTCTCTCTCTCTCTCTCTCTCTCTCTCTCTCTCTCTCTCTCTCTCTCTCTCAAATCTTGATCAAGGCATTGGTATACTAGAATGCATGTACACTATTAAAACTCGTAATTTAAATCATTGTGTCTGAGCTTCATTATAACCTCTATTTTGATCGGTTGATTATATCATTGAATTTAGTTCCATAGCTAAAAGTACACTCAATTTTCAATATCTAGACTAAACAGATCTTTATTCGCGAACCATTTTTAATAATTGGGGCGAATACGGGTTAAAATGTTTCGGGGGGAATACATATAGTGCAAACAAAATCACATATAGTCGCGATTTAATTGTTTTATACTGTGTGTGTGTGTGTGTTGGGGGGGGGGGGGGGGGGCTAATTCATCAAAGTTAATTTAACCATTATGTTACCATATTATATGACAATATGGCATTTATTTGTAGGAAAGAGCATGTACGGATGATGTTTATTTAGAACAGTTTGAAGTTGCTAGGATATAGGTTTTCAGATCCATGATTTGATTGGTTAATTTAGATATTGAATCTCAAGTTTCAAATCTTGAATCTCGTATTTCGAATTTCGTACTTTGAATCTTGAAACTCGAATGAGCCTTCTGGGCTTTCGTAACCATGACTGAATCATATCAAAATTTTAGCTTTGTGCGATACATGTTTCGGTAACTGAGATAAATGTAATACATATGTACATGTACTTTTTAATCTTTACGATCCAAATCCTTTGCAGGGCATTTTATATTCAAAGATTTCCAAGCCAAGAGAATCCCGGACATAGCAACTGTGAAATCGTCAGAGTAATTAATTTGATATATTTAAATGTGTGAGAAAATAACACCTCAAATACGATATTACCAACTCTGAATCTCACTGACAAGTTCGTAAATAATGGTAAAAAATCCCCGCGCCATGCAATTTTGGAAAACATATATATAATCTTCATGAACTCAAAAAAAAACTACATAAAAGATTGAACTATCACAATCTTTTTATAAACATGTATATCATATACTTTTATAAAATATTGTAAGCATAAACTCTAATTCAACAATGAAAAAATTGTGTGCGATAAAAATTACCCTCAAATTCAACAAAAAAATGTTCTTATAATCAATTGTGCCCTGTAAGAGAAAAATTAACCGGAAATGCTACATTTAATGTGAAAGTGTTAATTGTTTGAAGACGAATAGCATGAAAGGTCATTTTTTCCCATATGGACAGTTTGTAACCTTGAACCATGCATATAAAAATTTGAGATGAAAAAAAGACACTTAAAACTTTAAAACGGTGAACAAAGTGCAATATAAAACAAAATGCAATATAATAATAATAGAAATAAACAAAAAAAAAACAACAAACAAACAAACAAAAACAAAAAAACCAAAAAACCCAAAAAACACACGAACCTTGTTTACAGTAAAAAGAATCGTCAACTCTTAATTTCACTCACATATTGAATAATTTGAAGCTGACATGTGTTCATAAATACGAATCATGTTCTGTTATTTCGTTAATATCTTACTACCCCCACAAAAGTATTTTTTATTAAATCATTCTAATATTGCATCATGTAAGAATCAGGGGATCATATATATATATATATATATATATATATATATATATATATATATATGTGTGTGTGTGTGTGTGTGTGTGTGTGTGTGTGTGTGTAGAGAGAGAGAGAGAGAGAGAGAGAGAGAGAGAGAGAGAGGGAAAAAGAGAGAAAATAAAAATACATATGAATAGATAATGCATGGCGAAATATGTATCAGATCCCATATCATGATTTAAACATTACAGTTTAGATGACGTCACGGTACATTTGGAATATAATAAAAAAAACAATACATGTCAAAATCTGTATCACATCCCACATCATATCCCTCGACCAATATCAACCATCTGACCTAAAGTCGCACTTTAGTATGCAATTGTGGCGTAATTTAGTATGAATTATATCTAGAAACCTGTCTCCAAAAGAAAAATATGGTGGTGGAGGTTTTTTTGCGTCTAAAATATCGTCACAGGTGATAGCATTACTAAAGGTCTTGAGTGAGTCAAGCTCTCTAATACTCAAAGGTAGTGAATTCCATTCGCGTATAACAGTTGGAACAAATGATGATTTGTATATTTGTAATCGACACTTGGGTAAGTAGTAATCTTGAGAATCCCTCGTAGTATAGTTGGACATATTACAACGTTTGTCAGGGAATAAATTTTGAATATAAGTGGGTGTGATATTTTTGTCAACCTTAAACATTGTTTTGAGTCTAGCAATTTTACGTCTCGAACTTAGTGTACTCCAGCCTGTTTCGAGATAAAGAGAGTCTTTAGAGGCAAATATCGGTAAACCGGTTACTATTCTAGCAGCATATAATTGCACTTGTTCGAGTTTTTCAGAGTCCGCGAGAGAACACCCTCCCCAAACCTCTGAAGCATATTCTAAATGTGGCCTGATAAAAGATATATACATAAGAGAAAGTGATTTGCGGTTTAATTTATATTTGAGTTTTTTCATTAGATTTAACTTTTTGTGTGCTTTTGCTATTATAATATCGATGTATGTCGTCCATTTTAAGTTTTCAGAAAAAGTTATTCCTAGGTGCTTGTGACTTGACATAAATTCAACGGGGCAGTTTTGAAAACTCAAAGAAGGATATTCGGTAGCCTTTTTTTTGCGTTAAAATACACAGCTTTTGTTTTTGATGGGTTAAATTTAAGAAGCCATTTTTGAGACCATTTCTCAAGTTCTGTGAGATCCTTATTTAAATTATTTTCAATGATTTTTGAATTATTTGAAGAATCTTGTAAACTATTATCGTCAGCAAAAAGTCTACAAAAGGTAAGCATATTATCAGCTACATCATTCACATATATTAAAAATAAAAGAGGTCCTAGTACTGACCCTTGCGGAACCCCTGAATATAAAGTATTAACTTTTGAATATGAATCACGGTACAATACTCTCTGTGTTCTATCGACTAAATAACTCTTAAACCATTTAAACAGTTTGCCATGTATGCCATAAGTTTGAAGTTTAAATAACAAGCCCTTGTGCCATACTCTATCGAAGGCTTTAGACAGATCACAAAAAACTACACATGAAACTTTACCCTCATCAATGGCTTTTAAGATACAGTCGTAAGTTTCGATAAGTTGGTATACTGTCGAATGGCCCGGTAAAAAACCTGCCTGATATTTGTAAAAAAGATTGTTATCGTGAAAAAAATTGTACATATATTTAAATACTATGCGCTCCATTATCTTACCGACACAACTCAAAAGTGAAACAGGTCTATAATTAGACAATTCAGATGGGTCGTCTTTCTTAAAAAGGGGAAGAACATTTGCAATTTTCCATGAGTATGGGAACATACAATCATTCAATGATTTCTTAAATAATAAACATAAAGGAGTAGCAATTGTATACATTGTGCTTTTCAACATTTTATGACTTATGTCATCCGGACCAATGGCTTTGTTTGAAGGTAAAATTGTAATGATATCAATGATATCTTGCTCTCTAATGACAATATTGTCTATAACACTATTACATACAGAATACATGTCTGGAAGTTGGACTCCATAATCATCAACACATGAGATCGAAGTAAAATAATTATTTAGAACTTCCACTTTATCTTCATTAGAGAAGGCAATAGACTGTGCTCCGTTATTAGAAGAGTATACTAAAGGGGGATAACTGTGGGGGATTTAACACTGAATACATCCTTCAAAAGTTTCCAAAATAATTTAATGTTGTTTTTACTAGCTTCCGTGAGATTGATTTCAATGTTGTTATAGTAGTTATTTATCGCATATTTTTTCATGTTGTTTACCTTGTTTCTAGCTTTCTTAAATTTGGATATATCACATAATTTATTTGACACGTGTGCCTTCTTCCGCAGTCGGTTTCGAATACGAATTTCTCTACGCAATGCCGAGTCAAACCATGGCTTGTCACTTGGTCTAATTAAAATAGATTTTTCGGGTATGCATTCCCTAACATGTTGTAAGAAAGTTGACGAAAAATTTTCAGTGGCATTGTTTGTATCGTTAGCTTCTGTAATTAACTGATGCCAGTCTGTACTAGAAATAAGTGTGTTAAGTTTATCAAAATCAGCATGTTTATATAGCCAGACGTTACGTGTATAAGCTTTGTTGTAGTTTACACTAATTTTAACGAAAATGTAAGTCACTTTGTGGTCGCTTATAGAGCTTTCAATATCTATTGTTCCGGAATCAAAAAAGGAGACATCCTCGGACACTAGAATCGGGTCAATGAGTTTGTACGTGTTTTGTGTGATTCTTGTTGCCTCGCGAATAGTGTTGATCAAAGAAAAGTTCGAGAGAATGTCATTGACTTTATGAGAAGGTGTGATGTTTAGAAAATCAACATTCAGGTCTCCTACAAGTATAATTTGATTGGATATATCAGATACATTCTCCAGCGAATTTGCAATGTGCTTCCAAAAGGAAATGTTTGAATTTGGAGGACGATACGTACAACATAGAAAGATGTAAAAGGTGGGGTTATAAATTTCTATCCAAATGCATTCAGTATCGGGGGGTTCTAAGTCGGAGCGTCTTACTACCTTCAATAAATCAGATACATATACAAGAACTCCTCCCCCAGAAGAATTTCTGTCTTTACGAAAAATTGTATTAAAGCCCACAATTGCTATATCTTTATCTAATACATTGGAGTCTAAGTGAGATTCAGTGAAGCATAAAATATCAAAATCCGGTGCTAAATATAACAAATTTTGAATTTTGTTACGAATACTTCTAACATTTAAATGTAATACATCCAAAGTATGCACAGGTCCAGGATTTGGTTCAATATCACCACACAATAATAGTAACAAGCAAAAAATGTATACATAGTATTGCAAAAATGAAAAGGTTTTTGCGAAGTGCACCATATTACGCAATAAAAGTCTTGCAAAATTATGCAGAATTTTTATAAAACCTTTCATCGTGTGAACAAAATCAGAAAGTCTGAAGAAGCAAAATAAAGAAGTAACTGCTAAACCTCTACATGAAAGGTAGAAAAGACCGATTGTAGCACGATATTGTTCTAAAGAGTTACCCATTATCTATAATGTAATATTTGGATAGTATATAAGAGTATGAATGGCTACAATCGGAAAATAGCTTAGGATCCAATATCCATGATTTAGCTTTCGCACAACAAAACACATTTTCTGTTATATGACAACGACATTTTGTCTCGTTTGGTGTCATTACTACAAATAGCATGTGAAAAATAGTAAAAATGATCAAAACAAACAAGTGAAAAAAGGTAAACAAAAATATAAATAAAAGGGAAGTGATAGCAAAAAAGAAAAGGTGTGTGTTGTGAATATATACAAAGTGGTCACTGTACACACAAACATTAAAGTCGAGCGGAGTTTTGTCGGGTGGTTCGTTGATAACCTTCAAAGCATATATCACAAGATATAAATATACGTAGTTCATTGTATGGGTACGTGACTGGCGTGGAAGGATGATGGAATATTCGACAGTATAATAATAGGGACTTAACTGTTTACGCAAATCTTAGTTACATTTAGGTATGGTTCATCACATGTCCGAATGGTACTAAGTCTGCCTCTTCACGAATGTTGTGAGCTCGGTTGTTCAAATCGTACACTCTTATTGAACCATTCGAAGAGGATACAGATTTAAGTTTGCGATCTCTACACAGTTGTCTACCAAGAAACATGATTCCATCGCGATACTTAGTCAAGTCTTCGTTCATTTTGACTTCTCTTGTGTCAGGGTTGTTCCTGAATTTCTTCGAATTTTTAACGAGATGGAATTTGAGATCCACTGACTTTAACCTGGCAATGATTTGCCTGGGCCGAGTTCCATTTCTGTTGGGTTTTCCTACCCGATGTGAGTTGATTATATCATCCCGCTGGAGAGGGATGCCAGCTGCGGAAACAGCATCCATGATTTTGTCTGCTGTATTTTCGTTAGATGTTTCGGGTATACCTGACACACGAACCAGGGGTCTACGGCTATATTGTTCGAGTTCATCAATTTTAAGAGAAAGATCTTTGTTTTGTTTCTCAAGAAATTTGACTTTTTCTTGTAAAGGTTGTGTGGCTTTTTGAACTTCACTTTTAACAATATTTTGAATGTCAGTGCTCATAGATGATAGCTCAGCGCTGAGTAAGGATTTAACCCCTTCTGCTATTCTCTGAATGTCTTCACTACATATAGTGATTGGTCCTGATACAATGAGTTGATGGGAGGGGTATTGAGGGTCATGATATTGTTCAGGGGGGTTATCTGTTGTATGTTTGGTAGTTCTGATAGATTCAGGAGTTGATGTTTGGGTGGGATTTACTTGTGTCTGGTCAGAAATGGAGTCATCTCGAGACTTTTTAGATGATTGCAAAACCTCACTAAATGACCTTGACATATCTAGAGATAATTCACCAAATCCTCTTTTGTTTGATTCTTTGTCACCCATTCTAATATAGCGATAAGTTATAACTTGAAGTTTTTCGTGCTGTTGCAATGGTGGTATCTAAGAGCAGTATATCAATGATGATGGAATAGCTAAATAGCTAAATAACTGCTGATATTTATCACAATCACAAACTCTGTAAAATTGGTGAGTGCATCTCAGGAACATAAACAAAGAGTTCAATAAAGATAATTTTCAGTTTGTACTAATATACATGATCCAAAATTGTGGTAGAGTGAAAGTAAACACATTGTTCGATAACTTACAATCGATAACATCCACCAGTCCTCACTTGTTGTTTTTATATTACATTATTCGGGTCGCATGAGCAAAACACCACCCACCATGACAAGGGCAGGTAACTCTATTTGTGACAAACTATTTGTGTGTTTGATAACATATAACATCTGTATTATATCGAAAACTAACTCTGGCCGATAAAATGCCGTTTTACAATAAAAATTATTAAGCGTTGGCGCAATATATCCATATATATATATATATATATATATATATATATATATATATATATATATATATATATATATATACTCTGGCTTCAAATTATTCCGTCAAGGACGATTATCATAGTGGGATTCTTTCGTGATTTCTCCAAGCTCTTGATAGGCAGCGTTGTCTTCAGCTTGGTCAAACATGGACTTTGAAAAATGTGTTGTCTTTTCCGAATCAATGTTCTTTCCATCAAAGTGTTTATTGACGTTCTGTGGGATCTTTTGTTGTATACATGTACACATGCCCTTTCTAAGTTGTCTGGGAAAGAATAATTATATGATTCGTTGTTAATCAAATTAAAGACATAATCTGTTATAACTGAATTAATCAATAAAAAAATGAATTATTTGCCTACCTGATGATTAAAAACACATTTAGTAATACACTGAGCACTATAATGGTCACAGAAACGTATATTGTAGTGGATGATTGGCATGTTGGTGCAGGATCACTGGAAGCTGATTCAAACGCTGATAATAAGAATACATTTAGGTTTTAATTTTAAAAAAAAAGCAATAATATTCATTAAAACTTTTAGGAATAATATTTAAACCTTCAAAAAGTTGTGTAAAATTCTCAACAAAACCTTTTTATTCCCAGTTTGCATCCAATCAATTAAAACACGGACAAGAAAAGAGTTTTTACATAATTCAGAGTGTTACCACAATAGCGTCAAATAGAGACATCCTTTTTTTGGTAAATCAGCCTACCATCAATACCTTGATCACACCGATCTCCCTGGAAACCAACGTCACATCCACGTGGACATTGACCTGTCACGTGATGACATTGTTCTCCATACAGATAAAGGCAGTTCCCACAGGTAAATGAGCATGTTGATCCATATGTGTTGTTATTGCAAACTAAAATAACAATCATGAATTCAGTTCAAATACACGGAAACAAAGAAGTTACATTTGCATTGTTCATTGATGGTTGTTGCATGATGAAATGCTTTTGAATCAATAAACGTAATCTTGAAATCAGCAGAGGTAGAATTCTGTTTATTACGTTTACAGAATTTAATATTTGTTGTTTATATCTAACGGCTGTAATGTTGTCAGCTATGAATTAATTTATAGTCAATCGATGAGTTGAATTGTGAACAAATATGTACTGGAAGTAATTTTGTATAACTTTTCAAAATATATTCCAGTTTCTCTGCATGTAACTAGAGAATTATTAATACCTTGTGTACAATAACTTCCTTGGTAGCCGTCATCACACCCGTTGGGACAGGTACCTTGGATGTAGTGACATTGTTCTTTGTCAAGACAGTGGCCACAAACCGAGCTGCAATTCTGTCCGAACTTACCCTCATCGCAATCTATTCGATACATGCTATTTAACAATTCAATTAGCAGTTGCAGTAATAAAGAGTTTAAACATTACAAATTTAAGATGATTACAAAATAACTAGGAATTCGCAGGCGGATAAATAATGAAAGTAAGACATGTATTTGGATGGAGTTACACAACATAAACCTAGTCATATATTAAGTAAATTTTTATTCCAAACATGATTAAACATCTGTCTTTACCGTAAGACAGGGTATAGGAATTTACAATATGTAAGTAATAAATGAGATCCATACGTGTATCGCATTTGACTCCTTTCCATCCAACTTGGCAGCCTCCCTGACACTGCCCTGTCACTCTGTCACATTTGTATGGAACTCCACAGTTGACGCTGCATTCTTCTTGACAGTTGGACCCATACACTCTGTCGGGGCAAGCTATTTATATATAGAAAACATAACGTCACTGGGACATTAGCATTTTTTGAAACATTTTTCTAGGCAATTCAGCTTGCGTTTTTTGTAAAAGGGAAAAGGAGCTAAACATATTTGAAGAAATTGATCATGACTGCATGTATTACGTTTCAAATAAACACTAGTAACCATTGAAAGATCTTGTTGTGTAAGACCATTATACCCAAACAAAATAGTTTGTGCTTCAAAAAGGACTACTAAGTAATGAACAAGTTTACAATAGTAGACGACGCATTTTACGTACTTGGGAACACGAATCAACAATTAATGATATTAAACATAAGTTCCAACAATTTATATTTGCCGATGAAGAGCTCAGGATATTTAAGTCATACTTTAAACAGAATAGAACCGAATATATTGACTATAAATTCTAGTACCTAAATTGCACTTATCCCCATAATATCCGCTGTCACAACCGTTCAAGCAACTTCCGTTCACGTGATGACACGGTTCTTTATTGTAACAGTTTCCACAGATCTGCCGACACTCTAGACCGTAAGTGTGATTGATGCATTCTGAAAAAAAAAATCCTTGAATTTTCATTTCAGATTAAATTACTCGATAGAATCAAAATAATCAGAAATATGTTTTTGAATCATTTCACGATAGATTATATTAAGGTAAATGTAATAAATGATGAATTTGATAGAAAACACTAGCCTTCACTACACGTTGGCCCCCTGTATCCACCAACACAGCCCAGACACGTTCCATCGACAACGTTACAGTGACCTTCCTGACAGTTCTGTGGACACGGTAAAGAACAGTCCTCTCCGTAATATCCTGATGTGGGACAACCTTATTGAGCAATAATGATATTTCAGACGATATTTCAATACTGATAAAGAACTCTATAGTGGTACACTTAATAAAACTTCTCAATCCGATCAAAATACAGATATTTACGCTGTGCGCTTATGTAGAAATCTGTATTTGAATCAGATCGCAAAACTTTTAAGTGTTCACCCTTATAAACAAATGATTTGAAAATTACGAGATAACAAGATATGTTTTCAATATTTTTAAATTTTTGGTCTTCTTGGATAAAAAAATAATGCTGATTAAAATCAATTATATCCGTGATGAGACTTTAAAACAAGAAATTGGTATTGTGCAACAAGTGCTTCATATCAATTGGCTACTATTAGTCTTTAGTAACAGTCTCAAATGAGAAACACTTACAATGGGCACACTGACCAAGGTGAGAAGTGATAGAGACGTCATAAAATGCAATCTGTATAACAAATTATTTAGGTGGCAAAACACTTTTTGATAGCAAAATATTATTTTCCCACATATATTTAGTCTTCAAGATCATTTTCTGACAAGTCGCCTTAAAAATCTGACAAAGCGACATAACTAATCTATCTGACAAGTGGTTGCAGAAGTTTGCCACGATCGTTTTTTCTTAATGAAAACAAACTTCACAGAAAATGGTGCAACGTTATTTTGCCCATATTGATGCTGGTGTAACTGCATGTATTATAACTTTGACATTCGCTATAAATTAAGGAAATGATGTAATATTTCATAAGTGTTTTGGCAAATCAAAACTAAACCTGCATTTGCTCACTGTATCTTTCTTTTTCACTTTCCTGTATCTTTATTATTAATAATAAGTTTTTTATTTGGTTGGTTGTTTGTTTTTGTTTTTGTTGTTATTTTTTTATAATTATACTAAATATGTAATAAAGACAATAATGGGTGTTTTAATCTGAAGTAACATACCATACACCTCTAGCTCACACAGCTCGTTGAAAGCGTTCTGAGAATACCCAGTAGGATACGGAGGGTTAGCTCTGTCATTGTAGTAGATGACGTATCTCCCGTGTGTGGTACACGTTATGTTTGTAGGGTTGGGTATTGTGGACGGGGTATAACTAGTGTCCTTAAAACACAATATTCCGTCCTCTTTAGTGGTAGTGTTCGATACGTAAACCGAGAATCCTAAGAATCTCGTGGTGTAGCCATTATTCTCATCTGAGGTGAAATCAATATTAAATAAAACCTAATACACTAATACATATGAATATATTTGAATATCGTTTAACAAAAGTAACATGCGGCTGAAAATGAATGAGACTGATCAACCCGATATATTTCTGTAGTCAGTCAGTAATAAACCTAATAAGTAATAATGTACACTGACATCATTTCATTTTATTGCTAATTCGATTGTTTGACTGTTATCTTGCAGTGTATGCTTATTTTTAAGTTTTATCTCTCCCTGTGCCATGCGAATAGAAATTATACAAAGACGGTGCAAAATTTCGCTCTTTTCTCTCTCTCTCTCTCTCTCTCTCTCTCTCTCTCTCTCTCTCTCTCTCTCTATATATATATATATATATATATATCCACTCTGGAAAATAAAGATCGTTAATTATGGTTGGGGTACACTGTTTGGTTTATTTCCACTTAGCCAACATTCTGTAATTCCCAATTCCCACCTGGCCAACATTTTGATTTTCACACCTGAGTGATCAGGAGGCTATTGTCTGTTTTCACATGTAAATGTATTTGTTATCAATTACCTGAGAATAGTTTGATGAAAACAAGTAACCGATAGCATTTTTAAAAATGATAAAATATAATGCATAAAAATATTTAGAGAAATACCGGTAATACTAAATGAAATATATTTATACTTTTAATACTAATTTAAACATAAATCTTTAAATATGTTGTGTTATTTTATTTTTAAAAGCCGTAATTTTTCCTATACTGGTAATCAAAATAACCATAGAATATTTTTACAAAAATATAAATCAGCAATTTTCTGCACGATAATTACATAAAAACTTTTATATTTATAAACCAATACAGGTACATGCATGATTAAATAATTGAATTAAATAATTATAAAATGTTTAAAATGGATGTATAATTACATAAATGAAATCGATCAGCTGTTTTTAAAAGAATATAGACTAGATAGATAAGCATAATTATGGTCATTAGTTTACAGAATCAAAAGCCAGAAAATTATGAGATCTTGATTGTTTTATCTACTGTCAGTTGAAAGATATCATCAAAAACTAAATCAAATCAATTTGGCCAATCTTCGGGTGCAAGTCAACTTTAGAAAATGGCAGAGGAGGGTTTTATCTTCTTAACTATAACAATCTTATTTAAATCAATGTGAAGTATAAAACATTAAAAAATATAAGCACTTTACTCAAGCGTGTTTGTGTTTTGTTATTTTCATATATTATATAGATTGGAAATATTCAATATACCTATAAAAACCAAAGAAAATGGAAGAAAAGAATTGACATATGACCCATATGGTTCATAGCTATAATTTCAAAGGGGATTCTTAAAGTTGCATTATTTTTCAACGCTTAGTTTAAGTTAAGTCAACTTATATAATTACTCAAAATATGATGAAATTATACAAACATGGTATTGATAGCTCAATTAAAGGCATAAATTAAGGGGGAATATTTAACAGTTAATTATTTAAAACTAATAATTTTAAAATTACATTTTCATCTGTATTAATTAAATAAAATAATTTACAGGGACAGAAGCTCAGTTCATATTTATTCTTCTTAAGGTTAACAAATATTTTATTTCTCCCACTTTTATCTGAAAACAGACTATAGCTTACCTGTAATTAAATTCTTTTGTTCTCCACTTGCAACCCATTCCCACTTAGACAGCACAAATCTACCTGTATTTTACCTGTATTTTTTCAAAATGTTGGCTAAGTGGGAAGACACCCACTGTTTACATTCAATTACTAAACACTTTAAGCTTCACCCCACATTAGAAAGCCTTTTAATTTTCTGAGCGCAATTTAGGTACATTTATTTATATCTTCAACAGATATTATTTCTGATTGCAAAGTTTTACCTCAATTGGTGATATTTTAGTGACTAAAAAGTCACGTGATACATGTACATTAACGAATTTTGTTCGATCTGCTTTATTTCTTCATTCACATGTATGTAGCCTCTTAAATTTTGTACAAGGGTCCAACCATCCTATTTTTTTTTTGTTTATTTACTGAAAGGACAGGGTCACAAACCAAAACGAAATTAACTGTTACTAGGTCTACTAAATCAACAAATTATGCGTCAATAATTACAATATAAAACGCCCCCAGCTTTTAACATTATATAGTCAAGATGTGTCAATTTTACATCACTCTCAATTAAAAATGATCAATTTAAATGGTTGATATGGTTGATATTTTGTAATTCATGGTACAAAAAGGGGCTGTTGACAGGTCTAGGGATATTATCCTTTGAAAGGGGGGGGGGGGGGGGGGTACATGCCTCAAGTGCCTGTGAAAATTCCACATATATATATATATATATATATATATATATATATATATATATATATATATATATATATTACCCCAGGCGGCATTTTCCGTCCTGTACTGTATAAAGATGCGGTGTATACTCAGTACGTCTCCAAGATCGACCTGCCATTCTGCTGTTTGCTGAGCGTTATTCGATATCGCACACTGTCCTCCTATACTAGATAGATCCGATTTCCGTCCGTCCACAGCAAGACCCGCTACCCAGTCATTGTTGAAAGGATTCTTCTGCCATGCTGGTTTTTTTAAAGCAATATTTTCTACATAAAAAAAAAGATATTTAATTTTACCGACATAAAAAAAGATATTTAATTTTACCGACATAATTGGGGAATGTAGTCACCAATAATAACTGAATAAATGCTAAAATGCTTGAAATTATTATTGCCGGGGGTCACTAACTGTAGTTATCATTAAACAACGTTTTTCAATGAACAACTAGAAATGCATTTAATACTAGTATGACAATACAGCATTTTAGTTTATATCTAGTGTTATAATCACTCGGGCTGGAGGGGACATTGCTTACCACTGAATTCATTGTTTATGAATTTTCAAATTTTAAAGTTATGAACACAGCTGTTATTTTGAGGTACATGTATATATAGAGTAAAGGTCAATATTAGGAATGCAGAACAGCATTGATACATTTTGAACGATTTTGTTATTTTAAAACTATTTTGATGTTACGCATATTTACAGCATGAATGTACAATGTCAAGGTTTTGTCATTTCGTTGCACTATCTTCATAGAAAGTATAAAAGGGGTATACCACTGTGAAGATAATCTTAAAAGTGCGTTATTGCGGGCTAAATGTATATGCGTCAAAATGCGTGATTTGAGGATTAACATTACGGTGTATACATGTTTATGCGTCAAAATGCGTGACGGGGGGGGGGGGGGGGGGGGGGGTAAAGCCATGCATGTTAGGTAAATATTAATTGTGATAAAGGCTGAGAAAGGGATATATATATATATATATATATATATATATATATATATATATATATATATATATATATATTGACTTCAGCCCCTCAAAATGAATAAATTATTAAAACAACGTGTCGCAATATGTTTTACTTTGTAAAGAAATAAACGAATGAGTCATTATAATATCTTACCATATGTTCTTCCAACGCTGACTAATGCAGACAAAAAAAACGAACACAACAAAACCGACTCCATTATGGTTGTTCTTCATAGAGTTGAACCATCCAGGAAGTAAGTTTAACTTTAAGGCTTTAAAAATAAACTGACATACCAAAATAGATAAACAGTACATGCGTAAAAAAAAACCCCGTATGAATTAGAATATCGATCTTACTCGCGGATAGGGTGATTTTATGCAGGTGCATATACTGTGGTATCATTAGAATTCGTGGTGGCTCAATTGTCGTGGTATTAGCGGGTAGCCCTCTACCACGAATTTACATCCTCGACGAAAACTGATTATAAAAGATTTTGGTTTCCCTACTGAAACTGAAAACCTACGCATCCACGAAATAACATTCCCACGATTAAGCAAAAAACTTACACTCCACGAAAATTGGCCCCCAACGAAATAAAATGATTCCACAGTAGTGTAAAAACTGTTTATTCACGATATACTACATATCCATTTAAGATATAAGCATACTCCTCTTGACCCTTAATTTATATTCTGTACAATAGAAAAAAAAGGCTTCTAAATTTCAAAGAATTAGGCGAATTTATTACGCCTGTTTTTTTTTCCCATTATTTTTGCGGTGAAATGAATTATATCAGTCTTATGAAGACAGTGGAAGTAAATGTTTGCAATCATTTACGCGCTCTTAGCATGGACTTTAATTTTCCACAATGGCGATTTCCCACTTTTAAGGCTTATCAAAATGCTTATATATTTTAAATCAAATATTCATGACTCTAAAAATTTTGAAAAATAAAATTGCATTGTCATAGAGCTTTCCCATTTTTTTTTAATGGGAGGGGGGGAGTTAAAAGAAATCTGGTTCCACGCCAGCTTTTGATAACTAACAGATAAAAATCCTGAACCGGTAGTTGGAAGTGCTGTTCATTAATTATTTAAAAAATGAGAAATGATCCACAAGATGAAAAACTGTGTTTATTTGCTATATCATCAGCATTTGTTATCATATAGAAAGAAGCATTTTGCTTCAAATTAAAGATTATATCATGTATTATAGCAGTATTAATCTGCCTAAAAAATTCATTTACTCCTAAAAATTTATTCCTATTTGCGTCCCGTTTCACACCTTCACTTGTTTCGTTTTTCCGCGTCTTCCCATTTCGGAAACTAATCCCAAAAAACTCAGAAATTATATTGAATTTTCACAATCTTTAAAACGCTTTCAGAATAGGGTAAATATTATATAAACATACAAATCTATATCAACATTGAACACATTTTGTGTGATGGAAAGACTGGCCCCAAATTCAACAGGAAAATGTGTCCAAATGTGTCCTGCAAGGGAACAAGAAATGTAAATAGCATCTTTATTGTGCAACCGTTTGAGCGAGCGCAGTTATTTGTTAAATAGCGTGAAAATGAATCAGTGACGTATGTCCTCGTCGTCCTTTCTCCAATATGGACGTGCATGCGTATATACATTGTACTAAAGTCTGTCTCAAGTTATTGCTTCCATCACTTTTTGTTGATTTTTAATAAAAATACAAACACCTGTGAAAGAAATACAGTTGAAATCGATAAAACGAAGAATATCCAAGATATCCTCATTGACACATTTTCATTTTTCACTCATAAAAGTTCACAGGAACAAAAAAGATTTCTTACAAAGATATATAATGGGAAATCTTTTCTCTTTTCGGAACTACTCGGAATACCATGCACAATATTTCAACATTATCATCCGGTCTATTTTATGGCTGATGCAATGCAAAATTCCTGTAGACTTTCCATTTTGGGTTGTGTATTGAAACCTGAAAGGGTAGAGGGGCCATTTCATAATGGGAAATCTTTTCTCTTTTCGGAACTACTCGGAATACCATGCACAATATTTCAACGTTATCATCCAGTCTATGTTATGGCTGATGCAATGCAAAATTCCTGTAGACTTTCCATTTTGGGTTGTGTATTGAAACCTGAAATGGTAGAGGGGCCATTTCAAAACGAATAATTTGGACATTTTTCATATTAGCTAGTGTATGAATGTAGTTTGAGCACAAAGGTATTTATGATTATCGAAATATCAAGCGAAAAGTGGTGGAAGCAAAAACTTGGGACAAAGTATAACAGATCCAGTATAATCACTACATACTAAAGCTATTTAGGTTATTCAAGCTACGTTGCTTAATCTGGTGACTGTACTGAACCTGACTAATGGGATAGGTATTAGAAAGAAAAATCTTACAGTTACCAGGCTACGTTCAGGTCATAGCACAGGCACCTGAATTCTTATCAATCAGTCGCTCAATAAGTCAAATATCAAAAAATTCTACCTCCTCTATATACAGTCAAACTTCGTTATCTCGAACTAGATGGAACTGTATAAAAACTTAGAGATATCGGAGTATTCAAGATATCAAGGGTAAAATACTTTTTTAAAAAAGTAGCTTGGACTTACAAAGCACTTTGACATATCCATTGTATTCGAGATATCGGTGTTCGAAATATCGAAGTTCAACTGTAGTGTATTTATATATAGTGGAGGTTTGATATATGATATTTGGCGTATTGAGTGACTGATTGATAAAAATTCAGGTGCCTGTGGTCATATTAAGAATCCATGCCATATACTTGCAATTTAGCAGCCGCGAAAAGCGGATCAGCCTTGTATCAATTTAAACGATGACCATTGACAGTGTTGTATGTGTGACATCACACTCAGAGCCAAAAATATTTCATTCATGAATTAAAAGATGTGTTATTTAAAAAAAAGATATAATATTTAAGTACATTGAAAGATAAATAACACCACAAAGTTGATATCAGGGTATTAATGCTGAATGCTAATGAGGAAATTCAAACAACTATATATACAGTTTATATTACCTAAAAAAGAAATAGAGCAGGAAGGATTTCAGTGTTAAACTAATAACATGTGAATGAAATAATGGAAGGTAAAACACTTCAATGATGATAAAAATTTAGAAAAAAAATTATATGACTTGCTTTTGATTAGCTTTTTTGATAAACTTGAATTGCAGGAGGATTAGAGAAAATCTTATTCATCCACTGGAAAAAGTCTACAGATCTGAAAGGTTAGTATGTCATTAACTGTAGAAATTTCTTGGAACAGATAATTTACCCTAGATGAACAAGAAAAAGTATGTGTGTACATGTATAAATATTGAACCATGAACTGTCTGGTTTATAATTCATTTCTTAAAAAGAAAGATGACAAAATGATTGTAAGAGTAATACCTAATATGCATATTTCTTCTGAATAAACAACAAACAAATATATTTGTTATACCATTATAAATCTTCTATACAATTATTTCTAATAAAAAGTCCAGTAAAACGAATATTACATGTATTTCAACCGGTCTGACATTTGATATTGGTCCAACATCAAACTTTTTTGACTGCTACATCACAGCTAATTAATTTTCGTTTGGTATGATGCAAAAGATGGGGTCACAGGCTTTTTTTGAGGCATATAACATATGAATTGATGGGCCTCAGCCTCAGGCAACATTTTCACATATGTTGCCCTCATTCCCAGTCAATAACTGTATAATACATGTTGCTTGATTTATGTGTAGCCATGTTTTTATTTTATTTCATTTGTGTAAAAGAACAAGAATTAATTTTTAACATTAATTGTCATACAGCTTGAATCTAAGAGAAGAAATTAAAACTATTTTTGACACTGAAGCATAGTTTAAGACCAATTTGAAATGATAAATGATTTTAATTGAAATTTTCTTTATTATTCTTAAAAGGTTGGAACTTGATTCTGCTTTTATGGTCAAATCCTACAGTCGCTCTGCTGCAGGAAGACATGAAATTCCAACACAAGACCTTCGACCTGGCCCAGTGTTACACACAACTGTAGAGTACTTGCTGGGAAGGTGAGAACAATATGATATGAGTTTAGGTGCATTGTTATTGTAACTTCCTTAGATCTATATGAAGTGAGATATTAAATATTTATGTAAAATCATGAAAAGCTACCCTTGTGAATTCTAAAATTTCTTTGTCTTTTTAAAAGTTGTATACTATGTGGAGAGTATTTGCTTGGAAGGTAGTGAGCTAATTTTGATATGATATGAATTGAAATATCTGTACTCTAGATTCTGTTCCAAATGAAACTTGAGATTGATATTGTGTACCAAACTAAATAGCAGGATTGTAGAATTAAGGGCTTGCATAGAATAAAAAAATCAACAGTAATGATACTGTAAATTCCTTATTTTATGCGAGTACTAATTCAAAGATTCTGCTGTTTTGCATCAAATCGCGAGAATATAAGAACGCAAGCACCAAATTTTTGTTATAGTTGTAATTTCATACAGCTCAAAACTGTCTGAAAAATAAAGCGAGTTTTTAAAATCCATGAGGACTGCTTCTGGCAATTTTACGCGGATATTAACTCAGTATTCAGGGTATCATATTATAAAAAATACATGTAATAAGATGATACAATTTTAATGAATTATATCAAATTATAAATATTAGATCAAGTGATGCTTTTCATTATGAAAAAATTTCTATGTTCACAGTAATGCTAATTTTTTTCACCACTAGCTTTATAAAAACATAATACATTTCATTGGGGCAAAATTTTGGATCAGCCAATGGAAAAGTAGGTTATTTAAGAAATAAACAGCATGTTAAAAAGTTCACTGGGATGTAAACTTGGTTGGTAAGGTGATCAAAGCGTGTGAAGCTCGAAGGGCTTCTTAGAATTAAGATTTGATCATGTTCCAACCAAGTTAAAATCCTGGTGAACTTTCTTAACATTGCTGTTTTTTACTGATATTTATGTTTGAGAAAGTTAAATCGTTCATGATTATTAACATATCTGTGTTTTTACATTTACTCTAATGCAACCATCAAATGTGCGATTATCATTGTGACGTCACAAAAAGTTCACTCAGAATTGAACGCTTTCGCCTATTCAGTAGGTTCATATAAGGAAACATATTTTCAAATGTAGATATATTCCAAGTATTAAATTTAAATCAAATTCAGTGTTATTTTAGCAACTAAGAAGAAGGGTCATTTGCTTTGCTTCCCCTGCCCCTACCAAATCGCAACAATATAGTTTGCATGATCAGACTGACATGGTATCTATCACTGTTTTATGAAACAATATGTACATTTTTATTTTAATTTGCCATCCACAGGATAGCCCAAATTAATGACCGTCCCTGGGCGGAGGTTTACGACTTCATCTTTGATAGACTTAGGGCGGTCAGGCAAGACATGACGATACAACAAATGGACGGACCAGGGGCGATACCTCTGCTAGAATACGCTGTGAGGTTTTACATCTATGCTGGATACAGGTATATAATCATGATTTGGAGATTTGAAATTTTATAGTAGCTTTAAAATTTGATAAGCTGTATTTAATTTCATCTCAGCATTAACAAGAAGGAAGAGTTTGAATTATTAAGTTCAATTAGAATATGTTCTCTTGTTTTACATGTATGCTTTAGGGCTGGGATAATTTTGGGTTCATTTGATTTTGTTCGATTTCAATTCAAAATGCTATTGTTCGTTTTTTTTTTTTTCGATTTGATCCAATTAAACAAAGATCAGTCTTAATATTTCTCATTTTAAATAAAAATGATGATCTTTTATTACCTTGTAGATTCTTATACATAAGGATGAAAAACAAAAATTCATAAAAATTTATTTAAATTGTGATGTACACAAGGTACAAACTTCTTGATTTATCTTCTTTTCCGTCAACTGATAGGAATTAAAATGTCCCCACACTTCTGAGCGTCTACATTTTTGTATATACATGCTAGGTAAATTTTGAACTGAACCAAATTGAAATCCAGATTTCCAGATCTGTGCACTGAATCGACAGGAATGAATTGCGGTGCACCGAACTTTCCGATGCACCGCACAGCCCTAGGATACTTGTCACAAGTACATATAATCATAATTATAGAATTATCTTTTTGGAATGGAGTTAGAATGGATTAGATTAATTATGTAAAATAGAAAAGTTCTAAATTTAAGTAAACATGTAAGCTGTTTTGACCATTGCAACTAAAAAAATTTTTTCCAGAAAAAAAAGAAAACTAACATTGTAATATGATATATTAGGTAACTGAAAGTAGTTCACCTCAACTGTAGTTGAAAAATTGATTTAAAGAAGTGTTTTGATTTTTCATGGCTTTCAGGTTATGTGAGGAGCCAATTGACAGATATGATCCCAAAATCAATGCCCAGCACACACAGGAGTGTCTGAAGCAGTTACTGTCCCTGTATTCAGCCTGTGATAGTTCATCTGAAAACCGGGTCGAGTTTGAGAGCCTCTATCTGTTGTTCAATCTAGGTCAAACTGAGGCATTACAGCATTATTATGAGCTACCAAGTAATATAAGGTACTGTGATATCTTAAGGTATATGAAACAATTGCTGCATTTATAATTTTGTGTCACAGTCTTGCATTTAATTCAGCTCTATTACATCTTTTCTCTGTTTCATCTCCATAATTTTCTGTCTTACACTACATGTACACGGTATGTCTCTGTCTGTCTGTCTATCTCTCTCTCTCTCTCTCTCTCTCTCTCTCTCTCTCTCTCTCTCTCTCATGGAAACATCTTTGTACTTTTATGTTCCTGTTAAATATGAGAACAAGGACTTTAACTTGTGTGAAAAAAGGGGGAGAGAAGGGACATATATAACATGAATACTTTTATAGTGATATTTTAAAGTATTTACAGGATGTTAAACATGTGGAATTAAAATCATTGCGATGAATACACTTCTGACATGTAGATGTGAAAAATGCTAATATAATTTTACCACATATCATTTTCTATTTACATGTTTAGGAAAGATGAACTTCTGAAGCAGACCTTCAGCATATGTTTAGACTACTACTTAAGGAATTACATCAGAGTCCTGAAAGGATTGAAGTCAGACTTATTTACACAGCACCCTCTTCTGTTATGTGCCTTTCACAGAAATCTGACCCAGTTACAAACGTAAGTGGATAAGAAAATGCCTACAAACTTTACCAATATCCTTGATGGGGAAGTGCATATATTAATTATATTGTCATATTAATGATTTTATGACTTTAATGATCTCCGATCCTCAGCAATGTTCAGTAACTCTTAATTATCCGGAATTTTTTTATTTACCATAAATCTGCCTCTATAGACAAATTTGATTAGTCTTGTAGTGTTAATATTAAAAACAGTAATTCAACGAATTGCTTGGCTTAGTGGTTCCGCGGAGACCCAGTTCATAAAGGTAAAGGTGTTCGAGCCATCGATGCACCGGTACAACCTTTTTTAAAAATTAATTTGATCTCAACTTGTATATTTATTCCATTATATCCATCGTGGCCAAAATTGCAATAACTTCATAAAATGCATGGATACTATCAGCAAATTTCTTTTTATTTCATTTCATTTATAAAGTTTGAAGGATAAATAACATTTTTATTATGAAAAGAATACTTGGAGGCTGAGGATAGGAGAACCTTAAACTAATACAAACATGTAAGCAATGCGATATCACTGTATTTATATAAAAACGGTAGAACACATTTATTAATCATAAGACTGCTTTTTGATATTGATTTTTTAGCATGTGTCATGCAGTTGTAATTGTACCATACTTAAGACTGTCTTTGAATTTTCTATGCCTATATGTTTACTTCATTTAATTTATATTAGATAAAATTTAATTGTATTAAGCCTTTTTCTTTTTTCTTCTCGTTTTAGGAATGCCCTGAGGATCATGGCCCATGGTTTTAGTTCTAAAGCACTGAAGTACCCCCTAGATCACTTGGCCGACCAGCTCTGGTTTGACGAGTCGGCCGTGTGTCTGTCTGTTTGTCAGTTCTGTGGACTTCAAGTCCAGGGCCAGGAATGGGTTGTCTTCCTTAAAACTGCATTCAGAGACCCAGAGAAGAAGGTAACAACATTGATATCCAATTCACAATGAACAGAGATATATGTCTGTTTGTTATGTTTATTTGATTATTAAAGATTTAATTTTGTTTTCTTCTAACAGTTAATCGAGATATGTATATGTATAATTTTCCTATAATCATCCTTCCTTTCATCTTTACCAGCCAAAATTTAAGATGTACATGTACTCTGTTACCCACGAAAAATCAGCAGATTTCATTAACTCATTATTACACTGAAACAATCAAGAGAGTTACGCCCCTTTGTCCATATACTACATTTGTCTAATGCACTGAGCTGTTCTATTAAGGCTGTAGGAGTTATCTGTTCTTGGATGTGAAACAGAATACCATGTAGCTAGAATTTTTCTTTTGCTTCAAATTGCCATAACATATCTCAAATGAAATTTAATTGCAATTTATTGTATTTAATGTTATTTATTTAGTATAGTTATCAAATGAATGAAGATATAGAAAAAAAATAAATTTATTGATTAAAAATTAAATATTTCTATTAATACCTAATAGAATTAATATGATTTCTTTTATTTGACCTGATCCTATAAGTTCATCTCTTATGTTCAAGAGTGGAAGACATGTAAAACTGTATGCTGTGCTGGATATGTTCATTTTTAAAACATGCATTAACAGTTCACTGAGCTAAAAAATTAAAACCCCATTGTGTCATATATATATCTCGCATTTTCACTTCAAGGAGGCTAACTGGTCAACAAATTATCCTTCAGATCTACCTTAAAGTTTTTAAATATGATTTGTTTCGCTATAAACTATTATTTAGAGAAGAAAAAGTCCATTATATTTTAGCGTTGAATTTCCTATATTTTTATACAGAGCTCTTCATCTAAAAGAGGTTCGTTTAGTCCACAGATGGCCACAACCATCCAGCCCTCTTAACCACAAAGTCAAAATTTAATGATTTCTCTGTCCATGTATTATATGACTAGATTGTTCACCAGTTCACTTAAACTCATCCCTTTTGATACAATGGAAAGCAGTACATGTATACTTTTATTAGTCACTGTTAGTGTATACGAAAATCATGCTAGGTTTGTTAGAGATGTATATATGTGATCTTTTTATGTTCAAACATTATCTTGAAATTTATTACAACTTTGTTGTCACCATAAGTTGCTGCAAGTAATGAGTTTCCAGTCTGTTCTTTTTGATAAAAAAGAGAAACAGACTGGAAATCCTTGCAAAAGATGTCCCAGACTTTCAAATGTTTAACGAATTAAAAGATGTTTCATTTCCAAAACAGATTCAATCAGTCCACATTTCGGGAATAGATTCCGTCTTGTGCCAGAGACCTCTGTGTAAACTCCTCCTCCACAAAGATACACCGATGGAGCTCAGTGTTTTTAAACAAAGGACAGATAACTCATGTGAACCTCCTAAGACAGTCCCAGCATGTGGGGTTTTTACAGAGTACAACCAAAGTAAGCCTCATAGAGGTAGGGGGAGGGGGAGAGGAAGAGGGAGGGGGAGAACAGGTCAAGAAGAGAACTGTTCAATGGCAAAAGGTCAAAGTGGAAGGACATGCCAAGGTCAGGTTTCTGGTGTCAACCTTTTAGGATATGAAAGTGAAAATACGACCAAAATGTGTGAAAATAATATGGAAAATGAAAGTGTAAGAAGTAAGATGAATGCAAGTTCTTTAGTGAAGAAGGAAACAAAACAGTCTGTTTTAAGGAAGACAGAAGAAGTCAGGTTTACTGGTGAATCCTGGGAAGAGGAACTCTTCACTACTGAAGATATGAAAATCCCAACAACTTAACTTGAATTGATTTTAGATGTGTATTTATTCCTAAGTTTTTTTTTATCTATGATTTATTATTATTTTTTTATAAAATCAAGAATTTTGATTTTTTTATGTGTACACCATTTTTAGAAGGTATGTTTTTGTTAGTTAAATCTTAAGGGAAATTTAATTGTATCATTTTTAAATGCATTTCATCATTTATATAATAGATTGCTTTTGCATTCTAATATAATTTACTTTGTTTTTAAATTGTGAATAAAATTAATATTGAATACCAATGTTGCATAGCTAAAAGCAGTTTGTCAATTATTTTGCATGATTTTAATGAATTTTTAATTTTTTTTTTAATCTACCGAAATAAGTTTTCTTTTGTTACCTAATCATTTTTATGTTTACTAAACACTGTATTTAGAAAATAATTTAAGATATTCCAGCTAGTTTAAAACATGAGTCAGTGATGAAAATGGATTTTGTGAAGGGGTATTAAGAATCACCCTTCTTTACAACCCTCTCCGTCATCTATGAGGTAAAGATTTGAGTTTTTAGTTTGTGTGTTGGGTAGCAAGTAAAAGTGATGTACGTACATTCCATTTTAACTTCAGAGTTATCTTTCCTGTCATACAAAACCATTGAAATCACATGCATTTGTGTGTGGGGTGGGGGGGGGGGGGAATAAGAATTTAGTATGTTGTCTTGTTTGTCCAGACGCCATTGTATTGAAATCAGGACGGGGAGGGGGTTGTTATTTATTTGTTAGTTATTTCCTTTACAAACACAGATTGGTTGGAAAAATTATAATGAAGTTGTATATAGAAGTCTATTTTATTTTTTTCTCTCCAAAATTTCAAAGTTTCGTTGAAAACTTAATTGAAATTTTAACCGTCTCCACAATCGATATCGTAACTTTATTGTCTGACGAATTGATAAATATACCCTAGAGAAACGAAACTATATCTTTGATTAATTAGATATTAATTTTGTTTATTGTAGTTTCAATTCAGTATTGTACCATTTGATACATGTTATAAAATAATACATATTAAAAGCTGACACATTCGACTTTAAGTGTCAATTCAAGGTCTGTATAAATCAATCATTTTTCCATACATACGCAAACAATTTAGAAGATATCGTATTTATAATGGGGAAGTTTTATGGAGTTTTTATATTTTCATAATATATGAACCAAGAAAAAATGTGCAAATTGAAATAGAAAACGTACAAATTCGCTTAATCGAATATGTAAAATAAATTTCTATTTATTTTCTATTTTTTTATTTCTATTTCTATTTCACTTGTTTTCAATAATAAAGTTATTCATTTTTTATCAACATATCAAGTTATGCATATGCTGTGCATGTTTGTTTGTATAGCATGTATCATTATTTTTTTTTTTTTGATAGAACAAAATACAGATGTATAACTTATTTTTTTAAAGGAATATATATATATATTACAGTAGGAAAAGACAATTCTACTACGGTACCGTTTATTCCCACTTAGCTAACATTCTGAAATTTTCAATTCCCACCTGGTCAACATTTTGATTTTCACACCTGAGTATTTACCTGTGTATAGTCTGTTCTAATTACTGATATACAGATACAGATTTGTAATTGTTAAAGATAATGAAACGGATTATTTTAAAATTATTAGTTTAAAATATATGATTCATGTGGGGAAAATGAATGATGAGAAATGAATGTTATCAAATGAGTGATAAAAAATACCTAACTCTGAAAACAAATATATTCTGGTAAAACATGAGAACTTTGCTAAGGTATCTTAAGAAGAATATTGTAAATTGTACACAGTTCATTGGGAAAAATCAACTCCAGCGGTTGGCAATGGAGCATCCACAGGTGCAAGTGAATTTTCTTAAAAATGGACGAGAAAAATTTATTTTATTTATTATTTTTTGTATGAAGGGTACATGTGTGCAATGCTAATTGTAGAATTGTTTTCCCGAAAAACAAGTTTATCAATAAAATTCATATTAAATGAAAGTAGAGTATGTGTTTAAAATCTCAGAAATAATTAAGCTGACAATTAAAATAAACAATCATTCATAAATATATAGTTATTCTACTGTATTTAATATATGTTTTGGAAAGAATTCCTATTAGAAACTTGTTTTAATTGAATATTGTTTTTAATTTATAAAAAAAACTCAAGTTTTTTCCTTCAAAATAAAAAAAAATATTTATAAGTTAACAAAGATTAAAAATAAAATAATATATAAATATTCCGCATTTATAAACATGTAAATAATCAAGCTTTCTCTAAATGATTTTTATTTTTTAAACACAATTTTTTTTCAAATTTTATATTTTAAAAATCCCCGGTGTATCATTATTTAAAATACAATTATATGTCTTTACAAAGTGGTCTTTAGCACTTAAATTATCACTGCAGGAAACAGACTTATTGTTCTCAATCTACACCCCATTCCCACTTAGCCAACACCTGTTTTCTCTATATTTTTCAAAATGTTGGCTAAGTGGGCTTCTACGCCGCCATCAAATACATCAGGTGATAGTATGAATCACTAAAATAGTGAACCACAAATGTTATTAAAGACATTTCCACCATTTACATACTAGTACTTGGAGCTCATATCCTGGAATTTCACCGCCAAGGAAGGGGGGGGGGCTACACGTGGGGAGTTCCTCTGCTTCTTACGGTGGTGTCAAATATATCTAGTTTGGGATAATTGCTACATGAAATCTCAGGAGTGGTGAGTGGCTGTCACCCCCACCCCCTCTAGATCTGAAACTATTCCTGTTTTTCAAAAGGTTTGTTGTTTACACTGTGATAAGAATTATCTTAATTAATTTTACATGTATTATGCACATACATAATTATTTTCAACTTATGGAAACTAATAAAATGTATATTTTTACTGTATACTTATGATATGCATTTGCATCTCTCTCTCTCTCTCTCTCTCTCTCTCTCTCTCTCTCTCTCTCTCTCTCGTTTCTTTGTATTGACTTTCTTTGTTTCCGGTAATGAAACTACTACTCGATTTTACGCTAATTCGTCATTCACAATTGTCTTAATGCATGAATCACTTTGTTAAGTTCAACATTCCCATATATGGTAAATTTTCTTTCACTGAAGTTCCTGTCACGTGATCGAAGCTTATTGGTATAAATATATACTTGGAGTAGTTTTACTTGACGCACCCTCTTTCTCTCTCTCTCTCTCTCTCTCTCTCTCTCTCTCTCTCTCTCTCTCTCTCTCTCTCTCTCGTTAACAAGAATTTCTTGGTTAAATGACGCAAAACTAGTGTGATATTTCAATCTTGAAAATTGCTGATTTTCAAACGATTAAAGAATAAGATCCTTTAATTCCCTGCTAATTGTTGGCGGTATTACTCCATTAAAAAAAGTTCATATCATAAAAGAAAGAATTACAAAACAAAGTATGGAGAACATCGAAGCAGGATCGTTACGTGCATTAAAATGTATTTTATACCCACAACTTTTGATAATAAGATATATACATTATTTGGTAAATTTTGGTTTTATTATATGAATGATTAGTTTCTAGCTCCCTGACTGGCTGAAATCCAATATTCTAGAAAAATAATAAATAAAAAAAAATTATAATCATTTGCACATTGCTCTAAAAGTATAATGCACCATGCCTTTCATGGGCGCTATATTATAGAAAGTGGTATATCAAAAGTTGCACGCTAACTAGCTAAAAAAATGACACTCAGTTTGATATTTGTGTACAAGTATCAATTTGTCACTGACTGTATTGACCTAAAAAGGACCAGCAGTAACTTTACAATGTTCATTTTGCTGTTTTTATAAATGAAATGCAGACTGGAAAGCAAAACGTCTTAGTCCCTGAAGAGCAGGTAACTCGTAACCTGCGTATTTAGTTAGCTCGTTTTAACTATAATTATATCATTATATGTTAAGTTACAATTCCATTTTTTTGGCAATTTTTCCTTCCTGCTTTATAGATTTCAGTGAGTTTCACTCAATAATATCGCTCAATAATATTATAAATGTAGGTAAAATCGTTCATTGGGGTATTTTGTTCATTTTATTTCTGCTTAATCCATATTTTATTACTTACTGTTGATCTAATTTCTACCACCAGCCAACCTTGCTTAGTTTTGTCACCCTACATACATGCATGTACTACTAATCTTTTGAATATGTTATTATTTTTAGCAAACTCAACAGGATTATTACGTCACTAGTTTTGTGTGATTGTCAAAGTGTTTAACAATTTACTTTGCAACATAACAAATTTGGTGACAAGACCACACATCAGTATTATCTAATTATCATGCCTTATCTAGTATCATTCTTTATCTTATTAAAAGGACGTTCTAGGAACTAGCGATATTTCCTTTTTTTCTGTTAAAGTTTTCCTTTGAAAAATTTGGACATATCAGTAGTTTAAGAAAAGCTGTTACTCTGACAAATGCTTTCATGGGTAGAAATTTAATTATTTAATAAGAAAATAATATCATATTCACAGATCCTCGTTGAAGTTTAATAATCAAAATCCAATTCAAATCAAAACTAGCATTTCTTTTAACCTTTGGATTTAAAAAAAGACTATCTTTACGAGATATAAATATTGTAATGAACTCATTGACAATATTTTACTGCATACATGTCTATAGTGTAACAGTAGTAACATGAAAAAAAAGTATGTCTTGAAATCACATTGTACAACGGTACACCAATTTAGTGAATATTATTCAAAATAGCATACATGCACAAGAGAAGATGAGACGAAACGAAACGAGACGAGACGAGACGAGACGAGACGAGACAAGACAACAGTTATTAAGTACCACATTGATACATTTGTTTGTAGCTTTTAATAAGTCTCGCGATAGTTTTTGCTATTCGGATACGAAATTGAATATGTTGCACATGCATTTATTTGGATGTTTGGGCTCATGTTCCCACGTTTTCTTACATGAATACAAATCATTAGTCATGTGAGAAAACGTGAGTGAAAAAAAACAAATCCTTTAAAATGTTTAACAACACAATATACTTTAATGATATAATAGTATTAGATTCAAAATCATTTGAGATAATCTTATGATAATACTTCATTAGATGTTTAAACAATAAGTATAATAAAAGATATATCGTTACCCGCAACCTATCAGATACCAAACATATCACTTTAAATGGGTCTATCAGTGTTTTCCATGTATTGCTATGCATTTTATGTTTCTTATAAACGGTTGCAGGTTTTCAGTATCCATTGTATAAATGATTTAAATAATGCAAAAAGAAGTAATGTGATGACATTTATCATGTTGTATAATTCTATTTTCAGACAGATACATGTATGTGGTACTAACATTAAATGGCTAAAATAGTTCATATCAAATTATATGTGTTACCTGTTTTACCATGTGCATTGCGTCAAAAACAAGGATATGAACTTACCGTTTTATTTTTTTTCCGTTTGTTTAGAATTTAATGCTATGTTTTTTTTTAGAAGATGGTGTATAAAGTCCTATTGTTTATAATACACAATTGCATCCTACAGGTTTATAATATTTAATATATTACAAATTGATATATAAACATTTAAATTTCTAGGCATGTATGATCGAAATTACTGTCTCAAAGAATCATTAACTCTGTAGAAAATCTGTAAGACGTATCGTAGTGGGGTTTTTTTATATCTACGGAATGAAATGTATCATTAAAGCATAGCCTATTTGAAACTGAAATGATATTTTTTGATCAATTCTTTAAAATTATAAATTGAACGGATAAAAGCTATCATAATTATTTTTACATTATTCAAATGGAATGTGCAGAAAATGTTTAGAATTTTACACGATTTTCTTAGAGCCTTAATGTAAGGGACACATATCAATTCAATCATTTATGACGTAATAATGGCTTGAGCATTAAAAATATACTCTGTTATCATTAACTAAAGCATGATTTTGTGTAAATAGTGAATTAGAACAGTTTATCAAGTTTAAAGATTGTTTTCCGGTTAATGACAGATTTGCTATCCCAACCAAGATTCTAGGCAAAGGGTTTTCTATCTTTAAATGAAATGACTGAGCCCTAAACGTTTGATTTTCCACAGTTTTGCTGGACAATTGCATAATGATCAATGTTTTATATGTCTGTATAGTATTTTAAGAAAGGAGAAAGAAGAATTGGATGCCAAATAACGTTTAGGTCGAAGTCGTATGCCACGGAAGTCATTTGTAATGAAAATAATTTATAATTCAGTGTGATATATATCGCTTTACGAGGAACTGAATAAATAGTATATATTCATATTATGTAATCGGTAGCGGAAAACTGTCCATATTGTTAGATGTTGCAGGGTCCGAGGCGAATTACCTAAATCATTTTGTGGTTTTTTTTTTTTATTACCGATGAATATTCTTTACTATCGTTTTGATTAATTTTATTTACCTGACACTTTCCATTAAATTGACAAATATGCCAAGATAGATCATGTAGCGGTTGTGTGTACATTTAAAGAAAAGAACATTTGTCAATGCAAAGAAGCATGTTTAAGTAAACAACACTTTTTTTTGCTTTGATCTAAACAGTCAACATTGCGTCACGCACACAGGTGAGTACTGTTCGAAACCCAAAAAGATCCGTCATTTTTGTACTAACAACTGTTAGTGTTAGTGTGATTTTGTAGGATTAAAACATTGTTCATACATGAAGTTATGAACGTGTGATTGCATTTAGAAATACCCTTTTCTGACCCAATTGTATACAAAAAGTAATGAATGGAGTTTTGTGTCACATAATATTTTTGATTTCCCAAATTTTTCACTTCGTGTTGAGATGTGAAAATTTTTATTCTAGTGTATATTATACGCAAACTACATGCGAGAATCTGATGGTTTTTTTAATGAAAATGTAACCAGTAGTTATGTTTGTTATTATATTCTATTGTGTTTCTTAAGTTTATATTGATACCAATTTTCTGCAGCTGTCTGGTATGTCACCTGTAACCGTCCAATAAGTACAAACTAATTGGGCAGCAACAGGTAGTTTATATTTCGGGTGAATAACACATTTAAATAATTGCTGAAGTTGGTTTAACACAAGATGACGTTTCTCAAGTGTTTTAATTTAATAAGCTGTAAAACAAATTCAAAGAAATAAAAAATGAGCATTGTCGCATTATATACAAACGTTTATATACAATTATTGCAGTTTGTACAAGTCCAATATTTTAATTTACAAACAACTTAAATAAAAAAAAGCTCGGATTAAAACCATGATATTGTGTATTTACTTAAAACCCACATTTTACAACATATTCATGCATTCTGATATAATCGGTCAAGTATTTTATCTTTTTTCTAATTTTCTTTTGTTTTATAAATTGAGGTGTTGACTTGCTTTATTTTTATCCATTGTAAGATGTTAATTTTTTTATGTTGTATTAGATCGGAGGAAAACAGGGGTGTGATGTTACATATTGTAAGCCCAGTATGAAAACCCTAGTGCTGCATGACGCTGTTGCGTAAACGTTTTTTACATAAAGGACTATTTTCCATCTTTTTGAATGAATTAAAATAAAAACATATGAACTAAAATCTCAAGCAATGATATTTATTTCATCAAAATAAAAAATTGTTTTATAATAAAACATTATATTTCCAGGTAGGCCTGCTGATTGGTTTAAAGGCAAATAAGGTAAAATCCAAAATATTGTCCTTTTTCATATGGAGTGTTGTCATTCTTCTGAATATGAGATTAATATATGTTTCCATTTTAATTAAAACATATATCTGAATATAAATCTTTATCACGTTGTTTATATCTTATTGATTGACAAATAATTGTTTTCATTCCTTACCATGCTTAAAAAGAAAAATCATTGGTTTGGTGGGGGGTTTATTGTTTTTCCTTTGTTTGTCTGGCTTTGAGTTTTGTCTGAAGGGGGTGCTTGAAGGCTAAAAAAGACAAGATTATATCCTCACAAACACATGTGTTTTTACACTTCTTATACAAAATTCACCTAAAATGTAAGATATCGTTTTTGAATTTATTGTTTCGAGGATTATATCCACCCATTACAATTTATTTCAGACAGCTCTTAGAGACCAAATTCTCAGGCATAAATAATTTCACTTTACAAAGATTTATTTAAGTTGAAAAATGTTAAAACATCGGTATATTATATATTGGCTGCCATTCGATTATAACGCTTAAATGTATGCAATGTTGTTAATGTTTGACTCAAACATTAAAATGATTGCTGTCAATATAACTTACTGTTTGCCTCCGCTGTCATTACCTCCTCCTCCACCTCCGCCCTGACCTCCTCCGCTATGACCTCCTCCGCTATGCCCTCCTCCTCCGCTATGACCTCCTCCGCTATGCCCTCCTCCTCCGCTATGACCTCCTCCGCTATGACCTCCTCCTCCTCCTCCTCCTCCACTTCCACCACTTGTTTTAGCAGACATTTTTCTTTGTATTTTGATTCAAAAGCACAAGTTGGTATCTTATTGTTCAGAAATGGCCAATATATACCAATTGACTTAAACAAACATCCTGTCATGTGTCTGACGATGTTTACAAAAACTAATCCTGTTTTTCGTCATGAATGTATATAAAAGATTCCAACACAGATTAGATGACAAGTGTTAGTAACCAACAATAGCAAGATTTTCAACGTCTTCTAATCATTTGGAATTCAATGTACATGTAGAAAGATATTTAATTGTTTGTTTTTGAACATGTATAAAAGATTAAATTCATATTTATCAATCATATGTAAAATCATAAAAATGCATATTTTATGTTTCCAAATGAAGGCAATTTGTATACAATGTAAAGCATAGTTATATCATTATGTATATTGTTTTATATCTTACACACACAAAAAAACAACAAAAAACAAGCTATAATATCCCATTTTGCTTATCATGTGATCCTAAAAAGCTGAAAAATTAAACTTAAAAATATTAATAGATCCCTTTTAATAATATGCGCAGAACTACTTCCGAGTGGATACGAACGAAAAGCGAACGGCGTGGAAAATGTATAAATTATAATTAACATTTCAAGTACGAATTTCACTAAATGAATTATACATGCAATCGTTTAAAACTATATTTTTTTTCTTCACTATATTTCCAATTTCTAATGAACTTCCTGTTTCTTATTGCCAAGTTTACATTAGTTACCAGTGTTAAACATATATGGGGAGGCAAGAATTCCAAGCATTAGCTTTATGAAAACAATAGCAACAGATCTTGACATTGATTGTTAGTAGAATAAACATATGATCTACTTTGAAAGCAGTACATTTATTTATTCTCGGTGTTTTATTGTTGAGGTTCTTAACGTGATCCTACACTAACGCAGGTCAAAAAAAATTGCCACCGTTCAACAAGGATACTTTAGTATTTTAGTATTTTAGTCTTTATATGAGTTTATGATCTCGAGGACAAGGCAAAGAGGTCAGAGTGTTCAAAACTTTCAAGGACGAGATAAGCCTCTGAAACACTTTGATGCTGGGGACATCCAAGAATTATGTATTGCCAACGTAAGTAGACAACTTCCTTTACAATTGTTTAAGAGACTTTATATGATGTAATTTGTCCTTATTAATTCATTTAAGAAATAAAGTACGAGTTTTCGTGAATGTTGCAGAATAACCTCCGAAGTCGAGAAATGTTGTTTTGAAATATAAAAGCCGAGGCGTTAGCCAATGCTTTTATATTTCAAACAACATTTCGAGACCGAGGAGGTAATCCTGCAACATTCACGATAACAAAAACTTTATTTCTATTCTACTAACAGCCCAGTATTTCTACAGATCGTTTCTCCTATAGAGAGACGATCTAGGTCATTTTGACGGCTGTTCCGTGTAACCCCAACGGTTTTGTTAGTAATGTTTACATGTGTATCGATCAAAGGAATCACATGCAGACGACAGAATTTTTCTTTGGATTTTTAATACTCTTGACTTATTTATATAATATCTTTGAATCATATTCCTAATATTTTAACGGGAATTTAACACGATTATTACTACTACACGTGATATATTTTATGTAAAAACACGCAGTGAAACTGTGCTAGGGAGGTCCTGGGAACAGCCGCATTGACCTCTTAAAAATAAACATTTGAGGCAATACACATCGTTTTGACTGGAACTAACACGTGCAATTGACATGGTTTTAAAACTTTTTACGGTCTGAAGTTGTATTTTCATGATCAGTGCGAGACAAATAGGTATTTCTGATCTGATAATTTTCTGATGACGTTCGTGGTATATTGGAGAATAATGTCCGTGGCATCTCTTTGATCTTGTCAATAACTGTAGTAGAATTCAATATAAATATACATGTATTAAAGATAAATCACATGTGCTGCTGCAACCAATGTCATTGTATTTATACTGTTACATTTGGTTTTTAGATTGACAACAGTTTATGTCAAGGCCCTCTGCTTGGCTACAATGGAAAAAAGAGGAATCAGGTTTACCTTAGCATGACCAAAATTAGCAGCTCAAACAAAGCGTACTTTGCATATAGTCAGTGTCCCATAGGGCAAATATCTAAAACACTGTTACACTTAGGGGTGAGATCAAAAATTCAACGTCTGTTAAATACATCTAAAGTTTTCATCATGAACCCCCCTACATCATTTTTTGCTCCGGTGGACAGTGGACTACGGCTTATTTACATGCATCAGTCACTACAGGCCCCCACTCCCCCTCCCCCCTGCGCCTGAACCAAGACATCTAAAGTTTTATGACTTAAATTAAAAGGATTTCGGTCAGGAATAAAAACGACAATAGCCTTTTGAAGCACTAATGCCTCCACTGTGATAAATATTATCCTGCTACAAAATGCCTTACTAACCAGAATCGTTTAACCTTTATATCAGCAGGAATCCAGCGGGTTTCTGAGTCACTCATTATCCAAGAACACTTAGAAAACATACGTAACAGCACTGCACGCATTTCACTGCTTTCTCACACATGATTTGGCCCCCACCTCCAAGTCATCTACTATCATTTTTGGCACATTATCAATAAGACAGTTCTCACCCGGCTCAGTTAGATCCTACATTGCAGAAACATAATTTAGTTCTAGTACCCCCAATTTTTACGACACCACCCAGTCATTCCAGTTTTCAAGAAATAATCCCCCCCCCCCCCTCCACACCTTGTTTTTACCTATACAATGTATATCAATTTCGCGAATGAACCAAATTAGAGCCATTTGTGCTTTTTTAATTTTTAATTTTTAACGTGTGAATGTTATATCTATTATGTTATATATAACAATTTTGAATAAGCTTTTTCGTTATGTCACAAATGATTTATTTTACTACTATGCCCTGGAAACAGTTTCATCACGCCGAAAATAGTTATATTGCCTTCCCAAAAACAGTTAAAATTCGCGGGAAATAATCATATTACCCCCCCCCCCCCAAAAAAAAAAAAAACTGTTTTATTAAACCTCATTATATTAATTCTATATAACGTGTTATCTGTTTGGTTATAGACAATCACGTGTCAGGGCAATAAAACTTCATTTTTCTCTGTATCGTCATATTTTTCATCATTTTTCACCCCCTTTGGAAGCCACTATAATTTTCATTCCATGCGTGTAAAAAATCCAGACGATGAGCATACGATGACATCAAACAATTAATTCTAATATATTATTGGATTATATCAATATTTTCAATCTTTTGTATCAGAAAAGTAACATAGAAAGAAACAGGTAAATGTTCACTACGTTTTTGTTTACAAGAGTTGAAAAACAATTAAAACCTAATGTAATCTATTTATCACCTGTCGTGTGGTATAATAAGCAATTTATTGCATGATGGTGAGGGAGATATGTAGATTTATTACCCCAGAAAAATCATATTTCCCTCGGGTCTTGCCCTCGGGAAATATGATTTTTCCTAGGGGAATGAATCTTCATATCTCCCTCACCATAATTCAATCAATGTATAATATCGCCCTCGAGTGCAATTATTCTGCATCTTAATTTCTTCGGGTTAGAAATTCAAAGAGCCAATTACTAAGCAAACGTAAACTGTTCCCAGAAAAGACAACGCTATGATTTGTTTTTAATTCTAGTGTACTTTAATTATTTAATTAATCAAACAAATTTGATTAATACAACGAGAGTAATCAACTCAAGCGTGAACATGCTGAAAACAACCCACGTTAACTTGACTTTTACAAAGAAAATAGCCTTCCGAACTTTCAGTCAGCCCCAATACAGCAACATTAATGCAAATTATCATTTTTTATATTTATTGAAACTAACAAGCATCGATCGACTTTTTAAAAAAAAAACCTTTTACATTGGTTTGTAAAATATGAACATGTTAAAACAATAGACATATTTATGAAATAAATACGTTCGTAAACCGCTTTGATTTGTTTAAATACGTTCGATAACATATATTACATGCTTTCTCAGGCGACAATACCAGGATATTTGTCCCTCTGCCTTGGGCATCGGAAGACATAACACTCCATGGCTTCCCTGTCACCTCGAGGCAAATATTCTGGTACTTCGCTCTCGAAGCCATGTAATATATGTATAATATTGTACTTGTTTCTCTGCGTTCCTGCTTTTTGTTTTCGTTTCAGGAACCTACGCTTTTCTACAAATCGTCATGGCCGCTATTTCAAGGACTTCAAGTGTTTTTTAATCTGTTTGGTCATTGCAGATTTTGGCTTACTAGTAGTGCTCATTTCAGAACATTTATGTGACATGTGGACTCGAGGCAAATTATCATAATATTTACACATATTTGTATAAACTTGTAGCAGCCATGGTTATCAATGCCAATGAACTCGTCTCCAGTAATGTCGTTTTGTTCGTTATAATAACATCTAAGATTTTGATTTCATCTGCAAGAATAAATTTATGGCAGGAAGTTTATTATCTTAATAGATATATACTAGATACTTGCTGTCATAGCCAATTCGTAATATAATATAATCAAGAGGTTAACTGAAGACATTTTGCAACGGATCAATACTTGCTGAAATAACCGATCATTACTAATGATGGTCGATTAACCATTTAACAAATTTAGTAGGCATTTCATCGGGGAAAGTATTTACAATTTTTAAAGAAACACCTTGGCATCCGAAAGGTTAGTATAAAATGGATACCTCATCTATTAACAGAAAAACAAAAACGGTTGAAATGTGTAGAAAACAACTTAAAATCTACAAAAACTGCAATGAACAACGTTTATCGAAATTGATACAGGTGATGAAGCATGGGTACATTAGTTTGAACCTCAGAAGAAAATATATTATCAAGATATGGTTGACTTAAATGGCCAAACGCCCTGTTACAGCAAAAGCATGCCAAAGTACAAAGACAGAATTATACGTAAATTTTCTTTAATAGAGAAGGTCCTATAGTTCAAGTTGCTATTCCCAAAGGCCAATCAATCACCGGACATGTATACAAAAATATGTGCTGCAGAAAGTTAAGAAACATTACGAAAGGAAGAGACCAAGGTCTGGAATTAGCAACATTCGACTTCTTCTTGACAACGCACAAGCACATAAATCCCATGTTGTGTGATCTTTTTTGGAAACAGATAAAGGTTCATGTTTTGTCCCATCTTCCCTATTCACCGGACTTGTCTCCCTGCGTTTTTTTTCTTTTTCCTAAATTAAAAAAGCACTTGTCAGGAAGAACATATGATCCAAGGAATGCTTTGGGCTATGCCATTTATCAGTACATAATAACCATTCCCAAAATACATTATATGAATTCATTCAAAGCTTAGATAATTCGGTTGAAATTATGTGCGTCTGTTAAAGGAGAGTATTTTGAAGGTAATGATTAAAAAAATAACAAAAATATCTTATTGCGTTATTTTTGTAACACCGATGACATTATTTATTGAACGCCCCTCGTATATATAAATGTACCAAAAATATTGATTTTACTGAGTGCAGTGTTGGAACATAAGGTCTAGAGTGCGGAAATTCATGTGGTAACTGTAGTAACGGTGATCGGTGTTATCACGTGAATGGAAGTTGTCTAAACGGATGTGACGTGCGAGTATTTGGATTAAAATGTGATGAAGGTAAGTAAAGAAATGAATGAATTAAAGATATTATTCTCAATCAAGAGGTAATGAAAATACAGCTGAAATTAAAATTAGGGTGTTTAATTTTGTAAAATATTATTCTAATGTGCAGGAGAGTAAATGTTAAAAACAAATATAGTGAAATAAAATAAGAAAAAAAAATAAGCCTAATGTTATAACAAACATGCGATAGCTTGCATTGAATAAAAAAGGGAGCAGGGACGATATTTGATTTTTAATAGTTTATATTTTATCATTGACAGCCTGTCTTCATGGTTGGTATGGTCCAAACTGCGATAACAAATGTGGCCCAAACTGCATTTTTTTTACAGATTGAATGGGGACTGTGAGTTTGGCTGTAAGCCTGGATGGAAAGGAAGAACCTGAAAAAATAGTAGGAAAAGAATTATCTAAATGTATGTGCACATAAAATAATTAAAAGTAAAAAAAAACTGAACGTTTTTTTATTAAATAGCTTTGATATACATGTTGTATTTAGGAGAATCAATCGCTTCATGGTCAAATGATTAATCTTTTGAAAGTTACACGTTTATTACACAGAGAAGACATAAAGTCAAAATGTAATCGCAAAATTTTAATGTTTTATTATTGTTGCGTATACATTTTTATTACATTTAAAAAACGTGCCTGTGTATGAAGGCTTAAAAATACAATTTAATATACTTGAATTATTTATTATATGTGAATTGTTTACGCAGTATACTGTATCAGCCTAAAATGTGAATTTAGACATGTGACAAAATTGCATGCAATATTGTAAATTTCTCGAGCAATGTTTAGATATAAATAAGTAGTTGCTTGTAAGCGACGTGATCAATGAGATTTTCTGAAGATATTTTTCTATATACGAAACTGTCATTATTTTCTGATATTAACGAGTTTCGGGATTTTTGCTCTTTCAAGCTCTCTAGAGTTGGTAAAGACAGTCCAGTACGTTTAATGAGCAGAAAAGTAACAAAAGATAAATCGTGTTATTGTGTACACAATCCATTTAGGACTATAGAATGAAAATTATCTAATTTACAATCTCAACCACTATCAGCGAACTAGTATGACAGTGGTCTCATATGTCAAAATCTATCTATTCTTAATTTAAAGGATAGAGTACATTTACGTCCTCCTAGAACCATATTACTGCTCGCTACCGGTATACCACAATTACTGTTATTTCATCTAATTGTACATGTATACAATTGATTTATTTTAGGTTTCCATGATTCAAGGCTTTAAAGAACTAGTTACAATTTCAGTCATATTTTGCCTTGTTTTTAAGTGATTTTTAAAAATATCTTGAAAAATTGAAATTAACATTTATATACACAAGAATACCCATAGATTAAGAATTTATAAATAGTTACCTGATTAGACTTTCACAATGGTAATTGTGATGTCGTAAACAGTGAATTTTCCCGTATATTTTTTTAAAATAAGCAGACGACACCAATTTTTCAATGGTTATTTGAATAGAAACATATGTCTGCAGTGGTCGCCCACAATGAAACTCACCTTATAACTTTATCATGTGATATCACATAAAATATGTTAATTTCGTTCTGAGCGACGGCTGCGGACACATTTTCCTCTTCAAAAAACAATGCGAAAATGTGCTAATTTTCATCATTTTTGACTACATCTTAGAAATATGACAAAATGTTGAAGTCATTCTTTTTGGAAAACAGAATAAAAGTGTATAACTTGGTACTTTATATACACATGTATTCAAAATATTGTATGCATATTTTCATGAGATTTAAACAACTTTTAAATTTGAGGGCAAATGTTAAAAGAAACTGTTTCTTCTTGGTGTATATGGTCAGTATATTTAACATTTTATATGTCAGAATTTAGCGGAAATACTTTTGGTCTAGACTGTAAACGGATTTTTGGAAATTGCAGAAATGAAGATTAGTGTCATCACGTAAACGGTAGCTGCTTTAATGGGTGTAACAAAAAAGCCACAGGCGTTAACTGTGACATTGGTAATATAAAATTTAATAAAATTTTATATAGCACAATATACATATGCCAGTTTTAAAACAAAGTTAAAAACAAAATGAGGGAATGGCATTGTTTTGACAAAGCACCGGATTATAGTATTACGTCATTACTTAAAGTTTGGGTATTTCATACTTCATTTATTTTCATTTTTTATCAAATTTACAAACAACTTATTACGAAGCACACTTTTATTAACTATTTAGATTGAAATAAAAAAGAACCAGCTCGATTTCATGACGAACCTTTTAAAGATATTCGGTGAAAATTATCACCATTTTAATTACAGCCTGCGCTTATGGAAACTATGGTTACAACTGTGAGGAAAAATGTAGCATCAACTGTGGAGTTTCAGAGAGATGTTAACAGGGTGATAAGACGGTGTGAAGGAGGGTGCCAAGTGGGATGGAAAGGACTGATCTGTGATACCAGTGCGATGTTTCAGTCCTAATAGTAAATGATTAATAAAAAACCAAATTGTTTCCTTATTACGTGTAAAGATAACCATGAAATAAACAAAACAAACCACATTACTCGAAAGAGTTACATGTATTCAACTGTTCATTTTAGCATTGTATATATTAACCTTAAATGATGAAGTGAAGAAAACTAATCGGCAATTTTTTTTTAAATGCATCATGTTTATCTTCAAAGAATGCAACAAAGGTAAATTTGGACAAAATTGCACTGATGCATGCGGTCATTGTTTGCACAAAGAACAACGCCACTACATAGACGGCACATGTTTTAATGGATGTGACGATGGGTATCGAAACATTCATTGTAAAAACAGTGAGTAAATGAAAACGTTTCTTATAAAAATAAACTATTTATTTCGCAGTGTCATCACGTGACAGGACAATCCACGTGGGTGTGTCAATGGATTTCAAGGAGAACTATGTGATGATGGTATTCCTAGATTCTATCTAGATCTGAATGATAATAATATAGAACAAAAACAAAAATGATGAAACTGCGCTATGAACAATTATTTTAAAATTTATCCTCATCATTACCTAAATATGTTTAAAATTAACAATAAAATATATACTGCTTACTTGAAATTAAAAAAAAGAGCAAAGTTATAATTTGTGGTTATTTTTCAACGCAGAAAATGACCAGTCATCGTCTGAAGCAGCAAGTCAGCTGTCAGCTCTGCTCTACTCTTTTGTTTCATTGCTCTGTGTCAGTGTTCTCATCAATGTATGCTTATTTCTCAAGTAAGGAACTCGCATGTTAAAAAATTCCATACTAAAACTTTTAAACAATAAAAATACTGTTGGATGATGTTCTATGAATTAAATCTTCTGTTTTGTAGAGAAACCATCTTCCAAAGTGCCAACATAAACAAGGAAACGAGAACATTGGAAACATTAGCTACAGTAAAATTTCAAATATCATGTACACGGGCGACAATTGTGCTTATGTTGAAGTTGGAGAAGTTACAAAGAGTCAGGATTATGATGAACTACAATAGTTATTAGTACTCAAACATGACTAGAAGTTAGTTGGTGGTATATTCGTTAACAGTTTTATGACTTAGATATTTCATTCTAAATGATATTGAAACAAAAATGCATGCATGTGAATTTGTTACTTATTATCATCAGTATGTAAAATTAAGAGAAAACGTAATTTTTGTTTGTTTTGTTTTCATTTAAGTTGATGTTGATATGTCGAAACTGACGATTAAACATAAACTAATTATAAAACTTACAGCGGATTTTAGGCATTACAAAATAAGTCCGTTTTAAGTATTATGATGACAGCATAGTCTTTCACACATCTACTTTTGTTTTGTTTTGGGTTTTTTATAAGGAGTAAATTATGTATTTCGTGTTTCGTATTTCGATCGTGTAAATAAACAAATTATAACAATATTAAATTTGTTAATCCAGCCTGCTCTTTATATAACCATTATATTTATTCATTGCAAGGTATACACGATAAAGGACGCACTATACTCTCTCTCTCTCTCTCTCTCTCTCTCTCTCTCTCTCTCTCTCTCAATTTCATACAAGTTTACTCTCAGTACACCCTTTTACCGAAAACCTAATTTAATAAAATTTTGTTTCTGTTTTATTACGACAATCTTACATGTAAATTATCTTAACAAAGTAATATAAAATTATTGCTTTTAAAATAAATCAAAATCATTTGTCCCTGTTGCTTCCCGTACATCTTTAACCGTGTTTAATGTATCTAAATCATTTTTAATGGCCATAATGACACCTTGAAAAATACAGATGAATAAGGAAAAGTAGCTCAATTGTATATAATCACACTGTATTCATACCCTTCTCTGTTACAAGCTAATCGGTAATAATGATGATTTCGATATTCTACTTAAACGATAGAAAAATAGGAGTTAGATCACAACGTAGTTGTTCACTTCCTCGTAAAATAAGAACCTTGTGGTTCATCCTATTGAGCGATGTTATTTACATAGTAAAATCATACGACTTTTTGAATCATTTAGTTTTACTCTATGTGTTTTAAAATATTTTGATCATATCGAAGAATTGTTGAAAAAAAAAAATAGCCTGATACAGTTTAAAGAAGATAATATAAAATGTATACCTTATTTACAAAGCTGTTTTTTTTTTAGGTTACACAATAGGAATGTTAACTGACAGTTACTGAAAGGGAATGAATGGCACAGCTGTGGAATTCAATGCCCCTGATAGTTACTTTTTGATCACATTTAGTCGACTGAATGGCACAATATCGCCATGTGATGAACGTCTGTTTTCATCAGTGATTGCCTTGTTTCCATCGCTAATACACTGTACTTGTTTATGATATATCCTAATACAGATATCAAAGTTGGTAAGCTGCATGTACGTGATTTTATCATATATTATCACTATATTATAGTTCGAAAAGTTATTTTATGAAAGTCAAATACAAATTTAAATCGATTTATAAACAGAAAAAATACACTGTTTTTGACACTTATTTGTGTTTTACTGAAAGAAACGATACCCATCTGTTCTATGCACATTTTATGTGACACATGTTTAATCTACGCACTAACGTATTCAACACTCAGAAATTTCACAGCCCATGTTGAACCATTGCTTCGACAATTGTTTCGTCTTTAGACTTGTAATTGTACAAAATATGCCTAATATATTGCTCAAAAACAGCGATTAATTTTGTTTTGGTGAATGATATATGATATAAGTTGGCAGTTCTATTAATGCTGGTAGTGCTGAATGACATAATGATATTTGGTACATGTAGTTCTCTTTTATCTCGTTCCTTCTTTTTTCCGCTCTCCTGAACACAATTTCAGAAAGTCTCAGACTTATTTTACGTACCGATAAACATATCACTTACACTAATTAAGTATTACTAGTATATCGTCATTTTTTTTTTTTAGAAAATCTTTTGTGACTCAAAGATTTAAATAACATTTGCCTTTAAATTATTTTAACATTTATTAATTCGCTGCACGGGCTGACATCATACCTGCATTAAAAGTCATGGTAGTAAAATTTTAATACTATGAAATAATTTGCTAATCCTCTTATGTTACGATCTAATCGACAATAATGAAGATTTCGATATTCTACTTAAACTGTAAATAATTGAGGACAAAATTCAAACAGATATAAGTAAAATATAATACATATTCTTTTGTTTTTTCTGCAATGTTCGCTACCTTCAAATAATTAACATGAAACACTCAACAAAGAATTTAATTAAGTTAAGCTTCCCTCCTTTTAGTGTCATATTTGTTGTCATCGATTAAACGGTACATGTAATAACAACACACTTTCTATTCGTCAGCGAATAACAAAAACATAACCTAGTATTATGCATGAATGGATGTAAAGCTGTGCGTTATAACCGTGCTTATTGTGCAACCAAAGTATTTTTTTTTCAAACGTCATGGTACTTGTGAATAAGCTACATATTTAATTCTCCTCAAAATGTATAAGCTGTGTTTGCTTTTGATCTTCAATTTAAATTGCTTGGTGAAATCATACGGTAAGACATTTTAATCCACTTTTGTTTACTCCTTAATAAATGAAAATAAGATGAAAATAAGATACTTATCATATAAAAGTTTGAAACATAATCCTGAAACATTTTGAAAAAAGTCTTTATCTGGTTTTTTTACGGTGCTGACTTTTATATGTTAAGTTACATGTATCCAAAAATGACATTACAAATTGTAAGCTGCTGTAGAGTCAATTCATCTGCACAGTTAAATGATGCGGTGGAAAATGCTTATGTTTTTACAAACAAAACGATTTCTTTTCTTGTGTAAATTTCATTTGATTCAAAACTTGAATGAATAAGATTTTTTTTTAATTTGCATAAAAACTAATTGTGGTACATATATTACTTGCTTCTCCTTAACTAATTCTTAACTATTCTGTTCAGATGTTTTCTATGCATGTCTTCATTTTGTTTTCTGATATTACATCTGCGCAATAGTTTATTGTCTCTGGACTTCAGTTACCTCAAACTGTTAGTAAAGGAATTTAGAAATTTGTGTTCTTATAGGACCAGGAAAAACCAAATACAATCGTGTGTGTTTCTTATAGGTTCGGGATAAAGCAAATTAAATAGTTTTAAATGAATACCCTTTTCCTTATCAGTTTTATACCCGCACTAATTTTCTCTAGACATGAATTTTCATTTAAAATATTGACACTAAGAAAAGACTTTGAAGGAAGTTAACATGAGGACACCATTTCGTTATAAATTGTATATCCTCTTACATTTTATATATATTCTCTATAATTGACAAGCTGAATTATAAATGAATAATAAACGAGGAAAACTTAATATATCAAATGTGCATTGCAATTATATGACAGAAGTATGTTTCCTTGTTGTTTCAAATGGATATCGAATTATAACTTTCAAGTAAAACGTGATTCAGTGAAAAATACGTTAGCATACATCGCAGTGGTTTAAACAGTCATTGCAGAAACTAATAAGACAAATTCGACATTCACGAAACGAATAACGACATTTTTAGAACTAAAAATACAAATTTGTATTCAAACAATGAAAAACGCTGGCCAGTGTTTTAACAAGCCGTGTACATGAGATTTTGGGGGGCTGATAAATTGACTTATTTCACAATTTGTATATTATGTAACAGTCATTTAATGTAAGCTTAACAAGCTAATATGTTTTGTACCATAAACTTGTTTTAAATGGATGTGAGGTATCTTTACAAACTTTTAAACTTAGTTAACCAATACTACACAAAATTGTATATGAATTCATAAGACGTCGTTTATTATCTCTCATTTCATTTTAACATATTTTTCTAATATGAGTCGCAACACTTTCACATCTGCAATATTAAAAAGTCACAAATATTTTTTTTGTCATTGGGCTTTATTTTTAGCAACAAAATTATTAGTTATTTGAAATCGGGATGATTTAATTTACTTGTGCTATAACAACAATAGACCCCCTCGCGCTACAATCCATGCCAACGAGAGATATTAATATAAGTTGTAGAACTTGTTTATCAATCGTTGTAAAATAAATATTCAGTTTTTAACAATAGAGGCACCATTTAAAGTTGATGGCTCGTATTTAGAAAGTCGCTTAGGGGAAAAAAAAAAAAGCGCAGCAGGTTGGGTAGTCTATCGTAAGACATAATTAACACTGTCAGCATTTGATAAACTCTCTCGCAAATCAGTTACCCAATTTTTTATTCCGAATATCAATAAATTGCATTTCTATATGATGCAGTGATTTACGACGGTTGTTAAGAGAATATTGAGACATTTACTCTTACTTCCTTGGGAAAAAAGATAAACCATTAAAATTTCTCCAGAAAGTAAACCAGGATACCTTTTATCAACGTAAACATTCTGAAGTTAATGAAATAATTTGTTCATTCCTGGTACATATAAGCTAATAAATTTGCCTACATTCATTGACCTGGAGCAGCCATAAACTCATCGCAACGTCATTTTAGCGTGTCTCCTTGCTCCTATGTTTTAAACACCTTACAAACGAACGGAAAACATTAAATATTCCTCATTTTTCATCTTTTCTTTTTATTTTAAAAAGGCAACTGTTACATATTCTCTCCACTTTTGATTTTTTTGTGAAAATAAATCTTAGTTATTTTTTCCCAAAAGTCAACTTACATTGAAAAGTCTTTTATATTCATTTGATATATATCTTAGAACTATTGAAATCAGTTTGTGTGTAAAAAGAACTTGATATTTGATATCAAGTCCGTTTGTTTGAATTGTAGTTAAATAATCAGTTAATAGACCCCGATTAACTGAAGCTTTTTTCCCCTTTCAATCGTACATCGTTTTTGCTTAAGCAATTTCTTGCAATTGGTCAAAAGAAGTCTTCTTCTGAGATTCCCACCAATTTGATGTATATTTTCTCCGCTGCCTTGATATCAAAAGTCAATATACCGTTGCACTCAGATATCTATTGCTTGCTAAATATTTTATTTTTCTTTTAATAGCAAGAAGAACATTTATAGTTTAATTTCTTTGATCAATGATTGTAGGTCTACCAACACTTTAAAAGTAAATGATTAAGTTTTTAAAATTCCGAGTTTGTGCCTGCGCCGGGTACCCCGGCCACCGACTTGTTGTTGTGTTGTCTCAATAATTTCCGAGCAATTCTCGTATCTTACCAATGTTATACAATGTATGTCTATACTGAACATGTTGGAAGCTTTTTTCCTCTAATAAAAACCCATTCCTTTGAATTTCATTTGAAAGCCAGTTGCTTACTGATTGATGAGAAAAAGATAAGATTCTCTAACTTTTAATTTTCAGTAAATGTTGCATTCAATAGACCAGCATGGCAGCAAAATCCCTTTGTTAATAGACTTTGGGGAGCGGAACGTGCTGTGGACGGTCTGTATTCAAACCTGACTTCTATTGGAAGACAATGTGTGATATCAGCCAACCATAAATCAACAGCAGAATGGCGGGTAGATCTGGGTGAAGTACTCAGTATACACCACATATTTATACAGTACAGGACGGATAATTTTGTCTGGGGTAACAAACGCTCTAATACTGTAAAGATCCAGCATTTTAAAAATCACCCAGTTAATGAGACTTATGCATGCTGATTATTTTATCTATATAACGAAGAAAAGTTTATTAATTAATGTTTAAAGTTCACTGTGTATTTAGTAGCAGTTAATCACTACTGACAATGGGATATACATCTTAACATTGTATAACCCGCCCGCCTTACGCAGGTAGTTTAAGGCAATTCCGAGTTTAATGGTCGTTGATATTATGGTCATTTTAAAAATTGTTTATTTATATGAAAGCAATGCTGAATATTAATATCAATTCAATGTGTCCACTTAGGAATTATGTTTCTACTCCAGAATCGAGTCGCTCTTTGAAGCTGTCATGCCATAGTATCACGTGACAGTTAAAAATAGATCACTATTTTACCTTAACAAAAAAATCAAAAAGTGTAACAGTACCCTGGAATTCATTAGTTTTTGTGATACAATAATTCGAACGGCAATTACTGACAGAGGAAAGGCCGGTCAAGCTATAAACAAGAGATCAACAGGCCATAACGGTCACCTGAGTACCATAGCTCATACACAAACTGTCGAGGAGTCTCATATATGCATTTAATTAAGTTTCATTCTGGAGTAGAACAATTATAATATTAATTGTAATGATGGCCACCTCTCTGCCTGAAATCTTTCAAAAAGGACTATGAAATCTATAATTTTAGCGAAAAACGTAAAGATCATGATAAAGTGCATGACCTTATATTGGGAAAGTGCAAGATAGAAAATAATTTATCCATATTTGTCAACATTCAAGATAAGTTTTATGTGTATATGTTTTCATAGATAAACTAAAACAAGGTGGCTAGTATACATGTTTTTTTTTTTTTAATAAAACCCCCATCCCCCGTTCCCGATCCCCATGGACAGACAGAAACTCTCCCTGTGGGCATTAAAAAAGGGCTATAGTAAGCTAGTTAGAGTTACTCACTTCTCCTGTTCCAGCTTTACATAATCATTCACCATCTGGCATTTAAACCAATATCATTTTACATGAAATGCTTTTCGGTGATTTTGGTTAGCCAATTATTACTTTATGTTTTAACAAATATATTTGTTTATTTAGAAAGTTCAAAAACCGGGTTTTTTTCAAATGATAAAAATACTTGCATAATTCTTTTCACTTTTGATCACACAACTTGATTGCATTATATTAAATGATTAATTACTTAATATGAACAAGCAAATGCAGATAACTCCATTATGAGGAAGCAAAGTAAGATAACTCCATTAACTGTTAGATGTACAATCCCCCCCCCCCCCCGAAATATTTCCAAATGATTTCACAATATCTTAACTTGGATAGACAACTTCATTCTTTTTTCTTTTCTAAATATGTGAATTCACTCATTTCTGTAATTGAAATTCCTAAACAGAATACAATAATAAGACAAATATATACCCCCACCCCCTCTCAGCCATAACCCTTGTCTTACATGTAGGTGACATGAAATATTATTAAAGATAACAGCTTAATGGGTTTTTTTTCTAAATATGCAGTCAGTTTTTATTATGTGACAGTAGACATTGTTTAAACATTATATACATTAACCCTAAATGACCATTTTGGCCACACCCTGCATTAAGACCCCTATACACTATATGAGTGTTTTGGCCCCGCCCTAGATTCAAATCCCTACATTGGGGAATATAAAATTTTAAATTTTGATAGATGGCTTTATTTTCTTTATTTATATGCAGTCAGTTTTTATTCAGTATCAACAGAAGTAAAGCAGACGATTTTTTAAACATTAAATGCATTGACACTGTATGATTATTTTTGCACCGCCCTAGAGTCAGAACCCCTACCTCGGGGAACATCAAATTGTAATTTTTGTTAGAGGGTTTCCTTGTCTACAAATAAATGAAATCAGTTTTCTATACAGGTGTGTGGGAGTAGAGAAGAAATTTTTTGAACATTTTATGCATTAATACTATACATATACTTTGGCCCTTTCATATTCTAAGGGACATGAAATTTACAATTTCAGTAGAGGACTTCCTGGTTAACATAATTATGAAGTCAGTTTTTCTTACAGATGTGTGAGAGTAGAGAAGAAGATTTTTAAACATTATATGCATTTACACTATATTGCCATATTGCCGTATTCATGACCCATGAATTCGACCATTTAGTTAGAGAACTTCATGGACATCATAGCTATGCATTTAGTTTTTCTAAAGAAATATATGGGAGTAGAAAAGAAGTTTTTCTAAGAGTTAATAAATTTTTACTATATGGCCATATTGTCCCCACCCTAGGGCCTAAACCCCTGACCCAGGGGCCATTAATTGAACAATTTTGGTAGAGGGCTTCATGGACATCATAACCATCCATTCAATTTTTTCCTCATATGTGTGGGAGTAGAGAAGACGATTTTTTGAAAATTTGGCTTTTTTGCATATTTAGCCCCGCCTGTGGTGCCCCGGGGGTGGTACAGCCATGTATTTCACAATTTAAATTCCTCTTGCCATAGAGATGCTTCATACCAAAATGGTAAGAGCTGGCCTTTTAGTTTTCAAGAAGTTTTCTTAGAAGAAGTTAACTAGATGCTGTCATTAGACAGTAATACCCGCACCAAGTGTTTGCCTCTAAATAACACTCTCTTGTACCAGTTTTAGTCAAAAAGAAGGCCACATGCAATTTCCGGTACTTTTTAAAAATCATAATTTTCATAAATGATGAGTTCACATCCAATAATACACATATTGCCTTTATGTACAATTTTGGGTTGAACTGTTTGCATCTGTTTGTGATCTTCATATTATTTCCATTAAAAACCGTTTTCAAATATGACACAAACAAACATTCTTAGGATTTTATATTTGTATCTGTGCCCTCATGCAGAAAAAAATATGATAAAATAAAAAAAAATCCCTACCCACCTAACCTAATTTTTTCATCAGTGTTACCCTAAACACACAATTTTTTTTCTTAGGCCTAACTGTTAGGTAACATTATTTTGGGGGAAAATATTATATTTTATACACTTTATTTGTTTCGTTCAATAAGGAGTACATCACAATATGTGGGTGTCCCATACCACCTTAAAGCTGAAAATTGTGCTTTACATGGTTAATTACCTAATAAAATTGTGCAAGGGGTTTTAAAGAATAAAGTTATGAAAATACATGCAATATGTTACAATTAAATGATCTTTGTCTGAAGTTATGTACACAACACAGGTCTAGCGGGTACTAGTTTTACCCAGCTCTTTGGTTAGATGAGTATCACATGGTGTACATGCATGTGTGTTTTTGATATGCAGAATAGGATTAATTAACACGAATTAACGTTTCTTTTGTGGTGATCAGCTAAAGGAATTCATATTGTGCTAATTGGATTATCATTACGATGTTGACCAATATACGTAAGTATAATACATGTAGTAGCGCAATATTATGAGACACCGGTATACAAAACAGTTAAGTTTCACTTTCACTTTCTAAAATGTGATCTCGCTTTGCCAGCATATTGTATCATTATCTTTATTTAAATAAGCTTATCTACAGTTTCTGTCATTTTAATTGCAGAATTTTTTTATTTTTTCATTTGTCAGACTTAAACTATTGAGTTGACTCCATATTGACCCTATTTTGTATTAAATTTGGGTCTTAAATATCATGTTTATATTAGTTATAATAAGGAGGAAGGGGAAGGGGCCTTAACCGTTCCCCATTCCCCAGGATGTGTGGATTAGATATACATTTCTAGTGAGAATGAAGGCATGCTGCAGCTTTTTTTTCCCATTATACCCCTACCCCATCATCATACACCAGTAATAGAAAAAGAGTTAATGACTAATTTTCTTTGATTTTAAATTGCTTATTCTTTTTTGTCAAGAGATATGTGGTATGTCAAGATTTATGACTCATGAAAATTTATGCATTTTAATCCTGATTGTTAACATACATGTATAATTATATATAAAAAAAATACATGTGATATTATACTAGGGATCATGCAATCAATTGCAGAATTGCCAATCGGTTATTTATAACTCATTTTGACTGATTAATTTCTTAATCATTTTGAAAATATAGACATTTCTAAATACATGTATAACATATTATCAATATATTGATTTTGTAACTATTTAGGGCCCCACTCTGCAGATGTCCTATAGTGATCATTCTGTCCAATTCTGCTGATCATGTCAAGATACATTTAAGACAAATTGGCCCCTGCCCCTCGGGTTATTCCCCCACCCCCTGGAGTTGTTTTTAAACAACCACCCCCTCTGAAATAGGAAATTATAATACATTTTAATAACTGTTGAGATCCCAACCCTAGACCATATTTATTCTTCCTCCTTGTGTCATTGCACATCAATTGGTACATGTATATAGGTTATGCCCCCTTTGAGATGCCCAGTGACTTTCCAGAGTTGGAACTAATCAAGTATTAATCTATCTTATTCATATGTAGTGTAATTCCTAGCCCTAACCCAATGTTAACCCTGCTTTGTTTTTTACAGCAAGCTCTAGGTTTTTGTTGACTGACTTTACAATTTCTACAATTACATATAACATTTTGTTTATCTTTAAAATTAAAAAGCAATTTCCAAAATCTCTTTATGTACATCTGACATCATACAGAAAAATACCAATCAAGAAATTATTTTGCTACTGTAAAAATGTAAGAAGAGACTATGAATCTCCCCCCCTCCCCCCCCCCCCCCCCGAAAACATGAATAGTTGAATATTCTCAAAAATCATCAAAATCCCTACTCCTAAACCATATCTATTTTTGTTTCTTGAACCATGACCACGTCAAGGCAAATCTTTTTGTGGTATTAGTAGGTCATGGCCTCTGGGGGTCACCTTAACCCCACCCCACCCTTCCAATATCAGAAATGATCAAATGACTTGAAAAAAAATGCTTGTGATCCCCACCCCTAAAGCATAATTTGATGTATTCTTCTTCCCTATGCATCTTATGGTACGCTATTTCAATCACAAGATATAAGAGGAGGTCCAGGAATAAGGTTTTTTATGGGACGGAACATCATTTTGCAGATAGTATTGACCCTCAGAATCAAATTTATATTTCTATAACCTTATTGCATATCTATGGCTCAGCCCCTGCTATATCCTTATAGATGATGTGGCTATTCATTACATCATGAGAGGAGTTCTGGGAAGTAGGTTTTTTTAGGAGTGATAAACGTCAATTTTCAGTTACTATTTGACTCTCTGGATGAAATTTAAATTTTTAAAACCTTATTGCACAACTAAAGGACAGCCCCTATCATGCCTCAAGATATGATGTGGCTATTCATTAAATCATGAGAGGAGTTCTGGGAAGTAGGTATTTTTAGGAGTGATAAACGTCAGTTTTCTGCTACTATTTGACTGCCTCGATGAAATTTGAATTTTTAAAACCTTATTGCACACCTATAGGACAGCCCCTATCATATCTCAAGAGATGACAAAGCTACTGCATAAATTATAAGAAGAGTTTTGGGAACCATATTTTTTTGGCAAAAAAATGTCATTTTTTTATGACCACAGACCCACGTGATAAAAACAAAAATTCTGAAAAATGATTACACATCAACATGACACCCCGAATCATATTCTAGAAGATCATTTGGCTACTGCAAAAAGAAACTGACGTTTTTTGAAACCAGACTTTTTGTAAAAAAAAAAAAAACGTCATTTTTCAGCAATTTAATGACCCCCAGGACAAAATTGAAATTTCCGAAACCTTATTGCGCATCTATAAGACACCCCAAAACATATTCCAAGAGATGATTTGTCTACTGTTGAAAATGTAAAAGGAGTTAGAGGAAGAATGTTTTTTGTCAAAAAACGTCATTTTTTACCAATTATTTGACCCCCAGGACTACCAGAGAATTTTTGAAACCTTTTTACAAAACAACATGACACCCCAAATCATACTCCAAGAGTTCAGTTTGCTGGTTTATAAGATGTAAGAGCAGTTTGAGAAAGTAAAACGTGACAGACGGACGGACGGACGGAACAGGGTAACAACAACATACCCGAACTTTCTTTAGAAAGTGCGGGTATAAAAATGTAAAATGTTAACGCACGAGGCACGACGACAGACGAAAACAGATAGCAATTGGTCACCTGAGTTTACTCAGGTGACCTAAAAGTATATCTGCTTACCTAATAACACTTGTTGATAGAACAACATATCCATGCATGTATTATCATGATAATATGATAACTGACACTCATCTAAATATGGGTTATCTGTATAAGATAAGTCGTATTTCGGCATTGTTTACACTGCATTCTGATGATTTGTCTCCTGACATCGGTCTTTTCTATTGAACATGCTTGTGACGTCATCGATGAGTATAATACTTAATACAGAAAAATTGAAGATATATTCTATTATATTAAGAGTTTCTTGTGACATTTTACGCCTGTAGTTTTTATAATTTGGACAAAAGATAAAGTTAATAATAACATGTTTTTTTGAGTAAAATATGACACCATGCTGCTTATTGTGACGTCATATTGATCAGAGGTTTGTTTACTTAATCGATCGCTGAGGGTTGCCAAATCATACACGCATTATATTTGTCTTTATTATTACTAAATTCTGTCCCGAAATATTTATGCAGCACATTTGGACGATTTTTAATGAAAATACACATACCTGTGTAAGAAGTGCAATTGAAATAGATGAAAGGGAAAATTTCCTAGAAAACTTCATTCACATATTATCATTTTTCACTCGTAAAAATTTACAGGAACGAAAACAGATTTCTTACAGAGATTTATAATGGGGAATGTTGACATCTTTTCTCCATTTGGAAGTCACTCAGAATACCTCGCGCAATTTTTCAACGTTATCATCCGGGTCTGTTGCAATACAAAATCCTCGTAGACATCACATCTTGTAGCCGTGTATTGAAACCCGAAAAGCTAGATGGGGCGTTTCAGAGGAGATTTCTTGAAAATTGTTCATACTTTTGAATGAACAAGTTTGAACCCTGTGGTATTTAGAAATATTGAGTAATTAGGCAAATTTGAATCGAGGATATCTTGGGACAAAACATTGTTATAAATATTTGGTTTTAATTCAAGCCCAGTTCCTGAAACACCGGATCAGTTGCATCTGCAATATTGAAACATGAACACTTGTATGTTTCTTTTTTTCTAGATTAATATATTTGTTTAATTTTCTATATTAAACTATTTGTTAAATTTCCAACCTAAGATTTTTTTCTAATCGGCCTACAAGTTAGTTGACTCCTTTTTTAATAACAAATCAAATCACGTAAAGCCCATGAGATATTAGATTACAATTATACAAAGTTTACATAAAACAGATAAAGAATATAAAATTGATATTTTCCTTCTGAAATTCGCGTGCGAACATTGGGTGGTAGTGACACAAAATGATATCAAAAGCACATAGTATGGAGTCCAATTCACCTGAATTTCACGCGAGAGCTAATTTGACATACATTTTATGTAAAACGCAGGAGAAATAATTACCAACAAAACACTGACTGAAAGTATTAATATCGATGTAATGTTGTACAGTTAATAACGCATAATCTGGTTCGTCACTACCATGCAATGCATAACTATATCAAAAGTAACACGTTATTAAAATCTTGAAGGATAAAGATACCAAAAACCTTATCACACAGAATATTTTTTCAGTTCAGCAACTGAACATTTCTCATGTACATTTTCCAGATTATATGTAAATGTTTGTGCATTATATATGATCTATAGTAAATTTAGTGATGCTATTTTTATTGAATTCAGCTTAAAATTGTACCCAAAATGTTTCAACAATGTGCATATCATTCCTTTATATTATAGAGAGTCATTTATGGTTGCTTATACAAGTTAACAATTACATGGATATCCACTGCATAATTTAGTGGAAACAAATCAGCTCTTCCCTATCTATGGCAGTTTTTTTTTTGGCCTTGTTTACCTTAGCGATTGAAAATAAACTTTTTTAGGACAATTTGCATTCTGAATGCCTTTAAGTATACAAAAAGTATACTTGTCCAAAAGCGCAATACCCCTGAAATAAATCAGGACATTCAACATTAGTTTACAGAACTCAACTCATTCATTCGATGTGCTCAATTAAACATTTAATGACATGTGGTGATAACGAACAGTGTTCAAAGTCCAAAGGAAAATTAAAAAAAAACAAGAGTAGAGCAAACACGGACCTCTTAAAAAAAATAGAGGTAGGATCAGGCGCCATGGAGGAGTAAGCATCCTCTGCTGACCGGTCACACCCGCCTTGAGCTTAATGTCATATCGATAAAAAATGTCATAATCGTGAAATTGTCGTAAGTTGGGAAAAGTATCGTTCTCGGGAAAAACGGAGAAAATCCGTGGACAATCCGGTATTCAATCAATAGTCTAGAGCAGAGCAATCTAAAACTTGAAATACAAATAATATGCAATATGCAATATGCAAGCTGAAAATAAGGAACTATTTTGTATTTTTTAGAAATCATTTTTTGTTGAAAACCAATTTTACCTATATATTGTACACGCTAAATATAATATGATTTCAATTGTGGTTTTCCGCATAACCTTTTTATAGATGCTTTAATTTGGTGTTTTAGTGGATACTCATTAGATTACTACAAGATATATCGCTTGATAAAACGTTGTTATTAATACTTAAACAATGAGAAAGCTAGACTTTTTGCTAAATTGCATATTTAGACTTTTGAAAATATTTTTGAAAATGGTAACGCATATTTGATTGATGGACCAATGGTAAGCTAGATCTTGCATATTTTTTAAGAATTTGAATTGTGATTTAAGCAGCCCTATATGTAGACTTTTTGTAATAGACATTTATTTCGAGAAAATGATTATCACTGTTTAATGGATGGTTCCTCAACGTGTAAAAAAACGTAGTGTGAAAAATATACTTTACATATATTTGGAAAGCATTACAAGCTTAACAAACAATTTGTAATTCTAATTACAATTGAATTAGACTTGCAGAACGATTACACAACAAGATTCTTAGGATTTTCTATGTATATATCGAACACGACCCATAAAGAGGACGGGATACTATGTTTTAAAGACATAAATTATACGAGGGCCACAATACCCAACCCCACAAACGTCGCATGTATCACACACGGGAGATATGTCATCTACTACAACAACAGGACTTACTATTCATATCCTGATGGTTATTCTCGGTACGCTTTCAATGAGCTCTGTGAAGTGGAAGTGTATGGTGAGTTAATAAAAATAATAGTGCAAATATCATAGATGATTACGTAAGATTGTCATGTTCTTTTTGTGACCCTTTTTCTGCGTGAAGAAAATAATTTTTAAAAAAGGCATAATGGAACTTTTTAAATCTTGAGCATTCACTCAATTAGAGTTTATTCCTTGTACACCATAAGTCGCTCTCTTAAAATTTCTTTTCATTGGTTTTTGGTCAGAACTAGTCAGTAATGATATATGTATAAAAATACAAATTAGTTTTGATTAAGAGAATCATGAAAAGATTCCGTTAGATAAGTTGCAATTTGGTATTGATATGAAATATGAAATGAGAGACAGGTTCAGAATTTTATATCATATCAAAATGTGAAAGTAAAAATATGCTAAAACAAAGATTGAATTAAATATAACAGATATATGACTATATCGAATGATGAAATTGGTTGATTAATTAATGTGTGTAATTAATGTTACGAGATAAAAATGGTTGGTTCAAAAGGTCAGTAGACATGTGATTTTAAAAAGGAAAAGTTACAATACACTTGTTTCTTTTTTCAGTTGTATTTTATTACAAATAAAAGTACATTAGTTGCTACAGCCAGTTCAAGGATATCTTTTACAACATACACCATAGCATAGCATAGCATTGGAATCTCATAGCATAGCATTTGAATCTCATATCATAGCATTGGAATCTCATACCATAGCATACAATCTCATTCGTCATAGGATACCATAGCATACCATAGCATATCATACAACATATTTTAACTCGGTTTTAAATGTTTTTATTTGAAAGATTAAATGTTCACATTGCAGATTAGTAGTAAACTTTGGCTTCTTATCATTTTACATCGAAATATGTGGAACTCTTCTGTGTATGGAGGCGTTTTTGTTCAAATCTCATAGCATACCATAGCATAGCATAGCATACCATATTATTAGGCCTTTCATTTCAATTTCTCATAGCATAGCATACAAATCTCATAGCATTGCATTGGAATATCATAGCATATCATTAAAATCGCATACCATAGCATAGCATGAAATTGTAAAAGATGTGCATGAAATGACTGTAATAGATGTTAGCTTCCGTATTTAAGTCCTTAATATGTTTTCAATAGGTAAATACCTAAGGGGTTATCATTTTGAATCATTTATAGAAACATCCATTTAGTTTAAAACAAAAAAATGTATTTGTTACAATGATTATAAAAATGAACAAATATGTAACATGGTTACAGTAAAGATTTCCCCAAAAAGTCATGCTGAAATATATTGCCATGATAATGCATATTGAAGGCGACTGAAAGTACTAAAAACAGTCGTAATATAAGTTTTGATCGTTCCTCAACTGTTTCTAGTGCTGGTAAGTTACGGCTAGTTGTTTTGTGATAAATTAAGGAATCCATATTCCATGTAAAAATGCAACTGCCATTAATGCCAAACCTGCCTTATGGGATCGTGATTTGAGAAAAAAACATGACACTACACTTTTCTAGGATGCTTCCTTAGAAGTCACAACTTTTCTGGACAGCTGGTTTTGAGGAAAATAATATTGAATTTTTTTTTTACCTATGCATTTCGAATTATGCTCATTTATTTGCTGCTATCATTTAGCATCGTTTTACCAGAAAAGTCATCCTTGAAATATTATTCACTTAGAAAAATAGCTTTTTACTTAACTTATGTATGATCAAAATATAGAGTTTATTATTTGGTTGTTTGTTTTGATTGTGGAGTAAGAAGGTGGTATTTTTCTATGGACGTGATAAGAAATAAGTCATTTGACTAATGCATGATACGTTGATTTTTTACAATCATTTAGATCGGTCCACATCCGTTTATCATCCATAAATATTGAATGATGTGGTATGTTTTAATTTATTAGATTCAGCTGATATGTTGGTGGGATACATCCAGTCGTTCAACACATTTTCTGCATAATACATTTTGTATGCACTTTACACTTTAGTAGTTCAACAGGCTTGGACATTTCATTCACCTGACTGTCGTTCTTTATTATCATTTTAAACCACATATTTGTTTTAGGATTGTGCTGCCTTTAAAGTATTTGAATTAAATAAATAGGATGTCCCACACCAGGATTTTACGGAGAAGACTGTTATCAACATTGTCCACAGAACTGTCAGGAAGGTCACTGTCACATCGTGGATGGAACTTGTCTGGGTTGTGTTGCTGGATACACAGGTTCAAATTGTAACGAACGTAAGATTTATGTTCATTGATAAGAATTATTCCAAAAAAGCAAATCTACTTTATTTATGTAATTAGTAACACCCGATTTGATAATAAATAGGATTTACTTAAAATTATTCGTAATTCGTATCATAAGCTTCTTACTCAAGTTTCAGAAGATTTTTTTTTATCAAAAAGTGATGTATGATTAATTTTCTCAACTTAAAACAGAATGTAGTAACAAAACGTACGGTCTGGAGTGTCAGCAGACTTGTGGTCACTGTACAAACAGTGAACCATGTCATCACATGCACGGACGTTGTCCAAATGGCTGTGACAGAGGATGGTACGGCTACAAGTGTGACCGCAGTACGTGACCAAATGCTATGAACTTATAACATTAACATTTAATAGGTGTTAAACATGTTCACACATAATTTTATTTCCTACAATGTTAAAATCAGTTTCTATTTTATGTCCTTAATCTATATTTTACTTAAACAAAAAGCCCAGTTGTCGCATCCCTCACCTAACAACAGTTCTTATATTCCTCTTTGATATTAATGCTCCTCAAGTATTGTAAATATAATGCATAAATCCATTATATCTTAGGTCCGAACGCACCAACCATATCAAAAATAACAAAATATGACAATGAATAAAGATTAACTGTGAACGGTTGGTTATTGAGACAGGGTTCCAAGGTACATCAAGAAGCAAAGTTAGTTTATCCTTGGGCTCTAGTAACGAAAGGAATGCTTGTAAGAAATTAAAAATGAAGAGCTGAAAAATTATAAAAATATGTCATCCTGGCTTACTTCGGAGTCAGTTCATCTTCAGAACCTATGACAAAATTTTATGATCTAAGTCATTAAAGTTGGCAAAAAATAAAGTTTTAAAGCCCCATTTAAGTCATAAATTTTACACACTGAAAATACTTTTGTTGAAATAACTGCTTCTATTTATATTTCCTATATTGAGCACTGAACCCTTCATTGCGCCTCGTAATTGGACAGGAGGTGGGGGATGAACAATTTAGAATCTACACGATGGTAGCATAATAACGTTACAAAGTGAAGTATTGTAAAGAAGATTTTTAAATATAACCCCAAATATTTCTGTGTTGTTTCTTGGGCCCCTAATTTATCATAGGCCACGGTTTTAAAATTTCAAACATTTTCACTATACAGAAAATCATTGATGTAAAAATGATCATTTCTTATGCATTGAATTCTGAAAAAAAACACAGGACTAACATCCTGCTTTTAATCTTCTTGATGATGTATTCCAAATTAGCCACCAAACCTACAACAACAATACATATAGAACACTGTGCCGGATAATTATGCCAGTGCCAAGGTGGCATTTTTGCACCCGCTTAAGATGCACCTTCGGAAAAATCCATATATACCAAATGATAGACCATTGTCTTGAGAGTAAATAACCACTTTTGTTTATAGTGTGTCTCACCTGACAGGTGAGATATTTACCTTTGAAAATTAATATCCCATAGGAAAAGGATAATTCCCATAGGAGAAAGGATTCTCCTACAGGAAATATTGACAATCCTATAGGATTTTCTAAAAACCCTATTGGAAATATAATAAGGTATTTCCTGTAGAAATTTGATTCAGGCAGGTAGTTTTCCTATAGGAAATTAAGAATATCCTATCGGATTTTATCAAATCCTATTTCAAATTTCCTATAGGAATATTGATTTTCTTACGGGAAAAGTTATTTTTCTGTAGGAATTTATTTTTGAAAGGTAAATATCTCACCTGAAAGGTGAGATACAATGATAACAAAGGTGGTAGTAAACTCTTTAAGCAATGGTCTATCTCATGGCATATTTGTATTTTTCGATATTTGCAGCTTAGACTGGTGCAAAAATGCCACCTTGGCACTGGCATAATTATCCGACACAGTGTTATAGACGGACAGACAGACAGACAGACAGACATACAGACAGACAAACAGACAAACGGGCGGACGAATGAAAGATGGTAAACATGTTATGAGAAAAGCTTACTGTCACTCTCAGTTCAGATGAGCTTTAAAAATAATTCTACATTTTTCTAGCCACAAATACAATGAAAAGTAATATATTTACGTCATCAATATTTTGTTTTACATATTTAAAGATCATAATCAGTGGACAACAGAAGAGTATTATTTGTATTTGAAAGGCATTTATCTGTTTTTTCTTAACTTGCTTAGAATAAATCTTTTTATGAATCATAGATAGTGCTTGTATCATTCTATGAAATGTTGAATTGCACAACTATATCGTTTACCTGCTGTAAATTTCTTATATAATGCGACCCCGCTTTTTGTATCAAATAGTGAGAATATAAATAAAATCGCGAATGCTGAACTCTTATCCTTATTTCTTATAGTTCCCAACTCTCAGAAAATAATGGCGAGATTTTACAATCCGCGAAGGATGCTTCTCGCGATTTTACGAAAATATTAATTCCTCGTGTTTAATTAGGAATTTACAGTATTTCCAGTTAAATTTCACTACACATAACGATAAATTAAAATGTTTTATTTACATGTACTAATCTTTTCAAGAAGAATTTTATAAAAAAAAATGCATTGAAACTTTAAATTTTTCGGCTCTGTTTATTCGACTTCGTTTTTAATATCAACAGTTTGCCCTGAAGATCGTTATAGTTACAACTGCCATGAACAGTGTAACGTCAACTGTGGAGTTCCATATCGATGTGATAGAGTTACCGGCAATTGCAAGGGGGGTTGTCAACGGGATTGGAAAGGCGTCAAATGCGATACAAGTAAATTTTATCGTTTCATTTTTTTTTTCAGTTAATCATATCTATATTATAATATTTTCATTTTCCATTGTCTTAATAACACTACGTAGCGATTTATTTTGTAATGTATAATCCAATACATTTTATCAATGACTATTTTAACATTTAAACGTACAATAGCTGGAAATTATATGAACATAAGTAAAAAGTACTAATTCGGGCATAACATATCTATCATAAAGCCCATTATGCTTTATTGTATTTGATCCCACCGAGCGTATTTGATCGCCTTATAACATAAGGAATAAGTTTGGTTCCTAATTCCTTGAATACATCAAATAATATTGATCGTAAACTATACAGGATTTGATGCCAAAAATGTGGCATTGCAGTTTTAATGCTTGGGATTTCTTTCAAAAAATGTTTATGAAAATATATCCCTTAAAATCAATTATCTAAGAAATTGCAGAGGTCCAAAAAATACATGCAAAACTATCTTGAAGAATGCATTACTGGGAAATTTGGACGTTACTGCAATACTTCATGTGGTCACTGTCTCGGCGAAGAACAGTGTCATTATACTCATGGTACTTGTCCGAACGGATGCGACAGTGGTTACCGAGGAAGTGATTGTAAACAAGGTAATATTATCTTTCAAAGGTGTAAAAAGAAACCCTGATTTTTCTTTAAGGAAAATGTTTACTCAGGGCGCAAAAATTCCACTATTAGGAACGAAAAGCTACTTATTGTAGATCAAGTCGTGCCATAGTTACTGTAGTATTATTGTTCACTTTTAAATAACTAAGTCAGTGACCTACTTTTTATGCTAGAGACCTCTGAATATTTATTATAAAATCCGTCAAAATCATCGATCCTAACCATGGTTTTCTTTATTTTGAAAATTAAGAAAATAAAAATAAAACGATTAGGAGGGATGGAATCAATGAAATATGAATATTTTTTCTAATTTTATATTTCAAAAAAAAAAATTGAATCTCAAAGTTTGAATTTAATTTATTCGGAATTTCCGCCATCGATTTTCTAAATTTTACCCATTTTTTGTATTCCAAAAACTGACTAATAGAAGCTCAAAGCCATTAATTGTGTAAATCTACTTATATTGTTTTTATTTTGTTGGAATTGAAAATATGTAATATCAACGATCAAATTTTTGATTTATGCTATCTTGAAAATAACATGCGGTGATAACGAATAGGGTTCAAATTCAAAACTCCAAAGGGAAATTACAAAACAGGAGCAAAGCAAACACGGACCTCTTAACAAATCTTTTGAGGAAGGATCAGGTGCCATGGAGGAGTGAGCATCCTCTTCTGACCGGTCACACCCGCCGTGTGCTCTTTGTCGTAATCGGGAAAAAGTGATTATATATTTTTTTGTTTTGTTTTGTTTTGGTTTTTGTTTTTGTTTTTGGGGGATTTTTTGGCGGGGTTTCCTATTGCGTGTCGGCCAGTAATCTGAAATTATACACGAGATAATAAAACCATAAAGTTTATGAAATGATGTGACAAAACTTGTACAATTGTAACAAAAAAAAAAATTTTGGAAAAGAAAGAAAATGAAAAACGTAGTCCGAATTTCTTCTGCTTCAAATTAATATAACTTGGTCATAGCATATATCCCTCGAATAAACAAAACACAGATATCATTTTTGATATTTGTAAGTAATATTGCTATTTTGTGTTTTTAAAACAATTTTGAACTTCTGATATTGAACTTTGTGAAAATATTTTTGACAACGCTGGATAAAAGTAACCCTTAAAAGCATTGTTTTATTTATTAATTGACTTACACGCTAAAGCTTATTGAAGCTATGCATTAAAGTTTTTAAATTGTAAAAAAATAATTATTCAAAAATATTTATATCATCTAATCATTTGAGTCAACAATCTCATATTTTTTTTTACATCAAACAATGAACTAAATAAATCACCATTTTTAATAGATACATGTTACATGTATAACATTTTTAATTCGTCTGTAGCGTGTAATAACAACACTTATGGATATAGATGCTCGCTAAAATGTGGAAACTGCCTATATCGGTATGGGGAACAATGTCATCACGTGACTGGTCAATGTCCACGTGGATGTGACGTTGGTTACCAGGGTGGTCGTTGTGACCAAGGTATGAAAAGTGCTTAGGGTGTTGATAGATAATGTCAGTTGATCAATTAAGTTATTTTCAATTCACTTCAAATATATTTTCAAGTATAATATAACATTTCATACCATATATAAGGATATGTTTCCTTTTTTCAGCATCGACATTGTTCTCTGAATTTTTTTTCTTATTCGTATTTTAAATTATGTAATATTTTGTGTTAGATTCCACTGATACTGTATCCAACTGTCAATCATCTATCCCCCTCTACGTCTGTGTTTCCATAATAATATTATTTGGATCGCTAATTGTGTTTTTAGTGACTCGGTGAGTAAACGCATTTAATATTTTTTTTTATCTACAGATTGATTATATATTTTTTTTTCGTTAATAAAAATACATTGTTGATGATTATTTTTGCGTGTCTTTTCAGACAACTTGGAATCAGTGTATGCAAAGCAAAGAGAAGCCACGAAATGGCAATTAAAAATTTAAATAAACTTAGAAAGGATTCCGAATACATGGAACCCTCTCTGGTGTTCGTGTGTGACCAAGAAAACACCACTGCGCATGCGTATCAAGAGCTGGGGGAAATATCACCTTACTTTCAAAACGACGAACTTCCATGAAAAAAAAACAACTAACAAATTCTATGCTTTTAAATATCATTTACAGTTCTATATTTCTACTGTAAATCACAGCTTCATCAGGTGTGGTTTATTTTTGATATATATCAATTAATCAATTTGTTCATCATTATATATGATTATTTTTTCATATATTTGAGAACATTAAGATGCAAAAGTTGAAAAAGTTTTTTTTTTTTTTTTTTTGCCACGGTGTGAACGGGTAATTAAAGTAACTCCATTTCAACAGGAAAAACAATAAGTTGAAGGATATCTCGTTAACCGACAACAGTCCTTTAGGTTGTGTTAAATAACAGAAGCAGAAAGACTGGGAAAATGGGACATGGCTCATCCATACTGACTTAAGGTGGTTTGACACAACAACATTTTATTTGTCGAATCTTTACTCTTTTTTTGCTTTTGGTTTTTTTGTTTTTGTTTTGTTTTGTTTTTCTTGTTTGTTTTCACATCTAAGAGACCAATGCTAGCTCTGAATCATTCTTTATGAAGCATTTTGATTTTTGTTTTCTAGAAAAACATGAATTTCTTTTTAAACTTCAAACAAAATGTCATTCAATAACCCAACATATTTTTGTATACAGTCAATAACAAACAAACATAACAAGTAAAAATATAATTTAGATGCCATTGCCTTTATAATAAAGGTAAGATTCAAAATACCACTCTGATTTACTAGAACAACTTTAGTTGTAACATCTATATTAAAATAGTGTACTTTCATTCGTGCACTTTAATACGTTTTATGTAAAGTGTTCTTTTCTCATAATTAAGAATCTACATTTTTGTAAATGATAATACCAAATATGTCACAATCACCCCACACCCGTTCCCTACAGATATCGTCAAGCAACTGGGTTAAAAAGTTTAATTCTCTTTTCTTAAGTTCGCATTTTTATTATTCAGCTGCAAAACGAGTATAGCTATTACCTTTATCAGTTAAAATTATGTTAACTCCTATTGATTTGAAAAGTTACATAATAAATATGAAAGTAAAATAAGGTCTGCACAGAAGTAAAACATATCTCCCGGTTTTTTTTTTCAGTAAATCAAAGTTACAATTGCAAAGTATGAAAATATATAATATAATATTATACAGTTTCATTTTAAATCAAAATTAGTAAGAAATAGCTTAAATACAGCGACATAATTAAATATTTGAAAGGCTGCTATTATTTTTAGTTTGTATTGATACACGGTTATTTCATAACCCTCCACCCCCCCCCCCCCCAAAAAAAAATATAAATAGGATAATAATGCTTATCAATTTTCATTTCAAAACAAATTAACAAATATATTAAAGAGCAACCAAATATATACGAGTAAAAACGTTACTACGAATTAAATGTATTATATGCACACACATTTACCTTATATGAATTTACTTTAGCAATATTTTTCATTAAGCGAATCTTGTGCCACGCCGAAAAAGCTAAATAGAATACCTAATTAGACACAGACCGTTTTGCCTCTTTTTGTGCGCCAAATCTATTGGTTGTAATGTTAAATCAAATTTGCTATTTTAATATTGGTAATTATGAAGAAAACGTAATGTGTTTAATCTTTAAAAGCATATGCACCTATGCATGTATTAGTGATGGCCATGTACCGCAGCTACAATGTAACAAAACACTCGCTTCTCACCGATGCGACCAGAGATCGATCCCAATTATTGGCAGTGGTTTTATGTAAAAGAGCACGGTGGTCGCCCGCTTTGACACGTGGGTTTATCAGGGCTCTCCAGCTTCCTTCCATATCAATGATTCCCTGGCGTTAACAACCGTGCCAACGAAAGATAGTAATATAAGTTGCAGCTTAATTTTAGAATTGTATCATCACAAATGCATAATATTTTTGACGCTGTATCTACATTTTCAGTCGCTTATAAACTTCATAAACGGAGGTACATGTAGAGGGGGGACCACGTGGGTCAAGATCATAACTCCCCCTTTCTTGACAATTCAAACTTATTTAAGGGTGTATTCTGCTCATTTATGAAAAAAAACCTACATTAAACTTTTCAGATGCTTATGATTCCATTTCATTATGAATAACAAGGAAAATGTATGTTAGTTTTCATTTAATTGAGATCCGATCCAATTAACATGGACCAAAAATTGAGCATTTGAATTATCAAGGAATGTGCAATTTTGACCAAACATTCCCTATAATTTAGAAAATAAAAGCAGATTTCAGACATTTTGGATTTTGTTTACCTGCAAAATATCGCAGTGTTGATTTTAAGGTAAAACTAACGCTATAAAAATAACTGTTTTGATAAGTTATACCCAAGAATGTATGTTCCCTAAGTAAAATTGGAACATAATTTCCGTTGGAAATGTGCTAAACAAACCAAAGATAGACAGCTTTTTATGAAAATATTTGTACACTTTCTTTTCATATTATGGTTCCAAATGAAGGCATAAATATTAGGGGTTAGTGCGCATATAAGAAAAAAATGTTGTTTATATCACTGCCCTCTATTTTAGTTGAAACATTTTATGGAAACAAAATGAGACATATTTGCAGCAAAACATTGGTTAATTATCTTCAATTACAATTTTTTTTTTTTTTTTATATGTTAAATTTTTTTTTTAATGAACATATAATAGACATACAACCAATTTCACTTCAAAATAATAAAACAAAGAGGGGTATTTAGTGCTAAAAACCATCTTCTGGATGGACATTGACCTTGGTGTGAATAACATGACATAGTATTAGGTATTTCTTGTTAATTGATTGTTCTCATTTATTAAAGTTTTTAAAATAATGAAATAATTATGAAATTGAAAATTCATTTGATATTTTTTAAAGCAAAGCAGCTACGTGCATATATTATGATTGACAGCGATTTTCAAGGAATGCAAGAAAAACTGCAACTTCAGAATTGATGTCTGATCAATAACTTATAACCAGTATATGCATTTCAAATGATTGAAAGAATATTAAATATTAAAAGGCAAAAAACCTCTCAGTAGCACACAAACAAAAAATGCAACAATGGCCCACAATAACCTTGATATTAGACCTTATGACCCTAGTTAATGGAGCTCATTTAAGCGGTCTCTGTATATACTGGTATACCAGTATATATTGTACATTCTATGTTCAACCTTTTTTGTGGTTTGAATGAACAGCTAAGTCAGAGCAAATATTGATAGTTTATATACCGGTGTTATATAGTGCTTTTTCTCCCTAGCCATCTTTCCCCCTACGGAAAGCCGGCTATATGGTGGTTTTTCCCCTTTTTTATAGCCAGATAACCCCCACGGAAAACCTACTGTATAGTAGATTTTCCCCGTTTTACATTGCGGTCATGTTTACGGGGGACACTTCGTGGCAATAGTTTGCAATGGTCTGAGATGATATTGATTACTCATAATTTAGGGTAATAAATGCATTTATAAATACATAGTATAAAATACAGGTTTTTTTCATCCCTGATATGACCGAAGGCACGCGTTTATCACATTCCTGTATCATCACCCTTTACTTCACCTTCTGTTAGGATTTCTTGGAACACTTTTGCTCCTTTTATTCAGATTTCGAAATACCGTGGATATTTTTGTTTTAATCGTTGAATATTTACGGTGTGGACTATGATGTTATAACATGAACATATTTTTTAAAGGACGCCACAATGCGTTTGAGCGTCAAAAATGCGCCGCTTTTGAGATGGAATAAGTAGGATAAAGCTGGATAAAGTTTTTTCATATGGAAATATAAACGAGTTGTTTATCAAAAATATGATAAAAACAACAATACTTGGCAAAATCTGGATCACACTCGAATAAACTCTTAACCAATATCAGCCCCATGGCCTTCGTTCCTCCGGCTGATATTTGAGTCTCGGGTTGATATAGGGTGTGATACAGATTTTGCAATGTATTATTTTCTATGTAATAAGCTCCTTTCAAAGAAAATAACTGATAAATCTTGACTAAATTTTGCAGAGGGATTAAGGAGTGGAAATTTATATCCCCCTTTGTCCCCAAAAGCTCTTGATTTTAATTTAATACCTGTAGAATGGACGATCTTAAATGTAATCATATACTAGTATCTTTATTTCTAAATAATTATCTAACGGGAGACTGGGTGCAATGGTTTGATGAGAAACTGATTTTTATTTTACTTCGCTTGATGGGGTTCTAAATCAAATGAAATTTCAGATTGCTGGGAAGCATATGAGTGTATATCTTGTCAAATTATGTAATTTATCAGATAATTACCTAAATAAGTTATATGTATGCCATGATACATATATTCGATTTTCAGCATTGTCTATGAAAAATAATAAATCGGCAAAACGAAACATAATCTGTATAGATGAATGCAGGTATATGCAAACTGAGAGTTAAAAACATTGATTTTAAATCCTTACTGGGTTACCATAAATATTTTTTTTATAAAATTTGAACCAAAAACGTGAGTGAGAAACCCTACTATTGGGGAAAACTACTCTATAGTAGCTTTTCCCCCAGGGGGAAGGCTACTATAATGCAGGTTTTCGGGGGGGGGGGGGGGCTACTATGGGGGAAACTGCTATACAACACTGGTACATATACATGTAGATATAATATATTCTACTAAACTGTGAGTTATATAGTAAATGAACTTCCATCAATGTATGGTTGTGTTACAATACTGTATTACCGTTACTGTTGGCAACCCTGGAATTGTGAACTAAACAAAAGGTTGGTTTCAACAAATCCAGCAACATAATTGCTTCTAGGACATTGACTAAACATGGCAGTCATAAGACGATGTTATAAGCCTATAAGGATGGTACGATTTCCTTGTTTAGAGATAAAGTCAACGAAAGACTCTAGAGCATTGGAAAATTGCTGGATTAAACAGGTTTGCATCTGTGGAACATTTGACCATCTTTCACTGTTATGCCTGTCACATCAGATGCAGAGGAAGAAATGGGAAAGTTTGGTTGGACAAAACACTGCCAGTGATCTTCTCCGCATGCTGCAGCTATTTGGTTAATGTGGGAATTATGCCTTGTTAAACAAATTTAATACATAAGCAAAGTTATTGCCCATCTTGCTAGATTTCCACTTAGGATTAGATACGGCGAAATGAAGAAGGACATTTTAATGGTTAAATGCAGTCTGCCTAAAGTCAGCCCCTACTATTTCACTTCGCTGTAGAGTCTGAAAAACTCTCGTTAGGGTCAATTTCCGAATGACCTTAAAGCCTACATATTCATAAGAAACTATTGACCAATCAGGTAACATGTATTAGAAAATCGTCCGTATTCGAAGGAACATGGCGGAGTAGCAATATGTGATCGATGTAATATTTTAAGAAGTAAAAAATAGACCGTCTTAAAGATAAACAAATTGAGATTTTTGAGACAATATTTAATAGCAAAAATTGTTAAGTTATTTTACCACTTCGATATGAAAAATCGTTGCCATATCAACTTATATTCCCAGTGGTGGATTTAAGGGGGAGAGCGCACCCGGCGCCCCCCCCCCCCCCCCCCAAAAAAAAATTGTCAAAATAAAATTAAATCATACCCCTTCTGGCAAAGAAAATGTACAAATTGCGAGTCTTAATTTCAACTTTTTGGAAACTCATGGGATTTCTCTACATTAGACTAATTTCAACGGAGTAGTATGAAAACCAGTGGGTTCAATGGTGTAACGTACAGTAGAAAGCCCATTTCAGTTACGCTCTCCTTGGGTTCAAATGTGACCAGTCACCGACTTATAAGAAATTGGTTATACTAGCTTGTATTTTTAACGACTCTTCCATATTTATTATGATACAAGCTGGCATCGTTATCTTTTTTAAACTTTATTTACATCGTCCCATTAAACTAGATTTTTTGTAAACTGATTAATTTACAGCCATTCGTAAGGGAAAAGAAGAAAATGTTTCTTATATTTCTTCATATGGTTTTGATGGGATTTCTGCAGGTCTAAAATCTACAAACCTTTAAAATTATAATTATAATATCGTATAATCACGAGAAGAAATATCACAGAAGTCTGAATATGAAGACTACAATTTTATCCTAAAAAATCTCTAGAATACAGGAGCTTCCGGGGCCATCGCCCCCTCGACCCCCATAAAAATAAAGGGACATGTTTCTTTATATTCCTGTAAGACAGAGGTTTTGGATATGATTACTGCAGGTCTTAAATCTCCAAACTTTTAAAAATTGTAAACAATTGTTTTACTTTTCAGTATACTCACGGGAAGAAATATCTCAATTTCTAAATTTGAAGACTTCATTTTTACCCTACAAAATCTAAAGAATCCAGGAGCTTTCAGGGGCTTCGCCCCCTGGACCCCCACTAAGGTTTTCCCCTGGACCCACCACGGGCCTCCAGGCGGCCCCCAGACCCTTGCCTAAAACTGGCACCCCCTCTAACTTCAAATCCTGGATCCGCCCCTGATTCCTGTGATTCGGGCGCTTAGTGATGGTAATGGTAGAGTATGAAGAAGAATAGCAAAGTCATAGTCTGTTGCCCATTAACTTCAATAATGGAGGACCAAGTGAACTTTAATTGCAACCTGCACAAAAACTATTAATAAAAGAGTGAGTGCTCATGTATTTGGAATTGATAAGAAATACATGTATGTTAAATTTATTATATTGTCAGCAAATAAAGAAAACATTAAATTTGTTGTAAAAAACGGTGCAAACTTCTGTTGAAGCGGCTATGTTGAAAGTGACCTGCAGGCCTTTAATGGTCTATCTTTTGAATTATCCAGTTGAACCTATAATGCACACAACATGCGTACAGTTTATTTCTACAGGCATATAACGCACCGAAATAAAAGTCAATTTCCTAAAACAAAATCATGTTTAATTATAAGATGGCCAAGTGACTATTTACCTTGTGGTTTTCAAGTTGAATTAAACAATGTATTATTTAATATGTTTTTAATTATCAGGTAAGCAAAAAATTCAAATATTTATCTATTGATTGGCTCAGTTATGATAATGTTTGTTTTAGTTTGATTAACGACGACTCATATATTCTTTTCCAGACAGCTAAGAAAGAGCGTGTGTACATTTGTACAATTGCGGGAATGCTTAATAATTTTTATTGTAAAACGCCATATTGTCGGCGAGAATTAATTTTCAATACAATGCAGATGCTATGTGTTATTAAACAGTCATGCATCGATGTTAACAAATTATCAAATATGACATTTTCTATACCGTATAGTTTGGAGCCCTGATCTAGAGGAGGAGACAACTAGAGGAGAATAATGCTTAATATGAATAAATCCATGTTTCATGACAGCTTTAAGTTATAATTCAAACAAGTTTAAATTCTTATATAAGAAGATATAGACATTTTTTTTTAAAAATCGTCTAACAAAAAAAAAACCTCAATCAGCCAGAAGCTGAACCTTGTGTGGAAGCATCCCCAGGTATTGAAGATTCAAGATTGTTCAAATCATGATCCACGGGGTAAGGTGGGGCCACAATGAGGTTTAAAATTTTACAAAGGAATATATATAGTAAATTATCTTAACATTTTCTTCTCAAGAACTAATTGGTCAGTGAAAAAATCTCAGCTAGTGTAGAATCACGTTTGTTTAAAATCATCATATTCGGGGGAAGGATGGGACCACATTGGAGGGTCAAATTTTTACATAGGAACATTTTTAAAATTATTTTCAAAAACTCTTATGTCATAATTTATGGTATTACAAATACGCATATGCCCCCTGGATAATCCTTAGGCCACACACGGGATTTAAACATTGATAAAGGGTTAGAACAAAAATATAAACAATTTGAGAATGGACCTACCTGAGTGGTCAGTATTTTCTCGAGGCGTAACCGACGGAAAAAGTTGCCATCTTGGTTGACAATTACATGTAACTTGCTTTCGTCTTCGTAGCAAGTAAATAGATCTAATTAATACATAACAACAGGATATGATAAAGAAAAATTATTAGCACAATATCTATTGTGACATAATGGCCAGCGCTAGTGTAATTTTTCCAACATACTTGAATGAATTTAACATATGGAGCAATTTGCAAGAATTTCGATTCTAGACTCTACGCACGCTGTAATTTGAAAATTGAAATATTGTAACAAAATAAATATTCTGTTAAGTTTTTTTTTAATTTGCCAGTAAAAAAGTGATTTTGATGTCAATTCTTATTAAGATATATTTTCGTTTGTTTAAAAAAATCAAATATTAGATCAGATCTCAAATTAAGATTTCGATTAGATATACATGTACATGCTGAATAAGTTTTCATTGCAATTTACATGTATTCATAGTTCACTTGCATCCTCTGTACTTACATCAAACAAAATGTTTCCCAAAACAAAACAAAACTGTTCATTTTTCGAAATTTTAATATACAAGTGACAAAGAACATTGTACACATATATGTCTTCATATTTTGGGGGCATTTCCCACTGATGAAGGCTCATTATCCTAGCAGGAGGAACAAATCAGTCGAATACATGCAGTAATTGGGGCTATATGGGCCGTGGATATCGACTTGGGTAGTTCAGTGGTAGAGCTCCTGACTAGAGTTGTTAGGGTCCCATGTTTGATTCCCACTCCAGCCTTATATATTTTCATTGTATCTATATGCTCATTCCTCCTTCCCTACTACACATACATTATACATGTATGACAGGTTTCGAGTGTCATCCTCCTCTATCACATCCAAGTCACCACAAAAATAACACACATCGACGCTGTAGAAATAAAAGGTCGTAACTAGAATTTTATTAGTTTTCAATATCAAGGAAAAACTGTTTCTTTCAAATTGTTTTAAATGGATTCCTTTTCTAGATGTATTAGTGAAATATATAAGCTTTTAAAATTAAGATATAGCATAGTTTTTACCAGATTAAAGGTTAAAATAGAAAATAAATGAAAAGAATAAATCAGATACCACTTTTAATTACTTAGTTACAGAGATATGAAAAGTTGTAACTGACACCTACAACTTTATTAAAGAGAAAGTTATGGTCTTATGTATCACTTACAACCTTTCAGTTTTCTCTATAATTATTTTAAGAGTTTTTATTTCATCTGTTCATGACACATTACGGTTTAAATCCACTGCATTTTAACGACATATAGCTAAAATGCATCTGTAAATGCTCACTCCCTGATTCAAATATATTGTTATTTTTTTATCGGTACCAGAACCTGTCTCAACCAAGTAGTATTCTAACACCTAATCATGCCCCCCCCCCCCCCCCCCCCACACACACACACACCCTGTCTCACACAATTGTTGCAGCAAAGATTTTTCTTTAATTTACATACATGTATAAAACAGTGAATCATCAAGGAGTTGGGACCCTGTGAAAAATCTAAGTGGAAATAAGAAAATGATCAGTGAAATTAAAGTTATAGGTATGCAACCCTCAATCTCCCACTGATTAGGATTTTCATGATTTTGGAAATTTACTTTTTTATACTTGTCAAGATTTTTTTTAGATGAGTCTGCCCCCCCCCCCCCTTTCAAAAACGATGCTACGTGCCTGGATGTTCCCGTATTAAATATTTTCTTTGTTTAAAAGTTTTTCCTGTGTTTCAAAAGATACATCTGGTTGATGTCATTTAACAAGTAGCAGATCCAAAATGTCAAGTAGCAGATCTAAAGATTGTAAATATAAGGGTGTACATCTCTTTCATGTATAGCTATATATATGATCTTTGATAGTTTTCTTGTAGTAATAGTATTCTTCCTTGAGAGTAAGTAAAATTTCTTTCCTTGATGAGCAAAATTCACAAGCCCTATCTGAAATGCATGTATTTGAAATTTGAAAGGTAGTAAGTAATTTTTATACAATGTACGGTTTGTAACATTAAAGTTTAATAAATATATACTTTTCTTCGTAATTTTTACTCACCATTTATCACATTTATCAATTTTTCACAAGCTGCAGCAACTCTGTAAACTTTTTGTTTGCATCAGTTATGAGCCAGGAAAAGTCGTAAGTGTCAACTACGATGTTTTTAGAAATTATTTGCATGTATACAAAATGTTGTATCTGACACGTACAACCTTTCATATCTTGGCACTTCAGATACGACCAAATAATTTTCTTTTGTTACCATGGAAATTCTTGGAATACATTGACGATTTTTTCAGGTCACATGAAAATAACTGTTTATTTTTATAATTTACAAAAAAGCTTAAAAAGTCGTATCTAACACTTACGACCTTTTAATTCTACAATGTCGAAAACTGCAAAAATATTAAATTTAATTAAATAGTGCCTTATCTAAAACAGTAATAGCTGGTTTGAATATCGAAATACTGTGCACATTAAGACACAAATACATTTGAATCTGAAATAGAAATCATTCATTTAAAGTGACACAGTGACTCAACAACATGTTTTACTTTTTGAGTATAAGAACGGAAACATAACGAAATATACGAAACTTCGTTATACCGAAGGTTTCACACATTTTATGTCATCACCTATCAGTTTAAAAATCGTTAAAATTCATCTGGAAATTACACATGTAAACAAACTGAGTTGATTTGGACATTGATTTGAGTGTCACGTGATTGTAATTAAAATTATTGTCATAATTAAAATGATTACAGTGGGATTGACACACTGAGAAAAGAGTTATAATTTGAAGTATGTGTATGCATTCAAATAGAGTGAATCTAAATGAATACTAGAATATAGTTCTTGAAAACATCGGGTTTCACAGAGGGGTCCACGCTGCAATTTACATTTCCCTGTGCTTTCATGGCTTTGAAACGGAAGGGAAGGTCAATATTTATGTGTTGGCCCAATGCTTAATTCTATATTTCTCTTTTTAATTTGATTGACTTACTTTTGAACAAGGACATTTTTCAAAAGTTCATCCTTGCATATGATATATAAAGTATTTGGAAATTGTTTAAAAGTTTGATATTTGATGTCCCTTTAATAGGGCTATGCATATCGCAGAAATTATTTATTTAACAGCTTTGCATATCACAGAAAATATTGAACAGGGCTAAGCATATCAAAGAAATTATTTCACAGGTCTAAGCATATCACTAGCCTTTATGTCAGCCTACCTGCATTCAAATATCATTTGGTCACTCTGTCTTGTTGCAACTTCCTTTAAAGTAAACAGCTTCAACGGTTCTAATCCAGATATCCCATCAATCAATCTCGATCGTTAAAATCTGATATACTCTTTCCTATAATGTATTGCATATAAAGGTAACATATGTTAATATAGTTAACTTTCTTTAACACAATTAATTTTGAAATACAGTTGAACATTTGGTTTTTAAAATTAGGGAACACAATATAAATTGGAACTAACGTTAAATTATTGTCAAAATTGTAGTAACTGTCAAAAACTACGTGCTGTGTCCATGATGCCAAAACCCCGAAGTAAAGACACGTGTGTGTCAGATGGAGGGTGCCAGCACCGGATTCATATGTTTGAAACCAAGATCTCCTCCGCCACATTCCTTTAAACTGTTTAACCATTCTCATTGAACATTTAAAGATTATGTCCCAAAAAAACACGATTCACCTTTCACAAATTAGAATTTGTGATTATAAATTAGAATCAAGCTTGAAAGTCCCTGCTAAAAGCGTTTACATGATTTTGATCAACAATATGTAAAATTCAAACCACGAACGGATATTTCCGGATTTTTTTTAACTGATTGACTAGAAATTTGGTCGGCGGTAATAAAAAGAGGGTTGAGTGGAATTTTAATTTTTTTTCCAATATTGCAAAATATTGGGTCGGCGGATCCGTAAAACAGCTTATTTTAAAAAAAATGGCCTTATAAGTTTCTTATATAGTTTTCCACTAACTATTTCTTGTTCAGTCTAATTTGACTTTCGTTTTGAGCTTTTGCTTCCATAATATCTACTAAAGGAACCATTGCTCAACGAGTCCACTATTAGTTATTTAAAGTTCCGCAAATAAGACAATAATTCTTATCTCAAACTATTGTAGTACTTCTCTTGGCTAACTTACATGGTTAATTTTTGCATTTTACCAGCAGATTACATAGCATGCGCAAAAGCGGATCATATATCCTCAGCTAAACTTTGTTAAATCACTCACTACATCGGAAATCTCAAACAATCATGACTTCCAAAAAAAACATAAAGAAAAATTATCTATCGACTGATTGACCCTGAAAATCTCATTTATACATGTAAAAAAAAAATAAAGAGATTGTCAATACATTTTCGTTCGTTTATTATATAACAATACATTATAGTTATGTAAAATTTCCTCAATCTAAAATCAAGATATGTTAGTAGAATTTAAGGAAATGGAGACGTTCTTAATTCTATAATGATATGTAATGATATATAATGATATGTGATGTAATAATTTTTTTCGCAATATATTACCAAGATTTATGTATAAGAGTATAATCTTAAAAAATATATATATTCAGATAGGAAGTACATTCTAAGTAATAACGTATTTATAACGTATTTATTCAATCTTGACTTCAGTTTTTTAATCCATGCATACACAAAGCCACATACACACAGTAAGGAATGCTCTATCCCATCTACTCAAGTTACTGTAACACGGGGGTAATTAATTGTTATACCCATACAATACTCTTCGTTATTGTTTTTATTAACAAAAAGTCCGTCAAAACAAATGTTAACTCAACCGTTCTAACAAATTCAGTATTCACCGGTCTCCTAACATTGTTTGACCGCTACTTCACTATAGGGCGCCCTCAGAGTGGGGCACTCTGCGGGCGCCCTATAGTGATCACTCTGTCCGTCCGTCTTTCCGTCCTTCCATCCGTCTCTCCTTCCGAGATCGCTTGTTCGGAGCATATCTTTTTCCCTTGGCCCAATCTGACTCATACTTCACCCACAGAGTGCCTATGTGTAAAGTTTGTGCAGCGACCTTGAACCATGTTTCTAGGTGTAAGGTTAAGGTCATAGCAGAAGTATATATAAAATCCTTGTCCGGGCATATTTTCTCTCCCCTTGGTCCAATCTGGCTAAGTGTCAAGGTCATTTTTTAAGAGCATATATATACTTCACTCACAGAATTTCTATGGTTAAAGGGTGTGCAGTGATTTCGAATGAAGTTTGTTCTTTAAAGGTCAATGTCATATTGGACCACGCAAATACCCTTTTTATTAGAGCATATATACTTTCCACTTAGCCATATTTTGCTCATACTTCACAAACACAGAGCTTTTGAGTAAAGGATGTGCAGTGACCTTGAACCAATTTCCAAGGTCAAATGTGAAGGTCATAGCAGAATTTTATGAAAAATCCTTGTCTGGAGTATATCTTCTCCTCCTTTGCTCCAATCAGGCTCATACTTTACCTACATGGTGTCTTTGATGAAAGTATATGCAGTGACCTTGAATGATGTTTTCGGCTAGGTGTCAAGGTCATTTTTTAAGAGCATATATATACTCTCCACTTAGCTCTATTTGGCTTATACTTTACTTAAACAAAGCTTTTTGATTAATGGTGTGCAGTGATCTTGAACCAAGTCAATGTGAGGGTCACAGCGGATCTTTTATAAGAAGATTTAGATCGTAGATTTTTTCTCATTTACTTAATTTTGCTCAGATTGAACAAAAATGTCTGTATGTAAGGGGTAATGAGATTAAATTAGAAGTTTTATGCCAGCTGGAAAATGTCTAAGTTATAGGTCAAGGTCAGGGTCAGAGCAAAATTCTTTTCATCCCATTGTACATTATTTAAGCGGTGCCTTTTGAGATTGTCACCATCAAATTGTTGTCATTTTACGTCCGATCTCGACGGAACAGAAATAGTCGAAGAACTTTGCGACATTAAATCTAATTATACTTGTACATTTATCAGTAAGATAAGGTATAACAAAACAGTTGTTGACTGGACATAAGGTAAAATATGATTTTTTGGACCAGAAGACAGAAATATTGCCTTCGACCTTGAGCAACATTTCTGTCTTCAGGTCCAACAGTACAGATCATGTGTTACTCTCATACATGTACTTAGTCAATCACTGTATATTAGAAACCCCAATCAAGTAAGCGAGCAGCGAGCGAATCAAACGATCAAGAATATACGTAACTAGTTAATTTCCTTATAAACGAACGTTCGTAAAACAGTATGGAGTGGCTGCTCTTCGTCAGTGAATTTGTTTGCCAAGTAAAAGCATACGGTAAGATAAATCAATGTTTGTTCTTTCTTTAGTTAAACGTTTATTGAATGTGTATTTATTAGTAGTGTAGTTTTGGAGTAGGTTCTAAAACATTTTTACTTTTAATATATCGAATGAAACATTATGCAAGATACATGTACTATTTTTAAAATCTCAATAAGGCTACCCTTAATTATTTTTGATAGAAACTTTGATAACAAGGGAACTCTGAACCTTAGATATATTACCCTTAAATCTGCTTGAAAATAATTTAGTAAACATTCTTTGATAGTTATTGTCCTAATTGAAAAGGACGATATCCTTACAAATATATTGTTCCGATAAAATTTGTAGGTTGCACGAAGGATTTTTGTTAGTCTTGTGTTATGAGAAACAAGATTAACGGAATTTCATCTATCTATCTATCTATCTATCTATCTATCTATCTATCTATCTATCTATCTATCTATCTATATATCCATCCATCCATCCATCCATCCTTCCATCCATCCATCCATCCATCCATCCATCCATCCATCCATCCATCCATCCATCCATCCATCCATCCATCATTCATCCTTCCATCCATCCATCCATCCTTCTATCTATCTATCTATCTATCTATCTATCTATCTATCTATCTATCTGTCTGTCTGTCTGTCTGTCTGTCTGTCTGTCTGTCTGTCTGTCTGTCTGTCTGTCTGTCTGTCAGTCAGTCTGTCTGTCTGTCTGTCTGTCTGTCTGTCTATCTATCTATTTATCTATCTATCTATCTATTCATGGATATCTATCTATATATCTATTTGGCTGTTTGTCTGTATGTCTGTCTATATGTCTGCCGACGTTCCTGCCAGCCCGTCCGTCCGTCTGTCCGTCCGTCCGTCCGTCCGTCCACCTATCTATCTATCTATCTATCTATCTATCTATCTATCTATCTATCTATCTATCTATCTATCTATCTATCTATCTATCTATTTATCAATCTTTCGGTCTATTTATCTAACTAGTTATAGCTCCCAACATGTGTCTTTTCAAAGAATATACATTTATGTGTCTATATATGTACATGTATAAACCTTTAAGATGTAAAGCAAAAGTTAGAAATACAATATACGAAGACGGAAGATGACTTGAACTTTGAGAGACAATTGAAATATTTGAAAAAATAAGCGGAACTTGAGACACTTCTTTGTTGTGAATTATTTGCTCCATTAAAGGATACGTTTAAGCAGGAACATAACGTATGAAACTAGAACCATTGTGCAATACACTAGGTATGAAATGATAATTCTAAAAGTATCCTTATTAAATTGCATAATAGGAAGATTGTTTAAGAACTTTCTGAAGCTTAATAGTCCAAAGAAACAAATGTTAATTCAAGCGTTCTAACAAATTCAGTGTTGACCAGTCTCAAAACATTGTTTGAACGCTACTTCACAGCTAATGAGGGTCCCGTTCTGCCGGCGCCCTATTGTGATCATCAGTCTATCCTTCTGCCCGTCTGTCCGTCCGATATTGCTTTTCCGGAGCATATCTTCTCTCCCCTTATCCCAATCTGACTCATACTTCACCTACAGAGTGCCTATGTGTAAAGTTTGTGCACCGACCTTGAACCATGTTTCTATGTGTAAGGTTAAGGTCATAACAGAAGCATATATAAAATCCTTGTCCGGGCATATTTTCTTTCCCCTTGGTCCAATCTGGCTCATACTTCACTCACAAAATTTCTATGGTTAAAGGGTGTGCAGTGATTTCCAATGAAGTTTGTTGTTCAAGGGTCAATGTCATATTGAACCACGCAACAATCTTTTTTTCAGAGCATATATACTTTCCAATTAGCCCTATTTTGTTCATACTTCATATGCACAGAGCTTTTGAGTAAAGGATGTGCAGTGACCTTGAACCAATATTCAAGGTCAAATGTGAAGGTCATAGCAGAATTATATGAAAATTCCTTGTCCGGAGTATATCTTCTCCTCCTTTGCTCCAATCAGGCTCATACTTCACCTACATGGTGTCTTTGATCAAAGGGTATGCAGTGACCTTGAATGATGTTTGTAGGTCAAGTGTCAATGTCATATCAGATCACCCGAAATTCCTTTTTTAAGAGCATATATATAATCTCCACTTAGCCCTATTTGGCTAATACTTTATTTAAACAGAGCTGTTTGGTTAATGGCGTGCATTGATCTTGAACCAAATCAATGTGGAGGTCATAGCGGATCTCTTTATAATAAGTTTTAAATCGCATATTATTTCCCATTTGCTTAATCTTGCTCGGCTTGAACAAAAATGCGTGTATGTTAGGGGTAATGAGATTAAATTAGAAGTTTTATGCCAGCTGGAATGTTTCTAAGTTATAGGTCACAAAGCAAGATTCTTTGAAATTCTTTTCTTCATCCCATTGTCCATTATCCAAGCATACAAATAACATTAAGATGGTCATCATCTCAATGTTGTCTAGTATATTTTACGTCCGATCTTGGTGGAACGGAAATAGTCGAAGAATTTTGCGACATTAAATCAAAATATGCCTGTATAAGTTGCAAAGGGTATAACAAAACAGTTGTTGAGTGGACATCGGGTAAAATATGATTTGTTGGACCTGAAGACAAAAATATTGCCTTCGACCTTGAGCAACATTTCTGTCTTCAGGTCCAACAGTACAGATCATGTGTTGCTCTCATACATGTACCTAGTCATTCACTGTATATTAGAAACCCCAATTAAGTAAATGCAGTGAGCGAATCAAGCGATCAAGAATATACGTAACTAGTTAATTTCCTTATATTATAAACGAACGTTCGTAAAACAGTATGGCGTGGCTGCTCTTCGTCAGTGAATTTGTTTGCCAAGTAAAAGCATACGGTAAGATAAATCAATGTTTGTTCTTTCTTTAGTTAAACGTTTATTGAATGTGTATTTATTAGTAGTGTAGTTTTGGAATAGGTTCTAAAACATTTTTACTTTTCTTCTTATAACGAATAAAACGTTATGCAATATACATGTACTTTTTTTAAAATCTCAATAAGGCTACCCTTACTTATTTTTGATAGAAACTTTGATAAAAAGGGAACTCTGAACCTTAGATATATTGCCCTTAAATCTGCTTGAAAATAATTTAGTATACATTCTTTGATAGTTATTGTCCTAATTAAAAAGGACGATATTCTTACAAATATATTTTCCTGATTAAATCAGACATACTTTGTAGGTTGCACAAAGGATTTTTGTTAGTCTTGTGTTATGAGAAACAATATTAACGGAATAATTTCATATATCTATCTATCTATCTATCTATCTATCTATCTATCTATCTATCTATCTGTCTGTCTGTCTGTCTGTCTGTCTGTCTGTCTGTCTGTCTGTCTGTCCGTCCGTCTGTCTGTCCGTCCGCCTGCCTGCCTGCCTGTCTGTCTGTCTGTCCGTCTGTCTGGCTGGCTGTCCGTCTGGCTCTCTGACTGTCCGTCCGTCCGTCCATCCATCTGTCTGCCTGTTTGTCTGTCCGTCCGTCTGTGTGTGCGTCCGTCCGAACATCCATCCATCCATCCATCCATCCATCCATCCATCCATCCATCCATCGATCGATCGATCGATCTATCTATCTATCTATCTATCTATCTATCTATCTATCTTTCTAACTAGCTATATCTCTTCACATGTGTCTTTTCAAAGAATATACATTTATGTTTCTATATATGTACATGTAAAAATATTTAAGACGTAATGAAAGCAAAAATTAGAAATACAATACACGAAGACGGAAGATGACTTGAACATTGAGAGACAATTGAAATATTTGAAAAACGGAACAGGATACACTTTTTATTGTGAATTATTTGCTCAATTAAAGGCGACGTTTAAGCAGGAACATAACGTATGGACCCAAAACCAGTGTACAATACACTAGTTATGAAAAGATAATTTTAAAAATATCCTTATTAATTTGCATAATAGTTAGATTGTTTAAGAACTTTCTGAAGCTTGATAGCTTAAAATTTACACCAAAAAAATATATTGAATAAACACTACATGATACATTTACATAAATGCAAGATTATAGACTTAGTTGATTCTATAAGCTTTACATGACACTAAACACATTATTATATAATATCAATTGGCTTGAGTAAGCAAACACAGAGAAATGCAAATGTATCAACAAATTACTTTTCGATTTGTCAATTAACAGAAAACATCGCTTTGTATAAACCGACATGGCAACAATATCCCTATCCCGGTAGACCAGAGTGGGGAGCTGATCGTGCTGTGGACGGAAACAAATCAGATTTGTCTGCTTATGGTGGGCAATGTGCGATATCAGCAAATTCCAAATCAACAGCGGAATGGCGGGTAGACCTAGGGGGCGTGCTAAGTATACATCATATTTTTATACAGTACAGAACAGACAATCTTGCTTGGGGTATTTTACTTTTATTTTTTCTCCTTTTTTTATCTTTTTTTTTTTTATATATATAAAGTGACATTTCTATGCATAAATAAATTTGTACAACCCATGTTATTTGGCATTTTCAAGTTGCTCATTACCTTTTATTTTGATTTGTGGTTGACTTATCTGACAAACCAATAATTATTAAGAGCAAGCGAATATTCGGTGTGCACTAATCGTTTTAAAGATTTAGTAACTGTATTAGATACCAACTTTATTTATCACGACTGGAAAAGCTATTTCATAATTATGCATTATATTTCATATGTAATTCTAGGTTCAATGAACCAGCACGCTTCAAGATTTCTAGGATTCTCGCTTTACATATCGAACACAACTAGCAAGGAGGTCAGAATACAGTGTTTTAAGGATATCAACTTTAAATTAATAACAATCCCTAATCAAATAAACATATCTTGCGCAGAGCATGGGAGATACGTCATTTATCACAACAACAGAACTCACCCTCCGTATCCTGATGGATATTGTACGGACGGTGGTTACATAGAACTTTGTGAAGTAGAAGTTTACGGTCAGTGTGCATACGGTATTGATCTATTGATTAAGTTTGCATGATAATCTATACATTGTTGCATGTAGAACATTCAAAAGGAATTAAAAATATAAAATGTTTTGACATTTTTAACGGATGCTAACTATTGGAATTTTTATTTAAGCATTGGGTGTTTGTAGTATGTTTGTATGTTAAAATTAATAAAAATTACAATGTAAAGGTTCCTTAAAAAGAATTGTTTCATGCAATTAACAATACTTTCAAACGTTAAAAAACCACGTTCACACATGTTCACGCGCGCGAAAGTGCATGCACGTACATTTGTATAAAGTAACTTATAAAATGCACATACAAATGCTCGGAAACTAAATATAATTTCTATATTAATATATTTCACGTTTACTCTGCCATACTCTGACACAAATTTCACCAAATCAATTATTGTTTAATGGATAAAGCGATTTTTTCAATCTTAGGTTGTCCCACACCAGGATATTATGGAGAGAACTGTTCTTCACCGTGTCCACAGAACTGTCAGGAAGGTCACTGTGACATTGTGAATGGAACTTGTCTGGGTTGTATTCCGGGATACAAAGGTCCAGAGTGTGATCAGAGTATGGCCATTTGATATGTTGATGTAACAGTCCACAAAGAAATGTTTTCTTTTGTTGATTTATAAGGATTCTCTACTCTTCGTTAATTGCTATACATTGAACAAACTTTAAAAAAAATGCTTTCCTTAATATCTTTCATTACTCACTTTAAGACAGTGGGCGAAAATAGACTAATTCGGTAATTTAATAGTATATATTTCTATCTTTGTTAAGCCGTTCATAATATTTTAGGAATCTAATTTGAATACTAGAAAATGAAATCCTTTCAAGAGGAAATCGAGTTTAGAATTTTACTTGCGTTAAATTACTTAAAGCTATGTATACATATAGTCGTGCTAATTTTTAAATCAAATATTCTTATGTATTAAATAACAGTTCTTGAATTAAAGAAAAATCTAATCAACACCAACCTTTAGTTAAATAGATACTCCTATCTTTTCAAAGAGCTTTTCTTTAGTTTTTTTTTTCTGATCAGCAAACATTAATATTTACATGTAAAACAATGTTTCGATTTGTCTTTTAAATGATGAGATAGCCATTTAATATATGACATCTTTTAAAACAATATTGAATCTCATTTTGCTACTCATCAACCGAAATGTCTATAATCGGTGTATAAAACTTAATTTTGATCGCCAATACACTAAAACTGTTTCATTAATTATAGATTCCATGGGTTTTTTTTTTTTTATAAAATGTTAAATAAAAAAAATCACTTTGATATATCATTCTTTGAAGCATTGCATGTAGGACATACAGGAACTTGAAATATGAAATATATATTGCAGTTAATTTTGATTTCCATTTTTTACATTTTTAACTTAAAAATAACCAGTATTTAAACGTTGCCTTTACTGTAATTGCTTATTATATATTTTCTTGACTATCTCTCTAAATAACATCACGATTGTTAAAAAAACGGCATTGAATCAAGATATTTAACGTCGTTGTCAGTATCCACTGTCTGCTTTATTTTGAAAATATTGAACGATGTTTAACAACAGAATGCAGCGGACACACGTATGGACTGGAATGTTCACGGATTTGTGGAAACTGTAGAGATTGGGAAGAATGTGACCATTTGAACGGAAGTTGTCCACACGGGTGTAACAGAGGAAATATGGGTATCAACTGTGACACTGGTATGACTCTATTACTTAATAACCATCTGTTTTAAAATTAATGGCAGTTTAATAAAATGAACAAATGACATTGTTTTAAAAATGCTATAAAAGAAATATCAAAACATGTTACAGTACCTTCAAACATATCTTTCACATCTTTTAAACAATAGCATAACATTTAAATCTCATACCATAGTATTGCAATTTCATACCATAGCATTCAATATCATAGCATATTATTAAAGCATCATTCGTCATACCTGTAGCATACCATAGCATACCATAGTATAGCATAAACATAATTTCAACTCGATTTTTATTGGGTTTTTCTTTTTTAGAGCAAATGTTTATATTGCAGATTTAATTTAGAAGTAAACATAGGTGTTTTTTTTTAATAATTTACTTCAAGTTTTTAGAACTCTTCTTTATGAGGAGGCGGTTTTGTTCAAATCTCAGAGCAAAGCATAGCATGCCATATCATTAAGCATTTCATTTCCATTCTCATAGCCAAACATACAAATCTCATAGCATTGCTTTAAAATATGATAGAATATCATTAAAATCGCATACCATAGCATAACATAAAATTGTAAAATATATGCATGAAAAGAATGCATGAATTTGAGCGTTTTTCATGGCTTTTTTCTCATTTATCAATTCATACACAAAGCCTGCAACTGGATCGGAATAAATTTTAGCATTTTAATTAAATTCAGTCTATAAAATTAGCTACAATCCCACCAGCCTTAATAAACCTTTAATAAAGTAGACAACCTTTAAAATTGACCATCATTCATTTTTCAGTCTGTCCTCATGGTATATATGGTATAAACTGTGAGGACAAATGCAGTAAAAACTGTGGCGTTCCGGGGAGATGTGACAGGGTAACAGGCGAGTGTGAGAAAGGGTGCCAAGTGGGGTGGAAAGGATCGACCTGTGATACAAGTACGATGTTTCATTCTTGGTAGCGACCAATGAAAATACAAGTCTTACATATGTAAATTTATGTATTACGTCAGTGTTTCCAAAAAGATGGTTTTTGTTGCATGTTTATATACGCAAAAGCTGGTAAATATCACAATTCGGTGGAATTTGATTAAGATTCTGATTTCCATGGCCCTCTTCGAAAAATTCCAGAAATATACCCTCCATTTTTTAATCCGATAAAATTAACGTAAGATTTAAAGTTTGAAAACAAAGTATATATTTGTTAACATATTATTCAGATAAAATAATGTAATTTTTAAAATTTATTAAATTAGTTTTATATGTATGGTAAAAGTTGATATAACCTATCAAATGCTGCATAATTTTACATTTGATTCAATATTCAATACATTCTTCATCTTCAAATACATCAAAGTAAGTCTGAAGACATCAATGGGTTGCAATCAAAGTTAGCTTTTGCTTCATGGCATGTTAAAGAGTACACAGGATAGACACGGACATAGTCAGTGTTACGATAAACTCGTGTTTTGTGAAAGTATTTAGTCATTTATTTATTTTTCATAATTTCACGAAAAATCAAAAAGCAATAATGTAATGCTATCACCAAAAATAAACTCGTTATAATAGTGCCTTAAAAGTAAAAGTAAAAAGAAATGAATTTTTTTGCTTCATATATGCAATTTCTATCAAAACAGAATGTAGCGGGGGTAAATTTGGGAAAGATTGCACAAATCAGTGTGGATTCTGTCTGAATAAAGATCAATGCAACTACAAAGATGGCAGGTGTTTACATGGATGCGATAGTGGTTATCAAGGACTTCAGTGTAAGCACGGTGAGTAGATCGAACATGAAATTCTAGATTTTGTTTCAAAGGAAGACACACAATAAAACCTATTTATAAAAGAATCCATTGACGATGGAATGCATCAAGAACTGTATATTCAAGTCAATATTGATTTAAATTCTTTGAAAAGACAAACAATGCACAAATATTTACACATTCTTAGACTTTTCTTATATATTTATAATCAGACAGAATTATAAAAAAAAAATGCTCTTTTCGATTTTTACCGTGAACATATAACTTAACCACAAGACTCACACACCCCTGAAATTTAAATTTTCTAAATTTTATTGGGCAAGCTATTCTTCCAAATGTGTGTTTTGGAAATCACAGTTTTTTGTATTCATTTCGTAAAGTAATATCGTGACTTTTATTTAGTTTGCAGTAACAACACATATGGTTCAAACTGCTCTCTGAGTTGTGGAAACTGTCTTTACGTGTACGGGGAACAATGTCACCACGTGACTGGTCAATGTCCACGCGGATGTAACGTTGGTTTTCAAGGGAACCTTTGTAAAGACGGTAATCCCAATTACTGTTCATTGACTACTTCGAAATCCACACAAAAAGCAACATTAAAATATCTCAACAAAATATAATTACGATTATGAATATTATTATCGTATTATTAATACTAATTGATACCCATCTTTACTGTATAACTTGGGTTAACATTTAAAACGTTGGATTTTTTTGTTGTAATTCTCTGCAGTTAATAACGAGTCTACATCATCAAGTTTGCAGCTGTCATATCAACTCTACTCTTTTGTTTCTTTGTTCTGTGTCAGTGTTCTCATCAACATATGCTTTGTTTTAAGGTACGAAACTTTTAAAAACGCTTAAAGGTTACAATATTAAAACAATCATTATTTATGCAAAATGATGTTTTGTACAGTTGATGCTATTTTTGAAGGGCTATAAGAAACAAATCACAGAAGAGTCACCATCAGAGAGAAAACACCAACATCGGAAATTTAAACTCTTTTGAAATTTCTAATTCTATGTACATTGCCAACAATTCTGCCTATGATGAACTAGAAGAGGATATAACGAATTCCGATTATGCTGTTATCCATTAACTTTCAACCATCAAATATGGAATTATGCACAACTTGAATAGAAAGAACGCGAATTTATGATTATAACTAATTCTTATATAAATCTATAGAAAAATGACGTAAACCACCAATTCGGCTTTAACGAAGTAATTTTCAGACTCCTGCTGGCAAAATTGTAACATAATTTATCAATTATATGACGAATATTTTCCATTTCAAGTTTCATTCAAGATACATGAAATTTAAGATGCATATTTAAACTACTTAAATTCAAATATTACACAGGGTTTCTTTTATTTTTTTAATTGAAGGGAAAAGGTAATATTGATTTTTTTAATGAGGTATTATTAATTTTATAACTTACGATAGGCTGCAAAAGTGTCATATGGTTATTTTGCAACAAATTGCTATAAATGTTTTTAACGAATTTGCTATAAACGAATTACGACTATAACAACGTATTTTCTTTGGTCCCTTGAAATTCGCTTTAAACGAGTTTTCCTGTAAAATTTTCAGATGTTCTATAATTATATATGTGCCAGTACTAATCATTTCGATGTCACTTCATCGACTTATGAATTGATTGTCAATGAAATTCAAAAGAAAAATATTTTCTATAATTATATACAATGAGAGATACATGACAAAATTTCATTTTGATTATGAAAAGAACCCTCCTAAACAGGCTGGCCAATGTTAAAAGAAAATCTGAAATTCAAGTATATACAATTAGAAAATAATGTAGTAATATAGGATCTCTCATGATTTGCGATGGTATATTATTTCTATCCAACGAGTTGTGTGTTTTCTATCCCCGAGCCTTGGCATCACAAACCAGGAGAGATCCGATAATGAAATATACTTTCTCTGTACATGTACTTAAAATACACTCGTTGGATAAAAATCATATACCATCGCAAATTATGAGATATTTTTTATCACATGTTTTACCACGTATTTCGTTAAACCTCAATCTTTTTGATAAAAATTGTATTTGTGAACCGCATAACACATATACTACAAGACGTCAACAACTTTACGCACGGTAAAAGGTTCCTTAAAAATTAACAAACAAATATTTCATTTTCGAGCATATTTTTATCAATTCATGAAAGAAAAAATTAAAACAATATTAAATGCTTCACGTTGTCAACTCTACTGCAGTGCACTTTTCAAGTGAATTGTTTTGTTACTTTTTCATTCTACGTAGGTCATCCGTCTGAAGCTACGTAATGTTTAATTATGACGTCATGTGGCGTAAGAACACACAGTGGAATATCAAAAATTTGTAACATGAGTGATATCCACCGCATTTTGAGATAAACGTGATAAAACAAGATAAAGTTAGGACAATATATCAAATATAAATCCATCAATATCGATTGCAGCGTAGCGGTGGGTTATGCAAGATAAAAGTTTCTTGTGAGAGTGTGATTTTTCAGTGTAGTTCAAATATTTTTATAATATTATATGTTTGTTTCGTTGTTTCATTGTATCAAAACTGTAATAAGTTGATAATTTTGCGTTTTTCTAAAACAAAAATAAAAAAATTAACAACATTCGAAAAGTCGGGGCAGCGTCATATAGAATCAAAAGAACTCAATAATTGAATTGACATATGACAATAAAATCACTTTACATTTATCACATGGCTTCGTCATCAGTTTTTATACATTATGGACATTTTTTAGAGCCTATTTATACATCAGTTTTATAAAATTATCATTAGTAATAAACTTTGGGGATGATTGTATCTACTGCACAAATCCTAAAATAAACAATAAAAAACCAACAAAAACAAATTATAAAGTGCAGGATAAATGCCAGGTGTCATGCATCATCTAAAACAAAGATCAGATTCAAAACAATCGTATTTACTTTCTATATTTCATAGGCGTTAGTTTAAGATATTTTTCTATGCAATGTGACAAACGACTTTTATTTTTTAATTGTTAACATTTTAATAAAACTTTGTATATGTTTTTTTAAGAAAAGGCGTACACGCGCGTGTTACGAGATTTCAGACATTTATCAAAAGAACTTAAGTTAACATTGAATCAATCACTCATTCCGCTACGCAACCTACAACATTTATTTCACATATTTAAGATTTTATACAATAAAACTAACTATTAACTGTGGTATTTTTGATGCATCTAACTATATATTTCCTGAAAATAAAATTAAAATAAATAATCACAATATTGTCGTAGAAAAAAATTTATTCATGCATATATTATTTCCTGCCTTCTCAGTTGTGTTAATAACTCTGGATGTTTAACATTTTAAATGTTCATGTTGACTTATTTTTATCCTCATTATTAAATTGTCATACAAATAATTAACTAAAGATGTAATTATCTGTAACATGATGTAAAACTATAATAAAGATTCTGAAATACACAGGCAAGTGTTCTTTGGCTTTTATTTTATATCCAATTCTTTTCTTTCTTTTTTTTTTTTTTTTTACAATTTATGCAGAGTGAAATAAAAAGATATGTTTTATTAATTTGCGATATTTTTTTCCACGGTTTTTACAGATGATAAAGTTATTACCTCAGATATAAATTCATTTATTAAAACATAGTATATATTAAAAATATATATACATTGTCATGAATCGCTATTTAACAGGTGGTGAAAAGTCAAGTATAAACCGGGACTCGAACCCAGGGCATCTGGCGGACCGCGCTATCACTCGTAGCACTGCACTTTTGAGACCAAATCTTTAACTGAACGTCGCGCATTGTTTATTATTCTCCTTTACAGAAACTCGTTCCCGATTTCTAAGAGTATAATATCTACATATACAAGGTATATATTTTAACTTTCGCGAGTACTTTATCATAATTCATCTGTGTTATATACATTGCCAATTACAAAAAACATTCCATGTTAAGTAATTATTATTATCAAGATTATAACGACACGTGGTGATAATGGACAGTGTTTAAAATCAACATATGTCATTAATATACATTGCTTCTTTTAGAAAAATGGAGTGCACATAGTAATGTATACATGGAAGCTGTTTTCATTATAATATGGTTGTGGGACCAAGTCAATGGACTTTGATTTTTAGGCAATGCACATTGTTTTTAATCAATCAGAGATTAAAGTAAATTACATTATATTTTTTAAAAGAAAAAAGTTGGTGTCAAAAGGACAGTTGATAAGGGTGACTGATGTAGTTTTCTTTTAAGTATTTGTCACCTCTTAAAACTTTTAACAGTGTTATTTGTTTATAAAATGCTGAACTAAATGACTAATGAGAAAACTTTTTTCATCGAGATATTGCTGGTCAGTTAATCTTTTACTAATGGGTTGTCATTTATATCCCGTTTAGCTGCAAACTCTTTGATCAAAGTATATTCACAAAGGCTGCTCGAAAACGTAAAACAGATTATTTACAATTGGAATAAAATGCAAAATTTGTAGCATACGGACCTATTTCTTTTAGGATTTTGAAAACAAAACATGTATAAATAATATTTTTGTAACATGAAAAAGTTAATAGCAATTGAACAGAAATTTAACCAGGTGAGAAATGTGGTGAATAATAATTCAAAAAGTCAAAAAACAACCTAGCCTTTGTTTCATACAGATTCATACATTTTTTTTTAAATTAATTCTTATGGGTTTAAAACTTCAAACATTTCTAAGCGATGGTAGTAAATAACCGCTCTCTTGATATCATAACAATTATTGAATAGATATACATATCAGCTTTAAATTCGACTAGTTCTATCAATTTATGAAAGTTTAAAAAAGTTGTTCGCTTTTTTCTAAATAGAGTTAATGTGGTCTATAAAATCCAACTTTAGTAAAAATCAAAGTTTATTAAAATCAGGGTGTAGTTAACACACATTAAATTTGGTTATTCAAAAAACGTATGTTGCAACGCGCTGCTCTGTAAAACCCTTTGTGTTTAAACACAAGGTGTTGCATTAAGTCACGTTACATTTTTTCCAACGACGCATATGCAGATACAGCCAATAATGAACACTTTCCACTTGAAAAAAAAATAACAGGAACGCATAATTCAATAATTTAAGAAGCTAATTATTGTTTTAACGTTCAACAATAAAACAAAACTTTACACAATTACAGTAGACAAATTGGTCCTTGAACAATTTAAATTATATCTGCAGTAAACCTCGATTATAGCGAAGTCTTAGGGACCAATGAATTTACTTCTTTATATCCGTAATTCGTTAGATCCGTATAACGAATTCGTAATAATAACTGTAGCCAATTCACTATGTACATGTTTTCTATCGACAGACTACAATTTCTGCTAATTGAGTCTTAGAATGAAAATACATTCTTTAGATACCTTTAATAATCGGATTGCATTTTGAAGAATTTATGTGAAAATAAATTAATTCAAACTATTATGTTAAATGGTAGTGCAAACTTTTTAAACTATAAAGAAATTCGTTATAAATGTATTAAATTTCGTCATTATTCACCTCTATGGGACTCAAAATCAGTTCGCTATATCCGTAAATTTGTTATATCCGAATTCGATATAACCGTAAAATTTTGCAAAGATTTGCTAAGAATTTTACCGGGGACTCCAAAAAACTTCGCTATATCCGAGATTTCGCTATATCCGTGTTCATATTAAATGAGTTTTACTGTACTTCTCTTTTCATGCTGAAATTAAGACCTTTTGATTATTTTTTTAAAATTAAAAAAAAAAGATTTACTACATTTTTTTAGCAAACCCTTACTTAAATCGGACTTTGACGATTAGATAAGGTCAAATGATATAACAAAGTTAGTCCTAAGATTTTTGGAATAAAGAGGCTACATTATCAACCCCATGGTGTAAATACATTTAAAACAATATTGAAATTATACTTTTTGGGGTTTTTTTTTTTCATGTTTAATACATCATCGTGTATCAACAAATAATTATCTCATATTTACATTTGTAATTACATGTACAACTTAATATATTTCGTCAAAAAATATGCCGATTGAAGAAAGTACGCTTCATTAGAAAGAACAAAGAAAATGAACAGAAGTAAACAAATAACATTTTCCACAGAACGATGCAAATGCGACACGTAAAAGCAAATACATTATCAAATATCATATTGTTTTCATTTGGAAACTATAAACAGCTGAACTTAATATATATCTATATTTGTTTTGTACACTGTCTATAACTAAAGTGTAAGTCATATATTCTCTCTCTGGTAGCAGTGTTGTTGATTTTATGGAATGAATCCTGTCGAAGCGACTATTTGAAAGAGTACAGAGCAGCCTCACGGTTACCTGCGAAATGTTGACAGATCCCAAGAATCTCCCAAGAAATGTCTTTGCAATGCTGAGGAATTGATTTCCCCTGATGGACTATCGTATGTAGATCCTTTGGAGCTGATTGTATTCTCGTTCTGTTTAGTATGTGTTTAGAGCAGAACATTTCTAGCATATATAACAGTACAAACGGTGGGATGAACAATGTATTCGCTCCGTTTTGCTTACTTGACTTTTGTTCTGGTAATAACTCATTGATGAAACAAACTGTGTTGTCAAGTGCAATATCCTGTGCTATAGCCTTGCTCATCTTTGTTGATAAAGAGTTCCCACCTTGTGCCTTAACATAGCTCTCTTGGCTGTCAACGTTTCCTGAGTACATTATATATGGCTGTGCTAACTTGACCTTTGCCAGTTCTATAATAGATACTGCTTTTCTGTACCTGAATGATTTGTAATAATATATGGCAATGTAGAGTATGTCCAAGACATAACCGAACTTGCCTGCTAATCTTAGTATTTGACAGGCAATTTTGTCAACGATATAGACATGTTTGTTCAAACATTTGCTAAAATACATGTTGGTTAACAGAAATGCAATTCTTTGAAGAATTGAAGCTGAAAGTTTCTGTAAAATAACAGCCTGATATTTGGACTGGTGGGATACAATCATCTGTTCTACGATATGTTCAGCTTTTACGAAATTTTCGAAGTTTAATAGGTATGCGTCATTATTTTCAATTTCATCAAATATTGACATATCAAACATGATTTCGGACTGAATAGCATTTTCACCAAAACGGAAGTTATTTTTGGCAAGAATTTCAAGAATATATGCTCCTCATCTCCAATTTTGAGCCTCTTACCTAAAATGTCAACATATGGTCTGGTGAAAGGACAAAGCTGTAAAAATGTATCAATTCCTCTTTCGTAAAATCCATATAATTGATAAAAAAGTTTCGACTGTGCTGACCCTTTTATCTTGCTAAGAAATATGTTGTTCTGTGGAATAAAAAAGTTTGGACAAACTCCCTCATAAACGCATTAAAGGAGAATTTTATAGCAGATCAAAAATCCTTCCAACATAGATTCGGGACAACAGTTTTGTAGTGTGTTTTGTTGAATCGCCCAAAAAACTATTGTTTTCATATGGTAGGAACAAACTTAAGAAGTTTATTTTCATCTTTTAATCCAGCGTTTATAATTTCTTTTAAGATTATTTTAAGCAAGCCATAAGTTAAAAATTGAGTGTGATTCATTGTATACACAAGTTTGTTTTCTGCCTGGGAAAAAGAAATTCTTCATTCATTGTCTGCATGGTTTCCATCTTTATGACCTATTGCTACGAAGTGACACCCAGTACTAATAATGGTATCCCTAATACGAGCTTTGGGCCATGATTGACACCTGTCTATCCATTGTAAGGCAGTACTGCAAGGTCCATGTAGTTTGGAACCAGGTCTATATACCAAACATGTTGTTTTATCTATATTTCTAACTTGATATATAGTGTGTTCAACCTTACTGCTCAGAAGCTAATACAATGTTTCGGTCAGGGTTTTCTAAAGATGGAATCCAAAGCAAAGTAAACCCTGGAGGGCTTTCGGAATCGCCACAGAAAATTACTATGTGTATGTGCTTTTTATAAAACTGAGACTGAGAAAATTCCCATATTACTCTGTGTCTATCGAACCAGTACATGAAATCTATGTCTGAGTCCCTTAATCTGAATCCCCCTCGTCGACTTCCACTCCACATAAGTTTTTTCTGATAACTTTTTCTGACTTGATTTGTCAACTTCTCTATTACGTCTATAATTTCTCTCCTGTATAAGACATGTTGTTCGGTACCAATCCCGTCGCACAGTCCTTGGACAAAGTTTTGTCAGTCATTGAACTGAAAATGATAAAACAACTCGTTCGATAGTTTCAAAGACACTTTCCTGTGCATACTTTTTCCGAACATGTACATATAAAAAGGTTATGTTCTTTTAAAAGGAATAAACTATAAATTGGAGAAAGTAATGAATGAGGACCGTCCCATTTCTACTTTAAGGAAATAATATATGTTCATCCTGAAACGTTTCAACGTACTTAAAAGCAGAACATTTTGAATAGTTCTTTAAGCATGTTCTTTTCTATATAAGAAATAAATTTATATTTATATTTACATAAATCCCTTTAAAGCAATTTTAATAACTAAACAAAGTTTAAAAAATACAAATTATTGACAATGAAGAATAAAATTTATCAAGAGATAAAATAATCAAGAAATTAAATAGGCCAAGGTAATATCACTTACATGAGAACGATATTTCAGCGAATACTTGTATTCTCTATTACATAGTCTGATATTAAACGTGTCATATCATTGTATTCATATCCATGATATCGAAATAAAAAACCGTAAATAAAAAAAAAAAAAAAATATATATATATATATATATATATATATATATATATATATATATATATATATATATATATAGACTTTGAATAATATTTATACGTTATTTATATGTGTTCTTCTCTTTAAATGATCACTTTTATTTTGCTTCATGAATTGGTTAATTTTGAATGTTGAAAAAATTTTCATTTAATTCAATAGAACGTAAAATAAATTCACATACTGTAAGCTTTTTGCTTGTCTTATAAAATTATTTAATACCATAAAATATCAAATATTGGCGAATAAATGAATCCCGTTTATATACTGGAAATCAATTTATCAACAAAATAAAATCTTTTGTTTTCTATGTTTAGTAGGCTGAATGGTTTACAAATTAGCTATCAGATCTGTCCTAAAATGATTTGTGTAGCCATTAACCATTACATGTATCAAGTTAGGACAAATTTAATATATTTTAACTTTAAACTATTATTGTTTACCAATATCTTTACACAGACTTCTTCTTCATAGAATATCAAATGACTACAATCACAACCCTCTTTAATGCACTTTAAAAAAAAATATTTCAGATCAAACATTTTTTTCAAGCAGCCTTATCATGATAACATATTGGTAAACTGTTAATCTGAACGTTAATACTTAGGGAAATTGATTGTTCTTTATTGTTTTCTTAGAAAAACCTCAATGAAGCCTACTATTTTGTTAAATGCGTTATTGGATGAAAAACACATTTTTCAATCTTTAAACAAACTAACAAACAATGTTGCATACCTTAGACTCATTAAACGCATTAAATTGGGCAAACATTAAATACTATCATCTTATTATGGTGCAGGGTAGGGTTTATTGTATATATAGCGCCATGCCAAAAAGTAGCATGTCACACGTACGTCTATCTAAAGCGAGATACAAACAAATGTCACTGGACACAGATTCCTTTTAAATTTAATTCCGAATATTGAAACAAAACCAACCTTTATTTAACAAAAAAAAAACTTTGGACATTTCGAGAACTCGGACACAGACCGATATTAATATTTTTTTTTTTTGCCTTTATCATCGTAAATAGGAACTTGTGAAAATAAAACTTTCCAAATAGACAAAATAGAATTTAAAAAAAACAATTTAATATTTCAATAATATTTACGCGTTTTAATTATTGTTGAGAAGGCTATGAGCGACCTCTGGTGGAATGAAGTTGTTTGTGTTAAGAGGTCTGGGCACAGTTCATACCTGAACTTATTTTTTGTATAAAAGAAGAAATAATGGGAATATTACTGCAAAGAAAACCACAAACTTATGTTTTAGTTCGTTAAAATACCCGATTTTGTTTTAACAGAAACTAGCCTATGGGTATTATCCCACGAATGATTCATAAGAAAATGCTCAAAAGGTAAAACCTCTCTTGGAGCGTTTAAACCGATGAATAATATTTTCCTGAATCGTTCACCTCTGTCGCTGTACAACAGATAAGCCGAAAATATATATGTATGCATGGAACCCGATGAACCAATTTGAAAACTAAAATTAGTAATAAGGGATTTGTTTGTCTCCTGGGTTACTTACCTTTTATACATTTTGACTGCTGTAGATTTATAAAATTGTATCCTCTATATATAGCCAAGATAATCACGGGGAGGATAAAATGTTTAATACACATTAGTTATGTTTTTCATTTTGAGCACAAAGTTACGATTCTCTTTATTATTTGGTAATGGAATAATTCCCTATAAAGTGTATATATTTTTCGCATTTTAAGTGATTGGCACGTAGAAACAAATTTCTTCCTTGTTTAGCAAACTACAATTCTATATCCGTGCACTAGGCATTTGATTAATTAAGTATAACAAAGGGATATTCCGAGACCTTCCTTATTGGACTATCTTGCGATCAATTAGTTGAAAATATTTTTTTTTTGGATCAGCTGTGCAACATTCTAGCGTTAGAGCTGTTTTAACAAGAGTTTGGAATGTTGCCAGTCCGTGTCGATCTCCAATTTACTGAAAGCGGAGTTTACTCATCATTGACTGCAATGACACTTGTCCGACTTTATCAAATGCTTTTTATTTTAGTTGACATATCGTCATTTTCACACAACACATAACAGACATTTGAACAAAGCTTTCCGATTTTGACAGTCTCTCAATATTAATTTTAGTCTTTAATCTCATTTTTGGGTAAATTCTTGATACATTGTCGCGGTCAAATTTGGTTATATATCCTACAAAAGAATGATGAGGATTGAAAACTCAGAATGTAACCAATCTAAAAGTAAAAGACTAAAACAAGGAAACAAGAACAATTCAAATCCCATCAAAAGAAAAAAAGACTTGCAAAGATAGAAGCCGGTAACATCGATTAAGTGTGTTTTATTTATACAATGAAATGTCAATTTGATTTTTCATAAAACTCAATGTAACAACAACTACTTGATTACATTACAATGTTACATAGTGAAAACAACTGAACTGCGGATATAAGGCGGGTATTGTTAAAGGAATGATAAAAAACAATGGCTACAGGCAAACAATTACTGAACATGATTAGGATATTGTTACTTGGCAAATTAGTTTGCGTTAACGTATATGGTAAAATTATATCTTAATTTACAATATTTCCATTATAATTAGAAAGTAATACAAAGAATAATTAAACAGTGTATGACAATATTTTCAAGATTGTATTGTTTGATTTTCGTGTTGTTGTTGTTGTGGTGAAGATAATACAGTATTATACCTTTAGATTTTTAAAACTGTGTTTAGAGGCTACATGAATGTTCTTCGCTACCATATTTTTCTTTTTGTAACTCTGCATAGATAAAGATAAATGCATTTCGGTCCGAATACTGATTTATGGTAACAAAATATGGATTTTTTGATTTGTTTCTTTAAAAACAAACCCGCACAATAATATAAATTTGTTTCATTCACCAGACAATATTGCCCTGATCAAACCTACATGGCAGCGCATTCCATATGAAGGTCGACCTTTGTGGGGGACCGAAAACGCAGTAGATGGGGAAAAGTCTGGCCTTTCCCAATATCAAAACCAATGTACAATATCAGGAAACAATCGACCAGAAGCAAAGTGGAGGGTGGACCTAGAAGATATTCTTAGAGTGAATCATATTGTTATATACTACAAGACGGAAAATCAAAATATGAAACAAAGAAATAATATGCGTAAACAAATTAGTTTGCTTTAAATATTATTGAGGACTACTTTTACTTTAAATAGGCAGTACAGCGCATCTTATTAAAAAACGGACTTTTAAAAAAAAATTCCGATCGGGTTCGGTATTTTTGTACTGCTCATAAATGTGTGAAATTTTCGAAAATTACAAAATTCTCCATTAAATAAATTTAATTATTTCAATAGATTAAATAATTATTTATGGTCCGTAAATAAATACATCCAAATGTGTACGGGGTTCCGCCTTCTATATTATTACACATGCGTTTTAACTATGAAAAAAACACATGCAGGGCTCGCAAAGATTTCTCCTGGACAGGTTTGTTGATAGAAGTATGTCTTTTCTACTTATCCCAGGTAATAATTGTTTTTAAAAGTTTTTAAAATAACCAGAATTTAATTTTGTAAGGATGTATTTTCCGTTTTCTTTATAAAACTTTATTATAGGAGTTGCTACAACTAAATTCATTTTGTAAGTGAGGCCCCTTGAGGGGCTACTTGATATATTTATGTCTATTCATGTTAAAATGAACTGAAATTGGTAAACCATCTATAATTTATCGAGAAAATAATGATGTGCTCCGTTTAGAGAGTCCCTTTTACCTCGTATTCATTGATGACCGAAGTCGGACGAATATCCTGTAGTTTTTAGTACGTGTCAATTACTGTCAATCGAAATCCACGTGGTCCAAAATAACGATTTAAGATTAAATCTGAAGTAAAGAACGTATGTTTTTCATCTGAAATGTCTTTAAAAAACGGCTTAAATAAATTTTTTTCTTCCAAAACAATATGATTTAAATGTCATAACTATTAAAAAAAAATTAAATATTACTCTAAAATTGAAGTTCAATTTGTATTTATCGTTCTTCAAATATTTTATAATTTTTTCATTCTAAAGGCGAAACAAGCGCTTACGATTTTTAGGCTTCTCTATCAAAAACTCAAATAAAACTAACAAGACAGATAGTTCACTATGTTTCAAAGACAACATTTATACCAGATTTACAATAGCAAATCCTTTTTATGGTTAGTTGTCGCCGCCATGGCAGATACGTCATATACTAAAATAACAGGACAAATAGTCCTTTTTCTAAAGGTTATTCTACAGATGGTGCCTACAACGAACTGATACTGCATTTAAAAAGGTTCAAATGAAACTTGAGGGTAAATATTTGCATTATAACATCTGTCAACGCTTTTGTAGAACTGATAGCTCATACATTAACATTTTCACATGTATTTCAAAACATACATTGTAATTTATTTTAATGGTTTATTTATTTAACTTGAATGTTTTTGTTCGAAATAATTTGAACTTTTCTGTACATTTGAGATTGTTTCTACAAATCTTATAGCATATCAAACCATATCATTTACAAGTTCATTTAAGAAATAACAGCAAGTTAAAAAGTTCACCAGGATATGAACTTTGTTGGTCACGTGATCAAATCCTGTTAAGCGCAAAGGGCTTCTCAAAAAAATTGATCACGTACCAACCATGTTCATTTTCCGGTGAACTTTTTTAAAATTGCTGTTTATTACATGTAATTATATTTACGTTTGAGAAAGGCAACTCGTTCCGAATTATTAAAATAACAGTGTTTTTATGCTTACAACAGTCAAACGAAAAGCGCGTTCGGTTGTCATTGTGACATCATCAAAATGTTCGAACAGAATTGATTTTTTTTTACTATTCTATAGGTTCATATACGAAATCATGATTTAATTTCTAATAGCATATGATACAAATCTCATAACTTTGTATAAAAATCACAAATCATATCATGGCAGAAAAACTGTAAAATATATACAAAAAAAGACTGTATACGCAATTTTCTATACAATTTCATTTAAAAAAAGCTGTTCTTTACCGTGTCCACAGAACTGTCAGGATGGCCACTGTGACATTGTGAATTGAACATGTCTGGGCTGTGTTTATGGATACAAAGGCATACGATGTAAAGCCAGTAAGTATTGCTTTGATTTTATTACAATTCAGATATACCATTATGATGTCGGTATATTTATATATGTACATTTGCATTCTATGCTGACATAATTCAGTTTTTTTTTAATTAACATTTGCTATTATAATTCTGTCCATGCATATATGTGCAAGGAATTCGCATGTATTAATCATACATTCATATTTTAGCTTGTTCAAAATTGTTAAACGTACAATAAAAGCGTAAAACTATGGCTTAACTAATTCTTCTATCAAATTTTTACATAAGAAATTTTGCATAAATTCGTTATTTATTATCAAACCCACAGAAAGCATATACGTGAAATATAACTTAGTTATAGTTTTATTTTAGATGAGACAGGGAATACACCGGCTGTGTCCAAATTATGCTCTCAAATGAAAATTATTCTTCGGCGCACTGTTTGGCATCAATTTTGCAATCAACATTGGATTGTTGGTTGGGTGAGATACATATGTGTATGTTACAATTTATGTATCCGTATGTATTTAAAAACATGACAAAATGTTTAATAAATTATTTATGCATTTTTCAATGTGTATCATTACATAATTCTCAGACTCTGGATAAACAAGGACTTTATAAACTTTAAATTTACAAGTACTGAAACGGCGAATAACAATTTGGTTATCAAGTTATAATATAAATTTATGAAAGTTCAAACTATGACAATTTGAAACATAATTTGGAGCAAATATTATAACAATTTTTTTGCATACACAATCGATATACAGACTGATAAATGTTTTTATCTCAAAAATCCATATATTTATACCAACTATTTGTTATTGTATTTGCTTTTTTGTATATTAATATAACGAATATACGGAGTGTGTTACTCACTTATGAAATGTTTCGTGTCTCTTTTTATAATTAATCCTCTATAGAATTTGTCATCAGAAATTTTCGATTAATATAAGTACTTGTTAGAAATCATCTGTTTAAATATATTTGTTTCGGAGATACCATAAGTGTCCTATCATATTTATAATAGGTCCTTTAACATTTGGCAGTAAAACATCTCTTTTAGTCTGAGTTAAACGCTCAAATAGTTCCATTTTCCTTGAGCTATTCCCAGAAAGCTGGAAATTTAAAATCATTTTAATCGAAAACAAAATCGGTTAAAATTATAGTGGTGTTGTAATTAGTTGTCATACCTCATCTATTTTTGTTTTTGCGTTGTGCAAACACTGCAGAAAATTGTTTTTAAAAAAATGCATATTTTCTGCATTTCAGAAACAAACGGCAGTATTTTGTTTATTTATTTTTTGTGAATATTAAACGAATGTTAAAATAGTGAACAAAAATTATCGCAATAATTACTGAAAACACGATATTATAATGCTAAAGGTATCACACCGGTAATTGTTTTCACTATATAACACTTTAGAGGGAAAGAATCTTAAAATAAGTTTGCATTTTACTTTACAAAATATTTGGAGGAAATGCTATTTGTTACTTATCTCATCATCTAACACCAAGGGCACCCGATAAGGCATTTTCTCAAAATATATAGCTCGAAACATAAGTACTCTCAAAACCACACGTTTTCCGTTTGAATGTAAAGAGACTGCACACTCCCCAGGAAACTACTGCATTTGCCTTGGAGAAGTAGTCCCTATGTAAAATTATCATCATCTAATAAAATACAGAAAATATCCTTCTCATTGGTTGATACATGTTTAAAACTGAGAAAAGAATAAATTCAGTCTAGGAAAAAAATAATTCTGAAGTATATGGTACTACAATTGACTATGTTCATTTTGATTGGTAGATTACAGGCGTGGTAATTGAATTCTTAAGAGATGACTTAGATTTGAATAAATTACAAAACAAACAAAAGGAAAAACATATGGTGTCAACGCAGTTGGTCATAATGGAGTCTTTCGTTGAATTCTATCAATTCCTGATATATGGCATTGACTTCAGGCTGGGCATGGACATTGTTTGAAGTTGCATTTATATTTTCCAGTTCACATCTCACGTGGTCCACATGTTTTTCTTTTTTAAGAATCATAATCCTTATAACTCTGGAAAGACGTATAAAAAAACATTTTAACAACACATCATTTTTTAACAAGAATACAATCTCGGTGGATTGTTGAAACTAATAAAAACCGCGACTTACCGGGTAACCAAAATGATATTAACGATAAAACTGCCTGCACAAAATGCAACAGAGGTATAAAGCAAGATTTGCAGATATAAGCAATTGTATTCAATGAATGAATGTGTAGTCTGATCTGAAAATAAAGAAAATATAAGAGTATGTACAATTAATTGTCGTTACCAAATTCATTAAATGGAATTTATAAATTAATACCTTTATTGACATAATCAATTACTGTGCTTTCATCCGTTTTTTCGGTAACTTCAAATCGACTGTAACATGTTCGTGGACAAATATCATTATAAGACACCACGGGATATCCTAAAATACGATGATGCTATTTATTAACACAGGAGCAAATAGGTCTCAGAAATTCTGAAGTTTTGTCCTATTTCCTAATGAAATCACCCGCAATCATCGGAGAATAAACCTCTTTATAACACAATTAATGCATGGTACAGTTGTGAGGAATGTTTAAATTACATATTTGTTAATTGATCTTTAATATAAGTTCCTTTAATTAATGACATGTTTAGTGTGAAATAGTGAAACAAAAATTGATATAACTATGTCACACAGGGTCAACAATTAGAAATATATGTAATGCAATATCTTCAATTTATATCGATAGAACTATTGTTTATATATTTTGACTGTATACTAGTGTAACAAACGTTAATGATACAACTCCGCTCAATGATATAAATATCATTTAGCGTTGCAATTGCAACGCGTAATGCTATTGATTATTGCGTAAAGAGTTTACATCACAAACAGCTCATGATATATCGCCGCTTGATGATAGAATTGTATCATTAAGCGTCACAAATGCACAACAGCCCTAACGCTTAATGAAACAAGCAAATCTCTACATCCTTAACCGCTAATGATACAAACTTTTCATCGTTAAGCGTTGCAGTCACACCCTTTAATGATATTCAATTGTAAAATTGAAAGCAGTTCATTTCCCTTTATTTGCTCAGCATTAGTGTTATGTTATTTTTACTAAAACATGTACCTGTACTGTTTTGTACAAGTTCTGTATTAATGATGAAACTTGATAAAGACAGACAGACAGATGGACAGAAAGACAAACATACAGACAGATTGACAAATAGATAGACAATTGCATATGGGTATAGAAAGATAGAGTGAAAGAAATCTAGCCATAAAACAATTATTTATAGACCATATATAGTCAAAATGCTTTTACATGGATATAGAACATGTTTAGATCGACACACAAAAAGTCTAAAGCCTGCAGCTACCTAAGCCCATAGATACTAGCTGCAAATAAGAAAAATCATTAACGTACTGCGAATACTCTAACTGAAATTACTTTTTGCTTTGTCATTGGCATAATATGATTAATATCAAGATAATTAATGCATAAATAAATACGTTTGATGATTGATAACTTCGGAGGCAGCAAAGCACGCCTGAATAAAGATTATCAATTATATTATAAAAAAATCAATTAAAAATTGATCTTTGTATATGGGTCATAAGCAATGAATTTGAAAATGTCATAGACGCTTATCTTGAAATGTAGTCTTAAAAATTGAAAGGTACAATTTAACATATGTTACCTTCACCAAAAAAAAAAAATAAAATGTTGAAACACTGCAATAAAAAAAATTCTGAAGCAGATATAAATGAAATCTAAGGTTTTTTATCTGCTAAACATGTGGTCGCTAGATTATTACTGACTTTTTAGGACCAAAATTATTTACAAAGAAGTTACACTTGTGACTGAAGATCGAGCCCATGTTTTTTTTTACTTTCTTAGAAAATAATATACACCAAACTTTAAAAGGTCAAATTTCCAAAAAGGACAGTCAAACATCTAACATAATATCATCTCATATAGAAATCAGCGCCTGACACGGGCGGAAACGTCCCAAATTTAAATGCGAATTCGGGGACTATTTTGCCTTAGCAATAAAGTTATGGCATCTACAAAGGTCCATTTAGCTAACCCGAAATTTGTCATTTTTAACATTTTGAATGATATAGGAGTGAAATATGGACAATTATATTCCTTATCTTTGAAGTGTGCGTCAAACAAATACCAGGGTAAGCGACCTATAGAGCTATTATTTCCCGTCCTCAGTGTTGGGCTGTAGGGTTACCACGATGTGGTTCCCAGGGGTTTGGACTCATTTCAATGATTTAAATCCCCTTCGATTTTAATCACGAGAAATAAACATTAGGAATTAGAAGAATATCATCTGTAGATGTATCCATTTTAAGCCTTGGGAGACATCTGCGACACCTACAAGGGTTCAATTAGCTCACCCGAACTTTGTCATTTTTTAAACATTTTACAATTTCACAGATATCTTCTAAAACTTGTAATGGATACATCTAAAGGTCCTAATAGTGGCTGCTAGCTTCAGTCAGGTAGACAGACATGCATTAAGATATATGATAGATATATACATTTAAATTAGTAGATATAATTACAATTTGCAATCAAACGTGAATCTTATCAATAGAAATTTTATATGAATCATTAGTATTTGGAAGCTGAAATTATAAAAGGTGAACTACTGTGAATCAAGTGTGATATCACCATCTTCAGCTAGAAAGATCCGGGCCATACTTAAAATTCACTAGTATTCATTATCAGGTTATTTAATCGTCTCACTAAGAAACATCAAATACCCTACCTTAGGGATTCATAATTTTTAATTTAACAACGGTATCATATTTAATTCAAGAATTTCGGGGCCATTCTAAAGATTCACTTTTAAATACAAGAAAATTTTAAACATCGATATTCGGATCAGCAAGTTCGCGCTTCTTTTTTTTCTATCTTAAAACCTTCATATTATCCTTTTGCATTCTCTCAATATAATTGCTTATTTGAGTTTTTATATATAATGATTGTTATCTACATTCATCCCTTATAACCTAAATCGAGAATGATTTATTTATATTTTAAGTACTTTTGAAATTCTACAAATTATTTTAAAAAAAATTGAAAACAAATGCATATATACATTTCCAAAAAGTTTCCTCCCTAGATAGCATGGGCTCCATAAGTTGTTTTGTCATAATTTAGATAATGATAGTGATTTTGTAATGTATGTTAAGTGAATATGGAGGGTTTTGTTTTCTGTGCTGATTTACTCACTTGTGTGTAAATAAAATTACAATAGTTTTGTGTCATATTTCATTTTAAATTTTACAATAAGCAGTCTAATTGTGGCGTCCAATTATTCCCAAATCATTGCATTTTACAAATCATAATAACATTATTCTAAAATATTGGACCACCCGTTTTTTCACGAACATCCCGTTATTTCGAAGTTATATGTATATCTGCACAGATTTGGAATATAAAACTGTTGAAAATAAAAAAATAATAATAATCTATTATTTCTGACGAAATCTACAGAAACGAATGCAAAATTTAAATGTTATATGCATATACAACAGCTGATTTCTACATGCGTATGACAGGATTGCATTGTGACTTTTCTATCTGTGACAATTTGTTTTAACTTTGCATTACCATTTACAACACAAACTGAAATACAGAGATAATATTAGATATGATAAAAATATGTACAAATAGAATAATCATTTTATTTTCAGAGCAATGTAAACGGCAATGAACGGTAATGTAATAAATGTAAAAACGTAATAAGGGGCAGCAGTCAATGTGACACTTAACCGGGTTTTCTTTTGGGGGAACAATATCCGTACTAATATTTGTCAACCAAGAATTGATCAAGAAGACCTAAGGACGATCCCGACCCAAAAAAAGTCATCATATGGTCATAATTTCTTTACGGTATTTTTCATAATTATCAAAAACAAAAAGAATGATTCTTATCTCTGTTGTGAATATCTGTACAGTTTAACTAAAAATAACTTCATATCTTGAAGTTATCTGGACATATGATGTACCGTGTCTGCAATATAATGGAAAAAAAAATTATTAAGTTCAATAACTTGCATTTCACAAAATCAAAATACAAGTAATATACACATCTTGCACAATGGAACTGCAAAACAAACAAAAACATATTTATTTTGAAAACTGTAAGAGGAGTTATCCGGACAGATGAGGTACTCTATATGCAATATGTTGTTAATAAATGACTAAGTTCAACAGCTGGTGTTCTTCTCAAGTTTTATTAACACACAAGTATAAAAACATCTTCATTATTTAACAACTGAACTGCAAAATTAAAAAAAAAATGAAAATTGTAGGAGGAACAATCCCGACAAATAAGGTATACCCTGTTTGCAATATTATGTTATTAACGTGTAATATTTGTAATAAAGTTGTAATAAAATTTCAACAGCTGATATTTTGTGTATAAACTTAACAGAAAAATCAAAGACTATGCACATATCTGATATATGTATAGGTGGTCTAGAAGACAAAAAAAAACCCTAAGTTAAGAACTGTAGTAAGAGTTATCTTGACAATAATGGTACCCTATATTAGCAAAAAATAAAATGATTAAGTTCAACAGCTGGTATTGTTGGATTTTTTTTCATTATATAATTGTCAAAAACCAAACTCCAAGTCATATGCACATCTTTGATTTTGTACAATTGATCTGCAAAACAAATTTTCCTTATTTTGAAAACCTTAGTAGAAGTTATCCGGACAGTAGGGTTACCTTATCTGCAATTGTATGCCCAATATGACCAACTTTAACAGCTGGCATTATTTGCAAATACTCCGTTTTTGATATTATGCCGGAAAATGACATCTATGTTTTTTTTATGCATAATTAAATTCTAAAAATAACAAAATCCAAGTAATATGCACATCTTAAATAGATGTTCATTTGGTATTAAGACAAATTAGGTACACCCTTAACAGCTTCCTGTCCGCCATATTAATAACCGGATTTTTCCTACGGAAACCCCACTTAAAATAATAAATCCTCCTAATTCTCTCTCAAATGTTAACAGATCTTCTATTTAATCATATAAATCGTTCAGAACTTATAACTTCGCCGGTAAAGTTTGTTTTACAAAAAAAGTAATATTAACCCACAAAATTCACTGAAATATTTGTATCGTTTTTAAAAAAAAAGTACAAAAGTCTGTAGTTTTCTGCAGCCCAAAGAACAGTATGTATATTCATTAGGAGTTTTTTTTTTATCTAGCTGTCTATCTAAATCTATCTATCTATCTATCTATCTATCTATCTATCTATCTTTATTAAGTGTCATTATTAATGCCGAACTTGTACATAACAGTACAGGTACATGTACATGTTTTATAAAAAAAATAATAGAACACCAATGCTGAGCAAATAGCGAAATGAATTGGTGTTATTTTATAAAAGACTTCTTACAATTTTAAATTTTGTATCATTAAAGGGTGCGACTGTAACGCTTAATGATAAAAAAGTTTCTACCATTAGCGGTTGAGTACGTATATATTCGTTTGTTTCATTAAGCGTTAGGGCTGTTGTGCATTTGTAACGCTTAATGATATTCTTCTATCATTAAGCGGCGATACATCATTAGCCGTTTGTGATGTCAACTCTTAATGCAATAATTCACAGCATTAGGCGTTGCAATTGCAACGCCTAAGGATATTTATATCATTAAGCGGTGTTGTATCATTAACAGCTGTTACATACCAGTCCTTATAATCAATTGCATGTAGAATTTTTTTTTATTGAATTAGACAGGTAAATATTATTTCTATTATAATATCGTATTTTGCTAAGCATATCATTGGTCGATTGCTGTCACATAATCGTGCTTTGAATTCTTTTATAAACCTTGTTATAATAAAAATATAAAAAGTGCATAACCCTCACTATACTAAAAATAGATTTTCGTGACAAAATTCTGGTTGTGGCATACACGACTTTGTGACTTCACAACAGCGAAATCAACGCCTAATACATTAGGAATCAAATAGTTTACTCTTGAAGAGAATTAGTATTATATAATTTTAGCCTTTATACATCAGACAATACATGGTTGTATTTTAACTTGCATCTGATATGTCCTTTTTTGGTTAAACACACATACATGTAATAACACAAAAGTGTATTGTGTTTTTGAGCGACATTTATTTAATCATGTGAGTCCTGTTGAACCAATTATATTACCACCACCCCTCCCCTTACCCCTCCGATTTCACTTCGGGTAAAAATGGGTTCCTTATGGGCTCATAGAAAAAAACGTTGCCTCAAACTCCAGTCAGCATTTCTCATATGATTCGCCATTAACAAAATAAAATGTAACACATAGTATACATTAATAATTTCAACAAACTTGATTAAAATAAAATTACTCAAAATACTCACCATATACCTCCACTTCGCATAACTCATTATAAGCGTAAACACTATAGTCAGGAGGATAAGGACTATTTGTTCTGTTGTTATAATATATTACGTATCTCCCAGAGGTAGAACAGGTTATGTTTATTGGATTCGGTATGGTAGCCCTTGTGTGGTTGGTGTCCTTAAAGCATAATATTCCTTCCTCCTTCTTTGTTGAGTTAGATATGAACAGTGAGAATCCTAGAAGTCTTGAAGAGAATCCATTTTTCTTCCCTATTAAACAATAAAAATTGTCCATCAATAATGACTGACCAGATTGGTCGCGAAATACTGGTGCTGGAAATTACCAGTGATAAATACCATATTAAATTTTCTTTAAACTTCTAAATATTGAGAAATACAAATTTGAATTAGATTTTAGCTAGTTGTCTCTTGACAGTTATGTGCTCCTGTTTTGAGAAGAGATGTTCTTTGAGTAAGTCTAATTGGTCTCCTTATCGGTGTACTGAAACTGAGTGGCACAATCAACTTTTATTTTTCACATTTCTTTTCTGACCATCCCTCATGATATATACATGCATAAAAAACGAAAATAGAAATTTTGATTTTAAGTTTACAATAACTGAATAAAGTGCACATATGCCTTATTCAAAGTTAAAAACAAATTACGCTCTCATGTACGAATGAACCATGTTTGGCTTATTCATAGCTAGATGCATCATAAATAACTGAGTAGCCAAAACTTCCATCAATCAAATACAATATATAAGTTACCCCAGTTGTAATTATCAGTTCTGTGTTGTAAAATAACATGATGTATTTTAAAACTGCCTGTAGATCCACCCTCCATTCGGCTGTTTCTTTAAACTGTCCTGATATCGTACACTGTCCTCCAATAGCAGACAGATCTGATTTAAGTCCATCCACAGCGCGGTCCGCTCCCCATTTGTAACTGACATATAGATACTTCTATCATGCTATCTTATTTATTGCAATATTTTCTGTAACATATCAACATTAAACTCTCTCACTGCTGCAGATGGTTCATAATAGATATGCTGAACTTGTCAACAATTAGCAACATTACATAATCGTTTAATTTATGTTTAAATGAAGTTTATCAGCAAGATTGTCATCATATTATTTTAACACAAACAAACAAAATGATGAATACTAGTAAGAATTCTAGATAAAATTAGGATTTATTGAGACCAAAGTCAGTTCGAGTGAGCATGCGCAGCTTTCTATGTTCATGCAGTCTTTGTTGCGGAGTTATACACATATGGCGAAAAACCACCTTTAAGCAAGTCATTAATGGTGGCTTAAAGGTGATTTAAAAGAGCTAAAAGGCAATACGATTTTTAAGCCACCTTTACGTCACGTTTAAGCCAGAACGTATAGGTCCTTAATGTCTAATGATTTAGTTTTCAAATGTGTGTGTGGGGAGGGGGGTGTTCCAGGCGGTTTTAATTTTCAACACACACCATGCAGAAATAGGTATCTACACCCAACTTATGCTTGTGTAAACACAGTCACTCTGTCAAACACTGATCGCCGTTATCAACGCCGCTCCAATGAACACAGATCGCCGTTATAAGATTTTTCGGTCGTTTTTTTTTTTTTTTTTTAAGTTATTGTAGCGGCGAGCGCAGTCCATGTCTCTCTAAATTTGCTCATGAAATTACATTTAAGTATGTTTCCTATTACAAACATATGGGTGAAATCTAGATCTGCTAGATACATGTTAAAGATAGAAAGACTCTCAACTGCCTTATTGAAATCGGGCAGGATATTGCTGCTTTGTTTGTTTAGACATGATTTTATTCGTTTGTGTATATCTAAATTAAGTCCATTGTCTTGGGGGTTTTTTTCAACTTGAGAAAACCCCTCGAACTAACACAAAATATACAAGATTTACACAGCAGGTGTGTTTTGTGCCCAGCTGCACGTCAGGGTTCCTAAAGGTGTTAAAGTCTTAGTATATTTGTATACGATAACTTAAAGTCCAATGAATAAAAAAAAATATTTAATACATTCTAAAGATATTATTTCCTCACCCTGGGTTTTAGTAATTATGTCTACAGATCAAAGATATGTAAGAGTAAAGTCTATTTAATGTACAGTAATCAGAAATGGGGGGTTAAATAATATATGCAAATAAGGGGTAATATGTCACACCAGGGGTACATCATATTTAAATGTATATGTATGCATCATGTGCACTTGCCACATACAGTAAATAAGTCACCAGTAATATTGTTGGCATTGTTTGTTATAAAATTGATAGTGTAAAAATCATGTCTGCATATTCAATATTTGAACATAAAACATTTCATTTGTTAATCTATTGCAAATGTACAATGATCAATATCATTACATGCTGGAACGGCGCCGTGATAATGAAAACCAGTAGATTGCGTAGAACTATTACCCTAATAGTGTATAGATTTAAATGCATTTAAAAAAAATAAGCTCCATCTTCCTCCAAGCATTTAATAGTTATAAAGTAGGTGAACGTATATACCGGCTTAATTTTATATACTAGTAAGCCGAACAGTTTCCAATCATCTTATATATTTTTTTTTTTTACTAAAGACCAAGAACCATAATTTATTCTAAATACATGCATGCATGTAATTAGTATTGATTGTTACAAAGTAAATGAATGACAAAATCTTGTTATGTCAATGTTATATACAAACACGTTACATTGATTCAATAGCCAATGATTTATTGGATCTAAAGACTTAATTAGATATGAGCTCCCGTGTTCATTAGAAGTGATGCTACTAATCTGAGGGTCCCGGATTCGATGCCAGTCTTGGGCAGGGATTTTTTTTTAAAATTTCCTTTTTATATAATAAAGCAAAAACTGTATTTGATACGTTTTCTGCTTTAGGATAATTGAAACTTGCGCAGAATATACATTATTTACATAACTACCGTACATGTTCGTGTAGAATCAATTTCTCTTGTTGAAATCTCTGCTTTGTGTGTCTAGACATGATTTCATTTCTTTGTGTATATCTAACTAAAATCTATTGTTAAACCTTAGAAAAACCCTGGAAATAACATAGAATATACAGGATATATACTAAAGGTGTGTCTTTTGTCCAGACACACGGCTGTCTTTTAAATGAATACATCTCATAAAGGTTAAATACAATTTATATTTATCTACTGATCTCAATTGATTAAATTGTCATAAAGTTAATCCTTTCTATTGGTTAGGTAAGCACACTATTATAAAAAGACTTTTATGATCGAAAAAAAAAATGGGTTAAAGGTGGCTAAAAGAAGTTTAGGCATTAAAGACCTATAAGTTGTCGTCAAAGCTAAATTAAAAAGAAAAAAATAGCTTGCATTTCCAAAGCGACCGCGGATATTTGACCAAAAATTAAATTGATGATAAGGCATCAAAGGTAACATATAAGCAGTTAAACGGTGCAAGTTACCATCAAAGCTAAGATTCAAAAAATGCATGTTATTTTTGTTTTTAGTAAAAGTTACTGGGTGTACAAAATATATACATGTAATTGTACATGTGATAATGCAGTGTATTACGAAATATGAAAATCCTTTTGCACTTAAACTAGACTAGCCATTACAATCACAGGACCATTGTTGTTAGTATTGACAATTTAATGATATATTACATGTATACAAACTTGTTTATCTATCACATTAATTAGATAACTGCCAAAACTTATCTAATATAAAATTTCCTTGTGCGTGCTGGCTCTATTTTCAAACATTGTGAATTTCCTTTCGAATAATTTTTGTTATTTCATCCAATGCCATTTCTATAATAAATTACATCAGAGCTTAACTGTGTATAGCATGCATTACCTTCCAAAAAAAAAGTTTTTTATATTTTTTTAAAATTAGTTTGCAAAATATATCTTCTTTATTGACATCCATATCAAATGTTAAACTTTTAAATCTTCTTTATGTAATGTATTTTTTTATTCAACAAGTTTACCATTTTTAGAGGAAATATACGACTTTGGTTTTTTTTTTTAAATCATATAATTGAACATATTCTTGCAGTTATAAAATATGGTTATGATGTTGATTTTCTTCAGTTCCAAATACATGTACATTAAGTAAGCCAAGGCATTAGTCTTACCGTAAGTTGTAACAAATTTGGAAATCACCAATAAAAGAAGAGACATGCAAATGGAATCCATTGATTAGGGACATTTATTTTTGATAAGGAAGTTTAGAGAGTTTATAAACAAATGTTTTCCTGTTTTTTTTAAATTAGGTTTATCAGTCCAACTTAAGTGTGGGTTTTTTAAACACCATTAATCAGATTTCATTTCATAACTTTGGTAAGAGAGCAAATATATCAAAATTTTATCAAAATTTTAATTGTAGTTTTTAGTAGCAATTGAGTTCGTTAAGTATTTATGGGGCGCTTATTTTTTCAAATCATTACAGTGAAAACAACAAGAATATTGAAACAATGTAACACAGCCATTGACATGAGCTTTTAAGTTATTTCATATGGCAAACAATTTAGTTAAGTCATATTTGGCCTTTGAATTTATAGAGGTTTTTTTTTCATTTCCAACTTATGATTCATTGTTTTGTTGATATCAAGCGTTCCGTACACACCATGTATGATAAACATGCGTTTACACTACTTGCTCTAAAAACCCCTGTTCGTATGAAAATTCCCTGTCTTTCCCTGTCACCCCCTGTGTTTCCCCTGTGCACCCCCTGTCAGCCCCTGTACACAGCCTCAGTACACCCTGTAATCCCCTGTACACATCCCCTGTGTGCCACTGTAAGCCCCTGTCACCCCCTGTACACCACTGTCATCCCCTGTAAGCCACTGTATTTTCCCGCTACATGCCCCTGACACCTCCTGTACGGTGTTTGAATGTTTATTACAGCCTTTTTTGCTATTTAATTTCAATATTTTTTTTTTCTTAATTCAATTATCTAACTCTCATGTGTTATAGTTTGATATATAAATCAATTTTTGCACTCAACAGAGCGCCGACTCACAAGACACACTGTTATAGTAATGTTAGAAATTATAATATGTTTTCATTCATAATTTATTGATACAGTACTTAAATAATCATGCTTACAACTAAAGTCTCGAGATTCACCGGGTGGTAAATCTCAGGTGAGGGCGGTGTGAAAGCCTTCAGGGCATTTAGTCCTTTAGCGGTCGGGAACATCACTACTCCGTAATATTTGAAAAATAGATATAAGATATACTGTGAATTATGTCTACAAAGATCAAGCATTTGATTTTGTGTATCTTAACAAATATTTGCACACTGAAACATGTTAATCAGTCAGAATGTAGAATGTACATGTATAAGCAGCCATGTTATGATAGAGCACGTCTTTCTTTTTTTCATAACAAGTTCCTGATTATATCTTTATTAATTTCCCGTGAATAACAAAATAAAGCTTCATAAGTTTGCCTAAGAAATAATTTTAGTATGTTGGTTTGATATGTTTCTGAGCGGCTTATTGGACCCTTGAATTGAATTTTAACTGATGATTTACTCTCATAAACAATTTAAAAATTTCTAAAATCTAATTTTCATTTCCCTTTTTTACTGAAAATGGAAGATATCAAATATAATGTTATTTATTGCCAGTGAACAGAAATCCATGGCCTTGGTCAGAACATTCACAACATACCTGTACATGTAAATGTAGCACTAGTGTTTATATAGATACGGAGAGAGAGAGAGAGAGAGAGAGAGAGAGAGAGAGAGAGAGAGAGAGAGAGAGAGAGAGAGAGAGAGAGTTTGCATTGATTTTGAATTAAGAGTTACTAAAAGTTTACCCGGGAATTAGTTTCCTAAAAAGTTAACATGCAATCCAAATTTCATTCCCAATTCTTTATTATTATTTAGATTAACTTAAAACGATCATATTAATTTTAATCCTCCAATGTTTTATTTTACACCATATCAATTATTCAAAGAATTGATTGAAGTTACAGTTTTCAAAGGAGAGGATGTTAATATTATTTTTTCACTCGGTCAGTGGTTATGTAATAGCTACTGTACACAGCTCTTCTTGACAATTTGCAGAGCACGATAGCGAGGTGGGGAAAATGAGATGACAGACACGCGTGTATATGTATATATACACACAGTTCCTCAGATCTGAATGGTCGGTCACTGATTATATAATTATAGCTACTGTACACAGCCCTTCTGGACAATTTGCAGTGCACGGTAGCGAGAATGGGAACAATGAGGTGACAGACACACGTGTACTTGTATCTACACACACCGTTTTCCTAAGATCTGAATGCTCGGTAATGCTAAACAATTATTCAATATGTTGTTTAAAAAGAAAGAGCCTAAGATTCGGAACATTATTGGACACAGTCATATGAATTAAACCGTAATGCTCTCATATTTTTCATTTTTCAAATTCAGAATTTAAATAAATGTATGGTATTTTTCTAATCTAAAACTCCAAACACGGAACATTCTTTTAAGATCATGCATGCATGTCTTTACCTTACCAGTTACCGGTATTTGTATACATGTATGAAATTATTCATGATCATGAACTGGATCATTGTTTTAGATGTATGAGGACAATTCTGTACAATAATGCATATGAAATACTAAATGGACAATGCACCCTCATAAAAGTTAAAAGTGTCAAAGGGCCGTAGTAAATTACCCCTCCTTCAAGATCAACTCTCTCTCTCTCTCTCTCTCTCTCTCTCTCTATCTTTCTTTCTCTCTCATTATTTATCAGAAAAAAACCCCACAAAAAACAATGGCTGACAGCAAATATCACCGATTGCGATTTACATGACTTAGATATTACCTAATTAACTTCCTGCTAAATAGAATCAACATGCATTTCATTGGGACGATGTAATTCTATGCATCATTATACCAGGCAAAACACCAAAATGTAGGTGATCATTTCGATCGGTGTGTGATTATCTGCACGTGCTAATCATGTTGTGTTATTAAGCGCTTTAACTCAGGCAGGTTACATGGCACAGAAAATCGCGGATTTCCCGTACTCATCCTCCACTTACATTTTCTTTTACAAATAACAAAACACGGTCGTTTGTTTAAATACATGGAATGAAATATTAAGCGGTTTATCAGTATATACTTATCTTGATATTTGTCACTGAATTATTCACGTTTGTAACAATATTGCCCTCTATGAAATACAAGGAAAAACAAACACCGTCTAAACCATGAATGTTTTTCTTTCTTTCCATTTCCTTATGTATCAGAAACTGCTAAATTTATATTTAAGAAAACCCGAAAACGTTTAATAATTAAAAACCTTTGTTTTACTTTATCAAGCAGCCAAACACCGTGCAGGGGGTGTCAGGGGCATGTACAGGGAAATACAGTGGCTTACAGTGGGTGACAGGGGCGTACAGGGGGTGACAGGGGCTTACAGTGGCACACAGGGGATGTGTACAGTGGCTGACAGGGGATTGCAGGGTGTACAGGGAATGTGTACAGGGGCTGATAGGGGGTGCACAGGGGATGACAGGGAAAACACAGGGGTGACAGGGAAAGACAGGGGATTTTCATACGGACAGGGGTTTTTAGAGCCAGTAGTGTTAGGTAACAGATATGTTCAGAAATTTGTACGTAAAAAGTATAAACAGTTAAAGATTTGTTCCTATAGATTGAAGTATATCAAAACATAACTTGATATCAAAATGGTATTTAAAATACCTTTAAAGAATTTAAGAAAGCATGTATGTTCATAATGTATTTCAAGGTATTTAAAAGCAGAAATATGATAAGTTCTTCCATTAGGTTCTTTTATAATTCAAAGACCACACCATATTACATAAATCACTTTAAATCAATTCTAGTTGCTAAAAGGTTAATAAAAATACTTAAAATTGACAATGAACTGATTCAAGCCATTAAATAGGCCAATAAATTACATGGTCAGATATAGAACGATTCATATCATTCTATTCATATCCATACAATGAAAGCGTAAAATGACAAATGAATATTTTCGATGTGTGTTCCTCTCTTTTAATAATTACCTTCATCTTGCTTCATTATAAGTTGAATTTTGTGTGTTGATAAGTTTGTGAATTTGACCTAATAGCTTCAAAATAAAATCACAAACCGTAAGAGTTTTGCATGTCTAATTAAATTATTTACCATAAAAGCTAAAATATTGGCAAATAATTGAATTTCTTTTACTTATTTGAAAAAATATTCTTCAGCAAAACGAAGACAGAAAGCAATTTACTCTTACAAAACGAAGACAGAAAGCAATTTACTTTTACATTACGGGAGGGGGTAAACTGTCTTAAAATAAAGAGGCCACAAACAAAGATAAAGAGGTTTATTTAAATACTGACTGCTTTCATCAGAAAACTTTTTAAGTAAGTTTAACATCAAACAATGAAATTAAGATATTAATCGAACTTATCAACGTCAAAAGAGTGGCGGCTTTAAAATAAATATCAATACATATGTTCTAATCAGTGAGTCACCTGCTACATATCAATTGTTGTTCATATAAAAACGTTTTAAAATATTTAAGGTAATATTGGGTTTTTTTTCTCACTAGTATGCAAAGGTTTCATTTAGCAAACCTATGTACCATGGGAAAAGTTCACAAAAATGGTATCCCCTTTCAAGTTATCACGGTATTGTAATTCAAGGGTGTAAATTATCCGTCACACAGTTATTAAGACAGATCCAGTTTTGTTCAAATCAGACTTGTAACATTTGTCCATACTTTCGTCTGAGATTCTTGAAGCTATTGTTATACCAAGTTTTTTTTCTAGCTATTGAAATATCCTCTGAAATGATACATGGAAAAAAAGATGATGTACCCATAAAATTCGGCAACATATCAAACCACAGCAATAATGTAAAGTATTTCTGATCAATAATTTTCAAAAATAGAACACACTTAATGACATGTGGTTATAACGAACAGTGTTCAAATTCAAAAGTCGAAAGGTAAATAACAAAACAGGAGCTGAGCAAACACGGACCTCCTAAAAAAAATAGAGGTAGGATCAGGTGCCATGGAAGAGTGAGCATTTTCTTCTGACCGGTCACACCCGCCTTGTGTTCTTTGTCGTAATGGGAAAAAACGGAAAAGTCCGTAGACAATCAGGTGATTAACATTTAATATGAAAAACGTCAGTCAGTATGCGACCAAGTGGAAGATTGTATTTGCTGACAAGGTCGTTGTATCGACCATAGAACTTACGAAAAGATGACATCAAACGAGACTGTTGATAGTCTTGTTTCATCAACTTGTTTGTCAGTAGCTTGCCTCACCTTAGAAACTGTTGATACGATGAGCATGTCCTTGCATGTCGAATTAACTGAGAGACAAAAACACCATATGCGGGTGATGAAGGTATATTGCTACATAAGTAAGGAAAGGTGACTATAAAAAAATTGAAATCATCAAGTTTATCATAAAGTTTTGTTGTTAGGTTACCATCAATGTCCATTTCCAGTAAAATATCAAAATATGAAACAGATGACGCAGACTCTGTGATATCTTTTATTCCACGTTAACTGGGACATATGGAGTCGATGTAAGTATGGAAGTAACAATTGTTAATTGATAATACGTCGTCGATATACTTGAATGCTGAGTTGAAGACCACTGCGAGTGATTTATTTTTTCACGTACAAGTTTTTGAATAAATTCTGCTTCATATGAATACAAAAATAGATTTGCTAACTATGGGGCACAATTGGTACCCATGGGAATATTGTTGGAAGACTTGATTTCCAAAAACTACATAGATGTTGTCTATCAGAAACTCAAGCATCTATTTAATGTCAACATCATAGTACCTGTGTGCACAAAATAGTTTTACAGATGACCGATGAAAAGGTAAATAAATTTACGTGATACATTTTTATTAAAAAAGCAGCTATCAATGATGTCAAAAAGACGGGACTTTAATTTATCGTGGGAGATGGTTGTATAAAGTGTAAAAAAAAGTCGTAAGTTTTGATGCTGTTGATTTTGATAAGATTTTGCAATTTCAAGTTTCCTAAAAGTTCCTTGGAATTTTTAAGTATCCACATCTGATTTACACTGTTGCTTGAATATAATGTTGCACAGTACTCTTGAAGTTTCTCCTTTACTGCTGTAAATATTTTGGTAAGGATTAAATAAAGAGGCTTGGTAGAACATTTACTGGAACCCGCTATATATCTTTGTTTGTAAGGATTTTAATGAAGTTTAGGTATCCAATAAAGGAAAGGCAATTCAAATTGATTTTGGTTGTTAGAAATATTGAAAATATTCAAAACTGACATATGATTTTGAAGAATTTCTTCCTTGGAAAGAGAGCTATGCGTATAAGTTGGATTTCCACTTGCGGAATTAAATCGAAGTTCTTCTAATATATAATTTATATACTGAGCCTTACAAAGACAATGTTGTTTTCTTTGTCAGCAGGGGCCAGTACAAACTGATCGTGTAATCTGTCTAGTTCTTTTTCCACTTCTAAATTATCAAATACAGAATGATAGATGATTTTCGTACTGCGCTTTAATCGCTTAATACGAGATTTTAACATGCATCGAACACTTTTAGTCCATTCTGACAACCTATCAAGGTCTTCTCTTTCATGTTTGGCCCATCGTCTGGTGTATTCCTCTGCTGAATTCATAATATGTATGAAATTAGAATGCCAGTTGAAAGATATGGGTTCCATAAATTTTGGACCCTTAAGAATAAGTGATTTAAAGTCAACATTGTTTACTATATTTACGTCACCATTAATGACATGTCCAACAGGACTATAGTTGAAGGGTGAAGAAGAACAAGATCATGTTGGAGTTATGTTAATAATGTTCATAAATACAATGTATTCCCTTGACCTTCCAGACAAGACTCTTCCCATACGAAAACCCCAAAATGATGAAGTTATTATTGCCGGAAGGTTGATTTAGGATGTTTTATGAGTACAATGTCAAACTATTATGCCATTGAACAATATTATACCAAGGTTTAACCGTCGTCTGCAGGGCGTCTAGATTGGCCCCGTTTAAAGACAATATTGTCATGAAACGGAGAGCGAGACAGGGGCACTATTTTTGTAAGAAAAGGGAGAATAAGTTAATGGGGTCGGTTATTATTTTTTCCTTACCTATTAAATGAAATATGACAGTTTCGTCTGAAGATCCACTAATGACTGCATTTAAACGCCTATGAAACTTAGCATACAGAAAGCTAAATTTAATAATAAACTAGGGATTAATAACCTTGATGCTAGATACCGTCTGTACAAGCAACACTCTGACACAGATATTTCAAAACCGATTAATGTAAATCTTATAATAAATATATCTCAAGCATCAATCAGTAATAACAATACCTTTATAATTTTTTAAAAGACCATAATCAATCACCTAATTGTCTACGGACTTTTCTGTTTTTCCCGATTACGACAAAGAGCACACGGGGGGTGTGACCGGTCAGCAGAGGATGCTCACTCCTCTTAGGCACCTGATCCTACCTCTATCTTTTTGGAGATCTGTGTTGCTCTGCTTTGAATTTGTATTTCGTTTGATGGATTTTTGAGATGGTTGACGGTTTGTCATTTTTTTTCATCAAAAACATGTAACATAGATGTTAGTGTATTGACAATATCACATTGTTGCAAAAAAAACCAGTAAAACCGCGGAAATAATAGCGGATATTAATAACAGAATGATTAAACAAACCATGCCTACATGTACCAGCAAACTACAACTAAATATGATTTGGATATTACTCCTTAGCAAATTGATTTGTGTAAACGCATACGGTGAGATTATACGTTTATTGGCAACATATTTTCATTAGATAGTAATACAAACTTCAACTATATAGCCTATGGTAATATTTTGAAGAAATTAGAATTCTTGCTTGTTGCAGGAAAGCTTAAGCACAGCGTAAAAGTATCGTGTTCTAGAAGAAAAAAATGTATCATAACTCTTGTATACATTAAACAGTTTTGAAGAGTAAAGAATTTTAATCATCTAGAAATTCATATAAACACATTCTAATAGGATGCACTTATGCGATTAAAATTCAGCAAACTTCCATTTGTGTGTAAGGTGGGTAAAATGCATTTATGTTAGCGTTAACATCATTTATGTCAAACCGCACGAATACAGGAAGTCTGTTCGTGGAAAACACTTCATGATCTGAGTAATAAAAAGCAACATCTCTAAATGTGTGCCTCACATATCATATAATCACTCTTGGTAATAATCTCAAAAAGGGAAGTAAACACAACAGTTAAATGTAGTGTATTTGATTTGTAATGCATCTGTTCTTGTTATCCCCCCTTTAGGAATGTTTCCGAAAAAATAAACATTGGACATTTTAATTTCTGAATTTCTTAAATTCATCATGAAAAATCTCATTTATTGAATTTTAATTCATTAAAGTTAAAAAAGCAATTTATTCTATATACCACATTCGCTTTTTTGTTTGTTTTTTTTTTTTTAACAAAAAAATTTTCGTATTAAAAACTTTAAACAATCTGGTTGGATTATTTAATTTGTTGTTCTTTCTGCGATATCTAAAAGAAAGATTTAAGTAATACCGATGTAATGCGTATGACTAGTCAATGTTACCATGAGGCATACTGTAAATCATCTCACAAGAAACCTTTAATGATATTTCTCTTTATCAGTTTTTAATATTGCTCAAATTATTTTAGCGATCATCAGAATATGTTTTTTTCCATTTCTTTTTTTTTGGGGGGGGGGGGGGAGGTGTCGGTTGGGGGGATGTTAGGGAGTTGCATACTTAATTCTAATCCATTAACTAGAAAAAGAAATGCATTTGTTTTTTTCTCTTTTGATGTGTTTCGTGGCGCCTGTCTAGGTACCAGATATATGCAGCTGTCAAGTATGGCATCTGAAGCCGTCCAATAAATACGATTTGGACATCATTGGGATACATTTTGGACAGGGTACTGGATGATATGAAATTTACAAGACTTGGTTTAACAAAAGATGACATAAAAAATTAATTCCATCCTACATATTGTTAAAAAAAAAAATACAAGTAGTTTAGCTGCTTCAATTCAATGAGTCAGCAGGTTTTTTTTTTAATTTTCCTGATAGTCAGAAGTTTTGTGAATATAATACATTATCTTAAGGAATGAGTCTTCTCGTTATCAGACATACTTCTTATATTAAGAAATTCATGACATTGTTACACAGTCAAACAGAACATATAACCAAATGATTGTATCAGTTAATCAAATGTGTCCTTCGTGTTTTCGCATCAAGGTCAGGTCAAGGTCACTACCCTTTTTCTCAACTTAAAGGATGATAAAAATATATGTAGGTATCTGCAGTTATGTAGACATCTTCTGAAGATATGAAGTTTCTATTTTTCAATGAAATGATAGGATATCAAAATGTCTATCGGCTTTTACTACTAAATTGAAATAATTATGCAAACTGAAATTGATATTGCTTAGCCCGCATTTCCCCTAATTGTCTTAAATTTTGAATCTATTTTGATTATTTTTATATGCTTCCAATATTAAAATATTTCTGATATTTTCATATTATGAAGACTTTACATAAAGATATAAATTGACAGAAAAGCTATTATATTGACTATTTAATAAGAGAGACAATCTGATTTAAGTGATTTTTTCACACAAATCTATTTGAAGAATTAGCGCTTTAAAAACCTAATAAAAATGTTATTTGATAAGCAAATAATATTTTAAAACATACATATTCTAAAACCCAAGTATCCTACCATTTGTTCACAGAGTTGAAAAAAAATTCCTTATTAATGTTATTGTTTAAAAATTCTACATAAACTCACAAACATGTGATATTTTCCTTCGCCAATGTTCCGCCAACAATATAGTCCATCTTAGTAAAATTTGATTACTATTTCTATGCATAGTTTTTTTTTTTTTTAGTGAAAAAGAAAGAAAAAATTGATATTTTAATTTCCTTTAATCTTGATTTCATAAACAAGTGATTAAATTTACTTTTGACAAGTCTAAAACCAGAGACGACTCCTTCCTTAAGCAAATTTCAGCCAGTTTGAGAATAGCACTGAAATAAAGACAAACAAGAGGCCCATGGGTCACATCGCTCACCTAAACAACAGTTCCTTGTAACATTCTATTTCGTTACATAATATGCTCTTTCTATTTTAAACTTTGAACCCCTTTCTGGGGCACCAGTATTGGTCCAGGGTTTATGGTTGCCTTTAACAATTTAGAATCTACACTATTTGAGGATCCTTGCATACTAATCTCACAAACCGTAGCATTGTATTTCTCGAGAAGTAGATTTTTTAAACATGTTTCCTATATGTATTTCTGTTAAACTTTGAACCCCTCTTGGGGCCTCAATATTAGTCCAGTGGTCACAGCTTTATTAATTTAGAATCTACGTCATAGAAGGATGCTTCCATAGTAATATCACAAATTGAGGCATTGTAGTTTTTGAGAAGAGGATTTTTAAACATTTCCCTCTATATTTCTATGTTAAACTTTGAACCCCTTCCGTAACCCCAGTATTAGTCTGGGTATTTTGAGTATTAGTCGGCTTCCAACATTTAGAATCTTCACAATTTGAGAATGCTTGCATAGTAATCTTACAAACTGTAGCATTGTAGTTCTTGAGAAGTAGATTTTTAAACATTTTTCCTATAAACTTCCATGTTAAACTTTTAACCCCTTCTGGGGCTCCAGTTATGGTCATGGGGTCACGGCTTTTCCAATTTATAATCTTCACTATTTGAGTATATCATAGTAATCTCACAAACTGTAACATTGTAGTTCTCGAGAAGAAGATTTTTAAACATGTTTCATATGTATATATAATATATCTATGTTAAACATAGAACCCCTGTTGGTGCCCCATATTAGTCCAGGGGTCACGATTTTAACAATTTAGAATCTACAATAGCTAAGGATGTATGCATAGTTATATCCCAAACTGTTGCATTGTAGTTCTTGAGAAGAAGATTTTTAAACATTTTTCTATATATGTTAAACTTTGAACCCCTTCTGGGGCCCCAGTTTTGGACTGGTGGTCCCGATGTTCATAATTTAGAATCTTCACTATGTATACAAGCTTTTGTGTAAATACTGGAATTTCTAGTGCAGTGGTTCTTGAGAAGAAACTTTTTAAACATTTTTCCTATGTAATTCTTTGTTAAACTTTGAACCCCGCCTGGGACCCCAGTTTTGGTCTGGGGGTCACGATTTTTACAATTTATAATCTTCACTATATATATACAAGTTTTTGTGTAAATATTGACATTTCTGGTACAGTGGTTCTTGAGAAGAAGATATTTAAAGACACACACCCTATACTCACTGTTTCGCAATTATCTCCCCTTTAAAAAGGGTTGTGCCCTTTATTTTAATAATTTATAATCCCCTTTCCATAAGGATACTTTGTACTAAGTTTAGTAAAATTCGGCTCAGTGGTTTTAGAGAAGAAGTCGAAAATGTGAAAAGTTTACAGACAGACGGACAGACGATGGACAACGGGAGATCAGAAAAGCTCACTTGAACCTTCGGTTCAGGTGAGCTAAAAAAGCAACTGAAATTACATCACATGATGTTTTTGTACAAGTCCCAGATTTTAATTAATACACATGACAATTGAAATCTATTTGTTATGTGGAAATTTACTGTACCCTATGAATCATCATAAATCAAGATTGTTTTGTTGACCAATGTTTTGAAAAATGCCTAACTTTGACATGTTTTCAGAGTACGGTAACGACTACAATCTAGTTACACAAAAAACATGTCTTATTACCTTTTTTTAAAGTCAACATCAAATTAATTAGTCGAATTTAACCAGTTTCATAGAACAATAACTATGCAAAAGACTATGCAAAAACATAATGAAATCAGTTTTTTTAAATCATTACATGTGTATTTTTTGTGAAAACCAATTTTAACAGATTTGAAAAAATAAATTCATTTTATTGACTGGGAAAACGAAATTAACAACTTTTTCTTATCTTTCTCACTGTCTAATATGTGGCGTGTTGACGTTCGATTGACGAGGAAATTCATTTAAATCTCAAGTCGATTAAGCCATGAATTGTACACAGATACATAGTTAATTAATAACTCGTCGTTTAAAGGGAGAGAGCCACATCTTTAATCCAATTGTATATATATATATACTTTTTATTTCTGTAGCGGTAAATTTGATACTTCACGTATATAACCTGTAGATAAAATTCTAAGCAGATGCAACGCTTTCAATTGTCTTGAAGGTGACGAAGCTGAAGTCTTGTTTTTGTTCACATCAATGTAACGATGAAAAACAACAAAAAATACTCTTGACAAAAAATAAGAAACACAAAAAAAAAACAAAAATAAAACAAAAAAACAACAAAATAAAATGAAAAAAAAAAACAAACAAACCAAAACTAGATGCTGTCATTAGACAGTAATACCCGCACCAAGTGTTTGCCTCTAAATAACACTCTCTTGTACTAGTTTTAGTCAAAAAAAAGGTCACATGCAATATGTTACAATTAAATGATCTTTGTCTGAAGTTACGTACACAACACTGGTGTACAGGTTGCATCGGGTACTAGTTTTACCCAGCTCTTTGGTTAGATGGGTTTCATGTGGTGATCATGCATATGTTTTCTTGATATGCAGAATAGGATTAATTAACATGAATAAACGTTTCTTTTGTGGTGATCAGCTAAAGGAATTCGTATTGTGCTAATTGGATTATCATTATGATGTTGACCAATATAGGTAATTATTATGCCTCCTGTCAGTTTGTCGCTATATATTCAATACTCATCTATTTTCGCATAGTATACAAAGGGTTTATATAGCGTAAGCATACTATGCCGAAATAGAGCACGGCAATTGTTTTCAAAGAAAATTTCACAGGCGCCGACAGCGGCTTCCGAACTCTCGACCCTAAAATCATTACGTCTAAAAGCCCAACACGTTACCGGTACGCTACGTCAGCCGATGATATTTGCCGTGGGTTTTATATATATAAAACGTAGATACATACGATTGACATTCAAACAATTGAAATTATCAATCTTTCCAAAAACACCTCATTATTTACGGTAATTTTAAAGTTAAAGTTTCTGATAAACTTTTAACCAAATTGATTAAACAATTTTCAAAGAAATTTTACATGAGCATCATGAAAACGCTTTTTCACAGAACGCTTGATAAAGAATGTACAAGTAAAAAATTCAATGAGATTTCGTTTGCTAAACAACTCGAGTTTTCTCGGTAAAGTCAATCGTGTCTCATTTCTTGAAAAGAACATAGACGTTTGTTGATTTTTTTTATTGTACAGCAACTTGTTGATTAAATAATCAATCAAATCAATTGATTGATTTGAAAGAACAAACGCTTGCTTTTCTGGTGATTATTTTAGGGACTATAATAAACAACACTTAAACGTCACAGCTACTTATTAGCAAAGCACGTCTGTATATACAACAGTCGGCATAATAATAACAATAGTGTTGTGTTGTGCATGTACTATGCCTAAATAGTAGTCAGGGTTTGATACATAGTGCACTCGCCTCCGGCTCGTATAATACATGTAGAAGCGCAATATTATGAGACACCGGTATACAAAACTGTTAAGTTTTACTTTCACTTTCTAAAATATGATCTCCCTTTGCCAGCATACTGTATCATCATCTTTATTTAGATAAGCTTATCTACAGTTTCTCTCATTTAATTGCAGAAGTTTTTTATTTTTTCATTTGTCAGACTTACACTATTGAGTTGACTCCATATTGACCCTATTTTGTATTAAATTTGGATATTAGATATCATGTATATATTGGCCTGCAAGCGTTAAAAAGTTATTCATTCAGAGAAAAAATGGGGTTTTTGTACCCTTGTCCATAATAACTGAAGCATAATGTAAATAAGAGAGAATTGAGAATTTGATATAAATTTATAATGATCAGACTATTTAAAGACTTACATTAACCAAAAAATATATATATACATATATATATATATATATATATATATATATATATATATATATATATATATATATATATATATATATTCGTTTTTTATTAGTTAATTTAGCGCTTAAAAGACCAACATTTGAGGAATATCCACGTACCTCTTCCAAAGGTATAACAAGCAATTCTGTGGATGGGCTCAAGTCTAATCGAGACATCAATGGTGGACAATGCTCAACATCAAGGCAAAAACTAACCGCCACCTGGTGGGTGAATCTAACCAGTGTTTACAGCATCTATAATATCCGGGTATATTTCCGTAATGGTATGTTTATGTATATATTGTTGTAAAAACACTTTTTGAAACATTACTACCATGATACTAGTCTCTTTATTGTTGTTTAACGAGGGTCTAGATCTAATCTAATAATTTTAACTACTACACTAAAAAAGGATGCAATTCATGTGCGAGAAACGTTTCATGTACAAACTGTTCATGATCAACGTTTTGTGTGAACCGTTTAGTGTTCCTTCTAAACTATTCATGATCAGCGTTTGTGTGAACCGTGAAGAGTTTCGTGTAAACTGTTCATGGTCAGCGTTTTGTGTGAACCGTTTAGTATTTCGTCTAAACTGTTCATCATTAGCGTTTTGTGTGACCGTTTAGCGTTTCGTGTAAACTGTTCAGCGTTTCAGTCAAAGCATGCAGCGTTTTGTGCAAAGCGTGTAAGTACCGTGAAAAACGTTTCATCATATTTCCTTTAGAATGTTTTCCAATATGTAATTGTTGTTTCAATATGGGGCCCGAGTTTGACATTTCATCAAATCAATCGTCTTTGTCAAAACAGTTTCGTATATACATGCATTAAAATAAATCTAGAACACATTAAGCACATTATTAAAATAAAACTTGCAGAGAAAGTATTTAAGTAGGAGATTCAATTGATCCATACATCAAACTGTATTAGATATGTTTCATCAAGCATGCAGGGACGGTTGGTGTAGTAGTATGCTTCAGGGTCTGTATAAATGCTGATGACCCATTCACGGTACCTGCAATACAGTTCTTTTGCAAAATTAAAAACAAAAATTGGTGAAAATTGGCGTGACGTTATCTATTTTATGTACGTCATTCAACGAGACTGAGTCAAATTATTTCTATCCTAGATATTTCTTTTTATGAAATTTATTGCATGTAATTTTACATCTATATCAATTAATTTTATAACAAAAAAAATATCATTTACCAACCCGATTTCCTAGAGTGTCTGCTACAACACACTTTGAAAAATTACTAACTTTGAATATTTTTTTTTCAAAGTGCGTTAAATTTGGAACCAGTTCAACGCGCTTTGAAAAAAAAAACATTTTTCTATATTTTTCTTTTCTGGTTTTCGACTTGTGAAAAGTAAATTTGATTAATTGTTCATTTAATTAAGATGAAAGGAAATTAAAATATCAAATTTTTCTATTCTTTTATAATCATACAACTTGGCATTGAAATATTAATCAAAACTTAGAATCTAACAAGGACTATATTTTTGGTGGAACATTGGCGTAGGAAAATATTACATGTTTTTGCAATTCAGACTTCCTGTAGATTAATGAGTTTATTTAGCTTTTTCAAAACCGTAGAATTAATTATGGATATTTTTCAGCTAATTTAAACTTAAAACATGATCTGCCTATCAAATTACATTTTTATAAGCTTTTTCAAGCGCTCATACTATAAATAGATTCGTGTGAAAAAATCTCTAAAATCGGATTTTCTCTCTTATCAAATGGTCAATATATTAGCTTTCCTGTCAATTTATATCTTTATGTAAAGTCTTCAAAATATGTAAAAATCAGAAATATTTTGTCAATGGAAGCATAGAAAAATATTCAAAATAGCTTCAAAATTTAAGAAAATTAGAGGAAATGTGGCCTAATCATATCAATTGCAGTTTAAATATGATATATATCCAAAATCTAACGCACTTTGATTTTTTTTTAATGTGTAATTTTTTGCGTCAATAAATTCATGTATCAAAAATCCATCGCTGCCCCGTATACATGGGCGAATCATACTTTTTTCTTCGACTTTGCGCATAGTTTACTATACCGGTAAACGATGACACGTAAGCGCCATTAAAATCATCAAATCACAATTTATCAACCAATAAACGTTACATATGTCTACTTTCTATGAAAACACCATACAAAACGAAAGTTGTAACTTTGCACCTACGGCTGCATGAAAATATGAAGATGAGCAAATTTACGCACACTCGAACTGTTCTGGGCCTTGTTAATTATCAATTTGCCACAAACCAACATCTGACGTAGTTCACGCGTTATTATGCGGTATCACATCTTGTCCGTGCCCGATCTAATTGATGCATAAACGATGAATTTATTAACGAAACTGACATAAAAATGATTTTGAACAAAACAGTTATAAATACGGATTACTGACTTTGTAATTATATAACCTAACGGAATGAAGATATGACTGGGTTGTGTCGATTGCGTATTAAAAATATATTTAGCTTTTTTTTCTGTATAAGCATCATCATTGTTATTGCGCTGTGGAGATGAATCGAAACCTGAATGATTGTTAAGAAGATACTTTGAACATTACATGCAATCATACAAACTCTATAAACATATCCAACTCCTGGCTAAAATAGACTCAAGTGCAAAAATGGAAATTAATACACAAAGTGTGACGAACTTATTTAAGCTACAGGTGACACTCGATGGCTCGAACTTCGATCTCTCGAAGTTTTTGATCTCTCAAAGTGAAATCACGGTACCGATTTTTTTCTCTATATAACTAAGCAAATTTACTCTTGATCTCTTGAATTCCGATCTCTCGAAGTTCTTGATCTCTCGAAGTAAAACCTGGGCCCCGTTATACATATTTCATTGTTTTTCACTCTTGATAACTCGAAGTGATGGCTGTGTATACACGCGACCGATCAAGCGTATAATTAGCTCCGCGTGGACCTTACCTGGATGATCGAGGGAACACCTGTGGCTAGCTTGGTAGTGTTAATTGGTTGATTACGTAAGTGACACTACCCATTGCTTCCTTTAAAGGGTAGATATTTGATTTGTAACCGATCTATTAATTTCAACACTTGTGAAATTTACGGTAAATTAAACCTCTCTTTATTTAAAATATTCTGTGATTAAGAAACATAAAATACTTTAAAAAATTTAAAGTTAAAAAGAATAACATAATAAACACAAAACTAATTTCTGTATTCTTGAAATTGAAGTAAAGTAGCAGAAAATTACGAATGAAACCATGTTAAACTATCCTTCCATGTTATGAAAATAAACTTCCGGCTACTATAATTTTAGAACCAAAATGACCGGAACAAAATTTTCCGGATTTTTTTTAAACTTTCGATCTCTCGAACTCTTGATCTCTCGAAGTTTAATCATGGTCCCCTGAAGTTCGAGTTATCGAGATTCACATGTATATTGTGGATATAATCTTAAGTCGAATGTACGCTTAGCAACGACCATAGATATATTTTTCTTCCGTAGATATATTTTTCTTCCGTAAAGAATTTGTTTAGGATAAATCTATACGTCGAAGAAAAGTTATTTCATTATTTTAGAACAGTCTTTAAAACTTATAAAGAAAAGTTGAATAGAGGTTTACCTTAAAAGCATATCATGTAATTCATGTTAACCGCGGAATGTTCCTGCAATGTCTAAATACAGATCTCGAACCATTATATTTGGAATTGACTACCAAATATTTCCCCATTGAGCTCTCTCAATACTTCACTATGATAATATCAGCCAAATCTTTGGTATTATATGAAACTTCAATTTAAGCACTTACAGAAATTTAGTAAAATATGAGTCCTGTGGCGTTTATAGGTCAAGTTGCAATAGTTTACAACTTACAGCGATCCGCAGTAAATGGCACTCTGCATAAAAAGTTCACCTTACCCCTACATGTACAACCTTCTGCAATATTCCATCATCCCGCCATTTCTTTCAAACATCTATATTAGGGTTTCAAAAATAATTACATAACTGAATACAGCCAATCGCGTAACGCCTATACATTTGTTTCTTATTACCATGTTGATGAAATTGATAAAGTGCTTGAGGGTAAATAGTATCAATGTTTCAGAGAATCCTGAACAATTACAAAATAAAAAGAGATTTTATAATACTCTTTGAAAAATTGTTTCATTTTATTTCATCTGTAAGCAAGAATTGTCCATATTCTAATAAATAGGCGAGTGTAACATGTAATCATTTGTTTTAAAAAAAAAACTGAGTGTTAGTTTTACATAGGATATCAGTCACAAAAGGATTTCCTTAAAGTAAAATATTAGGCTTTTGCTGATAGTTTTAATGTATGATTAAACACTTGTTTTCCGCAATCTGTTAAATTTTTGCAACAATCTTAGTTTTTATAAACACAAAGGACATGTATATAACATATAATCAGATACATGTTTGCGAAATATGAAAGCACTATGTATATATTGATTTCTAAAGTGAAGTATGGTTCATTACTTTAATTATCTACAAACTTTTAAAAACTTCGACAAACAAAACGTTTGCTCTGCAAAAGGGCAGTCCCACAGTTACAATGAACGAGTTAATTATTCTTCTCAGATTTTGATGGTTGCTCTATCTCGTTAGTAGTGAGCATCTAAGTTTTATTAGACAATTAAGGTGGAATGGGACACCTGTCGATATTAATGTGGATAAAAGTACATAATAATCAAAATACTTTCACCGTTTTAATTTTTTTAAGTTTTACAATATTTGACCAAAATACATGTTTTAAAATTTTTTGGAAAGGTAAAAATTATATAAGCCTCAGCAGGATTCGAACTTATGACTTACAGATTCGTAGGTAACGCTCTAAGCCATTGCACTACGCCGTTTATCAAATTATATTTGATTTTATTGTTTATTTAGATCGGAAGTACGTCACAATACGGAAGTGTCCATAACACCTTAAGTTTTGAAATAGTTACATTGTAATGTTATTGATTTACTTGTCAATTATTTCAAGCTTGAAAAAACATCAAACATTGTATTCTATTTTTTAGTATGTACATGTTTGTGTATATTACGAAAATACCGAATTTCCAATGGTATTTACAATCACCCTTTCAAGTAAAGTGACCTATAGTTTTTTTTATAAATTCCTTCTTATACAAACCTATAAGTCATGACCGTTTTCTCGTTTATCAGTTTTCTTGTATATAATAGGGGCACCAGGAAATAGAGAGCTTTTAACTATTAATTTCATTAAACGTGTAGTTTGCTATAATTAGCTATCTGATATTGACCGTAACGTGAAAATGTACGTTTTATCGACTTTACTAGGTGCAAAGCATTGCTGTTGGAATTGGCAAAAAACACAACAAATGGTAAATAAAACGAAACAAAAAAGCAGGCAATTCATCAAGACTCCCTGGCTTTTATAAAATTGTTTTATAAAGTTTCAGTCAAGGTTTTTTTTTCCAATTTTGATATTTATTTCTTGTGAGATTTGGTGGAAGAATTTTTTGTTTGAGAGATCTTTACAGGTACTTGTAAGGAAAAGATATTGCATGAAATAAACATTTTTTGTTAAAAATGACGATTCACATTCTTATTTCTCAAAATTGCTGAGTAAAAAACAAAATCTATCAGTACTGCAATAGATAAGCCCTTTGTTTAATCTAATTCGTGTGCTGTGGAGTTTGTTTCAATATTTTGAGTGCAAGGTAAAACCCAGTAATATCCTTCAACCTTTAAAATGCTCATTTAGAAATGAATTAGAGTAACAATGAAATGAACAAACGAAGTTGTAATGAAGTATTATTTGTGTAGAAAACTAGAACTCGTGACTTATAATTTTTTACGCTTTCTTTGTATTCTCCTATGATACTGAACAATTTATTCAAAACAGTTACAGGAGTTTCTAATGAGATAAGAGGAACGTACTTGGGATTTTCTATATACGTCTCAAACACACCCAATAGATCAGATGGCATATTATGCTACAAGGACAACGACTTCACTGTGGACACCTTTCCAGAATTCCTTGATACCCCGTGCCATCAATATGGACAATACGTCATTTATTACAACGAGAGACTGCCCAACGTTACCTACCCTGATGACTATTATTTTATAGTATCCAACACACTTTGCGAAGTTGAGGTGTATGGTAAATATTTCATGTTTATAACAGTATACATGTAACAGATTGAATTACTGAATAGAAAAAAAGGTCATCCATTCCTTTCCTTTATCAAATTGTAATGTTTTACAAGATATCAATACATGTACTAGCAAAGCAAAACTATAAAGTGTTGTTTTATGAATCAGTAGAGACAATGGATAGGTGTCATTATGTACTTTTTAAACAGCAAACCTATTCAGCTTTTTCGATTTTTTATACGGTTCCTCTAGTTTGCTGAATTTATGCTTGGGAAAGATTGATGAGGGTGGGGACCTTTCTCCAGTAATGAATGTTCTGGTAATTAAACTGTATCTTTGGTTGTCACCCCCTGTTACTAAAAAGTTATTAAAAATTGAATCCCAGAGTTTGTGATTTATGCATACTTTGTTTTAAGTGTGATAAGTGTCTCGTTATTAAAAATGTTTATGACCCTTCATTACGCACTTTGAAAAAAACAATTAAACTGCATTAACTTGGTCCTAAATGTAAGGCACTTTGAAAAATTCTTTCAGTTAATTCTCTCAGTTCTTCACTTTTCACTTTTCACTTTGAAAAAATTGTTTCAGTTAATTTGATACGCGAGGGCATGCTCTTAGTATGAACAGTTTCTAAGGCGAGGCAAGCTACTGACAAACAAGTTGATAAAGCAGGACTATCAACAGGCTCGTTTGCATTTGCAGAAGTTCTATGGTCGATACAACGACCTTGTCAACAAATACAATCATCCACTTGGTCGCATGCTGACTGACATTTTTCATACTAATTGTTAGACCATAATTTATCACCTAATTGTCTACGGACTTTTCCGTTTTTTTCCCGATTACGACAAAGAGCACATGGCGGGTGTGACCTGTCAGCAGAGGATACTCACTCCTCCCTGGCACCTGATCCTACCTCTATCTTTTTGGAGGTCCGTGTTGCTCTGCTTTGAATTTGTATTTCGTTTCAAGGATTTTTGAGATGGTTGACGGTTTGTTATTGTCATTTTTTCATTCAAAGTGGGTTGATTTGGTTTCAATTTTAACACACTTTGAATAAAAAAAATAAGTATTTTTTTCAAAGTGCATTGCCACATCGGTGCATGTATTATTTTAATAATGTTTTACTTATCCTTGTAAAAAATTACCTGCATGTGAATTATTATTTGAATTTGTCCACACACAAAGTCTCTCGCCCTAATTAAATTTAACTTTATTAAATCGGTCTTCATGCTTATTTCAATTGGGCTGCCTTTTTTGTTTGTAAAAGTTAACCTGATCAACGATAAATGCCATAACTGCCCATGATCTTGATTAATATTTCTTAATACTCTCACTAAATTTATTTTCAACAAATATCATTGACTAATCTACAACGATTATTCAATCCGGATACATTAGTTTTTTTCGATTGATATTATACATGTATCATGTGACTGAATAAAATAAAAATAAAACAAATGATCAACCCATTAAGTACTTCGAAGGAAGAAAAACAATTCACAGAATAGTATTTGTTTTCTTTTTCTAGTCATCTGATGACTAAAACCAATTTCACGTGTAAGTGGAATATGCTTTCAGATTGCAGACTGATCTAGTGACCTTTGACCTGTTAGCGAAGTAACTGAATAGATGCAATGTCTGCTGTTCCAACTATGACATTTTAATTGATTACTTTTGCTTCATGTGTAAAAAAAAAAATGAAAAAGAAAAGCTAAGTAATAACTATTTTAATTTGATTCAGCATTTGGCAGGTTACACTGTTTACAAGTAACGAAGTTATAATTGTTCAATTTTGTTAAGAAATCATTAATACCATTCTATATTATCAGAAATTTATCAAAAATTATCAGAAATGTTAAATAAAGGTTAAAAGTGGTTATTGCATTCACATACTATAACAGACCGTGAATAACTAATCATTATTAATCGTCTGAAGTGTCGACAAGTGGTTTTTACTTATTTCGTCAATTTCGTCGTACAATCACATATATCCGAACCACCATATATAACCTTAACCAACATGCATATCAATGCTGTTTTAAAAATTATGTTTTACACTCTCCCCTTTTCAAAGATGCATTGATACATGTAGTGACTTGGTAGGTTATATATGTTTCATATAAAAAGATGACATCAGGGAAATTTTAACTAACAGATTAAACACAGATAACGAAAACGATAAGAAACTATTTTATGTACCACGGATTCTGAAACATCTGTTTCATATTTGGATATTTTACTAGAAAAAGACGTTAATGGTAACCTAACGACAAAACTATATGATAAATGGGATGATTTTAATTTTTCCATCATCAACTTCCCTTACTTATGTAGCAACATATCATCATCACCTGTTTATGGGGTTTATGTCTCTCAGCTTATTCGTTATGCAACAGCATGCACTACATACGAACAATGTATTAAACGAGGCAAACTACTAACAAACAAGTTATTGGAACAAGAATATCAAGGACTTCGATTAGAATCATCTATATATATTGTCGATACAATGATCTTGTCAGCAAGTACAATATTTCATTAAGACAAATGCTGACTGAAGTCTTTCAGACTTGTTAGACCATTATTTATACACCGGACTGACTACGGTTTTCCCCCGTTTTTATGATCTCGACTATGAGCACACAGCGGATGCGACCGGTCGGCAGGGGTTGCATACTTTTCCTAGGCACCTGATCCTGCCTCTATCTTTTTAGAGGTCCGTGTTGTTCTGCTTTGAATTTGTATTTCGTTGTACGGATTTTTGAGATGGTTGACAGTTTGTTATTGTAATTTTTCATTGAAACATATTTCTCTTCAATTATCTTTAGGTTTGTTAAAATTTGCTTATGTCAAAATTTTGAAAAAAAAGATCATTTTAACTTTCTTTCCTTTCTTTTTCTCATTTTCTTTTGAAAAAAAGTTAACAAATACATACCTAATTTGATTACAAAAAATGTTTATTTTCTTAGGGTGTCCTGTATCTGGTTACAACGGTGATGATTGCAACATTTCTTGTTATGACCCTGATTGTCGCAAAAGTCATGTCAACACAGGCACCTGTCAGGGATGTTTTGGTAGTTCTTTTTTATGAAATAAATAATTTTTTTAATGAAAAATTAATAGATATATTATTAGGGTTTAAAATTTTATTCTAGTGTTTTACAATAAATGTTGCTTCCGCATTTCGAGCATATAAAGCAATACATTTTTTCAAATACTTGTACATACTTCAACATCAGGTGTTCGTAGCATTAAAGGTACTTAAGCCTAAGACAATACTTAAATACAACTTCAGTACATTCTTAGACTTAAGTCTGTAACTAGATATGCTAAACGCTCTGCAAAAAAATGGCAATCTACACCTATGTACACATATGTGGAAATTCATACGCACTAGTGTGTTAATAGATTTATTCACTTGATAAATTTCTTTATATTACTTTTTTTTTTGATTGAGTCATGTGATTTGTAGGTTTTGAAGAAAAAACGAGCTGCAAATATGAAGAAATAGACGGAATGTATTGGAATACAACCATTGCTGGAAAAACTTTAGAAGAACAGTGTCCTGAAAATAAAAAAAGTAGGCAAACAAATCGAATACAGTTGTGATTATGTAATTTTCATGATAGTTCAGTTAATATTCTACTCACGTTAACTCTTTTGTTTATCGTTATACTACTTCTCTCTTTCTCTCCTTTTCTCTCTCTATTTATCTATCTAAGCATTACTACCACAACTAAAGCATTACTCTCTACTCTAATGCTAGCCATATCGCGATCAGTGTGAATAATAAATGAGTGATGTACTTACTAAAAAACTAATGTATGATCAATGAGGTCAATCATGAAGTCGAACTATATTTTGACTATTAAAGGTAAAACAACTAAAAGATGGGTTTAAGAAGTGGGCATATGTTAGGTTTTAGAAAATTCTCCTCCATATACAATGAAATGAACTTTGATTGTATAGATGCACAAAACTTATTTTCTTCATGCTATATGGATTAATTAATATGTGACGTGAACTTCATTTATCTTTATCTAATTCAACAATAAGTATAAGATTTGATCTTAAAGATGAACAAAATCGATAAACGTTTATAGCATGTCCGAAAAACAAAATAATTAAATTCGCACAGACGTCGTGTAACGTTAAATGGTTTGAGTCGTTTAAGGACAGACGGTACGGTGGACAGGCGGCACTGCATATCGATTATTTACGAAATCATTCTTTTCATGGTACGTTTAAACATAATATTTAATCAAAAGTGAGTTTAAATGCACAAATTTTATTCAATAAATAGTAATGACTGTATACAAATAGAAAATAATGATTTAAAACCTAGACAAGCTGCATTTAATGAAATATCTTAATGAACTAAAAAGTTATTGTCTTATTTCACCATGCAAGCTATAAAAATTATATGATTTCTTCAATTTTAACAATTTTAAACAAACGCGTATAGAAGTATAAAAACAAAAAATAATTATTTTTTTTATACATTTCGGTATGGTTTGTAAACGCCTTATTTGAAATATTCATTATCACGTGATGTCACAACCTTATCCTGTCAGCAAGCAAAGCGTTGACGCGAAAGCGCGGTCGGCATTCCGGTAGTGGATTAACATATTCAGAGACAAAAGAGAAATGAGTGCTCTGAAAGTATAAGAATAATTTTTATAAAACTCCTTTAAAATTAATATTGTAAACAAACTTGTTGTCATTCCGCTCTGTCATTACCATTGACTTTTCCTGAGCACATTCGCAAATCCCTACAAACGGTAATTGTATATGAATATGCATAAGATAATATATTTCTTCTTACAATAAATAACATTAGTACTTAAATCATACCCACAAACAAACAGTCACATTTGTCACAAGGTTTTCTTTTGTACAAATCATCATACTGACAAACTTTTGATCTGGTTTGCAACATTGAATTAAGGGAAAAACTAAGCGATGCTCGGACTGTTTTCTTAATGAACATCCTTGAGTCAATCCGCCTATTATTTTCTCATATAAATTTTGTCAGAATTTCGCGAGTGGCGTGAAAGTGACGCTGGCGTAGCGAGCTCCATAGACTACTATCGGAAGAAGTTCGAGTTGAAATCTGCACATTGTTTAAAGAAATTTTTATGAGGCCACGTGAAAAAGTTTTTAAAAAACACTATAATTGTGGTAATGCTCTCTTGCATGGCAAATTGATATACTTTGCCGAAGTTTTAGTAGGTAGATAATTAAATGACGTAATTGAAACAATTGACGTTACGTCATATTTCACCAACAATGTCATTTTGCCCTGCAAAAGAGGGGTACTGCAGTTACCGTGTAAGGGTCTATAGCAATATGGTGGAAAAGGAGGGGTTTCTAAGGAAATGTTCTACCTGTAAATCGTATACATTGATCTTGCTCATTTAATGATAACAATGGTTAAAACACAAATGTAAGCAACACATATGCTTACATAAAAAAACTGTGTCTATCTGAACTTTTGCTGACATATAACGTCTTATCCTCCTCCGAATTTATCCGACACACTTTTACTAGAACCACCAATGATTTAAGCAAAATAAAGTTAAGTATGACGTCACAGTAATCTTGTGCTATATTTACCGCGATAAATTTAGAGCTGGACCAAGCATCTTTTTTGTACTGCGTGTTACGTGTAAAAAATTTGTACTCGCTATTTCAGTGTTAACCGAGACTCTTTCGCTGATAGTTTTTGTTTTATATTTTTAGGCTTAGTTTAGGGGATAATATTTGGAAGTTGCATATTGTTAAACCTCTAAATGGAAACGGGATATCGCCAGATAAAAGGGAAGGGCGGGGGCACATGTCAACAACGCATATTTAGCGAAGAAAAATAAATAAATTAAAAAACAAAATTTATGTAACAACAGAGAAAAATAATTGAAACTGAGATACCATCAAAGAACAAAAATAGAAATAAGAAACAAACAATTTATTGTTTACTGATTTTATTGACCAAATCTTCTTCAAGCAGTATTGCCTTGTTAAAAAGTAAGGAATGATAATACATGTATTTGCATTAAAACCAAACGACAGTGTATTCATCAAAATATTTTCATCAGTCTTTTTTACATTTAATTAACACGAGTTGACTCAGTGGTAGTTGGTTTATGTATAATAGCCCAGGGCGGGACAATTTGAAATAAATGTTTTATAACTTCGGGTTCCTGGCGGGGGTAAAAGTATTTGAGAGATAGCTTTATGTTGGGGCAAGGCCATGGGATGTAGTTAACAATGATGAGAGATATGTGTACTTCCTTCTGCGCTCACCCCAACGGTCACACCGTAAAACAATTTATAATGCATAAAACTTAACCAAAGTGTAAAGCCAATGATTGGGATTGGAATTGTATTGCTTAAAAGTAACATTTGATCTTGCTTTTCGGTTTTTTAAGTATCTCTTGATAAAATAAAATCGAAAATATATTTTCGATCTCATATTAATGGTATATATGTTATTATTCATTCGAGAAAAAAATCTAATCTAGGGATGGCAACCAGATTTTGTGATGAACATGGAGAATGGGAACCTCCTAACTTTATCAACTGCACCAATGAAGCTCTGATGAATGCATCATTACTTGTATGTTTCCTTACACAATGCATAAACAATAATCAATTTAATCTTGAGTGCATGCCCATTATTGACTGTAGTAGAACAATCTTCTAATTTAAGTTTTCTTTCAAACTAGCTGGATGGTATCATCGCAAATGAAACACAGGATAAATTCAGAATCCAGGAGACGGTTAACAATACTCTTCAACTGATGAAGCACCTGACATCGTCGACCAATGGAATCGGTGCTGGCGATCTGAGTTTGTCTCTGGGCGTTTTGGAGAAGATTGTCACAATAACTAACGCTACGGGATTAGCTATCGAAAAAGAGGTAATTTATTGGAATCATCTGCATTATAACCACTCCTCCCCTTCATACATTTTTAATTTTTAATAAGTTTTGGACTGAAAAAATACATATGAAAAGCCAGTGAAAAGGATTTCCCCGTTATCAGCTATGTTTAAACCTGCAATTGTTCTTTGTTAAAAAGTTAATTATTGTAAAATGTACGTTTATCTGTTTTCTAAGCATATCGCAAACATTTTAGGACAGTAGAATAACATGTGTCACTCAGACTTGTACGTTCACAGTAAAATTCGTTTATGATCTAATTGTTTCGCACAAATGCATTAATTAGTAATTCGCATTGCATCGCCATTTTGCCATTATTATTCATTACTCTGAGCAATATTTGAATGATAAGAAAAAGGACTAGTAAGTTGCGATGAATTGTGTCCACTGATTTTGATTTCTTTAATAGAATATTTTCAAGACAATACGTGAATTAATGCATTAATAAACTGATTACATGTAACATGTTTTATGATCGGCGTTTGCTTGTAAGGTGTTTCACCAACTCTTGTTTTCTTTAAAGAGAAAATCATGACAATAATCGAAAACAATCCTGCACTGGTATTGACAAATATATGCATATGCCTCTCTCAATTCAGTACTACTATCATAACAGAAATTCTACAGAAATTGGTTAAAGTTTATACATTATACATATAGCTTAATGATATTGCACAGGCACAACAATTGAGTTGGAAAAGGTAATGCGTCTATATTAGGTGTCGCTAGGCATAGCTTACCTTGTGCACATACGATATTTATGTGTTTAATTTCAGGTCTTTTACACTGTTATTGATAATATTTTGTCATCCAAGAACTTAAACTCTTGGACAACTGTAAGCGAAAAGGTAAGATTTAATTAATTTAAATTATGAAAACAATAGAATAAAAAATATTTTCTTTATAAAATTTCCATTGAAGTTTATGAATTTAGTTTCTAATTTAAATACAGCTTAATCAAATTTTTATCAATTACACTGGCATACATGTATGTAGGGTTGTCCAAAAACTTCGTGGACAATCGCGTTTTTGTCATTTTAAATGGGTTTATAGATATATATTGTATATCAAAATCTTTGTCATTAAATTTCAAAGAAAACTAAAGTGGTTTTGAATGTTTACCATAAAAATAAACTAAAATTTTAATGTATCAAAATTCTGCGGAAAGTACGCATGACCCAGCGTAAAAATTTTCAAAACTTTGTAATTGAGTTTTTAGTTATGAACATTTGCAGTTTTTATAAAACATTTCAAAACTTCATAATCTTCTATTATGATGTAGTCTGTATGGTGTGCGTCATTTTCATACATCGTATGAAGCTATTTTCAAACTAGCAGAGGACTTTTCACAGGATGAATCTCTGCCATTCAGTCAACTGAATGTTAACTGAATGGTCTGGAAAGGTGACTTAATGGCATAGCTATGCCATTCAGCCACCTTTTAGTTACCTTTCAGTCACATTTCAATTAACTGAATGGCAGAGATTCATCCTGTGTTTAAAAGATATTACGGCAAGAACCTGTCTTTAAAAACGCCTAACAAAAGTGACGTCATCTGACCGCACGGAACAGCGCGCCAACATTAAATTATGTCGACTGAGGTAAAACACCGATAGAAACAAAACAAACGATGGAGGAAACAGGAAGAACATCGAAATAGTTCTAGTTTACAAGTGGTACAGGCGATATTTTGATGGAGTGTGAGTGTGATTGTACCCTCTGACCAAACGGTGAATGCAGCATATTACTCTCAGGTAAACCAAGGACTACGACGTTATAGAAACGTCGTTATAATTCAACGTCGGACTGGGCCGTGCTGCCTGTATAGACAATGTATATATAATGATAACTCCAATGCAAAAATGTACATTGCTCTGATTTTCATGCATACAGTCCGTTCAAGCATATCTTTTACAACATACACCATAGCATAGCATAGCATAGCATTGAAATCTTATAGCATAGCATTGGAATCTCATACCATAGCATTGGAATCTCATACCATAGCATACAATCTTATAGAATCTCATTCATCATAGCATACCATAGCATAGCATACAACATGATTTTAACTCTGTTTTAAATGTTTTTATTTGAAAAAATAAATGTTCACATTGCAGATTAGTAGTAAACTTTGGCTTCTTATCATTTTACTTCAAAATATGTGGAACTCTTCTGTGTATGGAGGCGTTTTTGTTCAAATCTCATAGCATACCATAGAATAGCATAGCATACCATTAGGCCCTTCATTTCAATTTCTCATAGCATAGCATACAAATCTCATAGCATATCATTAAAATCGCATACCATAGATTAGCATGAAATTGTAAAAGATATGCATGAAATGACTGTATACCTTAATATACTCTTTATTAAAAGGTTATAATACTTTCGTGATAATGGCGCCGTTATTTTGAATAAAATTACATGTGTCCACGAACTTTTTGGACAACCCTCGTATATGTACCTGGAAAACAATTAACCATAATAATCTGTCCCTGCTATCAAAACACTGAAATTAGCTCAAATACGCATGCTCAAACCACGTTCTAAGTCACTATTTTATACTTACTTATTTTTAGAGTGAGTTATTTTATATAATAGTAATACATTGCCACTAATAAGAGTTCACAACTTAACCTCTATCCCATCTTGTATTCAGCGACCTATATCGTTCATTCTATATTCATAATTCTATCTATTATATTCTATTCATCCTATCTAATCCATCTTTTCAAATCAAATTTAGGACTGACATTTAAAAGAAACCAAAAAGTGTTGCAAAATCTATGTATACCTCAGTAGAACGAATTTTTGAGCAGAATAATTTATTTCAGCCTTGTTTTGGAACATATATTTGCAAAAGTGTGTGATAGAATTTTTATTGACATTTTAAAACATGTTTATCATTAAAATCTTGTTCGTAAATAAAGAATTCTAGAACATTTATCAAAATCGTGCTGGATTTTGATTGGTTGCAAGATATGAAGGATAGGATATATAGAGCTTAATTATGATAATTTTGTATCTGTTTCTTATATAGTAGATCCTGAATCCATCACCATATCTTACTTAATCAGGTGTATTCGCTTGAACGCGCTTTCTTTTAATCGAACAAAAACACTATATTTTATATATTACATGACTAGATCTTGGCACTGTTCGTTTGTTACATAGTCAATAAATCTCAATTTCTAATCAATTTTTCAGTAGAACAATATCAATTTTAAATGAACAACCTTTTTAAAAAGGTATACTATAGTCTGTCCCAAGATATTCATGCAGCACATTTGGCCGATTTTGAATAAATATACACATACCTGTGAAAAAAGTGCTATTGAAATCGATGAAAGGGAAAATTTTCAAGACATCTTCATTAACACATCATCATTCTTTACTCATAAAAGTACACAGGAACGAAAACAGATTTCTTACGGAGATTTATAATGGGGAATGTTTACATCTTTTCTCCATTTGGAAGTCACTCGGAATACCTCGCGCAATTTTTCAACGTTATCATCCGGGTCTGCTTCAATACAAAATCCCCGTGGACATCACATTTTTTAGCCATGTATTGAAACATGACCAGCTAGAGGGGGCGATTCAACGGAGATATCTTGGAAATTTTTCATACTTTTGAATAAACATAGTTTGCACCATGAGGTATTTATAGATATCGAATAATTAAGCAAAATGTGAATCCAGGATATCTTGGGACAGAGTATAGTACACATTTTAAAAAGAATACATGGAAATTCTATTTTCAAGTGAACATATCAAAAGAGCAAGAAGTAATTGTTTTCCTTTTTGCAGATTTAAAACTAAGCTATTACATAATTCAGTTTAAAAAAAAGGTAACGGGTGTTCAATTTGTCCAAACCATTGTGATTGAACAAAATGTGTAGTAAACGCTTTATGAATCATTTTTTGTAACGGTTTGAGGTTTTAAGTAACCAGGGTTGAAAAACATCTGGTCTGACCACTGCATGCATCTAAAGAAAAGGTATAATGTTGCCGTACTAGTGTCCATGAAAATTTACAAATTGCGTTTATAATATTTTAGACAGAAAAAGACCCCAGCTTTCTTTTAAAGAATATGGACCGTTTCAGCAAGATTACACTCCAAAAGGACAACATAACAACAACTGAATTTATCGGATCCAATTTTGGTAAACAAGAATATCCTTATCATTTAAAATTGCCGAGATTTGTTTAAAGTATTCTATAAACATTTGATGGGTTTTTTGAAGAGCTGGTTATTAACCAAACAAAAATCGACGAAACGGGAATACGTTTTCCGGACGAACAATTAAACAACGTTTCTCAAAACTCAGAAGACATTTCTACTTTTCTAGAATTACCAAAACAAGCCTCCAATGCTACCAAAGGTATTCACTATATTACTGTTAGCTGTAGTTTTTGTAAATGATAAATGAAACACAAACATGATTCAATCTTAAAGCAAACAACGACTATTGATAATAAAAAGAAGTGTACAAAGCTATCTGATTGTCTTTCATTTGTTTAATGATTTTTTGCTACAAGCGACCAACTATGTTGCTGTTCTATATAAAACAATGTCAGGCATTCTGGGATCTCTTCCTAACAGGTAAACTGTTAATTACAAGTTTTCAGTTTTCGTTTAAATCTTTATTTATGCCTACCTTAGATTTTTTTACACACACGTTTAAAATTTGACAAATACTCAAACATCTGATTTGATATTATACATGATTATTATTCTATATTCGTTTTGATACCAAACTCAATATATCTTATTCATATCTTTGTTGGGAAAAAACCAATCAGGAAAGAGTTAAAAGGGAAACATGTGGATAAATCTAAGCGAAGATCCTTTGTTAATTCCCAAATATTGTCCCTCACGACACAGACAGATCTAGGAGTGTTGGATCCACCTCTGAATCTTATGTTTGGACACACTGTAAAAGTAAGATATCAGAAATGTATGTGTTTGGTTTACAATTGATATAAATTGATATAATGTTATTATGTTCAATTAAGTTTGCAATGATTCCTGACGTGTGTAAAAATTGCAATTTAACTGATTTAATCCCTTTGCTGTTTGAGCTGGGGTTTTTTTTATTTGTATCTGTTTATGTTAGAATGAGTCTTCAGAAATACATGCTGTATGTGTCTCCTGGGATTTCAATCTAAAGTAAGTCATTTTATACAAGTTTTTTTGCTGGGATTTCAATCTAAAGTAAGTCATTTTATACAAGTTTTTTCTATAATCTTAAAATGAAAACTTTACTGTAAAACGTCACAGCGATAGGATGGTTTATTTTTAATTCATTGTTTTTAACTACATATAGTAAATGGTCAGAGGACAGATGCACTTTGAACCGAACAAATCGTCAAAGAACAGTTTGCCACTGCAACCATCTTACAAACTTTGCTATTTTAATGAGACCATACACTTCGGTAAACATCCTTTTTATACAAAAACAGGTTAAAGAAATCAAAATGGAAATCTGCTGTTGATACTTTTAAACACTTTTGACTACATTTTAGGTAACAGAAGATAGCCCATTCTTAAAAATGATGTCTCTTGTTGGAGTAGTTCTCTCCATAGTTTTTACGTTTCTTACTTCTTTAATTTACATCCTGACATGGAGGTATGTATCATATATGTACAAGTACAATTCCAGCTAGTATATTATGGAAATTCAAAATCATTTCATTGTATGTTAATTTCAGATTTATCAAAAGTGACAAAAACTTCATGATGTTGAATATCTGTGGATCGTTAATATTGTCATATGTAATGTTTATATCATCGGTGGAACAGACAGCGAATGAGGTTTCTTTTCTGATAACCAATAGACCAATCAACACTTAACAAACATTATTTCCATTATCTGCAATCTTTGGGGAAAACCCCATAGATTTTTCACAGAAATCTTGGTTGTTTAAAGATTTGTAACTAAAAATCCCTTTCCGTTGTGTATGATGATTGGCCATGGACAGGGCAACCCACATATTGAAGAAATTAATTAAATTCAAAGAGATTTCATCATAGGATGCCCAAATATTTGGTTGCATAAGGAAAGGAAAAGTTGGGTTTTTCCTTTTTGACCTTTTGGGTTGACCTCGCAAAGGAAAACAACTTTGGCAAAGTGTTGATTGGACAATAGGTTTTATAGAGTCAAAATATAAATTTAATATCAAAAATCTGTATTAACACCTTATAAAGAAAAAATCAAAAAGAAAATCATAAACTGCAAAGCATAAAAACAATCATTTATCATTTTCACTAAAAATTGCCCAAAATCCCTGGTTTCATATGTGATCAATCAACTGCATACTGCCATCGAGTATTAACATAATTACTTATTAATTATTTTATATTTCAGGATGCTTGCATCGCGATAACGGCCATTATCCATTACCTTTTCTTAGTGACCTTCTTCAGTATGCTCGGGTTAGGTATCTACTACTTCATGAGTATTACAGTGACGTACTATGCCCTGCATGTTGCAAACAACTTCAAGTCTAAATCAAGGGTTCATTGGTTTCTGGGTGGAATCTGGGGTAAGTATTTGAATGTGCTTTTCACGAGTTGACCTTAACTTTTTATATACATTTTCGTCGTTAGATATTTGCTTTTGTTTTATTCAATTAATCTAGAATAGAAAAAAAATCATATAAACTCTATAAGCATTTGTTTAAGTGACATATCTTCCATCATAATAATGTATTGTAATGCGTTGGTATTTCATTATTTTTCAGAGGGTGGGTGGGTTAAATAATCACCATAAAACAAACCTGTACTTGAATTATATCTTTCAGGCTACAAAGAGTCCATTTTTTTTCTGTACGCTAATATCTGTTAATCTCGTTATTGGATTTAGTCATCGTATTCATTAGATCTTAATCTCAAAACAAAATCGTATAAACAGTTTCATGATTATAACCCAAAATCTATGGAACCATTATACATTTATTTATCCATATACTGGATATCTGTTTACGTATTTTTAAAGCACTTAGAGAATTTATTTTCTTCTACCTTATAGATAAAATCGTTGTGATTATTTATAGTACATTTGACGGTCTCTCTGTAATTTTAAGGAGTTTTGGGGTATAAATGATTGGACACTATAAGCATTGGCTCAAAATGTGTCGTGCAGTTGCGTAAAATACAAATATGGAAATATATCTATGTATGAAAATTAAGGGTGATTTTTTTATCCTAATTGCGGATATTTTGCAGGTATACCGGTCATTATTACTGTAACAAATCTTGGAGCGTTTTGGAAAAAGGGCTACCATCTGAAGTCATAGTATGCGTATTTTACATAGCATTGCTTTTGAAAGATCTCAAGACTGTATCTGCTCTTACATATATACTTGAATAACGTATCTATTGTTTATCACTGACCTCCGTAGTTGAAGATATAATTTTATTTAACTTTTTAGCTGCTGGCTGTCCATCGAAAGTGGCTCTCTTTATTTATTTATCATCCCAGTCTGTCTAATTAGTTTGGTAAGTTTTTGTGCAAAAAGCTCAACTATTCATGAATATATATATTTTTTCCTTGCACATCAAAGTCTTCAAAAGTGTAAAGAAAATTGGTGACGATTCGTGGCCACCGATATTTAAATGTTTGTCATAGAATTGAAATGAATATTTTCTCTCCAAAGAAATAATTTTGTTTCTTTCAGATCAACATTCTTATAATTGTTTCACTTTTGAGGGTGTTGTTTGCCTCAAGCATAGTGGCAAGATCTTCACTACAGAAGAAAGCTTTGTGAGTCAAACCAAGAAGAACCTTCATATACATATTCATTGGGTTTATTAGCATTGTTAAAAAACAAAAACAAAAGTGTTTCTATTAGTATGGTAAAGTGCCAAAAAATCTGGATTTTTCTTTTTATACCGTATGCATGCATATTTTTTAAAGTAAATAGTTTCTTTAAAAATAATTTGACATCGACAAATGAATGGGATGATTTTAGAGTTATTCCCCTTGTATTTATGTGATGTCACGTGATGACGATTTCAGCAGACGACAAGTTTCCGGGCTTCAGCGATGTCAGAAATTGAGAACAGAAAACGTCTTCTTAATCTTTATGAAAGCGGAATAAGCACAAAAACTATGTGAAATAACAAACATACCTAGGACTACAGTGTATGACAATTTGAAAAGATTTCGTGAAGGGAAGTCCAAGATACGGTGTCCGGGATCTGGTAGGAAGAAAAGTTTTGACGTGAATGACAACAGACAGGCTGCACAACTTGCTGCTTCTCATCCGCAATGGTCAGCACAGCAAATTGCCAATGAATGTGCAAGAAGAGGATTAGCGTTAGTGTCAAAATGGACTATGAGTCGGACTCTGGCTCGCAGTAATCATTTTAAATCTGTACCGCAAAAGGTGCCACTAATGACTGCAGAGCACAAGCGTAAAAGAGAGGCATGGTGTATCGTTCATCAGAATTACAATTTTGATAATGTGATTTTTACGGACGAAAGTCGTTTTTAGTTCTACAGATATACTTGGAAAAGGTGGGCAAAATTTGGACATTTATTGTCGAAAAATGGTGCCGAAGTTCTCACCAGCTGTTACGGTGTGGGGTGGAATAAGCAAGTTCGGTTTTAACTCCACTTGTGTCTGTGAATGGAAATATATCCGCAATCAAGTACTGTGAAATATTTGGGGAGGGATTGTTGTTGTCTAATATTGTGACAAACGATCTACCATATGTTTTACAACAGGACAACGCTAGACCGCACACTGCAATCTATACTCGTATCTAGTTCACACAGAATCACATGGCCGTAATAGAATGGCCGGCCGCTTCCCCGGATTTAAATCCGATTGAAAATGTTTGGCATACCATGAAAGATCGTGTGGAAAAATGTCTCAGCCTAAACATAATCCGATCATCGAAAATCAAGCATAAAGTTTAAATTAAAAAATAATATCAGTATTCACAAACATGTCACATGTATCAACAAAACATACAGAAAACTTTTGCAATGCATACTGTTTTCTTAGCTATCTATCATAAATATATCTTTATACATTGAATCGAACTTATAGTTAAAATATATGTAAAACGCTTTGGTGAAAAAGGTATTTTTTTTTTTATTCTACCAGATCCGGTCTGCGGTCACTCGGAACACTTTTACCAGTACTAGGGGTGACTTGGCTGTTCGGAATCCTGGCAGTTAACGAAAATGCAGTTGTGTTTCAGTATTTGTTTGTCATTGTGAATTCACTCCAGGTTAGATACGCTTAACATATGTTTGTTTGGTGTTTGAGGTTTTTTCCTGGAATTTTTGTTTAATTTACAAAAGTGTTTTGGGTATTTTTTTTTTAAAGAAGTTTTATTTTTTTTTTTATTTTATTAAAATTTCATTTGAATTGTTGTTTTAAAAATCAGATTCATGTTGTTTTACTTTCATATTGCCATTTTTATAATTAATATTTTTCAGGGGGTTTTCATTTTCGTTTCACACGTTCTGTTGGACAAAAAGGTCAGCTTGATATATATGTAATAAAATTATATGATCCACCTATACAAATATAAAAATGATTATAATTATTCGAAAAAATACTAATTTTGATTTAAATATAACCCTATTTAAGTTACTTCTAAAGGAAACGCTTATAGAGATTTCATTTAAATCTCCTTTAGTAAACAAATATCGATATTATAATTGTAATTTTTTGTCAGGTGAAGCAGGGCATAGGGAATAAATACCCGAGTTTAAGTACAATTTTCAGTTTCACTGTGCGAGGGACGAAGGAAACTACTCTAAGTTCACAAAGTCCGTCGACATCTAAATCAAATGCCCCATTGATGAAACCCAAGGTGAGGGAAGACTGTTTTTTATTAAACCTTTTATGAAATATTGATAGTCTTTTGCTATTTCCTTTTTTTAATTAGATTAAAAATGAAACATTTTAAAGAATTTCTACTATATTTGTTTTTAAATTTAAAATCAATGGTACATGTAACATGCTAAGATAAAGTTAAAAGCTAGCTTTGCAAATCTAAAACCGACGATCTATTTTCAATCTTTGAACATTTCGAAGACTACTTCTACTGTAATTACTAGATTAACAAATTTGTTTTTATTTTCTTTTTTGTTTAAGAAAAAGAGTTTGATTAAAAGATTTTGGCATGCCAAAGTGAAGGAATCTGAATTATTAATGTTAGAAAAAACAATGTCTACAGATTGTCCACCAAGTGTATCATGTGAAAAAGTAAGCCTTTAACGTCAACATTTCAGTTCAGGTTCTTGCAAAAATATTTTTATATATATGATACATTGATAATATGGCGATACTCAAAACGTTAAGATTTATTTTTTCATTGAACGAAATTCGCGATATTTTGTTTCTTATTTTTTTATTAACAGACAAACGAAACGAATTCTGATTAAAGTTCAGCTTTTTGGAAGAAGAGAACTGTCGCAGACCTCTGGGAACAAACTGCTTTAACATTGAGTTGCATGTAACTGTAAATGTTAAATCAAAATAATTGTACAAATTTTACTTTTACCTTTTACTCCGATGTTTAATATTGATTTATGTAGTATCTAATATGGATGATTTAAATGTATTTTTACGATCAATTATCAAAGTTTATCACTTATCTTATTTTTTAGTTCACCTGAGCTAAAAGCTCAAATTCTTTTCTGATCACTTTTAGTCAGACATCAGTTTGTCCGTCTGTCTGTCTGTCTGTCTGTCTGTCTAGCTGTCTGTCCGTCCGTCCGGAAACATTTTACGTTTTCGATCTCTTTCCTAAAACAACTCGACAAATTTTAACCAAATTAGGCTCAAAGTATTATTAGATAAAGGGAATTCAAGTTTGTTGAAATAAAGAGCGATGCTCTGTGTCAAGAGGAGATGATAAAGAATTATTGAAATTTGCTGATATTTTTTCAAAAATCTATTTTTCAAAAATTCTTTGGCCAGAAAAGATGAAACTCGTGTTGAAGCATCCTTAGCGGCTGTAGATTCAAGTTGTTCAAATCATGATCCCAGGGTAAGGTGGGGCCACAAATGGGAGGTTGAGTTTTTTCAAAGGAATGTTTAGAGAAAAATCTTCTTAAAACTTCCTCTGTTCAAAAACTGTGTGGCAAGAAAAGCTAAAACTTGTGCAATAGCATTCTCGGGTAGAGAAGATTCAAATTTGTTCAAATAATAATCCCCGGTGGTTGGGTGGAACCGCAATAGAGGGTTGAATTTTTAAAAAGGAAATAAATAAAAAAAATCTTCTTATCAAAAACCTGAAAAGCAATAATTTTTGTGAAAGCTTCCTCAGGTAGTGTAGATTCAAGTTTGTTCAATAATGATCATTTGACAATAATGGGGCCATTTGAGGGTAGAATTTTTACATAGGAATATATAGAAAAAACAATTGATCAAAAATCTGTCATTTGTCTGGAAGCACCCTCAGGTAGGGTTATGTCAAGTTTGTTCAAATGATGACTCGAAGGGTTAGAGTTGGGTCACAATGTGTGGGGAGGGTCGCGTCGAAATATTTAGAAAGGTATAGATAGAGGATAATCTTTAAACATCTTTCCAAAAAACCAATCGCCTAGAAAAGCTGTAATTCTAGTGAAAGTATCCAAAGATTATGTAGATTTAAGTTTATCAAAATCGTAATATTCGTGAGTAGGGTGGGACCACGTTAGGGGGGTCAATGTTTTACATGCTCACTCCTCCTTTGCACCTGATCCTACCTTTATCTTGTTGGAGGTTCGTGTTGCTCTGCTTTGAATTTGTATTTCGTTTTATGGATTTTTGAGATGTTTGACGGTTTGTTATTGTCATTTTTTCATTTCATACTAGGAAATAAATTTAAAATATTCTCAAAAATTCAAATGTTATTACTTACATGGTGTTACTTACATATTACATACACATTCAAGCATCTTGTAATATTGTTGATTCTCGATTGCTTAGACTGTGACCATTGAACAATGTTCAAGGACTCAAAGTTTTATGTAGGTTTATAGATTTGAGAACAATTCTTCAAGTTCTTTTTTGAAAACTGCAATACTCAATATGTGATATGACTATGGAATCCTCTGTTATAAAAGGGGCTCAATGTTCAACATAAGAATATATGGAGAACAAATTGAAAATCTATTTAACCATGATCTTATCAACTTCATTGTTCAGATATTTAGTATATGACTCCATAAATCTGGTTTCATTGTGGCTATTATTGCTCAGGTGAGTGATGTGGTCAATGGGCCTCTTGGTATGGTCTAGTATGAAATGTGTTTTATAGTCATATAGTAAACATATTATTTGGTATGTCAATATAATATTGATTTGAGTTCATGTATGCAGATCAAGTGTCTTTAAATTAAGAATGGTACTGTACATAAAAAATGTTAGATTTGCATTTTAAGAAATATATATTCATGTATACCATGTATTTCTGGACTGTAAACGCTATCTTTATTTGATTGTTTGTAAAACATAATTATTTCTTTTCTTTTACGCATTCCTTTTATTTATTTTTTAGTATATATCAATGTGTATTTTTTTTTATTATATGTATAATATTTTCTATATTTTGCTGTTTTTCTTTTAAACTCATCCACGCTAAAGATTGAAATTAGCTTTTTAATGAAAACCTGTGTGACAGTTATAATTGATGTTGTCTTTGTTAGCCGTTTCATGAAAGTAGACAAACAATAAAACAGGGAGGTCATGTAAAACAAATTTGTTCTATTTAGAATCATATTCAATAAAAATGCAAACTCGTTACGTAAGCCTACCTATTTGAGCAATTTCAAGTTGCTGTTAAATAATAACCCTTTGGCATAAAGGGGCATCCATCAGGGTTCAAAGTTAAAACATGCTTATGATAAACAAAGAGGCCGGAACATATATTTTTAGAAATTATCAGCTACATCATTAGGTTTGAAATTTGTTTGAATATTCCATGCAGTACAGCTAAGTATTTTGTACTCAATTTTATAAGATTATCGATTGAAATTCATTAAGAAAGAAAGCAAAACTAATTTTAACTAGACTCTTGTTGCTATAGCAACAAAAAGGTCTTCCGTTCCACATGTATTAATCTGTAAAAAAAATGCATTTCTCTTGTAAAAAGAAAACGGATATATTATATACTGTAAATGAATTTCTCAGTAATTAAATCTATGTAAAACAAAAGAAAATGACAAACAGTCAATTTTTGAGTACTTTCTGTGACGACGAATCAGACAGAACATAGTAAACATATCTGTATATATTGTTCTGTCTTTCCTCAAAGTTTGGATGTTCAGGGTATTGTTAGTTATGAGATCACGTTGAGAAAATTTTTTTTCTCAGGACTGGAAACGGACAAACGGAAGTGATTAAAGAAATTAAAAGTAGATAGTTTTAGTATATTTACCTAACGGTACGCTACTGTTCATCACACTGAGTTTGTTTTAAAAATCCAAGCTTTTAAAAAGCTTCTTTTGCTTGAACGTTTCAAATGAGAACCGGAAGTGACGGACGACCATCTGAAACCAGTTATACACATGTTCAATCAAATGTATATCATCCATATAAGTTTTGTATCATAATCTCATGCAGTTTCTGAGATCTTTAGGGTACAACATTTTAAAAAAAGAAAGTTACCTGAGATATTTGAGATGTCTCACCGGAAGTAGAATTTTTTCGTTTATTTTACTATGTGTAGATGCCCTTTTGTATTTCTATTGCTAAAATGTTACTTCCATGCTAAATAACCGAAATATTTTTAAAAAATCAAATGTTTATGTACTTCCTGTGACGACCAGAAGTTACGCTGGATAAAAAAAAAAATAGTGTAAACAAATGTACATACATAGGTATATCATCCCACAAAGTTTTGTTGTTACCGTTTTTTAGATCTTGTCCAAATAAACTTTTATGTTTCGGGTCAGGAAACGGACAAACAGAAGTGCTCAATGAAAATAAATTTAATATTTCTTGTATACTTGCTTATCGTAATTTATTGTTTATCGATCTAACTAAAACTATCAAAGGAAAATAGTTAAACTGATAAACCACTTGATTTGTTTGAACTCTTCCATTGTAGACCGGAAGTTACGGTCGACAAAATGAAACCATTTAAACACATCTTCAGTCAAATGTCTATCATCTGTGAAAGTTTCGTGTCTTGATCACTTACAGTTTTTGAGATCTCGCGGGTACAAAATGTGTTTTAAACAAGCAACTTGAGATAATTGAGATATCTCACCGGAAGTAGAATTTTGTTGTTTATTTAACAACGCATGGTCGGCTGATGTAAGGATTTATACTAATATATTTATTCTCTGTAAAATAAATTAAATAAGTAAAACAAATCATTTTTGAAGAGCTTCCGGTGACGACCGGAAGTGACGACGAACAAAACAAAATAGTTTAAACACATGAACAACTATAGGTCTATCATCCCACAAAGTTTAGATGATCGAGTCTTTATTGTTGCTGAGATCTCGAGGTGATAAGCTTTTCGTTTCGGGACAGGAAACGGACGACAGGAAACGATTTTTGAAAAAAAATTAAAAAAAAAAAAAGACTCGAGATATGATCATCTCTGAAAATTTCATGAAAATCTATCAAGCCGTCACTGAGAAATCTTGTGGACAAAAAAGGGGGGACAAAAATAAGAAGAAACATTACAATCACTATTAGGTCTTCCGTTGGAAACGGAAGACCTTAAAAATCTACATGGTCCAGTCTATACTGGATCAAAAACAACCAGTGTTCGTTTGAAAATACGTATTCCTTAACCTCTAAATACTGATTTCAAAAGCATTGACTTGATTATGAAAATATGAACTTTAATTCAAATAGCTATAATAAAAAAGAATGTTAAATGTAGTTAAAATAAAAGTAAAACATTTTTTTACAGGATTAGGTGAGGAACGGGCGTGCCTAAAAGGATCTGTGATGTAAAGTAAAGCTGTTTTGTTTGTGGGGGGGGGGGTGTAGGGTGCAGGTAAGCAACTGCAATCAGTTAGACTCAGATTATGCAATTAATGTTTTATTATTGATTATGAGATGTTTATACAAATATTTTCAGATAAACAATAATAGTTATACTTAAAAATATTCAGATTTGACTTTTGAAAAATTAAAACGTATTATTTATATCATGTGTATTAAATGAATATGCAGCTTTGAATATAAAATACGATTCTGTAAATACTTTTGAAAAATATAAAATTTACTAATCTAATTTTAGTCTCATTAGATGGATATAAGAGTTAATGTTTATAATTCAATTAATTTAACATACAAATAATACCTTTCATTACTTATAAATTGATTGCATTATCTTTTCTTTAACATCCATGCAAATAAAATGATGCATTGTAAGATCATATGATAGCCTGACATTGTAAAAAAAGATGATTATAGAGAGTAAAATATCGCTTGATTGTCAGTCTATAGAACAACGACACTGGCTTATTATGATTTGAATTTTTTTCTGCATTCAAAATGATTTGGAATGTAAAAAAAATAACTTCCACATTTAGCAAATATGGTAATCTAAATCAGTACACTGGGTATTTGATTGATTAAGTTTAACAAAATGATACTTTGAGACCTTCCTTGTTGAACTATTTTGTAATCACTTAGATGATTATATGCAATTTTCTAGTGATCTGTTTAAAATGGCTGTGATTTCGTTCTTTTCACATTTTCATATTGTTATATAAAAACCACTGGATTACCAAAAAATGTGCATGGTGAATAAATGACTTTTGAATTAGATTTTGAAAGACGCTAAAATGAAGAATTCTCTTTTTGAACCACGACTCACATGGGTCATAACTTACGTTTAACATTAAAGAGATGTCAATATAAATAAGAGACAGAAAACAGCTTATTCTAAAGGGCATTAATGAGAATGTAAATTGCCTAGAAATACACAAGTAATGAATTCGCAGGTAAAGATGCAAAGGTGTATTTGAATATTGACTGCATTCAATCACAAATATTTCTGTAATTTAAACATCATTTAAAGGCAAAATTTAAGTTTGAATATTAGTCTTGGTTATTAAAAGTCAAAGGTGGACGTCTTAAGAATAGATATCAAAGATAGCATTACATATTTGTTCAAATCGGAGAGTCACCTGCTGCAGATAACCCTTTGTTTGTATTAAAACGTCTAAAAATCAAATTGTAATATTGTTGTTTTTTTATTCTCACTAGTATATAATGGTTTCATTTAGCAAATCCATTTGCCATGGGAAAGGCTCTCACAAATGGTATCTCCTTCTTTAATCACGGTATTGTAATTCGAAGGTTTAATTATCCGTCAAACAGTTATTCAGACTGATCCTGTTCTGTTCAATCAGACAGGATAATTTGTCTTTACTTTCTTTTGGGGGTCTTGAAGCTATCGCTTTACCTGCATGGTAATAATAGCTATTCAAAAAGCCTCTCAAAGGATACCTGAACTCATGAAAGTCAGTATCATAGATTAAACCACGACTTGAAATATGAATGTAAAGGATTTTTAGATCAGTTCCAAGAAAAAATTGAATCATCATCAAAGGAACAATGCATTAAATAAAACCATCCTGTAACCTTCCAGACTAGCCATTTTCCGTATGAATACCCCAAAGGACGAAGTTATCAATGTCTGAAGGTTGGTTTAGAATGTTTTATGAGCACAAATAGTAAACTATCATCCTACTGAACGATAGTATACCAAGATTAAAACACCGTCTACGGTTCATTGTCCTTACCCTCTTCAAACGTTTAGATTGATCCTGTTTATAGACACCATTGACATAAAACGGATCCACAGGGATACCACGTTTGTAACAAAAAGGCAAAATGTTATTGAAGTGTGGGGGGGGGGCATACTTGCCACTACCTATTGCCAATTCCTTAAAAAACATAACAGAATAAACACTCTTTTTATCATTTAAGCTAATGAGAAATTATGTATTACTAAATGTTTTTTTTTTTTTAAGATCGACCAATGACTGCATTTAAACACCTACGAAATTTAATATAAATGGAATTGAAAGCTAAATTTGAAAAAAACAAAAAAAAACTAGGGGCTAATAATCTTGATTTGATGCAAGATACCGTCTATGCAAGCACAGCTCTGATACAGATATCTTAAAAGCCAGTTACGTGTCACACTTGCAAGTTAAAGGATACATGTAACAGTGTATATATATATATATATATATATATATATATATATATATATATATATATATATATATATATATAAAATAATACAAACCATATGATAAAAAAGAAACTCAAGCACGTTTTCAAACATTAACATGTAACATATATGTTAGTGCATCGAAAATATTATATTTTTGCTAAAAAAAAAATAAAACCGCCGTAAGACAGCGGATATTACATACGTAATAACAGAATGATAAAAAAAATCATCATGTATATCAGCAAACTACAACTTAATATGATTTGGATATTTTTTTACTTAGCAAATTGATTTGAGTAAACGCATACGGTGAGATTATACGCTTATTTGCATCATATTCTCATTAGATAGTAGTAATATAAATACAAACATTAAATAAAGCAAATAATACACGGTAATATTTTAAAGAATTTTGAACTCTGTCTTGTTACGTAAAGCGCAAGGCGTAAACGTCTCGTGCCATCTCGTCGCCGCCATGGCAGATACGTTATATACTACAAGAACAGATCAAATAATCCCTTTCCTAAAAGCTATTCTACATATGTGTATCACGTAGATGTGACTCATGATCATTAAAACAAAAAATGTTAACAATTCCTATTCCCGGAACTCGGTTAAAAACATCACGAATATTTTTAAAAAGAACACTTTGCATTTTCATTACTTCCTTCTATTTTAAACATGCATTTGTTGTGGCTGCATTTATTTATCAATTTACTCATCTTAATCAATGCATACGGTAAGATATTTGCTTTTATATTTTTTAGCATGTAATATTTGATTTTGATTTGATAAAAGGAGTTATTCAGGGTTTTTTTTGTTCTGAAGTTGATTAATAAAATACTATAAGCAGTGGGAGTCAAAACTCTCCAAAAATATACAGTAACACTTGTATTAATGTAAAACACATTTTCAACCTTACAAATTTGATATCCTCATTAAAACCATGCTGAATCATAACCTTTGCCATTATTTTTCACTAATATATATTTATTACACAGACAGGAAGTAAACACTACATACCTCTTACGACAAAGAGTGATTTTGGTCAACAAACAATCAACAACGATGAACATTAAAATACGATAAAATTGGCTTAACTAATGAACATTATTATACAAGAAATAAAACTATGTCGACTGAAGCCATGTAATCATGAAAATGAGGACGCGGACTATTAATGTTTTAATAACTTTATAATTTTTTTTTTTGTGTGAATTGGCTTTGACTCACAATGCATAACGTGAACATGTTTTGGAAATGCTTTAATCAAATGAGGCTTGTATGCTGAAATCATAACAAAGTGAAGAAAACAACCCCCTTTAAAAAAAATCCTTGATGATTCATTATATATAGAAAAGGTTCACAAATAAATGCATATGATTTGTATTTGATTCTTTGAAAATTCATTTTTGGTTCTATTAAACGATAGTCTAAAAATTACATCCTGTAAAACATGAAAATAAAGAAAAAAAACACAATCAAAATCAATAAATGATTATATTCTACTATTAAGATAATGTTGCTCTGAAGAAACCAGCATGGCAGCGTTATCCGTATAGCGGTCGGCCGTGGGGAGCGGAACGTGCTGTGGACGGACGGAAGACAGATCTCTCTCGATATGACGACCAGTGTACAATATCTGGGAACAATCACCCAGTGGCGGAATGGAGGGTGGATCTAGGGGAAGTCCTTAGCATGCATCATATTGTCATATATTATAGGACGGACAATGAACCTTGGGGTACTTTAATTTTATATTTTTATATCAAACATATATACCAGGTAACATCTTACCGTCATTGTTGTATAATTTGAGTCAGATAATGAATTGTAAGATAAACAAGGAAATTGTTCCGTCTAAAATACTTTCATTAATCTGGGGGATTTTTTTAACACTTAATGCAAAATCCCAAAATGTAATATGTTGGTTATTCCTCATGTTTTAATCACTGTTTATGTCCCCAATATTCCATATAATAAATACAGAAGCAATGTATTTTCAAGTGGTTTTTTTTTTTTTTTTTTTTTTTTTTTTTTGAACAAAACGATGTATTTTTAAAACATATAAAGCGGGTTTTTATTTATCTTGTTTTTATAGGAAATCCTAGTAAATACTCGGGGCGATTTTTAGGGTTCTCTGTCTACGTATCAAACACAACAAATAAAGAGGACGGGACTCTGTGCTTCAAAGACAGAAACTTTACTAGAGCAACAATAGAGAATCCTTTAACAATAAGTTGCCCTAGTCACGGACGTTATGTCATCTACTACAACAATCGAACACACCCCCCGTTTCCTTCTGGCTATTCTACAAATGGAGCATACAACGATCTCTGTGAATTTGAGGTCTATGGTAAGATCTAGCGGCGATTTTTTATCATTGAAATTGAAATGTTTTTACATGTATTCCTTTGAATGTTGTACATGTAATACCTCTTGTCTAAAAGAAATTAAAACAAAAATCTTGTCAATGTCTCATATTACAACTTACCAAGAATTACTCCTCGTCCTGAAAACAAAGTCAATGCCACATTTTATTAAATTGAATCTTAATTTACATCATTAATATATGATATGTTTAAATCTAATCCTCTTACAATTCAAGGTTGCCCTATTCCAGGATATTTCGGAGAGGATTGTTCCTTATCTTGTCCAAAAACTTGCCAGGAAAGTAACTGCAACATTATAAATGGAACGTGTCTGGGTTGTGTTGATGGATACAAAGGTCTAAATTGTTATGAAAGTGAGTCTTTTTAACCGCCTATGATGCACGGTATGAGTTTTTATTATAATTAAAAGCTTTTTAAAATGGGTCTCCGACAAGGCAAAGCTTAACTTCGCCATTGTTGATTTTGTTTCATTTTGATACTTACATGTAGATGGTAGATACATTAAAGCTTCAAAATAAGTTAATATCCATATTGAAAAAAAAATAGATAAAACCTGTCCTTGTTTTAAAAAAAATAATGAAAAAGTAAAACTCAATTAATTATAAAAAATCACTGATATTCTAAAAGAAAGATATCTTAATCACCTCTTGTCCCGCAATTTATTTAAGGTAAAGGGAGATATGTAATGATTAAGAAAGTACGAACTTTCAAAATTCTAGTTATCAAACATTCCATTCAATTATCAAATTTGTCAATGATTTCGATACATATCAATTATTTGATAAGTTAAAATGATGTAAACATGCTCATGTTTCGATAAGAATTTCAACAGTTTCAAACATGTTCTATTTAAATAGAAATTTGGCATAAACGTAAACTTTTGAACTTCTAAAAATAAATATCAATGATGTTTTAATATTTTTTAATTAAACTAGAATTGATTAAGTATAAACCACAATCAAAGAAATTTCTATTGCCAATTTAATTTTGCTTTCAAATAGACCAAAACGTTGAACCGTTTAACCAAATGATGTCACATTGTTGTGTTACAGAATGCAATGACAAATTGTACGGTATGGGGTGTCAGCAGATTTGTGGAAACTGTAAAAACCAAGACCCGTGTGATCATGTTAACGGAAGTTGTTTGAGTGGCTGTGACAGAGGATCATACGGCGCAAAATGTGACCTAAGTATGTACATTATACCTGTAAAATTATCTTTAACTATTATTAGCTATAAAAATCTGTTATCATAAAAATGTGTAAATTAAGAAAAACACATTATTTTCTTTATTGATATTGTTACATTCAATATATAATAAATTACGCTTACGGTTGCTGTTATGGTATTGTGAGAGGTGTCTTTTCCTTTAAGAAACTGCTTTATTTTTGTTTTATATTCGAGGCCATGAAAAAGGGAGACATTGTAATGGAATAAACAATTTGTAAGGATTTTATTTTATTGACCGATATCCACATTTACAGCCTGTCCCGAGGGTCGATATGGTTACAACTGCGACGGCAAATGTAGCGTCAATTGTGGATTTCCATACAGATGTGACAGGGTGACAGGAGAGTGTGAGGGAGGATGTCAAGTGGGGTGGAAAGGAGTCAAATGCGATATCCGTACGAAATTATTCTGATGTATATTTAGTTTTAAATCACTTAATAATATTAAAGTTCGGTGAAGAAATCTTGACCATGGCATTAAATATTTGTATTATTTTTACGTAAGTTCTGTAAAGGTCAAAAATAAGTTTTTTTTAGTTATGGTGCATTACGAAATAAACAGGTACGTTAATTATCTACCAAAATATAGCAAACATTGTGCCAGGCATAATGTTTCATTTAAGTACCTTTGATTTATACGTGTTGACTTTGATGTATTCAAACAATGAATTCATATCTTTTCGCTTACTTTCCAGAATGTAATGAAGGCAAGTTTGGTCAGAATTGCAACCATTCGTGTGGCCATTGCGTTAACAATGAGCAGTGTAATTACATAAATGGTACCTGTCCCAGCGGATGTGATTTAGGCTTCCAAGAAATTTACTGCAGACAAGGTAATAGTGGTTATAATGATGTTGTGCTAGAGGTTTTCAAGAAAGGAATTGCAAACAAGGTTGTGGACTTTTAAAAGAATCAGACAAAATTGAAATGCTCAATTAATAAAAAAAACATTATTAATTTTGTTAATATTTCAGTGTTAATGCATATTGTACCTGAAAACATTGAACAATGTTTAACTGCATTAGTAAGATACACGTATTTCAAATAATTGTAAAACAAAATGAAGCCATAAAACTATGTTTCTAAGTTTAAAGAATGTTTAACTTTGTTGATACATTTTAATTACAATGGACCATAAATGTACAATTCGTGAAATAAAGACTGTGTTAAGATATGCAACAACCATCTAGATATTATACATGTTTAAAGTTTGCAGCAATAATTCATATGGAAGTGGATGCTCGCTTAAATGTGGGAACTGTTTATACCTGTACGGAGAATATTGCCATCACGTGACAGGTCAATGTCCACGAGGATGTGACGTTGGTTACCAAGGCGATCGCTGTGACCAAAGTTTTGAAGGTTATATCTAATTGAAAAGGGCAGTAATCAAATATGTACGAATAGTAACGTTGTTTAAAGAAGTAACAATGGATAACTAAAGTTTAAAATTATAAACTTTCTAGATTAGCGTTTTTGCATTTCGTAAACAAATCTGTGTTTCAGAGAGCAAATTATCCACCTCACTAATTGTCTGTACGTCATTTCTTATCTTAAGTGGATTACTTAATGTCATTTTAGTTGTCAGGTACGTTAAATTGAATTTAGTTCATGAATTTTTTTGATTTTCTTATATAAAAGCAATTTTATAATAAATGGGTGTTCTGCATTTTTTTTTAAAAATGTTATTCAGTCTCCTTAGAGAACGAGGAAAAAGGGTGCAGAAACATCAAAAGAACCTAAAAAGTGAAAGTGGAAGGAGCAAGACATTGGAACACTCAATGCCTATTCCCGAGTGTTCGCACGACCAATATGAAAATTACGCTGCTCAGTATGCGGAACTTGGGATAATATCTAAATAATATAATACTTTTCCTTGCGTTTGAAAATGAAAATGAAAATTTATGTGAAACAGCAATAAGTTTTGATTGCCACTGAAGTTGTTGGTAAAATTTAATATGCATATTTGTATATATATGTTTGTAAACTTTTTCCGAGTATCATGGTATTTGGTGCCGAGCGAAAATATGGACCAAATCGAATGGCGAAGAAAATGTTTAGCAACATAGTAAGTATATGTTTCCTCGCCATTCCATTTCGACCCTCCCTTCGCTCGGCGCCAAATCTCAAAATATTCGGAACGGGTTTACAGGTGTGTGACTGTCAATATAGCGGGTCTCAATAGCTTAGTGGTTAGAGCGCTGGCACGGTACGCCAGAGGTACTGGGTTCGAGTTCCGGTTAAGACGGCCAAAAAAATCTATTCTTTGTGGTTCTCTCTGTATTACTAAGTACTACAATTTGTGTGTGTTAGTCATTATTAGTTTTAGATTATTTATCTTTTTTGAATGAAGAACAATTTTATCCCCACCATACTCTGGTAATGGCGATTGTAACATTATTCCATCAGGCAAGTTATAATCTGAATCCAAAACATGTGAATAAAGTGAGAGGTATTCAAACCTTTATAAAAGTTGGTCATTTTTAATGTCTTTTGAAACTACACTCGCGGGCCAAAAGTATGTCAATTTTATTCCTTTTCCCTATATATTTCATTGTAAACAAGACTTATTTTAAAACGGTTTTCTGTTGTTATTTTTGTCAGATTCTGATTTAAAATAGATTCAATTTGCATTTTTGACATACATTGAAACAGTTTTTTGACAAAACATTTGAAAAATGTGATATTTCAAACACAACACAAATTTTTAAAAGCTCTACTATATATCTATTGCAATATGCAAGCCGAAAAATCTTCCTTTGGACTGTGCATGTCAAATCTCAGGAACTGGAGGTTGGAAAAACATTTAAATATGATTCAAAGAAAGGTAGAGAAATTCTGAATTTATCAATCGGTCCATTATTTATTTTTTAACGATTTGTAAAAAAAATGTTGGTTTTCAATGAAATATATAGTAAAAAAAATATTGACATACTTTTGGCATCTTAGTGTATGTAGGATTCGTTCAGTATCATTTGATTAAAAGGATGGAAAAATCTTTTGCATCAAAAAGCATCAAAAATTTAGAAAATACAATTCAAATTTGTTTATAAAATATTCATTGCAAATTTGACTCTGGGTAGATTTTATTTGTCAAATAGGTATCTAACAGCATTTTTTTCTATCAACCTATGATGCCGCAAAAATTGGTCAATTACAAATCATTGTCAATTATTACCAAAATGATTAATGATACTCTTAGATTTTATCTACCCACTCTCGTTTTTTGTAAGATGAAGTTAATTGTAAAAGTATTTTTATTTTTTACAACCGTAAGTACTCTTTATCTTATTCTGTTTTCGTTATTGAGATAGTCACATCAACTTTTCTGACATTTATTCATATATTTGAAAACTTGCCCCTTGGTATTTTGTCTTTTGTGTTTTTTTATTTGCAATCTTTTATTATTTTTTCGATAAAATATATTATATTATTTGTGATTTCTTTAACAAACATTTCTAATAATGATTTCATTCATTCAATTTGTAAAATTATGATAATGCATGATGTAATAAACAATACGTAATATCATGAATGAAAACTGTTGTATTTTTAATAACAAAAGATATGACTTATTTTGTCCGCCCTAAAATTTTTGCATACCATGTCTGTATATTTGTATATATTTTTTTTTATGTACATATGCCACTATACTTGTATTTCTTTTTTGTAATGTAGCACGTTTTAATCTGACCTTACGTGTTACATTGTTTAAGGATGTTCTAAACCTGATATGCCAGCCTTAGTATGGTCTGAGGGATAATCTGAACTTGAACTTGAAATACAAACCATTTTTCATTAACACGATTTGTCAACCTTTTTTATTCTCATGTTAGATTATTACAATAACCGGGCATTTCCGATTCAAAATTGCTCTGTCTTACTTTTTTCTAATTTCATATACTATGCTGTAACACAAATTTCCTTTTATAACAGCATGTGAAATTTTATGAGTAAAGAACACTCTGTTTTCTTTTTTCATTTTGACCGTAAGCAAGTAGTTAAAAATCTCTCTTCTGTGGTAACAAATCATACAATTTAAAACAGCGCCAAATATCAATTTTAGCATTGTTGAAGTACAAGGTACAGCAATGTGATTAGCTTGAAACGAATTTTCAATTAAGTTGTAAACATTTAATCGAGATAATTTCAATAATTTTCTGTTACAATATCCATGTGTCTGCTAGCTAGGCAATGATCTTGACATGAGTGGCAACATACTTTGAAAAAATCACAACAACATCTTTTATCATCAATATACTTAATGCACTTTGAAATGTGTATAAATAAGTGTTTACATGTACATTTTTGTAAACAGTGGTAAATAACGTCTAGAACTTGGATAGGATGCCCAATGATACTGTGCACTTACCAATTTATCAATCAAATTGTTTACTTGAAGAATGAATGCAACCTCACCACCATGTACTATATGTATTCCATGAACTTGGATGAAAAAAGTTTGACAAAAAAATATCAATAAACTGTAAAACTGTTTGTTCTTCATTCCATTATTGCTATTTATTTGGGATACCTAAACCTATTTTGGATTTTCTCTTTAATGTCCAATCAAGCAACACTAAGTTTAAAAAATGATCCATCATCTTTGAATGTTTTAAGAATATTGACTTGACCATACATAGTTCTTTTCAAAGTGCATTATTATCGACCATATTAACATGTATGGAATAAAAATCAAAGTGCTTTAACTTGCACCAATTGTTCACTCTTTGAATCATTGTGAACCAGAGGTATCTACCAATTTCCTACAGAATAACAGAATTCAATTTACCATGCATTGTTTTCAGTTGCTAACATTTTTTAGAAACTTTCTTTTTAAACAACACGCGTTACAAAAAAAAAATGAACATAAATGCAGTCAAGCTCTGAGTACTCAAATAATAGGGAAAAAATCAAGAGAACAAATACGGAAGGAAGCGATTTTACATGTGTCTACAAAAAGGAAAACACCGACTTCCCGTTTCTCATTGAAGCTATCAAATAGTTTCGGACACTCTACAATACTTTTTTTTTTCAAACACATATCAATCAGAATACTAAAGAAGTTACTTTCATTTAATTGGATTAATATCTAAACCAAAACATACTGAAATTTTCACCATAAATAAGCTAAAATTTCATGGCAGACAAAATACATTATGTTATATTTCTTTTATATAACAAAGTGATATAAAAACTAGTTTATAAGTTGTTTGGCGAATAACATTTTATCTGAAAAAAACCGATGCGGGAATACCAATTTTTCTCATTATTACACGTGCCCAACGATTTTTATTTTGAATATATGATGTTTTATATTTTACAGTGTGACGTCGTTCATCAAAACCAATGATGTAAAAGGCACCAACTTGTTCACCTGTAGTTGAACTATAGAGAATTTAACAGATTTTTTTTTCATTCCTGAGCTGCATTAACCATCCTGAATTCAGCAGCTCAATTAAAACACTTTCATAAAAAGAAAAGATTTCATTGACATGCAGTAATATTACCTCCTGGTGTGTGTGAAAAACACGTGGAACAAGAGTTTCTCAATCTAAGTTTTACTTTATATCATTAAAACACGTTTCCAACGTTAACTGTTTAATTGTTTTATGGTTTTAATTAAACAGTTTATTCCAATTTTAGTATTTATTTTTCGAGAACTTTGTTCCAACTAATAAGATTTTAAAGCAAACTTTTCCAAAAAGTAAGTTTAATTGATCGTTTTTCGGACTGCCTTTTAAACTAAAAAAATGACTACAAATACACTGCACTTAACAAGGAGTTATCAAATTGGTTGTTATAAATATTGCACGAACATCTAATAGTACATACATTTCGTCCCTGAACAAAAATATAATTAAACTTTCAAAATGTAAGTTATCTTACTTTGGTCCAATTGTCGTATACTCTCTCTCTCTCTCTCTCTCTCTCTCTCTCTCTCTCTCTCTCTCTCTCTCCATTTAGTTTGTAGCTTCCTGTTGTGTGTAAAAGATACTTGACACGAGGGTTGCTTGACAATTTTAAGTAGTACATTTCAAGTTTGATGATTTAATTTGCAGTAGCGTTAGCTTTAACCACTATTTTACTTTTCTTTTCGCAAGTTCTATACTGTTACGATGGACTTAAGAAAGCAATCAAACGTTTTGTGAGATGATTGTATCTTAAAGAGGAGCATTGTTAAAGCTGAATCAAGGAACACAATTATTACACAACTTCAGAAGATTCGATATTCCAATTGCTCCCTTTCTGTTGTTGTTGGTTTTTTTCTTTAAATCAGTCATAATATATCCGAGTTTTCAGTTACAGTTTTCAGTATTCAACACTCAGCAAATGCTCCCTTAATTTCAAAAATCAGTCAGTGTATCCGAGAACACCAACAACTTGAAATGTTTTATGTATTTCAATAACGTTTTAATGTAGTCCGAAACACTCGTGAAATTAATTATTTTAAATATTTTCTAAAATACACAGAATAATGGCTTAATAGTACATGTATGTGAAATTTAATTTTAATCAATTATCTTAAGAACATAATATAAATCAAACTCTTCAATTATTCAAGGGAAAACGAAATTGAGGTTTAGCGTATTTGGATGATTTTAAAACCTACATTTGAATTGTGTTCGTTTGATTTTTGTGCAATTTAGCCTTCCATCATATAAAAATGTGTAACTTGTGTTCTTTTCATAGTAAAGATCTGCAACCATCACCAGTATTCAGACGTTATGCCTATCAAATTTCAAGGTCATATCAAAAGGTCAACGGTTAAATATGATCTCGTCATTTAGAATTTTTAACAATTTTCACCTCCATCATATATACTTAAACCTTAATAAATATGAAACCGATGGTCACATTTTCATTATTTTGATATATTTTAATTATGGGGTATTGCAATCAAAGAGCTAAATTTTCTTTCAATTTGAACGATACAATGACTTTTTAGAGACCGTTAAGTGTTGCAAATTTTCGTCTTAAAAAATGATTTACAAGTGCTGTTTTACATTATATTACTTCAGAAATTACCTTAAGTTACCACTTAGAATTTATTTCAGTGTCTTTTAAAAACAAAAAGCTATTCTGTATAAATAACAGTACAAACATTTATAATATCTTTGGTGATATAATAAGTAACTTATTCGCATAGCACATTCAAACATCAACCCTTTAATTTTACATTCCATGGACAGGATATTCAAATGGTAGGTGCGAGGCGAGGCGATGTGGTAGTCGGATTTTTTTTTTTATTTTACTTAAAAATAAATTTCATTCTGAATAACAAAAATGAAATTTTCAGAAAAATTGAACTATAGGAACATTTTAGCTTAGTTATGTACTACCTATATCGCAGATTTCAGCATTCAAAACTCAACAAATGGGCACATGCATTTTATGATTGATTAAAGCTTAAAGCCTCCTTGTGATATCGAAATCAGCATCCACATTAATGTTGCAATCAATGCCATGGGGTGTCCTTTTAGAAGTATTTTGAGACAAGCATATCAATGTACTATCTGAACCGATGTGAATTAACTTGATCAGTGTAGTCATATTTTTTTTTCAAAAAAAAATTTGGAAGTCGGATATTTTATTGTACATGTATGGTATTAAATAGTTCAAAGAGTTTAAATGAATAATACTTTGGTTTTGAAAAAAAAGTTTAAAACTTCGTTGAGTTCTTATCATTGTTCAACATACCTAAAGTCCAATATCAATGTTAATTAATTCAAAATACTATAGTTTTTGACAACTAAACGTTATAAAAATCGGGGTTTTTTTTCAACCACTATATTTTGCTACACGGAATATCATTTTTTTCATTTCTATCATTTCTATCTAAACATAAAAATTTACTCGAAATCAAAAATATGCTATTAAAAATACTTTGGAAATAGCAGGAAAGAACACCCAGCATGACAGCATGAAACGAATTTTGATATGAATGTCTTGACAACGGTAATGATATAATCTAGCAGGAGAGTGGATGGATTTCTGATGAGGAAGAATATTAATTAACCAAAGCATAACAATCCATATATAAACCAGGGAAATTGTTTTGAAGTAGCACCATTTCTTCTAATCCTTTCGGATTCTTTTCTTTCATTTCCTGCTTTTGATATGTTGTTACAAATTACAATTCAGCATATATATATATATATATATATATATATATATATATATATATATATATATATATATATATATATAACTAATTTCAATTATAATCTGAATCTTAAATCATTTCTTTATCGTATGTCAAACTTAACACTCAATGACATGCTTTCCTTTGTTCAAATGATAAACCGATAATAGTGTGGGTTTGTTTTTGTAGCCCATATAAACAATATCATACTTTTTTGTGCGCATTCAAATTATCTAATATGTAGTATAGTATTTAATTAGCATATTACACGTTACATCCAAATTGAATTACATTTTCAAAGATAATAGTTTGACAAATTCCAAATTGCACACATACAAATATTCGTTACAGGTTTGGTGTTCTTAATTAGTCTCTGATTTAAGCAACCCTTATCAATTATGACAGGTTCATTTAACGGATCTACGTCGAGGTGTCTGGGATTATCTTTATACGTCTAAAACACAAGGAACAAGTCAGATGGAATTATTTGCTACAAAGACAACAACTTCACTAGTAGTACCCCTCCAGCTGTCTTTAATATCACATGTACTGAATATGGTCAATACAAGTTTGGCCAAAAAAACATCTATTGTCCGATTTGATTAGGCAACTATTTTACAATAACAATTATATTATGTCTACTGTTGTTCAACAAATTATTGTAAGACTGAGAAATTTGAATTAATTCAATTTTACAAGCATCATCATTGTAAGGAAATATCAGGATTCATTATTTTATATTTTTTGTTCTATATTATTTAAATAAAACTACTATGTTTAGTGATTCGATGATTAAAACAGCAATAAATAAGCCAATGTAAATAAGTGTAATATGTATCACACAAACCATACAGGTATCATATAAGTGATGACGATTAGTTAATTAGAATCCGATATACTATTCGTGAAGATTACTGATAAGATCGGTAGATAGTAAGATGTGTATACGTTTTTGTGCAAAGAAATAACGTTTTGTGTAAAAATTGCTAAACAATATATATTCTCTTAAATAACCTTCGTTGTTAGGGCGTTTCTAGTAAAAGAAAGGGATACCCAATTTAATTGTGTGTATCAGTTTCATGGTTATCAAATTGTTTCAACAATTTGATATAATTAAATTCAAAGTCGTCTATGCAAGAGGATACAATTGTCATTCAAATATCAGAATGCGACGGCAAAATATTTGGGAGAGAATTGTATCAAGTCATGTGTAATACGGCAAAACGTTATCCAGTGTAACCACGTTGATGGAACTTGTATGAACGAATTTTTTTTTTCAGGGGGGGGGGGGGGGGTGGGGGCAAGTAGTAGGCGAATAACAAATGGTCCTCATGTTCTTAGGAACATACGTATGTATTTGCATTTTATTTATAAAACTTTTTTTATCAGACATTCACATATTTTATTTTTTTGGGGATACAGTCATGTAACAATGCTCACACTCGGTATTCTCTTCTACGTGATGTGTTTGATCATGTCAGATTATTAAAACAAAATGTTTTAAATATATAAATCATCAATTCTATAACAATTCCATTCAATAAATCATTTTTTTAAATTTTCCTTTTTTCTTTTGCACGCGTGTGTGTTTTTTATTGATTGGTTTATTTATTATGGTCGTAATGATTATTTGTAACAGAATTCACTGCTCTATATCTGATTTTACTTGTTACTTTCTTTCTTCATCACCACAATAGTACAATGCCGCCATCCAAAATGATTAAAACTTAACATCTATCCAATCCAGTATCAAGCATCATGTATAATGCATTCTACATTTAAAATCCTATCAATTATATCCTATTTATCCTTTTTATTTTATCCTATAGGATAAAACATAGCTATGATCAACAAGCGTTAAAAATATATATTTCAAAACATGCTTACCATTTAAATTCACAAAAATATGAAAATAAATAAATAAATAAATAAATAAATAAATAAATAAATAAATAAATAAATAAATAAAACTCAATTTGATTGGTTGATGGATGCAGGGTAGGATGCATATGGATAGGATAGATAGAGCTTTATCATATCTTATATCCTATATCCTGTATCCATCATTCTATTCTGTTCATCTTTTTGTAAACTTAATGGATAAGCGGTACTATAAACATTATTGAATTCATCAGTATAGTTGTTTTATTGTTCGAATTCTTTAAAAGTATAGTGGAATAACATCAATATTCGAAAGCCTTTATCAATCGTCATTTTAACTGTAAATTCTGTACTGTGTTAATTTTGATTTTGTTTAAACTTTTATTTTCTCATAGGGTATGCAAATATAAACGATTTAGTCAACCCAGTCAGAACAACAATCAAATGAAAAAAATCAAGATGCCGTTGCCATTAAAGGCGAAAGAAAACTCGGCCTACCAGGAACTTGGAGTAGTTGTCCAACAACCTCTCTATGATAAACCTATTTAAAAACAACCTCTCTATGATAAACCCATTTAACAGCAACCTCTCTTTGATAAATCCATTTAACAGCAACCTCTCCATGATAAACCTATTTAACAGCAACCTCTCTATGATAAACCCATTTAACAGCAACCTCTCTATAATAAACCTATTTAAAAACAACCTCTCTATGATAAAACCATTTAACAGCAACCTCTCTTTGATAAATCCATTTAACAGCAACCTCTCCATGATAAAAACCTATTTAACAGCAACCTCTCTATGATAAACCCATTTAACAGCAACCTCTCTATGATAAACCTATTTAAAAACAACCTCTCTATGATAAAACCATTTAACAACAACCTCTCTATGATAAACCCATTTAACAGCAACCTCTCTATGATAAACCCATTTAACAGCAACCTCTCTATGATAAACCAATTTAAAGTTTTTAAAACAGTATCAGAGTTATAGTAGTGGCTTTATGCTTGTCAATCATTGATTTCATGGAGATAAATTTGCATGCTTACATGTAAAATATTGTATATAATTCAAGAAAATATATTCATAGCTTTATCAAAAAGGTAATAGTGATGCTTAATTGTTCTTTCATGCATAAATTGAAATTAATTAAATTAAACTGGATATGCATGTTGTATGATATATCATGTACTAAATGTCATTTTCAAAACGTTTATTTTATTGATTATTCGCAAGCGGTTTATATATCTGCTGTACTTGGATCATGATATGTTAATCCACTTCCATCTAAAAAAAAAATAAATGACGTGAACAGACAACACATTTATAGATCAATGTACATGTGTTTATAACAGTTTTGGAATTATGAGCTTTATATCTTTCTGATACGTATGTTTATCTTTATTGAGACCACATATATGTTAGTGTTTGTAAATTGTTTAATCTAGTCTTTCTAGGATTTTTTTTTGATTGAGTTATATATATCATTAGTCTTACAGATATACAGGTAACATAAGCTAATATTTTTTTTAATTTATTCTCGAGTCTCTATTTTGCTTCATAAAAAAATTCTCTTTGATGTACAAGTGAATATTAGATTTATTTCATCAATTGATAAATATTATATATTTTACAATATGTATATATATAAAATGAATATATGAACAGTGAAAATTTCATATTTTTTAATGCAATTTTGTGCATGATTAAATATGTTTTAAATAAATGGAAACTCCTCTTTTCACAGATGTAGAACCTTGTGATGTTTAATCATTATCGCTATTAACTTTACGAATACGTGTATACGTATAAATTTAACACCAGCACTACTGAAATAGCGAATAAAACCACTAAGTTCAAGTATGAAGACCACATTTCTGAACGAAATCCCCCAGATGAAAAAAAAAAATAGGTCTGACGAAATGGACGGTTTGTGTTCAAGTATGATAAGATAGGCAACACACGAATGTGTTCAAGTATTTTAATAAAAAGCAATACCCTAATCACCTCATTTAAAAGTTAGACACACTTGGCCAAAAAAAGATATGCTCTTAAATTTATAAGTAGAAATGCATGTCGTTATTGATAAACTTACACTTCATTGTAAACACGGTATAATGTTATACTGTTTCTCTTTATTTTTTGTTTAAGCGCGCCTCTTTTGTTCTTATCTATACATAAAACACGTAAAACTGACACATACCGGAAGTTCCCAAATGATAACATTCTTGGTAAAGCTAAGTGTTTTTTTGTCGTAATTGCAACTTCATTGAAGATGTGATACTCATAAAAAAATCCGAATCTCATATTTCAATGTGATTAATAAAAACAGCTAACGCCAAAGCATGAAGACCTAAAAGACAAATGACAAAACAGATTTTGTGTAATTAGAATAAATGTGGGTTTTTTTCTAATAAAGGGGATTAGTGATGTAATTACTGAACATGATGATTTATTTTCTTAAGCTTAGTTATCTACATATATTAACAGATAAATTGTTTATTAGATTGACTACGTGACACACACAAAAATAAATTAACATGAAACATGAAAGTATAAGGAGTCAATAATTTGGAATAAATATTGTCTCTTTGCTGGGAATTTTACCAAATATCAAGATACCAATGCAATATATGGATGATTATCAGGGACAATACTTCTGATATATGTTAATTAACAGTTAATACTTTTGGAATCCTATGTGTAATAGACTGGCTGTTCTAAAGCCAGGGAGAAACGTGTTGTATTGCAGCATTTAATTACAGATTAATCCTAAATGTATATCGTATGTAGAGAAATCACGAGTGGTTCGTCAGTCGTCACAACACAATCAGATAAAGTTATTTTATTACGATTATCAAAGTGATGCATTATCATAAAGTTGCGATGGCATATTTAAGCTATAATTCATATTTAACAATTTGATAACAAACTGTATTAGGTTTCAATGTAGATTTTAAAAATGCTGTGATTTAATGATCGTAGAACCAATTTCATTAAGAAATCACTCATGTATAAGGTTAATCTAAATTGCAGGTATAAAAAGAATTACTTGATGATCAAAAATATGTGGAAAAAAGGTGAAATTAGTTAATCAGCTTAATTGTTAAATTCTTCAGCAAAATACAGCATTCAGACAATATTAATAATCACAGAGAATAAATTAAAGCCGTCACTTAGAATATGGTGAAAAATATTTAAAGATTTATTCTGCTGGGATTAGAACTTTATCCTTATCAATAGATGCCGTCATATTTTTATAAAAGTTTAAGGGTTCGATTTGTTTTTTTATATATCAATGTTTATGATATAGCTGACAAAGAAGTTGTAATATAAGTTGTATTAATTGCTGTCTATAATTTTAAGTGGGAGATGTCTAAAACCCTCATAAATGCATCAATTAAAAAGTAGGACGGCATTTTACATGTGTTATTATAAAAAAAACATATACAACAAGTGTATTGCAGATTCTCGCGGCTGGATTTAAATTACACCACGACACACCGGATATTAATTTCCCTGTTGGATTCGCTAGACGGCAGTTGCGTGACAGTGGTGTGATTATATAAGTTCAAAAGAACCTGTAATGTAAGTATTTTTGATATGATTTTCATACTGAAATCGCTCTGTACAGTTTTCCTCTTGGCTTTGTACACGTCAATGTTTATTTTTTATTCAATTTATTTATTTTATTTTTGTTGGTTGAAATTAAATTATATATTTTTTTCCCATATGATTTTTTGACAAGGCACGCATGTTTTTATTTTATAACTATTTGGCGGCCACATTGAGAGTTATTCTATACTTCTATATGTCTGATGTATTGTTTTCATTTCACTTATATGATTACGTATTTGATGCACGTTTTCAAAACTCTTTTTTAATTTATTTAAAAAAAAAAATTATGTTTAAAGAACCATCTCCATCCGTAACAATTTTCATTTAACTGTATATAGCTGTTATTTCAAAAATATTTAATCATTTTCATAATATAATCTATATGTAGGGGAGGGTAAGAACTATAAAATATTTTTTTCCTCGATTTTTTTTATGATTTCAAACGTTTCCTACTCCAAAATATCAATTTGTAGCATTTTTACGGCACAGTCTCTCAAGATAATTAACCTACTCCGTGACAAGCACATACTACACGGGGAACGTTTACCTACTGTCAATGGCATAATATGAAATTTTTACTTTACCCTTAAAATACTTATTAAAATGATATTAATATCATTTTATATTTACATTCCACATATTTTTTATTGTAAAGTGTGTGGAAAGCTACTGCAGTTATAACACTGTTACACACACAGGGAACTGAAAGGTTTAAATGTCGAGTTTTATTCTGACGTCACAAACGTTGAACGCTGTAAAATGCAACGTCACAAGCGAAAAAAAAGTTCACGCTTGTGGCTGTTACGGTGGCTCTTCCATTAATTTGAACTTACCCTTAGGATAAAAGAGGTATTTTGACGTACAAATCACATTTGCAGATACGACAAGAAGTTAAAAACATGTAAATATAAGCATTGGATCCTTATTTTTTGAAAGATATAGTCTCATAACTGCAGCGGTGTGTGCATACAAATTTTCATAACGCGCTAACGCGCGTTATGAAAATTTGTATGCACACACCGCTGCAGTTATGAAACTATATCTTTCAAGAAAATAAGGATTCAATGCTTAAATGTGTTTTCAATACAAAGCTACAAGACAAATGCAATATCAGCTGCGAATAACGTTTTTCGTAACCCCCCCCCCCCCCTTCTGCGTTTTATGACTGTCAAAGCAACGTGTATTTGACACTAGTCCCAATTGTGTTACACAAAGGTGTGAAACGATTGCATTTACAAGAAATCACTCTACGCTTGAACGAACAGAATAGACAGGTACGTAATGAGTCAGGTGAATAATCCGTGTAACAAGTGATCATCGGGAATTCTACCCGTTTTTCATACAATTTTACTAACCGTAACAATACAAAATTGCTCATTTGACTGCGTTCTTAAACTGTTAAACGTGTTAAAGATGCCCCCCCCCCCCCCCCCCGCGCAAAAAACCATAAAACCATCAGAACTAAAGGAGAGAGAGAGAGAGAGAGAGAGAGAGAGAGAGAGAGAGAGAGAGAGAGAGAGAGAGAGAGAGATATTGTCGATGCTCAAAACCTAGTCCATGCTACACATAAGCAGCATGACGTCCTATTTTATTTAAGAAACCGGTCATTTTTAACTTTATCTCTTGTCCAAATTATAAAAACTGCAGGCGTAAAATGTCACTAGAAACTTTTCTAAATGATTATATCTTCAGTTTCCTGTATTACCTATCATAATCATTGATGGATGACATCACAAGCATGTTAAATAGATATAGTACCGTCAACGCGGATCCCGTATTTAACCGTGCTCCCCCCGCGGTTAATTAATCCTTTCCGCGTTACATCATCGCTGTAATTCATCGCGGTCATCGTTGCAACCATGTTTAGACCGTGGCGGTGTGACCTACCGTTGAATAAGGTGATCGGAGATTTTAACCTGTACGCTATTAGACAATAAGACGGCCACCTTACATTAAGAGTCATTCTTTATCGGCCATGTTTGATGTATTGCTTCATTTCACATTAAATGATTACGATCAATGGCATAAATTGAAAATTTAAAATACTACATAATATTGATATCATTTTATGTGTGTTAATAGGAAGCTACTACACATATGTTGTATCAGCTGCGAATAACGTTTTTCGAAACTGCCCCCTCCCCCATCCTTATCTTTAACGTTTTATGACTGTTAGAGTAAAGTGTATTCGACTTTAGTCCCAATTGTTTTACACAAAGGTGTGAAACCATCACACAGACAGGAGGAAATCACTCACTCTGCTCTTAAACGCACAGAATACGGTGTCTTCCCACTTAGCTAAAATTCAGAATTTTCTATGGATTACTGATTTTAGCTAAGTGGGAATGGTCCACAGGTAAGGGTGTCAAAGAACAAAGGAAAATAATTACAGGTGAATTATAGTCTGTTTAATTATTTACTTTAGCTAAATTCTTAATCAAATAAAAAAAAGCAAATTTTTAAGATTATGTTTAAAATAAAAAAAAATTAATAGATTAAATGCATGTAATATGAGTAAATTTTAATAATAAAAAAGGGTCTGTTTTATGATTGACCACAGGTAAGTTTTATTTTAGATAAATAATTAACAGGCATTTATTTTTAAGATTATTTCTAAAATAAAAAATACACGAAATATTTTTTAAACAAATAGTTGAAGTCTATTTTAATAATTAAAAAGGGTTTGTTCTGTGATTGATCTTAGGTAAATTTTATTTGATTTAAAATTACTCAATAGTCATTCATTTGAGTGATGAGAAGGAAAACAGATATAGTTGCATTAAAGTTTATTTTGAATACAATCATAGTCAACAACAAACTTAGTTTGAATATCATACATGTTCATAAATATTTTAGGATGTAAGTTTGACATAGTAATACTAACCGGTACATGTATATCTATTAGTATTTACTGAAAATGAGGATTTAATAACTATAACATGTAATTGATTTATATAAAACATCAAATGAATTTTTATATTTTTATTTCATAATGTTTAAAAGATTATCTTTTAAACATCTTTTAAACATCGACAGAATACCTTGAACTAACGTAAAATTCACCCAAAATTCACCCAAATGTTTGAATTACAGAATTTTCAAGAATAGCTTTGGAACGGAAATTTATCTTAAGAAACTTCCAAACGATTCCAAACGATTTAAGAGTCATATTTACAAAATTTAAAATATTTTCTTGTAAAGAATAAACACCTTTAATTAGTAATATAACAAGCTTATAAGGTTAAAATAAGAGAACAACACTTATTTTTTATAATATCTACCTAACTCTGATGTCAACCTGAAAAATATCTTCGCGACTTTAAATTGCCATAATTATAAACCTAACATGATAAGCGGCTGGTGCGCTGTTTTTCAGACCGTGTATTATATCACTTGCACAGAAAACCTTGCCCATGAACATGTAGATTAAAATTTCAAAATACATGTGCATACAAAATAAAAATTAAAAATTAATATAATACACGTAAATGTGTACTTTCTGTTTTCTATAATATTGCAAACTGGCTGAAAGTTTGTTGAAACTCGATCATACGGACATAGATCGGCAAAAGCAATATAATAATTTGATTTACCCGGTATGCAGTTTGCATAGATAAAACAGAAAAGTTTCAATACTTCTTCACAATTTAATAAGATTGAAGAAAAAAATAAATAAAATCCGACTGGCAAACATATGAAGTTTTGAATAAGCCACGTCAATATCAATTATTGTTGTAAAAATACATCGTCAAGTTACTAAATGAAATAGCATCGATAATTGATTTTAAACACGCGCTATAAATTCTTAAAACAATTTGAAAATATATCGTCTGTTGTTTTAAATAGTTCCATTAATAATATGATATCTATATTTACTTGTAGCTGTCAATTATTTTTAAGTCAAGGGAGATAACTCGCGTTTCAGTCCGATACTTTTCTTCACCTGTATTTGATCGTCAAGACCGCGATGGTTTTGATTTGCTGAACGATCAAACCGCGGGGGTGCGCGGTTTTACCTGATACACCTGTCTTAAGCCGCGTTGCAATTTGGACCGCGGGGGTGCACGGAAAATACGGGATCCGCGTTGACGGTACTGTAAGATCAATGTCGGGAGGCAAATCATCGGAATTCAGTGTAATCTATGCCGAAATAAGACTTAATCAGTAAAGATACCCCGGATTAAGATCAGTGTCAGTTAGGATACATGTATAATCAGGATGATGCAGGCATGGATATTTTGTTTTAGTAGCAAGTGTTTTAAGGTACGCAGATATACTTACATGTATAACGTTTGACCGGCCTTTCCTCTGTTAGTGTGTCAAAAAAAAGGCAAAAGTGTAACACTACCACGAAAATTATGAAAGATGCATTTGGCAAATATCAAAAGCATATGACCTAAAATCCTTGAAAGGTGCTGCTAGAATCATTTGCTTTGATGCTGTAAATGAAAACAACGTAGTAGCGAGCGCAGCGAGCTCTAACGACAACGCCTGGGCGGCGAAGAGAAAAAACGGACTACTGCTACCTTTGACATACTGAAAATTCTGTCGTCAGATTTGTACCCACAATTACATGTAAATTGCAAATGGCTACCAAATGTCATGACCTCACGAGAACAGGTAAATTGTATTTTAAGAATGTCATGCATTCAAAAGATGAATAAAACATTCTGCTGATTCTAAAAAATGGTTTGCAACTATTTGTTTTACATTAATTTCTTGGCAAATTGTTCGGAGCAATGCTACTTTGACGGAAACTGTCGAATGATGTCTGCTCTACTAACGTGACGTCACAATGTCTAGACTAAGCACGCGACCTTTAGCGTAATGAATAAATAGATAGGCGGATCCAATAGTGCACGTTTCTGATGAATCTGTGAAAATGATCGTTGTTAATGGCTTCACCCTCCAGATCGCCACACCGTAAAACATAACTGTTTATACATGTATACTGGAGCGTAAAATATTTTCATTCACGTTGATGCATCCATTTGGTAAACCACGCTTTAATTTATTATCATGTACCCATGTGTATTTATAATTCAATTTATGCTGCGCTCGCCTCAACGGTCGCCCCGTAAAACATATTATTTAAATGAAATTGAAGAAGTTGAGAGGGTTTGCGATAAGTAATGAACATTCTTATATTATGCGATTAAGATTAGGATTCTAGCAATAATACTAATAATCATGAATTAATTTGCCCCTTACGCCGTTTGTGACGTTATAGCAGCTTTACGTCAAGCGCTGTTGTATGATGTTATCCTTTTCCCCACAGAGCACTTGCGATAACGTGTAGAAAGATGTGATTTTTAACAGCAAAGTTTTCAACATATATATGGCGCATTCAGTTATAATATGGATTGTCTTAATCAGCCCCGTTTTTTAGAAGTCGTAAGGGAATTTGATCCCTTTAATTTACTTATTTTTTATCGATTTATCAGATTTTTATCTTTTCTTAAATCATGAAAATATCATCAAACTGTGTATTACTGTATTTTATAAATCATTCAATACACATATAAAAGCTTTAGATATTTCATTAAGAATAAGTAAAATGAAACACCAATGAATTATACATAAATAATCCGTCACAATAAAGCATGTCTCAATAATATCTCAACTTATCTATATTAAACCACCTGCAACAAAAAGTAATGCTATCAAATATTGTTATTTTAATTTTCTCACATAAACAGATCAAAAAAAGTTATCCTAGCTTAAAAAAAACAATTTTCTACTTGTAAGTGTCGGTCGAAATTTTCATGCAGATACATGTAGTTTCACTCCGTGTATAATGTAGAAGTAATTTCCATAAATTAATTGTGAATTAAAAAATATTACTTTTGAGCTTGAAATATGATATTGAATAAATCCTGGCAGTCCAATTAATTCAATAAACACTCTTAATTTTTGAAATTGCCATTTTAAAACATGTACACACACGCAACTCTACTCTTCAGTATTCAGAAACCCGTGAAATACAGAAAAGCACTGCTTTCAACAAAGATGCACATCGCATAAAACACATCCATAGGATGTGTCTTTCCTTTTCTTGGGAGTTGATTTAGAACAGTTTTTGCAATATGATCTTTTAATTGAAATTTTTGAAAGCTTGTGGATCGTAGGGGGCGGAAGCTGGATTTTTCTCGAGGTTGTCTTAACGGGTGTGCGGAATTTAACACAATCAGTTGCTGTGCAAGCGCAATGCGGTAGTCAAGCTGTCGATACTTCTTTTTAGGTAGACTTGGCAGGCTCTCTTTCATGATGATAAATGTGTTAATGATAGCAGTGTTCATGAGAAAATGCAAAACCTATTCCCACCATTTTTTGCTTGGTCTGCCGACGGGGGGTATTTCGATCTTAATTGGTCGAAGATGTCAACACCTCGGAAATATTGTTGATAGAGGCCAACACTTTCCGGGCGAGGAACAGAAATGACTGTTCCGTCTTTTAATCTCCTAGATGCGTTAGTGCTCCTACCCAAGGGTGATGCAGCGGTTGAGAGTACAGCAACGGGTTTACTGTCCATACACAGGGTCGCAGTCAAATTTCCATCTTGCCTGTGCATAGAATACTTAATAGAATACAAGATATGGAAAGCATTGTTACATGGTTAGCAAAATAAGAAAAACTAATAAGGACGGACAATGATTCAACATTTTGATCATCATATAAATTTATATTTCATCATAAAATATATCTTGAATGTTATTCAATATGTAATAACATGTAATATTTAGGTATAACTATTTTTAATATGAGTAAAGCTGGACCCCGTGACATCGAAATCCCCACAATTAAATAAATATCAATTTCAATTTTTCACAACTTATTGTTGTATCGACAAGATCACAAATAATGTAATTGTGCACATCGTGTTAATTCAAAAATAACATACACTTGACAAATTCACAAAACTGCACAAAAAGCTCTGATCGATTAAGACATCGTGTAAATATTTAATCATACCTAATTAAAAAAAATCGCCTTGTGTCATGTTTAGAACATTTTTCAAATCTGCAGGGAATCCTTTCCTATTTCGGACAATGGTTCCGCATGTGAAAATTTTCTTAGCAAGCAATGATTTGGCAAGTGACACTGATGTGAAAATGCTATCGTAAAAGATGTGGAAAGATGCGGTTATGACGCCTTGGAAGCCAGCATTAGCAAGAAATTTGTTCTTGGACCAATGTAACTTATAGTCAGGAAGTCTATTCACCCCCATGAAAATAAGAATACCTATATAGGCCCTTATTTCGTCAGGAGTACAGTTGTACCACAGGGGATAATGACCTGAATTAATGAAAGTGCTCATCAGTCACCAGAAAATTGGGTAAACATATTAAATAATAAATTAATTAGCACATGCGCGCATCTACCGGGGGTGGGGGGGTCCTAGAAAAAACAAATTAAATTCACATGGTAAAGTGTTATCAAAAGTAGGACCCGTCCCCGCTTTCCCTCTCCAACAAACACATTTAACCATCCACCTCCCACTCCTACTCGCACACGGAATATTTTCTATATATTTTGCGCATTAATTAGCCGATATAAAAGAAATGGTATATGATATATTTTTATTTTACTTGTATAACAGACCTACATGCCATCCTTTATTACTTTGTTTTTATATTTTTTTTAGGAGGGGGGGGGGGGGGGGGGCGGTGCGATGTGGTGGCAAAAATAGCCGTCATCTATCAATTTGTATGAACCGGAATTTTGCGATTACTTTAATCTACTGTGAAATTTCAGTTTAACAAATAGTCCAACAACTGAACGATAAAAACTACATTTTAAAATTCAGTACTAAAATCAAATAAAAATCGTTGTGTGTTAACGTGTGCATGCGTTAATAATGTTCTCACTCCCTAGAAGTAAACGTAAAATATAAAGGCTGGTGTCTGATACTGAAACATAAAGGGGAGATGTTATCATTCTGAATTCATTTTTCCTTTCTAAAAATTTTCACTGCAAAATTAATTTAGAAAATAATAGTGAAGCATAATCAGTGTTTTATTCTTAAGAATGTATCATATACTTATGGAAATTGAACTTTATATGCGGTAAACATACGTGCATGTATTAAAGTCTAAGTGTTTATATGTGTATATTCTCTAAAACAAAACTAAAACAATTGATGTTTATAAGCAATAATTAGTGTTTATTTGATTATTTATTTATTTATTTATTTATTTATTTATTTATTTATTTATTTATTTATTGAGACAGAGAGAGAGAGAGAGAGAGAGAGAGAGAGAGAGAGAGAGAGAGAAAGAGAGAGAGAGAGAGAGAGAGAGAATTTTTACATGTGCAAAACTATGTCTTAATTTTAAAGTCAAAATCCGGTGGGTTTTTTTCTCTTGTTTTTCTAGTTTTTGTCACTTACAAGGGAAAAAAATTACATACATGTATCTGTTCTATGGTAGTATCTTTAAAAATTGGATTAAGTTTGGAAAACAACCTGTTATAGGTAAAATTAATTATACCTTTTCTCTGCTGTTGTCGGTAGAGAGTGGGACGGTCCCACATCACACAAAAAAGGCGGAACATCAACGGCGTCTAAAACAGATGACCAATGGGGTGCTACCGGGTCCAGTACAGGTGCTTGAATTTCTTCATCATCACTGTCATCGTCAGATGAATATACATGTATAGTGAGGCTCTCAGAACTTGATTCGCCGTCATCGAAACTTTCGTCCGAAGAAGTATCATCGAATAAATCGATGGAACCAGACATAATAGAAACAATACCTCAGCAAAATATTTCGGTCTTAATGACGTAATTTTATTACGTTTATATTTCATCATGATGTCATTTACGTCTTTGGATAACTGTAGCAATAATTAGCGCGTTTTTGAGGCTGTATTAGTCAATAATAGAAAGTGCGTTAAAGTGCGTGATTGTGGGGCAAAGGTATATGCGTCAAAATGCGTTTAAGTGCGTGATTGTGGGTAAGGGGGATAAAATGTTTCTAGTTAACGTCACCTGTAGAAAGTAAAAAGAAAATAGATTTGGAAAACAGCAGGCATGTTCACGAAGTTTATCTTAGGACTGTGGTGCGTCCTAAGTACATCTTGGGATACGTCTTAGTCTTAGGTCTGTTTCTCGGAGCTCTCATAAATTTAGGAACCGCCATAACTTTGTCCTAACTTTAGGACATCACATACCTTGTCTTAAGACCATCCTAGGTTGTAAAATCACGTTTTTTGGGGATATTTAGACTGTTGTGGAGCTTTTCCTAAGACTTGTAGAATAAGGCAATCTTTTGTATAGTTCCAAAATTTCCGACAAACATTAAATTCTTAATCCGGTGGGGGGGGGGGGGGGGGGGGGGAGGGAGGGCTAGTCATTTATTCTAATTTATTCTGTCATGTACGTTTATTTTAACATAATTATGTAGAGAGTGACCCGGACCACCCCCCCCCCCCCCCTTTCCTCCTTCCGTTGCTACATGCCTGCTTGAGAGCCGACAAATTAAACAATTATTGTTTGGCAAATACTGTCTTTGTTTGGCGCAAAGAAAATTATTCACTTATTTTAAATATCTACATTAAGTTGGTTACATTCATTGTTTTGATTACTACATGTAGTATTGGCCAAAAATTATTCAAATGTCCTTGGCTACATCGGTTTATATAAGGCGTGCGTTATCATTCTTCATTCTCAACAATAATCCTTAAAAAATACGTAATGTTTAATAAACTATATTTATGTATTTTCCAGTTTGATTACAACTTATTTCTTATTTAACCTGTACGTGTATTCTATATATTGCAGGTGTTGGTACATGTAACGTTATATTTTATTAAAAGCAACAATATGTCAATAATTCTTTACCCCGATTTTTTATGGCTTGTACTCGTATATAGAATCAATTTAAGCTTTACGGAAGAAATTTTCCATTTTTTTCGTTGAAACAATATAGCAGTTGACCTTCCAACAATTATTGCATTTGTCAGTTTCCTATTGTTTGCATACCATTGTTGAATGCGAATCATATTTGTGCAAATGCAACAAAACAGGAATGCATGAAGTCTTTTGTGACTATTGAAGATAAATATATCATAACATTTTTTTTATTATATTTCAGTTGGGAAAACCTGAGGGAATAGAAAACAACCATTACTTTAAAAAGCAGGTAATGATGGTTTTGAGATGTTAAAATGTAGACAGACGTATAACATTTCCACTTTTTCTTGTAAATTAATTGAACATTCAAGGTTATTTGCAAATCCTGATCGTTTAAAAAACAACAATCGTTACCCAAAAAAATTACTAATGATGACCAAATTTGGAGGAAACGTTACTTCATAAAACACTTGCATTCAATTGTTTGACTTTTTATCATTAAAGGGTGCGAACAAACGCTTAATGAAAAAAAAAGGAAAAGTTTGTACATGTATTATTAGCGATTGAGAGTGTAGATATTTGCTTGTTTCATCAAACCTTAGAGGTGCTGTACATTGTGTCGCCTTATGATACATTTATATCATTTAGAGGCGATATAGCACCAGCGGTTGGAGATGACAACAGTTAATGCAATAGCATAGTAATAGGCGTTGCAATTGCAACGCTTAGTTTATATCATTTTAACGGCGATATAGCATCAGCGGTTGGAGATGACAACAGTTAATGCGATAACTTATAGCATTAGGCGTTCCAATTGCAACGCTTAATGATATTTATATCTTTAATATCATAGCGTTGTTAAAGGAAAAAAAATAACAATGGATAACAATATCAATATTTTTTTTATAACAGTGTTATTGTGTGTTTTTAAAACTTTTAGGACTTCAGAAAGATATTTCTGGAACATTCAAACACTTGGTAAACGTTATCCTTAAATTTGATATAATTGTTGTTTTTTAGCATTGTGGAATTTTAAGCTTTTCTCCCGTAAACACACTTTGATGATTTTTAGAGCTGAAATTAACCCCCAAAAAAGTACAACTATAGATTAAATGTTGCGCTGAAGATTTTAAAAACATTATTTCTCTAAATGGCACCAAGGATGAAATGAAGAATATTATGTAGATTTAGAAAATGATTCGACAAGATTTAATTTGTAAATTGTTTTTTTTTTTTTATCTTTTTAGGTTACAACATGAAAAGAATTCCCTTTAAAACAAAGCTGCTTACTTCTTTTTTAGCTGTATGCTTTGGTGTGTACATACTTGGAGTTGCATACTCTTTCTTTCGAGAACCCATGATTAACAATTCTTTATTTATCGTGTTGAATCAAAGAGATGACACGCCAGTTCAATGTGATCATGTTAATTTTGTATATTATGATGAGGAACAAAACAATGAAAACACTGAAGATTTGAAAGAATGTAAAGATTCTGACAAAAACTTTGAAAAAGTGTTGAGGAAAAATATGCAGAAAGTAGACAACTATTTATTTAATGACTCAAATAAGTTCTTGAAACGCTTACAATTAGACAGAGAGGGAATCGTTAAACTATCAACACCAAGAAGGAGCGAAGAATTGTTGCCTATATTTGTGACGGCCCTGTCTGACAATCATTTTCAAGAATTCATACATCTTATCAACAGTCTTAAAATATATCAAGAAACAAAGCACCCACAGTTAATGATCTTTGTGTACGACATAGGGTTATCGAAAAATAATTCAAAACTGGTGCGGCAAATGTGCAATTGCAAGGTTAGAGCATTCCCATTCTATACCTTCCCTAAACACGTGAAAAATTTACTTGGATATACGTGGAAACCGATCATCATCCAAATGATGCTTCAAGAATTTGATTTTGTGATGTGGCTGGATTCTTCTGTAAGATTAGAAAATACAGACCCATATTTTGTTAAAGCGAAATGCCTCGGTATTCAGGTACTAGAAGGATCCGGTTCAATTGCTGTCAGAACTCAAAAGCGGCTTTTTGAGCATTTTAAGGAGGATCAGTGTATGTTTAATTATCCTGAAATACAAGCTGGCATGGTGATTATATCCCGGACATACTTTACACTGAATTATATAATGCGGCCATGGGTGGGCTGTGCTCTTGAATATGGATGCATGGACTTTCCGAATGCGGAAATTTATATAAATTGCACCAGTAAGTGGATTCCTTCGAATTGTCACAGGTTTGACCAATCAACTCTCGGTGTTATTATGACCAGACTATTCAACAAAAGACGACATCACTTTGTCGCAAAGGAAGATTTTGCAAAAGTCTTACGATATGATACTGAAAGCTTTCAAGACACACACATCTCCTAGTTATCGGTTATTTCCTTTCACCCTAGTTTTCTTGCATCTGTGTTTTTGTGTGTGTTTTTGTAGTGCAATGTTTCAGTGCATACGAATAAATTAGTTACAGAACTTATTTTGATAAACATTGCCTATTCATTACCATAACTGCCTGGTAAAATTTAAACGTATCATTAACTTTCAAGCTACTAAAAGCCAATTGTTATGGACAGATTCAGAAAATATATGTAGTGATTATAAATTTATTATTAAAAGAATATTTTTCAATTTGTTTTCTTTTAGATTCGAATGGTTCCTTTTTATTTCATTTCAAAAACCGGATTTAGTACATAGAAAATTATTGGTATTATATTTATATCGAGTAGAGGCATTTCAATCACCCAAGGCATAAAAATGTATGTTTATTCACACCATTAACCTTAGAGGCCACGGAGTACACACTTATGGCTAAAGAACTAGATATGATAGGGGTCATATTTGGCCCCCTCTGCAAATCCATCAATTTTTCTGCCATGAGTAGTATTGACCTCAACACTAAATATGAGAATAGATTTTCCTTGGTAACCCTCCAGTATAGTTGCCTAGCAACACATTAAACATGACAACAACTTCATACTAAAATTGGTACAAGAAAACCAATAATTTTCATTTTAAACCTTTAAGTTCCTAATACTAAAACTTAGTGTTCCATCTGGTAATATAAGATATTATTATGTTTCCATAGTAACAATGAAATTCCTTAGCAACAGGCAAAATACCTGGTATTTCAAGTCCAATTTCACTCAGTTTGTACTAGTGAATAAAGACACAAATAGAACCATTTTAACAGGAGCTTGGACTTTGAGTAGTTGTGTCAAACAGCAATGTGACGTAGGCCTGTATATTTCATTGCTGGCCACGGTGTTTATGACTATAAAACATTTACAGATACATTTATAATGCACCCGATACATATTAGAAAAACATCATTGATTCTATGAAGATAATCAATTTTTCATATCAAAAAATCTTTAATGGTGTCAAATAATTAGATTGCGCGCATATCAGTTTAAAACTGCAAATATCTTAAATATTGGTGCAATTGCATAAAATATATGTGTGACAAATACCGAATTCTATCTCAATTAGGGCTGTCACGGGCCACCGAAATAACCGAAAATCACTGAACAATTTGTTCTGTTCTTCGGTTCGGTTATGTTTTTTCGGATTTCGGTTCGGTTCCAGTTTGTGTAAAAGAATCCTTATTATATGAAAAATGGCGTCGAAATTGAAAGGTTCATTTGTGTGGACCTGTTGTTTGTAATAAACATTGACTTGTATACAACTAGTGTTGTATACCGATGATTATTCACTCATCGTAAATGAAAATATCACGCAATTTACCTGTGAATAATGGGGAAACACTAGTTCAATGACAAAGATGGCGGCTTACGATTCAGACAACGAATATGTTTTCAACATTTGTTTATGGAAATGTTTAGGATAAGAATTTCCTGGATTTATTAGAAGTGAGATTGAATGAAAAAAAGTCAGGAGTCGAATCCATGCAAAATAATGTGGGAAAATCTGAGTGGTTACAGAAAACAGAACACACGGTGTGCATTACCTGCAACTCGAAACATACTTTATTTGAAAGAAGAACCAAAAACCCGCAAATTGAAGCGAAAATTTTACGACCCGACCCGACCCGAAAAATTTTGGAACCGTGACAGCCCTAATCAATAATTTACCAAATAAATCATTAGCAACAACATTACAATCATCAAGGATATCTTTAAATCATGTGAGAATCATAAAAACCAAAATTACAGTTATCTATAATATATACATATATATACACATGTGATAAAATCATTTGTTCCCAACAGGAAAACTGTAATGATCATCAACGTATATATTCAAATATATGCATGCATCTATATGTTTTCATAAACACAGGCAATCCTTAAATATTTTAAGATACAAAATTTCTTCAAATAAAATACATTGTATATAAAAAAAAAAAAATCAAAACGATTAGCTAGTATTGATTAGATATTAACAAATGTTTATGTACAGATATGACATCTAGGTATATATCATATTATATATATACCTTTAAGACAACAACCCTAGATTTTAGTTCAAGCACACATTGTCTTATTTTATTTTATTATCCATATGCTTTATTGCATACAGTGGTGCTTGTTTCAAATGATAGACGCCAAGTGTAATCTGCCTGGGAAATCATTTAGGATGTGAGATGAGCCATCTATCTCTGAATAAATGCTTCTCTTTTTCAACAATACCTCATTTTTACCATGGCTTTAACAAGGTTCCCTGTCTACTCTTCTGCAACATAATAATACTTTTTTATATAATGCAAAACTTTACCCCGGTGCTATGATGATATTCTACTAAAAACGATTAATACAATTTAACAAAACATTTAAATCCCCATTTTGTGCCATCAAAAGATATATGTGGTGGTGTAATGAGGTACATGTACCTTAAACATTTATTCATAGGTTGGAAAAAAATAAACAAAAGATTTTTGATTTTTTTTCATAAATAGTTTTCATTAAGAAAATAAGATTTCTTATTAATACTACTGGAGATAATTTATTAGATATTAATTTCATGCATTCATTCACACCAAATATTTTTTCTCTACAAACATATTTTCCACCTTTTCAGAAATACCAAAACAATCATATAAAATAATTTAAGAGCATTTGAAAAACATATTAATCATATTTCAGAATGATACTCTTACGATTAACGGTCCATAAGATAATTTTTTCTGTAGCATTTCACCTTAATGCAAATATTCCAAACAAAGTTGATGACCGCTTCCAGCCTTTCATTACTTTGATTATGTAATGTCAACAAATTGGGGTTTCCCGTGTTCTAAAAACAGATTTCGACGGGTTGGAAGATGAATTTGGGTTTTCATCAGTACAATCGTAATTTAGCATTGAAAAATGTTTTAAAGATTAAAAAAAAACAACTAGTACTTACAAAATTTAGAGCTACTACATGTGTAAGTACTACATGGCTTTTGTGCACAATTTCACTGTACTTTTATACCGACGGGCTCAGGCAAAAATCGTCTGTAAAATGAATGCGTTTTGGTGTACACTGAATTTTCTCATGATCCAATAATGAAACACAATCTAGTATTAATGCTTATGGATATTTTAAATAATATTCTTCTAAATTAATGAATTTTAACTGTTTAAATAAGAATATCATCGGTAGTAATTTTCAGCAGACTGTATAGGAACGTTACGTCTCTGTCAAAGTTATACAATAGTGTTGTTTACATTAAAATTCATATTTTAAACACTGTTAAAGGGGAAAATCTAAATGGAATCATATTACAAAGTAGCATTGTTGATAATTTTGTGAAAACACACATATGTAACTACATAAATAACTTACACGTACCAAACTTGTGCAAATCCAGCTTCACCGTCACAAAGTGTCTGGTTCCAGAAAAAGTTACGCCGATCGATTCAGACTGATTATTATAATTTTTTTATAATTTCATACTAGCAACACATGTGAAAAAAAAATCAAACAGGTTTTATAGTTAGTACTTGTTATCAACTTTATAAAGAATATGAAATTTGTTTATGTGCGTGCATTTTATTTTGCAGAAAAAGTCGGGGCATTACGTCAATATATGTCCTATCTAATTTTTTACATAGGAACATAAATAAAAATAAGATTAAATTTAATTAGCTTAGTTTTGTTGGGTACTTTTGATGATTGTTAAAATAGAATAAAGCAGAGGGACTTCAATTCAAGTCCTCATAACACACCAACTGACGTCAACTGAAGTCAGTGTTTGTATTGACTAATTTTAACATCATTTTAAAAAATCAAGAATGGAATGATGATGTGAATGTTCATTTCCAAAAATGATAAATAGATATGACAAAAATTATTCTTTTTCGTTCGTTTGTAGGTTGTTTAAAATAGAGTGGCATTGGGACGTTTTAAAATGACGTCACTTTTTTTTATTTAATTTCTCTTTATTTTTCTTTTTTTTTTGCGGTTTGCTCGGGTCACTGGAGTAGGCAAGTTTGTTTGCTTACCAGGGATGACCAAATTGTGTCATTGAAAAGAAAATATTAAAATAAACTACATCTATACGGACTAAATCTCAGGTGAATGTTCAAGAGCTTATAGATATTTCCAAGAAAATAAGAGAAAATGTCTCAATATTTTCCCAACAGCCCTCGTAGATATCGGTAGTATCATAAATTTTGTCCTGACTCATAATACCAATCATGCATAATTGCAAACATGACTATAAAGTGTAACTGTTAGATATTTTTGAAAGTCCCAGTATTGGTTTGGGGGTGATGGGTTTTAAACAATTTTGAATTCTTGGTTTAAGTGAGCTAAAACTTAACAAAAAAACAGATTGAAACTCATGCACATATTTAAATCATTTTCGAGCTCGATACCCTCTGATGTGGGGGTTTTTTTTCATCGCACATGCGCAAAATATAGACTGTTGTAGATCGTGAGGTGACAGCATGGACTTTAAGATGGTATGGGACACCTCTATATTGTTATGTACTTCCTTCTGATAAAAAAATAAAATAAAGTATTATTGTATTAGTGTTTTCTTTCAAAAATTACGTGTACTATCTAACGGGGTAACGCAATGGGTTAGGGCATAAACGACTAATACGTTAGTCATGAGCTTAAATCCCGCTTTTGTATTTTTCACCTTTCCAAACATTTTGAAAATAGCCAAATATTGTAAAACTTGAAAATTCGAAACTGGTTAGATTTTATTGATTATAATGAACTTTTATCCAAGTTAGTATCGACAGGTGTCCCTTACCACCTTAAAACATGAAGTTTTATTGTAGTACATGTAACTGAAAAAAAATATTGTCATCACATACTGTCATGAGTTTAACATTATTTTTTCTGCTATTCAATATATATTTATTTTGACAAGTATGAAGTACATGTAATGTAAACATTTTTAATGCGTAAAAATTAAAGCTTTTAGATTACATATTTATAAAAACTAGCGAAATTTTTGTGCGCCGTAAATTGCAACTTTTTAACACGTACGAAACTGTAGCTCCCAGGTCGTTTATCCGATTTTTTTTTCAAACCGGGATCTACAGCGCTACATCTATCGCAAGAGCTGAATGTGTTTTATTGTCACATGTATTTCCTGAAATAATTTTATCCACCAATGAATAAAGATAATGATTAAATAAGGATTAGGGAATCATTCTTTGAGTTTTATGAGTTTTATGAGGTGATAAAATATGACAGGGGTGATCAAATCCAATAATGCACTGAAGGCCCTGTCACAACAAGTTGCGTCCCCAAGGCGTTCCCAGAATTGCCGTAGGATCGCAGGAAAAACTCAGAAAATATGTACAATTTTATTTGAAATTTTTACGTATACAGGTGAAGATGTCATGTCGTCCTGACGGCGACCGAGGCGTTTCTACGGAGCTCCTGTGGAGTGTAACTGTGTTTCCACAGAGTTCTACATGGCGATTGACTGCACTCTCGCCGAGTATCCGCCGAGCGCTCATGATGTGCTAAGAGTTTTTACCTCGCGTTCACGGTGTGCTCTGCGCGCTGAATGCGTGCACAAGACATTCTTAACTTATTGGTAGAACAATTTTAATTTGTACAATTGTATGGGAAACAAACAAGAATTTTGAACTTTACAACTAGTAAATAAATGATAAAAATGTTTTTGTTTTGATAAAATAAGATATATTGTGATTGAAACGTAACTAATATCTAAATAATTTATGAAAGACAAAAATCTTAGTAGACAGGTCTACAAAAGAGAACCGTTAATAGTTGTTAGAAAACATATAAGAAAACATCAGGAAAAAAATGGTACGAATTCCATCTACGTCCTTTAATAGGCCATGGAATATTCGCAAATGCTACTTTTTACATAGTCATCCACATTAAGTTCGAGAATACTATATCGCTTGCTATTGTACAACAGCCATTGTTTAAGTTTTTGTGGTCTGGCTGACAACGCACAAGAAACGCCATGGAAGCGCGGTACATGTATAAATGCTAATGAACGCAGAAGAATTGTCAAGAGAGCGCGGTGATCGCAACAACAGCTCTTTGGGTTCGGTGTGTGAACGCAGCAAAATGAAAAAAGACTCGTTCAAACGCTGTGGATGCGCAGTGAGAGCGCGATAGAGACGCAGTGATATCAGAAAGGACTCCCGAGAGGTCTCTGTGCAAAGCAATCGACGTATCACTGCGTCTACACTGCGATTAGGTGCGTTCCTTGGGCGCGCCAACAGAGCTCTGGTTGCGCTGTTGGAGACATTATGGCGCTGTTACGACCTCATTCCGTTTCTCCTGCGTGTTTATCAGAGTGCAGAGCCACGCCGCGTACTATATGCATGCTCAAAGTGCGTACCGTCTAATGGCGTTCCACAATGTTCGAGGCGATCCCACTTCGACAACTGAAGATACTGTTGCGTTGTTACGGCGCCGTAGGAGACACTACTGCGTGTACCTTGGCGTTTTACATTATTTAAGGATGCACAGGGGTTTGAAGGCTTTGTGATAGATTGGACCACACCGACCGTATCTGATTATAAGATAATATTCGAGGAATGATTACTTATTACTTATATCATTTGTAGCAACTGTGGGATTAAACGTTAAAATAATCATTGATGAAATGTTTTGGACTATGCGTTACAAAATCGATTCGTAGTGTTATCAAAACAAGGACACTAGAACTTATAAATATGATTTGATTAAAATCAACACACGTATTTTTATATACGACTCCAAGTACCTTCATTCTAGAAAATATACTAAAACAACGCGGCATTTTTTCCCGCGATTTTTACTGCAAATCTAAAAAGATCAAATTTATCCACGTCATTTAGATTCAAATTGCATTTGCAGGGGTGAAAAAAATCGAGTACTCTTATTGTGTGCATTTTCAGTACTATATCAATAAAATAACAAGTAAAATGAATTCATAAAAAAGTAAAGCAGACTTTTTTTTTCTTTTGTGTAGGATAAGGCAATTTAAAACGAAGTTTAAAGTCCCGACTTACAATGAACTTGATATGTGCTAGCACAATATAGAGCCCCTCTCTGATTATTGTCTCCGAACCGAAGAAAAGAAGTGGATTTTATTCATTGGCATAAATAAAACTTTCATTTGATTTTTCTTGATTTTTTTTATCTGAGAAAATCAGTTAGTTGTTCATATACTCTTATTTTTAATTAATCGTTTAATTCATTGAAAGTACAAGTTCATTATACTCATGTGTGGATCTAGGGGGGGTGTTGGTCCGGGACACCCCCCCCCCCCCTCCTCTCTTGAAAATCAAACTTCTTAAATTTGCATGGTAAAATTACCGAACATAAGCCTCAGACTTTGCAAACTTAAATATCCCTCGGACCCCCCCCCCCCCCCCCTCCCCAAACTGCATGATGTTTGGCTGTTGTATTTTCAACCTACAAAGAACTAGATATGATAGGGGTCATATTTGGCCCCCTCTGCAAATCCATTAATTTTTCTGCCATGAGTAGTATTGACCTCAACACTAAATATGAAAATAGATTTTCCTTGGTAACCCTCCAGTATAGTTGCCTAGCAACACATTAATCATGACAACGACTTCAGTCTAAAATTGGTACAAGAAAACCAATAATTTTCATTTTAAACCTATAAGTTCCTTATACTAAAACTTGGTATTCCACCTGGTAATATAAGATATTATTCAAAATTTTACTTAATGTTTTATTAAGTGTTTCCATAGTAACAATGAAATTCCTTAGCAACAGGCAAAATACATGGTATTTCAAGTCCAATTTCACTCAGTTTGTACTAGTGAATAAAGACACAAATAGAACCATTTTAACAGGAGCTTGGACTTTGGGTAGTTGTGTCAAACAGCAATGTGACGTAGGCCTGTATATTTCATTGCTGGCCACTTAGCCATGGCACTTTGAAATCAACAAGATTTGGCTGGCTTTGGAGCTAAGACTACGCAATCTGTGTATATTTCAGTTGAAACCAGCGTCATTTTTAACTTGTTTTGATGAAAGAAAAAGATAGTTACATACTACCGACAATCCAAGGTCCCGTTAAAATGGTTCACAACGCAATACACAATGTTACAGAAATACAACCATAAAATTATTTGTCTACATTTACATGTACATGAATCGTTATGTCTTTGCTATACTTTCATAGCAACTATGCCAATGCTAATTTTATATTCAGCATTTTTCATATATATTATCTATCTATTATCTACCACATTTCAAAAGTTTCAACACCAAAACAACAGTGTTTATGACTATAAAACATTTACAGATACATTTACAATGTACCCGATACATATTAGAAAAACATCATTGATTCTATGAAGATAATCAATTTTTCAAATCAAAAAATCTTTAATGTTTTCAAATAATCAGATTACGCGCATATCAGTTTAAAACTGCAAATGTCTTAAATATTGGTACAATTGCATAAAATACATGTGTGACAAATACCGAATTCTATCTCAATTAGGGCTGTCACGGACCACCGAAATAACCGAAAATCGCGGAACAATTTGTTCTGTTCGGTTTCGGTTCTGTTTTTCCGGATTTCGGTTCGGTTCCAGTTTGTGTAATAGAATCCTTATTGTATGAAAAATGGCGTCGAAATTGAAAGGTTCATTTGTGTGGACCTGTTGTTTGTAATAAACATTGACTTGTATACAACTAGTGTTGTATACCGATGATTATTCACTCATCGTAAATGAAAATACATGTATCACGCAATTTACCTGTGAATAATGGGGAAATACTAGTTCAATGACAAAGATGGCGGCTTATGATTCAGACAACGAATATGTTTTCAACATTTGTTTATGGAAATGTTTAGGATAAGAATTTCCTGGATTTATTAGAAGTGAGATTGAATGAAAAAAAGTCAGGAGTCGAATCCATGCAAAATAATGTGGGAAAATCTGAGTGGTTACAGAAAACAGAACACACGGTTTGCATTACCTGCAACTCGAAAAATACTTTATTTGAAAGAAGAACCAAAAACCCGCAAATTGAAGCGAAAATTTTACGACCCGACCCGACCCGAAAAATTTTAGAACCGTGACAGCCCTAATCTCAATAATTTACCAAATAAATCATTAGCAACAACATTACAATCATCAAGGATATCTTTAAAGTCATGTGAGAATCATAAAAACCAAAAGTACAGTTATCTATAATATATACATATATATACACATGTGATAAAATCATTTGTTCCCAACAGGAAAACTGTAATGATCATCAACGTATATATTCAAATATATGCATGTATCTATATGTTTTCATAAACACAGGCAATACTTAAATATTTTTAGATACAAAATTTCTTGAAATAAAATACATTGTATATAAAAAAAAATCAAGACGATTAGCTAGTATTGATTAGATATTAACAAATCTTTATGCACAGATGTGCCATCTAGGTATATATCATATTATATATATCCCTTTAAGACAACAACCCTAGATTTTAGTTCAAGCACACATTGTCTTATTTTATTTATTATCCATATGCTTTATTGCATACAGTGGTGCTTGTTTCAAATGATAGACGCCAAGTGTAATCTGCCTGGGAAATCATTTAGGATGTGAGATGAGCCAATCTATCTCTGAATAAATGCTTCTCTTTTTCAACAATACCTCATTTTTACCATGGCTTTAACAAGGTTTCCCTGTCTACTCTTCTGCAACATAATAATATTTTTTTTACATAATGCAAAACTTTACCCCCGTGCTATGATGATATTCTACCAAAAACAATTAATACAATTTAATAAAACATTTAAATCCCCATTTTGTGTCATTAAAAGGTATATGTGGTGGTGTAATGAGGTACATGTACCTTAAACATTTATTCATAGGTTGGAAAAAAATAAACAAAAGATTTTTGATTTTTTTTTCATAAATAGTTTTCATTAAGAAAATAAGATGTCTTATTAATATTACTGGAGATAATTTATTAGATATTAATTTCATGCATTTATTCACACCAAATATTTTTTCTCTACAAACACATTTTCCATTTTCTCAGAAATACCAAAACAATGATATAAAATAATTTAAGAGTATTTGAAAAACATATGAATCATATTTCAGAAATGATACTCTTACGAGTAACGGTCTATAAGATAATTTTTTTTGTAGCATTTCACCTTAATGCAAATATTCCTTCCAAAGTTGCTGACCGCTTCCAGTCCTTTCATTACTTTGATTATGTAATGTCAACAAATTGGGGTTTCCCGTGTTCTAAAAACAGATTTCGACGGGTTGGAAGATGAATTTGGGTTTTCATCAGTACAATCGTAATTTAGCATTGAAAAATGTTTAAAGATTAAAAAAAAACAACTAGTACTTACAAAATTTAGAGCTACTACATGTGTAAGTACTACATGGCTTTTGTGCATAATTTCACTGTACTTCTATACCGACGTGCTCAGGCAAAAATCGTCTGTAAAATGAATGCGTTTTGGTGTACACTGAATTTTCTCATGATCCAATAATGAAACACAATCTAGTATTAATACTTGTGCATATTTTAAATAATATTTCTTCTAAATTAATTAATTTTTAACTGTTTAAATAAGAATATCATCGGTAGTAATTTTAAGCACACTGTATAGGAACGTTACGTCTCTGTCAATGTTATACAATAGTGTGTTGTTTACACTAAAATTCATACTTTAAACACTGTTAAAGGGGAAAATCTAAATAGAATCATATTACAAAGTAGCATTGTTGATAATTTTGTGAAAACACACATATGTAACTACATAAATAACTTGCACTTACCAAACTTGTGCAGTCACAAAGTTTCTGGTTCCGGAAAAAGTTACGTCGATCGATTCAGACTGCTTATCATAATTTTTCAAACGATTTTTTTTCCTATTTTTGGTTATTTGAACATGAGCGACAAAGAATACCACGAAAAATTTTTAAACAAAGAAAGTACATATATATTGCTTATTACAGACGAAATATTGTTGTGGTATTTTTAGTCGCTCATATTTTTTAGAACGTAAGAAAGTTGAAAATACTGATTTTCTGGACGTTTTCCAGGAATAGGCATGCATTTCGTCCATCAAATTTCATACTAGCAACACATGTGAAAAAAATCAAACAGGTTTTATAGTTAGAACTTTTTATCAACTTTATAAAGAATATGAAATTTGTTTATGTGCGTGCACTTTATTTTGTAGAAAAATTGGGGGCATTACGTCAATATATGTCCTATCTAGTTCTTTTCTTTCAATTATTAAGTTATGGTAATATAAATGTACAGTTTGAAACAAGTTTTGTTAAGATTCGGACGGTTAAAGTATAGTGTACACATGATCGAGCTTGCCATTTCTCGCAAGAGTGTTTGTCTCAAATCCGTGCGATGGCTGTGCGGAGATTTCCATTCATAAATCGTATTTTTTTCGGTCTTTCTTATATTATGGTTATACAAAAAGGTGAATTATCATGGATGCCTTCTTTTCATATTTGAGGTTGTATTTTTCGCCTGTTGAAAAGGCCTGAGAAGTAGCGATTGTTCGAATCGTTCGTACGATCTTGGAAATCTAAAAAGCAAAACGGGAAACGGAATTTAAAAGGAAAGTCTGATATAATGTTATTTAATAGATTAATGTATTATTGAACAAGCCGGAAACAATAATCTTATCAGGGGAAAATAGTTTTTTTTTCGTAAAAGATTATCAATATGTGTTTATTTATTTAGAAATTGTAGGCAGACAAACTATTCGTATTACTTTTCTTCATTACCACACTAGTAAACATTATCCAAATTAATCAGAATAGCTAATTTAGTTAAAATGCTAACACCGAAGCACTAAGACGTAAAAGACAAACAGCAAAAAACAGAGTTCATATAATGAGAAAAATTAAATGACTGCACGGGATCGATTTGTTCCATATTTACCAATGTTTTTGATATAACTGACTCGAAGGAAAGGGTCCTCCACACGCTCTGGAAAAGTTTGAAATACAAGTCCGATTTTTTTTTGTATTACTTAAAGATATGAAATTCAAGCATGCATTTGAATTGAACATGACGGGAAATGTGTTCAATTTTGGAGAAAAAAATCAACTTTTAAAAATGTACTGTTTTTCATAAAAAACAAAATCCCTGCAATAGTCGAACTCGGGACCTACGGATTAGTAGACTGAAGTCATACCCACTGCGCTACAAAGACACCTAATTATGGTGCCGTAAACAGTTTCACAATAAATAAAAATCGCCATGTTGTGATGTACTGTCATAAAAAGTAAACGTCACTTGGTGTCGATAACCTTTAATTGTTGTCTATAATTTTCAGTGGGAAATGTAAAAAAAAAAAAAACGCTCATAAATGCCACAACCCGTATGTAGCAGTTGGAAAAAAATTCTAACGACATCTTACATGCCTTCCTTATTTTTGTTTTTTTTGGTTTTTTTGTTTTATCTAGATGACTTATGCTGCCTTATTTTTACAACCTTATATGTACATGTTTCCCATATTTCTTTTGTTTTTAAGTAAAAGACTTATACAGTCTTAATTGTACTGCAAACTCTCACTGCAAGTTTTCAATTACACCAACCGTTTACAAACCGCTTTTTAATTTCCCTGTTGGATTCGTATAACGACAGTTGCGTGCAATAGTGTGATATTATAAATTCAGAAGAACCCGTCCTGTGAGTATTCTTGATATAAATCTCATTCTCAAATGTTTCTGTGCGGTTTTTGTTTTTAAAATTTACCTTGTCTTATTTTATTTTCTTTTTTACATTGTTTATACTTATGAACTACGTCTTTATTTCTGTAATTTCCCTATCTTATTTTTCGACGAGTGAGACATGTTTCATTAAAAAAAAGACAATATGGCGACCAAATCATAACAAACCTATTGATCTAACTACATTTTATAGATTTAAACTAAGCCACACTAATTTAATAATTATCAAATAGATGATGGCATTTAGAATAACTTATTTTTTTCATTAATGTGTTTTATGTACAATTTTACCTGTACCTTATAATAGAACTATATTTGCTGTTGAACAGCTGGAACGACCATTCATTAATAAGAATTAAATTAAAGAATGATTATTTCAAGTTCACGTGTCAAGTTTATTTATTCTCAAGCCATACGAAGATGGTACATAAGGTATAAGACATAAATGTAATTATTAAGAGTTATAAAGAGGTTTTTTTATGCGTTTCTACATTTCTTGAGGACATAATTTCTTGAAATTTTAAAACATTTGGCCTGGTACAGTATTTACTATGCAGCAACTTTTTCCTCATATATAACAGCGATTTACTTTCTAAGAAATAATGATATTAATCTGCAATTCTGTGTTCATTGCAAAGTTTACATAACCTTTCATTATGAGGAATACTTAACCATCTGCCAGTATCTTTCGGGAAGCGATGATTAGCTGTACGAAATTTTAAAAATACGTGATCACTAAAATGTTTTGGTATTTTTTCTATATATGTTCAAAAATAGAACTCAAAGACCTTCATTTCTTCATTTACTTTTTACAGCATTCATCATCATGTTCTAACTTACACGTCAATGCTGCAAATCCGACATCAAATAGATGTATATACACATTTAGATTTGACCGGTATCATTGAGCTAGGTGTTTTAAAAAATGAAAATAAGTTTTGTAAAGAAAGAAAATACTTCAATTACACGATAGAAAGAATTTCTCATTTGTAAAGCTACTGCATTGTCTGTATATTACATGTAAGTTTTTATTATTCAAATATTTCTCTAGGGTAATCTTAAGGCAATAAATGTAAAAGGTCAAAAATTAAAATTTGATTAAATCAGAATTTTAAGTGATACTTTTTTTCATTTATTTTAATGAAAATGCACAAATTTATGTTTACCACATTCGATTCTTTTAAAACAAATGTATATTGGTGTTGAAAACCTCAAACAATCTCGTAAGATTACTTCTGTCGGTAATCTAACCCTTAGGGCTTTTTTCAATGACTAAATTTATTATTGACCTAAATGAAATAAATAAAAAATCGTTAATATCTTTAGACGTCATTTTTTTTCCTATGATTTTCATCAGTATTATTCTGTAAATGTTACTTATAGCCAAATCGGTATCCCATGAAGACTGGAAAGTGTAAAATTGGAATTAATTAGAAAATATTTTATATATTTTTTCTAGGATATTTACCAAAATATTAAATATAATTCCCATGTAATACACTACTGGTCACTATCAGAAGTAGGCATAAATATACATTTAAATTTTAAAAGAAGAAACTCTTTCTATATTTTCAGTTTTAACAATGGTGTCTATTGTTTTCAGCGATCGTCAGAATATGTTTAAGACAATTCTTTGTCTTAACTTTTGTATTTCATCAAGTTTTGCCTATGGTGAGTAAAAAAACCATGATATTAACAATGCTTAAATATCAGAAATTTTGCATTTATTTAAATCTACAGACAGGTGCTACCGTTGATTTTTATTATGTTCTGGAGGGGATAGGGGTCGCAAGCTAAAATACTGAATTATCAACTTGAAAACAGAGAAAAATGTATTTGTGTCCTTTATCTCTTTTGATGTGTTTCGTTGTGCTGGTCTATATTCCAGTTAACTGCAGCGTTACAAGCCGTCCAATAAGTATACATGCAAATACTAAGTGGACATATACAGGAGATGTATTGGACAATGTACTGGATGTTTAAAAAGGATGACTGCATTTAAGGACAACTAATATACGTGTGGTAACGGTAATTTTATGCCCAAATTCATAAAGTAATGGAAATGTAATGCATTACTTTGCAATGCAATTCGCCCCAAGTCTGCCTCCTAATATACTTCCAAGTTCGTGTTAATTTATTAGTGTGTGTCTCACGTGGTCAATTTATTAAGCATTTTAACTGTTACAATAGGTAAATTGCTAAGAAATTCCATCTATAAATAAACAGTTTATCAGGTATTATAAGTTAATAACTAAAAATATAAAATCCTCATATTAAATTTTTTAAAAAAACTGCCCTCTGCATTATTAATCCCCTTATAAAAAAAATTTCTAATTAAATAACAACTGTTTGTCTTTTTTGTCTTAAGGCTTCGGTGTTACTCATTTTATTATTCACACTGAAATAGGAACTTCGTATTTTCTTTGAGTATCACATATTCAATGAAGAGGCAAATCAGCACAGAAAGACTTATATTTATTAGCCTTACAATTCTTGTTTTCCAGCCAACATCATCTAAGAACTTCCTTTATGTGTTCGTCTTACAGGTGGTCGTATAAATAATGAGAACGAAAAATACACACTTATATGATAAACTAAAGAGAAACAGTATAAAATTAAACTGTATTTTCAATGTAGCGTAAGATTTTCAATGACGGTATTTTATTTTACTTTAAATGTAAGAGTGTATTTTTTGGTACTAAGTTTGTCTAAATTTTTTAAGGAGGTGATTAGTTTGTTGCTTTATATTATGATACTTGAACACAAATTTAATTCTTCATGGGGCTTTGTTCTGCAATGTGGTCTTTATACTTTAGCTTAGTGGTTTTGTGCGTTATTTTTGTAGTGTTGGTGTTATATTCAAACTTGTTTTAGGATTGTTCACATATCTGATTGTAAGAATGCTTCGTTATATTACTGCAAAGATATAACCTCTCCCTCTCCCTCCCCAACCTATCATATTGAATCTTCTCTCTCTCTCTCTCTCTCTCTCTCTCTCTCTCTCTCTCTCTCTCTCTCTCTCTCTCTCATATATATATACCTTAACAGTTGGGCACACCCTCTATTGTAGTAATGTATATGGGTTTCCAAACGGTAAGATGATCCAATTAGTTTAAAAGGTCATGAGGAGGGAGGGGGGGGGGGCTGAAAAACCTAATGGATGGATTAAACTGTTGAAACATAGCATGGATTTTTTGTGATTGCTTATTTAACCGTTCGAGTCCTTTTAATTGCATTAAGTTTATTTATTTTACATTTATTGCATGATGGTGAGGAAAATATGAAGATTTATTCCCCCAGGGAAAATCACACTTCCTGAGGGCAACGCCCGAGGGAAATATGATTTTTCTGGGAGAATAAATCTTCCTAATTCCCTCACAATCATGCAATGAATTGTTTATTATACTGAATAACAGGTGATACTTTAGAATACATCAGGTTCTAATCATTTTTTTTTCAATTCTAGTAAAGCAATAGCGTAGTCAATATTAACAGGTTTCTGTCTATGTCAGTTTTCTGATATAGAAGGATTTAAAACAATTTTTTTTATATAGAATTAATCATGTAATTACATCGTATGGTCATTCTCGGGATTTTTCATAAGCATGGAATGAAAATTAAGGGGTGAGATATGATGAAAATATGACGATGACAGGGAAATATGAAGTTTTATTGCCCTGACTCGTGATTGTCTAGAACCAATCAGATGTTGCGTTAGATAGAATATTAATATTGAGATATAATGATATGCTCTATGTCATGACATAGGTCAACGTTCGAATAAAACATCTCCTTTTAATTATGAGCAATCAAATTCTAAAATGACTAAGTCCAATGACTAGTCTAAAATGTCTTTTTCTCGATTAAAATCATGCATAACTAATACTTGACATTTGAAAATTTGTTATTTGCCAGTCGTTCTTTTTCGCCTCGCATCTGCAACGAAATACCTACTCGTTGCTTTGCTACGAGTTTGCTCTAGTTTTAGTCTCAAATAATTTATATATCCCGTTAATATATCCCGGTGATAGTGGAAATGGTCATGCAGTATTTGTAGACCAGTCTTCGATCGACAATTTGAGTTTAACTAAAATATTACTTTACTACTTATTTTCATTAATCGGATTTAAAGTATGGCATATATGTTGTAAATACGTATTTATCGATCATCACCGATAAATAAACATTTTTTTAGGGGGGGGGAATGGGATGCAAAACGTGTGAAGGTAAAAATTTGATGGATTGAGATAACAAAATTGTGTTTTCAATATCTTGGGCATTAGGTAAGTATGTAAAACAGTTGAGAATTAGATATAACACTATAAAAATCTGAATATCTAAAGACTTACACGAAAAAAGGATTTACATTTCTTTGTTTTTCTTTAGTTAATTTAGCGCTTAGTAAACCAACATATCAATATCCAGCTAGATACTACTCTTACGACACCGATTCAAGCAATGCTGTGGATGGGCAAAAGTCTGATCTACGCCTCTCTGGTGGGCAATGCTCATTTTCATTATCATATGGAGACCAAAACGTCACCTGGTGGGTGAATCTTACCAGTATTTACAGCATCAATGATATTCGGATATATTACCCTAATGGTATGTTTTTGTATGTATTGTTGCAAAACACTTTTAAACAATTTTAAAAACGTAAATGACATTATACCGGTCTTTTCATATGTTTATATCGTTGTTTAACGAGGGCCTTACGCTGGGTGAAATCTTAATAAATTTTCAACGTTATTCTAGGGACCCTGAAGCGTACTACTACACCAAAAAATTGTGCGAGTAACGTGTGGATCTTTACTTTAGATTTCAAATGGAACATTTTCCAAAATCTATTTGTTGTTTCAAAATAGTCCATGAGTTTAACATTTCACTAAACCTTTAACAAACACCGTGTTTGTTAAAACAGTTACGTATGTAAATGTACACTCATCAAAAATAAATTTAGAAAACAGTAATCATATCATTTCAACAATGTTTAAAAAAAAAACAAAATATAAATTGAGATTTATTAAATAGAAATTGCAGAGTATGCATTAAAGATGTTTTCAAATAAGTACGAGCTTCAAATACACCAAACATTGTCCATCAAACTGTTTTATGTATGACTTTAATAAAGTGAATTTTGGATCAATTCTTAGATTGTCATGTTTTTAAAAGAAACTTGTTTGACATCGATAAATGTAACTGAAATGATTCGGTTGTTTACAAACAACATACATAACCTCGGACATCGGGTGACTCCTTTTTTCTACACCTGTTAATATAGTTCTGTTTATGCGTTTTCATTGTATTGTAATGCGTTTTTTCTTGACATCCAATAAAAATTAAGTGATTTTAGAAAAATTGGAATTGGAGAAGGCACGATTACATGAACATCAATATTTTTATTAAAAAACACACTGTATGAAATTCGACAAAAAAAAAACTGAACAGAATTCCGATTGATATAGATGTACAATCAAAGATTTTATCTATGCATGTAACAAAAAGTTAACACAAATCATTTGTCTCCCATTAACATAATTAACAAAAAGCATTTAAGAAAATTAAAACACAAGGATATAAACTTTATTTTCAAGCGATTAAATTAAGGAATTGCGATGTTTTGAACATTTTAATAGTTTGTTATTTATTTACTGAATAAGAAATTTATTTATTTGTTCCCTTTCAAAACAATGTTTGGAATGAGTTTAAGGAAAGAAAAATTCAATTTCCACTTTCAATAATACCGGTGTTGTAAAGCAGTTTTTTCCCCATAGTAGCTACATGTATTCCCCCTGGAAAACCTGCTATATACATGTAGTAGTCTTTCCCCCGGGGGGAAAGCTACTATATAGTAGTTTTCCCCCCATAGTACAGTTCCTCCCTCACGTTTTTGGTTCAAATTTTATAAAAAAAAAAAAAATATTTATGGAAACCCAGTAAGGATTTAAAAGAATGTTTTAACCCTTACTTTGCATATACCTGCATCTATCTATACAGGTTAAGTTTTATTTTGCCGATTTATTATTTTTTATAGACAATGCTGAAAATTGAACATATATATCATGGCATACATAGAACTTATTTAGATAATTATCTGATAAATTACGATTTGACAAGATATACACTCATAAGCTTCCCAGTGACGGCCCCGATGACTTGATTGTTTCTCATTTGGTGACCCAGGTTCAATTTTCGAAATAAATGTAACTAAAATCTCTTTCTCTTTACATTTATCTTAAAATTGACGAATTGCAATTTTTTACATTTTAATTTTGTAAAAAGAAATAAGTAAACAAATTCAATGCGTACGTTCAAATGTTTCTCGGAGATGGTTCAATAGAATTTAAAGAAACTTTATACTCTATTTAAAACATTATTTAAACTTTATCTCTAAAGGAAAGAATTGATTTAAACCACTGTTGGACATTCTGTGTTTTCCACGAAACTTAAAACTAAACATTCCACGTATAAAGGACCTTTAATAGTAGATGTTTACTAGGTAATTTTCTTGCCGAAACCGTAATTTTACCTGGTTTATCTCGAAGTTGATCCATTTTTCCCGTCAGCTGAACATAATTAGTGTCATTATTTCACACATTTCTGCCCGCGGTAATTTTCACACCTTTCCAAACTAGTGGTACCTCAAACTGCACGATGTAAGTTAATTTGGATGGTAGTTAAATGGGTGTTTTGTACATTTAGTACATATTCATACAGTTCAGATAAAAACACAGTCGTGATATCATTACCGCTGATAATGTGTTTAATAAAACGTACACAGTTTGTACGGAGAATCGATTTAACATTGATTACTGCCAATTCTATAAGAAACGATTAATTACGGAATTGAGTTTATTTTATTTTTTTCATGTACGCTCCAATAACATAACAACGAAGCATGATAGAGATACGAAGAATTAAAAGAAAAATTAATTAAATTTAACAGAAACAGTTCATGTATTGAACACGCAGCGTGTAAAGTGACTTCCGGTTCATCGTACATGGGTTGTTTCCAATTTGAGTACTATAGCTGTGAGCGTAAGGAATTAATATAAGATACAAACACAAATGATATAAAAATGTGTTATGTGAATTGCAATTCTAGATTATTTATTTGTGTTTTTATTTTCAAATCCGAATTTTTCGTTTCACACGTGATAATTTTCAGTTAATAAATGGCAAGTGCTTCTTCCTATTCAAAGGTGTAAGCCGTCGAGAGTGAAGAGGATGTGAAGTTGTATTATTAACGAAATATTGATTTTATAATTTGATTGCTTTTACAAATATTGATATGTTTTTCACAAAAAAAAACCACACGAACTAAAAATATTTAATCAAATGGTTGATTTTTCGTTTATGTATAGTAGAAGAGTTCAGTAAATGCCGGTACTAAAATACGTGTTGATATAAGAACATCACGGAATCAAAATTGGAATGCAACTTCGTTTATCTCGAACCCCAGGATATCTCGAAGTTTTGTTGAAGTCCCCCCAAGTTCGAGATACCGATATTTACCTGTAATTAGTATTTATATTATCTCGTTTAATTTTAAGATATTCTTAATAAAGTAAAAAAAAAAAAAAAAACCCCGAGTGAAACGGAAATTATTCAAGATGAAAATGTGTTTATAGCATGTGAAAAGCGAGCAAGCTGGTTTTTTTTTGTTTTTTTTTTTTTGTGAATCTTTTTTTTTTTGTATTTACCATAAACGTTTCGTTCAAACCGTTTTGCGTTTCGGGCAAAGCGTGTAGCGTCTCTGTTAACCGTTCAGCGTTTCGTGCGAACGGCTAAGCAAACACGTAGCAAGCGTGTAGCGAACGTATGGTGTCGTAGTACACTTCAGGGTGAGTATATATGTTGAAGACCCCTTCACTGTTACCGCGGTACAGTTCTTTTGCAGGCCAAATTAACACGGAGTGGTCAAATATGACGTGACGGTAATCTACGTCATTTGAATATCTTCCAACATAAACTCCGCTAAACTATATATTTGCCCTGCAGAAGCGCAGTTAATTGCTTTAGTTGACGTTTTTCAGCAATTTTAATGGTTTGTTCTTATCTCGCTAGAAGTTACATGTAGCATCTACGTCTTATAAGAAAACTATGAAGTTTTTATATAGATTGTGTTATTGATTTAATGTCTATTTCAAACTTAAATGTTCATAAAAAATGTATTCTAATCATCAAGTATGTACATTTCTTTTTTATTATTTTATTATGAAATATCCAACACTGTATAAGAATACCTATAAATTAAATAAATACCTTCGTATCCAATCCCGCATAATATGCTATTTTTCTCGTTTAGCAATTTGCTTGTATATTACAAATGGCAACGGGAAATATGAAAATATTACCCATTATTTTGATTGAACGTGTTGTTTTGCTATTTCTAAATATTGACTTTGATTTGAAAATGCACCTTTCATCGACTTTACAAAAGCATTGCTTTAACATTTGGACAAAACATGAAAAAACAATCATTCTTTGTTTAAAAGCGAGCTGCCCACAATGGGATTTTTTTTTATTATTTTATCTATTGTAAGATGTAGTAAAATGTAGTAGGGTTTTTTTTTTTTGGTTGACCAACCCTTAAAGCTACTGGTGAAAATAAGATTTTCCACAATATATTTTTTTAAATGAAAAAAAAAATCTTTTTTATACAAATATTTTTTAAAAATATAAACAATATCAGCAATGCAATATCTTTTGCCTGCTTTAATTTTTGTGCTGTGGATTTGGTATTAGTAATTATTTCAGCCCGATGATAACTACCATTGATTACAAGTACTAAGACAATCCAGATGCTCATTTAGAAATAAATGAGTATAGCAATGGCATGAACAGAGTAAGCTACAATGTAGTATTACATGTGTAGAAAACTAACAAATCGTTTCTAACAATTTTTAACTCTTTCTTTGTAATGATAGTTAACAATTACTTTATAAAAGTTAAAAATTTCGATATAGGTTCAGATTGGGGATACTGGAGCAAATATCGGCAATTGGGATTTTCTATATACGTCTCAAACACAACCAGCATATCAGAGGGGGTTTTGTGTTATAAAGACAACAACTTCACTGAGGATACCTTTCCAGAAGTCTTTGATACCCCGTGTCCTCTGCATGGACAATACGTCATTTATTACAACGAGAGGCTGTCCAACAGCATTTACTGGTATCATAATTATGTATTCATCGCATTTTGCGAAGTTGAGGTGTATGGTACGTATTCCATGTGTATAACAGGATGAATTACAAAAAAGTAAAAATTCAAAATTGTAACGTTTTACGAAGTAACATTACCAGCAAAGCAAAACTAAAGTGGGGTGTCATGAATTAGTAGATACAATGGGTTTCTATATGCGTATGTTTAAATGGTGCATTTTTACATATCTTTGTATAAAGTTTCATGCACCGCCATGTCAATTATCATTTCAATTTGTCTACAGACAAAGTCTCACGCTTGGTTTAAAACATTTTTAATCTATTTTCAATAGGGCTGCCAATTTGTTCGGAAAGTTAACTTGATCGATGGTCGATATCAAATGCCTAAACCGCCCATGATATTGATTTCTAGTTCCTAATTCTTCCACTAAATTTATTTTTCAAAAAATATCAATGATTAAAATACAACGAATATTCAACCAGGAGACATTATTTTTCGATTGATTAAATCAATTAAAACATTTTGAAATATAAAGCAATCAAAAACAAACATAAATTTCGTAACAAAAAATATTTATTTTTTAGGGTGCCCTGTACCTGGATACAACGGAGCTGATTGCCACATTTCTTGTTCTGATGCTGATTGTCGCAAAAGTCATGTGAACACGGGCACTTGTCATGGCTGTGATTCGAGATATAAAGAACATCAGTATGAATTGGGTATTTACTTTTTATAAAAAAAAAAATAAGTTGAAATTTGCAAATGAAATAATGGTAGATAGTTTATTAGTGTTTGACATTTAATCTAATTTTTCATATCAAATGTTGCCTCCCCATTATAGGCAGATTAAGTATTACAATTTCGTAAAAAATATTTGTACATACCTAAACGTCAAGGGTTCGTAACATAAACGATACTTATGCCTTAGATATTCCTAAAGTAGGACTTCAGTATATTCTTAGATTTAGTACGTACATGTAACTAAATAAGCTAAAAGTTTGAGCAAACTTGTACATGACAATCTACACCTGTGTTTATTTGTATTTGTACACGTGTGTTTGAATATATCTCTATTCTAAAAAGATTTATGCACCTGATCAAATTATTTATAATCTATTTAGCAATAACTATAAGATTGATGTGTTTTGTAGATTCTGAAAAACAAATGAGTTGCAAAGTTGAAGAAAGAGATGGGATATTATGGAATACTACCATGGCGAGAATAACTTTAGAGGAACCGTGTCCTGAAAATCAAAAGGGTAGGCAAGTTGTTACGAAAATACATATATTCGTAATTGTTTATATTCTAAATTATGTCAATCTATTACTAACCCGTGTATTGGAATACATTGGGTTAGATCTTTTTGGTTTATCGATGCACTGCTCTCTCTCTCTCTCTCTCTCTCTCTCTCTCTCTCTCTCTCTCTCTCTCTCTCTCTCTCTCTCTCTCTCCTGTTACTTCAACTATTAAAACCTCAACTAAATCGTCCTTTCTATTCCAATGCTAGCCATATCTCGAGCAGTGTGAGTAATTAAATAAAAACTGGAACCCAAAAAATTAATAGACCAATAAGGTCAATGATGAACTTAACTTACATGTATACAACTATTAAAAACTAGAAGATAAGTTTGAAAATCGTATAGGCTTTATCATTTAAATTCTCAATCAGATAATGTATTTTGATATTTTATATACACAAAAGAATTTTTTGATGTAATATGGATCATTAGATTAAGTGCTTGATTTGATCTTAAAAAATAAAATTAAAGGTTCATAATATTACCAAGTCCAAAAAAATAAACAAATTGGCACAGACTAACATTAAGTACCAAACGTCGAGTAAATGAGTCAAGTCACATAAGGACGGTACTGATATCAATTAACTATGGTATGATCTTCATCGTTTATTCACAATATTTATTTTAAAAGTACGTTATAAGGCTAAATTTATATTTTTGTCAATTAAAACGAATGATTTGCATCCAATTACAAAAATTGCTATATAGCTAGACAAGCCACACTTTTTACTATCCGGTACCTGTTAACGCCCCATTTGAAATATTCATTACCACGTGTTGACATAAGCTTTATTTAGTACAATTCGATTAATTAAGTACGTAAAAAACGTCGACGCGAAAACGCGGTTGGCATGCTCGCAGAGGGCCAAAATATTCGGAGACAAAACAAGAAATGTTTGTTGATGGTGTGTGGAGTTTCTTAAAGGTATAAGAGTAATTTCATACGACTCTGTGAAAATTGATTTTGTAGACAAACTTGATGTCATGCCTCTTTTTTATTATCATTTATTATTTCGCGCACATGCGCAAATCCGCAAAAAACGTAAATCCTATATAAACTTGCATAAGATAATTTATATTTTTCTTTCCATTAAATAACATTAGTACTCAAATCATACCAATGAACAAGCTGTCGCATCTGTGACAATGTATTCGTTTACACAGTTCATTATACTGACAAACATTGGATATGGTTTCCAACTTTGCAAAATAAGCGTTAAATACGGTATTCACAGCTTTGAAATTGAACGGCATTTCACAACTTTATGAAAATAGAAAAAAAGCAATGTTCAGGTTGTTTTGTATAAGGATATCGTCAAGTAAATTCGCTTATTATTTTCCTATAACTCTTGTTAGAATTTCTTTCTATTATAATACCTTATTAACTTAGTAAAAGTATAAAGCCAGTGATTGAGAATTGAATTAAATAAGTAAAAGTAACCTTTTACTTTGTCATGCACTTTCTTGAATATTTTCGATAAAATGATAATATTGAAGGTAAATATTGTCGATCTTAAATAAGTGGTATATTGTATATATAAAAGGTATTTATAGTATTATTTTGTAATGTCTTATTACTCCTAAATAAAAAATCTAATCTAGGAGTGGCAACACGATTTTGTGGTGAACATGGAGAATGGGAACCTCCTAACTTTATCAACTGCACCAATGAAGCTCTGATGAATGCATCATCACTGGTATGTTTTCTAACACAATGCATAAACAATAATTACTCAAATCATGAGTGTATGCCACATTATTGACTGTGGTGAAACAATTTTTCAATTTAAATTTTTTCCAAACATTAAAATAGTTGGATGGTATAATCGCAAATGAAACACAGGATAAAATCGGAATCCAGGAGACGGTTAACAGTACTCTTCAGCTGATGAAAATCCTGACATCTTCGACGAATAGAATCGGTGCTGGTGATCTGAGTTCGTCTCTTGGCGTTTTGGAGAAGATTGTCACAGTAACTAACGCTACGGGATTAGCTATCGAAAAAGAGGTCACATATTATAATTATCTACATTATAACCCTTCCTTACTTCAGACATTATTAATAAGTGTTGGACTGAAAACTATGTGAAAAGTCAGCGAAAGTGTTTCATCCGTTATCAATAATTGAATTTGCAGTTGTGATACATTGTTCTGCTCATATTGATTGATTCAATAGAATATGTTCAAGGCAATATGTGAATATTGCATTAAAAAACTGAATAACAGGTTTTATTACCAGCGTTTGTTCGTAAACTGTTCCACCAACACTTGTGTTTCTAAAATATCAAATGAAAATTACCGAAAACAAACCCGCATTGGTTATGACACAAATATTTACTTATGGCTCTCTTATCTCAGTACTTTGATTTTAAGGAAAATACCCGTTCATGCTCACGGTGAATTTAATGTTTACAGTGATTGTCACTTAATTGATTTACATTGTACGGTTTGTACCTGTAATCTTCATCAGCGCATATCTTAATACTGCATATGCACAAAAATAGATATATCACAGTTTTGAAATAGGTAGTGTGACTTTTAGGATGTCGCTAGGTAGGTTACAATGAACATTTATAATACATATCACGTGTGTTAATGCACTTTCCACTTTCACTGTAATGATATTCATGTGTTTAATTTTAGGTATTTTACGATGTTATTGATAATATTTTGTCACCTAATAACTCGCACTCTTGGGCTACTGTAACCGAAAAGGTAAGTTTGCATTATACAATATTGTAAATAAATAAAAAACATTTAATTCGATATAATATTTTGATTGAAGTTTTTGCATTTGTGTACATCTTTAATCAAAATAAAAATCTTAAAGTGTTAATATCTTACACGAAGATACGTATATGTGGCATGGAACACAATTTATCGTTTATTGTCAAACCTGACACATTTATTATTATTCCTTCACTGATTTTCAAACTATTAAGTTTCGCTTATATGTGCATCTTCAACACTTGATTTATGTCATTGTACCACACTTATTGATTTCCAGAGTGACTTACTACAAAGAATACCAACAGTAGCTCAAACGGGTTTTCGTTAAAACATTATAACAATATACAATGTATTTCGTGACAATTATTTATCATTATTCATTTGTTAAAGTCAATAAAATATCAATTTTAGATTTAATTTAAGCTTAAATATTTTCAATTTAATGGAATAATCTTCTTCAAAAAAAGGTAAACATATTTTATAAGAATGTATGGGGAATCTATATAATATAATCAAGCCAAAAAGCAAGAAAAAGAGTTTTCGTTTTGCAAATATAAAACACCACAATCGCATAGTTCGTTTTTAGCTGACCTGAGCTGAAAGCTCAAGTGAGCTTTTCTGATCACTTTTTGTCCGGCGCCCGTCTGTCTGTCTGTCTGTCTGTCTGTCTGTCCGTCCGTCCGTCCGTCCATCCGTCCGTTAACTTTTTACATTTTCGACTTCTTCTCCAGAACCACTGGGCAGATTTCAACCAAACTTGGCACAAAGCATTCTTAGGTAAAGGGGATTCAAGTTTGTTAAAATGAAGGGCCACTCCCTCTTTCAAGGGGAGATAATTAAAAATTATGGAAAATTTGTGGATATTTTTCAAAAATCTTCTTCTCAAAAACCATTCGGCCAGAAAAGCTGAAACTTGTGAGGAAGCATCCTCAAGTAGTGTAGATTCAAGTTTGTTCAAATCATGATCCCTGGGGGTAGGGTGGGACCACAATGGGGGGTCGAATTTTTACATAGGAATATATAGAGTAAATCTTTAAAAAATCTTCTTCTCAGAAACTGATTGGGCATAAAAGCTGCAACTAGTGTGGAAGCATCATCAAGTAGTGTAGATTCAAGTTTGTTCAAATCATGATCCCTGGGGTAGGGTGGGGCCACAATGGGGGTCGAATTTTTACATAGGAATATATAGAGTAAATCTTTAAAAATCTTCTTCTCTGAAACTGATCAGCCAGAAAAGCTGTAACTTGTGTGGAAGCATCCTCAGGTAGTGTAGATTCAATTTGTTCAAATCATGACCCCCTGGGGTAGGATGGGGTCACAATGGGGGGGGGTGTCAAATTTTTACATAGGAATATATAGAGTAAATCTTTAAAATCTTCTCTGAAACTGATAAGCCAGAAAAGCTATAACTTGTGTGGAAGCATCCTCAGGTAGTGTAGATTCAAGTTTGTTCAAATTATGATCCCCGGGGATAGGGTGGGGCCACAATGGGGGTGAATTTTTACATAGGATTATTAAGAGAAAAATCTTTAAAAAAATTCTTCTCTGAAACTGATTGGGCATAAAAGCTGCAACTAGTGTGGAAGCATCCTCAGGTAGGGAAGATTCAAATTGCTCAGATCATGATCCCTGTGGGTAGTGTAGGGCCACAATTGGAGGGGTGTCAAATTTTTACATAAGAATTTATAGGGAAAAATCCTCGAAAACACAAATTGTCTAGAAAAGCTCTAACTTTAGTCAGTTCAGTTTCAAATAGGCTAGATTCTTTAGGAGTAGGGTTGGGCCACATTGGGGGATGGGGGTCCAATTTTTATAAAGGAAAACATTTAAATTGTTCACAAAAACTCAAATGGTTTTTATATGTAATTTTACATAATTGCAAGCATTTTGACATATTGTTGATTCTTTGAAATTGTTTAGACTCTGGCCCCTGGACAATTCTTGGACCTCAAAAGGGATTCAATATAAACAGTAATTTAAGTCTGATCATCTTCTCGAGAACTGCAATGCTCAATATGTGATATGACCGTAAAATCATCCTGTTACAAAGGTGCTCAATGATAAACATAAGAATATGGAGGGGAATTATTTTTTATACAGGATCCATTATACGACAGTGGTCAGATATTTTGTATATGACTCAATAAAGCTAATTTTATAGTGTCTGTTGTTGCTCAGGTGAGCCATGTGGCCCATGGGCCTCTTGTTTAAAAAAATGACGGGTGTTCAAATTATAGTTTGAACGCATATTAGCATGTATTAACGTTTTATGAACCTTAAAGTAAGAGAGGGTTGAAAAACATCTTGTTTGACCACTGCATGCCTTTAAAAAAAGGTATAACGTTACATATTATTTATTTGCTCGCTAGTGTCCATATGCATGAAAATTACAAATTGTGTCTAATATATTTTAGACAGAAAAAGACCCCAGCTTTCTTTTAAAGAATATGGACCGTTTCAGCAAGATAACACTCCAAAACGACAACATAACAGCAACTGAATTTATCGGATCCAATTTTGGTAAACAAGAATATCCTTATCATTTAAAATTGCCGAGAATTTTTAAAAGCTTTCTATATACACTCGATAGTTTTGTTTTTTTTTTTTTTTTTTTTTTTTTTGAAGAGCTGGTTGTTAACCAAACAAAAATCGATGAAACTGGAATACGTTTACCGGACGAAAAATTAAACAACGTTTCTCAAAATTCAGAAGACATTCCTACCTTTCTAGAGTTACCAAAACAAGCCTCCAATGCTACAAAAGGTATATACTATTTTATTGTTAGATGTGTTTTTTGAAAAATGATAAATCAAACACAAACATGATTCAATCCTAAAGTAAACAACGACTGTTGATAATAAAAACAACTACTGTGGAATCATTAGAATTCGAGGTGGCTTAATTTTCGTGGTATTCGTGGGTAACCCTTACCCACGAATTAACAACCTCGACGAAAACTAATTATAAAAGATTTAGATTCCTACTGTAACTGAAAACCGACGCATCCGCAAAATTATATTTCCACGAATAAGCAAAAAACCTACAATCTAAGAAAACTGAAAACCGACGCATCCGCAAAATTACATCCCCACGAATAAGCAAAAAACCTACAATCCAAGAAAATTGGCCCTAAAGAATTAAATCATTCCACAGTATACCAACTTATCTGATTGTCTTTCATTTTTTAAATGATTTTTCCTACAAGCGATCAACTATGTTGCCGTTCTATATAAAACAATGTCAGACATATTTGGATCTGATTCGAACAGGTAAACTGTTAATTACAACTTTTCAGTTTTCGTTTAAATATTTCTTTATATCTACCTTACATTTTTTCACACACACACACACACACACACACACACACCTAAAATATGACAAATACTCAAACATCTGATTTGATATTTTATCTGACTATTATTTTTTATTCGTTTTGATATATATCAAACTCGATATATCTGATTCATATCTTTTGCGGAAAAATAAAACCAATCAGGAAAGAGTTAAAAGGTAAAAATGTGGAGAAATCCAAGCAAAGATCCTTTGTGAATTCTCCAATATTGTCCCTAACAACACAGACAGATCTAGGAGTGTTGGATCCACCTCTGAATCTTACGTTTGGACACACTGTAAAGGTAAGATTCCAGTAATACATGTTTTTGGTTTACAATTTGATATAAAGGTATGTCTGTAAAATTAGAATTAAACTGGATTAATCCCATTGCCTTTATTAATCTTGATAAATTTTTTTTTGTATCTTTCTCTGTGTATGTTAGAATGAGTCTACAGAAATACATGCTGCATGTGTCTCCTGGGATTTCAATTTAAAGTAAATCATTTTGTACAAGTTGTTTTCTACAATCTTAACATTAAAGCTTTACTGAAATTTAAACGTCACAGCAATAGGATGGTTTATTTTTAATTCATTATATTTTAACTACATATAGTAAATGGTCAGAGGAGGGATGCACTGTGAACCAAACAAATCGTCTAATAACAGTTTGCCATTGCAACCATCTCACAAATTTTGCTATATTAATGAGACCATATACTCCGGTAAACTTCCTCTTTAAACACATACAGGTCAAAGAAATCAAAATTGAAATCAGTTGTTGATATTCCATACTATTTTTTACTTTTTTACTTCATTTTAGGTAACAGAAGAAAGCCCATTCTTGAAAACGATGTCTCTAGTTGGAGTTGTTCTCTCCATAGCTTTTACATTCCTTACTTCTTTGATTTACATACTGACATGGAGGTATGTTAGACTGATTTGTATCATTCATGTACAAATATAATTCTAGCAAGTATATTACAGAAATTCCAAATCATGTCAATGTATGTTAATTTCAGATTTATCAAAAGTGACAAAAACGTCATGATGTTGAATATATGTGGATCGTTAATACTGTCGTATGCAATGTTTATATCATTGGTGGAACAGACAGCAAATGAGGTAAAAGCTAATTCATCCTTTCTGATAAGCGATGTCTTTAAATGTTAATATATAATTTGATTAAAAAAATAAATACTTAAATATTCTAGAGAAAAAAATCCCAAAACATTTCATAATATGCTTTACATAAAGGATGCATGCTATCTTGAACCTAAAAAATACCGAAAATTATTGGGTTCATATGAATTCAATAAACTGTATACATGTACCGACACTGAGTATAAAAACATATCGTAATTACCGGCGTTTAATTATTTTATATTTCAGGGTACTTGCGTCGCGATAACGGCCATTATCCATTACCTTTTCTTAGTTACCTTCTTCAGTATGCTCGGATTAGGTATCTACTACTTCATGAGTATTACAGTGACCTACTATGCCCTGTATGTTGCAAACAACTTCAAATCGAAATCAAGGGTTCATTGGTTTATGGGTGGAATTTGGGGTAAGTATTTGAATGAACCTTTCACAAGTTGATTTGAACCTTTTTGATATATTTTCATGAATAAAATGTATTAACAATTTAATAATTCTAACAAAATTCTATGGAATCATTACAAGTTCATTTATCCATATACAAGTTTTACAGATACATGTTAACGTATTTTTTAAAGCACTTGGTATTGTACGCATGGACTTAAAAAGGTTTCGAACAGTTGCGTAAAATACAAATATGGAATGAGATGTAAGTATTAAAAAGATAAGGGTTTTTTTCCTTCCTCATTGCGGATATTTTGCAGGTATACCCGTCATCATTACTGCAACAAATCTCGGAGCGTTTTGGGGAAAGGGATACCACCTGAAGTCGTAGTATGTGTATTTAACATAGTATTGTTTTTGCAAGAACTAAAGAATGTATCTACTTTTACATTTAAACTTGAATAAAATTTTCAAATTTATTAATTAATTATTTATCCATATTTGAAGAAATTTTTTTTTTTACCTTTTTAGCTGCTGGCTGTCCATCGAAAGTGGCTCTCTTTATTTATTTATCATCCCAGTCTGTCTGATTAGTTTGGTAAGTTATTGTGCAAAATATTTCAATGTTTATGAATATTTTTTCCTTGAAAATCAAAGTCTTTAAAAGTGTAAAGAAAATTAGTGACTTTTAGTGGCAGCTGTATTGTTTGCCATAGAATTGAAATTTCATTTTTTCTTTTTAAAAAGTAATTGTGTTTCTTTCAGATCAACATTCTTATAATTGTTTCACTATTGAGGGTGTTGTTTGCCTCAAGCATAGTGGCAAGGTCTTCACTACAAAGGAAAGCTTCGTGAGTGAAACCAACAAGAACCTAGATATACATATCATTGGGTTTACTAGCATTGTAGAAAAAACCAAACGTTTTTCAATCAGTATATATGTCTCAGCTTCAACTTAATCTGATCATCGAATGTCAAACATAACGTTTAACGTTAAAAGATAATGTTTGTTATCACAAATATGACGCATGTATTAACAAAACAACAGAACACAAAATACATGTGCAATAAAAATGTTTTTCTTAGCCATCTAAAATTAATGTATCTTTAGATATGAATAGAAATGAAATATTTGTTATTTGTAAAACGCCTTGGTAAAAAAATATTTTTAATAATATTCTACAAGATCCGGTCTGCGGTCACTCGGAACACTTCTACCAGTACTAGGAGTGACTTGGCTGTTCGGAATTCTGGCAGTTAACGAAAAAGCAGTTGTGTTTCAGTATTTGTTTGTCATTGCAAACTCACTCCAGGTTAGATATGCAAAACATGTGTTTGTTTGGTGTTTGGAGGCTTTTTTCGGTTTTTTAATCGAAGTGTTTAGGGTACTTTTCTTATAAGGAATTTTGTTTAATTTCATTTCAATAGTTGTTTTAAAAATCAGAATCTTATTGTTTTATTTACATATTACAATTTTTTTAATGAATATTAATATTTCAGGGGGTTTTCATTTTTGTTTCGCACGTTCTGTTGGACAAAAAGGTAATCTTTTTAGGTCACTTAAATCACTCAAGTTTTCAATTGTTGACCCCTGTAGCTAGAATAGATAATTCAAGATTTGTCTGACACCCCCCCCCCCCCCACCAATTTATGAATAGATGTTTGCAAACGTCAAAAAATAAAAGCGGGGATACTTATCAGAGGAGTCTTGGATTAGGGTCTACAGACTCAAAATTGAAGCTTAAAATGCTAACATGAGTCTGACAGGTACACAGGTGATGTAAAGGCATGTGGGCCTCTTGTTAAATCTGTAATAAAATTATATAACGTACCTATGCATATACATGTACAAAACTGATGATAACTATTCCAAAAAAAAATAATCTTAATTTTGATTTAAATATAACCATATTTCAGTTAAAAATAATGATAACTGTTCCAAAAAAAAAGATCTTAATTTTTAAATATAACCCTATATCAGTTAATTCTTAGAGAACATTTATAGAGATTTCATTAGAACAACAAAATATCGATATTTTTTAAATTACAATTTCTTGTCAGGTGAGGCAGGGCATAGGGAATAAATATCCAAGTTTGACTACAATATTCAGTTTCGCTGAACGAGGAACAAAGGAAACTACTCTTAGCTCACAAAGTCCGTCGACGTCTAAATCGAATGCACCATTAATGAAACCCAAGGTGAGGAAGGAATGTTATTTAACACATTGTTATCATTCTTATTAAATTATGCATGAAATACCCATAGTATTTTGTTATTTGTTACTTCTTATTTATGTTAGATTGAACAAGCAACATTCTTAAGAATTTCTACTATCATTTTCTAAATTTAAAATCAACAGTAACATGCTTAGATTAAGTTAATAGCTAGCTTTGCAGTTTTCAAATAACACTGATATATATTTAATCTCCAAACTTTTAGAAGACCCCTTCTATTGTAACTTTCTTTTCTTATTTTTAGAAAAAGAGTTTGCTTAAGAGATTTCGGGATACGAAAGTAAAGGAATCTGAGTTATTAATGTCAGAAAAAACAATGTCTACAGATTGTTCTCGTGAAAAAGTAAGACTCACGTCAATATCTCGGTTCAGGTTCTTGGGAAGATATTTACATACATGATAAATTAAAACTTTGAGGTACTCAAAACTTTAGAATTTATTTACATTGAACGAAATTTGCAATATTTTGAATCTTCACATCTTTATTAACAGAGAAACGAAACCAAATATGTCTAAACGTATTTGTGCAAGAAACAGAGAACTGTTGCTGAGCTGTGGGAACAAACTGCCTTAACATAAGTTATCTGTAAAATGTTATATGTATATATTTAACTTTTACCTTTTGCTCGAATGTCTTAACCAATGTCTTAACCAATTTTTATATAAACTAATGTATTAAATAATACGGAATAATACATAATATCTAAATGTATTTTTACAATCAATTGTCACAGTGTATCACTTATCTTAGTTTTTTATCGTCTTGTATGAGATCCGTTATATATACATATAGAAAGCGTATTAACGATTAAGTTCCATTTAAAGAACGTTTACTTTATAGTTACATTATAGGTAATATGAGATGAAATTTAAAATAGTAGTTATATTGTTGTATCTGCCTTTCCAATGTCTACTTTTACTTGCATTATATTTGAAATTTCACATTTTCTTAAACACTGTATAAGCAACTAGTATTTGGTTTTTCAATGTAATAATAATTAAACTACATGTATGCAGAACTCAAGCGTCAATAAATGTAAAATTGTAATTAACTTCATTGTTGAACATGGACAAATGATATTTGTATCTAAATGTATGTATATACATATTTACCATCTATTTTTGGACTGTAAACCCTATTTTTTTTTTTATTATTTGTAAAAAAAAAAATGATACCTATTATTTTTTTTTTTACGCAACCCTTTTTAGTGTTATTTTTTTATATTCATTTCTATTGTTTTTATAATATGTATGATGTATTGCATATGTAGTCTTTTCAGTTAAAATTAGCTTTTTTATGAAATCTGGTGTGGCAGTTATTATTGATGTTGTCGTTGTTGGCTGTTTTATGTAAATACACAAAATATAAAACAGGGAAGTCGTCACAACAAAATATACTTTTTAGAAATCGTATTCAATAAAAAAGCAAAGAAGTTACTTAAGCTTACTTGTTTGAGTAACTTCAAGTTGCTCAAACCATAAAGGCATAAATTGGCTTCCACCAGTGTCCAAAGTTTATCATGAAAATAAATAGAAAAAAATCCTTGTAAAAATGCTTTTGACAAACAGAGGCCAGAACATTTATTTTGGAAACTAACAGCTATATTCAGGGTTTTTTTTTTTTAAATATTCTGTGCATGTAGCTAAGTGTTTTGTCTTCTATTTTGCAAGAAAATCGATTGAAATTCATTAAGAAACAAAACAAAACTAATTTTAAAAATCTGTGATCCAGTTTTTTCTGGATTAAAAATAACATGTGTGCGTATGAACATTTCTTAACCGCTAAAAACTTATCTCAAGAGCATTAACTAGCTTATGGAAAATCATTTTTTTTATTCAAATTGCTTCGATATAAATGTTTGCATCGTTCAAAAATATTTTGGCACAACCTTCAAACAGGAATAAATCACCTTAGAAACGTAAACATACTTGAACTGAATTAAATTCCATGTTAAAGATAATACATACGTCTCTCTGAATGCATACTGACAGTTTTGCGGGTTGAAGCAACATTGACGTTTGATCAGGATTTTAGATTTCTTGACTAGTTGGCTTACTTAAGCACAGGGACAGTTTTACTCCATTTTTTAATTCAAGTATTGAAGCAGATGGGATTGTTTAGAAGAAAATTCCGCAATATATATGAGCATCCTGAAATAACATGTAGCCCTTTTAGGGCCTAGGAAATGCAGTGGATATTCCTAGTAGAAATGCATTACAACTATGGCCACTTTTATTTAAGATAAACAATATGTGTCATTAGCCAAACTTTTGTGCAGTTTCATTAAATTGATTCCAAACAAAATTATAAAGACAATATAGGAGTTCTTGCAATATTTTATTTTATCCTTTTAAAGGTTAAATTCAGACAATATGAAAAATTATATTGATTTATTGTAGTGAAAATATAATGAAAAAAGTAAGATATACTTAAATCCCTAAGAAGATATGGTGGTCGTCAATAACACAGGATGTGATAGTGCCATTTAATGAAAAATAAGCATTTACTTGGCGGAGTGTCTCAGAATACACTAGTTTGATCTAAACCATTTGATTAACCCTGTCGATTGATTATAATATTAAAGATACTTAACAAAAAAGTAATCAGACACATATACAGAATACTACTTTCCATTCCAAATTTATTTTTCTTGTCCACCATTTTTGTTGATTATTGTATAATAAAATAAAAATATCTACTATTTTTTATGAAACTTAAAGGAGGAAATCGAAGAAAGGGTCAGTATTTTTTTTCAATTTTTAAATGATCAATTCCCGTTGATAGTCACAACTCGGCTAAAACGTGACCCATCAGCTGACCTGGAAGATTTAAAAGAAGAACAAATTAAAAATAAAAATAAAATAAAAATTGGTTGTACATTGCGGTAGTTGTAACAAAGAATCCTTTTTTCAGAGCTCTTAATTACAATATGCACTGGATAATTTCTTACATTCACATTATTATAGGCCTTCTATTTTTTTCCGCAGCGAGAAATAAATTTATTACCGAACTACATTGCTTTTTTGGCGAACAATCAACAATTACAGGACTTTAAATGGTTCTTAAGCATAAGTAATAAAAATGAAGCTTACCTTGTTCGAAACTGTACGTCTTGTTTTCCCACAATTATCATGTCTGTCGTAACCATTGACCATGTTTGTTGATTGTCGATGCTAAATTCTACGGACATTCCAGGAAATGCCGTATTAACCTCAACAGCACCATTGATCAACCTAAATATGTATTAAAGTATATATCAAAGATATCCGTGTTGTTTAATCATACAGCTTGCATACTTTTTTATGGTATGTACAAATTTTAATAAACATGCTCATCAGTTTTGTTTAACATAAACTATTGCAAACTTAATTCTACCAAAAAGAAATGACTTTATGATGGATATTTTTGAACAATGATTTACTGTTAACAATTGGATAAATCATTCTCTATCTGTACAACAATGTTTATAACATTCAGACTTTAATTCATGTACTTGGTTAAAGTGTCTTTGCAAACTTAACATGCGTCTTTCAATAATGAATTTATACGCTATTATATATCATTCTAACCTTGCCCCAGGAGGAGGTAATCTATATATAATCCCCATGGTGTCCAATCTCATGAACTCTTTTGTCAAAGCTGCTGAAAATGTGACCCACTCCTCATCGGTTTGGGTGATGCGCTCCACTCTGTCTTCTGTTTTTTCCCACAATGCCTCATGCCATGAGCGCTCAGCTACAGCTAGGAGTCTTGGAAAAATCATTTCATGGAGTTCATCAATGGTCCGCATTGTCTCTGTCCAAACTTGCGCTTGCATACCTAAACAAAAGCATACTTTTTCAAAGTTTATAAAAAATAATGAAGGCGGTCAAACATAGTTTTATCTAGGTGAAAATGCCGATAAAACAAAACATAATGTAACACAACTATTTCGTATGATTTTAATAACATAATTACAATACCATTAAGGTAAGGTTTGCGGCTTGCATTTTTCTGGATTTGTATGAAAGTTACATAACATTTTGTTCACTATACTAAAGTCTTTTTTCTTATAAAATTTTAAACGATTTTGCCGGGCCTGTTTAATAATAACAAAAGTCAAAGTTCATAATTTTGAACTGTCATGGTGATGAAATGTAAATAATTTCGTGAAAATATGTACATTTTCCAGGTGACTATTATGGGGGTTGTTTATGCTTAAAAACTAATAATGTCACTATTTATATCATGATACGTTTCCTTTAATTTCTAATGAACTATCTAAAAATAGAATAAAATGCAACAAAACTCAAAATTTTGGACTACTATATTGTTAACGAAAACATCTTATTTGAAACCTTTCCAAGTATACCCATTTCAGGAAAAACTTATCTTAGTATTTGTGTAATCTGCTGTTACTAAAACACTATTTAAAACCATATGTTTTGGACTTTGTTTTTGTTGAAATTGATAAAATGTTTGTGTCCTGTTACTTTTTCACTGTTAACTACAAAACCCCACAAACTAAGAACTAAAATCAATCATCATGTCATATACATTTTGACGTCATATCTGCAATAAAGGGTAGTTGGTGTTACATCACAATGAAAATCTGTGAGCTATCTCCCTGTTACTGCAAACCTTACCTTAAAACATTATTTATAAATTAACCTGCAAAAATGCAGGTCTAGCAAGATTTGAAAAAGTAAAAAGTTAGTTTACTAATCCATTGATGACAAAATAAAATAAACCTTTAGTCATTTAATTTGTTTTTTTTTTGTGTGTGTGTTTTTTTCTTTTTCAATTATCAAAATATTTTTTAAAAAATTATTCAGAATTTAAAGTAAATTCTAAAAAAAAAAAATGGCATTGTGTCAGCTTCTTCAATAATATTGATAAGTTAGCTTTTTGTAAATCTCACCGATGATATTTTCTGGATTTTTTAATTTTGTACACATCCCATTTGTTGGACATATACATGTATCAGGCTGTGTTAAAGGTTTGTTGTTCGAGTCTTTATCAAAATTGTAGTATATATTAGAAGGCACAAAGCCGAATATCTTCCGAGTGTCTATGTATCGCGATGCCCAGGAAGCACCGCGTTCTTCTGGGTCGGGTTCGTGTGTATGATCGAGGTATAGGTGAGTCGCGTGCCCGATTATGACCTGTAAATTAGTCTGATTATGTAAAACACTTATAGACATGAAAACATTGAATACACTGCATTGAACAAACTTTAAATGTCAAAATTCGTTTGAAATTATTTATGACTTTAAGTTTAAATTAAATATTTATTATTTCCTTGGTGCTTATTGATCATCGTTATTATTAATTATATCTAGTAAATTAAAAGAGAATGGAGATAAAATACGCACTTTATAGCCTGCGTTGGCCAGTTTATTAGCGCTCTCTGCGTTGCCCCATTCACATATATTGTTCCAATTCAGAACCAACACATCGCTTAGATATTAAAGCCAAAAAAATTGAATGTTAATTCATGAAGAAAACGCATCAAAATGAGTAAAAAAAAAGTGTAGGAAATAAATTTTTAGACGCAAGTAACATTATTCTACCAATTTTAAAGTTAGAAGTTATTAATATTTTCAAATAATTACCTTTTAGGGGATATTTGGGTCACATTCAGTATTGCATTTTCATTACTCAGAACGTCTTCAAAGACAGCCATACTTAGACCTTCATCATCTAATATCTTTGAAACTTGAGATACAAAATACTGTTGTAAATGGTTGGTGTCTTCTATACCATTCACCGACATAAGTTTATGACATTCAGAAGAGTTAGACCAAACCTCAGCCATTCCGTCACCTAAAAATATTGAATCATCTGATGTATTAAGTAACATTAACAACAACAACAACAACAACAGCAACAGCAACAATAATTAATTCTTTTCTGGAAAAAATTAACTTTATTAGATAAATGAACTTTTACTTTACGTTGAACATTCCAATAAGTGTCAGTAATTATCGTTAAAGGTATAATTACTAAAATACTACTTTTCGTTTCTATCTAATATTGTGTAGAAACTATATATGTGCAATCAGCAATATTCTGCCACAAAATGATTGTTCGTATTTTATAACAATGCCTCCTATATGTAACATCTGCAAAGGCTGTATATCGGCATGCATATCTCTGATAGATCTGACTACGTGGCGAATAAATTCAAATGTGGAATTCATGCATATATTGATGGCGTTATCTTTAAACATCTGCATTGTCATATATTCCGTTTTATCCCCGAAATCCGTCAAAAGGAACCGATGAGCAGCGGATTCATTCCCATAGTTCATGTAGTTCCGGTATCTGACTTCCATTGCTTTTTTAGCCGCACGTGTATGAATTGGCAGCGATATTTCGGGTATAATGCGAATATGACGATCGTTAGCATATCTGAGGATACTTTTATAATCATTGACTGTATAATATCCGGAACCGAATATAGTGTTAGAGGCTCCTGATCCAAGTTGAGGAACAATGCACTCCTCCTCTTGAAGATCGTGACATCGTGATGAGCCCACCTTCAGAAAATTTGTGTTAAATATTATTATTCTTCTATCAAATGTTTTGGTTTAATGTTATGCTATATCATACGTCGTAGTCAAAACAACAAAATTACTATTTTGTGTCGAATAAAAGCCCAATACATTTCAAAAACACCTCATGACATTAGTACAAACCATACTTAAATTTGTGGTTCCTGTAATTTTCCTTTTTGATTAAAAATTTAATACATTTCAATACACTTGTATTATCAATCTTAAATTATAATGATTTTTGTAGATTATGTTTTGTATATAACTATTTCTTTTTTTAATGTCATTCTCAAAGTAGGACTTTAACAGAATCGTTATGAATAGCATGACGTTAACTAATACCGCTGTCAACTCAGGAATCCCTGGTATCTCCAGGCGCCATCCTTCGTCATCCGTCAGGTGAAAGTGAAAAGTGTTCAACTTGTACATAGACATAGCTTCCAACAGCTTTAAAATTTCTTTCTTCGGTTGAAAATTCCTGCTGACATCGAGATGCAGTCCTCGATATGGAAATCGCGGCTGGTCTCTTATAGTAAATACAGGAAGCTTGTTTGATCCATTGCGCGTTTCTTTTAAAATTGCTAATGTTTTGTATGCGTAAAATGCTCCTTTACTTGTCTTGGCTGAAATTCTGATGGCTTGGGGGGATGTATTGATCTCATATGCTTCGTCTCCAGTTCGGTTGTTATCAAGAATGTGCAAATGCGATAACTTTTGAAGTTCAATAAATTTTATCGATGTCTTTCTTATACTGGTGCTGATGTTGAACAAATCTGGAAAATGAATGCAAATTGTTATATGGGCTGCTGTTTTGCTTTAAAAATGACTGCAAATTATAATTGTTTATAGTACTTCAACACCAAATAAAATCGAAGCCATATCCAAAGTTAATTACGTATTATCTATATTGAATTCAAAATCCATTTTGACACAAACCTGCGATCAACATTGATTCGTTTGGGAAATCGGTCGACACACGCATCACCCAAGTGTCATCAATTATTACACTCCTGTTGTTGAGATGTATGTGAACCGGGGTAGGAATGACATGTTTGGGTTCGGTGTCTCTCACGTGTGTGACGTCATTTATTTGAAATCTCTTTTCCGGTGTAAATGGAGAGAAGACATCTCCTGGAAAACGTAAATACTGTTCTGGTTGATTGAAAGGCCCGACAAAAAGTAATGTTTCGTTGCTCGTGGACAGGATGTCTTTTGCGTGCATACCATCGGCGGCGACGTACCAATAGGGCATTGAGTCACTTTTTGCAACCTGATAACCCTTTGCTTTTAATGTACATGTTACACTTTTATTATTGGACAGTTGAAATTGCCTTTCTGGTTTAAGTTTAAAAAGAGATCCGGCAACGTGAAACACTCTCATGTCGCAGTTTGATAGAAAATATCCTTTCGGATAAGGGTAGTTATCAGGTTGGATAAGATGTGTTGAAAAGTAGTATATTTCCCAGTTTCCATAGAAAATTTCTTCCTTCCCTTGGTTTGTTATGGTAACGTTCGCCGTAAAAGTTTGGTTTCTTTTTATATTGCTTACAACGTTGTAACTAACTACAATGTTTTCAGCTATGTTATCAACCTGATGCTGGACCGATATTGGCACAGGCTCGTCTGAAATTTAAATCAGATTAACACACAAAAAATATTAATCGTAATCATTGCATTACGACCTAAATTGGAGGATGACCCGATGTTTCATTGTTTTTCTCTTTTTATTTTAACTCGGCAACAACGTATTTGAAACTTAATTGAAAGCTTTCCAAGTCCACCGATTTCAGAAAATACTTTTTATAGTATACATTGTATGCGTAATCTGGTGTTTTGAAAATAATCTTTTAAATTACATGTTACGGTCTTCTTTTTTGTGGAAATCAATAATATACTTGTGTCCTCTTACTTTTTAACGATTAACTACAAAACCCCGCGAAATAAACCTCACCTTAAATATTATGCGTTGGTGATTCATGAATGCATAATGCTTATGATTCCTTTTATTTAGAACTATTAGGAATGAGAAGAAAATGGGATATGACAAATTATTTCCTTACCCAAATTAAATGTGATTGGCCTGCTTACACGTTCTCTGTTTTGAGTACTATTTAAATAAATAGAATCAAATCAATTTGGATAAGTGCAGTCAACAGTAAGAATAAATCTACAAATGTTTTTTCAAAGTAAGATAGTATAAATATATTTTATCATAATAATAGCCAAAGGGTTGGATCACGTCTGGTAATACATTTAATCAGATCAATGAGACGTGATTAGTCGTGTTTGTTCTGACGATCAACGAGACGTGATCCGACTCTTTGAACCAAGTTTCTATTATGATGATAACTCGATTATAAACCTTTCCTTGAAAAGAAAAAGATTAAAAAAAACCCAGATGTTTCAATAATTCTACAATGTTTACATTTTAATTAGCAAATTAATTCAGAAACCCAAAGTCTCTAAACTTAACGGTCTCAAGAAAGGAAAATTTGATGCAAATATAATAAATAGATTTATAGTCAACCTTGTACGAAGCAAAATCGTATTTTGTTTTGGATGGAATCCGTCAACAACATCAGACCAAGTTACACCCCCGTCATAACTGTACTGTACAATGTGACCTGGAAACTCGGTGTTAACATGGAAGGTGCCATCTATCTCTCTAAATACAAGAATCAAGGTATTTTGGATAAAAAATACAGCTTTGTGTAACAATTGCAATATGATAAAAGAAATTTATTTTGGAATAAGGTTATTACACGGCTCCAGGTAGAGGAATTCTATACTTTATCCCCAAACTCTGGAGACGATCTAGTTCTTTGTAAGCTATTGTGTTAGCAAATTCTTCCCAGTCTGCGAAGGATGTTTGTGTTTTTTCTGTTGTATCTAGGTCTTCCCAGGATGCCGTATGCCATGCTCTCTCCGCTACAGATAAAATTCTGGGAAACAGAATATAGTCAAAGATTTCTGACGTCATTATCGTTTCGCTCCATATATGTCCCTGTATACCTACATAAAAATAGATTTAAAGTTAATAGCGAGCGCATCGAGGGGCGCGAAGCGAAGCGCCGCTCGCGAAGCGAGCTCTAAGAACCAGTGTGCGCAGGAAAAAGAACGAGCAAAACCTACAGATTCATCAAGAAAAAAATTTTGTCTACGTCCCATAATGCTCTTTAATGTTTACTCCCGTGGTGCTATGCCAAAAATGGCTAACATTTAACTCGTAATTTAGGGCGCCTTGAGGTTTGAATACACGTTTCGAGTACCGCAAAAGCTTCGGTGAGACCCAAGAGATTTTTTACATGCTTCCATTCCTTCGTATCGAGTTGAGATACGTAAACAAATGAATATAGATTTGAACGTGTGACGTCACAGTGATCTCGCGCTAGATTTCCTGCGATAAAATTAGAGGTGGATCAAACATCTGTAATCCGTGTACTATAATATTTCAGTATAAACTGCGATACCTGCCTTAGATGATTTGTGGTTTTTTATTTATTTTGATAGAGAGATTTATATATATATATATATATATATATATATATATATATATATATATATATAAGCAAGTGCCATACTGTCATATCGATCCAATTTTAAGCTTCTTTTGCATGCATGAAAAGTAAGTATAAGTAGAGAGGAAATTAAAAAAAATGGTCACTTTGAACTAAATAATAAAGAATAAAGAGAAAAAATAAACAGTTAAAAAATCTATGCAGATATTGCATATTGCCAAACCATTAAACCTACAATTAGAGACCGGGGCACGGATACAAGGTACATGCAAATTTAACAAATCAAAAAAAATATATGAACATGACATACAAATTGATTATTTTAAGAAATCATCAAATATGTATAGCTTGAAATATGATCTTATTATGATTTTAATACAGTATAACGTTGAACACATGTAGTGATCATATAAGTAATAAATAAGTAAAAGTTCAAAAAAAATTTCTGGTGGTGCCAATACATGTATAATGAATACAAAAACGTATGGTAAGATTATTACAAAATGTTGGAGTAATCAAACTATAACGCAAATGAAAAATTATTATTAATGTCATCTTTTCAAACCTTTGCATACAAATTTACATAAATCTAATGTTTCGTGTAAAAGTGGAAAAAAAGGAGTCATTTTAGGCAAAAATTAAAGTTGATTTTTTTCTTGATTCTTATTAAATGTAAGTAAATATGTCAAAAACAATTATTCAATTATGTTTTTGAACAACATAAAGATATCGTAATGGAAAAAACTATCAGGAAGTTTGGTCTCCAATGACAATTAGGAAACTAAATAATAGTACTCTAAAACTACTGTTATGAAAAATGTACATTTTCTTTTTGAAAACCCTCCGCCACAAAATATAATTCCCCACTAAACTATGTAAATTTGTAATATTTTCTTAAGTATTTTATTCAATATAGTTTATTTGGCATATGGAAATAAAAATATATCAGTAGAATTATTATATGATGCTAAATTTTTAGGCTGGAGGTAACCCAAAATGGCTGCCACAAAAACGGAGGAACGAACCTCTTTAACATCATCTTAAGCCATTTTTTGTATGACCAATTAACCCGCGTTTCATTAACAAACCCCTGACCAACTATACAACTGTCTTCCTAGCAAGTTCTTAACATAAAATGTTAATTAAAATATTTACATAGATAATATACGAAGATGACCACTAGAGAAAAGGATAATTAATAATAGCTATAAGATCATAAGCTGAAAGGGGTCTACAGTGGCCGACCACGCACGAAAGTCGGAAACGGATAAAAAAAAATATCTAGTGATTCTGTTAAATAAGGAAATAAGTAATCAACATTTACATTTTGCAAGTATGGGTTGGTATATTACTTACCAATAATATTGTTTCTCTTTGTTAATGCGGGGCATCGTTCATTTCTATGCCCACATACGTCAGAATTTGTTAATGGCTCGCCAAACCGGTTAGCATCGATGTTTTCATACAACCTATCTGGAAGAAACTGAAATGTTTTCATGGTGTCTGTAAAACGTGAGGCCCAATAAAGCCCAGGCTCTTCTGGGTCAGGTTCAGGTGGTGCATCAAAATACAAATGAGTTGCCTGTGACATTACAACCTTCAAATATAAGAATATATCATACACTGGTTTAACATTGGCGTGTGCTACTTACTAAACGGTACTATTTAAACTCTATATTTATCTGTATTTAAAAGTAAAATATAATTAATTGATTAATTTTAAGTTACCTTATAATCATTATTAGCAAGAATGTAAGCCCTCTTTGCACTTCCCCATTCCCAAATATTTTGCCAAGCATTTGTGTATACTTCTATATTTGGTATAGACATTCTGTTATACGGGATTCCTTTTTCATCTAGAAAACCATCTTCCCATCCAGCCAGATTAAGGCCCAGGCGATAAGAAATATTTGCGACACGATGAACATAATATTTCTTCAAATGAACTGATATTGGTTCGGTGAAGTTTTTGGAGTAGGCCAAATGGCGACATTTTGACGAATTTAGCCAAACTCCATAAGCTACTTCATCGCCCCCAAAATGAAAGAAATTCAACCCAATGTGCATCTTTTGAATTTCTGTTAATACTTTTTCATAAAAGTTATATGTCGAGTCAATACATGGATTCAAAGCGTTGTCATTAAACATTTGAACAGATAAATACTGGCTTGAGTCACCACTCTCGACTAGTCGGTACTCGTTGGCTGCGGTAGTATTTTCATTCTCATACTTCAAAAACCTCGCTTCCATAGCTATGATTGCTGCACGGAAGTGACCAGGTGTGTCTATTTCCGGTATGACTTCAATATGGCGTTTTCGAGCTTCCTTTATTATGTCCTTGTAGTCTGACACAGTGTAATATCCTGAACCAGATGTAGATGTATCTGCACCAGAACCAAGTTGAGGCACTAAGCATTTTCTTTCTGAGAGGTCATGACATCTTTTTCCTGAAACCTAGGAACATAGTTAATAAAGAATTAAACACTGTTTCACAATAGTACATATTTCATTATATATTTTGTCAACTTAATTTAAACTATTTTCTTTATCAAAACTGTCAACTAATATTACGGCTTAAAGATAATGTTCATGTATATGAAACAGTATATACACCAGTAGGCAATATCTATAGCAGTTTTAGGTCTCCGATCTGAAAAAAAGTCTTATGGATGAACCTAAAAGCTACAATTCCTTAGGAGTAAAACAGTTATTGACGTTAACGGCGCAAAAGAACTTGCGCTAGTTTTTGTCCACATCCTAAGTCGTCTATCCGATTTTATTTAGATCGGGGCCAACAAACCTGCAGCTACAGCAAAATGAAATCTCAAGAATATTTATTATTCAATAACGCATATAATACATAGGAGAGAAAAGATATTACATTTCTTCAAACGTCTGCAAAAACCTAAACACATGTTTCAAGATCAATGTTATGTTATAATATTTTGTCAATTAGAGAGAGAGAGAGAGAGAGAGAGAGAGAGAGAGAGAGAGAGAGAGAGAAAGCAGTAGAAGTGTTACTTATAGCTGAATATTCTTTAATTTTGATTTAGATATTGTGTTCTACTTTTGTGCATACCGCCTACTTAAAAGTGGGTTTTTTGTAAACTTGAGTATGTTACTTGCACGCCCATTACTCACGATATAGCACATGTTCTCTCCCGGTAGCACTGATACTCAACATATATAATGATTGTGGGTAAAGGGCGTGCTGCGACATTATGCCTAGTTTCAAGATCATAAGTTTACGACCCCCTGTGTATGTTGAACATTTAAACTTTAAATGGGTCTGATTTCAGTTGCAGCATTTAGTTGTTAAAGAAATTATATGTGTATATGAAGACTGGAGATTTGATTTTGTTCACTTTGATTAAAACCAACGACAATTTTAAAAATGTTGTTACAATAAGGTTTTATGCTTTTTAACCCTGTAAATTGTGACAGGGTACCATTCCATTACGAACGTAATATTGCGGGATCTAATTCCCCTATAAAAGTACATGTATAATAATGTAGTAAAGAACCGGATAAAAGTTAGGACGTACACGAGTCTGTGGAAAGATAATTAAAAGCAACACAGAATTTAGCACAAAATAAAGAACAAAAAATTAAACGTTTCTAAAATTGAAAAGATTGCTTTTTAAAAAATCAATTGTATCATAATTTATTTTTTAAGTAAAACATTTCAAATAATACTGAGCACCATCTCTTAAGGGGGTATGGGATACCTGTCGATATTAACGTGGATAATAAATAAAACATCATAATCGAAATACTTTCACTGGTTTACAATTTCTAAATTTAACAAAATTTGACCAAAATATACGTTTTAATATTTTTTTGAAAGGTAAAAATCATAAAAGCCCCAACAAGATTCGAACTCATGAATTTCAGATTCGTAGTGAATGTTTTAACCAATTAGGCTGTTAGATAACTGAATTTGGGAAAGAAAATATTAATAAAATTATACTTGCTTCTATTGGTTTTTTTTTCGATAGAGTACGAAGGTGTACACCTTTAACCCAATATATCTTTATTTTCTCGGGGGGGGGGGTCCACTTGCTCTGTACTAGTTATAACGCCGTCTGATTTAAATGGATCTTCAAAGCAGAAAGTAGTTCAAATAAAGGTTTTTGTCTATGATTGTGCATGGACATATTCTTATTAGAGGGTTTCTTGCACTGTATATATGTGTCAGATTGATGAAAGGTGGTTAAAAAATCTTTTCTACAGACTAGAGTGGCTATTCTAAGAATTCGAACAATTTTACTTTACTTTCAGTAAATATCTTGCATTATCACTACAAACAGGATCGCCGGCCATATATCAATATTTACTTATCTGTAAACATGGATAAAGGTACTTACTTCTGTAAGTTCTGGTAATCCTGGTATTTCAATCCTCCATCCTTCATCATCACTCAGATGTAAATGAAGTTTATTCATTTTGTACGTAGTCATTCCGTCCATCAAGCGAATGATATCTGATTTTGGGCGGAAGTTCCGAGCGACATCTACATGCATTCCTCGAAACTCATAACAAGGTTCATCTTCTATATAAACGTCTGGAACACTTGCTTTGTCAGGCGAACCGGCTACTAAACTAAGCAACGATTGGACGCCATAGTATACTGCTGACGAAGATTGTCCAATGATATTTATTGATTTATTAGAAATCTGTATATCTATATGATAGGCTTCACTTTTGTTGCTGATACTAGAATTGACCGAGAGCTGTATCGAGTTGTGTCTTCCTTTGGTTATATTGCCATGTACTTCTAATGTTAAATTAAGTTTTCCTGCAAATAGATATGTAACAATAATAAAATAAAAACTAAACTCAGAGTCACCAGAAAGAAATAATGATTTGTAGGACTCTAAAAATGCTTGTTACTTTATATTCAAAATTCTATTATTCAAAATTTCAAGGTATCAAGATACTGACAAACCTGATAAGTAACTTGCAGTTTCATTCAATGGTGACTCGAAGGAAACAGATAAGTTTTGGACACTAAGAAAATCATTAGAATTTCTTCTAACTAGTTTTGGAGTTGGAATTACTACTTTTATAGCCTTTTCAAAATCCTGAATAGTGTAACGTCTATAGCGTGCCTGTGGTGTAAAGGGATTATAGCGGTCTGTTCTGGTTCTTTTCCACTGTCGCACTGAACTGAAGTTTTCAATAAACTTCTTCCCAAACGCAGTCGATGCAATATTGACGGCTTCTAATGACGGCGCAGCAACGTACCAGTCAGACATCCCATCTGTCTTTGCCACGCTCCAGTACTGGGCATAAAACTCAGAGTAATGAGACTGGTTATATTTTAATTCTGGAAATCCTATCGTCGGGGTGATACTAAACAGATTTCCCTTTATATGCATCAGTTTAAGATTATAGTGGGCCAAAACGTATCCGTCTGCATTTGGCAAGTGATCAGGTTCTATCATAAAAAAGCTATAAAAGTAGATACTCCAATCACCATGCATTATTGTATTGTTTCCTGCGTTTGTGAGTACGAGGCTAAGTTTGTGTTTCAATCCATTATGTTTCAGATTATCGACAACAGCAAGGCGGATATGTAGATGTTCCCCAATATAATTAAGATCAGTTTGTTGAGTCACTTGTGAATCTTTGAAAAATAGAGGATACAACACTTTTATATTTTATATTTTCAAGAGGGTGTTGAAAATAAATATTCAGTAAATTAAACAATCATTTTAACCAATATGCAGACTGACTTTAATTATTTAACATTTATCAAATATTACCACGTAAACAAAACTCATGAATATATAATTTGTTACCTTTGCAAGAATTATACCGAATCAACGTTTCATCACAGTTCCTTGGCAAAACATCATCGTCATTAGATTCAAGGGTGATCGATCTTACTTGTACATACCATTCACTGCCGCTCGTTGAATCTGAACACGACGACAAATTCATCCAAACACCATACGAACAATCTAAATCTATTGATATTTAAAACGAGTTAATATTTAACATTAGAATTGCTAACCTATACATGTAGTAGTTATCATTAGTTACAGGATGGTTTAATGTGCGCCGATTTAACAAATCGATTTCATTTAGCATCACAATAAAATTTACACCGTTTACTATCATCAATTTCATCAATAATGTTGCTTATAAAGTCACATGTATGAAATATTACCTGGTCCACAGTATCCGCAGTATTTGGCACAGTTTTGCTTCGCCCATTTTTCATATTGAGGCGCGCATGCTGCTTTGCCGTATTCTTGACAATCAGTCCGGCTGTCTGTACATGGCTTGCCTATACGCATACCATGGAAAATAATATTAAGGATATATAGCAAGTATATGGCATTTATAGAAAAAAACGTTTTGTTCAAGAAGTTTAAGACATGAACACATCAACAGCAAATTATGCAATTAGCTCAAGTAATGTTGTTCATTTAAAAATTGCAGTAGTGTGTCAAACTTTATTTACAATTTGTGAAAAACAACATCTCATTGACAAAATCATTTTTTGAAACGTTATCAATATGACAAAACTTTTTGTTTAATTAATTCCAGGCATTTGGTAACTTTTAATTTAATTTATAATATATATATATATATATATATATATATATATATATATATATATATATATATATATATATATAAATATATATATATATATATATATATATATATATATATATATATATATATATATATAGCCATAATGTTATGTTTATTTTGAACATCGTGTGACGTACGAATAACCAGTGCTAAATCCTCTCAAATTTTAAGCTAGACCTTTCTCATTTCTTATCACAACTTATTGCCTTAGATTGGACCTTTGCGGGGTACTTACAATGCCTTCTTACTCGACTTCGTATTGACAAATATTTATCGTAGATAGCATGTGTAAACATTTTGGTATAATATAGTAAATAAACAAGAGGATAATATACTGTAGATTCCTTATTAAACGCCAAAAAATATATCTGCATTAAAACGCGAAAAGCAACCCTGGCGGATTTTGAAATCTTGCTTTTATTTTTCAGACAGTATTGAACTATATAAAATCAAAACCCAAAATTGGTGCTCGCAATTTTACAATATCGCGATTTGATACAAAACATCGGAATCGCGGAATTAATTAAGTACTCGCGTAAAATAAGGAATTTACAGTATCCTGTAATATGAAAGTGATAGATTGATATTAATATTTGATAACGATTCCCACGTCAATCAAACTTAACCATTTTTATTTGTTTTAAACACATTTTATTAATTTGAAATATTACTTAAAAACTTTTTTTTGAAAATGCTAAGGGATTTATTTTTTTTTTAAAATACAAGAGTGTTTTATTCATATCGATGAGTGTGTTCGTTATCACATTTGTAAGCATGAAATGTTTATATAGCGTTAAAGATAACCAGAGTCATTTTTTTTCTTTATCGTTCGTGTACCTTAAAACTTTGGAACATGTAAGTAATCATCAGTATTTTCTCAGTAATCGTTGGTGCATTCAGTGAAATCGACCAATATCAGAATTAAGCGTTCATGTTTTCTTACACATTTTTTTTCTAAACAATATAAAAGTTTTCTAAAGCCATAGCTCTACACACTACTTTGTACTTACGACAGAATCCACAGAAAGATGGACAGTTCTTGTAAGCCCATTGCACGTATGGAGGTTTGCAGGAGCGCGTGGTATAACTATCACAATCTGATAATTTGTCCACACAGGCCTCGTCACCGAGGGTACATAGAATACACCCTGTCATGTAAAGTATGCTAACATGTATTTATGTAAAGATAGAAAGCTGAACTCCAAAAAATATGTTTTATTTAAACATGTTTGCCGTTTATATAACAGTGAAATCATTAATATTCGTGGGGCCCAATTTTGCAAAAAATGGATTGCTTAAATTTACAGGTTCGTGGGGAATTAATTTCGTGTATTATCTTATACTTCCAAATGGAAATATGACTTTGTTACCCTTTATTAATTCGTTCAGGATGTTATTCGTGGATGAGAGGTACCAATGAATTCCACGAAAATTGAGCCACCACCAAATCTAATGATTCCACAGTAATGCTCTTGCATGCCTTTAATTTAGTTTAACAATACACTGTACACTTTGATGAAATCTTTTGACATAGTTTTGACATGGTTATATGATGGTAAGTATACAAACCTGAGCAGATGGTCAAAAATATGTAGAGTTTCATTATGGATGAACAGATCCCAAAACTATGTCTTCCATCTATTTGCATCAACGTCAACAGAATGTTTTTTTCTAGATTTTTGACACAGTTTTGTTTAGATAACAAAGAATGTACGTGTTTTTATCGTTTTATATTTTCCTCACCTGATAAAACGTGTAGTAAAAATTGAAGCACTGAATAATTATTTGCATAGCTGCATCGTATATCTAATACATGTACCTACTTGAAGACAGACATCGACATTACCATGACTCATTATTTACTTAAAAACATTCGTTATCCTAGATATTGTACAAACCCCCTAACGAGAAGCAATGGAACAGAAATATATATTCTAGTAAAGCATTATTCACACTGATCTCAACAGCTTCCTGTATGATAAATGTGGAAACCAACTGCTAATTTGAAGCTAAGAGCGACCAATTAAAAACAGGTATTGATTGCACTGCATCCCCAAGCAAATTGTACATCTATATTAAATAATAAATAGAAAATCATAACATAGAAATACATCTGATCGTTTTTAATTTATTCGTACTAGACTTTACGAGTCTCTTGGCCCCTAATTAAAGGGGCCAGACCCTTTTTCTTAATTTTATATAAAAGTTCTTACAAATACTAACATTTTTTGTTCTTCCATCAATTTTAAAATTGTTGTTCATTTTTGAGATACAAATGATTGAACATTTTAGGAGAATTTTTGTTTTGATAAGTGGAATCGATAAGAATCAACAATGCAAACATTTTGTCTTCTACATTGCTTAACAAAATATGTTTTCTTCTCTGGATATGTTGCATCAAAGTTTACGGACTTTGGTCCCTAAAAATCCCTAATTACGTCACAAATGGGCGTGGCAATGAGTTTTTCAAATAGATATTGTTACGATCAACAACTTTGCTTCTATAATGCATTACAAAATCATCATTTTTTAGTTATTTGTAATATAGTTTACGAGTGCCTTGGCCCCTCATTTAAGGGGCCAGCCCCTTTTTTCTGATTTTGTTGGAAAGAACTTTTAATACTCTACCACTTGTGTTTTATATGTCTTAACAAAATATCAACTGACAAAAAGATATAGATCAAAACGTGTGAAAATTTTGATGCAAAATTCGTACCCAATTTTCGTGCCCAGGCGAGCTCCAAGAATTGGCGCCCCTGGCGTATAAAAATTACATGGTGCACAACTTCAAACTATAGTTTACTTATCCTGAAAATTTCACATTTATATCTTTGATAGTCTCTGAGTTTATGTCTGCACAAAATGGGTCGTAAAAACTTACAAAATCGGTCGTAAATCGGAACCGGAAGTGACGATTTCAAAATTTAAAAAAGCTTTCTTTTCTATCAATAAGACCGCGGAACATTAACTGGCAAGATTGGAAATATACAGCTTATATCAATTTCACCTGTTACAGTCAAAACATTTGATATGGGCGGGAACAAATTGACACGGACGTCTGAGAAAAGACAAAAAGTCATTTTTGAGTACTTTCTGTGACGACTGGAAGTTACATGTACGCCGGATCTAACAGAATATGGTAAACATATCTTCATATATTGTTCTGTCTTTCCTCAAAGTTTTGATGTTCATATTTTTTTGTCAGTTATGAGATCTCGTTAAGAAAAGGTTTTTTGTCTCGAGACCGGAAACAAACAAACGGAAGTAATTAAAGAAATTAAAAGTAAGCAATTTAGTTCAATTACTTACAATACATTACTGTTAATTAGACTAAATAAAATAATCAAAGAGAAAAGTCTAAAGTTATTAAAAACGTCATTTGCTTGTACACTTCCGGAGAGAACCGAAAGTGACGGAAAATAAAATGGAACCTGTTAAACACAACTTCAATCAAATGTCTATCATTCATAAAAGTTTTGTATCTTGATTTCTTACAGTTTCTGAGATCTCCCGTGTACAAAATTTGTATGAAAAAACCTACTGAGATATTTGAGATGTCTCACCGGAAGTAGGATTTTTTTTTAGTTTATTTAACCATGTGTAGGTGACCCATTGTATTTCTATTACTAAAATGTTACTTCCATGGTAAATAACAAAAAAATTAAACAATAAAATTTTGGAGTACTTCCTGTGAGGACCGGAAGTTAGGCCAGATGAAACAAAATAATGTAAACACATGTACATACATATGTCTATCATTCAACAAAGTATGGTTGTTTAAGTCTATACCGTTTTTGAGATCTTATTGAGACAAAATTTTTGTCTCGGGACAGGAAACGGACAAACGGTAGTGCTCAATGAAAATTAAAGTTGGTATTTATTAAATACTTTTCCATCATACATTATTATTTAAAATCTAACTAAAACTGTCAAAGAAAATCATTTAAACTTATAAACAGCTTGTTTTGTTTGAACCATTTCGGTGAGGACCGGAAGAGAAACCCGTTAAACACATCTTCAATCAAATGTCTATCATCCTTGTTTGTTTTGTGTTTTGCTTACTTACAGTTTCTGAGATCTCGCTGGTACAAATTTTGTTCAAAAGCAGCTACCTGAGATATTCGAGATATCTCACCGGAAGTAGAATTTTTTTGTCTATTTAACATTGCATAGATAAAATATGTAAAGATACTAATATATTAATTCTATGAAAAATAAATTAAATACGAAAATAATTTTTAAAGTACTTCCGGTGACGACCGGAAGTTAGACGATTCAAACAAAATAGAGTAAACAAATGAATATACATATGTCTATCATCCCACACAGTTTGGTTGTCCAAGTAGTTACTATTTTTGAGATATCGTTGAGACAAGGTTTTTTGTCTCGGGACAGGAAACGGACCAACAGAAATGCTCAATCAAAATTAAAGTTTATATTTTTTAACGTATTCCTATTGTACAGTTTTGTTTATCAAGCAATCTAAAACTGTCAAAGAAAAACAGTTAAAGTTATTAAAAACTTTAATTGTTTGTACCCTTCCGGTGACGACCGGAAGTGACGGGCGATAAAATGGAATCAGTTAAACTCATCCTCAATCGAATGTCTATCGTCCTTGTAAGTTTCGTGTCTTAATCACTTACAGTTTCTGAGATCTCGCGGGTTCAAAATTTATTTTGAAAAAGCTACAGCGGAACATTGGAAATATACAGCTTACATCAATTTCATCTATTACAGTCAAACCATTTGATATGGACGGGAACAAATTGACGCGGATGTCTGAGAAAACGTTGGATTCAAACTGTAGTCAATATTGGAAGTGTATTTTCAATCCACCTCAGAGTTCCTAACTTGCTATATTACTTATGCGATCGAAACACATTTTATTTAGTATCAGCAAAGCGATAAAAAAAAACATTTTATTTCATCAATAATTATATAATCAGCAAATATGAAAAGTTCCAAATTCGGGAGAGATTATACGCAAGGCAAAGCATTGTCCGATGACTTCACAGAAACAGTCGCCACTGATACACTTCAGTTTCAATCCATGTTTTCTCAGACGTCCGCGTCAATTTGTTCCCGCCCATTTCAAATGTTTTGACTGTATCAAGTGAAATTGACGTAAGCTGTATATTTCCAATTTTGCCAGTTAATGTTCCGCGGTCTTAATTATACATTATGAAATGTCGGGTTTCAATTTTACATAGTAACGCCTACAGCAGTATACATCATGAATTTTGAACACAATCAGTGACATATCAAACGGCGTAATTTCAGCAAAAAATAAAAGGATCGAAATCAAGGAAGGTTTAATAGGCGTAGCTGTTTTCTTAAAACATCGTTAATTTATGGATTTACTCTTTACTTCTAAATGTTTTAGACATAAGATATATAAAATGCCATATGCTATAATCTGCATTTGTAGAGAGAGAGAGAGAGAGAGAGAGAGAGAGAGAGAGAGAGAGAGAGAGAGAGAGAGAGAGAGAGAGAGAGAGAGAGAGAGAGAGAGAGAGAGAGAGAGAGAGAGAGAGAGAGAGAGAGAGAGAGAGAGAGAGATGAATTAATCAGAAATCGATTTGATAAAGAAATTGGTTATCTTTTTATCTGCTTCTTTTGCACATCGATTAATTTTTGTTTGTGTCAAGTTTATCTTTGCCGACTCACACTGTATGATAAAAAATTTTGCTAAGTCGGCAAATAAAATAACCTACATCTTACAAATGTAGTATGGTTAATTATCCCCCTTTTCCAGAATCCACTAAATACCTCAGTGTTATGTCTAAATGACCAGTGTTAAGCAATCGGTTAATATATTACGAAATTTATGAATTTTGACCTCGATGCTTAATCACTAAACAGATATAATATATCCAGCTTTTTGGGTGAATATTACATGTATGTAGATCTTTGTAAATAATTATAAACTTAAGGCAGATTTTAAATGATTATAATCCCGATGCACCCTGCCGTAATGACTTTTTTATCAAAAGTGAAAAATCAGACTTTTCGTTTTAACAGTATATTTCCCCGATTGGTGATTACAACTGTTTATTCCTAAGCTCAAGCACACATACACGGGTGGTCAGTTTTCACACCTTGTCGCAGTCACCCGGTCGCTTGTATAGTTCCGTGTGTAAAATTCGGGGGTGTTTCTTAATCCCAGACAGATATCAGATGTATCTGTAGACACACACACAAAGAAGGAAAAAGTACACCGTCTATAATAAAAATGACTTTTTAGCGTTGACTTCCAATAAGTAAGACAGCCATTTAAGAATGAATTTCAAATCATTTAAATCCAAAGACATTATGTCGTAACTAGAAATAAATACAAACATAATGTAAATTTAGCCTCTAGGAACATTACTGCATGTTACCTGTAGTAGTTTTTATTCAAATACTAACATATTCGTACGAAAGAGAGAGAGAGAGAGAGAGAGAGAGAGAGAGAGATTTTGAAGTGTTTTATAGTGTTCAGGAAATCAATATATAAACAACATATGTCAATAAACGCTGTATACATGCATGCATGTATCTATATATGTGAATAAATACTAAACAGTCGTCCTTTTAAAGTCCAGTAGAATACTTAAATAAACCGTGGGCGCATTGCTAAAAGTTGCTAAAAATGAAGAGAAAGAGATAGAGAGAAAGAACAAATCTTGGCTCCGGTGAGATTAGAACACACAAAAGATGGCTGAGGCAAAATAATTCCCGAATTTCTCTTTGAATTTGGGGCGTTTCTGCCCGGGACAAGAGCTGATTTTTTGTATGAGATGAAAAACAATGTGTAAGATGTCGGACTATTCAGGTTTTGTAACAATGCGAGGTCATTTGAAATATTGATGCGTGTTGTTTCCCCGGGAAGGGGGGGGGGGGGTGAAAAGGCCCGAGCTTGATTTTCGTCGTAAATAAATTGAAAGTAGAATTTTGAGGTGTGGATCTCGGATGCGGGTAAAGGCAATTAGGGGAAGTCCTAAACAATGGCTGATGCATTTTACACATGTATTTCAGCGTTGAGAATTTTTTTCGTGTCGTTTACTATTATGTTTGACTGTTTTATTTCGACAGGATTGATAAAATCTTGATAAATGTAGAAATAACGAAAATTAGTAAAATGTAAATTTATTCGGTAAAAAATCGATGACAGTAATTTTCATAGTTCTAACATTCAGAAGTAGTTCACATGCTATCATTGATACAGACTAAACAGAAAAAAAGAAATATACATGCACCAGAAATATTACACGGCAGCTTACATCCCGTGTACTGTGTAAATGTTGATTCCCCGTATAGGCAATACTCGCCGTTTGATCTCAGGGATTTCTTCTAAATTGTTCAATCCGCTGCATATTTGACAGACAATAAGAATGGGGTCCGAGGTACATTTACACGAATTTTCATTAGGATGGAATGAAGGGCTCGGAAGTAATAATTTTTTTCTACAGTACATGTCAAGCACGCCAATTGAAACTCAAATGCCAAAAAATTCATAACTCTGTTTAAAATGAACAAATTGGTCTGGTCATTATTACAGCAATCATGAATGGTACTAGGTTGAAATTAAAGGTCCAAGATCAAAGGCCAAGTAAAGGCAGGCCAGAATCGGGTGGGGGGGGGGGGGGGGGGTGTCGGGGTCGGTGACTTCTATATTAAACGTAGAATATCAAATTCTAAATATTACATATTACACAATTACTAAATGAAATACATAAATTAGAACAATGTATAAGCGTTGTATTAAAGATGTATCTATTTATTTTTCTCAACATTTTAACTTTATTTCAGTATGAATACATAGCTAAGGATCTCAATACACATATACGGAGAAAAGCGCTTTTATTGTAACTTCTTTTACAAAATTAAAACGGAAAAGAACAGAATCCATCATTTTAAAGATAAAAACGTTAATCTGAGCACAAAAGGAGGGGGAACAAATTTGTCACTCGGGGCTTGAACCCGGGTCGCCTGGACACATATCCACGACTCTAACGACTGAGCTACGCGGACTCTCGCTTCAGGACTTTGATGCTTAATATCTCGAGAATGTGTTGATAGATTTTAAAACAAATTACATATTCTGAATCAGTAAATGGGTCACTATCGAATAAAAACAGGGAAAAAAATTCAAAACAAAAAAGTTGAAAAATGACTGTTTTTTGTTTCCTTCCGGTGACGATTGGAAGTGACGGCGGATGTTTGGATATGCAAAGTGCACTGCGGGTGACGACTTTCTACAATCCCTGAAAATTTGAAAGTTCTATCTTTAATACTTTTGGAGAAAAATCGTGAACAAGTAAAAACATAAAATCTTTGATATTTCGTGACCGAAAGTGACAACCCAAAAAATGACGTGTAATTTTCTTACAAATTTTGTCATGAATGAGATCTGAGAGTTTCATCAAAATCGGCCGAAGTGTTTTTGAGGAAACGTGACAGAAAAAAAACCCAATAATAATAATAATAGTGAAAAAGAAACAAAGCAGTAACAATAAGGTTTTCCGTTGGAAACGGAAGACTCTAATAATAAGAAGAAGAAAAGTACGAAAACAATCAGGTCTTCCGTTGGAAACGGAAGACCTTAATAAACAGTACGAAAACAATAAGGTCTAACGGAAGACCTTAATAAACAGTACCAAAACAATAAGGTCTTCCGTTGGAAACGGAAGACCTTAATAATAATAATAAGAAACAGTACGAAAACTATAAGGTATTCCGTTGGAAACGGAAGACCTTAATCATAATATCATATATCTTCATTTATATTAAAAACATATAATCAGATATCTTATATAATTATAAAATCATATAATTATAAAATCATGTCTTATTTCATTAACTTTTTTACAATTAAAATTATTCTTAATTTTTTTTATATAATTATTATATTATATGTAATTATAAAATCATATAATTATAACATCATATAATTATAAAATCATAAATTTTATTTCATTAAACTATACCAGTTTTTATGCAGGTTGGCTAAAAAAAAATTAATAAATAATCTATTTTAGTTAAAACTCTAAATTTATATTCTCACCCCCTTTTTATGATTAATTATGATTTTAATTTTGAGTTTTGACATGACCTCGCTTATATGCGTCCGGCCACTGAAAAAATAGTACTACTGTCACCAGACTTGGTACACCGATGGTCCATTATTTATTTATATTTATTTATTTTTAAACTGCATGACAACCCATACGTCCTGTACGGATTATGTAAGTGTACCTCATCACAACTTAATTTCACTGTGTCAGTGCATTTGTCATATATTTGAATTAAATTCTATTTGGTTTTCATCTCACTACTTAAAATTAATTTAAATATTATTCAGTTTAATTATAAAAAATAATGTTAGCTATCTTAAATTAAACTAATTTTTTCTTCCATTACTACATATCAGGCTACCATAGCTTTAGCGGTAAACATTGTCACATGTTACATTTTTGTCGCGTGCGCGTCTAAATTACTGCAGGTCATTTCCTCTGTCACCCAAGATGGTTACTGTGTTCCTTCCGGATTAGTACTCGCCATTGGGTAAGTAAATATGTAATACTTATTTTTTTCTTTTTACAAGGTTAAGCACTGATTTAATTAATAGCGTCGCTGTTTATACAGTAAATCTTTTGTACGGATACCAGTAAATACAACAATCAAGTAGGTTTCTGTTTAGTTGCTCAAATTTCCTAAGTTAGTGCTTCATATCTTTTTAACTTATCGTTTATCAATTCTTAGATATTAAATACATGCTAATATTATTTTAGATCTATTTTTACTAATTCACAATGCTCTATCTTTATTATGGTATAAAATTAGTAAATTTTTAGCAGTAAGTTTTTTACTCAAGTAAAACATACTTGTATTCAATGTAAGTAAAATCCATTGTATTCAATACAATGTTACATATACAGCATGCAAGTTTTGTTTGTATAATACTTACTAATTTTACATACTACATCCTTGGTTTTTATGCATTTTACATACTGTCGTATAAGGATCAAGGGACCATGTTGTGCTACGGCTGGTATAGCTACAGAAACATGGTGTAGGGCCTGAGGTGTAGCACCTGATGACGACCTCAAAATTCATATTTGGTAATATAACTTTAATATTGTAGACTCTTTTACGAAATTCATCTCTGGCGGCTCTCCCTTGGTCCTTATCTTTATCATTTTATTTTGAACATATACATACATAAACTCATATCAAATATTTTGCATTTTTCTTAACTTTTTACAATTAATATTAGTCATAACGTATTTCATATATGACTGCCGTCACGAGAAAAGGGCCCTTAAGGTCAAAATTTCACAAACTCATTTTTTTGTCCATCGGATTAGCCAACTCTTTCTGAATGGAAATATACACCGAGATTCAAGATATTGTGTTTTTTAAGCATTTTGTGACAATTTTAGTAAAACATGTTAACACTACTTTGACGTTGCTCGTTGAATACGTCACGACGTCACGACGTCACAAACGTCAAATTTTGTTTTGTATTATTTTTTTTTCATTCTTTGTTTAATCGTTTTTAATTGTTTGAAGAAAAATTATCAATAACTATCTACAATTATACGTGCCTAACAATATGAACAAAAATGAAGAAAAACATTTTGAATATCCAGATACACTTTTGCTGAATCCACATGCGATTAAAAAACCACGAAAACACGATAAAATAATTCAGGATATTTGGAGCAAACAAGTAGCAAACGTCTACCCCGCCTTGAAATACATCATAGTTATTTTAGCTGCCGAGGAGCTAACAAGCCAACATGTCACAAAACACATAAACAAAGATGATTAGATTGATGCCTATGTTTCAGCAATTTTAGAGTATAATCAAAAATACATATAAGTGTTTCATTGTCAAAAAGAGAAGTACTTTTGATCCTTTTTACACCATCATTTTATCGCCTATTACCGACATTACATTTTACGTATGTTTACGTATTAAGCGAGTTTAAATATCTATTTACAAAATTAATTATTGTTTTTGAATTTTGCAAATTATATGGTGTTGTTTTCCTGATTTCTCGTGTCTTTTATAAGTCAGGTATCAACAGTACTTATAAAATTACGAGTGAAAAAAATCAGCTTCGACTGTCTCACTGTAATGTCACAACAGCAGAAATATGGATGGTGGATTTGAGAGAAAATTCTAACAAACTACCATCTATTTTTTATAGAATTATATACTCGTGTACACTTAAGTGTATACAATGCAACAGACCAACAAATTACAACAGCCACCCCCACCTGCTGAATCTGCACTTTTATTCAATCATGTCATCGCCTACAGGAATGCATGCTTTAAATTTTAAACTTTTCAAACTTAATCGGTTCAATTTCGCCCATTGCATTGTATATTTCATTAACACAAATTGTTTATGAAATATATTTTTTAGAGTTATATCTCATAACAATTGAAGTGGCAATCACAGCTTCTTTAGATTAGCAAATTGAGAATTACTCAGGCGCGTAACATCCGGGGGCGGGGACTGACCCTCCTCCCACTTTTTCTCGCAGCAAACATTTTTCCAAATATGCATTTAGGAAATTAAAAACGAAGTGAAATTCAGGTAATTAACAGTGAAATCGAAGGTATAGGAAGAGTAATGGATTATGGATTAAGATTTTCATCATGTGCGAACTTGCCGTTTTTTATGCTTGTTAAAAATTTTTGAATGAGCCCCCCCCCTCTCCCCCCAAACGATGCTACGTGGCTTTTACTCATAAACTGTTTACTCATAAACTGTACTTATAAACTGTACTACATGATTTGTGTCAGTCACATTTTTCGGAGGGTTTTACATCTCGTGTTAAACACTACATATTGTCGATATAATTTAAATAAGACTAAGATGGGTCGCTCTGGTGTGACCCGGTGCGGAGGGTTGTTAGATGTTGTATCTAACGTATCGTAGAGAAGGGATTTTGTTTTACAAGTAGTAACTTCAATTAGATTGTACGTATAGTGTGGTATTGCTTTCATAAATATAATTATGGGATTATTCAGCACAATAGACTCAAATAGATTGTGTACATTTAATATTAACTATCTTCAGAGTTTAAGATTAATGACCACTGTTAAAGGATATTTTAACCAATGCTACATGTAGACTTGATATATATTATTGCAAAATTTGCCTGCTTTTAATTATTTAATCTAACAAATGAATTCTTCAAGCTTGTTAGTATACATTATTGTATTTTCTGATGCGATTTTTATAAACTATAATCATTGGAAAAATCAAGCATCATCCAGATTTGTTTTTCAAAATGCAAGATTAATTTCCATGTTTTATCGATAGTAAGAGCGCTGATTGACGTAGCTTATATTCAGTGAGTTATCATAATGTTCTTATTAGCGATGTTGAACGAATACATTTCTCTTTACCCCCCCCCCCCCAACTTGCTCTCTCTCTCTCTCTCTCTCTCTCTCTCTCTCTCTCTCTCTCTCTCTCTCTCTCTCTCTCTCTCTCTCTCTCTCTCATTTAATACAAATATCTGCCAGGTGATTATCATTTTTTAAAATCTGAACAATTCTCCGATTCTCAGAATTTTTTTTTTTTTTTTTTTTTGCTGTACATTGTAACAAACACCCATATAAACATTAACTGTCAATATCAGCGAAATTTGATTTTAATTGTATACATAAAAATACTTCGTACATGTAGTGTTCGTATTTAGCGATAAACATAAATATTTTTTATTGATTATACAGCAATTCCATCGACTTGATATCAACAGTTTAACAGTATAATGATTGCATTTGCAAACCTGTTAAGGTTGTGAAATATAGAATCATGTATGTAATTGATTTGAGATGAATATATAATTATATAAAATGCTAAAACTATAAAACTTTGGTGGTGTTATGAGTGACTGAAAATCTAGTCATGAAAATTTGTGTGTACGTAAAATATCTCAAAAAGTACACATAACACGTGGATTTTGGTTGTCAGATTGCACAAAAAAACAACATATGTTCCCTGCAGATTATCACTTATATTTTATTCATACATATATATTTAGTTTTAGGTATTCCATTAAAGGCACTTTTATTGTAAATGTCACGAAGAATCAGATATTTCCATCAAATCAAATAGATTGTACGTATAGTGTGGTATCACAGTATTTTTTACAGTGTTAAATATTTCTCAAACTCTTCGAATCCTTTAGTTCATGTGTTTTAATGCATTAAACATTTTAACAGTTGATCGTGAATTCTTTAGTAATAGAATTATACGACAATGGCAACGAATGATTTATTTTGTATGTTGGTGGTAGCACTACACATGATACATAAATGATTCTCTCGTGTTCCTACCGAGTTCTGTAAAACGTGAAGAATCTTCTCCAGTGTCTTCAACTTGAACTTCCAAACTTATAAATTGGAAAAAAAATCTTCTGAATTATTTTACATGTTTTGTTTCACCTTTATTACATGCGCAGATAATTCTTTCAGATTTGAAAAATATCGCACTGTATTGATCGGTAGGCATACATCTCAGCCTTTAACCCCTCTAATCAACAATAAGTTCTTCAAACAATCGCAAGTACGCACATTATTTTTAATTTCTGTATCATAATTCTTATGAAAATGAAAGATATACAATTTTACTCAGAATACTTTAAAAATCCACGACCAGACTCGCACTAAATAATACGCAATGAGAAAGCGTATGCGAGACTGGCTGTGGAATTCCGACGACGATTTGTAAAGTGATTTCCCAATTTAAACATATTAAATATTTTCAGCAAACTATAAAAACAAATGACTAATGTGGTGTTTTTGAATGTTTAAAGCGAATGCAAAAGCATCATTCTTACGAAATTTCAGCATCAACGTGTGTGCAATATTACGTTCGGAGGGTGTATATATAAATGATAATAGTTACATTTCAATTAATAAATGTTTTTTTTTTAATCAACACATAAAATCTGACTGAAAAAAGTATTTTAATCGTGTTATTGAAAGTAGTTCAGACTCTAAATATTCAAAAACAAACAGACGCAAACAAAAAAAAAAGAAAATAAAGAAAATAAAAAAACAGCGTTAACAATGTCGCAACTTTGACCTCGTTTTCCGAGCATTGTGACGTCAAAAAATAAGGTCCCTTTTCTCGTGACGGCAGTCATATAATTATAATATCATATAATTATAATATCATATATATTCATTTATATTAAAAACATATAATTATATATCTTATATAATTATAAAATCATATAATTATAAAATCATGTCTTATTTCATTAACTTTTTTACAATTAAAATTAACCATAATCTATTTTATTTAATTATTATATTATATATAATGATAAAATCATATAATTATAAAATCATAAATCTTATTTCATTAAACTATACCAGTTTGTATACAGGTAGGCTAAAAAAAAAATTTAATAAATCATCTATTTTAGTTAAAACTCTAAATTTATATTCTCACCCCCTTTTTATGATTTATTATGATTTTAATTTTGAGTTTTGACATGACCTCGCTTATATGCGTCCGGCCACTGAAAAAATAGTACTACTGTCACCAGACTTGGTACACCGGTGGTCCATTATTTATTTATATTTATTTATTTTTAAACTGCAGGACAACCCATACGTCCTGTACGGAGCATGTAAGTGTACCTCATCACAACTTGATTTCACTGTGTCAGTGCATTTGAGAGGTGAAGTAGGTATTGAGGCCGGATCGTATCGAGATGGAAGTGTTATGGTATACTATAATACGTTCGCCATAAGTTAACAAATTAGTTAACCGCTATACTATTATATAATACTATATACAAACAAACAAAAGCCGATCAACTACAAGCGTCTATATAGGCACCTATAAGAGTGTATATATATATATATATATATATATATATATATATATATATATATATATATATATATATATATATATATATATATAAGGGATTGGTTATACATGTATATAGTTCTCACATCGAAGTTATCTGTTAAAATGCAATGTATTTACATTGTTTCATTTAATCCAATCACTAATTAAACTATTATACAGATCAATTATGGCAATCTCCTGCAAAAAGGAATATACCATATCAATATAAAGTACGATACTCTAGTCAGGAGCTGTAAACATGTAGTTATCGTAACAGAACGATCAAATAAATATATAACAAACTAAAAATAGTTTTCATGATTAAAACATTTAAGTTTAAAAAGGAGGGATGAGAATTATTAACTTTAAACTATTCTAAAATAAACGTGTATTCTTTCCTACATACAAGAAGTAGATAGAAATAGGATAGATTGAAGGTCTTGCAAATGAAGACGAAATCGTCTTTCTACGTTATACTGTTACTGTTGTTAAGAAATGCCATAACTTTATTAAAAGACTATAGGAATCATACAACTGTATTTTGAAACTCGCTTATCAAAATTATCGAATGAATTGAATTTTGAATGAAAATAAAGACATATGGCGGGAAGTCGTTATATCCTACAGATTACACCTAGAAAGAAATATGATGAATAAAAAGGGTAATGCAGATGAGAAAGAAATCCCTAGTTAAAGTGGCTAAAAATAGCATCAAAGAATCTTGTTTTTTAAGGATCAGTAAAATAAAACTGAACTGGTATCAACCCTACACCAGCAAAGGGCCACACACGAGGATGAATCGGGGGCCACGATCTAGTTTTGACCAATTGGTATTCTAAAAAGTAGGTCACTATTGTGTTCGAATTGTTTTGCCAATATGAACAGAGTTTGTGTAAAATATTTGAAGGAAAAAGGCGCATATTTGTAATTTGTAATCTCAGAGCTATCAAATTACTTCCTTGTTGAATTTTATGCCTTTTTTATTCTAGCGACAAGAAGACATGGCAGCGGCATTCCTTTGTATCATAATGTGCTTGTTAACATGTTGTACCGCTTACCGTAAGTAAAATGTTAACATCAAATTTATTATATATATACGAACATATCATATTATTGTAGTAACCCTCTTAGATATTGATTTTTCGATGAAAAAAAACAAGTTTACTGGTTTTGTACTTCATCCTCTAACAGGAGTGGTGTGTTTCAACCACTATTGCAATACAACCACTATTGGAATAGATTATTTCAATAGTGGTTCGGAATGTATTTCATTATAAGAGGCACTTTAAATCAAGTATCTCCTGCATTCTAAGTTCTTTTTTAAACAAATAAAAAGTGATATACATCTCCTTTCTTTCCACATGTGTTAATATAGCCGTGACAAAGTAATATTTGATATAAAATTTATTCCAAACTACTACTAAAATGATAATTTCAATAATGTTTGTATTCCAATAGTGGCTCTTATAATGAAATACATTCCGAAATAATTTATTTCAATATTGGTTGTATTTCAATAGTGGTTGCAACAATGCTCTCCAGTAACCTTTCTGTAGCCTTTGAGTTTGGCAATGCATCATTTTGACAACTTTCCAATTTGAAGAAAAAAAAACAATATGTCATTGTTGTTAAATAATTGTGCAGTTATATATATATATATATATATATATATATATATATATATATATATATATATATATATAACACATATGCATTTGGAGGAGGACCGAATGTATTTTTTTTTATCTTTATTAGGGAGACCGGTGGAATAGGGAGACATATTTTGGTCTCCCTATTATTTTGACATTACATAAAATGTAATCATCTTAATCTAAAATTATGAACAGTGTACTACTGCCTAAAATGCATCTTTGTGTCTGTCATTTAACATTAAATTGTTGCATTTTTTCCATATTTTTTCATAAAAAAGAATTTAATCCGCATTCTTTGTATAGTTTGCAATGAATATCTTTCTGCATTCAGGAGACCAAGGAAAACATGCATTATTGCAAAAAATCACCCATATATAATATTTTTAAGCTTTAATCATCCTAAATGAATGTGTTTTCAACATACTTTTACACCTTTTAAGCAAAAAGCCTGACTAGAAAAAAAAGTCGTTAATTTCTATACCATGTCTTGAACGTTTGGCAAGCGCTCTCCGCCATTTGTTCCGAATGCTCTCGGAAGGTCTTGGGTTTCAAGAAAGGACGTTTTGGCACCATGATAATCGGATAGTGTATACAGATCAAAGCCATTCAATGGTAAGTATTTTTAATCACATTACTGATTTACAATGAAACAACATTATATTATATGAAATCGGGCAAAAACGTGCCCAATTTGACTAGACTTAGTACAACAGCGCCAAAAGTTTTGAGGACATTCGAAATGAAGTTGACAATAAAAGCAGAATTTCTCCGCGTATAATTGATGAATTTATTATTTATATATATATAGTTTATTGAAAATGCACAGAAAAGTTATCCGAAGGGTATCACTGACGTAAATTGATCGGCATGAATCTGCTGAACGTCCTATATGTTTTTCATGTTTTTAGTGTTGTTGATATAATTGTTTCAATAGGTAGCCGATTGAAAAAAAATATCCTATTAAAAAATTCATACTTAAGATTTCTGAGAGATTTTACAATTCATTCACCACTTTACTTGCCGCGAACGTTTTCCTAAGCTCAGAAAATGAATCATTAATTTAAAATTTTATTTCAAGTCGGGATCGAGAGTCGCCTTTTTTTTTATTTTACTGTAAACAAACCATGCTGTGGCTGGTGAGGATGTTTAAGAGATATTCAGAGGCAAGTAAAGCAATGAAATCTAAAGTGAAATGTCTAAGAAATATTATGGTATGAAATTTTTTACAATATATATTTTTTGCGCCGTAAATTGTAACTTTTAAACACGTGCGAAGCTGCAGCTCTCTGGTTGTCCATCTGATTTTTTTTCTCAGACGGAGAGCTACAGAACTGCAGCTATTTGCACATGTATATTAACATCCATGTAGTTGTGGATTCGTAGTTATGTGTTTAGAAATAACTTTAAAACAATTCTAAGTCAAGCGAAGATACCAATGATTATATGATTCTTATTAAAGATGTGATTTCTTTTTATGTAGGATTTATGCTACAGGGGCCCAGGTGAACTATCATTGTAGCTGTCATTTTGTTCATGATGGCAATGAAGATGCAAACTCCACCATGAAATACCAAATATTCATTGAAAGGAAATACTTATGTTTGTTTGCAAACAGAAAGATTGTGGCTAGCAGAGAAATTTTGTATAACTATGGTTGCTGTGGAAAAAACTTGTGTATGCGTAGCAAGGTAAGAGAATGGATGGATTAATTATGTTCAATACATAATGATAAAAGTACAACTAGGCTTCAGATATCAGTACAACAGTTATTCGAAGGCTTTGCATTTTGGAATGATTTTTTAAGAACATCTTTTTATACATTGTTTGCTCACCTGAGCTGAAAGCTCAAGTGAGCTTTTCTGATCACTTTTTGTCCGGCGTCCGTCCGTCTGTCTGTCTGTCCGTAAACTTTTTACATTTTCGACTTCTTCTCCAGAACCACTGGGCCGATTTCAACCAAACTTGGCACAAAGCATCCTTAGGTAAAGGGGATTCAAGTTTATTAAAATGAAGGGCCACACCCTCTTTCAAGGGGAGATAATTAAAAATCATTGAAAATTTGTTGGTATTTTTCAAAAAACTTCTTCTCAAAAACCATTTGTCCAGACAAGCTGAAACTTGTGTGGAAGCATCCTCAGGTAGTGCAGATTCAAGTTTGTTCAAATCATGATCCCCGTGGGTAGGGTGGGGCCACAATGGGTGGTCGAATTTTTACATAGGAATATATAGAGTAAATCTTTAAAAATCTTCTTCTCTGAAACTGATCAGCCAGGAAAGCTGAAACTTGTGTGGAAGCATCCTCAAGTAGTGCAGATTCAAGTTTGTTCAAATCATGATCCCTGGGGGTAGGGTGGGGCCACAATATGGGCCGAATTTTTTACATAGGAATATATAGAGTAAATCTTTAAAAATGTTCTTCTCTGAAACTGATCAGCCAGGAAAGCTGAAACTTGTGTGGAAGCATCCTCAGGTAGTGAAAATTCAAGTTTGTTCAAATCATGATCCCCGGGTGTAGGGTGGGGCCACAATGGGGGGTTGAATTTTTACATAGGAATATATAGAGTAAATCTTTTAAAATCTTTTTTTTATAAACCATTTGACCAGAAAAGCTGAAACTTGTGTGGAAGCATCCTCAGGTAGTGTAGATTCAAGTTTGTTCAAATCATGATCCCCGTGGGTAGGGTAGGGCCACAATGGGGGTTGAATTTTTACATAGGAATATATAGAGTAAATCTTTAAAAATCTTCTTCTCAAAAACCATCCTTATACACATTAATTTGTGTTAATCCTAATCCTAACTTTTTAGTCTTACTAAACCAACATTGATCTATGACTGACGATGCTTCTGATTTGGAATAATATATTTTTATTAAATTTCAGAACGATTTCTTAATTAACACTCTACCGTTTAATTTAACTTAAGAAGAATAAACTTTTATATGTAATCAAAATTAAAACAATTCTATGTGTTTGCGGCTAAATAAACCCATATATGAAGACACGAATCCTGTGTATAAGATAACAGCTGACCGCTAGGTAATCCAGCAGCGACCGATCTCCTCGGCCGCGGGCGAGGGATAGGTGAACCAAGGATAATTTAGAAAGCTAACAGTATTATTAAATGACTTAAATTTATTACAATAAGTTATTTTTTTTGCATAAAAATACCAACCATTGATTTATGTGTGATGTTGCTTCTAATTTGGAATTACATTGCTTTTATAAATTAACAGCACGATTTCTTAATTAACACTCTACCGTTTAATTTAATTTAAGAAGAATAAACTTTTATATGTAATCAAAATTAAAACAATTCTATGTGTTTGCGGCTAAATAAACCCATATGTGAAGACGCGAATCTTGTGTATTAGATAATCGCTGACGGCTGGGTAATCCAGCCGTGACCGATCTCTTCGGCCGCGGGCGAGGGATAGGTTACGTAATGGTATAAAAACTAAAAACTTAACAAAATTGGCTTATAATCCTCACATAAAAGCATATATACCGTAATAAAAAACCTTTTCTTATGAATTAAAGCATCCTGTATAAACAGGTACACTTTCAGTGATAACTTTATGTCAGTTGTGTGCTCAGAGACTTTTCGTTAACTTGCCAAATGAAAACAGGTACATGTTAACAAGTAAAGCTTTTTACACTCAAATTACGCAATACCCTAACAAAATAACATTGTAACGACATTGATAAGATCCCAATGAACAACTTTTCCAGCGACAGCCATATCGAAATCTTAACCGTTTTTGAGTTATAAAGCAAAGAGTTTCAAGGGCTGTTGGCCCCTTATGTAAGCTGCCAGCCCTTTTTCAATCGGTCAAATGAAAGCCCTTGAAATTCTGCACAACCTTTATTCTACATGTCTTAACAAAATATTTTTTATTTAAAAGATACAAAGGAAAATATGTGTAAATTTTCGCACTTTTTGGAATCCCGTTTTTGACCCCCTACCTTTTTCTAAATAAAAAACGAAATCCCAAAACAAAAACCGATGTGCACAACTTCAATGCCTCTATTATTCAAATTCGTTGGATTCCCATTCCCTGCTATTATAGTCTCAGATCCTTTGTCTGGAAACCAAAGGCCCTAAAAAAATGTCAAAGGGGAATAACTCGTTAACGGAAGAGGAATTTTAAAGTTTATGATATGTTTTAGATAGTATTTTGTAAAGTCTATTAGCCCTGAAAATTTGAGCAAAAACCGTTTAGAAATGAGCAAGATATGAAGCTTCAAATTTCACGACTAGGAAAAAAAAAAAAGAAGAAAAACTAGACACCATCTCGTTGCGAGCAACGAGGAGGTCTTCCGTCTGATTTTAGAATACACGTATGATCTTGATTTTGTTTTAAAAATAACCCAGCTAAACATAACTTGAAAATAGAGGAAAAGAGGGTCTTCATTCTAAATATCAGAAGTATTTTGTTTTAGGTGTAAGAGCTTTGATTGAAAAAACTCCTCTTGATCCCTAATTTTAGGGGCTAGTCCCCTTATCTTCATATTAAATGAAAGGTCACATAAAACTACACAAATTATATTCAATTATATTCAACAAGTGTTTACAAATTCTTTATCGTTCTTGAGATATCTGAAAGTTTTAACGGCTGACTCCTTATCTCCTTATCGGGGCCGTTTAACGAAATTTGAAAGATATAGGTGAAAATATAGGTGATCAAAATTTTGAACTCTTGGCCCCTAGAAAACCCCTAATAATGTAATACATGAGAAAATCATTATATTTTATGGGTACATAACAGTACGATAAACATTTTTGTTTCTATAACCTATTACAAAATAACCATCAGTATAGACCTATAAGTTAAAGACTTTAGACCCCTATTGATCCCTAATTTTAGGGCCCAGCCCCTTTTCCTTGGTATTAAATGAAAGGGCACTTAAAACTACACACATTTTGTTCAACAAGTGTTTACAAATTCGTTATTGTTCTTGAGATATCCGAGAAAAAATTATAGGGGCCGACCCCTTATCTCCTTATAGGGGCCGTTTAACGAAATTTTGAGAGTTGAATATTGTTAAGTACATCATTTTGAGCATCTTTTCTTCTACACTGCTTACCAAAATATTTTTTCTTTGCCAGATATAGGTGTTCAAAGTTTTGAACTTCTGACCCTTTAAAAAAATCCCTTATTACGTAACACATGAGAAAATTATCATATCGTATGGGTACATAAGGATAAGATAAGCATTTCTGCTTCTATAACCTATTACAAAATACCCCTCATTATAGAGCTACAAATAAAAGACTTTAGGCCCCTCTGGGTCCCTAATGTTAGGGGCCAGCCCCTTTTCCTTAGTACTAAATGAAAGGTCACTTAAAACTACTTACATTTTGTTCAACAAGTGTTTAAAAAATCGTTATCGTACTTGAAATATCTAAGAATGAACGTTTTAGGGGCCAACCCCTTATCACCTTATAGGGGCCGTTGAACGAAATTTGAAAGATTGAATATTGTTTAGTACGTCATTTTGAGCATCTTTTCTTCTATACTGCTTATCAAAATATTTTTCCTTTACTAAATATAGATGATCAAAGTTTTGAACTTCTTATCCCTAAAAATCCCTAATTACGTAACACATGAGAAAATTATGATATTGTATGGGTACATAACAGTAAGATAAACATTTCTGCTTCTATAACTTATTACAAAATACCTCTCAGTATAGAGCTACAAATAAAAGACTTTAGACCCCTCTGGGTCCCTAATTTTAGGGGCCAGCCCCTTTTCCTTGGTATTAAATGAAAGGTCACTTAAAACTACACACATTTTGTTCAACAAGTGAATTCAAATTCGTTATCGTTTTTGAGATATCTGAAAAAGAAGATTTTAGGGGCCGACCCCTTATCTCCTTATCGGGGCCGTTTAATGAAATTTGAAAGATCGAATATTGTTGAGTACGTTATTTTGAGCATCTTTTCTTCTATACTGCTTATCAAAATATTTTTCCTTTACTAGATACAGAGGATCAAATTTTTGAAGTTCTGACCCCTAAAAATCCCTAATTACGTAACACCTGAGAAAATTATGATATTGTATGGTTACATAACAGTAAGATAAACATTTCTGCTTCTATAACCTATTACAAAATACCTCTCAGTAAAGAGCTACAAATAAAAGACTTCAGACCCCTCTGGGTCCCTAATTCTAGGGGCCAGCCCCTTTTTCTTGGTATTAAACGAAAGCTCTTATAAATTTAAACTTCTTTTGCTATACATGTTTTACCAAAATATTTTTAAGAAAAGAGATAAACAAAGAAAACCACAAAAAATCACGACGTTTTTTCAATCTCTTTTTTCGGGTCCAGGCGAACTTTGACGCTCTTTGAGCCATACATTTATTATTGCCTTTAGACATATCTACAATCTTTCGTCCATCATCCCTGATAATGTGAACTCAATATCTTTTACCATTTAGGAGGAGTTCAATGGACAAGCAGACCCTCTAAAAATCACTAAATAGTCAATATCTCAGAAACGGAAATGACGTCATCAATAAAAAAAATTTCCAATAAGGTTCAGACCAACATCTATAAGATCTGAAAGTTTCATGAAAATCGACAAAGCCGTTTCCGAGAACTCGCGTGGAAAAAGAATAATAGGGAAAAAGAAACCAAGCAAAAACAATAAGGTCTTCCGTTGGAAACGGAAGACCTTAACTAGACACGATCTCGTTGCGAGCAACGAGGAGGTCTTCCATCCAATTTTAGAAGTTGAGATACATGTATGACCTTTATTTTGCTATTTACCAGCTAAATGATTTGTAAAAAGAAAAAAAAAAGATTTCTTGATCTCTTGATCCTGAACAGACTATTTTCTTCTATTTCTTTATCTTTTTTCATCTTTTTTTTTTTTTTTTTTTTTTTTTCCAGCCTCTTTTTCTTGATATCAACTGAAAGGTCTTTTTATTTTAAACACATTTTGTTCATTAAGTGTTCAGAAATTTGTTACCGTTCTTGAGATATTTGGGAAAGATTGCTTTAGGGGCCGACCCTTTATCTCCCTGTAGGGTCCATTTGACGAAACTTTGGTGGTTAAATTTTATTACGAACACTATTCTAAGCATCTTCTCTTATATAATGCTTTTCAAAATATTTCTCCTTTTTAAGATATAAATGATCAAAATATTGGACTTCTAGCCCCTTAAAACCCCTAATTATGTAACATATCCGAAAACTTTCAACATGCTTAGATAAAGAGCTAGAAGATTAACATTTTTGCTTCTATAACACATTAAAAAATGTTTCTTATTAAAGAGATATAGATAAAAGACTTTAGACCCTTCTGGGCCCCTAATATGAGGGGTCAGCCCCTTTTGCTTGGTGTCAGTTGAAAGGTCTTGTTTATATAAACTTTTAATGTTCTACATATGTTAACAAAATATTTATGACAAGAAAGATATTTGTGATCAAATCTCAAATTTCCCAAAAACTGTCAAAACAGTTAACATCAACATTTTCAGGTTCAGGCGAGCTTCCAGGACAATGACGATGACGCTCTTTGAGCCATACATTTATGATTGCCTTTAGACATATCTACAATCTTTCGTCCATCATCCCTGATAATGTGAACTCAATATCTTTTACCATTTAGGAGGAGTTTAATGGACAAGCAGACCCTCTAAAAATCACTAAATTGTCAATATCTCAGAAACGGAAATGACGTCATCAATAAAAAAAATTTGAAAGATCAAATATTGTTTAGTATGTCATTTTGAGCATCTTTTCTTCTATACTGCTTATCAAAATATTTTTTCATTACTAGATATAGATGATCAAATTTTTGAAGTTCTGATCCCTAAAAACCCCTAATTACGTAACACAAGAGAAAATTATTATATTGTATGGATAAGGATAAGGATAAGGATAAGATAAACATATCTGCTTCTATAAACTATTACAAAATACCCCTCATTATAGAGCAACAAAAAACCGACTTTAGGCCCCTCTGGGTCCCTAATTGTAGGGGCCAGCCCCTTTTCCTTGGTATTAAATGAAAGGTCACTTAAAACTACTTACATTTTGTCCAACAAGTGTTTAAAAATTCGTTATCGTTTTTGAGATATCTAAGAAAGAACGTTTTAGGGGCCGACCCCTTATCTCCTTATAGGGGCCGTTGAACGAAATTTGAAAGATTGAATATTGTTTAGTACGTCATTTTGAGCATCTTTTCTTCTATACTGCTTATCAAAATATTTTTCCTTTACTAGATATAGATGATCAAAGTTTTGAACTTCTGATCCCTAAAAATCCCTAATTACGTAACACATGAGAAAATTATGATATTGTATGGGTACATAACAGTAAGATAAACATTTCTGCTTCTATAACCTATTACAAAATACCCCTCAGTATAGAGCTACAAATAAAAGACTTTAGACCCCTCTGGGTCCCTAATTTTAGGGGCCAGCCCCTTTTCCTTGGTATTAAATGAAAGGTCACTTAAAACTACACACATTTTGTTCAACAAGTGAATTCAAATTCGTTATCGTTTTTGAGATATCTGAAAAAGAAGATTTTAGGGGCCGACCCCTTATCTCCTTATCGGGGCCGTTTAATGAAATTTGAAAGATCGAATATTGTTGAGTACGTTATTTTGAGCATCTTTTCTTCTATACTGCTTATCAAAATATTTTTCCTTTACTAGATACAGAGGATCAAATTTTTGAAGTTCTGACCCCTAAAAATCCCTAATTACGTAACACCTGAGAAAATTATGATATTGTATGGTTACATAACAGTAAGATAAACATTTCTGCTTCTATAACCTATTACAAAATACCTCTCAGTAAAGAGCTACAAATAAAAGACTTCAGACCCCTCTGGGTCCCTAATTCTAGGGGCCAGCCCCATTTTCTTGGTATTAAACGAAAGCTCTTATAAATTTAAACTTCTTTTGCTATACATGTTTTACCAAAATATTTTTAAGAAAAGAGATAAACAAGACGGAAGACCCTAATAATAATATAGAAGAATGAGAAACAGTAGAAAAACAGTAAGGTCTTCCGCTGAAGACGGAAGACCTTAATAATAGGAAAAAAGAAACAAAGCAAAAACAATAAGGTCTTCCGTTGGAAACGGAAGACCTTAATAAGAATAATCTTAACCAGCACAATAATAGAAAGGTCTTCCGTTGGAAACGGAAGACCTTAATAAAAAAATATTCATTTCAAACTAGAACAAGTGAGATCTGCATTTTATTCATTTCTGTCAGTTCTTTTAATCTGGATTCTGACCCATTTTAAGAAAAAAAGTGAGTCAAACTTCTCGCCAAGTTCTGAATCAGATGAAGAATCAGACCCCAATAAAGAGGTTTTAGGTAATATTATTATTCATGAATTATTGTTTTAAATCTGCAGTCCATTTTCACATTGCAAAAAATGCATGAAAGAACAAGTGTTTCATTTGGACAAAAATAAATGGATTTATATTATCTGGATATGTTGAAATGTAGTTACCGGGTAATACATGTATGTATAAAAGTCTAAATGCTGACCAGTCTGGTCTCCTTAATAGTGTGATAATGCATTTGATTTTCATGAGTGTGAAGTAAGTGGATGAAATGTATTTGTTGTATTTACCGGTATTTCATCGAATTTATAAGAATAAATGAATTTTGCAATGATTTAAATTAGTTAACTTTGAAGCTTATACATTTTACAGGGTCCACCCAAGAATCATATCGAACTAAGTCCAACTATTGTATGGAAAAACTGGGCATATTGATCCATGGGCAAAATTGTGAGCATTTTGAAACAGGTAAATGGATTAAAATCATCAATGATTTCTATATAAATGTCCACTTGTATGTGTAAATAACACAGCTAATGAGACATAGTATTTAAAATCCTGATTTCTCTATTGATAACGGCTGGTCTCCTTAATGGTCTCTTAATGCATTTGGTCTCCTTAATCTATGGTATATACAAAAATATGCATGGCTTTTTTTTTATTTTACATAGTACATGTAAAACCATAGAAATCCTATTTGGTACACAATGTGTAATACATGTAAATTATCGAGGCATAGTTCTTTACTTTATTATTACTTCTTTATTTTAACAGCATTTATAATTCCAGAATCAAGTAGACCCAATCCCAGTCCATGTTAAAAGTGAATCTCATCACACGGACCTTCGAGTCTTCATTCTTAGAAAGGTAAACTTGTTAAGGCCGTGTACATGTTAACTTTTATCTATTAGTAACTAGGATAAATTAACATGCATAAGTTAGGATGATTACATATCAAGTAAAATCTGTTTTGACTCCATAAAAAATGATATGTTCTTGTAGAATGCATGATTGTTGACTTATTCTTAATATAAATGCTTGGTTTTAGACTGTATGATTATTCGTTAAGAATACAGTGGGAGTTTATATAATGTATAGAACAGTTTTACGAAAGCTTTTTCTTTCATTAAAGTGGGATATTTACAGAATCTTTGCCAGTATCATGGGGACCCAAGTCTCACTCCTTCACTGATGAACAGGGAATATTTACTCACAGGCTCTTTTATGCCAAATTTCTCTATACCGGTGCCTGTGTGTCTTCTACAGTACCTGCAACAATTTTTTACAATCCTATTTTATCGTGTGTCAGTCCTATCATATCATGTGTTAATCCTATCCTATCATGCGATAAGCCTATCCGGTTCATTGTTCAATTTAAAAATTTTCTGTTTATCCTATACTGTTAATAATATTGTGCCATATGTGTACAGTCAAAGTTCTAGCAACAAAGTAACATATTTACCTGTATAATATCAAATATACTAAATCATACACAGAGTTTATAACTGTTTCAACATTAACTTGTTTGTACTATGCATTATGCCATTATCAGATTAATCATGAAGATTATTAAACGTTATTCGTTTATCATAAACATTGTTTATCCTTTCCGAACGTTTATCAATCGCATCATATTGTGTGTGTGTATACTGTGTCATTAGGTGTTTATCCTATCCTATCGTGCATGAATCTTATCTTATCAATTTATCTTGTAAAGATAAAGTTTCCGGTCTGTAATTACATGTAATCTATATTGAATTATATGGATATTAAGATGTGGCATGCTAAAAATCAATTCAAACATTCCTCTCAGGTGGTCTCCTTAAAGGTGTAAATATGCATTTTGTTTCCTATACTAATGAGTGGGATGTAATGGATATGATGTATTTGTTATATTCATGTATTCAATAGTAAATCTTGTTATTAATGGTGTAACTGTTAAGCTTGTGTTTTTAAAATACAACATTTTTTCAAAAGATCCACCCCAGAATCATATTACACAAAGTCCAACACTTCTATTGAAAAAGGATATCTCAACCCTAAGGCAAAGTAGAGCATTTTGAAACAGGTAAATGAATTAAAGATGAAAGTTGGTCTCCATAATGATCTATTAGTGCAGTTGGTCTCCCAAATCCATAATATATACATTATTCGATATTTTATGCAGGTAAAATGCATGATTATTTAATCATTCCTCAATTTTGCTATGTTTCAGAATATATGATATTTGGTTAAAAATACACAGTTAATATGATGTATAGAGTACTGTAGATTCCTTATTTTACGTGAGTACATGTACTTAATTCCATGATCACGCTGTTTTGTATCAAAACGCGAGAATATAATATCGCGAAAGCGGAACTTTTATCCAAATCTGTTCTCAACTCTCATAAAATAAAAGTGAGATTTTAAAATCCGCGAGGGTTGCTTCTCGCGATTTTACATGGATATTAATTAGGAATCTACAGTAGTTTTATGAAAGCTTTTCTTTAATTAAAGTTTGATTTTTTTCAGAATCTTTGCCAGTATCTTGTGAACCCCAGTCTGACCCCTTCACTGAAGAACAGGGAATATTGACTCACAGGCTTATAAGTCTTAATTCTGCCAAAGGTAAATTGATTTAAATTACATGTAAAGATACTTGTAGAGTAGAGGTTGTTTTATGGCAATGAAGTCATTTAAACTACAAAATGCTTTCTTTGGTGATTCATGCAGGATATGAAGGTGGCGAAATATAAAATGGGTTATGTAAATTTTTTCTGCAATGATCGCTACCTTCATAACCCGCATGAATTATCAAAGAAATCATTTTATTGTTTATATTGTCTTCTTTCTTTTAACAAATTAATAAACTGATCGTACAAACTAAGAAAAATTACTAAAAATACTGTTAATGAACGGTAGATTAAAGAAACAGCCAAATCATCTCCTATAGGAATTTGAGTCTGACATCAGCATGATTACTTCGTGCACCCGTGATGTTTCTTAGGTTGCTGAAGGGTTTCAACCAATTGATAAAAAAGGCATAAAGATTTCAGTCCTGTCTGTTTCTACAGAGCTATGAATGTACATTAAATTTCTATAAGAAATAGAGGGATTCATACTTGGTGGATATAAATATAGAAAAATTCATATTTAATTTATTATGGCAAGCTTAAGATTCCTTGTATCAAAATGATTGATGGAAAAAGAAGCCATTTCCTTAATACCAAATCTTCCTTATATTTGAGGGTCAAATGGGTAAATTATCCAGCACTTGTAAATTATAGGAATATTTCAAAAGCTCTTGTTTTTCAATACCTTTACTTTTTCACAGGGTCTACCTTAGAATCATATTGAGCCCAACCTAACCTGACCCATGGACACCCAGGTATTCATCTTCATTCTTTTAAAGGTGAAATGGCTTAGATCATAGATATGTGCATAAACATATTACATGTATATACATGCAGCTTCATACATCAATTTATGTAGGTGTCCTAAATGCAGTAATAAGGCATTTGTTCTTCTTATGAATAGTGTGTGCATACCTGTACAATGTAGTTTATGTTGATATTTTTAGTAATACATTATAATAACAAAAATTATAGTACTGTTAAGTCTTGCGTATAACACGCAACTGTGTATAATACGCACCCCAAAAGTTGGATGTAAAATTCTGAAAAACCGCTGTCCCTACATGTATGTATAATGTGCACTCCAAATATGAAGAAATTTTCAATCGAGATTTTTGAAAAGTCAT